>CM077184.1:17075439-19475439 GCA_039654105.1 Coreius guichenoti | reverse complement strand
ACTGCTCTACAGAGCGCTAGCTACTCCCTGCTGTCTCAGACGACGACATCTTTGTCCTGTGTCGGCCACCGTAGCTTCTGTATGTGCTACGATAGGGAGGGGTGAGCAGTGGGCGGTTGCAATTCGCAATCTCACCACTAGATGCCGCTAAAATTTACACAGTGCACCTTTAAGCCAGTTATTTATATATTTTGCTCTAGTGTGTCAGTAGAAAATATCAGTTTACATTTCCAAACATTCCTTTTGCCATTAATTGTGATAATCCAGTGTAGATTTACTCTGTTGAGTCCAATATACAGCCTTATTCTTCAATAGCAACCTCATAAAACAATTTCCACCAAAATGTGCCACTCAAACTGATTAGATCAAATTGAAAAGATCAGAGATCTTGTTAAAATGAACTTCAGCCACTCCAATGGTTTCTAAAGGTATGATTAAAATAGCTAAATTAGCATTAGCACAGCAAGGCAAATTCACATGACTAACTTGAACATGAGTGAAGTCTGTGTGAGGAACTTTTTTTCACCCTCATGCAAAAAAATCACACAGATTCCTGTTAAAATGACTGGATATCGTCCTCTAACTTTCTCCGAGGAGCACCAGTAAATGTGACTGTTCTGTTTGTGATTGTTCTGATGGATCTGCAGAGTGGTAGGTGCTACACACAGACAGGAACAGCACAAGCTTTGACAGCTTTTACTACATTTTACTCTTATCATTAGTTATTCCAGATGGATCAATGCCTGACTTTGGTTTTTTGGGAGGAAGCTTTGTGTTCCAAAAGTTTTCACAGTATATCAAACTCATTTGTTGCAATAGATCAAGGAAAATTCCCCACTTTGACCCCTTTAGATTTTTCAATAAAAAACAAATATTCTTCAGCTAAGTATTAGTCATAACCTCTGAAAGTTCTGTGTGTATCATGTAGGAAGATGATGGACTCGGGTCAGCTGGATTTCTATCAGCACAGCACTCTCTGCACAAACACCTGCCGCAGCACCAAGTTTGACCTGCTGATCAACAACACACGCTTCCCACCGGACGGCAGTGGGCTCAACACACCCACCACAGCTCAGGGTTAGAACACACACACACACACACGTCTGGTTCACTATCTTTGTGGGGACTCTCCATAGACGTAATGGTTTTTATACTGTACAAACTGTATATTCTATCCCCTTACACTAACCCTACCCCTAAATCTACCCATCACACAAAACTTTATGCATTTTTACATTTTTGAAAAAAAAAAAACTCATTCTGTATGATTTATAAGCTTCTTTCCTCATGGGGACCTCAATTTAGGTCCCCACAATGACACGAGTCCTCATGAGTCTGTGTATTTTAATAAAAAAGTATTTTAATAAAAAAGGGTAAAAAAATAAAACTAGCATGAAAAAGCTCTAAAGTAATCTCTAGTTTAAACTCGCTCGCTCCCGCTCTTTTGCGCACTCTCCCAGTCCTCTCCACATTGGTTTTGAGAGGATTGTGGGTATAAAGTATTGAACGAATGTAGGGAATGAAGTCGTTCACTCAGAATGCGGACACCACTACAAAATGGCGGACACCCGATATAGTGCACAATATAGGTAGGAAGTGGTTTTGAACACAGCTCTAGTCAAAAATAATCAATGCATGTTTCCCACACTATTTTCAGTAAAATAAACTTTAATCATTTTTATTAAGATGTACCAGTATAACAGTACATATTGTGTGTGTCCTGCAGGGCATGTTTCTGTGGGTAACGGAGGTCAGACGGCCACAGTAGAGGAGAAGAAAGAAGACATGATTGGTACTGTGGAGTGGAGCCCAGCCACCATAGAAGCCTCAGAGAAAAGGGACACAACTGACATCTCAGGTAAACACAGCAAATAAAACATTCAGAAAGTCATGTGGTCAGTGCTGCCCATCAAACATCACTCATCATGAGTGCCATACATGTGACCCCTAGATGAGACGCTGAGTTTCTGGAGGGGTATCGCTGAGGTGGGGATGATGGGGGAGGTGGTGCCTAATATCCGCTCAGAGCTGTTGGGTCTGCTGAGAGGAGTTCAGCTACGCACTGATCAGAGCTCTCTACAGGACGCAGGTCAGTATGTCAGAATGTGATCTGTTCCAGGTTTGTCCAATCCTGTTCTTGGATTCAGCTCAGCTCCAACCATAATCAAACACACCTGAACCAGCTCATTAAAATCTTCAGTACAAAAATACTCTTAGGCTAATTCTCAATTCCAAGAACGCAAAGAACGGGCTTGTGTTCTCGCAGAGACCGTTCTTGCCAGGCGACATTGAAAGAACGAACTCGGAAGGACGCGAGGACACAGAACGCATCCTTGTGAGAATTGAGATGTGCTGCAATCTTGACCGTCAACTGCCAATGTACAATAAATTCACCATCACATCACAAACAAATGTCCTAACCTATTGAAACAGTTATTTCATATTATTATAGACATTATTTTCATATAATTTTATATATATATATATATTTTTTTTAGGAAATGAGTAGCCTATTATGTTACCTATGCTTTGTCAATGTGAAGATTCTTTTTAATATGCCAATAAAAATACTGCAGGCTTTCTTCAGGGTATCACTTTATTAAAATTAAGCAAAACAAACAAACAAATGTTCACTTTTACGAGCCGTCACATATTTGCCAGCTTACAGCGGGAATCTCATATGTGAGAACGAGAAGTTTAAAGCTTACAGGCTTCCGTACGTAGACCGCCTGCAGCGTCTTCTGGGATTTCTAACGGTTCAATTATCTCAAGTCTGCATTCGATGTATCCTCAATATTAAGAACACATCCGGGTACTTTCATGCGTCCTCTGTTCTTGCGTTCTTGAGTATTGGAATTGAATTTCGATGCCTCTGCGACTCTACTATTGGAGAAAGTGTATCGGTAAACTTGGAGCACTTGTGCCTTGATAAGTTCACATTATAGCCTTGACGTTATTGATTCTCTGTAAGAGTTGTATAACTGTCAATTGCTGTTTGCAGATACCATAAAGATACCACAGATACCGTACACTGAATCCTACCTGTCACAAAATTGTCTCTGACTTTTCTTATAAAACTATTCTAACTCCAAAAATAAATCAATCCAAAATGAATGTTTAATGGCAAACATGTTGAAGATTTACAGGCTTTCAATTAATTAATTTGTTTATTCACAAAAGCAGTTTATTCAGCAGTTAATTTATTTTAGGAACATAAAGACTTTTTGAAAAAAATAAATAAAACACATTTAAAAAATAATATAACCTTTATACTAGCGCTGTCAATCTATTTAAAATTTTTAATTGAATGAATTCATGTAATTCAATTAATTAAAAAAAGACAGGCTTCACAAGATTAACCCCGTAGGTGTATTTACTTTTGGGGCGTCTTGTAGCCTGCCGTTTAAATAGAGATCCAATAAGTATGTCAATTTATTTTATTGTGTTTTTATTCAGATGCAGTAGTGAAAGTGGAATGTAATATGTTGTTCGTTTTTTGTATGTGTGCATGAGATGTGATCACATGGTCTGTCTTGCAGAGATTGCGGTTCTGAGCAACCTGGCACAAGTCTTTAACCTGCTGGACTCCATCAAACAAATTGTGAATGTTCGACGGCAAATGACGGACCCAGAGCAGACACAGTTCCTCCGAACACTGACAAGTGAGTGAAGAGACCAAAGGGAAGTAGGGACATTTTCACTCTGGAACTTTTGGTGCGGCCTGTTGGACATGCTGAAAATGTGTTCCTATTAATTTAAATAATTTGCTGAAGTGATTTCCTATAATTGAAGTATACTTTGTCTATCGGCAAACACAACTGTCGTCCTGTGTGAGTTACATTTTTGTATGGTGCTACACTTTTCTAAACCCAGCAAGTAACAACCTTTAGTTTATTTTACAAATTTCCATCATTCCCATCAGTGTATTTAAAGCATTTAATACAGTTTGTAAAACACCCTACTGTAGTTGCTGCTATAAATTTTAATTGGATGAGCCGTGTATACACATTTGGTGCAGAGGGTATGCACTGATGTCACTTTCCCGCCGGAACACGCCCCCTCAGCCGGGATTGAGTGGCAGAAGAGCTGCTGCATGACTGGAGTTAATAGGGGAAAACGCAAGTAAAACAAACAGTTATCAGTTTAAACTTGATATAGTGTTACTTACAACTTACCAAATATCCAGTGATCCATAGATATTGACATGCAGCCAGGAATCGTGTTTCCTGACATTTATATGAGCCTGATTTCGATAACATAAATATTTATCACTGTCAGTTAATTTTGCATTTATATGCGGATGGGCCTATGTATTGAAGCGTGTATGTGGCTGCTTGTCAACAATGGAAAACAAAAGTTTTATTCAAATTCTGAATATATTATAGGCCTTTTGATTATTTTTTTGTATTGCCTAGACAGCGCGCAAAGAGCGTTCCCTTTATAATCACTAAAAGCTGTCACTCATTCAATGAACGCGATCTCACAAAGTTCCGTTATATTAATCAGCGAATCTGACGACACAATGAATCTCTTATTTACATAATGTCTACACTTTTTTTAGAGAGGATTTGCGCATGCAGAACTCTACAAAAACTTGAGTGGATTCTAACTTCAACACCTGTGATTGGCCATTGCGTTCAAGAAATCAACAAACATGTCTGTGATTGGCTACATTACTCACCGAACTGAAAACACGTTGGAAATTGAATCATTTGACGAGCGCAAATACAGATTCGCACTGGATCTTTTGGCAACTCTTTTTTGCTAATAATATGCTATTATTACGAAGAAAACAAATCCTAGACCAGCCGTTATGGGCAGCTTTTCCCTCTAAAAGTAATCAGTAGCAGAAGCAGCAGGCAGCAGCGGTTTGAGTGAGAAAATGACATGCTATTATCAAGTCTGTCTCCCGCCTCAGTCCGGAGGGGGGGACAGAGATGTCAAACCCCCCCCACAGGCGCCGGCCCTGGTTTTGTGTGTTTTTCGCGGCATTCACGCTGAAAATCAATGCTGCCTCTCAGTCTTTTTGCCACTCAGTGGGCGTAACCACAGTCACTCCGGCCGACGGTGACATCACGTGCGTACCCTCTATAGCTGTAATACACGTGACCACACATCAGTTGAATTCCATATCAATGCAGTTCCAACTTTAAATATCCTAGATAGTAATTAGCTGTAAATAGTTAGATTAGCAAACTATATATGAATTGGTGGGGAATGATTAATTCCAATTATAAAATTAAATAAATGAATAATCATCAATTTATTAACAAATTACTGTCTTTAATCACATTGCTATTGACATTTTATCAAAGCAATATCCACTGTGGGCTGTAGGTTACAGTTATTTTATCACTGTTAAAGTCACCATGAAATCAAAATGGATTGGTTATTTCTTTGTGGAAAATTGCAGTGTTTATTATAAATGATTTATCAGTTTTTTTATTCATGCGTCTTATTGATTAATTTTCAATTGAAAACATTAGCTTCCCCTCCCTCTTTCAACGACAGCTCTTCTCTGCGTCCCAGACTCATTGGAAAAATGTTCCTGTGGCAACATTTCGGCAAAATTATATTACATTGCTTCTTGCACGTTTTGCGACACTTTCAAAGTCAAAAGTCAACCACACATTATCGTTATTTCTGTGTTACTAATAGTCATATTAACACAGAAGTACTGGGATAAAAGTTTATAGTTTGGATAAAAACACAGATGTCTACTGAAGCAAATTACCTTTTGATCACATTGCTATACCAGCAGGTGGCGACAAGTGATTTTAAAAATGTATTTGTCATTGAATCATTCATTCAAGAGATTCATTCAAAAATACTGATTCATCCAGTAACAAGTGAACAAGTGAAGTCTTAAAAAGCTTGTTGTAAACAGCGTGGAGTAATAATGTCATCTCCATAAGAACTTATGATTGGCCCAAAGCAGACTTCTTACATCAGCGCGTTCTGACTTTGTACGTGCTAATACTGGTAATCTTCATTCTGCGTTCATACAGCGCACATTACTGGTAATTTACTGGTAATGTTACAACTTACCTTAATGGTAAATTGCCGGAACTGATTTATGGGTATTTTTGAAAAGGTCCTGTTCACACATGATCTTTTACCGGTAATTTACCAGTAAAGACTGTATGTGTGAAAGGGGCTATTGAATCATTCATTGAAAACTGATTATTTTTTTTAAATAATTAATTTTGTTTAGTTGTCTGTTCAGAATCGTGGGAGAGTCGTGATCTCTATTTGAAACAATAAAATCATGATTCTCAATTTATCCAGAATCGTGCAACTCTAACCTACAGTAAACCCTACCCTAAACCTAACTGATAGTGGCAACAAAAGCAAACGAGAAATGAAAATGGGTTTGCTAAAGCAACCATGCAATTTTAGCTTGCCTCTACAAGTCTTTGAGCTCTTTTGTCGAGCGTCGTACCCGACTGGTACTGAGCTACTGAGCAAGTGTTATGCATTAGAACAGCGCTTCTCAAACCTGTCCTGGGGACCCCTCACCACTGCACATTTTGGATGTCTCTCTTAACAGACACACCCATTTTAGATTTTGCAGTCTCTACTAATGAACTGATAAGTTGAATCAGGTGTGTTAGATGAGGGAGACACCATGTATTGAGCCATACATGTGGAAGTGCCCCCCTCCGGACCGAGGGAGACGGACTTGACAATAGCGTGTAATTTTCTCACTCAAACCGCTGCCGCCTGCTGCTTCTGCTACTGATTGCTTTTAGAGGGAATAGCTGCCCATAATTGCTGGTCTAGGATCTGTTTTCTTCGTAATAATAGCATATTATTAGCAGAAAAGAGTTGGCAAAATTTTCAGTGTGTATCTGTATTTGCTCTCGTCAAATGATTCAATTATCAAAGTGTTTTCGTTTCGGTGAGTAATGTAGCCAATCACAGACATGTTTGTTGATTTCTTTGTTTTTGTCCAAAGTTCTGCACGTGTGCAAATCCTCTCTAACAAAGTGTAGACATTATGTAAATAAGAGATTCATTGTGTCGTCAGCTTCGCTGATTAATATAACGGAACTTTGTGAGATCGCGTTCATTGAATGAGTGACAGCTTTTAGTGATTATAAAGGGAACGCTCTTTGCGCGCTGTCTATGTGATATAAAAAAATAATTAATAGGCCTATAATATATTCAGAATTTGAATAAAACTTTTGTTTTCCATTGTTGACAAGCAGCCACATACACGCTTCAATACATAGGCCCATCCGCATATAAATGCGTGATTTACTCTCGAGATTGTGATGACTGACAGTAATAAATATTCATGTATTTATGTATCGAAAACACGATTCCTGGCTGCATGTCAATATCCATGGATCACTGGATCTTTGGTAAGTTGTAAGGAACACTGTATCGAGTCCAACCTTTCGTTTAAACTGATAACCGTTTGTTTTACTTGTGTTTTCCCCTATTAACTCCAGTCATGCAGCAGCTCTTCTGCCACTCAGTCCCGGCTGAGGGGGCGTGTTCTGGCGGGAAAGTGATGTCGATGCATACCCTCTATTAGTTTACAAACATACCATTGAGCAAAGAATAATTCGAAAATAAGTCTTTATTAACCGATAATCTGCCTCTGTAATTATAATGTGTGAAAATGGTTAAATGGAAAACTTAAATGGAGTTATTGGCACAATTTCCATTCCATGCTGACTTTACAGGGGTTTTACAGACTGTTGCTTTGCATGATGCCAATAAGAGCACTCGTTACCCATGCTAAAATCATTGTAACACATAGATTATTGCTTTAATTCTTTGAAAATAACAGCGTCTCTTGTGTTTGCTTAGCATTGGAACAGCAGGTAGAAGAGCAGAAGAGGCAGCAGTCCCTCAGCTGGTCGTCTCAATCACAGGTCCTCAGCAGCCTGGTTCTCCCCTCCACCCCTCCAGCCAAACGCGCTCCCAAACGGCCCCGCCTCCAGCGGCCCGCCTCCACCACCGTGCTCAGCACATCCATAGCCCAGCCTCTCACCCTCCAGCCCCAGCAATTCACAGTCATTTCCCCCATCACCCTTTCATCCATCGGCCAGTCGTTTACAGTGGCCGGCCTCAGTCAGCCATCTAATACGGTCACCCTACATGCTCTACCCGCAGGGTCGCAGCTCTTCACGCGAATCGCTGGAGGTTCTGATGGAAAAACCGAAGCCATTGCCCTCCACCCTGCATCTGGCCTCACGTTGCTGGGCGCTACAGCCATGCAGGACCACACGCAGCTCGGGACAGTCATGAGCCCTGTCGAGCTAGTCCAATTGACGCAGAAGGTGACTACTGCTGGTCTATCCCAAGACGGTCAGGTGGTCGCAGGTACGGTTGTGATGCAAGACGGCGTCGTCAGTGTCGTGCAGGAGGACGAGAACCAGGATAACACCACCTTGATTGAGATAGACCCGGCAGCCGGTGACCACAGCGTGAGTGTCATGGAACTGCAGCTTGAGGGAGACGAAGCGGGGGGCGGAGCAACCGTAGTGGAAGGAGGCGAGGAGGTGGTGCAAGGCGAAACGGAGGAGACAGGGGAGATACAGCTGGATGCCAATGGTCAGTTCCACAATTTGCCCATTGTAGTGGTGGAGGAAGAGACACAGGACACCGGCAAAGCCAAATGAGACACCGACACACTCACACAAACCGCCCTCAGAGACTGACGGACCGAATCAGACAGGGACGGGGATTGTGTCGTCCCAGGTGGAGTGTGTGTTCGCCCTTCCAGCTGTCTCGTTTTTTCATTACTCATTTCCTGCACAGCCAAGCTCAGCTCTTCAAGCCTGCCGTGTCATGTATTTGTAAAAGCAAATTCAGTATTCCTTTTTTACATGGGAAAAGCAACAGTTTATGATGTTTTGTTGGAACACATTCAGTATTTGCTTTCTGTTTTTGAGTGTGGAAGTTTAGGCACTTATTTTTCATTTCCTTTTGTTTTGGTGCCAAAATGTCACGTAGTAGCCATGTCCGGATTTCAAGTTCATGACTCTCCGATCTGAAGGTGGAGACTCACAGTTCAACTGATATTTAAGACACTCCCATAAAGAGAATTTACACTGTCGGTGTCTTTGTGTTTTCTGACATCAGGGTAAATGGCACTAATGCAAAGGTCTTCAACCCTGCTCCTGGAGAACCACTGCCCTGCAAAGTTTATATACAACCTTCTTGTGATTTTCATGCGATCCTGAAGAGCTTGATTAGCTGGTTCTGGTGTGTTTGATTCGGGTTGGAGCTTAACTCTGCAGGACAGTGGGTCCCCAGGAGCAGGGTTGAAGACCTCTGCTGTAATATTAGTGATATTTTAGCACAGTGGTTCGCAACTCTGGTCCTGGGGACCCACAGCACTCCCTTATCTGACAGACTGTGTACAGTTCCTGCAGCTCTCTGCTAATGATCTGAATCAGGTGTGTAAATAAAGGAGACAAAAGAGCAGTGCTTTGGGTCCCCAGGCTCAGAGTTGAGAACCACGCTGTTAGCACGTATAATGAACGATGTGTTAAGAATGTTTGTGAATGGATCATGTGTGTCCTTCACTGAAAATAAAATGGATATTCCTTTACCTGTGAGTTATATTGTAAATGACTGTAGAATGCGGGATTGTGCATTTTAAAATCTGTTACAGTTTCAGAGTTATGTTTTGAACAAAAGTAGAAGCAAAAATACTTGCATACTAAGAAATACTAAGAAATAGTTCATGCAAAAATTCAAATTATTTCCTCACCCTCATGTCGTTCTAAACTCAGACTTTCTGTAGACCACGAATGGAGATGTTTAGCAGAATGCTCACACTTATGCAGTTCACTCAAATTATTTTGCTGCTTGTTTGAATTAATTAAAATGAGATATCACAATTCTTGAATATTTTCCCCCTCAACTTTAATTCATTACATGTAATCAACTTAAATTTGTAAAACAGAAGTTTATATAATTGATTTGTCTTGTACTTTATTACATTAACTGAGTCTTGTCAGGGGATTTCTAGTTCACAGTATGCTTTACATTGGACTAGATGAGGAGAGTGAATGTTTTTTGTGAGATGAGATTAGAAAAGGATATAATGTCAGTAAGATATATATTTTTTAAGAACATCTTAATTTTTTTTCTTTCTTAAGAAGTAAATGAAAGGCTTTGGAGATGTTTGATTGAAAATTTGATGATTCACAGCACCGCCATCTTTGAAATGAAAATGTGAGGGGTAGGCATGGACTCTTCAGTGGGTTGTACTATTATTTAATGTGTTTTTGGATTGTTCTACTGACGAAACATTGCAAAAAATATCTTTCCAAGACAATTCGGATTACTGTCTCTGATCTCTGTCTCTAAAGCTGTCTCTAGAGGCCTTTCTGGCTTTCTCTCCCTGTTGACAACCCATAGTATTTCCATCTGGAACATCCAATAAGCCAAGTATTCTAGTTTATATAAGTAAAATATTGTAGTATACTATATAGTATTTATTATAAGTATATAAGTTACAAGTTTTATAATTTTGTAATGTTTAAAATTTGATACAACCCAATAAATTAATTAAAAATCGTACCCTTTCGGGATATATGACAAGTTGGCAGTTATCTTAATTTTAAGAAGTTATTTATAATGATTTTTAAGAACGTTCTCTTCAAGAATATGAATACTTCTTAAATGTTGTCTTAAAGGGTTAGTTCACCCAAAAATGAAAATTACTCCATGATTTACTCACCCTCAAGTCATCCAAGGTGTATATGACATTCTTCTTTCAGACGAATAAAATCGGAGTTATATTAAAAAAGTCCTGGTTAATCCAAGCTTTATAATGGCAGTGAAAGGGTAGTTCTGTTTTGAAGTCCATAAAAGTGCATCTATCCATCATATAACTGCTCCACACGGCTCCGGGGGGTTAATAAAGGCCTTCTGAAGCGAAGTGGCACGTTTGTGTAAGAAAAATATCCATATTTTAAACTTTATAGACTAAAATACCTAACTTCTGGCGGATTGCCGTGCGCATCGTTTTACAGCGAAAGAGTAACCCTTGACGCATGCGTATTGACGAGCGCAGAGGATAGAGCGAAACAAAATGTAGCGTTGGGGGTTACTCTTTTAGCGCAAGTCGACTCGCGTCCCGCTGACTGCCGGAAGCTAGGTATCTTAGTCTATAAAGTTTTAAATCTGGATATTTTTCTTACACAAACGCGCCACTTCGCTTCAGAAGGCCTTTATTAACCCCCCGGAGCCGTGTGGAGCAGTTATATGATGGATAGATGCACTTTTATGGACTTTATAAACGAGGCAACAATTCACTGCCATTATAATGCTTGGATTAGCCAGGACTTTAAGAACAGTCTTAAAGGGGTAGTTCACCCAAAAATGAAAAATCTGTCATCATTTACTCATTGTTCCAAACTTGTATACATTTCTTTGTTCTGCTGAACACAAAGGAAGATATTTGGAAGAATGTTTGTAACCAAGCAGATTTCGCCCCCTTGACTATCATAGTATTTTTTTTTACTACTATGCTAGTCAATGGGGGTGAGATCTGCTTGGTTACAAACATTCTTCCAAATATCTTCCTTTGTGTGCAGCAGAACAAATAAAGTTATACAGGTTTGGAACAACTTGAGGGTGAGTAAATGATGACAGAATTTTAATTTTTGGGTGAACTAACCCTTTAAGAAAAAGATAAGAACATTCTTATGAAAGGTTTTTGGGAATACCAAATATTCTTATCTTTTTTCTTAAATTAGAAAATAAGAAGAAAATGGCAGTTGAGAAGAATTTTATTCTTAAGAATGTTTAGTGAATCCGGCCCCAGAGACCCATCACGTCCAGGTCGTTGCTGTCTTGGAGGGTCTCTGCACACCAATTCGAACATGACACTCCCAGTGACCATACAGCTGTGGTTTTCCACGGTACTTGCTACTTGTTTCAACCTCAGGAGGGCAGTACAGTTCTGTGCCTGAAGAAAAGAGATTTTTGATTGGCTACAAGAAGAATGCATATTAGGACATGGTGTAACTGGTCACTAGAAGTCCCAACTACAGGTTTGAGGGCATTCTAATAACCTAGAATGTCTTATATAGGCAGAAGTTTTTTGGAGGTCTTCACACCTGAAGTCAGGATTGCCTAGATGAAGAGCTCTGTGACTGAGATGGCTTTGGGAACCAGCTCTGGCTCTCGCAAGACGCTAGGGATGGAGAGTTCACTCATGTCAGCCTGCCAGATGCTAAGCGGACTGAGAAGCTGACTTATTTAGTGGTCTGAAACATACAAAAAACACAAATCAGGTTTATTGTCTACATGCATTACACTTAGAAGAGATTTGACTTCCGATTTATTCCCATGTCACAATAAACAAACAACTATACTCAATAAAAAAAAATTTTTTAGAACTTTACCTTAAACCTTAAACCAGTCATGGAGAATGATTTTCCCTAAACCAAGCCGCTTCTTTGGCTTCTGCTGCAGGCAAGACTGAATCAAATGGCAGCATTCTGTGCAGAAAGATGGGAGAGAGAAGGAGAGAGTCTGATTATTACTCTAAAATGTACACCTGCTGTCTTTGATCTGTGATTTGACTGTCCTAAGCTGTAATGTCAGAATGTCTGTAATGTCTGTTTTTTTATGATTTAGAATCACAGTTGGCCTTCTTTGCTGTGGTGAATGGCAGCTTACCTTTCGACAATCCAGGTTTAGACCAGATGCCTGCCTCAATCCTGTCTAGGTCGTTGCTGTCTGGAGTGTCTCCGCACACCAACTCGAACATGAGCACTCCCAGCGACCATACAGTAGCAGGTTTCTCATGGTACTTTCCACTCGTGTCAAACTCAGGAGGGCAGTATGCTTGTGTGCCTAAGGGAAGACATTGTTTGACTGGTTAGAAGAAGAATGCTTATAGGATAAGGTGTAAGTGGTCACTAGAAGTCCCAAACCACAGGTTTGAGGCATAATACATACCCCAGAATGTCTTATAGGCAGAAGTTTTTAGGAGGTCCCCGCACCCGAAGTCAATAAGTTTGACTTCAAGCGTGTCCTTGTTGAACAACAGGTTCTCTAGTTTGATATCACGATGGAGCACTCCACGGCGACAGCACATGTGGGCGGCCTGCACTACCTGCCACATCATAAGTCGCGTCAAGTGCTCACTGAGGATGCCTCCACGGTGCTGCAGGAAATCAAACAGATCCTCGCAGGGTGAGGGGCGCTCCAAGACCATGATGTAGAAGCCGAGCTGATCCTGCCACTCCAGCAGCTGAACTATCTGTGGAACGCTGGGGCCCTTGTTAGCAAGCATTGTTAGGGCAACCTCTAAGGGAAGGGGCGTAGGATGACCAGGCTAGAAGAAAGATCATTTTTACGATTGTTGGGTGAGCTTTCCCAAAAGGGAACAATTTGTTGTCAATGGCAGTTTGAGAAAGCATTTTTAGTCTATAATTATTATTAATATAAGATGTTTTAAATTAAAAAATGTGGAAAAAAAGGGAGACCGCAGCCTACTTACAATGCTGATATATTCTGTGGTGTCCGTCTTCAAGGCAAATTTCAGTGCCACCTGATCAAAACAAAACAAAAAACATTTGTAACAGGTCATATCACTTCAATTGTGGACACAGTATACATTAAGAATGGACTGGAATGGATACAATAAAACAAAACAATTAGCAAACTAGATACTGTGAGTAAAAAAATGAAACCTTAAGGTCATCCTTCAAGCGAATCCCTTCGAAGACGGCGCCAAATCCTCCCTCACCAAGCTTATTGCCGATTTCATAGCGGCTCAAAATGTCACCTATAAAAAGATAAATTATTGGATTTGATTATAAACAAAAAATCTTTGTCATTATTGAACTTGTAGTTTTAATTTATGAATAGTAATTTGGAATGGGAGAGCGGGGCACAAAGTAACACTTTTTGACTTTCTCAGTTTGTGTAAATTCACTTGGGGTTCAGAGTATTTATTTTTTCCCACATTAATTTCACACGTCTAGTACAATTATGTGGTTTTGTTTCATTAATACAGCGTATACTTTTTTTCTTGATTTACCCAGAAAGAATGGAAGTGAAATGTGACAACATGCCCCATAGGTGGGGTACATTGTAACATGTGATGGGCACATTGTAACATGATCATATGACAGCTTAAAATGTTATCTGATATAATCAAAAAAATATCCAAGACAAACTAAAATATTTTGTCAATAAAATACAATCATTAACTTTTTCATATAAAATAATGGCATTTTTTAATCATTAAAAATAAACTAATTTTTGAGTTTGACAAACACACCGCAAAACACAGCTATACAGCATAGTTCAACATAATAATAATTAATAATTTCTGAACATTGACTCTCAGTCATTATTCACCTTTTTCTCATGGTTTCTCAACAGAATTCATAAAAGTATAGAATATAATATCGTAGTTCTAATAGGGGCTCATTGTAACACAGTGTGACAACATGCCCCACCTGCGCAACTGGGATTTAAACCCGGCTCGTGTCTTCTGCTGGTTAGATCAGCATTAAAGAACAATCTCAACATAGAAGATTAAAATAATATCAGATTTGTCTAATTTTAAATAAACACAAAAAACAGGGATGAAAAATGTATTTGAGTAAAAAATGTACTTTTGCTATGGTTAAATAAATGTTCAGTGATATCTTCCAAAGATTTTTTAATTTTGGCGCAATTCTTTCTCTATATTGATATGGCAACTAGTAAATACTCTAAGTTTCGTCATGCTGGCATGTGTGGAAAGTTTTAAACCATGTGTGTTACAACTAACCCTGCGTTAGGTTGTGCCCCGCTCACCCCTACTTTTTATTTTTCACACCTGCAAAAAGAGCTAAAACGTAATTATAAATTGTGAAAACCTAAAAGAAATGTTACAGCAATTACAGCTTCTAAAACATTCATTTTAACATAAAATCCTGATGTTGACCAATAACATAAACATTTTTTTTTACATAAAGTACATATAAAGGTCAATTACTGTTGGGGACTTGAGCTGGAGGAGGCTGAACCTCAGCTGTGAGGACATCAGGGACACTTCTGACAGGTTCCTGAAGACCATGCTTCTCTACAGAACAGCTCCTGTGCTGTAGAGAATCCTGATCTAAAGAGGGGCACATTAACCAAAAGCTTGTTTTAGTCAAATAATTATTGTTTATGGCATACTCATAGTGATTCTTCAGTGCTTCTGTGCTTGGAAATTCCTTCTAAGGGAATCAATTAATTAATTCATTTCCCTTTAAAGGATATTTAGCTGAATGTGAAGACAATACTTTTTGATGCACAGAGCTCCAGTAAACCACATTGGCATTCACACCACATGATTTACCTTCAGTACTTCTCTGCCAAGCCGGCGCAGTACCCTGGTCCTCCACTTTTACTTTCTGACCTGTGCCGGCTCTCGGGTCAGAGAAATTACGAGAGGGCGACTTCATCCTCCTCCTCTTTCTCTCCGGCCTCTCGTTTCCCTCACCAACACCAACAGGCTGAAGGTGGTTTACCGCCACATTAGTGCTGGATGTTGCACTTCGATCGAAGTTGCACACCAGATCACAATTATTCTCAGCTTTTGCGCTGCGAGAACAACTTCTTTTCCTCTTCTGTCCCATGATCACAATGTGCGCTTGCATTAGACTATCGGATTTAGGAGCAGCAGAATGAGCAATGAGAGAGTAGTTTCACGCATCTGTCTCGCGCGTAACGTTCTACAGGTGTCACACACGTCTATGACGTAATAAATCTCACTCACCGCTGAAGATGCTTCTGATGATGTCTAATAATACAATGGTAGCATGTATATCTGATAGAATTGCGAAAAGGGATTTCGTTGAACTATATATGCACATTAAATAAATGTATACTAGATTTCTGGTCATTATACAGATTGAAAAACCTTATAGGCCTAATTTCAAAATAAACTACTTTATTATTGTTTTATTGCAATAGGCTATGTACAATATGTAGGCTATATAATGTGATTTTAAAATATACAAACATTCAAAGCATTTGTGGAAAAATAAATAACAAAAATATGTACAAAGAACTACACGCTATAAGTCTGCAGAAGACCCTGCGAGTTGATCTAAACAAATAATTTAGTATTTCAATGTGTGCTGAATGTATTGTGTTATTAATCTGAGTAATTAATGGATATTTTTACATGTATCTACTTTATGAAACATGTATTTACATGTATTTTTATGAAATTATAATATTATTATGTGAGACATCAATGAATATTGCATTTCTCATTGTATTTTTTCTTTGGTCCTAAGACAATGCTGTTAGCATTTCCTACCATTTCGTATAAAACAACCCAGCTAACAATTTTTGGTTCCCAGATTTGGGTTTCCATGGGAAACATGGGAGTTCCTTGAAATTTTTAATTTCAATGAACTGAAACATTTAAGGCAACCAGGTTACTTACTTTTTTTAAATTAAGTTACCTGGTTGCCTTACATTTTTGAGTTAAAAAAAAAAAATAAATAAATAAAAAATTTGATTTAATACAATGAAGGAAATTGGATTAATAAATAGAAACTCAAAATATTATGTTATCTGAACCCCATTAATTATCTAAGTTGAATTGACGAAAAATAAAAAGTTGTGATAACAAATCATGAAAATAATTTTTTACAGTGCAGAACGTTCCCAAAACATGTATTTGTATCGTTTGTTTTCGGTTAGCCAGGAAAGTTTTCATTACGGAGAAAAAGATATAGTCAGTCAGCAAAACTTAATGGCCATTAATTATAACTGTAATAATATTTCACAATTTGACTTTTACTCAACTTTTTTTTTCAAGAACTGTAAATTTATTAATATTTACTGTAAAATTACATTAAATGTCCCATTGGAGGTAAAATAACCTTATTGTTAACAGTAAGTGCTATTAACAGGTTTTTCCATAGCATTTTTTTTGCTGTTAAAATTATGATCATTTTTAATTCTTCTGTTTTTGAGCAGAGACGCCTCCAGAAAATCTCTATGGTGCAGCCAGGTGGGGCCCACAAAGGCTGTAAGAGGGCTCAATCTGAGGCTTTGCATATAGATGCACTGCTGCAGTTTTGTTGATTCAGTATTTGCTTCTCAGTGAATCATTGGCAAGTAAAATGTTTATTGCCAGAACAGTCAACACTAGTTGTATAATTTAACAAATTGCATGCTGTAGCTTTCAAAACTCCATGGTTACAACACGTGGTTCAGCATCAACACCAAACCTTCCACGAAACGTGTTCATGTGGCATATTTGAGTGCTGCAGTTGAGGAGGGGAAGATTTTTAGTGAATAATTTAAATTTGGTTATGTTTCTCACACCTAATCATATTCTGATAGAAAGGTGTCAGAATACACAGCGCATCACAGTTTGTTGCGTATGGGGCTGCAATGCATGCATGTATGAATCTACAGGCTGTAAATTAAAGTGGTGTTTGTTACCCTCTTGCTTCATGTAACAAGAGGGTAACAAACACCACTTTAATTTACAGCCCGTAGATTCATACTTACCCTGTAACTACATGGATAATTACCTCTTAATTAAAAAATACTTACAGTATAAATAATTTGTTAATTTTCCTGATAGTTACCCCTTTATTCCCCAAATATTACATATTGTTCCCTTATAACTACACGTACGTACTTTATAGTTACACTATAATTACTGAAAGTTACGCTGTAAATTCGCTTTACTTACGCAATACTTTCCGGGCTGTAATCTAAAGCGTTACCGAAATATGTATATCTGCAAAAACATTTAGCATATACTGGTCCAAAGTTTGGAATAATTAATTAAGATTTTTTTGAAAGAAGTCTCTTATGTTCAAGAAATTATAAAATATTATAACTGTTTTCTGTTTGAATATATTTTCAAATGTAATTGATTCCTCTGTTGGCAAAGCTGAATTTTCAGCATTATTACCCCAGTCTTCAGTCCCACATGATCTTTCAGAAATCATTCTAATATGCAGTTGATGCTCAAGAAACATTTCTTATCATTATCAATGTTGAAAACAATAGTTTTGGAAACCATGATACAGTACCATTCAAAATGTCATAAATAAGGTTAATATTTTTATTTAAGAAGGATCTATCAAACTGATCATAAGTGACAGTAAAGACGTATTGTCACGGGTGTGTGCAGGCAGGAAGACGAAGACAGGCAGATACACTTTCAAACGTGATTTAATCTCAAATAAAGGCAAGACAGGCAACAGCACAACACACTAAACATAACTGTGACCAGAAGAACTAAACAGCAAACAGAAACAAGATAATTAACAGGACACAGCTGAACTAAATGAACTCAAGGACGGTAACCAGGGAGACAGATGAGTGGTGGGAAACTGAACAAAGAAACATGTGACACATGAAAACAAACTGAAAGTCCATGAACAAAACTAAACAGAATGGTGACACGTATAATATATATATAAAAAAGATTAGATTTCAAATAAACTTTCTATTAAATAAACGTTCTTTTAAACTTTCTATTCATCAAATAGGCTAATCCTGAAAAATAAATCAGTTTCCACAAAAATATTAAGCAGCAAAACTGTTTTCAGCATTGACAATAATAACCATTAATTGAGCACCTATAACAATTGAGCACCAAATGTAGATCAGTGTTTATCAACCATGGTCCTGGTCCAACCATGTATTTTAGATGACTTGCTTATCTGACAAATGTATTTCAGATGCTGGAGTTTCTTCTAATGAGCTGATGAAGGACCAGGGTTGAAAAAAACTTATATTGATTAACTCAATGCTAACAGACAGGGAAAAAGCCAAATCTTGATATCATGATGTCTTCAATGAAATGAACATATTAGTCACTAGGGGGCACTTGAGCTCCACTGGGACTGTTGAGAGAGGAATTCACTAAATATGTAGTAATCCTCTTTGTGAGTGGGTATCATCTTTCTGTGAGTGTGATTATAAAAATCTTAACTATGTGTGGGTGCATCTGCTTTAATGAAGAGCAGAAATAAGTTGAGTAGACTGCTGTAATCGGCATGTCCCTGTCTCTCTCTCAGTGATACGACGGCTGCTAAATCAGGGCTGTCAGCTCTTGTATCTTTGATGGGCGGCTGCTGTTTTTGGTGCTGATGGCCTGTTTGAGCCACTCGTCATCACTGCCGCAAGATCTAAACGCCCTGAGACAGCTGAAGTTGCACTCTGAGGATGCGCGGGACTTTAAGGCATGAATGTCTCTCCTGTATGTGAAATCTTTCCCTCTTAAATCTCAGTTCTTTGTGAAGCGATTAAGCTAAACCAGGTCAGATTGATGGTTACAAAATGAACACGTATGAACGGCACCAAAAATTTACTCACGGGAAGCTCAGGAGCCAACACTTTTCTTTCGCCAAACAAGTGATATAAAGCATTGATTAGTCATCTATATGCGCGTCTTTTGCTTTTCATGTTTGTAGTTGCGCTAAAAGGCTTTCTGTCTTTTGTTGGAAAATGAAAAAGAGAGAAAGAAATATGAAACTGGCCAGAAATATGAAACTGCAGGAGGACTTCAAGGCTACGATACTTGCTTGACATGGTAATTGCAACAAATTTTTTTATTTTGTGTAGTCATGGCAACCAAACCAGCCACTATTGTAAATGACGAGTAAACCGCATGTTTTTTTGAATACAAGGATGTGCCCTTTGGCCATATGTTTCAAAAGACTGGAGATGGTGGCATTATATGGCTTTGACCAGAACAACACCTGAGACTTTTTTCAGTTTTCTTCACATGAATGAGCTGAATGATTCTGTAATTCTTTACAGCAAGTATCTTTACATAATTATGCTGAGTTTTGTGAATACAGCATTAACATTCCCTAACGAGCCCCATTCACACTGAAAGGAGGCATGTTTGCTTTGAGAAGAATGACAGTGAAATAATGTGCACTGAAGTGGCAACTGTTAATTGAACTTGCCCCATTGTGAATGAAAGGTTTATAAATATGTTTTTAAGATTCTTCCTATGTAGCCAACAGGCAGGTATATATCAGCCAGAGTTGGAGTCCATTAGCCCCCCTAAGACCCAGACTCAAGACTAGATCCGTCAAATCCCACCATTCACTTTGAACACTGAGCCTCTTCCGTTAAAAAGTCGGCATGAAGCGGAAGTTGTGATAGTCTTTTGTTCCTTATTGTGATGCATATCTGAGTGAAACGGCTTCTAGAACATGAAAAAATGTAGGGCAAGACTTGATTTTATCCATTGATAATTTGATCGTTGGATCATTGTGGTTTGCTATCGTTGCAATCTCATGTGAGTGAGGTTATCCAGTGACATGGATCAATTATTTATAATAAAATACTGCAATCTTCCTTAAAAAATAATATCAATTTTGATTTCACAGTGACTTTAAATTTGACTGAGTAGCCATTCAGAGCCACAATGAAAGTCTTTTTATTTTAGTAATACCTCTGTAACAGTGTCCACCTGTAATTGAGATAATTATCACCATTGGCACTTCAGAAATAGACTATGGTCTTGTCAAGATCCACCAAAAAAAAAAAAAGAATCATTTGCACACCCTCTAAAATACCTTATTTCTTCTGAGGAAGACACTTTTGTGTTTTTCTGAAGGGGGTGCATTTACAATCCCTCTTCTTGTATTATATAATGAATTGGAAATCATAGTTCGCTTTCAAAGGAACTCACGCTGCATCAAAAGATGACTATGGGGAACGCTTCTGCATGATAGCTTCTAAAGCACGTGTGAACCTAGTCCAATTCTGATTGCCGCTGCTTCGTGACGTAGCGTGTGACAGTGTACCACGGAAGCTACAAAGGGACATCGGAACACAAGTGTTAGCTTCTGGTCTTGAGCAAGGGCTCTGTGTGTGAAATTGTCCAACTTATTTGTTGTTGTTTGCCTGAAAATAAATAAGAAGAAAAATGGCCAGTGAAAGGTAGTTTCAGCAGTGTGTGCCTCCCTGCCCAAGATGCCCAAGGCTTGTGCCCCTTGTGGTTGGGGGCGTCTCAGATCGTGGGGATCGCAGATGGAGCTGCCATAGGAGTTTGAGACGGCTTTGGCCCTTTCTTGACCCTCATTGGCCGGCTCCAGCGCTCCCGCTCGAGAGCCCGATGCTGGGACTGTCTAGCTCTGAGGAGGTGGATGTCCTAAGCATCAAGGCGGGGGATTTTGAGGACTCTGCACCTCGGCTTATGAGGAGCTATTGGAGGTTGTGACTTGTGCGGCTGAGTGGCCAATTGAAAAGCAGGAGCACTTCCTGCAAAGCAGCCTACACGTCGGGGCCTGCCATTCTTTCCCGATCTTCATTGCTGAGGTGTTGAGATCATGAAAAAAATCACCCATTTGTCAAGCCCACAGTATATAATTACTCATCCATCTTGGGCTCGAAGGAGAATGTTGCATCATCCCACAAGGCCCCGACACTGCCCACCAAACCCTGCCGAACAACATCTGCTTTGGTGGGCATAGCATATATGGCGGCGGGTCGGGCTGGTGTATGCCTGCACACCATGGCAATCATGCAGTCATACCAGGCAGATCTACTGAGGGAGATGAAGGCAAGGGGGTCGTAAAATAACTGCGCTGAACCACAGACCTATCTCTCCGGGCCACTAAGGAGATGTGCCATCGGCCGGTCCATGGCAAAATCACTTGTGGCTAAACCTCTTGAGCATCAGGGAGAAGGATAAAACGTTTCTTTTTGATGCCCCGCTTTTGGTCGTCGAGAGGTTTCAGGAGACAAAACGGCAGTCAGCAGACTTTAAGAGTTTCATCCCTCACTGCTCTAGCTGCTGCTAGGGAGCAGCCCCAGCCGTCAGCCTCTAGCTATATACAACATCAGCTTAAATAGCCTGGGGGTCGAAACATCACACTCACCCGAAGATCTGAAGACTGTAATTTTTTCAAGTAAGGCGACGGAAAAAGAGGCCCTGACGTCATGCGCAGGTCTCTGAGGGTGGTAAACCCCAATTACATAGAGGACTGGTCAATTCTAGCTAAGTCATATAAGGTGCTTGGGGTTAAGGCTCAATGCCAAGAAAAGTGTGTTATCCCCTCTGCAGAAAACAACATTTCTGGGAGTGGGGTGGGACTCGACTATGGGGCGGGCACAGCTGTCTCCTACTTGTATCAAGTCTATCCTGGCTTCAGTAACCAGGATCAAGCTAGGCCAGGCTATCACTGTAAAACATTTCCAGAGATTGTTGGGGCTCATAGCAGCTGCATTTAAGGTAATAGCTTTTGGCCTCCTGTACATAAGACCCCTGCAGTGGTGGCTCAGGACCAGGGGGTTTTCAGGTCGCATCAGGTCCTGCTGTGGTCCCAGGGCAAGTTGCTATTGCTCAGAGCAATGTATATTCTTGGGGACCAGAATCTGGGGGCAGACATCCTGTCAAGGCAGGGGCTAAGGCCTGGGGAATGGAGACTTTGTAGATGGCTTACCTTGAAGACGGCTTTCCTGCTGGCCATTACGTCCCTTAAAAGAGTGGGGGACTTGCAGGCCCTTTCTATCTCTCCCTCCTGTCTAGAGTTTGCTTCTGGGAGGGTGTAAGCCATTCTCCACCCTAGACTGGTTTTATGTGACCAACTAACGTGGCATGGTCTACAGTTCTGCAGGCCTTCCATCCTCCACCTCATGTGTCGGTGGACCAGTAGAAGCTGCATTTACTTTGCCCTGTCAGGGCCCTGGAGGCCTATGTGCATAGGTCCTCTTGATGGAGGAAGTCGGACCAGCTATTAGTGTGCTTTGGGTTGCCTAAGAAGGGATCTCCGGCCTCAAAGTAGACAATCAGTAAATGGATTGTTGAGGCAATCTCGCTTCTACTGATTAGGGCTCACTCAACTAGGAGTATGGCATCTTCTAAAACCTTATTAATGGGGGTCTCCCTGCAGGAGGTGTGATGCTGCAGGCTGGGCCTCCCCGCACACATTTATAAGGTTTTAAAGTCTGGACCTTCCTTCCAAGCCGGGATCACAGAGTTGTGCCTGGACAAGTTTCACACCAGGGCAGGCATTAGTCAGTATGGCGCAGTGGGTATTTCGTTTCCCATAGTGTCGTCTTTCTCTCGCATTATGACTGTAACCCTTGTTCACTGAGAAGGGAATGAGATGTTGCGTCCCTTTGCCACACCCCTGAATGCCTGAGAGTAGCTTGCTTCAACCTCTCAGAAGCTAACACTGTTGTATTCCAGCATCCCTTTGCAGCTTCCATGGTAAACTGTCACACGCTATGTCACAACGCAGCGGCAATTAGAATTGGATTAGTTTCACAAGTGCTTCAGACTATCACGCACAGGCGTTCCCCGTAGTTTCGTCATTCGACTCAGCATCAGGGAACACCCTTCTCAGAGAACAAGGGTTACAGTCGTATCCCGAGACATTTTCTTAAAACCAGTGTATCAATTCTGGTATTTATGTAATGGGCAATGTCTGTATTTGGCATCTGAGAATGTCATGAATGCAGTAACAGTGTTTACTCATTTAGCCTGACTTCCAGAGAAGGTGCTGGTGCCCCCCTAGGGTTGAAAAACCCTGTGTTAAAGTATAACAGTAAATAATCAGTAGAAGTTTGTATCTGTGCTCTGTGTGGATCTAGTTTTCATGTTCTGTTCCAGTGAAGTCCTGACAAAAACACCTTGAAGGGAAAATATATCACTTGTGTTTAATCTTATTGTGCTTGCACGGTTTGTTTATTATTTTTAGAGGCATGTGACCATGCTAAAGGAATAGTCTCCAAGTGAATTAAACAGCGGCCCAGATGTGAAGAGTCTGTGGTCGCTGTTAGGAGTTATTAAGCAGAGAAATACACGAGACAGGAGTAGCGAACTTCATCCATCTTGTTTTCTCTTCACTTCTGTTCTCCACACATTGTGTCATTACACCACAGTTCAGACTTACTTTTCAAAATAGTAGCCCACAATATAATTTACTTATGAACACAACAGAGTCCTTCTGGAATTTATGACTTACCTGTGACCCTTACCAAAGTTTCTTATGTACACTCACCTAAAGGATTATTAGGAACACCATACTAATACTGTGTTTGACCCCCTTTCGCCTTCAGAACTGCCTTAATTCTACGTGGCATTGATTCAACAAGGTGCTGAAAGCATTCTTTAGAAATGTTGGCCCATATTGATAGGATAGCATCTTGCAGTTGATGGAGATTTGTGGGATGCACATCCAGGGCACGAAGCTCCCGTTCCACCACATCCCAAAGATGCTCTATTGGGTTGAGATCTGGTGACTGTGGGGGCCATTTTAGTACAGTGAACTCATTGTCATGTTCAAGAAGCCAATTTGAAATGATTCGAGCTTTGTGACATGGTGCATTATCCTGCTGGAAGTAGCCATCAGAGGATGGGTACATGGTGGTCATAAAGGGATGGACATGGTCAGAAACAATGCTCAGGTAGGCCGTGGCATTTAAACAATGCCCAATTGGCACTAAGAGGCCTAAAGTGTGCCAAGAAAACATCCCCCACACCATTACACCACCACCACCAGCCTGCACAGTGGTAACAAGGCATGATGGATCCATGTTCTCATTCTGTTTACGCCAAATTCTGACTCTACCATCTGAATGTCTCAACAGAAATCGAGACTCATCAGACCAGGCAACATTTTTCCAGTCTTCAACTGTCCAATTTTGGTGAGCTCGTGCAAATTGTAGCCTCTTTTTCCTATTTGTAGTGGAGATGAGTGGTACCCGGTGGGGTCTTCTGCTGTTGTAGCCCATCCGCCTCAAGGTTGTGCGTGTTGTGGCTTCACAAATGCTTTGCTGCATACCTCGGTTGTAACGAGTGGTTATTTCAGTCAAAGTTGCTCTTCTATCAGCTTGAATCAGTCGGCCCATTCTCCTCTGACCTCTAGCATCAACAAGGCATTTTCGCCCACAGGACTGCCGCATACTGGATGTTTTTCCCTTTTCACACCATTCTTTGTAAACTCTAGAAATGGTTGTGCGTGAAAATCCCAGTAACTGAGCAGATTGTGAAATACTCAGACCGGCCCGTCTGGCACCAACAACCATGCCACGCTCAAAATTGCTTAAATCACCTTTCTTTCCCATTCTGACATTCAGTTTGGAGTTCAGGAGATTGTCTTGACCAGGACCACACCCCTAAATGCATTGAAGCAACTGCCATGTGATTGGTTGATTAGATAATTGCATTAATGAGAAATTGAACAGGTGTTCCTAATAATCCTTTAGGTGAGTGTATATAGCACAAAGTGTGTCAAAGATAATGTCTTTAAATTATCTAATTTGCGAAAAGACCAGAATACCATGTTCGGATGCTGCTAGAATAGTATGTACTGTAACTGTACTGTTAACCTATCCGAGCCTGTAGAAATGATGTCAACTGATGGTCTATCTGACTATAAGTATTAGTGTTTCTGTATCCTATGTTAATTGGATCCTCTTACTCATTTTTCTATGGACTATGTAAGTGTGGAGAACTTTGTCTTCAGTGAACTCTTTGTCAACTGATTGAACTTCAATTTTGACTCCTGGGGCCGTTCACAAAACATTTTATCTTACCACTAAGAGTTCTCCTAAATGGCAATAAAAGTTATTAGTAAAGAGTTTTCTCTTAAAACCTATTCACAAAGCTGTTGAGACCAACTTTTACTAAGGAATAGAGAGAAGTCTTAAGCTAAGCGTAAGGGCGGGGTTGACCTTGTTGCTATGGAATATATCATCACGCTTATTGATATGCCCACAGTGATTGGCTGATAGGGGAGGAGTATTGTCAGTGATTTAATAATTAAATATTGTAGAACGAGGTATCATGTTGCCATATTCAAATAAAGTTTTTAAAATAAAAATGTTGTCATATTCAAAAAAAGATTTTAAAAGTAGGCCAAGTGTCACTAATTAAACTAGTATAGCTAACTGTTAGCCTGTTACATGTCTGCATCTCGAGAGATTGCAGAATTCAAGCGAAAATTATGTAAAATTGTAAACAAAAAGTCCTTTTATAAACAAAGATTGTGAGGAGCACGTTCACAGCATGCTGAATACGCTTGTATTCTTTTACTCTATTCGATCATTTGTAAGTGTGAACATCATCCATAGCATTGAGGTCAACCCTGCCCTTACTCTTAGCTTAAGACTTCTCTCTATTCCTTAGTAAAAGTTGGTCTCATCAGCTTTGTGAATAGGTTTTAAGTGAAAACTCTTAACTAAGAACTTTTACTGCTATTTAGGAGAAGTCTTAGTGCTAAGATAAAATGTTTTGTGAATACAGCCCCAGAGATTGATAGAGTTACCATATGTATTTAAGCAACTCAAACTCACCTGAAACTATCTAACATTTCTTGTGGCCATGATTCTGTTTGAGGCCAAGAGTAAATCTGTGGTCACTGAATATTCAGCTGTTCCCCTTTTTATTTTGTCAGATTTCTATAGTTCAGTGTACACTCAGACACAGCTGTTAAAGATATTCTTTTTTCAAAGTTCCAAAGTTTTCAAAGTTCATGACATTGTTCATGACATAAAAGAGTTTAACAAGAACCTCAAGTGGTCAGACTCGCGTAACAAACTTTGCAAATTCACTTAGAGCAAATTCATTCTCAGAGTTAAATCTGTGAAATATCAGACGTTTATTACATCTGGATGGTAACAACAAATGAATATGAGAAGTACATTTCATATGAGTTTGTTGTCACTTCATATCATTCCACACATAAATCCTTTCAAACCTGTCTGCAACTTGTGATGCATGAAATTTTTTGTATGGGCCAAACTTAACCAGCTGTGAAAGTAAAACCATTATCAGACGTTAGCATTATATTGTAACAGACTGTACATAATTTTACACTAAGAATTTTTCATAATTATGATTTATAATGGCTGACATTGGAAAACTAGAAAGGCAATCCTGCAAATTCTTTGAAGTTGGTTCACTCTGCGTCCATTTATTACTTGAACGGGATATTTAAAAACTGTTTGTCATGCTTACTTTTCAGTAGCCGCGTTTTCACTGTCGGGCCCAAAGGAGGCATGCTAGTGCATGCCAGGGCCAGTCGCGTTTCCACTGACTGCATCCGAAAACCTAGACAGCTGACTTGTTGCCTCCCTGCCTTATCAGGCAATGACTTGTAAGGCAGCGTTTGTGCATGAAGGTACCTCACGAAACAGATTTCGGACAGACTTCTGAGGCAGCCTAACAGTTTAATGATCTACAGCAAAATAGAGCGAGCTTTGGTGAGAACTAAACAAATATTTAATTACTACATTAGTAATTTCTCAAATGTTGGTCAAAAACGTACATTTACACACAAACTGACCAGCAAACGCAACTTTCGGACGCCATCTTTTTTTTTCTAGCTAAACTGTCACAGAATGGAACGCACAGGATTGTGGGATATCAAAGGCAGCGAAGGATACTTTTATGCTGCCTTCAAAAATCGATCAGATGAAGGTAGGCTATCTCAGGAGACAGGAAGTGAAGCTAACATTAGATTCGGATGTGCCTTGATGCCTTCCTACCTTTAAATGTGTCCTCCGAAGGCAGCATTTTCCAGGTTTCGGACACAGCCACTGTCACTTTCAGGGCTTGATCGGGCCTTGTCGGGGCTTCCTCCATCATTTAAAAATAATTTTTAGCTCAAAACTCACTTTCAGACAGCAGCGAGTGTTTGGAATAACTTCTGTTTGTGAGCCGATGTGGATTCTAAACGATTCTAAAGGCAGAAATATTTATATGCGATGCAAAAGACTATGCACACTAACCATTACCATACATGGTAAATACGACTGCTTAAAGAAACGAGGCAAATCATATAGGCTATCACATCTGTCAGTACATCTCGTCTCTTTATACCAGACTGATATCTTTATATATCTGATATCCATATTTAGCTCCGCAACGTTTTTTCTGGGAGCTTCCTCTGTTTCTCTGACTGAAAATATAACTGTATTGGGACTGTCACTGGAGAAAGTGCTAAAGCTACTCAGGTCATATTTTTGGTGGAAAATGATCGTTCTTTCTAAATGTGATGTAAACATACTGTTCTGTGACTATAAATAAACAAAAGCAGATACAAATTAATAAGTATGTGTCCTCTTTCTTTTGTGAAATAATGGTAAATACCACTTTAATTTTGTGTAAAACATCGATGCTTGGGTTTTAAATCTTTAAGTAAACAACAAAAATGCTAACAAATGGCCTTTTTTATCATGCTCGTTTTGCAATCTCACTAGTTTCCAGAAATTTCTTCCTGATTATTTTCCTGATATAACTTCCATTTGTTGGTAAAATGATGGGTTTGTGTGACGTTGTTCTAGAGAGGCGTGTTATGGGCGGGTTTTAGTGAAGCGGCATGGTTTTGGGCTCAGTGCTACAGGTCCGAGTCTATTAGCCCAGCCCGGCCCAGCCCGTTGAAAGCCCTGCCCGACAGTGGAAAAGCGGCTAATGTCGTGTCAAAACCCCAATAAATCTCTTTTTAGCTGCTTAATAGCTGCTTCTTAAGCTCAAATCCTGCTAAAAATGTTTTACCATGGCTAATGTTACAAAATATTTCTATTTCAAATAAATGCTTGTTGAACTTTCTATTGAACTTTATCAAAGAATCCTGGAATAAATGTATCATGGTTTCCACAACAAATCAGCATATTAGAATGATTTTTTTAAGGAACATGTGACACTGAAGACTAGTGCCATGGGTTATGTTTCACATTTATGTTTTTATTTCTTTAGTTTTTAAATGAGTCATTGTCATGTGGCTCCTGTCCATTAAGTGATTCCCTGTACCCTCATGTGATCTTGCCATGTGTCATCAGGCTTGTTCGAGTTCATGCGGTGCCGCAAAGATTGGCTGCCGTCTGACAAAAGCAATGCATTCTGGTTAGAAAATTTGTCTGACTTTGATCGGCGCTGCAGTCGCCTTACAATCACGTGTGCCATCAAAGTACTGCGAGAGCAAAACGAGACCAGCCGCCTAGGTCAGGCGCTGCAGTTGCTCAAAATCAGCTGCGAAAGCCTTGATGATGACACACTTTATTCTCATTGGTCAGATTCTGTGATGACAAGGACAACGTGTGCGTGTTTTTCTTGTCATGTGGCTATCAGTTCTGTCTTCTCATTGGGTCATTGTCTTTATTACTTTCAGGTGTGTCTTGTTAGTCATTAGTCCTTGTTTATATATAAGGCACTTTCACGCCATGTTGTAATTACCGTGATTTCGAGATTTCAACTTAAAGGGATAGTTCACCCAAAAATGAAAATTAGCCCATGATTTACTCACCCTCAAGTCATCCTAGGTGTATATGACATTCTTCTTTCAGAGTTATATTAAAAAAGTCCTGGCTAATCCAAGTTTTATAATGGCAATGATTGTTGTTCTGTTTTTGAAGTCATGAAAATCATGGGCTAATTTTCATTTTTGGGTGAACTATCCCTTTAAACGCGTTCATGTCCACGTAGAGCTCGTAATTACAGCTTGTATGAAGGTAAGCTCCTACCTGTACCACGTGACCGCTGTACCACCTGACTGCTGCAGATTAATTTAGCCATTGATAGTGTTGCCATAGAAGCACACATGAACAGCTCTGAATAGAACATCACGCATTGTCATCTCAAGACTACGGTAATTACGAAATGGCTATGATGGCGTGAACGGAGCAAAAGCCCTCATGTCTCTTGTCTAACTTTGTTTATGTCTACCCTCTGTTGGTGAATCTCATTTATAAGTCATCGGTTTTGTTTACTTTGTATTTGTTCTGTGCTATTAGTCATGGGAGAAACAAAGCTTTTTGAAACTTTAAATCATTTGAACCAATTGCTTCCTAAAATGATTCACTGTTCTCGAAAATGCCACACACTGGTGACGCCTGCTGGTTAGAGCAATGTAAATGCAATGACAACTCAACTTGAACATGCATAAAAACTCCTTTTACAAAACATTTGCAAATGTTTTATTGAAGGTGTAATCTATTAGATGCAATATACAAATCATTTACAGGGTTAGTTCACCCAAAAATGAAACGGAGTGTCTATTTGCACCAAGGGCAAATAGCGTGCCTTGTTGGCAAGTGCTATTCGCGCTAGCTCCGCCTAACAATGCCTGGTTGGGCCAAACAAGATTAATAAAAAAACACTCATATTCCAATGTCTTCAGTGGTGTAGTCAGTAAAACATAAGACTTAAGATTCTAGGTTTTGACGCGATCGACCCAGGTTCGAATCCGCCTTTTGCCGAGCTCGCTCTTCTCCTTTTTCCCATCACATCGGAAAGGCATGTACTTTAAATAAAAATTAAGAAAATGTTCTAAAAGTGGAAATAAAGTGCCTAACGAAATGTTTAATAATAATAATAATAAAAGCATTTATTGGGTAGGGTTAGGGGTAGGTGTAGGGAGGGCTTTTATTGTCCCATTAAGGCGGCATCCATTTAATAATTTTAATAAATATAATAATTCACACTCTATGTCATTATTGCATCCTGTTAATGTACAACAATACTGAGGTGCAAATAGTATGTATCTGTCAAAATAAAGTATAAATAGCATCTAATTACTATTTACACACATTGCAAAGAACTGCTACTTTTACATGGTGTAAACAGAATATATCAAAGTCAAAAATACAAAGAAGGTGTGCACATCCTCAAACCCAAACAGGGCTCAGGTGCAGGACAAAAAAAATAACTAAAGCAAAAAACAAATGTGATGTCCGCACACTGATATAACTGCTCCAGTTTATTGCAACGTTTCGACCAATAGGTCTTCGTCAGGCACAAACATAGAATATATCACTATTTTCAATTAGTATGCTATTTTACTTAGTAAATAGCATTTACAGCTATTTGCACTTTGTGTAAATAGCAATTATCGCTAAGAAAATATGTTATTTTCACTTAGTGTAAATAGATTCTATCGCTATTTGCACTTAATTCTTAAAATATCACTATTTTGCACTTAATTCTGTCATTAAAGGAGGCAGGGCTGCCAACTCTCAAGCACTGGCCGTGAGACACGCATTTGATTGGTTTCTCACGCTCACACGCCACACCCCCGATTTCTCACGCTGAAGTGTCAACCCGGTCGGTCAAATGAAAGATGAGTTTATCTATAGATCTACCTGAAAGATGAGTTTATCTATAGATCTACCTGTTGAGCCACTCGTGATGGACTAGTTATGCTGTCGATGAGGGGGTTCAAGATAAATGTGCAAATAAATACGTTGTAGCGTGACCAAAAGCTACATTCTGTTTTGGGTTCTGACGAGAACGAGCCTGTAATGAGCGGTGTGACGCTCTATGCAGGCGCGCTCCACTCATGAACCGCGCGCTCACCGGTAAAACAACGTTCGCTCAAATCCCGTTCAGGCATGAGATTTATCTGTACTGTAGCCTACTATAGCTACTTGTTGTAGCCATTAAACAATGTATTTTGTTTCATATTTATGTTTAAATATTATAATGCTATTTTTAAATTTCATCTAGGCTATATTGATTATGAAAAGTGCAAAGATGCGTAATATATGTCAAACACATAGGGTCAGAAATGATTTTGACCACTTCATTAAGTTTTGTTTTGTACAAGTAGAAACATTGCACATGAACTGGAGCTGGAGCGCGTCTCATAAATAAACCGAAACTCAGCAGGCTACTTGCCTCACAGACATGAGAAATGTGTGTATAGAAAGCTTGAAATGTCCACTTTTAAACGAAACCATTCGAAACGAAAAGAAATAGTCAAGCAATGCGCACTGTTCACGCGAGTAGCTCATGACTGGCGTCTCAGAGCGGCTCTGTTCAACATGCTGCACTCCATCACTGCATGTGCTGTGATTTTAACCTGCATTTTTAGACTAATCTTGACTCCTGAGTATTTAATTTAAGTTGCATACATTTTGTTCTTGCACTTTGACAGCCAGTTTGAAATATAGGCTATATTTGAGTATTGTGTGTATCGGATAGTTTACAAAATCTAATGATTCTGACAGTTTTTGCCATTAAAATGACTGGGAAAAAGTGTCCCAACCAACCTGAATTCACCCTATACTCTTTGATATCATAATTACATTGCATTATGTTGCTTGAAACCCCAAATCTTATAACATTCTTCATTAACAATTATTCAGTTATTTGTAACAATGTCATTGTAAAAAAAAAAAGAAAAAAGAAAAGTAGTTTCAATGTAGCTAGCTACTTTTTGATAGTAACTTGTAGTGTAGCTACTTTTTCAAAAGGGTAGCTTGAATGTAACTTAACTACTTTAACTTACAAGTAGCTTGTAAAGCTACAGTTTCAGAGTAGCTTGCCCATCTTTTTTTACTGAAAGATCAGCCACAGCAAAAAAGAGACGCACAACAGACAGAAGAGCAACAGACAGGACAGACCGAACGACAGACTGGACATACAGAACAGCAACAGACAGTTTTTTCCCCCTTTTTCTTCCCTGTAAAAGCTGGTTTATATATATATATATATATATATATATATATATAAATTTGTTATATTTAGACAAAATCATGCCTCTATATAGCGTTTTAAAATTGTGTGTGTCTATAGGATATACTGTATACAAAGCGTCATATAGATGCATGCATTTTGTCTTAATAGACAGAATTAATTATGTATCAACCTATACTTATCAAAGGCAAAAAAGAAATAATAAAAAAATCAATACTATATATATATATATATGATTTTTGTGTATGGTAATGATGCTGAATGAGCCAATTTTTTTTTGCTTTGTACTGAGCAAAATTTTGGTTGGCCCCACCAAATCTCACTCCAAGTTTTTTTGAAAAGTTGGCAGCCCTGAGCAGGGGTGTAATGCTATTTCATGCATACTGAGCTTTTTACACTGTTAAAGACTTGGATTCCCATGCTAAACATGGACAAAGTTTCAAAAATTAATTTTGACGTTTGATAGAGTATTTCTGTGCCAAAAATACTCCTTCCGGTTTCTCACAAGTTTCGGAAAGTTTTTTTCGAGTATGGGTCTGCGTGACGTCAACAAGGGCGGAATTTCCTTGTAGGGCCGTACGGGCAATTCTCCCGGAAGGGCGCGCGCGCGCACCCGTCGACCAGAGAGAGAGAGCGAAAGCAGTACGCCCATCAAAGCGCTTTGCTCGGCTTTAGGGAAGTTGTTGGCTGCGCTGCACAGGTCACAGGACTTGAAGAAATCAACAATGTCACCAAAGAAGTGTGTTTTTGGTTGCCAGGGCAAGACAACCCTGTACAGCTTCCCAAAGAACCCAGCGTTAAGGGAACAGTGGAAGGAGTTTGTTTTTCCGGAGCAGCAACGGAGTTGTGCAAGTGTTTTTATTTGTTCCCTGCATTTCGGCGACGATTGTTTTATAAACAAGGCCCAGTTCGACGCCGGATTTGTAGGTCGTCTAATGCTGAAGGATGAAGCGGTCCCAACGATAAAGGTTCACGGTCGTGCGTTGGAACCGCAGGCGGTGAGTAAAACTGCTTCAGATGTCTGTGTGTTTTTGGCTATCGGCGCATAAGTGCACATCAAGTAAACAACATGATCACGTATAGTTAATTTATCAATGGAGCATGCGATGTATAGTGTGTGTTTAAATACATTTGTTTAGCTGACCACTACAGGTGTCTGTTTGTTTGTGTCTGCACGCGCTCGTGATTCTTTAGCTCCGCCCACACGAAACGCCTCCATCCGCTCGGTTTTATTCGGAAAGACTCGGTACAACGTTATAAATATAATATAAATATATATTTCTTTTATAAATATAATAAAACTAAAGACTTTTCGGATATATGAAGGATGCAATACTACTCTATAGGTACTCAAGATTGACATGAGATTGACAGAAACTGAGTGTAAAATCGTCCATGTGACTCCAGTGGTTCCACCTTAATTTTATGAAGCGACGTGAATACTTTGTGTGCAAAATAGCAACTTTATTCAACAATTTCTTCACGTCTGTGTCAGTCTCCTACGCTGTTGAATACAGTCCAGAGCTTTCAAGTTCCGTCAGAGCTACGCCAGTACGCCGGCTTACCATTGGTCGAAGCTGTTCACGTGAGCACAATGACGCATGCGTGTGATTCTGATGCAGGAGCTGTCCAATGTAAACTGCGTAGGAGACTGACACAGACGTGAAGAAATTGTTGAATAAAGTCGTTATTTTTGTTTGTTTTTTGCGCACAAAAAAGTATTCTCGTCGCTTCATAAAATTTAGGTTGAACCACTGGAGTCACGTGGACTATTTTAGCGATCTCTTTCCTACCTTTCTGGGCCTTGAAAGTGTTAATTAATTAGCTGTCTATGGAGGGGTCAGAGAGCGCTCAGATTTCATCAAAAATATCTTCATTTGTGTTCCGAAGATGAACGAAGGTCTTACGGGGTTGGGAACGACATAAGGGTAAGTGGTAACACTTTACAATAAGGTTTCATTAGTTAACATTAGTTAATGTATTAACTAACATGAACTAACCACGAGCAATACATTTGTTACTGTATTTGTTAATCTTTGTTAACGTTAGTTAATAAACAGCTGTTCATGGTTTGTTCATGTTAGTTCACAGTGCAAGATTTTAATAAAGTATTAGTAAATGTTGAAATTAACATTTACAAAGATAAATAAATGCAAAGTTCATGTTAACTAATGTAGTTAACTAATGTTAACTAATGAACCTTATTGTAAAGTGTTACCGGGTAAGTAATTAATGACAGAATTTTAATTTTTGGGTGAACTAACCCTTTAATACCATTAAATATGAATTGTCTTTATAATATGTTATTTTATTGAATTGGTTGTTTTGTTTTATGTAGCTTGGTTAATCATACCTGTAAGAGACAACTCTTCCTTTTTATTAAATATGCCATTAAATGTCTACAAATGTATAAAATGTATCCAAGATTAGGTCAAAATGAATAGACACTGGTTCATGGGTTCATGGGTTCACAGAGATCATCGCCACTAGGGGCCTCGTTTACTGAAATCTGGCAGTTTGATACACGCTCCGAATCACTGGTTCGAAACAAAGGTTTCGAAGCTTCCCGAAGCATGGTTTTGAAAGCACCAATCACTATTTGCTATAATAAACTGCACTTGGGCTCTACTCGACTCACCTACAGTGGACTTTGTGACAACTAGTCTGCTGAAAGTTCAGATGTCATCACAGGAATCAATTACATTTTAAATTATATTGAAATAGAAAACAGTTACCTTAAATTGTAACATTCTAGGAATGTTGATGAAATTATAGTGTATACTGACACCTAGGGGTGTGGATGTATGAAGCAAATGTTTTTTGTTACCAATGCCATTGTAGAAATGTGTTACTTAGGCCCAATCCCAATTCTATTTTATACCCCTTCGCCTACCCCTACCCGTAGGGGTGAAAATATTCCCCTAAGAAATGGGACACCACTACTACACCATTACACGTCATCATACCCCGTTTCGTTTATTAGTGTTCTGTAACATTTAACCAGTATGAACAGCAGTGAAGTGCGTAGGCTATATCTAACAGAAATCAGGCGTGAGAACGTATAACAAATTACTCACTCCCAACGTTGTTTTGCGCTGTATTTGGACTTAAGAAAACGGCGCCCGTTTTCAGTTCAAAAACGTATGAGCTATCGAGTTTCCTAAGACGATACAGAATGATACAGAACATACAAGACTGGTGAAGCCGCTTTTCCATCGGGCCAAACTGTTCTCCTTGTTTGTTAACCGTTCCATTCCGTGCCGATCCGAGCCGGCCGGTACGGATATGGTTTCGTTTTCTACTGTGGTGCTGCGATAACGGAGCTCTTTGCAATGTAATACAAACGAGTCAGTTGTTGCCCTGGAGACGCAAGACTTTACAGATGATACGTGATGTAAATATCGACTGCGTTATGAAGGATGACCAGATTTTTTTTTAAACTGTATTATTAATTTATTAATTATTAGTTCACATCACTCAAATGGTTGTCTACGGAGAAACTGGCATCCAGGCAACACGTAAGTGATCGATCCCGAGTGGCAACATCACTACACGCATTCTAGCAGCACGGTAGTCGGTGTATGCAGGGAAATTGATCATACCCCTTCGTTCGTAGTGTGGTCCCGAAAAATCTTCGTTTGAAGGGCTATCTGGCCCTTCCCCTTACCCCTACCACTTAAGCCAAAAGAGAATCGAGACACCCCTACCCCTTCACGTAAACGCACAAAACGAAGGGGTAGGGGAAAGGGAAGGGCTAAGGGGTAGAAATGGGATTGGGCCTTAAATTTAACCATGATTCATTTATTTCAGAAGTGAAACCGTCTGATATTAGGGAGTTACTAAGATTGAGTATAGCATTTGGCTGGTCATGTGATCTCAACATGTTTGCCTCCATGTAATGTAAATCAGCTTCTCTTAGGCCAATATGACTGGAGTCCTTTAAATAGGTTTGTTAAAAAAACTATTAATTTCTTTGTGTGAAACATTTTTAATAAGGGAAAAGTACTGAGTGTACCTGAAATAAATGTTGTTATTAATAGCAGTTCAATATTTTAGTAAATTCTCAGTCCTGCTTGGAATGTGGTTCGGCTTCTTCATTGACAAGTTATAGATTTCTCTATACACTTCTTCATAAATTTGATCTTGCTGAAAGTCTCACAGCAATTTAAATAGTGAATTCATTATATGTCTCAGTGTAGAAGCTGTAGTCAGCCAGTAGCGAGACAGCATCCTTTGTTATGAAGGTCTCTGGAAGGTATTCGGCACACTAGAGATGAACGCTTGAAAAGAGACTGTTGGATCAGAACTCCACAAATATGTGAGCCAGAGCCAGAGTCAGCATGACATTACAGCTGATGCGCTGTCACAATGGCAGCCACATCAATGCAGTCGCTGCGCTGGCAGCCATTGTGGGACGCTTTCTGTGGGCTCTGACAGCAGGTGTGACTTCACATTTGGTGCTTTAGGAGGATGAAAAGAGAGAATGAGAAAAATGGAAAAAGATGGACAAAGGTGTGAACCCCATCACTCAGGTGGGAAGATAGGAGTTCACTTGTTTATAGAACCACAGCGACATGGCAGAACAGAGAGAGGACGCAGAGGGGGGGATGTCAGGGTAGTGAGGGAAAAAGAGAAGCGCAGATCATCACCTTGTCTTTGACAGGCCTTATCTTGCCCACTCACGACAGGACATGCTGTGTGAGTGCGCTCAGAACTGTCATCCTAATCATCGTTTCATACTTCATTAATCTCCCTTTCTTGCTCAAGTTTTCTTGCCGTAATCCTCAGATATGTGACAAGAGGTGGGAGTGTTTAGATACATTCCCAATAGTCATTTTTAGAAGTGCCTCTATCAAGCGTCAACCACCTCCATAAATCAGGCGTAATCCACACAGAATTACTGACAGTGACTGCAAACATCAGACTGCTTAAAGATCCAACTAATTAATGCATCACAAACATGAAACATATTTGCAAGTTTCTAAAAGAAGAACAGTAAAATGGATGATAATTAATTAGAAAATCGCTGGAAAATAGCGATCTATGACACTGTATTATGTTGAATATCAATTTCTGTGTCTACATGTTAATGAGGAATTTGTAGACATATTAAAATTTTTAGATTTGTGGAGTAAAAATTATAGTTTTTATTTTGAAATTTAGTTTTATTTACAATTAGACTCTTGGATTCACAGGTAAGTGGCATCCAGTAGCCCTCTTTGAGTAAATTTACATTTTGTGCTATGACAACTGCAACTAGCAAATGTTTCAATTTATTTCCCTTAGTAACACATTGGCTAATGTATAATAATCCTGTATAAGTGCTATAATCGGGTCCAACCCAGAAAACATGAAAAAGGACAACCCAGTAACTTTGTTTTGGTAAGACTTTCTCTGCAAGCATGTGAAAAAACAAGCCACTCAGATTTCTCTCCCCTTCTGACGTAGGAAGGGGATCTTATTAAAATATTACCGCCCCTTAATCTGCACGGTGCCACTATTTTGTTTTTGTAAGCGACAGCGGTGAAGAAGACCCCTTGTGTGTATTTGACAGTTTAAACACAACAAAAAATGTGAAAGAGAAGTTACTCATGAGACTTGATGTCTGACAGCCAGTTGTCTGTGTGCGTGTGCTTCAGATAAGTGCGCTCAGAAAACCATCCATTAGAAGTTTAAACTAATATACAGGTGCATCTCAATAAATTAGAATGTCGTGGAAAAGTTAATTTATTTCAGTAATTCAACTTAAAAGCTGAAACTAATATATGATATAGACTCATTACATGCAAAGTGAGATATTTCAAGCCTTTATTTGTTATAATTTTGATGATTATGGCTTACAGCTTATGAAAACCCCAAATTCAAAATCTCAGAAAATTAGAATATTACATGAAATCAAAAAAAAAAAGATTTTAAATACAGAAATGTCGGCCCTCTGAAAAGTATAATCATGCACATGCACTCAGTACTTGGTTTGGGCCCCTTTTGCATGAATTACTGCCTCAATGCGGCGTGGCATGGATGCTATCAGCCTGTTGCACTGCTGAGGTGTTATGGAAGACCAGGATGCTTCAATAGCGGCCTTCAGCTCTCAGTCTCATGTCTCTCATCTTTCTCTTGACAATGCCCCATAGATTCTCTATGGGGTTCAGGTCAGGCGAGTTTGCTGGCCAATCAAGCACAGTAATCCCATGGTCATTGAACCAGGTTTTGGTACTTTTGGCAGTGTGGGCAGGTGCCAAGTCCTGCTGGAAAATGAAGTCAGCATCTCCATAAAGCTTGTCTGCTGAAGGAAGCATGAAGTGCTCTAAAATGTCCTGGTAGACAGGTGCGTTGACTCTGGACTTAATGAAGCACAGTGGACCAACACCAGCCGATGACGTGGCTCCCCAAACCAACACAGACTGTGGAAACTTCACACTGGACTTTAAGCATCTTGGACTGTGTGCCTTTCCATTCTTCCTCCAGACTCTGGGACCTTGGTTTCCAAATGAGATGCAAAATTTGCTCTCATCAGAAGAGAGGACTGGACCACTGAGCAACAGACCAGTTCTTTTTTGCTTTAGCCCAGGTAAGACGCTTCTGACGACATTTGAATCCCATGTCCAGGATCCGTCTGTGTGTGGTGGCTCTTGATGCAGTAACTCCAGCCTCAGTCCACTCCTTGTGAAGCTGCCCCACACATTTGAATGACCTTTTCCTGACAATCCTCTCCAGGCTGCGGTCATCCCTGCTGCTTGTGCACCTTTTTATTCCACACTTTTCTCTTCCACTTAACTTTCTATTATATGCTTTGATACAGCACTTTGAGAACATCCAACTTCTTTTGCAATTACCTTTTGAGGCTTTCCCTCCTTGTGGAGGCTGTCAATTATGGTTTTCTGCACAACTGTCAGGTCAGCAGTCTTCCCCATGATTGTGAATTGCACTGAACCAGACTGAGAGACCATTTAAAGGCTCAGGAACCCTTTGCATGTGTTTTGGATTAATTAGCGTATTAGAGTGTGACACTTTGAGCCTACAATACTGAACCTTTTCACAATATTCAAATTTTCTGAGATTTTGAATTTGTGGTTTTCATACGCAGCAGCTCATTTGCATTTAAAGGCACATGCACGAAAACAGCCTGTTCTTGACTGTAGTCAGAAATGGGTATTTACAACATCACAATGATCTGTGAGGTATTTTAAGCTGAAACTTCAGACACATTCTGGGGACACCCAAGACTTAAATGACATCTTGTAAAAATGGGCATAATAGGTCCCATTTAAAGTAAAAATGATTGATTAAAAAAATAATAATTAATAACAAGTAATATACATTGGGTGTCTTGTTCATAATATTTATTTTCATATAAAAGCAATAGAACTTAAATTACATCCAGTTTATTAGCAACACAGCGCATGAGTGTGAATCCCGTGATATCCGACTTTGATCTTGTAGGTGTCTGATCCACAACGAGAAGAGAGAACTCCTTCTTGGCTGCACTTTTTTCACTCCTCCCTTCACCGCAGCCGCCTACTCTCTGCTAAATTTCAGGCGAGGCGAGGTCTCAAACAAGCCTATTTATATAGGCCTAGATCAGTGAAGCTCACACACACATGTCACTCGCACATAGAGAGCGGAAATTGTGCTGCGCACACACAGAAACAGGAGCACAAAAACTGCACAACCAACGCTGCCCCGCGACTTTTAGTAATAAAGTTGCTTCGCTATTGAATCTCTACATTATATTTCTCTGCCACGAGAGGGTTACTCATAGCTTCGTTGTTAATGGAGAGAGAGGCGTGCTGAACAACAGACTCTCCCTCTCTCCCTCTCTCTCTCTCTCTCTCTCTCTCTCTCTCTCTCTCTCTCTCGATAATTAGCTTAATTCAAATAAATGCTATAATTCATTCATTCAAATAAATGTATAAATAAATGTAATCTTACCGCACTACTTTATCTCTGTGTCTGATTCAAAGTGGGCAGAATGCTAGATCTAGCAAGCCGTAACTTATGAGGGGCCGCATAAGCCATAATTATTGAAAAGCCTCTTACAAACACTAGTGAAACAAACACATTGATCAACCTTAGTGAAATTCTTTCACACTCATAACTGAAAAACATCTTACAAATACTAGTGAAACAAAATACATTGATCAACCTTAGTGAAATTTATTCACACTCATAACTGAAAAAACCTCTTACAAACACTAGTGAAACAGCATTGATCAACCTTAGTGAAATTCATTCATACACATTACTGAAATGAGAAAAGATTTCAGTAGTTGATGAGAGCTAATTTCACTTGAAAAGGAAGCTGTGTCCGCACAAACTCAAAGGCAATGGCAGTTAGTCAAGTTGTATATTCACAACGAAGTGGGACGAAACGCGCGGTTACAGAGCTTGCGGCGCAGCGCTGACGTCATCGGCGCAACCGACTCGACATCACATGTTTGACAGGCAATGAGGAATTGCATGTACAGTGGGGAGAACAAGTATTTTATACACTGCCGATTTTGCAGGTTTGCCCACTTACAAAGCATGTAGAAGTCTGTAATTTTTATCATAGGTACTCTTCAACTGTGAGAGACGGAATCTAAATCCAGAAAATCACATTGTATGATTTTTAAGAAATTCATTTGCATTTTATTGCATGACATAGGTTTTTGATCACCTACCAACCAGTAAGAATTCTGGCTCTCACAGACCTGTTAGTTTTTCTTTAAGAAGCCCTCCTGTTCTCCACTCATTACCTGTATTAACTGCACCTGTTTGAACTCGTTACCTGTATAAAAGACACCTGTCCACACACTCAATCAAACAGACTCCAACCTCTCCACAATGGCCAAGACCAGAGAGCTGTGTAAGGACATCAGGGATAAAATTGTAGACCTGCACAAGGCTGGGATGGGTTACAGGACAATAGGCAAGCAGCTTGGTGAGAAGGCAACAACTGTTGGTGCAATTATTAGAAAATGGAAGAAGTTCAAGATGACAGTCAATCTCCCTCGGTCTGGGGCACCATGCAAGATCTCACCTCGTGGGGCATCAGTGATCATGAGGAAGGTGAGGGATCAGCCCAGAACCACATGGCAGGACCTGGTCAATGACCTGAAGAGAGCTGGGACCACAGTCTCAAAGAAAACCATTAGTAACACACTACGCCGTCATGGATTAAAATCCTACAGCGCATGCAAGGTCCCCCTGCTCAAGCCAGCACATGTCCAGGCCCGTCTGAAGTTTGCCAATGACCATCTGGATGATCCAGTGGAGGAATGGGAGAAGGTCATGTGGTCTGATGAGACAAAAATAGAGCTTTTTGGTCTAAACTCCACTCGCCGTGTTTGGAGGAAGAAGAAGAATGAGTACAACCCCAAGAACACCATCCCAACCGTGAAGCATGGAGGTGGAAACATCATTCTTTGGGGATGCTTTTCTGCAAAGGGGACAGGACGACTGCACCGTATTGAGGGGAGGATGGATGGGGCCATGTATCACGAGATCTTGGCCAACAACCTTCTTCCCTCAGTAAGAGCATTGAAGATGGGTCGTGGCTGGGTCTTCCAGCATGCCAACGACCCGAAACACACAGCCAGGGCAACTAAGAAGCGGCTCTGTAAGAAGCATCTCAAGGTCCTGGAGTGGCCTAGCCAGTCTCCAGGCCTGAACCCAATAGAAAATCTTTGGAGGGAGCTGAAAGTCCGTATTGCCCAGCGACAGCCCCGAAACCTGAAGGATCTGGAGAAGGTTTGTATGGAGGAGTGGGCCAAAATCCCTGCTGCAGTGTGTGCAAACCTGGTCAAGAACTACATACTACGTATGATCTCTGTAATTGCAAACAAAGGTTTCTGTACCAAATATTAAGTTCTGCTTTTCTGATGTATCAAATACTTATGTCATGCAATAAAATGCAAATGAATTACTTAAAAATCATACAATGTGATTTTCTGGATTTTTGTTTTAGATTCCGTCACTCACAGTTGAAGAGTACCTATGATAAAAATTACAGACTTCTACATGCTTTGTAAGTGGGCAAACCTGCAAAATCGGCAGTGTATAAAATACTTGTTCTCCCCACTGTACATGCAATTCTTCATTGCCTGTCAAACATGTCGAGTCGGTTGCGCCGATGACGTCAGCGCTGCGCCGCAAGCTCTGTAACCGCGCGTTTCGTCCCACTTCGTTGTGAATATACAACTTGACTAACTGCCATTGCCTTTGAGTTTGTGCGGACACAGCTTCCTTTTCAAGTGAAATTAGCTCTCATCAACTACTGCAAACCTGCAAAATTGGCTGTGTATCAAATACTTGTTCTCCCCACTGTATATAGCCACGAAAGAGCTGTTAAACATTAATGATTTACATTAGGCTACTGTAGTTGTCTTGAGGCGCACAACCAACCAACAGCTCTCTCCGTGGCTATATAGGCTACATGCAATTCTTCAAAGTAGCCTGTCAAACACTACATATGTACTAATATGAAAGATAATAAGCATAATGTGGTCAGCGCCGCGCTGTCCATTCGGTGCCGCTACGCGCTAGCAAACCAGTAGGGTACTCCCTGCGATGTCGAGTCGTTCGCGTGGCTCGGTCCATTGAGCCGTGCCGATGACAGAGCTGTGCGAGCTCTGTAACCGCACTTTCGGTGTGAATGGCTTCCCATACACTTTAGGTATGTTTTCCTTCCTAAACAACTCGTTATGACTAACCGCCATTGCCTAAAAGTGTTTGTGAGACATGCGCCAAATTAAATGGAAGTGCGGACACAGCTTCTTTTTCAAGTGAAACTAGCTCTCATCAACTACTAAAATCTTTTCTCATTTCAGTAATGTGTATGAATGAATTTCACTAAGGTTGACCAATGCTGTTTCACTAGTGTTTGTAAGAGGTTTTTCAGTTATGCATAATGAATTTCACTAGGGTTGATCAATATTTTCCATTTCACTAGTGTTTGTAAGAGGCTTTTCAATAATTATGGCCTATACGGCCCTTCATAACTTGTTAAAATAACCACCAATTTTACCTTTCCAGTCAAATATTGCGCTGCAAACATCAATAACAGCTTTAAGTGGTCAATGCTGGCAAATGACCATGGCATAAGCGGGATAATCCACGGCTAGATAGACATATGGTACAGTCATACCTCTTATTACACAGTATTTCACCACATAAATAATTATGGGGATAAGACTGATTTGAGATGAAACTTTTAAAATCATATACCTGTTTGTTATCTTATACTCCATTACAGTGTACAAAACAATCGTTGCAAAATGGCTGCAGCTGCTTTTGTATGAAACGAGAGCTAGTCCGCGATACCCGGATGACATAATTATATAATTGTACACAAAATATTGATTTGAATTTTTATATTTTATTAGCTCACCAAAACTTCCACAAAGAAAAACCTCTCCTAGCATGCGCCGGCTTGGATCAGCCTTTGTTATCAGTTTTTATAGGTTGTTACCGGGGGAATAACCTGCCGCTGGATGGCGCGATGGACCAATCACAATCAAGTATTCCACAGAGCCATGTAATAAAATTGTTTAATGCGCATCTAAATGCACAGATTATCCCTTACTTAATGCACAGCTAGCCATTTAAGAATACTTAGCAAGATTATACTGTGGTGGTACCATGATCCAAGTAAAAGGTAATAGAATGGCAACACATTGTTTTTTGTATGAACGAGTAGAAAAACATCTTTATTACACATGTATGACTAAGTCCATAAAATCCGCACAAGGAATAAAATGAGAAAGTTCAATAAGAAGAAAAAAATAATATAAAATGTGCAGTACAATCAATAAGGATGTTGCACAATCCAATCCAAAGAATGCTGTGAAGTGTGCTGTATTTATGTATGTTTGATGTGTAGTAGAAAAGGTATGTTCAGAACAAAGAGAGTAAAGTGTGATGTATTGATCAATCATATGCTGTATGACTTGGTATCAAAGCTGTTTTTTGAAACTAGAAGAACTAACAGCTTTGATGGTTTGGAATCTTTGCTCTATTTTGACAGGCCTTTGAATGGCTCCTCTGTACTGCACTAACCAGCATGTCTGTACCAGACAGAGGTGGCACTCAACAGCTCACCCTGTCTAGTGGCTAGATGTGTTACACTTGCAGCCATTTTCTTAAAGGGATAGTTCACCCAAAAATGAAAATTCTGTCATTAATTACTCTCCCTCATGTCGTTCAAAACCAGTAAGACTTTTGTTCATCTTTGGAACACAAATGAAGATCTTTTTAATGAAATCTGAGAGTGTTCTGTCCCTCCAGTGACAGCCTACACAACTACCAAAATATAAATACAAAATATTCATCTCCAACGTACATTCAAGCAACAGCGTCTGTTCTTGCGTCAAGATGATGTGTTAACAGTTGCTATTGAGATGGAAATGCAGATGTGGATCACTTCGATATTGATCTCTAGTACTCTCAGCTTCAACACATCACAGTATACCAGTATTAAATCCGTTCTGGAGAATTTCACAAATGTTCCATTTATATCAGCACCTGCAAAAACCTTCTCAAATTGTGTCTGGGCCCAATAATATGTCTGTATCATAAAGTCTCAATGAGATTCCAGTGCTTTTAAAAGGTCCAACATAATATCAACCATAAAGAACGAATGTAATGTGTAAATGATTACCACCCTGTGGTGCAGCATAGGAAGACACAGGTGGTTAAGATGGGAAATGTAACCTAATCGACAAAAATAATCAACAGTGGCGCTCCACAGGGTTGCTATCTACCCTAGATTGTACTCACTACCCACCTGCATACAACAACAGCCATATCATCAGTAATAATGATATATGCACATTCATTAATGAACTGACAGTCCTTAAGGTTCTAACTGTTAAAAAATTAAGAGACCACTGCAAAATTAGCAGATTCTCTGTATTTATTATTTATACGTATCTGTTTGAGAAAAAATGAACATTTTTGATTTATTTTGCAATTTATTCTACAATATTGTCATTTAGAGCATTTATTTGCAGAAAATGACAACTTCAACTAACTAATAACTAAAATAACTAAATAACTAAAATAACTAAAATAACTAAAAAATATGCCATGTTTTCAGACCTTGAATAATGCAAAGAAAACAAGTTTATATTCATTTTTAAACAACACAATACTAATGTTTTAAAGGTGCTTTATGTAAATTGTTGACTGTACTAAAGCATAAAAATACCATAATATGCAGATATTTATGAAAACATGTTAAGTTCACATATTTGTTTCTCTGAAAAGCTTTGAAATGTGCGTTCTGTGTCGGAATGTCTGTTTTTGTTTTGGTCTGTGTGATTCCGCCCGCTGCCAATTTACCCAATAGTATTTCACCACCACAGGTTGCCAGTTGGTGGTAAACAGCAATGTTAAACGTATTGCAGCAATGGAAGCCAGGAAACAAACTGGATCAGAGATTGCAGATTCTACCCGACCCAAAAAGCCTTGGCATCCATCTAAAAATCTCTAACAGGAGTATATTAGCACAGATAAATCTGCGCAGGTAAATCTCCTCGCCTTCCATTGTCAGTTGCGCTCGCTTTTGTTGCGTCCTCAATCTGGCAACCCGTGTGACCGTCGAGTCTGAGGAGGAGGGGGCGGGAGAAACAACCCTCTCCAATATTTGAATTTGGACTGCAGTACCCATTTCAACCGCTAACTGTCAATATTACATACTGCACCTTTAACTTAGGAAGAGTTCAGAAATCAATATTTGGTGGAATAACCCTGATTTCGAATCACAGCTTTCGTGCATTTTAGCATGCTCCCTATCAGTTGGTTACATTGCTGTTGGTCGACTTTATGCCACTCCTGGCGCAATTCAAGCAGCTTGGCTTTATTTAATGACGAAAGTTCTGCCTGATTCTGATCTTCTCTGATGAGTCCAGTTTCAGCTTTGCCCAACACCTGGTCCTCTAATGGTTAGACAGAGACCTGAGGTGCGTTCCATTCGACCGTAAGTGGACTGCGAAGTGGACTTCACAGGGTATTCTGCCATCTTAAGTGAGATTCCAATCCGAAGGGAGCGAACATGTTCAGTTCGAAGGGTACTGCGAATGGCGTAGGGAAGAAGGGAACATCGATACATCACTTCACAGGAAGTGGAGAGTGAAAATCACCCAACTGTCATTGCGTGTCGCATCACCAGTCTGAACTAATGATGGAGCAGAGCCGTTGGAAGAGTTTTTAAATGGCTCTGCGATGGAGTTTACATAAAGTTAAGTAAGTATGCATTCATTCATAGTTGTTATTATACAAACTAGAGTATTTATGAATGGTTATGGCAATGACTGTTGTATTCGCATATTCTATTGTATGAATATGTAAACAAATGAAAAGTGTTGAAGCAGCTGAGGTGCTGTCATTTTTTTTTAATATTTTACTTTTAGGCCTACCTCAGGAATGTTTACTATGCTGCGCGTAGGAAAGAAAGCGCACGAGATGAGACCACTACAATTATTAAGACCTTAAAAACACATTAATACATAGTTAACCAAATCAAAATGTATTTTCATATTTAGCTGTTCATATTCAAAATTATATTGATTTTCATATTCAGCATCAAATCTGTTAATAGTCAATTAAATATACAAGTATACGTAAATTAATAAAAATAATAGACTAATTCGTTTTGATTATATTTTTTTAGATACATACCGTGTGTTTTGTAAATGTATATGCCTCTTATATGGTTTTAAATTTGAAAGTAAAGTAAATTACAATATTAATTTATGTTATGTCATAATCTGCGCAATCCAGTCGTTGCCTTTCTTTGACGTTGCAAGGGGTTCCAAATGAGCGATTATTGTCAGCGAAGTCCATTTCAACAGATATACCGTGCTCAGGGAGTAGAGAGCAGTGAACACTGCGTAGGGAACCTGTTGAATGGAACGCACCTCTGGAGTGGCCTACAACCCACAGTCTCTTGCACCCACTGTGTAATTTGGTGGAGGATTGGTGCCACGTACAAGATTTGAAAAATTGCTTCCTTCTGCTCTGACAATGTTCCACAACTCGAAGGATTGATTGTGCAGGACAATGCTCCAATCCACACAGCCAGGTTAATCAAGGTGTGGATGGATGACCACCAGATCAAGACCCTGTCATGGCCAGCCCAATCTCCAGACCTGAACCCCACTGAAAACCTCTGGAATGTGATCAAGAGGAAGATGGATGGTCACCAGCCATTAAATAAAGCCAAGCTGCTTGAATTTTTTTTCTCAGTATCTTAGGGCAAACCACATACACACCTGACAGCTTGCTTCTTCAAAAGCTTTTTAACTACCTCAGTGACTTCAGCCAGAGAAATAGACGATGACAGGTTCAAAAGTTCCTTAAAATGTTTCTTCTACCACCAGACTATATCACCAGACAAGGTCAACAGGTTCAAATCCCAACTTACAACAGTTTTTTACCTTGCCACAGTCACCCATGGCTTGCCCACTAGGAATGCGTAAACTACTATTCTACTCTAATTTTATTATTTATAACAGAGTTCTTCAACCCTGCTCCTGGAGAACCCACTGTCCTGCAGATTTTAGCTCCAAGATAGAATATATGCTGATAGGTGCGGTCACATTTATCTTTGCTCTGCAAAATATAATTGGGGGAAATCTAATAATTTCAATAGGAATTGCATGAGGGTGAACAAGTTCCCTATGCATATTTCGCTCATGTTCAAGCATGCAAATTCACAGTGCTGATCAAGAAAACGCTGCTTGGTTTGAAATTGATGTCTGTGTGAGACGTGCTTTATACGCCATGGACCGACAATGGACCTTTTTTAGCATTCGCTAATGTAGCCAACTTGGAAACTTAGAAATACTTTCTTTTTAATGCATATTTAATTTCATAAACAATAAAACATGACTCCTGAAACAATCAGGTAAGGAGTCGGTAATTCACATGGGAGACCAGACAAGGAGTGCCTGAGAAGTGTGCGATCGTATACTGTGGTTGACGAGTGAGCTGATGAGGGACAGAATAGGCACCAAGCAATGTGTGAACGTTAATGGAGATAAAGCTACTTTTAATCTACAGTTTTTTTCTGGTCGTGACAAACTATTCTTTGAGAAAGTCTTTCTCACACTAGCTGTCAAATTTATATAACAACCAGTTTTACAGCTCCAAACAATAGACTCACCAAGATATAGAATAAGTAGCTGTCATCTCTTGCCCTGAAAGTTCTTTAGTTACACTTTAATACCAGTTCCAGTGGTCATCGCCATGACAACCCAGTTTGCTTGTGCCCTGTTACTATGAGATTGATGTAGGAGGAACCCAGCAGAATGTGAGAGGTTAAAATGAAAAAGTAGAAATCTGTATTCTCACATGCTATGTGCAGAAATCTTTGCTTAAAAAGTGTTTATCCATCCCTACCGCCTCCTCAGCATGAAATTAGCAAATTCATTCCCAACATGAAACGTTTTTATATATCTGGACCCCTGAGAGCAGGTTTAATTGTGGCGTGCTGATGAGAATGCAATAGCTTAAAATACCATCTCCGCAGCAATTACTATGAGGTGACAGGGAGAGAGCAATTTATGTTGCGGAACAAGGGTTGCTTGCCAAGTCCCTGCTTGTTGTGCATCTAACGAGTGAGTAAATCGGTGGGTTATTGTAGCTATTTTAGTAGATTGTGAAAAGCAGAGGAAGGTTAAACGTTCTTTCAAAAATGTGAAAAACGTATAAGCTTTCAAAACCAAGTGAGCTGCAAAGCCTTGACATTCTATATGCAGCCTTGATTTAAATTCTGTTCTAAACAGTACAGGCAGCAAAATTATGCTGACTAAGATACCTAATTTTGGGCAAAAATCAACATCACATTACATCCTGTTGTGGATAAAGCAATCCCAGAATGCCTTGCAACAAGCCCCTTTACAGTGGGAGCCTATCCACCTTATTTTTCCTGTTAGAGCGGATGTGGCCATTTGTAAATGTGATGTGTCTGGCTTCCAGTGTCATTCACTTCCAGTTATTTTGTACAAAACAGCAAGCTATGCTGCTCGATATTGCAGACTGGTATTTCTTATTTTAATACTTATTTTAAGTATTTCTTACCATATTATTTTAAAACACACTAGGTTGTGTTTCCAGATAACGATGGCTCTTAGCACTTAAAGGGATAGTTCACCCAAAAATGAAAATTCTCACACTCAAGTTTACTCACACTCAAGTTGTTCTAAACCTGTATGAGTTTCTTTCTTCTGTTGAACACAAAAGAAGATATTTTGAAGAATGTGGGTAATCAAATAGTTGATGGTCCCCATTGACTTCCATAATAAATATTATTGAAGTCAATGGGGACCAGAAACTGTTTGGTTACCAACATTCTTCAAAATATCTTCTTTTGTGTTCAACAGAAGAAAGAACTTCAAACAGGTTTAGAACAACTTGAGGGTGAGTAAATTATGACAGAATTTTTATTTTAGGGTGAACTATCTCTTTAAGAGCGTTTTCTATGAGCGATTTTATGAATGTTCGTGTTTATTTCACTTGTTTCACAAAAATGCACTAAAAGGGATAGTTCACCCAAAAAAATGAAATTTCTGTCATTTACTCACCCTCAAGTTGCCCTCAAACTTGTATGAATTTTTCTTCTGCTGAACACAAAGGAAGATATTTGGAAGAATGTTTGTAACCAAGCAGATCTCGGCAGCCATTGACTACCATAGTAGGGAAAAAAAATGCTATGGTAGTCAATGGCTGCCGAGATCTGCTTGGTTACAAACATGCACGTAGCTGTGCTTTAAGTGCTACTCAAGAGTCACGTTTGTTGTTGTGCTGAAATGTCACCTTATAGAATGGTGCGTAATTGTAGCACACGCTTGTATTTTGAAATGTTTAGCCTAATCTTCAGCTGATGTGCATTTGCTATGAGGCCAAAAATCTATATAACGACATTTTCAAAAATAGGAAATTAATATTATTTTAGAGGGGTTGGAGGTGGATATCATTTTCAGCAGGTTTAAGGGTAGTCATACAAATAAACAAAAACAAAAATTCTGGGAGGATATTGCTAAAAAACTAACTGCAACCAGGGGCCTTAAGGGATCAGGGAAGGAGGTCTGGAAGAAATGGCAGGACTTTGCTAAAAGGAAAAGGGCACTGGAGAGGTCAACAATTAATAAAACAGGTGGTGGGCCCAATGACTCCCCCTTTCTTACACCGTAAGAAAAAAAAAAGGCACTGTTAAAACTTGGCACAAGTGCCTCAGATGGGATTTGTGGTGGAATTGTACAGTATTTCACACAATATTTGTGTGTGTTGAGTGTTTCGTTTGTGCTTACAGTATCTAAACTAGGGATGCAGCGAATAACCGATTTCTCGATTAACCGCGCTTAAAAACGTCACGGTTAATTAACCGTAAAGGCTCTGCTACACCGAGTGTTTCTTTTGCACAGAACGGAACTGTTGCAACTTGCACAAAACGAAAACAAAGTTATACCAGCGGTGCACCATCTTAAAGTGCCGTGCTTATCAGAGACACGGAGGCTACTACACACTGGATTAACTATGGCAGAGGGACCGCCTGAAGTCAGCAGTCTATAGCTGAGCCCACAGCGTGAGGTTTTGTTTTAAAGCGACCGCTATTTTAGAACGTATTATTTCCATGCCGACGCGTCATGCAGTCACAATACAGATAAGTATCACGTTTATTTAGTTTTTCCTTCTTTATTCAAAATATTTACAAACTTGTTAACTATATCATGAATTATGATACAAACCCGATTCCAAAAAAGTTGGGACACTGTATAAATTGTGAATAAAAAAGGAATGCAATAATTTACAAATCTCATAAACTTATATTTTATTCACAATAGAATATAGATAACATATCAAATGTTGAAAGTGAGACATTTTGAAATGTCATGCCAAATATTGGCTCATTTTGGATTTCATGAGAGCTACACATTCCAAAAAAGTTGGGACAGGTAGCAATAAGAGGCCGGAAAAGTTAAATGTACATATAAGGAACAGCTGGAGGACCAATTTGCAACTTATTAGGTCAATGGGCAACATGATTGGGTATAAAAAGAGCCTCTCAGAGTGGCAGTGTCTCTCAGAAGTCAAGATGGGCAGAGGATCACCAATTCCCCCAATGCTGCGGCGAAAAATAGTGGAGCAATATCAGAAAAGAGTTTCTCAGAGAAAAATTGCAAAGAGTTTGAAGTTATCATCATCTACAGTGCATAATATCATCCAAAGATTCAGAGAATCTGGAACAATCTCTGTGCGTAAGGGTCAAGGCCGGAAAACCATACTGGATGCCCGTGATCTTCGGGCCCTTAGACGGCACTGCATCACATACAGGAATGCTACTGTAATGGAAATCACAACATGGGCTCAGGAATACTTCCAGAAAACATCGTCGGTGAACACACCGTGCCATTCGCTGTTGCCGGCTAAAACTCTATAGGTCAAAAAAGAAGCCATATCTAAACATGATCCAGAAGCGCAGGCGTTTTCTCTGGGCCAAGGCTCATTTAAAATGAACTGTGGCAAAGTGGAAAACTGTTTTGTGGTCAGACGAATCAAAATTTGAAGTTCTTTTTGGAAAACTGGGACGCCATGTCATCCCGACTAAAGAGGACAAGCACAACCCAAGTTGTTATCAGCGCTCAGTTCAGAAGCCTGCATCTCTGATGGTATGGGGTTGCATGAGTGCGTGTGGCATGGGCAGCTTACACATCTGGAAAGGCACCATTAATGCTGAAAGGTATATCCAAGTTCTAGAACAACATACGCTCCCATCCAGACGTCGTCTCTTTCAGGGAAGACCTTGCATTTTCCAACATGACAATGCCAGACCACATACTGCATCAATTACAACATCATGGCTGCGTAGAAGAAGGATCCGGGTACTGAAATGGCCAGCCTGCAGTCCAGATCTTTCACCCATAGAAAACATTTGGCGCATCATAAAGAGGAAGATGCGACAAAGAAGACCTAAGACAGTTGAGCAACTAGAAGCCTGTATTAGACAAGAATGGGACAACATTCCTATTCCTAAACTTGAGCAACTTGTCTCCTCAGTCCCCAGACGTTTGCAGACTGTTATAAAAAGAAGAGGGGATGCCACACAGTGGTAAACATGGCCTTGTCCCAACTTTTTTGAAATGTGTTGATGCCATGAAATTTAAAATCAACTTATTTTTCCCTTAAAATGATACATTTTCTCAGATTAAACATTTGATATGTCATCTATGTTGTATTCTGAATAAAATATTGAAATTTGAAACTTCCACATCATTGCATTCTGTTTTTATTCACAATTTGTACAGTGTCCCAACTTTTTTGGAATCGGGTTTGTATGTTCCGATTGTCAAATATGTGGAAGTGAATGTGTTTTGTCGTTTAAACACCTTTATAATGATCATGTTAGTTGATGTAACGCGCGATGAGTTTGCAATTCTGTTTTCATCACGTAAATTCATAAATTTTCCCCGAAATACATATAAGTGGCCAGTGAACATGGGAGAAGAACAAACTTTATTGTTTCATGCACAATGTGTATCTGATATGAATAAAACATTTATTTAAATTATAATTGAAAGCATTATTATTGCAGCTTCCATAGATGTGTATGGAATTTAAATTTAACAAACTATACATGTCTTTTTTATATAGGCTAGTAATTCATTTAAATGTCTATTTAAATCTCTGAAACCTCAAATAAACATTATGTGGTTGAATAGTGATATATGAATAGTGATATATGAAAAGCACTGAGCGCCTCGTCTCTAGCTCAGCGCCAGCCAAAGCGCGGAAGCACGTTTGAATTTATCAGTGACGCAAACAAACAAACCAAAATAATAGACATGACTTTCTCAGGCCACATATAAAATTAGATGAATTATTAAAAGGATTATTAAAATGAATACGTATGGATGACAGTAACAGTTCAGTTTATTCCCCTCACACTGACTTGGATGTTTACAGAGCAGAGGTCACCTTTCTTTAATTCCTTTCTTTAATTCCAAAGGGAGAGATGGACTTTTGTCTTTATTATTATTTTGTGCTGTATTATTTGGTAACTGTGTTATTTCTGGTTCAAAAGCTAGCAAAAAATAACACTATAAAATCTAAAGAGTGTTCATGTGATATTATACATTGTTTCGAAATTAATGAATGCATAATAATCGTGATAATTGTGAAACTGTGATTATTTCTCAGACTATAATCGTACCAACAAAATCTATAATCGTTGCATCCCTACTCTAAACATCATGTTGTCAGGTTAGAAAAGTAATGCTGCCTTCACGTGCTATCGGAAATGTCCTACTTCCCACTTCTGAAGTCGTGATTACGAGCTCATTGCATTTAAATTTTGACTTGAGAGGGCGTTCATGTCCATTTTTTTAACTAGGAAACTAGTATTTACGATAATTCCGATAGCATGTGAAGGCAGCATTAGTTGCTGCCTATTGTCACATGTATGTTCTGTTTTGCAGTTTTCATTGTATTTTGTTTCTGTTTGCTCTTAGTTTTCCAGTTTGTTAATTTGTTCAGTTCTTCTCTGTCCCCTTTCTGTTTGTTTCCATGGTTACTGATTTGATTGGAGTCCTCAGTTCAGGTGTGTCCAGTTAGGCTCTCCCTTTGTTTGCTCTGTCTATAGTCACTTTCCTGCCGGAACACGCCCCCTCAGCTGGGACTGAGTGGCAGAAGAGCTGCTGCATGACTGGAGTTAATAGGGGAAAACGCAAGTAAAACAAACAGTTATCAGTTTAAACTTGATATAGTGTTACTTACAACTTACCAAATATCCAGTGATCCATAGATATTGACATGCAGCCAGGAATCGTGTTTCCTGACATTGATATGAGCCTGATTTCGATACATAAATATTTATCACTGCCAGTCATCACAATCTCAAGAGTAAATCACGCATTTATATGCGGATGGGCCTATGTATTGAAGCGTGTATGTGGCTGCTTGTCAACAATGGAAAACAAAAGTTTTATTCAAATTCTGAATATATTATAGGCCTATTAATTATTTTTTTATATCACATAGACAGCGCGCAAAGAGCGTTCCCTTTATAATCACTAAAAGCTGTCACTCATTCAATGAACGCGATCTCACAAAGTTCCGTTATATTAATCAGTGAAGCTGACGACACAATGAATCTCTTATTTACATAATGTCTACACTTTGTTAGAGAGGATTTGCATGCGTGCAGAACTCAGCACTGGACAAAAACTTGAGCGGTGAGTGGATTCTAACTTCAACACCTGTGATTGGCCATTGCGTTCAAGAAATCAACAAACATGTTTGTGATTGGCTACATTACTCACCGAAGCGAAAACACGTTGGAAATTGAATCATTTGACGAGCACAAATACAGATTCGCACTGGATCTTTTGCCAACTCTTTTTTGCTAATAATATATTATTACAAAGAAAACAGATCCTAGACCAGCAGTTATGGGCAGCTTTTCCCTCTAAAAGCAATCAGTAGCAGAAGCAGCAGGCGGCAGCGGTTTGAGTGAGAATTATCAAGTCCGTTTCCTTCAGTCCGGAGGGGGGCACAGGGATGTCCATGGTGGGCCAAGCCCACCATAGTAATAACATTGTGAAAGGCAGATGCTGTGAATGTAACATTAATACAGATGAAACATGTAATGAAAAGGATACTTTGTGATTTTGTGTTATGTAATAAGATGATTGAAAATTTGCTGAAATGTTTGAAACAGTGAATTTTTGATGAGCTGTTGTAAGATTAGAACTAAGAGTTTTGAAAATTTACTTTTTATTAAACAAACTGTAGTGCATTTCAAATCAGTCAAATCTATGTCTTTTTTGTTAGGATATTGCCTCAGCCTGTGTAGACAGTAGCAGGCTTTAAGGTTTGTGTATATGTGTGCATGTGTCTTGTGGAGGCTGGCTATCAGTGGAGCCATTCCTACACTCATGAAAATAAATGATGCTGATGAGAAAGAGAGGCTACAGGGGGGTGGTAGGACCTGGTGGGCTCCAGTATTTGTCTCCTTCCTGTCAGTTTCCTGTGAAGAATGCTGTTCTGTACTGTCAGTACGACACGCCTGGTTTGCATTAAGATGCATGATACCAACCGCACACACACACACACACACACACACAAACTGTCCCCCTTAGCTGAGCTGACAGACCGGGGTGTTGAGTGTCAGACCCACGACACACGTTCTCCATCAGTATTCAGAAGGTGCTGCTGCAACCAAAAACCTTCCCTATCCTCTGTATTTTCAGCACAATATATGAATTCTCTTTCTGTTTGTGTCTCGCTTTCCCTCCGCTGCTAGCAGCTCTGCTAAGCAACATGTGCTACGTGTTGAGCTTGACACTCACCGCAGTGCATCCCAAATAGAGACAGCTTGAACCCTCTCATAAATCAAACTGTAATCTAACAGACAGACAGACAGATAGATAGAATCAATCATAGTCAAGTCACAATTTTTTATGTAGTGTTTTATACAATACAGATGGTTACAAAGCAGCTTTACAGTGATAAACAGGAAAATAATGATTTAGTGATGCAATTAGAATTCACTTCTCCTGTAAAGCAGCTGATTTCAACTCAATGACTAGTAAGTAAACAGTCATTATTCAATTGAAATCAGTTTAGTGTTGATTCAGTTCATTTCAATAACTGTGTAAAGTTCATCAATAATGGTATTAGTTCAAATAATTTATAAAGCAGCTATGTAGAAAACAATGATGTCATTATCCTTCTCGGTTCAGTTCTCATCCAATAGTGTCAGTGCATTCAAGTATGTCGGATCTTATGAGAAGTGTCCCTGGTTCCGGTTTACCTAATTTATGCAGCCTAACAATAGGAATTAGAATGATTGAAATGTGATAGTGTTATGTGTATGCCAGGTTAAAGAGACAGGTCTTCATCTAGATTTAAACTGACAGAGTGTGTCTGTCTCCTGAACAAAGCTAGGAAGACTGTTCCAGAGTTTGGGTACTAAATAGGAAAAGGATCTACCGCCTGCAGTTAATTTTCATATTCTAGGTATTATCAACTGGTCAGAATTTTGAGATCCCAGTGGACATGAAGGACTATAATGTGATAAGAGCTCGCCTAAGTACAGAGGAGCTAAACCATTTAGGACTTCATAAGTAATCAAATGTATGCAATGTTTAATAGGGAGCCAATGCAGTGTTGACAGAACTGGGAAAATATGAACATACCTCCTGGTTCTAGTAAGAACTCCAGCTGCTGAATTTTGGACCAGCTGGAATTTGTTTATTAAGCATGCAGGGCAACCACCCAATAACACATTGCAATAATCTAGCCTCAAGGTATTGAATGCATGAATAACATTTCTGCATTTGACATTGAGAGCATGTCACAATTTAGATTTTGCTTTTTTGGATATATTTAAATCATACTATATTAAATCTATTATTTTAAAACAACTTTAAGTATATTAAATGCATTTCAAGATATTCTTAACATCAATTTTAAGCTATTTGCAATATATTTTAATATTAAATTGTGCTAAAATGGAACACCTTTAAGTACATTTAGTGCAATTTAAATGTATTTCTTTAAATTAATTTAAAATATATTTTTAATAATTAATTTTAATGTGCTTCAAGAACATTTCAATAGCATTTCAGTTCATTAGAAATGCATTAGTATTACACTACTAGTTTATTATAAAGCTGTTTTTTCAGTATTCAAAATGGTATAAAAAGTTAAATCATTAAATATAAATGTTAAGACACGTACACACTTTGAAATCTAGAATACTTTAATGTACTATATTGTAACACTCTTATTTTGATCACATATATAAATGAAGGGGATCCATTCATCCAAGAGCAGAGTTGAGTATATTTAAGGTTTGAAGAGCAGATACCCCAAACAGCAACAATATCAGCAAAACATTACATTTAAAGAAATAAAGAAAATTCACATCTTGTTAGAGCATTTCAGCCCAAACACAACATGTTTGAGTTCAATCAGAAAGTCAATTTCTCACCATTCCCAAATAGCCATGTAACAAGTGAGTATCTTGAAATATTCCAACCGTTAAAAGGAAATCCACAAATAGAAGTCCAACATAAAGTGTCCCAAACCATAACCAAGCGTCAGTCCAAATAATCAAAAGTGTAGAACAAGATCAAATCATAGTCCAGATGAAGTGTCCTTACTGTTTGACGAATGAGGCCGAAAAAGAACCCTCTGAACAAATATGCAAAACACAAATCAAAATATGCAATTGAACACAGTTAACAAACATACAATTACAAAATATATACAACTTACATTGAGCTGTAGAACCAAAGATGTTCCTAATAATACGGTTTCATGCATCAAGCCAAGTTGAGCAAACACTCAAAGCCATGCCAGTACCTCTATAAACATTCTTACTCGTCTCTCTTAAAAGGATAGCCTTCCCTTTAGAAACCTCCCTAGATCCCCTTGAGGTGGGGAGAAACATTACAGCATAAGACATGAAACAGCTATTCAGAACTGTTACAATATCATTGTGTACATTATAAAATAAATTCCTAGCGTACATTAAAAAAGTACAGCAGCATACATAATCTCTTGACAAATACATTATCATAAATAAAATATCAGTGAAATGCTATGGCAGAGCTATTTTCAACCACTTGTAGAACATTGTATTTGTAATGAACTGCTCCGAGACACGAAGGCTAAGGATCCAAATGCAGCTTTATTGAAAGGGTAATCCACAATCGTAGTCACAAACAGGCAAGATCATACACAGGCAAGCATTTCAAACAGGCAAACAAGGCAGGAGAGACAGGCAAGAGGGGAATCCAAGAAACAGGTGAAAATTAGTGATGGCAATTTCAAAACACTGCTTCATGAAGCTTCGAAGCTTTACGAATCTTTTGTTTCGAATCAATTGGTTCGGAGCGTGTTTCAAACTGCCAAAGTCACGTGATTTCAGTAAACGCGGCTTCGTTACGTCATAACTGTTTCGTAACATTTCCAAACACTTCGAAATGTCAATGGTTCACCGCTAGGGGGCGATGATCTCTGTGAACCCATGAATCATGAACAGTCAATGAGAACCATTGAACAAGTGTCTGTGGGTTTTATCTGATCTCGGATCAGTTTTATACATTTTTAGACGTTTTAATTAGACATTAGTATAATTTAAAGGAATAATAGTAGTTAATAGTCTCGTATTGGCCTGTTTAGCTGAGCCATCCATGGAACAAACAAAACAAGCCCTGACAATTGATAAAAGAACATATAGACACATAATATTTAATTTTATTAGATGATTAGTTAATTGCATTTTGAAAGATTTTACTTTTGTAAAAGGTGCTTTTATGCATGTTTGGCAAGGGTTTTCGTAGCATTTACACTGTTCTGACCAGCAGGGGTCGCCGTGGAGACGGGTGTCAAATTGTTTCGAAGCTTCGACACAATACAGCACATTTGCTTCAACTGTTTCAGTGTTTCACAAAGCCTCGGTCTGCCCATCACTAACGAAAATCCAAGAACCAAGAGACATGAAACCAGGGAGAATGTTTAAAAATGCAGTTTTACATATAGAAGACTTCACAGTGAATGACAGCGTGAACATGGTTTATATAGGCTGGGCTAATGAGGCTAATGTGACACAGCTGTACACAATCATGGTTGATTAGTCCGGGCAGTGGGTTATGGGTAATGTAGTCTGAGATGGCAATAGTCCGGGGTGGAGTGCCCTCTGGTGGTAATCACGGGCATTCTCACTGGTGATCGTGAGGTATTACTGAAAAGTACACTATGAATATGACATCATTGGATAAAAGTTACTGGAAAACAAATCCCAGGTGAAAAGGACGTACTATTAAATGTATTAAAAATGCACTTGAAATTCAAGTAGTATTTTTATATTATATTTGTATTGCATTTACATTTATTCATTTAGCAGATGCTTTTATCCAAAGCGACTTACAACTGAGGAACACAGGAAGTGATCCGTCATGAAGAGGCGAATAATCACAAAAAGTGCTCGAAATACTAAGTTTTGGACATTGCTTAGAGTAGCATAAGCCAGAATAGGGAGGGAATAGAGGAAAATTTAGGGATTTTTGTTTTTAAGATGAGGTTAAGTGCTCACGGAAGAGATTAATTTTCAGCTGTCTTTTGAATGTTGTCAGCGATTCTGCGATATTGTACTAAAAACATACTCAAGTACATTTTTAATACATTTAATAGTACGTCTTTTTTACCTGGGAGTGCAGAAGTGAATAATGCTTTTTTTTAATTTTCTTTTTTTTTTTACAAACAAGCCTGCAAAAGGCTGAACCAAACAAACAAACACAAGAGTTTAAATGTCACATCATCTTCAAGTTTACGGTCACTTCTTTGAGTACGACTCGCATTTTCTGCAACTGAGGGGTTGCACTTCAGACACTGCAATATTTGAAGATTTCTTTATTACAGGATCTGTGAAAGGGAAAAAAGAATTTATATAAAATTAACCAGTGATTAACAGTTTTGCATCAATGTTTGAATTGTATAATTATATAAATAAAATATATAGTATATCATTTGCATAGATATGCATTACAATTCCACTGACTTCTTAGTTTACCTTTCAAAGCTTTGACTATATCTTCATCAAGCTTGACATGTCCATTTTTATCCTCTTGTCTGTCGTCACTAGGCAAGGCAAGGCGAGTTTATTTATATAGCACATTTCATACACAATGGTAATTCAAAGTGCTTTACATAAAAAAGGTATTAAAATAATGATAAAATAATCACATGTGCATAAGAAATAAAAATCCTGAATCGCTAAATTCAGGGCGCCCCTGTCTGGCATGGGAGAGATTGAGAGTCAGGTTTGTGATTTTACACTAGAACTTTTTGGCGGTGTCTAGTGTCTTTTCGCTCTCAGAGGTGGCAACCCCAGCTGCAAAATGCACCTCACCCCGTTTAATAAATAAATAGATGATGGTCACAGTATGTTAGACTAAACCATGTGGTTTTTGTTATATTCTATAATTTGGAGCACTATACAGCACTCTATGAGTTACAATGAACATAAGATTAGAAGAAGTCCAACAACACCACTTACAGTGAGCAGAGATTAATCACAAAGCCACTGATGTTGTTATTTAAAGCAATAACGCAACCTGTGCCTTTCAGGGTATGTCTTATGTTGATAATTGTGGTTTTTAACCTAGAGTATTTCCCATGAATGTGTCTATTGTGGTCATGATAACATGCACTCTTCACCTCTGTTGCAGAGATTTAAGGAAATTAGAAGTTGTGCAAAATGGCGTATGCCAGGACGACTATGACAAGTGACCTGCAGCTTTACCAAAAAACAAAAACAATTAAATAACAGACAGATTTTTACATGAATGACTCAAAGGAAGAGCAGAAATTAGCCATTTGGAATGGACTTGTTGCTATCCTTTTCCTTCCGAATCACCCTCCATTAGGCCTGATTCAAAATCTCTACAACAGAGGTGACATGAGATTAAAATACATACTACTCTCTTCTTCGCTTTTCTCTGCACTCTGTCTTCTATAGCAGCTGATCTGAAGGGAAAAACAAAAAACGAATTAATATTTCACAAAAAATATTAAAAAAAAAAAAAACAGGCAGACAAATGATGATGAATGATTTGTTTTCTGTTTAAGAATGACCTGGTGGGTAATATAATCAAAACCCTTCACAGCCTCAGCAGTTTCAGATGTACACTCTCTTACAAGCATCCCTTTTTACAATTTAATCTTTGTACTTATCTGTAATTAGAAATATATATTAGAAAATAAACAAAAAGGCAGGTTGTCAAGCTTGAACAAATATAAACACCAATCAACAAACACTAACGTTACCATAGTTGGCTGGTCAGCTCAAGACAAAATAATTTTGTGTTCATAACATGGTTTTTTCAAACTTTTCAAAGATCAATTACCTCATTACAATGAAGACAAATTGTTCAGGAAATCAGAAATAAATACACAACTTAATTTTGCAATGTAATGTTGTACATGTTAAAATGACTAATTATGTTTTCTGCCAATGCAAAACAATGTTTTATAGTTGTTTTAAGACAGACAAATGTCACCACATCGATTTTAAACAGATTCATCAAAGTCTTTAGAAAGGGACTTTATATATGACTACCCAGTGCTGAAGTTGCTAGTATCATGTTACAGCGGTTAATGTCAGTATTCCACTGTTAGCTAGCAAATGCATAGCAGCCCTATCCACCTAGGGAAAAACTAAACAGTGATATATTTATTTATGCAAACAGCAACTAAAACTTACCAGTAACTTCTGCGGGCAGTATCTTCATCGCTTCGCGTCTGCTTCGATTTAATGTAGATTTGAAAAGCTTGGCTCTGATTGGTCAAATTGAATGTAGCTGCACTGAAAAAGATGTGCTGTTACACTTTGTGTCAAAAATACACAGAAAGTAATGTTAACTAAATACAAATCTTACCTGGAGTCACAAAATAATGAGAGATTTATACCACTCCGATGAAAGACGACTCAGCAAAACTTCACGTTTCAAAAAACTCATTGCAAAAAAAAAAAAAATATCGCCAAAGTAATCCATATGAATCGCGTGGTTTCCTTCAAGTCCTCTGAAGAGACATGATCGCTCTATATAATTTACAGTTTAAATCTAGACTTCTAATCGCATTCAAGGAACATACGCATATCTTTTTTATTTATTTATTTATTTGAAAACATGAAAACAAATACAAATACCTTCAGGAGAACATTAAGAAGCATTCAAAAGAAAACAATTGTATGTAAATACAAGACAGAAGTAATGATAATAATACATACAGTATATGTGTCACGGTCACTACATTACTACATTTCCCATCATCCTCCCTGGCCCTCACCTGCATGCAATTCACAATCACACAAACCTGCACCTCATCTGCACCCTCATCAACCTGCTACTTAAGCACACACCTCATCACACCACATTGTCTGGTCTCGTTCATGAGTAAGGACTCACCTACCTGATTCCTGTGATTACCGTTCTCTGTTGTATCTCCTGTTCCTCCGTGTCTCCCTGGTACGCCGTGTCTGATCATTGTCTCCATCTCTAAACCGGCCATCCGTTCCTTCACCGAGATGTGTGCACCTGCTTCCATCGTCACCGCCATCCACGACCTCCTCATCCATCTTCAACAACAAAGACTGTCAGTATTCCCATTCTCCATTCATCTCATCTGAAATACTCACCTTCCCGTATACAATTCCTTCTGCTGTTTTTATATTACTCCATTCTGGTTTTGAGTCTCTGTTCTGTAACAATAAGAGGATAAGATATACAATTCCTATAAAGAAACAATGATAACAAGAGAAGAATAATTAAAATTTAAAAAAAATAAAAACAACAAATGAAAGGAGAGAAAAAAGCAGTTTGAACTTAATCACAGTCATTAGAGAGGATTTCTTTTTCATATAGTTTCAGAAACCACATTTTTTTTTTTTTTTTTTTTATTGCTAGTTAAACAAAGACTTGAGCAGTGAGTCTACCTCAATCAGAAAATGTAAAAAAAGTTGGAAGTGCGCACATAAATTTTTGTTTATGGATACATTTCGCACAGCATATCTGATAGATGGAAGCTCTGAGGTATGACCTCATTATCATAAGAACCAATCAGAGCCGTTCAAAGGCTCTGGAACCAATCAGGTTTAGTCGTGTGTCACGCGTGTTTGAATTTAAACAAGTAAAAACGGATTTAAGCATCTTTGGAAAAATTATTTATGATGCATTTCAAATAATATGATGTTAAATCCTTGTGGGAATTTCAGTAGTAGCCTATTACAAACGCATCATGTAATGGTCAACAGCCTTTTAAGTAGCCTTTTACAAGTACAAACAAGTAAAAGTGAATATGTTAAAGGGATAGTTCACCCAAAAATTAAAATTAGCCCATGATTTACTCACCCTCAAGTCATCCTAGGTGTATATGACATTGTTCTTTCAGACGAATACAATCTGAGTTATATTAAAAAAAAGTCCTGGCTCTTCCCAGATTTATAATGGCAGTGACTTGTTTTGTTTTTGAAGTCCATAAAAGTGCATCTATCCATCATAAAACTGCTCCACACGGCTCCGGGGGGTTAATAAAGGACTTCTGAAGTGAAGTGGCACATTTGTGTAAGAAAAATATCCATATTTAAAACTTTATAGACTAAAATAACTAGCTTCTGGTGGTCAGCGGTACGCAAGTCGACTTGCGCTAAAAGAGTAACCGATCGGGCGGGCCAAGTAGTAAAAAATAACATTCCAATTAATTGTGGGTGGATGAGAGATAAATCGTTGTGTTCGTTTGATAAAGACATTTCGCGAGCCCTGTGGGCGAATCATTCCGGTTGCCGTTTTCCCACACGCTTTCAAAACAATTTCCTCACATGTACTCACGGGGGAGCCGAAGCTCATTATAATATGCAAAGCTTGTCCAATCATAGCAGTGGGCGTTTACTTCCAAGTCTTCAATGCGGCACGCCCATAAAAACCGAGCGTTCCATGAGAGAGACTTAATACCAGGGTAGAAAATAGCCTATTACATATTCATTATGATGTTTTTGAATGTAATAAGTTGACCTCAGACAACAGTAGAAAAAAAAAAAAAAAAAAGCCAGTCCATGACCCCTTTAATTGGAAAGTTCACTTCATTGGCAAAACAAATGTGTGTTTCTTTTTGAGTTTTAATTTGTATTGCTGTGACAAAAAATATTTTGTACTAGATATCCCTGATGCAGTTGCTTGTGTCTCTGTTTTCTGTGCTCTCTGTGTTCCCTTGTTTGGGATTTTTGCTTTGTTTTCTATAAATGTATACCTGGACTTAGATCCTCCATTTCCATTTGCCTTCCCCGGTCCCTTCGTGTTACATATGTCTTGTAATGAAAAAACATACTTGTGTGTGTGGCTGTGGAATAATGAGCATAAAAATGATCTAGCATGTTCAAGGCTGTAGTCTGCTGGGCCAATGCAGGATGTCAAAGCTTCATCTAAGAAATGGTGAACATATGCTGAAGAAGCACATAGAGCTGAGTGCCACATGTATTCAACCCCCTGCAGTTGAGAAGGGAGGGTGAGGAGGTAGAGAGGTTGATTATGTGTTTCACAGTGCACCTAACAAGGTTTCTCTCTGTCTTTGTCGATGTTTCTCTGTTTATTATATCATCGGCTGCAATATGGCCTTCTGCAAACCTTCCATCTTCAATTTATTTTTGTAATTCCTCCTTCAATTTCCTCAAGCTGTTTCTTACTGTCTCATTGAAAATCTTCAGTTCTTCAGTCTTTTATAACAGTCATTGAATCACCATCATGAATACTCACTTGTGAACTGTTGGAATTTGCACAGCTTCATGGTTGTGTTTTTGTGGATTATATATTTTTGTAGCTTGTGCACTATATGTATTATGCTCGTGTGCGTGTTGTAACCGGATATGATGCACCATATAATAATTACACTTTTGTTTTAAAATTTGTGGTGTGTAAAGCTGTGTAAATATTCTTTTGTGTTCCACAGAAGAGACAGTCATACAGGTTTGGAACAACACAGGTTGTGTAAAAGATGACAAAAAAAACATTTTGTCATTATACATTAAAAATTATCTTCATAACTTGGTTATTCCTGAAGTCTATTCTTAGTGCTGTGCACAGTTGGATTCCAGTCTTGAAGGATCCTAAACTGTTCTGACATTGTTTCTGCCACTCTAAATGCAATTGTTACGGCTGTAAGAAGAGCCGTGCTCTGGGGACGGAGCAAAATGAAACTGTAATTAAACATCTGAATAGCATTTACTCACCCGTGCTCAGTGGATTTAGATTCTTTTGTTCCATCAAGCAGAACTAGAAGTGATTGAAAAATTGATATTGCCAAACTAAATTTTTGCAATGCAATGCCTCTTATGGGAGAAATAGCTGTGACCACGTGCCAAGCCATAGAAAATTGCGAATCCTATATAACTCATTAACCTATTTCACCTTCAATATGTATTGTGTTATTGTGCAAATATATTCAGTGTCAGTGAGAGCTCCAACTTCCTCCAGATGGCGCGAATGCAACTGATGCAAGTTGATTATTCCCATAACTTGCTGGCCCTTATTTGCAATATGCATGAATTCATATTTATGTTAATACCCATCGTGCCCATAAGCTCTGTTAAATGTGAGAGTGCAGGATTTCATGCAAAAGTTCAGCATATTTTACTGAGAGTTTATCCCAGCACTCACTCCGCTCATTACTGATTCTGACATGCTTCGGTCAAGGTAATATTCAACATAGGACACAGCAGCTCATGGTGCATTCAAACCTCAAACTGCAGAATTCAGCTCAGCATTTGAAATGATCATGATGGGGTCATCTGGTGGATGTGAAGAGTCTGCTTAACTGCTGAGTGATTAATGCTTCATTTTTATTCAACTGAAGCCTCTAAGCATGTGAGTTGATAAGAGCCAAGTCAAGGTTAAGATTCAAAGTACTTACAGAGGCCATCTGCAGAGCTCAACTAGTGCTCACATAAACACATAGGATCTTGGAATATTGTCAACACTTTTACTGACAAAAATGCTTAGAATGTCACGGATGGTGGCTGTAATGAAGCACACGATGACAAGGAATATCACAGTCTTTAATCATTAATCCAACACGGAACGCTACAGGGAGTAATTCATAAAATCACAACCATGTAACACAAACGAACACTGAACAGAACTATGGGCTTAAATACACAGACTAGATAATTAACAGGAACCGAAACAGGTGCATGGCTAATTTGAAACCATGGAAACTAATAAGCAAACAGAACTCAGGAAAAGCAGTACAGGGAACAGAATGAAAACAAAACAGAACAAGGCCGGTACAGTAGCTCCCCCTCCCAGAAGGCGCATCATTGCGCTGTAACAAGATCAACTGAGGAGAAAGGGAGAGGGCTTAGGAGGAGGACGAGGGGCTGGTGGAGGGTAGGACACTGGAGGAGATGACAGCGGGAGAAACCAGGACACCAATAATGGTGAGTGGAGCCAGGGAGGAGACGAGAGCAGGAGGAGCCAGGATAAAGGTCCACAGCAGAGTTGAAGGAGGGAGGAGCCATGGTGGAGACTTGGCAGGTAGAACCAGGGGGACGACAGACAGAGACGGAGCTGATGGAGGTGGAGAGTCATGGGGAGCCGATGAGCCCAAGCAACACCGATGGATTTAGAGACCGAGGTAGCAACGAGCGCCCGAGGTGGAGTCAGGATGCCAGAGGACTGAGGCAGAGCCAGTGGGACTGAGGATCAATGCGAAGCTGGAGGGAAGGTGGAGCCCAACAGAGACAAAGGGGTGGAGAGACGAAGCGCAGCTGAAGGCCCGGAGGCGCAGAGTGACGTCTGACCAAGGCGGAGCCAGAAAGATGAGGGAGCCCGGTAAGGACGATGGTCCCAGGTGGAGCCGAGGAAGGGAGGAGTCAAGGTGGAGCTGATTAGTCGACAAGCCGAGGTGGAGTGATGGGCTCAGCAGCTGGAGGTGAAGCCAAGGCATTCTCTTGTCAAGGCGTAGCTGGAGACCAGGTCCCACGTGGGGGACATCTAAGATAAGTGAACACTGAACAATCTTTCTTAAGCTATATCACTGCGTTTTTGCGTGGTCTGCTTTATCAATTCCTTATGAAGTATCATACACAAGGTTTAAAATCATGTGTTTTAATGTATAGAGTGAATTACTAAGCATATTAACAGCTAGTGAATATGCAATGTAGTGCTGTGAGGATACAGAGACAAAGCATTGCTGGCATGTGAACTTAGTTAAATAGGCTTTCACTTTTGTGTTCACATTTCAAACGATGCTACAATTCCTTGTACTTTTTACAGCCGCAGCAGCAGAATGTATAGCAAATTCAGATTACAATGTAAGCGAATATTATCAACAGCAACAGCACACTAGCAGACATTGCTATTGCTGTACTTGCTTAATTGAGTTGAGATGAGTCATGAGTTGGCTAACAAGTCAATCATGCAATGTAAACAATATAATTTACTATGCTAACAATGTTTTAACCTTATTTACATATACAAGTAGGCTATGCCGGCAGCTGCATTTCCAGCAGAATTAGGTTTTGGGCATATACTATTTCACAACTACAGAACGAACATTGATTTATGCTAAAGTCGGATACGTTATTGTCAGCATATTAGTAGGCCAGAGGTAAGTAGATCATTTACTGCTGTCACATGAAGATTGATAATTAATCGTTTTTAATTTACCTAGAACATGTCAAGGCAGTTTTCCAGGTATTCTCAAACGAAAGCAAGAGCACCCAGTTGATACTGTAATTATCTAATTTTGGCAAAACAGTTTTGCAAATGCCCCACTGCGTATTGTCACAATCGCCCTGGACTTTGTTCCGTCATTCGCATGCTTGCACTTACCAGAGCATGTGTGGAGCAGATATAAAGGCTGAAACTATGATCAGTCCTTGTCATGTGAGTGACACTTTCCTTGTTCATCTTGGGTGCGTCTCAATCAGCTCCCTAGTTCAGTAGTCAGGCACTGATCAGGTTGTCAGCCCATTGACTGATTACCTGATCAGTGCCCTGACTACTGAACTAGGGAGCTGATTGAGACGCACCCCTTGTATGGACCAAACTCTTTGTAATTGCTGTAGTGACTATTATTCTCCGAATGGATTTCAAGTTAAGTTAATTATTTGTGCACTTACCAGAAATGCAGTCTGCCCTCTGTTTTCTAGCTGATTGAAAGAATTTGGCTCTGAATGTCAACCTGAGTTATGTTTTGCATTATCCTGCAAAGACTGTTTATGAATTTACCTGAGTTATGTTTAATATTGTGTAACAAAAACTGTAAAAGATGTGGCCTGTTGATACTGCCCTGAGTTACGTTTGATGTTGTTTTGCAAAGACTGTCAAGGAATCTACCTGTGAAATACTCTCCTGAGTTATGCTTTCTGCTGTGTGCCAATGTCTGTGAATTATTTAACCTGTGGATACTAACCTGAGCTAATTTGGAGATTGATGTCCTCCTGTTAATACAGCTTTCTGTTATGTGTTGATGGCACACTGAAAAGACTGTGATTATCGCTACCTGTTATACTTACCTGTGTTATGATCCACGGCCCGTTTCTAGAATGTGAATATCCCATCCTGTGAACACTACCTGTGTTATGTCATCTGCAGCATACTAAAGACTATTACACTTACCATTGAATAACTGCCTTTGGTAATCCTATGCAGTTTCTGTGAATCACCATGTCTTGTACAATAAAGCTCCTGCAATTGGATTCATTAACAGCTGCTGTCTCCAGTATTGTTACACACATCTGTGTTTGCGCTCTGGAGAACGTCAGGTGTTTCTCTTTGCGGCATGTTTTGCAGCAGTGGGTGGTGTGGCCGATCACGGACATGTTGATCCTTGAGCAGTGGCCATCAGAGGTTTTAATATTAGTCAGAATCCACTCACTGCTCAAATGCAGGAGTATTGCTTTAACAACATGCATGTAAATGATTCATTATGCAGTGTGGACAGCTGACGAAGTGGGGCTTTGTGAGATTGCTATGGGCTGAGATGAGTGACAGCTTTTTTGTGATTGTAAAGGAAGCAGTCTTTGCGTATCAATATATTTTAAAATTCTATTCCAAATATTGTTAAACTAACGACTTGTAAAGCTTAAATGTCTCACAGTACATTGCTATTCTTATGGTGAACCGTTGCTTACACAGTAGCATCTGCAATTAGAACACCATCACTAAATTCTGGGAAATTTCTGAATTCTGGAACCGGGCCGGGCATTCACGTCTAAACATAAACCTCTTTCTTTTGCTACCACTGGGAGATATTATTAGGAAGCATGGAGTTAATTTTCATTGTTATGCTGACGATACTCAGCTCTATATTTCTTCATGCCCTGACGAAACTTACCAGTTCACAAGATTAACGGAATGCATAGCTGATATAAAAAATTGGATGACTAGTAATTTCCTGCAACTTAAATCAGAAAAAAGAGAGTTTTTAATCATTGGACAAAAAAACTCCACAAGTAGTAACCTAGAATACTGTCTAACACTTGATGACTGCTCTGTCAAGTCCTCGTCGTCAGTTAGGAACCTGGGTGTGCTCTTTGATACCAATCTCTCATTTGAAAGCCACGTTTCTAGCATCTGTAAAACTGCATTCTTCCATCTTAAAAATATATCTAAATTACGGCACATGCTTTCAATGCAAAATGCTGAACAGTTAGTTCATGCGTTCATGACCTCAAGGCTAGATTATTGTAATGCTCTACTGGGTGGTTGCCCTGCTCACTTAATAAATAAACTGCAGCTTGTCCAAAACGCAGCAGCTCGAGTTCTTACTAGAACCAGGAAGTATGACCATATTACACTGCATTGGCTCCCTATTAAACATCGTATACATTTTAAAATCTTGCTGATTACTTACAAAGCACTAAATGGTTTAGCTCCCCAGTACTTCAGCGAGCTCTTAACGCATTATACTCCATCACGTCTATTGCAGTCTCAAAATTCTGGCCAGTTGATAATACCTAGAATATCAAAATCAACTGCAGGCGGTCGATCCTTTTCCTATTTAGCACTTAAACTCTGGAACAGTCTTCCTAGCATTGTTCGGGAAGCAGACACACTCTGTCAGTTTAAATCTAGACTAAAAACACATCTCTTTACTATGGCATACACATAAATTTTTTTTTCTATTATTCAAATCAGTTAAATGATTGTTTTAGGCTACATTAACTAGGTCAGCCGGAACCGGAAACACTTCCCATAACACCTGATGTACTCGTTTCATCATAAGAAGAATGGCATCTACGCTAATGTTAGTCTCTCTGTTTATCCCGAGGTTTACTGCAGTCGGCCGGATCCGGGCCGTATCCGGACCAGATGGTGGACCTTAGCCTGGACATGACGACCATATCCCTGAAGTGTCTGTAGAGAGCGTGTCAATTAAACTCCCCCCTGTAAATGCTGCATCGACACGACATCCTCATTAAACCCGTCCCCGGCGTGACGACTCCAATCTTTCGAATAATCCTACGAATATCTATTGATCTAATATGACTTCTGACCTGTAATGTTGCCAGAATCATAATCATACACTATTTGTTCGTCAGCCAGAGGAGAACTGACACCCCGACTGAGCCTGGTTTCTCCCAAGGTTTTTTTCTCCATTCTGGCCCTGAAGGAGTTTTGGTTCCTTGCCACCGTCGCCTTTGGCTTTTGGCTTGCTCAGTTGGGGACACTTAAATTTCAACTATATTACTGATATGCCCGCATTGATACTATATGATAATTGAACTGAGCTGATGTCATCACCATTTTCACCAGAGCGGCTGTACAGCCGAATCAAATTCCGTTGCATTATTTTCCTGTTACCACTGTGAAGCTGCTTTGAAACAATTGCCATTGTAAAAAGCGCTATATAAATAAAGGTGATTTGATTTTGATTCTTTTAATCTGCAATACATCAAACGATGCATTTATTTGTATTAAAAGGGCAATGTTCCATTAGCATGGAACAAAACCCGAGTTACCGAAACCTGAGTTGCGCGTCTTCTCATTGCTAAGAGAAAGGTTCTCTGGCGAAATGAGAGTATAATGTGTCTATTTGTCAAGACAGAACAGTTTCAGTATGGTGCATTTAATGTTGAAACATCCACGTGCGGGCCATGTAAGCCGCGTGTAAAGACTTTAGATTTATGAAGACGGTGCACCCAGATTACTTATGAATGGGAGAAAGCGCAACACGCAACATGGCGGAATAGTCCCACCTTCTAAATAAAAGAGCCAATCACTGATCAGTTATGTCATCGTGTTTAGCTGCGGTTGCTATAGAAACAGACAGTGTTCTGAGGTGCATACTTATTATGTGCTGGTCTAGCCTGGAAAAAAAAGGATTTAACGCAATACCAAGTTTATGAGACGGTGTTATCAGATTTCATTGGTGGTTTCAAATATGAAATTTAATCATAAGATTTGAGAACAGTTAAGAAATTGATGTTTCCCATTCAGAGAGATAGGAGCTGTACCTGCATGACTTAAATAGCCCGAGAGTTGTTTCAAAGTTGGCTGCCAATCAAAATATTATTCCAAATGACTTCCACATACACAAATAGGAGAACAGACGATTTTCAAATGCCATTAAATCATCATACTATTTGCTCAGGTGGTGGCTGGGGGTTTCTTTTCTCATATCTATTAGCCTACAATGTGATATCATTTGTTAAAGACACAAATAATGCACGTTCTAATTGGGTATGTTTGAGTCTTATTGGCTCAGGCACACATAAGCTGTGTCCCAATTCAAGGGCTGCATCCTTTGAAGACTGTGTCCTTCGAAGTGCGCGGCCGACACAGCCTTCAAAGGACGCACCGAGACTTGTTTACAGTGGAAGGTATAGCTGATTGCGTCACCGCGGCGCGACGAAGGCTGTCCCAATTCGAAGGTCCTTCAAAGGCTCCTTCAAATACGGCCTGAAAATGTGTCCTTTTTTCCAGTGAAATGAAGGATACATCAGATGGATGCTTCGCAGACTTGCCTACCCCGGAATTCATAGTGTGCCTCGACGTAAGATTTTTTTAAGAGAAATTGCCAGATTACACTTTTAAATGTAAGTATTGGGTTTCAATTTACTCCAGTAATCTAATGTATCTAATGATAAAAATAAAAAAAAGCAATAAAGGTTCAAATGTTGATTAATATGTTACCAACATGCGATTTTATATAGTTTATACTCTTTATTATGTACATAAATGGACTGAGGTGAACATCTTTAGTTGTTTTGTTTTTAGGCAGTTGAACATAACTTTAAAAAGTCCAGTATAAATGTTACTGCCGCTCTTCAACGGCAGCTGTCACAGTTGCTAAACATTCCAAATTACATTTCAAATAATGTAACGAAATACATTTACTGAAAAACTGACTTTTTACACATGGATATTAGATTTTGATATTAGTTATTGTTTAAAAAAATATGAACATTATATGATAGAATCTAAAAATAAAATACACTAAAAATGTCTTATAGATCAGGGATAGGCACCGTTGGTCCTGGAGGGCCGCTGTCCTGCAGAGTTCAGCTCATAGAACAGTTATGCATGTTAAAATATTTTATGGTTTGATTTTTAAGGATGTGAGTTCATTTCATTTATTCTTCCCTCTTTCTGAAAACATCTTAGCGACATGGCAGCTGTCGACTGAGTCAGCACTGCAAACCTGTTGGTAGACAGTGGAAATATGCACTGATCCCAGATGATGTCCCGCTGACAGAGGCTTTACCAGGGTAATAAAAGTCTACATAAAAATGTTCTTCCATCTGTTTTATGTACTGTTAATTAAAAATTTTATTTTGTTTTTCTCATCTTAAGTCTTGTAAATAGTTACAATTTATTGTTTCATTTACAAATTAATTGACATGACAAATAAATGTACAGAATAATTTATTTCATTTACAAAATATAACTTGCATAACAAATATGTACAGTGGGGAGAACAAGTATTTGATACACTGCCGATTCTGCAGGTTTGCCCACTTACAAAGCATGTAGAAGTCTGTAATTTTTATCATAGGTACTCTTCAACTGTGAGTGACGGAATCTAAAACAAAAATCCAGAAAATCACATTGTATGATTTTTAAGTAATTAATTTGCATTTTATTGCATGACATAAGTATTTGATACATCAGAAAAGCAGAACTTAATATTTGGTACAGAAACCTTTGTTTGCAATTACAGAGATCATACGTTTCCTGTAGTTCTTGACCAGGTTTGCACACACTGCAGCAGGGATTTTGGCCCACTCCTCCATACAGACCTTCTCCAGATCCTTCAGGTTTCGGGGCTGTCGCTGGGCAATACGGACTTTCAGCTCCCTCCAAAGATTTTCTATTGGGTTCAGGTCTGGAGACTGGCTAGGCCACTCCAGGACCTTGAGATGCTTCTTACGGAGCCACTCCTTAGTTGCCCTGGCTGTGTTTCGGCATTGTCATGCTGGAAGACCCAGCCACGACCCATCTTCAATGCTCTTACTGAGGGAAGGAGGTTGTTGGCCAAGATCTCGCGATATATGGCCCCATCCATCCTCCCCTCAATACGGTGCAGTCAACCTGTCCCCTTTGCAGAAAAGCATCCCCAAAGAACGATGTTTCCACCTCCATGCTTCACGGTTGGGATGGTGTTCTTGGGGTTGTACTTATCCTTCTTTTTCCTCCAAACACGGCGAGTGGAGTTTAGACCAAAAAGCTCTTTTTTTGTCTCATCAGACCACATGACCTTCTCCCATTCCTCCTCTGGATCATCCAGATGGTCATTGGCAAACTTCAGACGGGCCTGGACATGCGCTGGCTTGAGCAGGGGGACCTTGCGTGCACTGCAGAATTTTTTAATTCATGACGGCGTAGTGTGTTACTAATGGTTTTCTTTGAGACTGTGGTCCCAGCTCTCTTCAGGTCATTGACCAGGTCCTGCCGTGTAGTTCTGGGCTGATCCCTCACCTTCCTCATGATCATTGATGCCCCACGAGGTGAGATCTTGCATGGTGCCCCAGACCGAGGGAGACTGACCGTCATCTTGAACTTCTTCCATTTTCTAATAATTGCGCCAACAGTTGTTGCCTTCTCACCAAGCTGCTTGCCTATTGTCCTGTAGCCCATCCCAGCCTTGTGCAGGTCTACAATTTTATCCCTGATGTCCTTACACAGCTCTCTGGTCTTGGCCATTGTGGAGAGGTTGGAGTCTGTTTGATTGAGTGTGTGGACAGGTGTCTTTTATACAGGTAACGAGTTCAAACAGGTGCAGTTAATACAGGTAATGAGTGGAGAACAGGAGGGCTTCTTAAAGAAAAACTAACAGGTCTGTGAGAGCCGGAATTCTTACTGGTTGGTAGGTGATCAAATACTTATGTCATGCAATAAAATGCAAATGAATTATTTAAAAATCATACAATGAGATTTTCTGGATTTTTGTTTTAGATTCCGTCTCTCACAGTTGAAGTGTACCTATGATAAAAATTACAGACCTCTACATGCTTTGTAAGTAGAAAAATCTGCAAAATCGGCAGTGTATCAAATACTTGTTCTCCCCACTGTATAGTCTAGGCCAGTAGAGTTAAGCCATTCGGCATGGTAGCCTAGGCACACAGTCTAATAGGCCACTAGAGCCATACGGCCCAGAAGAGAAAAAAAAAAAAAAAAAAAAAAAAAAAAGGAAAAAAAACATTTTAGCTTTAGTTGAGTCATCTCTTTTGCCTCCTGCATGTATTGTAGGAGTTCAACTTGTATTGTTCAATCTCATTGTCACCTGCCCTGTAGGCTACGCTATATTGTACAGCAGCAGCATGTCTTACTTGCTAACAGCAGCGTGTCATGTAGTATGTATGGGCAGTTGCAAGTCCTGTACTGATTATTAAAACAATGATTTAAAATGTCTTTATAGTACATTTACTTCAACATTATTATTGTAATTTATTGTAATTAAATATGTTAAGAAGCAGTCATGAATGTTGTGTACTCTCTTAATGTACATTTAAGTGACCTTATAAGATTTGAAGTATACAAGTGCACATTCAGTACAATTAAGTGCACTTCTTTTTCACAAGGACTGTCCGAATGTTACTCATGTTGTGAATATGCTGTTGCCGTAACAACATAATGCAATATCCCAATTCTTTTTTACTGCAATCAATCAATCAATCAATCAATCAATGGATTGAGTGACTTGGATAAACGGGTTCTGTTTAGCTAAAATAAATATGGAACTGTTTAATTGTAGATTCAACAAGACTTTTATCTCACATAACTTGATATTTAGGTTCCGTAATATGTGGATGATATATTTTACGACAAAGTCAATTCTGATAGCCCTGCCTTTGACCATTTTGCCAATTTTTGACTAAATTGAATAAAAATCCTAGTATCTCAGCTTATTCCCGGTGCATGATGGGATGGTGGTTTCTGGGCTTTGAGACTCTGTAGCTGTAAGCTATGATGAATACAGTAGATTAATTTGACTCTGAAGTGTTTTGTTAACCACACTATGATAATTTATTATGCCTATAGATTCAGTATTATAAAATATTACTGCAGCTGCAGCTATCTGCACTGATGTGCTAATCTTTAAAAATGTCTCACTTATGGTTAATAAATGCTTATTCTTTGCCAAGATACACATGCATTGAAAGACATAGACCTATATATAAATTCAGTGCTATAATATTCTTTTTAAACAACAACAAATATTGTGTATACAGTAGTTACATTTATTTTTAATTAACAGCTTCACATGCATAATTGGCAGGATTTTGCTTCATAGCATGTAGGTGTGTTAACTTCTCACTCTTTAATTACTGCCCTGGAGCCTATGATTAATTTCTAAGATAAATTTTAGATATATTTGAATTATAATGAATTAGTAGGAACTATTTTAGGAGTTAATTTACAGCTTATTTAGTAGTCTGAGATGGTTGTATTACTTTTGGATATTCCCAATATTTATTCCCATTTCCATTATTTCCCCTTTCCAGTTTGTGTGTGTTGTTTTGGATAGTAATGACTGAAGTGTTACTACATCCTTCTAAAGTAATTACTAATTATTTGGATCAGTATTCTAAAGTGAAGATCATGATAACCTACTAGTAATGACTGTTTGATATGGTGGCTGAGTCTGACCCAAAACAGCACAGAACAGATTCAATGAGGGTCATCTGTTCCTGTGGCTTTAGGAGCTTGACAAAATGAAAATGGCATGACATGTAGCCAATTATGGTGTCTGCATTTCACCCATCCAAGTGCACACACACAGCAGTGAGTATTCAACACACACACACACACCGACATAAACACATGACCAGAGCAGTGGGCAGCCATTTTTGCTGCGCGCCCTGGGAGCGATTGGAGGTTAGGTGCCTTGTTCAAGGGCACCTCAATTGTGGTTAATGAGAGTGGAAGAGAGCGCTATTCACCCCCCCACCTACATTTTCTGCCGGTACTGAGACTCAAGCCCACGACCTTTGGGTTACAAGTCCAACTCTAACCATTATGCCACAACTGCCCCCCCCAAAGGGGTATTTTGCAGTGCAGTCATTCGTGTAGAGGGAGAAGAGTAGTAGGCAGAGAACACAGTCCTGTCAAGCATCAGTGCTGTTTTTACAGGTGTTGGAAGTGAATCTTCCCAGCCTCACTAACTGCTGTCTGTCTGTCAGGAAGTTGATGAGCCACTGACAGATGGAGTTGGGCACAGAGAGCTGGGTCAGTTTAGTCAGGAGGATATCTGGGATGATGGTGTTGAAAGCCAAGCTGAAGTCCAAAAACGGGATAATTGCTAAAGTCCCTGGTTTGTCCAGATGTTGCAGGACGTAGTGACAGCATCATCCATGGATGGTAGCCTGTTTGTACAAAGGGATAAAGCCTTGTTTGTACAAGGCTTTATCCCTAAACAAATGGTGACACAGGCAAGTGGCTTCTGAAAACAAAGAAGCTGATGATGCAATGTACAGGTGCCATTTTTAGACTTAGTCATGCTCTATGTAGCATCATCTGACTTTGTTCATGGCCAATGAGATTGGCGTGTGGCCTCCCAAAAGCATTAGCCTAATTAGTAATTGGTAATTAGTATGGTATGTAATCAGTAATAGTGCTAGGTTTTCTGTTTTAAATCCAGAGTAGTTTAAGCTCAAAAAGAAGGAAATATCTGGACTCAGTGGGCATCACAGTCACAGCTTCATTCTTCTGGAAATCAATGGGTCATGTGAAACATTTCTCAAACTGTCTATTTCACTACATTCTCACGTTCACATCTGTCAGCTGTCATTCTGACTGTCATCTGACAACCGGAATTCCGGTCCGGAGATATTTATGTTAGTGATTTTTTTGGGGATTTCTAGGAGTTGTATTACATGTCGTTTATTTATTCATCTTGATTTCTTACAACTTGTGTGATTTTTCTGGGTGAGTCGGAGTGAACACGCGCCATGCACAGAAGACCAACGGCCAAGGTCAGTCATCACTTGCAGAGTGAATCTATTTAGTTTCACTAACTGCAACATTGCTTCAGTTACTTTTACTCTCTATAGATTGGTACCATATGCAAACTGTTCGTTTAACAGTGAGCATTTTGCTATGTACTAGAGCTGCACGATTCTGGATAAATTGAGAATCACGATTTTTTTGTTTAAAATTGAGATCGCGATTCTCCCACGATTCTGACGAAACTAAACAAAATGACACGTAATTTACTAGAGGTTCTGACAATTTTAATTGCTCCAGTCTATTTAAAAAATACATTAATTTGAACAAAACAGAAAATAATTTGAATGAAGGAGTCATGTCTCATTCATAAAGACTTTTCATTATTGGATGAATCAGCGTTTGTGAATGAATCTTGTCTCTTGTCGTCACCTACTGGCGTAATAAGCGATGATGACTTGTATTATGTATTAATACATACATTAATACATACAAAACACTTTCAAAAAGTTGATTTGCTCTATTTTGATCGCAAGATATCAATGTTCATACCCAAACTATGAACTTTTATCCCAGTACACATTTGTCCCCCTGCTATTTAAATGTTGGTAACAAAAATAACGAAATGTGTGGTTGAAAAGACCGTGAAGCTGCTTATCTGTACATTTACATGGCAGCTGCTCTCTCTCCGGATCAGCGGAATGTTGCAGTGCGATGATCATGCTTTAAAAGGGGAACCAAAGTCACTACAGTCCTTGGTTTAAAGCCTGTTTCTCGGCGGAGCGTGAGCAGCGCGTTTTCGCTTCCCGTATCAATGAATGAGAGCGTTCACATCGGGAGCGTGACGGCTGACTCTCTCATTCATTAACATGGGCCGCAACAAAATACGCGCTGCTCACGCTCCTCTGGTGCTTTTGACGTGAAACAGCCATGGTAATAGACATAGCGGAATCGTTGTCATTTAGAAATAAGATCGCGTGGGTGTTTGAATCGAGATCGCGATCTTTTAACGATTAACCGTGCAGCTCTACTATGTACCATTAAACTTGTAACCTGCAATGTGTTTTTCTTTATCAAATAATTGTGAAAAATTAATTGGTCTTTATTTAACTATGAACATACACTAAGAAACATGATATGTAACAAGTACACGTTTTGTTGTGGTCTTGCTGGGATGATACCAGAACCCAAAAACAACATATGCTGGTCCACCAGCACATCAGCATCCCCAGCTGGTCCCAGTGTGTCTTGGTTTTCCATCTCCTCACCAGTGAGAGAGACCTCAGTCCAAAGTAGTGGTTCTTAATTCTGGTCCTGATGACCCCCACTTTGTGCATTTTATATGTCTCTCTTATCTGAAACACTTGTGCTGATTGATTCCCAATTCGCCTGCTTATACTATGATCTAAAAGTATGTACTGTTTTTTTTGTTTTTCCTTGAAGAAAAGTGTGTAGCAGAATAGTAGGCAAGGTTTGGCACATACTACTTTGTCATAATTGCATCTTTAACGGACCACTCTGTTGCTTAGTTATGTTTAAACACTGTTAATCACTTTGTCACAGATTAAATTAAATTGAATGTGGAGGATTTTATTTCCTATCGTAACAGGGTCTTTTGTGTGGAGAACTATGATGCATTTAAAAGTTAATGACCAAACATATCTTTCTAAAAGTTCACAAGGCTTTTGCAGATTAAATATAATGTGGATAGCATTTAAAAAAAAAATATATATATATATATTTTATATATATATATACATATACACATACACTCACCTAAAGGATTATTAGGAACACCTGTTCAATTTCTCATTAATGCAATTATCTAATCAACCAATCACATGGCAGTTGCTTCAATGCATTTAGGGGTGTGGTCCTGGTCAAGATAATCTCCTGAACTCCAAACTGAATGTCAGAATGGGAAAGAAAGGTGATTTAAGCAATTTTGAGCGTGGCATGGTTGTTGGTGCCAGACGGGCCGGTCTGAGTATTTCACAATCTGCTCAGTTACTGGGATTTTCACGCACAACCATTTCTAGAGTTTACAAAGAATGGTGTGAAAAGGGAAAAACATCCAGTATGCGGCAGTCCTGTGGGCGAAAATGCCTTGTTGATGCTAGAGGTCAGAGGAGAATGGGCCGACTGATTCAAGCTGATAGAAGAGCAACTTTGACTGAAATAACCACTCGTTACAACCGAGGTATGCAGCAAAGCATTTGTGAAGCCACAACACGCACAACCTTGAGGCGGATGGGCTACAACAGCAGAAGACCCCACCGGGTACCACTCATCTCCACTACAAATAGGAAAAAGAGGCTACAATTTGCACGAGCTCACCAAAATTGGACAGTTGAAGACTGGAAAAATGTTGCCTGGTCTGATGAGTCTCGATTTCTGTTGAGACATTCAGATGGTAGAGTCAGAATTTGGCGTAAACAGAATGAGAACATGGATCCATCATGCCTTGTTACCACTGTGCAGGCTGGTGGTGGTGGTGTAATGGTGTGGGGGATGTTTTCTTGGCACACTTTAGGCCCCTTAGTGCCAATTGGGCATCGATTAAATGCCACGGCCTACCTGAGCATTGTTTCTGACCATGTCCATCCCTTTATGACCACCATGTACCCATCCTCTGATGGCTACTTCCAGCAGGATAATGCACCATGTCACAAAGCTCGAATCATTTCAAATTGGTTTCTTGAACATGACAATGAGTTCACTGTACTAAAATGGCCCCCACAGTCACCAGATCTCAACCCAATAGAGCATCTTTGGGATGTGGTGGAACGGGAGCTTCGTGCCCTGGATGTGCATCCCACAAATCTCCATCAACTGCAAGATGCTATCCTATCAATATGGGCCAACATTTCTAAAGAATGCTTTCAGCACCTTGTTGAATCAATGCCACGTAGAATTAAGGCAGTTCTGAAGGCGAAAGGGGGTCAAACACAGTATTAGTATGGTGTTCCTAATAATCCTTTAGGTGAGTGTATAAATAAAATATGGGGGGGGCGGGAGGTGGGGAGTACTTAGTAGGGGTGTAACGGTACACAAAACTGGTGGTTCAGTACGTACCTCGGTTTTGAAGTCACGGCTCGGTACGGGTTCGGTACAGCAGGGGAGAGAACTAAATATAAAATTGCTTTTTATTTATTTTTATTAAACTGGTTTACTTAAATTGTGCCTGTCCTTTAATTAAATTATAACAAAGTTTCTTAAAGATAATGCTGTAAACTACTTAGGGAGCCTTTACTTGCACATTACTATAATATTAAAGGTTAACAACAGAGCCCAAACTATTATCCTAAATTCAGTTGCTATTTATTTTTAGATATAATAAATCAACACTCACATCTATGGAAGTAAAATAATGCCAAATGTTTTTGAAACAAAAAAGCTTGTTGAATTGCGCTACTTGAAATAATATGCATTGCATTAACCTTGCTTGCATTTTAATGCATTGCATTTTTAGGGCTTGCATTTTTATGGGCTGAAATTCAACATGGTTGGTATATTTAAGCTATGAATATTTCAATTCAAAACATTTTACACACATTTTCATTATTAAAAATTCAATAATCCATATTCACCTCTCAGATTTCACTTCCAAAATATTCATTGTTTAAAATTATAACCTATAATATTTGACAGGCAATTTTCGGTCTATTTTATTTCAATTTACAAATTCACTTCCACAAATACAGTGGTACAAATTTGACAAAATTCAACAGTTCACATCCGGGAACCGCAGGAACAGCAGTAGATTACCGAGCATAATCTCCATCTGCTGTTAGTCGACCTCACCAGCAGGTGGTGCAAGCGGCTGTTGACGAAGACCAGAGCAACGGGTAGAGAAAGTCATTCATTCATTAAAACAGATTTACAGAAATGGAGCAAGCCATACGTATTTGTGATGATTATCAGGGCCAGTACATATATATAGAAAAGCTGATAAAAACACAAAAGCTGTGTTTACATTTAAGTATTCACAGTTAAGCAGCTTCTCTACCGTGAACGAGATTATATTTTATGTTTATATGTTATTCCCCGATGCTGACGTCCAGATCAAACGTTACATCTGAGGTAGACATATATTTATCTCGGTTGTTTAGTTTCCTTAACTTTATATTGTGGCATGCTGCAGTACTAGGGGGTTCCCTCAATATGTCATAGGCCTACTCCAGGATTCCCCTGCTGTCTGGACATAGCTTAATACAGTGATATAAAAGACCAAACTCGCACCATTGGGGATGTAGGCTATACTATATGCTACAGGCAAGTAGGTGGACTCAGAATATGAACGTAACGCACAAAGTTCTCTTCAAAATGGCTAACTCATCCTCACACTCACCACATGGAAGAGCTAACTCTGCACTCTTCCTATTGCCCTTTCTGCAATGTATTATGTATTAATTTTCTGAAAATACATCATTTTGTTAATTATACATAAATACAACTATACTACAATAAACACTTAAAATAAATAACTCTGTTCTGAACCCGAAGACTCGAGAGGTTAACTAATCAATTCTGTTTCCGGGACTGCATGCATTGCATACGGGGCTGTCGTGGCCCAGATCAGACACTGATGATGGAACTAACGACTCAAACCCGAAGACATGAGAGGTGTACTAATCTTTCCAGGGAACAGACGTGATTAAATGTGAAGTGACAAAAGAACGAACGACTTGGATTCGGAGGTGAGGTGAACTAACCCTAACTGCATAGCCTGAAGACCCAGCTATGCAATTAATCATTTCTTTCGGCCTTTTTAGCTTATAATTTAAGCTTATAATTAGCTTATAATTTATTTTTTTATTCCAAATGTGATCAACGTTTGCGTAAGTACTAGATGTCATGTAAAATTCTCCAACACATTTTAATATTCTGCTGAAATGAACGAAATGACTTGAAAAGTTGTGTTTATTTTGCTGAACGAGATTCAAAGATCAGAATCCATAAAATGATCCGAACTTCCCACTACTACAAAAGAATAACCCCTGACGCGAAGTATAGGAGTAATCGCAAATTGACGCCTCTTGCGGTTCAAACAAATAGGGCTGGGCAACAAACTCAAGTCCTGCTTCTCTTATATTGAAATCCTCATGCATTTCTCTTTAAATTCTTGTTTTAGACTTCTAGTTCATGACTGGTGTTTTGCTCTATCCTCTGCACGTCCGCGTTTGTCAGCGCGTCAGGTCTAGGTCTCGTTCTCTGTAAAACGATGCGTAAGGAAGTCTGCCGGAAGCTAGTTATTTTAGTTTATAAAGTTAATATGGATATTTTTCCCCCTCACACAAACGCATGGCTTTGCTTCAGAATGCCTTTAACACCCCGGAGTCGTGTGGATTACTTTTTGGGTGGATGCACTTTAAAACCGAAATAGCCATTCACTGCCATTATAAAGCTTGGAAGAGCCAGGACATTTAATATAACTCTGATTGTATTTGTCTGAAAGAAGAATGTCATACACCTAGAATGGCTTGAGGGTGAGTAAATCATGGGCTAATTTTCATTTTTTGGGTGAACTAGCCCTTTAAGTTAATGAAACGCAATAAACAATTTGCGTTTACACAAATTACTTCATTTGAATGTTTCCTTGATATACCATGACACTGATTGGTAAGGTGGCATTCCCCAGTGGTGGGAAACATGAATCAGTTAAATTAAGCTGACTACGCCACCCTGGTGGAGGACCAGGGAAATACTCCCAATAAGCACGCAGTAAGTTTTACCAACTGAAGGCAAAGGAATATATATAGTGAGACAGGAGTATCATTACAAAAATATACTTTATTATAAAAGCATTAAAATTCTCTCATGAGACATGCTCATCATAATCGTTCTCCAGGGCCAGGTTTTGTGGGAACAAGGCAGGCCGGCTGCAACTCAGGAGGTCGTTCAAACCCACCTCAAATTCACACCAAATCAGACACCATGCACACAAAGTTGTGTCAGCACACACAGCCAAATGAAGCAGCTAGCCTCCCCTGTTCCACAACAAGTACGCACTGGCTCCTGGAGAGAAAACAAACATTAAAGAGCACAAAAGAAATTTACACAAAATTACACTAAATAGTAAAAGAAATAAAGTTTACAGACACTGTGTGCAGGCTCCCTGGCGACACCCACAGCAAAAGCAGATGGACAGCGCCTAAATGGCACCAGGATAACAGGACAATAAATTAATTTAAGAAAGAAAAAAAAAAAAAACCCAACCACCAAGCGCAAACAAAAATAAAAAGAAATGAACAAAACTACACTTGTAGACAAATCAAATTAAGTGTAATAAACAGCCCCGCAGACGCAAGGCTCGTACACGGGCAGCCAAAGCAAGGCGTGATCAGCAAAGCTGTACACAACAGCACGAACAACAAATATAAAGAGGACCATTAGCAAAGCAGCGGCGTCACATGTAGCGTCTTCGGCGAGAAATAAGGATTAGATATCTTTAAGTTCAATTCCCCTTCAACCTTTAACAAACAGATAGAGCGTTAAAGGGGCTTTATGTAGGATGGACACCCAGTGGTTGAACTAGGTATTGCAATTTTTAATAACTCTGAATTTGCGTACATTGCATACATTGAGCCGCCCAGTTGTAACCGTAATCAAGTTGTAAACCGTAATGTTTAGACTTATTCATTGTGAGGTTTAAAATACTATAATTTAAATGGACAGTCAATATTAGACAGTGCAGGTGCCATCAAGTAACGCTTGAGATTTTTTACATGGGGGTTGAGGTGCATGGACCCTCGTAGCTAAAAAAAATAAATAAATAAAATAAATAAATAAAATAGTCAACCTAGCAATGTACATTAGCATGACAACACAACATGCATTCGTAAACTAAATAAAAATTCATATTCGTAGTTTCCGTATTTTTCTGTCACAGTTGTTACCGATGTGATAAACAGCCATGACCCGTCTGCACCTCCACACTAGTCGGCCACTCTCGAATACACGCTGTCTTAACCAGGTACCAAGAAACAGTGTAAATGCAAGTACTGTCTGAATGTTGAATTTACTTAATACTCCTACTAGTAGCCAGAATACATTAGCTAACTGACTTTGGCTAATTACTTACCTGTCAAGAAGAAAATTAGCCATCTCAGCATTCGTTTTAAAGCCTTTGTCTGCTTTAAGTTGTCTCCATCTCTCAAACGCATCTCCAATATTTATACGGCTTTTATAACGTTTATCATACAGTTTTTTGGATGGATGCCGAGGTTTTTTAGGACAGGAATGTTCGCTCTCTGACTCGGACCCCTTTCGTTTGGCAACTTCCATGACTGGACTAAATTGAAATGAAATACGCCAGGCTTGCCACCAACTGGCAACCCGGGTTGCCGAAATACAATTGGATAAACTGATAGTGGGCGTGTTACACAGACCAAAACAAAGACAGAAGTTCCGACACGGAACGCACATTTTCACAGGAGAATAACTGACTAAAGCATTGTTTTTCAGATAAACAAGTATGTTAACTTAGCATGTTTCTTAAATATCTGCAAACACATTATGGCATTTTATGCTTTAGTAGAGTCAAACTTACATAGAGCCCCAAATGTGAAAAAGGGAGAGACATACTTACGATTTGGGTTGAATAAACACCAGACGCAAAGCTGTATGGTTACTCACAACAGGTACCGTGATTCAGTCTATAGGCCAGAATTTACACGCCTGCTATTGTCGCTATACTGAGAGCAATACACATACCACAGCAAGTGACCAAGAGATTTAAAATGAACACAAACGTATCTGAGCGAACTCCGCCGCAAACTTGCCACAGTGCAGACACCACCAACGCCGCTCTAATTAAACTGTACATAGCGCATATTGTAACATAGCACAGCCTTAAGCTGTTAACATTACACCATCAGCAGGATCTCAACGTACCTGTACACAAACGGGAAAAGGAAAAGGAAATTCCAGGGGAGAGAGAACCCAGAATCAGCAAGACCGTACAATCCCGCCAAAATAAAGGTCCCTAAATACTACGGCCGCTTGCACCTCATTGATTTACCAACCATACCCAGGCAGGCCAATAAGATAATCCACTTATCCTGCCACATTCAGAAAAGAAATGCGTAGTGACATCATTGCGTGATGACGTAACACTGATGAATCGTTTTTTTGAACCAGTTCATTGAAGCGAACTGTTCGAAAAAAATGGTTCACGGAAATGAATCAGACTTTACATCACTACTACTCATTTCAACATGCTATGATTTGGGACACACTAATTCTAATTTCAAATACTATTTAGGATAGATATGCAAATTGGGATGCAATAACAGTTCATGGAACTCTCTCCTAATGATGATGATCTGAATCAGGTGTGTTAGATAGGAGAGAGACGTGCAGAAAGGTGGGTACCCAGGACCGGAATTGAGAATAACTGCTCCAATGGATCATGGAGTGAGAGAAAATACTGAAGCTCTGATTTTCAAAACCTAGCACCTGGCTGCAGACAAAAATCACACAGTTTTGCTTCAATTCCTGAGGAAAAACAGACACTGTGACTGTAAAAAAAAAAAAAAAATTCACTTTTTGCTTCAGGCAAGTCCGCACCCTGCTCCACTTCCACTCTGCACTGCACACATAGTCTGGAATGGCATGAACAAAGCGAAAGTAAGCTATTTTTATGTGAATGTGCAAGACATCCAAATCATTAGCCACTATAGGAAAATAACTAGTGTACCCTGCTGAAAAATCCAGCATAAACCAGCATGAATTCAATTCTGGTCCAGGCTGGTTTATGCTGGTTAGTGCTGGATTTGAGGAGTTTTGTGGTTGAAATTTAAAAAAGTAACAAATCCTTCCCTAGCAGGTCAATTTGACCCCCATAGGAATGAATGGAATGCGAGGAATGCTTTAGTACACATAAAAAAAACTTAAAAATTCTCAAAATTCAAATTAAAAATGCTAAAACTTTACCCAAAAAAATATTTTATAATGTCTACATGTGTATCTGAATGCATACGGAAGAGAAACTGACCCAGTGGAACAGCTCATTTGCTCCATATAGCGCTATAAGGCCATCTAGTGGCAAGTCATGAAATATGCTATATTATTTTTTATCCACAAGAGGTCGGCAAAGACACCCAGTGTAAGATATTTTGAGCTGAATTAAAAGGGTTATGCATGAAATTGTGAGATTTTGAATTTAAGTTGAAAGAATGTGAGGAATGTGCTTAAATGGCAATATTTATTTATCATTTATTGATAAAAAATCTAGTAATTTAAAGGTAAATAAAATAAAAAATAACAAAATCTCAAAAAAAATTGCATTAAAAAACAGAACAAATATTGAACAAATTAAAGAATGAAATGAAATAAGGCTTCAGGTCATTTTGACCCGCGAGGGAAGGATTTGTTACAAAGTGCGAGGGACGGATGAGGGTTAGTCAATGTCATCTGAAGTTTTCAAATAACCAAGTAAAAATTCAAACTGGTGAAACATTTCAAAGGATCAAAGGATTTGTCTCCTGTTTCAAAGGATCTGTACACAAATCAGTTAAAATGAGTTAAAAAGAGCTTGTGTACATTGCAAAACAAAAACACTTAAAAGGGCTTTTCACACTTGAAATAGTTAACACTGGGTCATTCTAAACCCCGGGTTAACAGTTAATCCTGGGTATTCATAAACTGACGTTTCACACTGCACATTCCTAAACACCTGGGTTAAAGTCCTTATTTGCATATTCGCGGTGTCAGTGTTACTGACTGGACAAACGCAGCACGTGACCTCTTTACGTAAAGGCTCTAGCATTGCACATCCTCGTATTACACATTGCTGACTGAATAAAAAATGCTTTTTTTCTGAGTGAACCTTTTCTGAGGTAAGAATGAAACGGTCTCTTCTTCACTCCAATTGTCGTGTTTTCCATCGCTGTTTGACATTTTTCCTATAATATGCAGAAACGACGTGAATATAAGTAATGGGATTGGTTGTCTGTTGCTAAGCATCTAGTTGTAACATTCTAACACTGCATCGTTTCACACTGTATAATTTTGGCACCGCAATGCGGAGTTAACACCGCAAAAGCGGTGCTAACCCTGCTCCAGAACAGGGTTTCATAACCCCGGGTAAAATGCGGAGCTAACGCCAAATCTAAATTACAAGTGTGAAACGCTCTTTTACCCGGGGTTAAAGGATTAGTTTACTTCAAAATGAAAATTTCCTGATAATTTACTCTCCCCCATGTCATCCAAGATGTTCATGTCTTTCTTTCTTCAGTCGAAAAGAAATTACGTTTTTTGAGGAAAACATTCCAGGATTTTTCTCCACATAATGCACTTCTATGGCAACCAACTGGTTGAAGGTCCAAATCAATGCAGTTTCAAAGGGTTTCAAATGGCTTCGAAAGGCTCTGCGCGATCCCAGCCGAGGAATAGGGTCTTACCTAACAAAACGATCGGTCATTTTCAAAACAAAATTATAATTGATATACTTTTTAACCTAAATTGCTCATCTTGCGCTGCTCTGTGGCGTACCACAGATTACGTGATCACGTTGGAAAGGTCATGCTAGACGTAGGCAGAGGTACCCGAGTTTACAAAGCGCACATGCGAAGACTAATACAAACATCCTTTAGCAAAAAAAGGTAAAACAACGATGTCGGATGATTCTGAAGTTGGAGATGGAGTTTTTATTAGTCTTCGCATGTTCGCTTGGGGCGGTACTTCCACTAAGTCTAGCGTGACCTTTCCGAAGTGATTACGAGCAATGAGCAATTTAGGTTAACCCCCTGGAGTCGGCCGTCACACCGGCGTGATCAACTCGCTTTTTTTCTTATCAGTGCCAAAGAGACTCAAATAACTCTGTCGATTTTTATAATTCAGGCAAGTTTTATACATCATTATAATATGTTAAGTTTCTATTTTTTGTTTTCTGTGAATATTAAACGCAAAAAGACCGTTTAAATATGAATCCTGCTGCAACATAAAATGTCATAGACGTAAGACTGTTTAGACAAGATTTCTTTGGCCTGTTTTGGACAGATTATGAATTGTTTACTGTAAAATAGCCTAGTGTCACATCAATACAGCTTTTATTAGCAAATGTCTGCTCAGATGCTATAAATATAGTACCAGTAAAACGTATTTTGTTTCATATTGATGTTTAAATATTATAGCCTAATGGTATTTTTTTATTTAATACATGTTGATTGTGAAAAGTGAACAGCACGAGTAATAAAGGACACATCTTTGATGCGCAATATATCAGAAGACATGGAGTTTGTCAGAAATGATTTTGACCACTTCATTAAGTTTTGTTTTGTAGAAAGCCTTTATTTAAAGTGAATTTCGTTTTGTATAAATTGTATCTTAATTTTAATCAATGTTTTGAATATATTTGCAGACAATAGCCTTAGCGCTAGCGTGATCATGCATTGCACGCATGTCTCATAAATGAACCAACGCTTGAAATGATATTTGAGTATTGTGTGTATCGGATAGTTTACAAAATCAAATGATTCAGAAAATGTTTGCCATTGAAATGACTGGGGAAAAAGTGTCCCAATCAACCTGAATTCACCCTATACTCTTTGAAATCATAATTGCATTGTATTTAAATCCCAAATATTTTACTTATAACATTCATCATTACCAATTATTCAGTTATTTGTATTTACTGAATACTGAATTGTGTTCATTGTCACAATATTACTGTTTTTTAGCATGAGACTTATTTTAAAAAAAAAAAAGAAAAAAAAAGTACACTGCCAAAAATGCTCTTCTTAGTATTTTTGTCTTGTTTCTAGTCTAAATATCTACAAATTCTTAAATCAAGATGCATTTACTAGATAAGTAAAATGACATAAGATATTATTTCTTGTTTTGTTGAAAGTAAAATCAAAATGAAGTGAGTTTTTGCTTAAAACATTCAAAATTATCTGCCAATGGGGAAGAAAAATAATCTTGTTTCTGATTGAAATCTTGTTTCTTGTGTCTGTCCCAAACAGAAATAATATTATTTTTCTTACCCCATAGAAAATGTTACTTATCTAGTAAATGAATCTTGATTTAAGAATTTTTAGATATTTGGACTGGAAACAAGAAAAAATACTAAATAAGAATCTTTTGATAATTTAAAATATAATAGGCCTTTGTAATGTGCCTTTGTTGACTACATTCCAAATAAACTACAACAAAATATATTTCCTTTGTCCTGTTGCTTAGCTCTCTCAGTCACATACCTGAGGCTCATTCATTATGCAGCTCATTATGCATTCTTTTGTTCTCTCAGGTGTGAATCACAGCATTATTCATGATCATTCACGCCTCTTCGCATTCGGCCTTTGTAAAGAAAAAGTGTCTTACAAAATGTAAATCAATATATTGTGTTGTGGGAATAAGTAGGCACAATGATTCTCACATCAGTTTGAAGCAAAAACTCTAGGCAACAACACCCATTAGTCTAAAGTCTTGTGGACACATATCTATTGTGTGTTTTGAGGCCTTAATTTTAAAACAAAAAAATTAGTTTTTTCCAAAACCACGCATACACATTATTCTTTCAAAAATACAAGCATGTACATACAGTGGGGAGAACAAGTATTTGATACACTGCTGATTTTGCAGGTTTGCCCACTTACAAAGCATGTAGAAGTCTGTAATTTTTATCATAGGTACTCTTCAACTGTGAGTGACGGAATCTAAAACAAAAATCCAGAAAATCACATTGTATGATTTTTAAATAATTAATTTGCATTTTATTGCATGACATAAGTATTTGATACATCAGAAAAGCAGAACTTAATATTTGGTACAGAAACCTTTGTTTGCAATTACAGAGATCATACGTTTCCTGTAGTTCTTGACCAGGTTTGCACACACTGCAGCAGGGATTTTGGCCCACTCCTCCATACAGACCTTCTCCAGATCCTTCAGGTTTCGGGGCTGTCGCTGGGCAATACGGACTTTCAGCTCCCTCCAAAGATTTTCTATTGGGTTCAGGTCTGGAGACTGGCTAGGCCACTCCAGGACCTTGAGATGCTTCTTATGGAGCCACTCCTTATTTGCCCTGGCTGTGTGTTTCGGGTCGTTGTCATGCTGGAAGACCCAGCCACGACCCATCTTCAATGCTCTTACTGAGGGAAGGAGGTTGTTGGCCAAGATCTCGCGATACATGGCCCCATCCATCCTCCCCTCAATACGGTGCAGTCGTCCTGTCCCCTTTTATCCCTGATGTCCTTACACAGCTCTCTGGTCTTGGCCATTGTGGAGAGGTTGGAGTCTGTTTGATTGAGTGTGTGGACAGGTGTCTTTTATACAGGTAATGAGTTCAAACAGGTGCAGTTAATACAGGTAATGAGTAGAGAACAGGAGGGCTTCTTAAAGAAAAACTAACAGGTCTGTGAGAGCCGGAATTCTTACTGGTTGGTAGGTGATCAAATACTTATGTCATGCAATAAAATGCAAATTAATTATTTAAAAATCATACAATGTGATTTTCTGGATTTTTGTTTTAGATTCCGTCTCTCACAGTTGAAGTGTACCTATGATAAAAATTACAGACCTCTACATGCTTTGTAAGTAGGAAAACCTGCAAAATCGGCAGTGTATCAAATACTTGTTCTCCCTACTGTACATGTTGCTCAAATATTATGGTAGCCCAGTTTGTGCTGAATACAGTGTATTACACTTTTGCCATTAATGTGTTTATAAGCAACTGAAAAAAGCACAAATGTCAGAGCATGTCAAAACTTCTAAAGGGCCCCAAAACAGCTCAGACTCCAGAGGGTTAAAGAGTATATACATTTTTAATTTTTTTTAAAAAATGACCGATCGTTTCGGTAGATAAGACCCTATTCCTCAGCTGGGATCGTGCAGAGCCCTTTGAAGCCATTCGAAGCCCTTTGAAACTGCATTGATTTGGACCTTCAACCCGTTGGTTGCCATTGAAAACCATTGTGTGGAGAAAAATCCTGGAATGTTTTCCTCAAAAAACGTAATTTCTTTTCGACTGAATAAAGAAAGACACGAACACCTTGGATGAGATGGGGGTGAGTAAAATATCAGGAAATTTTCATTTTGAAGTGAACTAATCCCTTAAAAGCGATGTTTAGAACGATGATAGCCCAGGGTTAAGCGCAGTTTGAAAAGCCCTAATATGAAAACAAAGAAAAATGCTAAATAACAGCATAAACATAAGCAGTTTGTTCAATAACATGGGTTATGATAAGAGCTCTTTCAATTGGACAGTTAATAGCAACTTAATAATGAAAGTTCAAAATTAAAAGTAGCTGTTTTTAAAGACTTTCATGCTCATTTGGGAACTCCCATGTCAAAATCCAGCTGTTAGTAACTGATTTCAAAAAGTATACATATTAGAAGGTATGTCATTGCAGTAATATTGTAATAGTGATAGCCATCAATTGCTGACTAAAGGAACACTAATCATCATAATGGTGACTTCAAATAGGATTCAACAACTTTTACACATGTACCATATAAAAGAAATAAAGCCAAAATGGGTTATAAGTGAACATGGTGAAGATGTTTTTGGAATTGTTTGGAGTAAGCATCCTCTGGTGAGATTACTGATTTTATATGCAGTTGATTTAATCTAAGGCTGTGTGGCTGTGAGCCAGTTGTAGTTGTGCTGTCTGCTTGTCTCTTCTCTTTATTCCTGTTCTTGTTGTTGTTCTTCTTATCTTCAGTGATTCTGCTTGTTAACCGCAGGTGTCATCACTAAATTATCACTCAATTATCACTTGCAGAGTGAATCTATTTTATTTCACTAACTTCTACACTGCTTCAGTGTTACTTTTACTCTTTAGATTGGGACCATATGAAAAGAGAGCAGTGACCGTTTAACACTGGTCCTAGTGTGCAAAACATACCGTAAGCTGGTCCACCAGCACACCCACTTCCCATGTTGGGGACCAGCAAACCATCAACCAGCATCCCATGCTGGTCCCAGTATGCAAAACATACCTTATGCTGGTGACCAGCAATGCTGGATTTTTCAGCAGGGCAATAAATGGTTAAAACTATTTGCACTACAAACCAGTGTGTTTATTATTACAATAGTAATTTAAAATAATATGATAACAAATACAAGTTTGCAGCATAATGGACTGTGCTTGTACAGATAAAATAGAAGCGGGTGGCATCGGAAGCCTCATACATTCAAATTACAAATGGCTGCATCCATTCTTAAATTAAAAATAAGGTGGACAAGAGAGGCATCTCTCAATGCCAAGTACAGCAAGTTTGGTAGTAAACTACTACTTGGTAGTAGTCTTGTTTGGTTTTAGTCTTAGTTTTCATTGTCACCATTTGCCTTTGTTCTTGTCATTCATTAGTTGCCATGGTCCCTGATTCACATCTGTTCAGTTGATTACCATCCTCGGTGTATTAAAGCCTTCTGTCTTCCTCAGTTCATCGTCTTGCAGTGCCTGAGTTCTCTTCATGTTCATTAAAAGTCTTTGTTATTTGTTTATCCTGCGTCATGCATCTCCTTTAGATTTATAATACAAGCAACCCTGTGACAGAACACAAGACTGGATTATTTTTCAGAAAACATTTAACTATGGATATCCCTGCTGCCCACCTCATCCAGCTGGAGCAGGGCGATCACTCCCTTGAGGATCACACAAGGGACTTTCTCGATCTGGCGTGCCTCACTCACTACCCTGACCACTCTCTTTCTGTTTTCAATCACACCGGGCTTAACGAGTGGTCGAAGGCACGCCTGCCCATGGATGGTCCTTGAGGGAGCTTCGTTGAATATGTAGAGTGGGTGCTGGTTTGAAATAACTCACCGTTCACCGCCTGCCCTGTTGATGAGGACAACGCCAGCCCCACTCCAGACCCAGTCCCCTGTTCCGTTGATGACCATCCTTTGTGTATTTAAGCCTTCTGTCTTCCTCAGTTTATTGTCTTGTGTTAACATTATGTAGATTGTAGTGCCTGAGTTCTCTTTGTGTTCATTAAAAGTCTTTTTTTGGTCTCATAAATGTATTTACCTAAAATTAATTATTTCTCATGTTTAACCACTACAGCAACATCAGAGCCTGGATCTCACAACTCAAGAAAACATCAGCATCCATCATCCCTGTCGAGAAAATCGACTGTTTTATAAATATTAATAGATTGTTTAAACAAACACAATCTCACTTAAAAACTGTTCACATATTTCGTGACATGACAACAGTAGTATATTGAAAATTAGGTTTTTACCTCCATTGCCGCTCGCTGGTTGGTGTGAAATGCATTCTGGGATACTTGGCTGTCTCAAGTCTGCACGTTACGTGTGCGAAGGGATGAGAAGGAGCAAGAATCCAATGCAGCACAGTTTATTCGCAAACACGAACAAAGAAAATCCACAATGAAATTCCAGACCAGAAACAGAAACAACATCATCAGTCACTGTCCAAGTACTGTTCCAATTCAAGTACTGTTCAAAGTACAGCGAGAGCATACGACTCCTTATGCTTTTGAATCACTCTTGCAGTACTTTGATGTGATACGCTGATTGGTCTGCGCAACGCCGATGCATCTCGAACAAGCCTGGTGTGTTTGTGTTCCCCGCTGCCTCGCTAGCGTTGCTGAGAAAGATGAGACGTATACAGTGACGTGACCTGCACTCAAAAAAATTGTTGGATTTACTTAAAAAAGCAGCGTCAAGTGGTTCCACGCAACAATATTAAGTAATTTGTACAAATAACAATTTAGTTGGATGAACAAAAGAAATTCAAGTAAATACAAATCATTTGAATGTGTCACTGTTACATAATATTTATATGTGCAGATTACTTAATAATGTTATGTTACATTTATAAAAGTTTATTGCGTAAGGTGATGTAGGATTTGAGGGCGCACCAGACACAACTGAATCTTCAGATGATTCGTTCAAACATAATTCCACACAAAACTCAACTCAACAAATCAACAATTTATGGCCTTAAGAAGAAGTGGGCGCCATTCTGTCTGCCCCAAGCTGACAAACCCCCCAGCTAATTACTTTCTGGCCTGACAAACTTTGGGCCACCCCAAGATAACGGCAGAGGTTGCTTGATCTCCAAGACAAAGAGCCAAAACAGATCCCCTGTTTCTCAATGACCTTTAAATGAACTCTGAGTGACACGGTTAAAATCCACAGGAAAATCCACAGAGACTGTTGTTACATATAAACTGCATCAAATCATTAAAAACGATGATAGTCGGACTTAAATTCAAACAGCCTTCTACTGCATAATTCTATATCATGTCTATAACCAATACACGTGACCATTATGCATATATATCACTCACAATTCACTCACAATGTAATTGTATAACTATTGAATGATTGACTGAAAGTGTACCTTGCTTGGTATCAGTATGATTGTATGCTCGTAATTCAGAAGATGGCTTGATTGAAATCTGTGTAGAATGTATTGTGTTCTTATAATAAGAAATCATGTCTAAATTTACTCTCTGCTTAGAGCAGGAAATTAAGAGACCACAGATAACGGGTAATTTACGGCAGGGGTGGGGACGCAGTCACCTCTGAACCAAAGATGATACCTAATTGGTCAGAACCCATCCAGGAGGATGGGCACACGAACAAAGACAGAGTTTAGACAATGACATGATGAACAGATGATCGGATGAAGTCGATCGAGGCAGACCAAGATCAGAGAAAATGGGTTAATTTCATTCAAGCCATCTAAATACTCTTGTCTCACTTTCCTTTCTTTTACTTAGTTTCTTTTCTTTCCGTTGAGTCTCGTGTTCTAAGTTAAGTTTTGCCGCAAAGTCTCGGTCACCGATTCTACAGCAAAGCCGCTATAACTTCAAACCTCCACGAGACTTTCCTGCCATCCGCCAACACGCCACGTGATTGGCTTCCCAAGACGTCGATCAAAGACACGACAAGACCGTCAGCGAATCAAAGAACCTGGGAAACCCCTCCAGCCAGGACTGAAAGGGAATCCCCATTCAAAGACGAGCTACAAACGCAAGTAATACCTCCAGATTCTAAACTGAACTGGTGCATTGATATCAAATTCAATAACCCCGCCTAAGAAACGATAGAAAGGTTAAATTAATGATTGATGGTTTGTTCAGGTCATGTGTTATAAATGCATATATTGCTAGAAACTTGGAATTTCATCATTTCACTTTTTTAACTCATTCTTTCCTCACGTTCCTTCTTTCTGCAACTCGTGTGAATGTGTGTGTGCGTGTTTGTGTTAGATATTAGTTTTATGTGTTAGAGTAACAATAAAGTTTTTTTTGTATTTAAAGATAAGTGTTCTTGTGTTATGTGCTTACGAATTTAATGTCTTAAACTGCTAATCTATGTTACCTGACTATTAAATAGTGTTTCACTATTGTTTGGATATTTATATCCGCTGCAGAGTTGATAGTCACGGCCCGTTCAAATGTACGCTGAGTCATTTGCTCGGCCGTAAAATAATTGACTCTTTCAAAATTCCCTATGAATTAATTAATAAATTCATTTGAGCTAAATAGACGTGTTTCCTTTATACAGAGTCCTACAGTGAACACATTTATTGACTTAATTTACCTTATTCAATTAACTATTTGCTTTACAAAACACACTCAAAAAATAATTAATTGAACAAACTCAATTTAATTGAGAGCAGGAATTCCATCCTATAAACATGCGTAGTGCTCACAGCCTCAACACAGGCGCCACTCTTCTGCATAATGGTAACCACAAAATTCAAAAACATCACAACTCCTCTAAATGTCCAACATAACTGAACATTAAACACTAACATAAACTAACAACATATTTTCCTTTACTGAAAAACACATAAAATAACACTTTAATCCCTAAATTTACTTTCCTAATGCAGTCCCTTGCAAAGCATGCTGGGAACTACAGATCCACTGCCCAGTTAGTTATGTGAACATTTGTGCGTTTCATTCAGCAATGTTAAGTTGATTGAACAAACACTTATTGAGTAAAGCTGACAATAAATTGAGTTCATGTAGTTACATGAGTTTTTAAGTAATGTGAACAAGGATGGTTTGAGTGAAACTAACAACAGTGAAAGTTTATTTTTTTGAGTGTGGCTCTGTGGTGGCTCTCTAGCCCGTGGAAAGGCAAACCGGTTCTTAGAAGGCTCGTCAGTCGAACCAACTCCGAACCGGCACTAGCACTAGCTCTGAACTCATGCTGGTGGAAAAGGGGTATCTGTAACTTTCTAGTAATCCTGGCCTTGTTCAGTTGTGTTTCATTGGGGTTGGTGCTAAACTCAGGACAGTGGACCTCAAAGGACAGCGTTGCTCACCCCTGATATAGAGTATAACCAGGCAGGATGTCGACATATATAGAGTTCAATATCCTCTTTAGTGACGATTAGAACCCATTCAACTGCATTGAAATTCATAGAATCAGAACATACAACACATACAATATACCTTTATGACATTTTTGGAGCTTTTGTAACCCAAACAGTTGAAAGATTCTTCAGACATCTTAAGTGTTTTGAAAAAGAAATAAAGTCATGAGTTGGGAATGACATGAGAGTATTTTTATTTCGGGATGAACTTTTAAGAGTTTTCATGAAATTATGAGTTTCCAACTTTAGAGATCCACAAAGATGTAAACTTTATTTATAGGTCTAAAATCTCATTATTACTGTAGTTTATTACACCCTTATATTGTGCAGAAAGCTGATCTTTTCTCCAGCAAATCTCAACTTTTCTCTCTTATTCACAGGCAATATAGTTTAGCACGGGGGACCACAAGACATCATTGGAGCAGACAGGAGATGCCATGCAGACGGGCCTAATGACAACAGTCAGAGGAAATGCCTTGAGCAAGATGTGAATTTCTGAATTTCCATCCATGGTGTAGCATGGATACAACTGAACCACCCACCGATCCAAATCTTCTTTGTTTAGCATCATTGAGAAGTTACAATATATAAACCAAAGCTGGGGAATAAAGACTGAGGCTGTGTAATTAAATATGAATTGGGAGCCACACTGGATCTAAATTGATTAAGTGATTTTAGTCAATTGTGAGGGTGAATCAGCGTTGATTGTAGAAGTAATTAAATTTGAATATTAATGGGATTTGGAATAACCCAGTTTTAGTTCCAGAGCATTACAGGCATGATTTCAGACTGTCCTCCAAATATGCCATATTATTTTGTGGTAATCTGCCAAATATCAGGCTAATGTCAACCTTGAAATGATATTGCGCTTTGCGGCATTTAACACAAACATGCCTCTGGTGGCATTTTTCATATTTCAAGAGCTGTGAAAGAAACACTATTTCTGTGAACTGTTTAAAAGCGGAACCGAGTTATCAGACAACAAAATGTCATTCTTCTCCCTTTTTTAATCGCTAAATCATTTTCAGCTACTGTGTTTGTACCTGGATCAGCATATCATTTTAAAGAGCAACAAAGAAGCCCTAAGCCATCAACAGAAGGAAAAAGACATGGTAATATAAACCGATCTGCCTGACAAGCTTTCTGCAGATCTGAAACTGCATACTGCCAGGTACATTATCTAGCTTTAATGGACACGCGCACGCGGCAGCGTGAGATCTGTGGTCACAATGGTTTACATTTTGCACAGTTTAGCATTATGTGACAAATTTTTATATTTACAATTATTTTTTACATTAGATTATGTGATTAATTTACAATTACAATTAATTTTTTGTCTTGCATTACGTAGTGAAATTGGACAAGCTCAGTGCCGATTCATTTTCTGCTATCCATTTTGTGAATGTGTGCACCAAGGATTGTTGGTGATTGGAGGACGTGAAGGATACACTTGATGCATCCTTTAAAACAGGCCAAATGAAGGAAGCGAAACGAAGGCTGCCTTCAAAGGATCCTTCAAATTAAGACATACTTTGACTTGATGAGCTTGATGCCTTACTAGGATCATACACTGCCGTTCAAAAGTTTTTGATCGGTAAGATTTTTAATGTTTTTAGAAGAAGTCTCTTATGCTCACCAAGGCTGCATTTATTTTATTAAAAATACAAAAAAAAAAAACCCAGTAATATTGTGAAATATTATTAAAATGTAAAATAACAGTTTTCTATTTGAATATATTTTAAAATGTAATTTATTTCTGTGATCCAAAGCTGAATTTTCAGCATCACTACTCCAGTCTTCAGTGTCACATGATCCTTCAGAAATCATTCTAATATGATGAATAGAAAGGATTCTTTGATGAATAGAAAGTTCAAAGGAACAGTACTTATCTGAAATAAAAAGCTTTTGCAACATTGCACCATTCAAAAGTTTTGGGTCAGTAAGAATTTTTTTTTTTGGGGAAAGAACTTATTGAATACATTTATTCAGCAAGGATGCATTAAATTTATCAAAAGTGACAGTAAAGTCATTTATAATGTTACAAAATATTCTATTTAAAATAAATGCTGTTCTTTTTAACTTTCTATTTATCAAAGAATCCTGAAAACATGTTTTACACAACTGTTTTTAACATTGATAATAATCATAAATGTTTCTTGAGCAGCAAATCATCATATTAGAATGATTTCTGAAGGAACAATCTTCGAAAAACTCTTACCGATCATAAACTTTTGAACGGCTGTGTAGGATGCAGCCTTCCGATTGAAAGCACCCATAGTCACTCACTGTGTAGGTAGCTATCTAGGTTTTTAGACACAGGCAAAAGAAGCCACTATATCAGCTTTTCATTCATTAATGTTTGCTTCTGTGCCATGAATAATACTCTACTGTTCCTTTCAGCAAAGACATGATAAATAAGATAAATGTATGTTCTGAAGGAGGAGTGCTCAATCATTCTCCTGGAGATCATGCAGAATTCAGTTCCAGCTTTAATCAGACACATCTGCAATGGCTAATTGTTGGCTTCTCTTGCTGGCTTAATTTGCAGCAGGTGAATTAGAGCTAGGTTGGACCAAACCATATGCTTTCTCTCTGCGTAGACTGGTAGATCTCCAGGAGCAGAACTAAGCATTAACACTTCTGGTCTGCCCTTCTTCGGAGTGTCTATTTACACTAAGTGCAAATAGCCTGACTTGATGGCAAATGCTATTTGCACTAACTCCGCCCACTGACGTCTGGGCCAGACAAAAGGATGGAAGACACTGATTTGTGTACTGCAGCAGTACTATAGGGGTAAAGCGCACAGCAGAAAGTTTTGGTGCAAATCGACCCGAGGTTCGAATCTGCCTTTTGCCGAACTCTAATCCCTTTTCCCATCACATATCAAATCGGAAAGGGATTTGTTTTCAATAAAAATGAAGTGGAAATAAAGTGTCTAACGTGTGTTTATTGTGTTTATCGGTTAGGGGTAGGTTTAGGGAGGGCTTTATTGTCCCAATAAGTCAGCATTCATTTAATAATTTTAACAAGTTATTATTGCATACTGTTTAGTGTACAACAACACTGAGGTGCAAATAGTATCTGTCACTAGTGTAAGTAGCAGATCGCTAAGAAATGCTGCTATTTTCACCTAGTGTAAATAGAATATATTGCTATTTAAACTTAGTGTAGCATCTATCGCTATTTGTACTTAGTGTAAATAGCATCTATCGCAACGAAAATATGCTATTTTCACTTAGTGTAAATAGAATCTAGCTGCTATTTACTCTTGGTGTAAATAGCATCTATTGCTATTTGCACTTAGTGCAAATAGCCACTGCCTTACTTCTTTTCTACTTCTTTTTTTCACAGCCTGATAACATCATCAATAAGTTCTACTGATAACTTTTTATTCTTCTAGTTATTCAGAAATGCAGGGATGCTCAATCCAGAGAACTACCTTTTTTTTTTTACAGACATGTTTATTATAACATCTATCTTTTTAATGATCCCCAAAGCCTTCATAATCAGGTTAAGGTGTGTCTGGGTAGGGTTGGATCTAAACTCCTCCATGAGCAAGACTGAGCAGCCCTGCTATAATGTAAAATCACAAACTCAACATACTGCTGCCATCTCAAGACCCATGCAGTGGAAATGGTTCTAAGTAAGAGGACAAGAAGAGGATTATTTACTACAAAGAGCCATTGAGAGGAGGTCGGCAAAGGATTGACTTTTTCCATTTTACTCCTGCAGATTTTAACTTTGTGTACAACCACTCTTGGTTTAGGCTATAATTATTTTCCTCTTGCCTGCTGTTACTCAGATTAGAATTAGCAAGAGATCTTGAATGCCACATGATTTTTCCTTTTTTCCTTATTTTTATTTTTATTTTGTAACGTTGTGTTGTTTTTAATTTTGTAATATTTTCCTTTTTATGTTGCCTTTTTCTTAGTCTATAGGCTATGCTCTTTTTCAGAAAGAGAGAGGCTGAATTGTGCATGGTTATTAAAAACCCAAACAAAATGTTTGTTTTTCAAGCGATTTACGAACTGTTTCAAGAGATCTTGAATGCCTAATCATTTTTGTCTCATTAATTGTTTTCATTTTTATATTTCACTTTGTATTTATTGTTTCCATCCAATGTTCTGTTTGATACGCGTGTAATTGCAAACTCTCATACTTATGTCGTCAGTTAAGAACTGAAACCATGAACTGTGTTTTATGTGTTTTCAAACTCGACTAGATGATCGGTTTGCCTCAACAATATGCAGCAGCTGACTGATGTTTTTTTTTGGTGAATAACCACAGAGAGGCGCCATAGCCCTTCCTCTACACACTGGGTTCATCTCCAGAGTTGTAAGGGGGTTCAATAGTTTGCCGTGACGTCAGCGAGCAGATCTGGGGTCTGTGCTGCGCGTCTCTGGATGAAACTCAGTGGCGCAGCAGCAGGATATTTACCACACTCTACCACACTCACTGACTGAATTTCCCCTGCCTTTACCTGCTGGACTAAACGCTACCATGAACCTGTCTGCTGTTCTGCTGTTTCTCATCGCCAGGGTCTGTGCGGAAAGTCTAGAGGGGCCAACAGGTAAGACACGAGTGTTTCAGAGACTTTGATTTCATACCACGGAGTCTAAATCAGTATACAACACACAATCTGTCCTGGGAACTACAGTCAAAACAGACTTCGGAAGCACTTTAATCTCTTTTGCATGAGCTGGAAAGTTTAAGTTCCTAATTGTGTAATGGCTGGCGTTTAATGCAGTATGTTTGTAGAAAGAAATTAGATAAATCAGAGTTTTGTGAAGAAGTGCTGAGTTTTTATAGGTCTTAATTTTTTGCTTCTTCAATGGTTTGAGATGGGAGTGTATTTATATGGACCATAATCTTTCTGATATGAGAAATCTTCATGATTCAGTTTTTGTGGTTTTTGTTTTCTGAATATGCATCGGTAAATGTTTCCATTGGCATTATAAGTTCACAATAACTTAAATATGGCTGTGTGAATATGAGCTATATTTCATAAATGCTCAATCCATCAGTAAGAATTTACTTACTTTCACTCATTTAAAAGACAAGCTAACAGAATTTACATTCATGTGATCATGTTGTTCCAAAACCATATGCCTTTCTTTTTTCTGTGGAAGCTAAAGAAGATGTCAGGTAGATTGTTGATCTCAGTCACTATTCATTTCCATTGTATAGAAAAATGCAATGAAAGTAAATGGTGACTGAGACTGTGAGCAGCCTAACGTTTTCTTTTGTTTTTCATGGAGAAGAAAGAAAGAAGGCTTGGAACAACATGAGGATGAGAAAATTCCAAGTTCACTAATGAAAAAATAAATAAATAAATAAAAAATAAATAAATAAATAAATAAATAAATATATATATATATATATATATGGTGTACTGTTTAATAAATATAAATCAAAATATAATTTTTGTAATTATTTTGTGGCATCAAGTTGACTCTATTAGATGATCCATCCACTAATTACTATTAGACAAATGTATTTATTCAATCATGAATTCATGGCTGTTCTAGATTAAATCTGGTATTTCATTTTGGTTCAGACTCTGTGAGTAAGAGAATATGAAGAGGTATGCCCTGAGGATCGGCTTCTGTCAGACTCCTGTATATTGCCTCAATATTTACATTTTTTTCCCCCTACTTGTTCAAAGCCTCTTGCGTTTACTTTAATGACATCAAATATGATCGCTGTAGCTGTTCTAGCTTTGCTTGTCAGGTCGTGTTGTGGTTTGTGGAGGGATTTTTGAGCTCCTGAATCAGTTTCAGCTCTGAACATAACAAATAAATGTGTGAAGACTGTTAACCTGCAAAAATCCATCCATCCCATCCATCCATCCATCCATCCATTCTTCAAACCGCTTGTCCTACAGTATGTAGGGTCGTGGGGATGCTAGAGTCTTGGGACATAGTTAATGAATAAACTTAATAAAAGGAACTAATACAAACAGTTATACATTTCATTGGACTAATTTAACTCAGAAATTACCTTTATATATAATTCAGTCATTATAATTAATGTATTGACTTGGAGAAAAAATGAATTTAGATGTTAGCACATGAAGCACATTTTAGCTTACATGACAACATTTTATTATTATTATTATTTTTTGTGCATACTATGCAGTTTTTGTCGTTTACTATCAACATAATTCCATTCCGTCTATTCGGTGGCATTTATATTTTGTCAGAGTACACATTGGGCTGTTTACTGATGGATTTCGGGGAGTTTACTGCATGTATTGCGATGTTAAAGTCGATTTTTCTGTGTCTTTGAAGCATCCTTCATACTGTCAGATTACAGCATCACACAGTGGGGTGTGTGGGAGGTAATGAGACCTGAGTGCAAGTTCACTTCACTGACACTAACAGTGTGTGTGTGTGTGTGGCTGCGATTGGGGGCGAGAAAGGTTACAGAGGGTCTCTCACTGCAGTAATCCAAATGAAAGTGAGTGGGCATTTCAGAAAATGCGTTCAAGGACACAGAAGGGTTGCACACTAGGCACTGTGAGGTTTTAAAGGATTAGTTTATTCCAAAATTACAAATGTCTTTAATTACATGTTGTAATTAAACCTGTATGCTGTTATTTTTTCTGTATTTTATTCATAAAATGATAAGTTCATAGTTAAAGGGCTAGTTCACCCAAAAATGAAAATTATCCCATAATTTACTCACCCTCAAGCCATTTTAGGTGTATACGACATTCTTCTTTCAGATGAATATAATCGGAGTTATATTAAAAAATGTCCTGGCTCTTCCAAGCTTTATAGTGGCAGTGAATGGCAGCCCAAAATTTGAAGACCAAAAAAGTGTATCCATCCATTATAAAAGTAATCCATATGGATTAATAAAGGCCTTCTGAAGCGAATCGCCTCTTGCAGTTCAAAATGCTTACGCTACGTCCGACGTCATCGTCGCACCAGTTATGCTTTTTTAACGTTACGTCTGACATCATTGTCGTGCCAGTTACACTTTTTTCGTAAGTTGAATACAGAAGGTGGTCCGTGTTTTTACTTTATAACGTGTTAAATATGGATATTTTTCTTACAAAAACCCATCGATTCGCTTCAGAAGGCCTTTATTACCCCCTCGGAGCCCTGTGGATTACTTTTATAATGGATGGATGCACTTTTTTGGGCTTCAAATTTTGGGCTGCCATTATAAAGCTTGAAAGAGCCAGGACATATTTTAATATAACTCATACATATACACCTAGGATGGCTTGAGGGTGAGTAAATCATGGGGTAATTTTCATTTGTGGGTGAACTATCCCTTTAATACTGTAAGTAGTCATTATGACTCTTTATTCCAAGTCTTCTGAAGCTATACGGTTTAATTCATTATTCAATGATAATTTCCCACTCTGCTGTAGCTCTGAAATCTCATCCTTCATTTAGGATATTCAAAGACATGCGTTTTCGCATCAGTTTTCCATTTGTTTTTGGTGATGTTGACATAACTGGCAAAGCGCTGTCAGCGTGCTACTTTTAAAATAGGATGTGAATGAGATTTCAGGGAATGGAACAAGTTAATCAAAGTGAACCGTTCCTTTAAAAGCCGAACGCACTGTGAGTTCTTCCCTACTTAGCGAATAGAGTTTGCAGATAGTTTGCTCACTCGCATAATCTGACTCATGATGTAGTACCACCTATTGCTCTTTTTCACTGTCTTCTGACGTTTACAGTTGAAAAACACTCAATATGCCTTTACTATATAGCAAACAAGTGAAAGTTCTCTGCCGTATGCTGTTGTGCTTTGGCCGTTTCCAATGGAAATGCCTTCTGCTTTGCTTGTGATGTTGAACCCCACTGTGTCATTAAACTGCCATCTATAGAATAAGGCATAGCAATAAAATAGAGGCTTTTTCTGAATGAAGATGAATAAATGACTGCATACTGTGTATATGTATTCATTACCTGATTCTGTGGAATACTTGAATGTGACTGGTCATTTGCAGTCAAATATTAACATAATGGCCACTAAACTGTATGACTGACTGATGGCCTTGGCATGCCTGTGCTAGTTGTATGTTTCTCATTGTACTGTACTCTCTTTTCCTCCCAGATAATCAAACAATCTACACTCAAATCAATGTTTCATATGATTTATTGTGTACATCAGCATTTCCAAATGCAATTCTAACCATTTGTCTATCCTTTTCTGAACACTTACCCTATCTGCCATTGGTTGAATAAACAGATACTAACAGATACAAAAATTCACGCCATTTGCTGAGACAATGTCAGGCTAGTTGGGATGTCGAAGTGTTTGCACTGTTTCAGGGGAATCAATATTTAGATATGCCTCTGCACGTTTAGCTGGGATAGGAGAATGTATTTTAACATCAAAAAAATGACACAAGTCAGCTTTAAGCCCTTGGAACCTACAAAATCCGGTTTAACCACAACCATCTGATATACTTTTTGCATGACACTGAGATGTATTCAAAGCACCAGGAGATTTTAGATATAAAGAGAGAGAGAGAGATGGGTAGAAAAACTACAGAATAATGAATTGCGCTAGACAGTGTCCTGAAACCCCCAGCAACCCACCAGAGTCAGCAGAAAAGAGCAAGAGTAGGTGGTTGATATTATGAAGGAGGGCAGCAGAGAGCAATCGCTGGGCTATTCATCCTCTCAAACGCTTTCACTCAGTACAGCGGCCTTACAGTTTTAAAGGCGATGAAGGCATTGCACTCATGCTGCACACGATTTCAATTTGTTGTTCAAGTCCAGTCTTTAGAACTGACCATGCTGAAGTTGAATCTTTGCTCATACAGTGTTTTCAATATTTGGTATATCTACATCAGATGGCATAATTGTAGCAAGCAAGTAGAACTTATGATGAAACTTGATATTATTAACTCACAATGAAAGTGCTATATAAACAATACCATTCTAGAGTTTTGGGTCGGTAATATTTTTGTAAATAAATTAATAGTCTTAATCAGCAAAGAAACACTAAATTGATCAAAAAGTCCCAGTAAAGACATTTTTAATGCTACAAAAGATTTCTATTTAAAATAAATGCTGTTCTTTTAAACTTTTATTCATTAAAGAATCCTGAAAAAAAAAATCTATCACCGTTTCCACAAAAATATTAAGCAGTTTTCAACATTGATAGTAAGAAGAAATGTTACTTGAGACAGCAATTAGAATAATTTCTGAAGAATCACGTGATACTGAAGAATAGAGAAAAGGGTGCTGAAAATTCAGCTTTTCAATCACTAGAATAAATTAAACTGGAAAAAATATATAAAATATATAATAGTTATTTCACTGTATTTTTGATCAAACAAATGCAGCCTTGGTAAACATAAGAGACTTCTTCTTTGAAGATCTTTAAAAAAACTTAGAGTAAGTGTACCCATTAAGCCCACCGAAATCTAAGTTTAGGTGTTTTTCATAGATATCGACATAGTTTATAAGAAAAATAATTTTTTAAAATGCAAGATTTATCTCTCATTTGAAAATGTATTATTTAGTTGATGTACATTTTAGAATATAAAATTAAGATATTTTATGAATATTTTGTGAACCGCCGACAGGGTCATGGATGCACGTGGGGAGCGAAGGCTGGCCCATGTGGTCCGATCAAAAGACAAGCTACTTTAGCTCAAATTGTTTAAGAAGTTAATGCTGGTTCTGATAGAAAGGTGTCAGAATACACAGTGCATCGCAGTTTGTTGCAAATGGGGCTGTATAGTACACAGACCAGTGCTGACCCATGCTGACCCCTGTCCACCACTGAAAGTGCCAACAGTGGGCACGTAAGCATCAGACCTGCACCACGGAGCAATGGAAGAAGGTGGCCTGGTCAGATGAATCAAGTTTTCTTTTACATCATGTGGATGGCCGGGTGCGTGTGCGTCGTTTACCTGGGGAACACATGGCACCAGGATGCACTATGGGAAGAAGGCAAGCCGGCCGGCGGAGGCAGTGTGATGCTTTGGGCAATGTTCTGCTGGGAAACATTGGGTCCTGCTTACTTTGTTACTTTGACATGTACCACCTACCTAAGCATTGTTGCAGACCATGTACACCCTTTCATTGAAACGGTATTCCCTGGTGGCTGTGGCCTCTTTCAGCAGGATAATGCGCCACAAAGCAAAAATTGTTTAGGAATGGTTTGAGGACAACAACAAGTTTGAGGTGTTGATTTGGCTTTCAAATTCCCCAGATCTCAATCCAATCGAGCATCTGTGGGATGTGCTGAACAAACAAGTCCGATCCATGGAGGCCCCACCTCGCAACTTACAGGAAGTAAAGGATCTGCTGCTAACATCTTGATGCCAGATACCACAGCACACCTTTAGGGGTCTAGTGGAGTCCATGCCTCGATGGGTCAGGGCTGTTTTGGCAGCAAAAGGGGGACCAACACAATATTAGGTCATAATGTTATGCCTGATCGGTGTATATTTATACTAAGGGGCTGTTGAATGCTTGAATCTGATTGGTACATGAAAATTCTGAGGTGTGCTATTATTTTCAAGGAAACGCACGGCTAAAGTAGTTCCAGGCATGTGCTGACCGCATTACAGTTCCATATCACCTCGCCAAATGATTTCAGTTATTTCAAAGGTCTTTACAGCAAAAGAACCAAAACCCACAACGACACTCACCAAGCAAATAAATATAGTAAACCATAGGATAAAAACAACAAGTTATTTCCATGTTTTTTTTGCCACAAAATTACGTTTTATTAGGCTATATACGGTTTCTGTCTCCCACTCAAACACACACACAAACAGTACGGACACGTATGTGTACACGCCTCTCTTGCCTCCCCTATGCCCATTGAGTTTTAACAGAGCCCCTACAGCGTGAGAGGAGGCAATAGGTGTGTTCGACTAGAAGCGCCGCTGCGCAGACCGATTGTGTATGACATCAAAGTACCGTAAGAGCGGTTAGAGAGTGGACTGCTCCGTATGCTTTCGGATTGCTCTTGTGGTACTTTGATGCCATACACCAATCAGTCTGCACAGCACCGCTTCAAGTCGATCACACCTAAAGCCTCCATCGCGCTGTGATTGGATATGATTGGTTTATGAGATAAATCCTTGTTTTCATGCATGTTCCGAGCATGATGTGACAATGCTGCTGTGTTTTCATGTTGGAGTCTTGTCTTGTCATAACATGTTGTTCCACGTTCATTTTTTGCAGCCGTGCAGAATGCACGCTGATCATCTCCAATTGTGCAGGCTGTGCATCACCTTCCTGCCCTTTATCTGAATAGACAGCCCTGAGAGATCTCACACCACTGCATCCCTGAGCTGCGCTCACCTGCAAGGCATCATGGGATAGCATGCAGGGCCTGTCAGCTCTCACATCCAGGTGCTGTCACTACATTGTTGCTTTTGCTGCTCCCAGAAGCCATTACGGAACAGATGGTGTTTTGCCTGCGGGGTTTGCCCACCCTGTCAGATCCCATCAACCGGTGTTTAGATGCCCACCCGTCCCTCATCCTCATACTTTCTTCACAACTCCATCACCAGGGCAACACTTTTTTATGTAAAGGGAGCCTTTCATATCTCCGATTTTATTTTCTCTTAGCAAACAGATGGTAAGAATAGAGGCATCAGCAGATGGGGATAAAAGAATAAAAGACTAACTATAGTTCACAAAATGGGATAATTAACTCTAAGATGTGAAAACAGTGATGTAATTCATTGATTATTGCAATATGCATTTCATAAAACTGCAAATCATGCAGATGGTTAAAGAGAGTTTTTTTCTTCTTCATCTTACTTATGGTTTTACTTGGCAATGAAAAGTAGGGCCTTGAAGTAGGGCTACTGGATTTGAGCCTGTATGTAACCACCTATAAACCACTCAGAGCACCTTAGCAACCACATGCTCGTGGAACACGCTCATAACCACTCAAAGTACCTCGACAACTACCTGCAACCACAAACGACACCCTAAAAACACTCAAAACACCTTAGCAACTGCATGGCATGACCTGTCAAACAGCCAGAACACCCTAACAACCACTTAGCAAAGTGCTCAAAACACCTTAGCAACTACATTGCAGTACACTAGCAACCACCCACAACAACCTAGCAACCACAAACTATACCAACATGCATAACCACTCAAAACACCTTAGCAACTGCATAGCAGCGCCCCAGAAACCACCTAGAACACCCCAACAACCACATAGCAATCTACTCATAAGCATTCAAAATACTTAAACAGCTAAAATACTTAAACAGCTTGTAACCATGCACCAACAACACCCTAAAAACATGCTAAAAACATTCAGAATACCTTAGAAACTGCATGACGTGACCTGGCAACCACCCAGAACACCCTAACAACAATTTGGCACCTCAAAACACCTTAGCAACCGCACAATATGCCAGAATCACCCAAGACACCTTAGCAAACAAATGCCTTGGCAACCATTGAGAATACAATAGAGGCCACATAGCTACAATATACAAAAAAAAACAAAAACAAAAAAACAATCAGAACCCTAGTAACAACTCAAAATAGCTTAGCAACTACCTGCAACCACAAACAACACTTGAAAAACCACTAGTTACATGCTAAAAACACTCAAAACACCTTAGCAACCACATAACATTCCCTGGCAACCACCCAGAACACTCTAATAACCATACAGCAACATGCTAAACACTTAAAACACCTTAACAACTGCATAACATTGCACTAGCAACCCCCCAGAACACCTTAGAATTGACGTACTGCAGCAACATGCAAAAACAATATAAAAACACCTTCACAACTTCATAGCAATGCCCTAGCAACCACACACAACACCCTGGCAACCACATAGCTCATAAGCACTCAAAATACTTTAAGCGTACCGTTACCGTTAAGCGTACATCGGTTGTACATTCGTTATTGCGGTGCATTGTGGGATTGAATGAGTGCACTCGATAACGTCTACTATGGTTTCTGACACCACTACAAATGGCTGTCCCCTTAAATAGTGCCCTGTTTAAGGGAGCAATTTCGGACACAGCCCTAGTAGCCCATTGGCAACCATTGAGAATACACTAAAAGCAGGGCCATATGCAGGGTTTTAGAAATACCAAGGTCCAAAAACTGACAAATGACTGTCTAAATATTAAGACTAATAAGTGAATTTAATGAAAGGCTATGAGGAAAGTGCCAAGTAACCAAGTTCATTAAATCTATTCATACATATTTAATCTTAATCGTATGCCTAATATGCTGCAAATCGGCTCCGGTTGAGTTGTTTACATACCTGGATATTATTGTCAGTAGTTTAACATTTCTATCATAATACAATTGTCAGATATTAAATGTTTAGCTACTTACATGTCACTTTTGACTGTTAAAACTGAAGCATCATGCTGGAATTCACACTTGGCTTCTGTAAACAGTAATGGTAATGCCTGCCTTCTTTGATTTGATTGGCTATCTCAGTCATTTTGACATTGACGAGTGCTGTTACACTAATCAACTGACCAGCTCAGATCAGAAAGCAACAATGTACAGTTATTACAATTATTTCACAGTTTTTATTATTTTAGAGGGACGGACCTCAGGAACCTCATTGGTGGCTACAGCCATGACTAGAAGTCGTATAGCAATGTACTAAAAAATCAGAACACAATTACCAACCGCATAGCAACACTATGCTGGGTTAACATGTTTTATGGGGTCTTTTCATAGACATAATGATTGTTATACTGTACAAACTGTATATTCTATCCCCAACCCTAAATTAAAAATCACAAAAAAAAAAAATTCTGCATTTTTACATTTTCAAAAAAACATCGTTTGGTATTATTTATAAGCTGTTTTCCTCATGGGGACCAATAACGTCCCCAAACCATAGGGAATACCTGAACTGCACACACACAATCTCACCCTCATTTTGCTTGCAAATTGCCTGAACTCCAGTTACTACCATGGCAACATGGAAAGTATGAGAGTTAGAGTTAGAGAGTGCTAGGACTCCTGAACTGCAGAAAACACTGGCACCCTTAGTGCCGCCCCTCACACACACACACACACACACACACACACACACACACACACACACACACACACACACACACACAAAATATCTGAAAAAACACATAACTCACCTTCTCATGTCCTTCAGAGATGCTGATAGTTCTTCCTAGTTTGGCAAACACCGCTTTACTGCACAGCTGTCCAAACAATTGTCTAACAAAACTAAAGGAGCAGTCATCAAACCTGGCATAATGCACCTCAACACAAGATTAAATATGTGCAAGCGCAAACGAGATTTAAAGGGGTAGTTTAAAAAATAATATATGTTGAAGAATGTCGGTAACCAAACAGTTGATGGACCCCATTGACTTCCATAGTATGGAAAAAAATACCATGGAAGTCAATGGGGCCAATCTGTTTGGTTACCGACATTCTTCAAAATATCTTCTTTTGTGTTCAGCAGAAGAAAGAAATTCATACAGGTTTGGAACAATTGACGGTGAGTAAATGATGACAGAATTTTCATTTTTGGGTGAACTATCCCTTTAAGATGGGAGAGGGGAAGCAGTGCCCCTATTATGCTTTTTTGGATATCACCCTTCCTGTGTAATATAGCTGTTTGTGAATGTAAAATGCCTGCAAAGGCAAAAAAAAAAAAAAATTCTGAGCTGCCTGAAACGAGTCATCAGTAATTCCAGTCTTCATATGGTAGAAGACCTCAAAAAAAAAAAAAAAAAAAAATTTAATCTTTAAAATATCATAATAGAGGCACTTTAACTAAAACCAAACCCATAAAGACATTTTTGTTACTTGAAATAAAATAAAAAACAACTTAAAATTATTTTAACTGTATACTAAAAAAACTAAAGCTGAACCTGAAATATAAACTATATAATATAAATATAAACTATGAAATATAGACAAAAAAATAAATACAAATTGCAACAACAGAAAATTACTTTAAATAAACATAAAATGAAAATGGAAATTACAAAAATAAAAAATGTATTTCTCATTTTTGAATCTCAGCAGTATTGTCATTTGCTTTAATTTTATAGAAACACGTCAACATGCAGCAACAAATTGTTTTGTAATTTCATTTGAATGTGAAGAAACATTTTGAAATATACTGTATTAATGCACTTTTTGATCATTTGAACATTTTTTGACAATCAACCGCCTTTATCTTTGTATGGACGCCTACCATGTGAACCGTTGGTATTATTTATTCACACGTCTGCACCTTGGCGTGAAGTCAGAGGGGAAGGTGACTTTGTCAAGTGTGTCAGCATACTGTAACACCTGGGATAACAGCTGTTTCTTTTTCCCACTGGCAACCCCTCCAGCGGACAGTGAAGTGGGCACCATCACCCACTGAAGAGAGGTCTATTCAAGGGCATGTAGAGACCAGACCCAGATGGAATCTGCACACTGATTTGAAAGCAAAATCTCATAGATTTTAACATGGTGTTAAATAGAGCTGAGAGTACTACACTCTAATTGGCATCTAAAATCATCATCAAATTAAATAAAATATTTAATACATTAACACACAAGAGACTGAAGACGTGTGGAATTTTGTGAATGATGGGCTTTCTCTGCTGAAACCTGAAAAGCTTTCTGCAGGCATAAATTCTTCCACAAAATCAACACATCTGTTTTGTATCTTGACCACCATACAGTATGCTATCATATGAACTGCTAAAAGTTCAGTCTAATGTGTTTACAGCTTCAAAACAAGCATGCCTCTAACACTCTATAAAGGCTTTATGTTATACACATCAACTGTGGACATAATGAGAAGAGCATAGACTCATAGACCCCTCCCTCCATGACCCCGTGACCTCAAACCCATCTTCTTCATGTCTGGGGGTTTTGTTGAGGATACAGTCAGTGCGTCACAGATGTTGTTATGACTGGAGACACAATGAATGAAACTAGGACAGTAACAATGTCAGATATGACCTAATTCAATCAAATCACCACATAAGCATCAATGTATAATTGTAGTATTAATAATGATGTATATATTACATTAAAATACAGTAGCTGCAATGATAACTAGAAGAGAAAGTTTAAAAGTTGGCTTGACAAAGCTTATATTGAATAAAAGAAAGCTTGAAACGTACCTAAAGCCGGGTGCACACTGTGCGATTTATAATAGGATATAATACGATTGTTCCTTGTCAGACTGTACGAACATGATCCCCACTGTAAGCCATGTCACACTGTAAGATCTAAGTTGTCATTAATGTCAGACTGTACGATAGTCAAGGCGCGTTAAAAACGGATGCACGCAAGAAAACTCATCCGGAGTTTTATATCATCAATCAATGAGGCGTTCGGTGACACGCGGGATTGAAATGGTGGCTACAAAGAAATCTCTAGTGCTCATTTTGGTCATGGTTTGTCTTAAAAAATGAAGACAATTTGACGGTCGTCGTAGGAGAAGTCACACTACAGGACTGTGCGCCAAATCTTCTGAGGTAAAATTTGATCGCAACGGTCATTAATCAGCTGCCGTTGAACATGTCAAACTAACGATCAAAGACTTCAGATTTAGCCTAGGATCAGAGGAATCTTTTAGGATTTGCAAAATTTGTCTCAGATGGCCAAAACGTGGCCAAAATCGCACAGTGTGCTCCCGGCTTAAAGGGATAGTTCACCCAAAAATGAAAATTCTGTTATTAATTCCTCACCCTCATGTCGTTCCAAACCCGTAAGACCTTGGTTCATCTTCGGAACACAAATTAAGAAATTTTTTATGAAATCCGAGAGCTCTCTGACCTCTCCATAGACAGCAATTTAATTAACACTTTCAAGGCCCAGAAAGGTAGTAAAATAGTCCATGTGACTCCAGTGGTTTAACCTTAATTCAACCTTCTGGGCCTTGAAAGTGTTAATGAAATAGCTGTCTATGGAGGGGTCAGAGAGCTCTTGGATTTCACCAAAAATATCTTCATTTGTGTTCCGAAGATGAACGAAGGTCTTACGGGTTGGGAACGACATGAGGGTGAGTAATTAATGACAGAATTTTCATTTTTGGGTGAACTAACCCTTTAAGAAATGTATTCTTGTTGGTTTCGTTGATACCATTTTCAAGAAAAGTTTACATTTAATGATTCTAAAATGTCATGTGGTGTAACCATAAAGTAAGTCATAACATATTTCCCTTGTTGGCTTGAGTACTGTACAGAGGCTTGTTGCATGAAGCTAGTTGAGCAAACTCTGAGATTCAGAGTAGATTTAGAGTTGACAAAACCATACAAATCCAACTTGGTTTAGATCAGGTTCAGCAGGCTCACAATGCTCTGTATAAACACTCTCTATCAACTCAGGGTTTGATCCAGAGTGTGTGATTAACTAGAGCGCATGCACCTGAAAGTGTGACGCGTGCTGCGATCAGACAATCACATGGGAACATGGAGAGCGTCAGTTTGATTCACTTCTCTGTTGAAGATGAGATCGTTATGAAAAATGTAATGAATTTAAAATGCATTTACAAGGACTGAAATAAACACTGCTGCTGCAAAAGTTTGAGAAGATGGCTGAATGAAAACATCTGACTATATCAATGCATGTGTATCAACTGAATTTAAATAATTTATTTATGTTCACAAAGAGCTCAAAAGAAAACACGGAAGCTTAATCTGTTTAAAATCTTTATATATTAAAACTTGTATTTATATACACCGATCAGGCATAACTTTATGACTACCTTCCTAATATTGTGTTGGTCCCCCTTTTGCTGCCAAAACAGCCGTAAGTTCTGCCAGGAAGACTCAAATGTTACGTCACTCATTACGTTTAGATCTAACCAATCATCGTCTAACACTTGGAGTATAAAAGATCAGTACTTACACATGTCTGAGTTTGCAGATGATGACGCCAACATTCACCCCCATCCTCCCCACCACCACCAGGATGGTCCCTGCCCATACCTCCCGGGGGGTCGGCTACAGCCCTGCCTTCATCTTCAGGCAGGAAATGCAGAGTCCGTTACCCTCTGAATGTGAGCTACAGACGGGGCCTACGCCAAAGAACTTCTTATACAATATTTTGCTTTTATTTGCTGGTCTGTTAATAAATAAATGTCATTGTTATGTTATCTAGCCAGAGGGTTGCCCTTATATTTTCCACTTTGCAAAAAACATAAAGTAATATCACACCTCTCCTCAACAAGCCACACAGCTATTCAGTTACTGTTCTTTGCATTTTTTTTTTGCTACTATAGACGAATAATTGACCTTTTCTCAGAGATTCACTGTTACTCTTACCAACCTTGAGTAAGTGATGTTGGCAGCCAAGGTGAATCCAAAGGGATTGTCTTATTCAAAGAGAAGGCTGGATTGATTTCAGATAAGATTGAAGTTGTTTCTTAAAGGGATAGTTCACCCAAAAATGAAAATTCTGTCATCATTTACTCACCCTCAAGTTGTTTCTTTCAAGAATTTCTTTCTTCTGCTGAACACAAAGGAAGATATTTGGAAGAATGTTTGTAACCAAGCATATCTCGGCAGCAATTGACTATCATAGTGGGGAAGAAATACTATGGTAGTCAATGGCTGCCGAGATATGCTTGGTTACAAACATTCTTCCAAATATCTTCCTTTGTGTTCAGCAGAAGAAAGAAATTCATACAGGTTTGGAACAATGAGTAAATGATGACAGAGTTTTCATTTTTGGGTAAACTATCCCTTTAACTGCTGATGAGGTGCAAATGTTTGAGGGACATTTTGGAGCGTTTGGTGTTCTGACTGGAAGCACTTTGTCAACTTTATGCCATTCATGAACTTGAGCAGTTTGGAAAAGTGTGTTGTGATGATGCAATCCTGGTTTCTGTGTTCAGAAGTGTACACAGGAGTAGGAGGAAGAGGCATTGGGAAAGTTGTGGCAAAGGAGAAATAATACATAGAATATTTTAGAAATCCTCCCACTTCGGATGCTTTCTGGCATTATTTTTATACCATGGAGGGCGTTAACAAATGAGAAAACAAAGGTTTTGGCCAGTAATAGCATCTTCCTCGAGGGTCTGACAGGCCTGTTTGCTACGGAAAATGTGACGGCAGTGGGCTGAACCTAGAATGGACTTCAACGTTCAGCCTTTTTGTTCAGGAGAAGTCTTCAGCATTCCCATCTGAAATAACCCGTCTTCTTATACCCTCCCACATCACACACTCTCTTTTATTGTTTTCATTCCCCAGACAACCCATTATTACATGCTGAGGCGGAAAGTGGGTTATGTTTTGGAACCGAAATTTGCGTTCTCTCGATCTCTCGCTCTCTCTCTCCATTGTCCGTTACTCCCTCATCATGTGTAGCAAGAAAAAAAAGACAAAGCCACTTCTTAATTAAGGCCGCCAATCATTTGGAAGAGCGATTTGGGTGTGGAAACAGATCCACGTGGCGTCCTAATCACACTAGGCAAATCTCTATTGTCAGCGCTGGATCCTGGGACAATGGAAGTCGTGGTCTGTCACTGATTAATTGGGCGCACAGATTAGGAGCAATAGATTTTTTGTTTTGTTTTCGTTCACTAGCTGTCTCACTCCCATTCAACAGGCAGAGAGAGAGAGACAGGTGCAAAGAATCAAGCTTCTTAACCCGCCCTGACACCAATCTGCTTGTCTTTTCTTCTGTAAACCAAAGGATGTCAAGTAAAGCTCTAGAGTCCTGCATGTTTAATTAATAATCTGTTGGAGAGGGATTATAGAGTGACAGCAAGAGAAAGAGACAGGGGAAGTGAGAAGAGATAATATCACAGGCTGCATTGTGTCTGGGTTCATGCCGTTAAACTCAAGGATTAGCGACAAGTTACGGAGAAGATGGTTGAAAGAAAGTTGGCCTCAGATCGGTTGGCAACTGTACAGTTCTGGCAAAATCTGAGGTGAAACTTGTAACGGGGGCGGGCCCAAAGAAAATTTAAATCAGCAGTCTAAATTACTTTACATAGTTGGGGAGCCAGACAAGCTCAATCTTGTCAAGTACGAGTACCGTTTTGTTATCTTTTTCCCCGGAATAGCTCTATAAGCCACCGATTACAAACATAAATCAGAGTCCCACACAAAGAAAGTTCAGATTCACAGTTGTATTTTCACCAAAATAACAAGAAAGGAAACAAAAAAACAAAATCACAACAAGTTCAAGTTAAGTGTCACAGGTATATTCTCACCAGTAAGGAATCAAACAAACAAAAAATATTTAAAGCAACTTTAGTTTCACAATTATATTCTCACCAGTCAACAGGAGGGAAAAAATATATATATATCACCACTTTGGCTCAAGTTCAAAAATTGTCTTCACCAATTTGTTATTTAACGCAAAGGATAAGCAAAATAATAACAAAGAAAACAAAAAACAACAACAATAAAAAACAATAAAAGTTTGGTGCTAATGAGGTAGAAGTATTTCGTTTGAAAATCTCGGCAGATTCAACACATTCAACACTTCATTTCTCAACACGAGCGAGAGAAATAACAATTAAGAAAAACACATGAAACCATTCGACAGTTCTTACATCACACCAATATTATATGTAAAAAAAAATCCACGTATCCACACTTACAAACCCGATTCCAAAAAAGTTGGGACACTGTACAAATTGTGAATAAAAAAGGAATGCAATAATTTACAAATCTCATAAACTTATATATTTTATATATTTTATTCACAATAGAATATAGATAACATATCAAATGTTGAACGTGAGACATTTTTAAATGTCATGCCAAATATTGGCTTATTTTGGATTTCATGAGAGCTACACATTCCAAAAAAGTTGGGACAGGTAGCAATAAGAGACCGGAAAAGTTAAATGTACATATAAGGAACAGCTGAAGGACCAATCTGCAACTTATTAGGTCAATTGGCAACATGATTGGGTATAAAAAGAGCCTCTCAGAGTGGCAGTGTCTCTCAGAAGTCAAGATGGGCAGAGGATCACCAATTCCCCCAATGCTGTGGCAAAAAATAGTGGAGCAATATCAGAAAGGAGTTTCTCAGAAAAAAATTGCAAAGAGTTTGAAGTTATCATCATCTACAGTGCATAATATCATCCAAAGATTCAGAGAATCTGGGACAATCTCTGTGCGTAAGGGTCAAGGCCGGAAAACCATACTGGATGCCCGTGATCTTCGGGCCCTTAGATGGCACTGCATCACATACCGGAATGCTACTGTAATGGAAATCACAACATGGGCTCAGGAATACTTCCAGAAAACATTGTCGGTGAACACAATCCACCGTGCCATTCGCCGTTGCCGGCTAAAACTCTATAGGTCAAAAAAGAAGCCATATCTAAACATGATCCAGAAGCGCAGGCGTTTTCTCTGGGCCAAGGCTCATTTAAAATGGACTGTGGCAAAGTGGAAAACTGTTCTGTGGTCAGACGAATCAAAATTTGAAGTTCTTTTTGGAAAACTGGGACGCCATGTCATCCGGACTAAAGAGGACAAGGACAACCCAAGTTGTTATCAGCGCTCAGTTCAGAAGCCTGCATCTCTGATGGTATGGGGTTGCATGAGTGCATGTGGCATGGGCAGCTTACACATCTGGAAAGGCACCATCAATGCTGAAAGGTATATCCAAGTTCTAGAACAACATATGCTCCCATCCAGACGTCGTCTCTTTCAGGGAAGACCTTGCGTTTTCCAACATGACAACGTCAGACCACATACTGCATCAATTACAACATCATGGCTGCGTAGAAGAAGGATCCAGGTACTGAAATGGCCAGCCTGCAGTCCAGATCTTTCACCCATAGAAAACATTTGGCGCATCATAAAGAGGAAGATGCGACAAAGAAGACCTAAGACAGTTGAGCAACTAGAAGCCTGTATTAGACAAGAATGGGACAACATTCCTATTCCTAAACTTGAGCAACTTGTCTCCTCAGTCCCCAGACGTTTGCAGACTGTTATAAAAAGAAGAGGGGATGCCACACAGTGGTAAACATGGCCTTGTCCCAACTTTTTTGAGATGTGTTGATGCCATGAAATTTAAAATCAACTTATTTTTCCCTTAAAATGATACGTTTTCTCAGATTAAACATTTGATATGTCATCTATGTTGTATTCTGAATAAAATATTGAAATTTGAAACTTCCACATCATTGCATTCTGTTTTTATTCACAATTTGTACAGTGTCCCAACTTTTTTGGAATCGGGTTTGTAGATCCAACAAAACATCAGGATCAGAAAATGTCTCATGAATTGGCGTGCGTGAATGTTTAATTATGTTTGCTTTGCGTGAGGCCAAACGGTGTGGGTGTGGTGTGTGTGTGTGTGTTCACCTGGAGCTGTCGAGGAGTTCACCTGGACAGCTCACTCGCACTCATCAGCCGAAAAGACTACTTCACTCTGCAGCCAGCATCCGAAAGTGCAACAAGCCGCACTTTTTTTCGTACTGCCACACTCTCCCCCCTGGAGAAAACAACCCAAGGTTGTAGGATAGAAGGTGGGGATTAAAATCCCAAGAAATCTTCATCCTCACTGGTCGGATTCTTGGAATATTTCAAGGATTCGTTTCTTCTCTTGGATCTCTAACTCCTCGGGTGTGGGGTAACACGGTTTCAAATTACTCACATGCACAGTGCGAACATCTTCCCCTGTGGACTCCAATGCCACTGTATAATTCAACGGTCCCTGCTGCTTTATTATACGGTAAGGACCCTTCCATCTTTGAGCAAGTTTTGCACTGAAGTGATGTTGTGCACTGGACTGGGGAAAATTCTTTAGCCACACATGGTCCTTTTCTTTAAAGAAGGCCTCACGTCGGTTTTTATTATAGTTCCGAAGTTGTCTTTTCTGAGCTTTTTTGCAGCACTCCTTGGCCTTTGATTGGAGTTGGACAAGATGATGGACAACATCATAGGAAGGTAGATCGGGAAAGTGATTCTTGCCACGCAACAGTTTGTCCATTGGACCTTGCAATTTTCTCCCCAAGTGGAGTTCTGCTGGGGTCATGCCAATGGACTCCTGGACAACTGAATTGACTGCAAATCGTAGTTCAGGTAAGTATTGATCCCAGGCCAAAAAGCCACGTCATGCAGCCTCTGGTAAGTTTTGTAGATACCCATATGACCACTCAAAGGATTTGCATGATAGTGTTGTAGGACTGTCGAAATCAGACTGTTGGGCATGTATAACCGATAATGACATTGACCACTCTTCAACTGAGTTGTGTGGTACAATTTATCCTCTACTACCTTATATTGATCTCTCAGTTGATCATCATTTTCTGCCATTGTTTGGAATATTTTGATGACTTCAGGGTCTTTGTGTTGTTCCTCCCATATGGCAGCAGCGGTGGCAGTGATTGGAAGGTCTGATTCCTCAGTACGACTGGCATATAAGCTACACCCAGGTTGGGTGTGGATCCGGGACAGAGCATCAGGTGCTACATTTAGCCTACCTTTACGGTATTCCACTACAAAATCAAACTTCTGCAGTCGAAGCACCCATCTAATAAGTCGGCTGGTGGTTTTTGTAGAGCTCATTACCCACTGCAGAGCTGAGTGATCTGTCACAACAGTGAAGATCTTGGGCTCTAGATAATGCTGCCACCTTTCTAGAGCCCACACGACAGCAAGGCATTCTTTCTCTGTCACAGAGTAATTTGTTTCAGCTTTGTTTAGGGTCCTACTAGCATAGGCAATCACCTGCTCTGAGCCCTGGTCCCTGCGCTGCGTCAACACAGCACCCAGTCCGGTGTCGCTGGCGTCCGTATATACAATAAATAGACGTTCAAGGTCGGGATGCCCGAGAATGGGAGGTGAGGTGAGGCATGTTTTTAGCAGTTCAAAAGCTTGTTGACATTGGGGTGACCAATTAAATGTACGACCCTTTTTTTTTTCAAGGCATTGATGGGCTTTGCGATCTGCGAGAAATTTGGCACAAACCGGTGGTACCACCCGGAGAGTCCAAGGAAGCGCTGCACCTCTTTGATATTACGGGGTACAGGGTATGCACGTATGGCTTCCACCTTACTCGGGTCTGTGGAAATACCTTGAATGTTCACCACATGCCAGAGAAATGTCAATTCCTGAAGACAAAACCTGCTCTTCTTGAGGTTGACAGTCAAGCCTGCTGTCTGCAATCGATGGAGAATTGTTTGGAGATCGAGGAAATGCTGGTCCATGCATGGTTGAGTACACTATAATATCATCAATATACAAACCCGATTCCAAAAAAGTTGGGACACTGTACAAATTGTGAATAAAAACAGAATGCAATGATGTGGAAGTTTCAAATTTCAATATTTTATTCAGAATACAACATAGATGACATATCAAATGTTTAATCTGAGAAAATGTATCATTTTAAGGGAAAAATTTTAAATTTCATGGCATCAACACATCTCAAAAAAGTTGGGACAAGGCCATGTTTACCACTGTGTGGCATCCCCTCTTCTTTTTATAACAGTCTGCAAACGTCTGGGGACTGAGGAGACAAGTTGCTCAAGTTTAGGAATAGGAATGTTGTCCCATTCTTGTCTAATACAGGCTTCTAGTAACTGTCTTAGGTCTTCTTTGTCGCATCTTCCTCTTTATGATGCGCCAAATGTTTTCTATGGGTGAAAGATCTGGACTGCAGGCTGGCCATTTCAGTACCCGGATCCTTCTTCTACGCAGCCATGATGTTGTAATTGATGCAGTATGTGGTCTGGCGTTGTCATGTTGGAAAATGCAAGGTCTTCCCTGAAAGAGACGCTGTCTGGATGGGAGCGTATGTTGTTCTACAACTTGGATATACCTTTCAGCATTGATGGTGCCTTTTCAGATGTGTAAGCTGCCCATGCCACACGCACTCATGCAACCCCATACCATCAGAGATGCAGGCTTCTGAACTGAGCGCTGATAACAACTTGGGTTGTCCTTGTCCTCTTTAGTCCGGATGGCATGGCGTCCCAGTTTTCCAAAAAGAACTTCAAATTTTGATTTGTCTGACCACAGAACAGTTTTCCACTTTGCCACAGTCCATTTTAAATGAGCCTTGGCCCAGAGAAAACGCCTGCGCTTCTGGATCATGTTTAGATATGGCTTCTTTTTTGACCTATAGAGTTTTAGCCGGCAACGGCGAATGGCACGGTGGATTGTGTTCACCGACTTTTTTGGAAGTATTCCTGAGCCCATGTTGTGATTTCCATTACAGTAGCATTCCTGTATGTGATGCAGTGCCGTCTAAGGGCCCGAAGATCACGGGCATCCAATATGGTTTTCCGGCCTTGACCCTTACGCACAGAGATTGTTCCAGGTTCTCTGAATCTTTGGATGATATTATGCACTGTAGATGATGATAACTTCAAACTCTTTGCAATTTTTCTCTGAGAAACTCCTTTCTGATATTGCTCCACTATTTTTCGCCACAGCATTGGGGGAATTGGTGATCCTCTGCCCATCTTGACTTCTGAGAGACACTGCCACTCTGAGAGGCTCTTTTTATACCCAATCATGTTGCCAATTGACCTAATAAGTTGCAAATTGGTCCTCCAGCTGTTCCTTATATGTACATTTAACTTTTCCGGTCCCTTATTGCTACCTGTCCCAACTTTTTTGGAATGTGTAGCTCTCATGAAATCCAAAATGAGCCAATATTTGGCATGACATTTCAAAATGTCTCACTTTCAACATTTGATATGTTATCTATATTCTATTGTGAATAAAATATAAGTTTATGTGATTTGTAAATTATTGCATTCCTTTTTTATTCACAATTTTTGGAATCGGGTTTGTAGACAAAGCATATGTTACCTCGTAATTCTCCCAAAACGGTCCCCATCAGTCTTTGAAAGGTTGCTGGGGCATTTTTTAACCCAAAGGGCATGACTCTAAACTGATATAACCCTGATGGAGTGATAAAGACAGTCATAGGTTTACTATCTGGGTCCATTGTCACCTGCCAGTAGCCACTGTTGAGGTCGATGGTCGAAAAGATGGATGCACCAGAGAGGGATTCAAGAATCTCAGTGATGTTAGGGAGGGGGGTATGCATCACTCTCTGTTATAGCATTAACCTTCCGGTAATCCACACAGAATCTCATTTTACTATCTTTTTTGGGAACTAGAACCACAGGTGAAGCCCAGGCCGAGTGAGATGGTTCCACGATACCCGCCTTTAACATCTCCTCCAGCTGCTCTCTCACAACAGCTTGGTTAGAAGGACTCATGCAATATGGTCGCTGTTTAATGGGCACTGGATGTGTGATATAGAGGTGGTGTTGGAGAACATCCGTCCGTCCCGGACGAAGGGTACACATCTCAAAGTTGGACTCCAAGATGTGCCGTAGTTGTTGTTTACCATCAGGTGGTAAGTGAGCACCATTTACAGCGATGTCAATTAATGCTTGGTCATCCAAGTTGTCAAGTGGGCACGATAGCAGTGGGTGTTTAGGTGGAGGAATGGAACTAAGTAGGGAGAGGCTTTGGCTAACACTCTTTTGCTGATGTCTCTTCTCCAGGTGTGGTGGTTTCACTGCAGGTATACTGGCCTGACCTGGCTGGAAAGAGTAGTCTTCATTAGGGGCAGACTTGAATGAATATTTCCTACATTAATCTACAGTCCACTGTAGAATATAAAATTCACACCCAGGATCACTGCATAAGCGAGGGCTTTGGAGGTGAGGACAGCCACCCACACTGAGAAAGTCTTATCATGGAGAATAATAGGCAGATTTATCCATCCTAATGGAACTTCTGCCACACCATTAGCTAAATAAAGAGGACCAAGGGTCCAAGGGTGAAGTTTGACTTGCGGATTAAGCTCTGACCAAAGCCTTTCATGGAGGAGGGTGTAACTTGCGCCTGTATCCAGTATAGCCTTCCCTCTCCAAGTGCCAATACTGATGGGTATTACTAATTGTTGTGGTACCGCAGTTGGCTGATTTGGGGTATTAGAACCCGTGGTGGTACTCTCTTCCATGGTCAAAGATGGCCAGGGTGTAGCTGTTGCAGACACCGCGTTGCTGGAAGGGGTAGCTGGCTGGCGAGGCGGACCACCAGACTTCAAAGGTTGGAAAGAACACTTGGTATTGTTGGCACGATGCTGATCAGATGGCTGGTTGGAAGAAGCAGACGTAAAGTGAGGGCAATTTCCCGGTGAGTGGTAACCTTTACACCTCCAGCACTGTACTTGAGGCTTCTCCACGGGTTGGTTAGAGATGGGTCTTTGTGGCATTGTAGGTGGTTTTATGGCCTTACGTCCCTCATATTGGATGTGCTGCACATAATCCTTCTCCAACTGATGACCCAGCTTCACTAGCTCCTCGACAGTGCTTACTCTGCTGCGTAACTGGCTGGCGAGATAGGGCTTGATATTTTTAAGGATCAATTTTACCAGTCACTTTCTGTTAGTGCAGGCTTCCACCTTTTGCAGAGAGCTCGATACGAGAATGCAAAATCCCTGATGGATTCTTTCTCTCCTTGGATTCTATTTCTGACCCGATCAGCCAGCTCATCTTCATAATCCTCAGAGAGGAAAGCAGAGAGGAAGGCGGATTCAAACTCACCCCATGTTGTTATAGAGGATCTGGCAACTTCCCACCAGTCACGGGCAGTTCCATACAGGACAGTTTGGAAAATGGCCAGCAGGTCTGCATCAACCAAGGGATGTAATGCTAGAAAATCTTGACAAATATAGCAAATATAGCTATATAGCTGATCAGCCTCAGACTCATCCTGTTTTTTGTTCGTGGCCAATAGTGTGAAAACTTGCTGCTGGTTGGTCCACTTTGGTCACTGTGCTGAGAAGAAGCTGCTTTCAGCCCCTGGGTAAGTACACAGACTGCCTTCTCCTGGTTTTTTATGAAGTACATCAGTGTATCCCAATTACCTTGAACCTGGGAAGTAAGTTGTTGCATTTCTCTTCCAGGAGTTGGGAGTACACCAGGCAAATCCTGCTGTGTCACAGAGAAAGGAGAGGAGAGGTCAGGTGATGTGCATAGCTGCATGGGGCCTGGCCCCTGTTCGTACTGGAGTGCTAAACTGGACATGTGCTTCTGGATAGCTGGTTCTGGAAGGCACGTGGGTGTATGGAACTGGGGCATGGGGGACATGAGGTGAAGGAGGTCCAGGGGTAACCTGCAGATGTGGGGGAATTGGCCATATAGGGGTTGCAACATCTGGAGGAGCTTCAATAGCCACACAAGTGGACGTAGAGGATGGTGTAGTGGTCATGTCTGCAAGTACAATGAAGTGTGTAAAATGTTATGTAAAATGTAGTGTATGTGCGTCAGTGTTAGTTGGAGAACAATCAGAAAATACATAAAACAATAATATTACAATGTTGTACCAGTGTTCAATAAACAAGTCTAACCCAGATACACCAATTTGCAATTTCTGTCTCCACAAGTATTCAAATACCAGGTCACACTTCAATTATCCTCATTAATTGTTACCTCCTTAAATACTGCAAACCGGCTATACCCCCCACAATTCAAAGGGCAAAGGTTACCAAATACACTTTCACACTTTCCCCCAAAAGTAACAAAATTGTCAATCACATTTTTTCAGACAAAGAGTTCAAGTTCACCCATAAAATTTTTTTTCAAATGTTTGATTTTTCTCAAGAGTTCAAGTCCCTGTTCGGGCGCCACTTCTGTAACGGGGGCGGGCCCAAAGAAAATTTAATTCAGCAGTCTAAATTACTTTACATAGTTCGGGCGCCAGACAAGCTCAATCTTGTCAAGTACGAGTACCGTTTTGTTATCTTTTTCCCCGGAATAGCTCTATAAGCCACCGATTACAAACATAAATCAGAGTCCCACACAAAGAAAGTTCAGATTCACAGTTGTATTTTCACCAAAATAACAAGAAAGGAAACAAAAAACAAAATCACAACAAGTTCAAGTTAAGTGTCACAGGTATATTCTCACCAGTAAGGAATCAAACAAACAAAAAATATTTAAAGCAACTTTAGTTTCACAATTATATTCTCACCAGTCAACAGGAGGGAAAAAATATATACACTTTGGCTCAAGTTCAAAAATAGTCTTTTCACCAATTTGTTATTTAACACAAAGGATAAGCAAAATAATAACAAAGAAAACAAAAAACAACAACAACAACAATAAAAAACAATAAAAGTTTGGTGCTAATGAGGTAGAAGTATTTCGTTTGAAAACCTCTGCAGATTCAACACATTCAACACTTCATTTCTCAACACGAGCGAGAGAAATAACAATTAAGAAAAACACATGAAACCATTCGACAGTTCTTACATCACACCAATATTATATGTAAAGAAAAAAAAAAAAAAAAAACCTTTCCACACTTCCAACAAAACATCAGGATCAGAAAATGTCTCATGAATTGGCGTGCGTGAATGTTTAATTATGTTTGCTTTGCGTGAGGCCAAACTGTGTGTGTGTGTGTGTGTGTATATATGTGTATGGGAGAGGAGCGCTGAGCTCTGGCCGATAATGGCAGGGAGGAAAAGGTTTTTTTTATCGGATGGAGTCGTTTAACTAAGGCTGTAGTAAAACAGGACTGCACTCTGCAGCCAGCATCCGAAAGTGCAGCAAGCCGCACTACAGCGATCGCCCCGGCAACTCACGTCCGCTTTAGCGATCCAGCCTGGCCCAAACACAGCAGCGATGCATTCTGTCTCACCAACTAGGCGGTTGTCTCAGGTAATCTGCTTCTCCTTTTTTTTTCCTCTTACAACTCCTCCTTAAATATGCATTTTCTACTTCCGGATAATTTATTTCCCTCCTCCATCCGGCCACGCAGCATAAAAAAAACCTCTTTTTTTCGTAGCTACTGCCACAAACTTCACATACGCTTTCTGGGATAATGTGCACATGGGTTAAATTGGACTGGAATCATCCAGTACAGTGTTTTTTGATTCAAAAAAAAAAAAGGGTATATTATAGTTAGTTTGTCAATCTAATCCATCTGTTTGTGTTCCAGTCCAATTTTTGCTTGATCCAGTCCACATAAAGTTCAAGTTCATTTCCCCTTCAGTTAGTTGAGAACCGTGGTAAAATCTCAAATTAGCAAAGTAGCAATTGTAATATTGTATATTTATCCATATAATGTACTGTATGTATTTCATTTTTAAGATGAAAGATATATATATATATATATATATATATATATATACACTCACCTGAAGGATTATTAGGAACACCATACTAATACTGTGTTTGACCCCCTTTCGCCTTCAGAACTGCCTTAATTCTACGTGGCATTGATTCAACAAGGTGCTGAAAGCATTCTTTAGAAATGTTGGCCCATATTGATAGGATAGCATCTTGCAGTTGATGGAGATTTGTGGGATGCACATCCAGGGCACGAAGCTCCTGTTCCACCACATCCCAAAGATGCTCTATTGGGTTGAGATCTGGTGACTGTGGGGGCCATTTTAGTACAGTGAACTCATTGTCATGTTCAAGAAACCAATTTGAAATGATTCGAGCTTTGTGACATGGTGCATTATCCTGCTGGAAGTAGCCATCAGAGGATGGGTACATGGTGGTCATAAAGGGATGGACATGGTCAGAAACAATGCTCAGGTAGGCCGTGGCATTTAAACGATGCCCAATTGGCACTAAGGGGCCTAAAGTGTGCCAAGAAAACATCCCCCACACCATTACACCACCACCACCAGCCTGCACAGTGGTAACAAGGCATGATGGATCCATGTTCTCATTCTGTTTACGCCAAATTCTGACTCTACCATCTGAATGTCTCAACAGAAATCGAGACTCATCAGACCAGGCAACATTTTTCCAGTCTTCAACTGTCCAATTTTGGTGAGCTCGTGCAAATTGTAGCCTCTTTTTCCTATTTGTAGTGGAGATGAGTGGTACCCGGTGGGGTCTTCTGCTGTTGTAGCCCATCCGCCTCAAGGTTGTGCGTGTTGTGGCTTCACAAATGCTTTGCTGCATACCTCGGTTGTAACGAGTGGTTATTTCAGTCAAAGTTGCTCTTCTATCAGCTTGAATCAGTCGGCCCATTCTCCTCTGACCTCTAGCATCAACAAGGCGTCTTCGCCCACAGGACTGCCGCATACTGGATGTTTTTCCCTTTTCACACCATTCTTTGTAAACTCTAGAAATGGTTGTGCGTGAAAATCCCAGTAACTGAGCAGATTGTGAAATACTCAGACCGGCCCGTCTGGCACCAACAACCATGCCACGCTCAAAATTGCTTAAATCACCTTTCTTTCCCATTCTGACATTCAGTTTGGAGTTCAGGAGATTGTCTTGACCAGGACCACACCCCTAAATGCATTGAAGCAACTGCCATGTGATTGGTTGATTAGATAATTGCATTAATGAGAAATTGAACAGGTGTTCCTAATAATCCTTTAGGTGAGTGTGTATATATATATATATATATATATATATATATATGTGTGTATATATATAAATAAACCAGTTGACATTCCGGTAACACTTTGGACATTCTACTAAGTAACTTTGCAACTACTGGCAACTAACAGTCAGTTAGTTAGAGTATTAGTAGATATATTAGTAATATCTGCTAACACTTTATTTTGATGCCCCCCAACAGACATTCTACTGACTATAAGTAACTTTGCAACTTCAACTCAACTTATGTCAACTTATTCTACAAACCCGATTCCAAAAAAGTTGGGACACTGTACAAATTGTGAATAAAAACAGAATGCAATGATGTGGAAGTTTCAAATTTCAATATTTTATTCAGAATACAACATAGATGACATATCAAATGTTTAAACTGAGAAAATGTATCATTTTAAGGGAAAAATAAGTCTCAAAAAAGTTGGGACAAGGCCATGTTTACCACTGTGTGGCATCCCCTCTTCTTTTTGTAACAGTCCGCAAACGTCTGGGGACTGAGGAGACAAGTTGCTCAAGTTTAGGAATAGGAATGTTGTCCCATTCTTATCTAATACAGGCTTCTAGTTGCTCAACTGTCTTAGGTCTTCTTTGTTGCATCTTCCTCTTTATGATGCGCCAAATGTTTTCTATGGGTGAAAGATCTGGACTGCAGGCTGGCCATTTCAGTACCCGGATCCTTCTTCTACGCAGCCATGATGTTGTAATTGATGCAGTATGTGATCTGGCATTGTCATGTTGGAAAATGCAAGGTCTTCCCTGAAAGAGACGACATCTGGATGGGAGCATATGTTGTTCTAGAACTTGGATATACCTTTCAGCATTGATGGTGCCTTTCCAGATGTGTAAGCTGCCCATGCCACACGCACTCATGCAACCCCATACCATCAGAGATGCAGGCTTCTGAACTGAGCGCTGATAACAACTTGGGTTGTCCTTGTCCTCTTTAGTCCGGATGACATGGCGTCCCAGTTTTCCAAAAAGAACTTCAAATTTTGATTCGTCTGACCACAGAACAGTTTTCCACTTTGCCACAGTCCATTTTAAATGAGCCTTGGCCCAGAGAAAACGCCTGCGCTTCTGGATCATGTTTAGATATGGCTTCTTTTTTGACCTATAGAGTTTTAGCCGGCAACGGCGAATGGCACGGTGGATTGTGTTCACCAACAATGTTTTCTGGAAGTATTCCTGAGCCCATGTTGTGATTTCCATTACAGTAGCATTCCTGTATGTGATGCAGTGCCGTCTAAGGGCCCGAAGATCACGGGCATCCAGTATGGTTTTCCGGCCTTGACCCTTACGCACAGAGATTGTTCCAGATTCTCTGAACCTTTGGATGATATTATGCACTGTAGATGATGATAACTTCAAACTCTTTGCAATTTTTCTCTGAGAAACTCCTGAGAAACTGATATTGCTCCACTATTTTTTTGGTGATCCTCTGCCCATCTTGACTTCTGAGAGACACTGCCACTCTGAGAGGCTCTTTTTATACCCAATCATGTTGCCAATTGACCTAATAAGTTGCAAATTGGTCCTCCAGCTGTTCCTTATATGTACATTTAACTTTTCCGGCCTCTTATTGCTACCTGTCCCAACTTTTTTGGAATGTGTAGCTCTCATGAAATCCAAAATGAGCCAATATTTGGCATGACATTTCAAAATGTCTCACTTTCAACATTTGATATGTTATCTATATTCTATTGTGAATAAAATATAAGTTTATGAGATTTGTAAATTATTGCATTCCTTTTTTATTCACAATTTGTACAGTGCCCCAACTTTTTTGGAATCGGGTTTGTACTTACCAAAACTCTTAACACCTAACCCTAACCTAACAGTTTACTAACAGTCTACAACAGTCTACTAATAATCTAATGGAAGTTAATTGACATGTAGTTGCAAAGTTACTTACTTAGTCAGTAGAATGTTTAAAGTAGACCATCGAAAGAAAGTGAAACTGACATTTCATAATCTTTAATTGCAGTTCTGGGAGAATTTGTAACAAACCTGTTCTAACTTTGTTTTGGCATTCCATTTTGGCAAAAACACACCAGTTTATACCTGCAACATTTGATACCTCCAATGTTTTAAAATGAGATATGTGAGTCATAGGCATAGCGTTATGCAACCTACACCACTGAGTCACCAGATTTCCCAAAGTTTGCCAAGTTAGAGGCATCAAATCTTTGAAAGATTTTCAAAGTTTTGTTTGAGGAAGATAGTATTAAGTAAACTTTATATTCATCTTTGTTTGCATTGAGAAATGTGTGTGAATTCTGTACTTCTCAATGGAACGAATAGAAGTATAGACACATTTTAATTTATGTGGTATAATCGATACAACAACATATACAGCTATAGAGCAGGAAATTGCTGCACCATTATTTGAATGTCCTACCACTTTTTTGGAGTTTTATCATATCATCAGTTTACCCACCTCCAAAAGTCACATACGTAGCCCAACTGTGGCATATCGCTTTATCTGTATCTGTATTTGTCTGTCTGTTTGGGTGGTTCTTTGCCTTGATAAGCTGGAAATTAAATTAAAATCATGTCAGAGTGATTGTATTTACAAGATGAGTGCACATAAATGGAATCACAGTGTCATAATTGCTAGTGGGAAACTTCTTTGAACTTCGGATTTCTGAGTTGAGGGCGTATCAGTTGAAGAATCCCAGTAGTAGATGATGGACTGGGGAACAATAGTTTTGAAACCTCTATATCCCAACTGCTCTCAGATCAGAGCAAAAGCCCAACATCTACCAATGCACTAGCAAGAACACACTGAGATCTTAGAATAAACCAACAGCATCAAAGAATACGTTTGAATCCCTGAGGCTGATGAGCCAGTCTCACATCTGTCAGAACAGATGCCTTCATCTTAACACCCATTTTTATTTGAAGTTGATATTTTAGATTGTGGCTCTTGGTGTAAAAAGTAGCAGTTGTGTGAGACTCAGTGTGTGAGAGACATGATGAATGTGTGTAGGTGAAAAGAAGTGAGAAGAGCTTTTACATTGTTTGATGATGCCAGTGGGAGAGTGTTTGAAATCTTCTCAAACTGCTTTGGAGTTTCATTTTTTTTGTCTGACGGGCGTTCAGTGATTCTGTCAGGAGTTCCACCTTGCAGATCATATGCAGTGAAAAAACTACTACCACACAAGAACAACTGTGTATGAAACCTAGGAAAGTGGACAACTCATTGCAGGCATGTTGTGAAGGTAGGAAGTGTTAAGAGATTAGCTAATGCTACTCTTACTATTTCCTGGAGTATTTGTTGACTAACTGTCAGAACATTATGGTATTGCTTGCTTTTTGATAGTATAGAGTATGGCTTCATACAGGACACACACACAAAAAACCTTTTGTCTCCTAATTTAAGCCATGGTGTTTTGGGGGTGATGTTGGTGGTTGTGTGGTAAAAGTCCCATTAAGAAATTTTAGTCTACTTGACGGCTGCTATATTCTATATGTGCAAGTCTCTTCTTGTATGCATAAAACCTCCAAAATAATTGATGTTGATTATGATTTAATAACAGCAGTATTTAAATCAGCAATAAAATGAACAGAACAAATTAATAGCATTTTCAGCATTTTTCATGCGTATAGTCTACAGTAAATAAACTGGACCATTGGCTCTTTGAAATGGAAGGCTAGTCTTTAATTCCTGCAGTTGCAATATTGACTGTTATAATTTCTTCTATTTTTATAATTTCCACTATTTTATGACTAAAATGTCTCCTATGTCTCCTCCCCCTTTAAAGTCACCACCATGTAATCAAAATTGACAGTTCTTATTTTTATGGAATATTGCTGTGTTTATTATATATGATTTATCTATGCACATTATTGTTGTTATTATTATTATTATTATTATTATTTATGTGCCCTCATAATATTTAACCAAAAACATTAACTTCCTGTCTCTCTCGCAACGACATCTCTTCTATGATGATGAGTGCACTGGAGCGAAGACTGGCCAGTAATACCTCTTCAACCCGTCACACTCTTTGAGATCGCAGCAATTGATCCTTTTCACATTTCTGGGTTTCTTAGAAGCAGAAGTCGTCATAGTTGGGTAAACTTCTATAGCGGAATGAGAGACTACATTAAATATATATTTTTTGTTTTCCAATTTCCAAAAGAAAATCTCCACAATATTGTTTTCACAACCTTCCAAAAGAGGAAAAAAAAAAAAATTAGAGATAAAGAGGTACAGAGATAAAAATGTCAATTTTACCGTCACTCCCATAGCTGCTGTATTAGAAACACCCTCATAGCAGCATTAACTCGTTTTTTTGTAATTTGATGCAAAGGTAAAATGGGCCTAATAAAAAAGTATATTGTTGTAAATGTACATACATTTAAAAATTTACGATGCTGATGACTGTCTAAACATGTCATCACAGTCTGTGAAAAGGTTTCATTAGAAAACAGCAACGATCCAACAGTCTAATCAATTCCTGATAGAAAAAATCAAGCCCCACCCTATTTTTTGTCTTTTTAAAGAAGCCGCTTCAATCAGATATATGTCACAATAGACTTTACCCCATGATTTAGTCACCCGCAAGCCATCCTTGGTGTATATGAGACAATCAGAGTTATATTAATAAATATCCTAACACTTCCAAGCCTTATAATGGCAGTGACGGGTCCATTGAGTTTGAAGCTCAAAAAAGCACATCCATCCATAATAAACGTAGATACTCCACACGGCTCCAGGGGGTTAATAAAGGCCTTCTGAAGCGAATCAATGGGGTTTTCTAAGAAAAATATCCATATTTAAAACTTTATAAAGTAAAATATCTAGCCAGACTGCCTTCCGTATTCAACTTTATTAACCCCTGGAGCCGTGTGGAGTACTTTTATTATGGATGGATGCACTTTTTTGAGCTTCAAACTCAATTATCAGTTACTGCCATTATAAAGCTTGGAAGCGTCAGGATATTTATTAATATAACTCCGATTGTGTTCATCAGAAAGAAGAAAGTCGTATACACCTAGGATGGCTTGAGGGTGATTAAATCATGGGGTAATTTTCATTTTAAAGTGAACTACTCCTTTAATGTCTAGTCGGAGAAGTGAGTTCCTAAATTTCCAGCAAATCATTGGGTTCGTCTTTCTCTCTTTCTTCTTCACACTCACACACACTGTTTCTAGTTTTGATTTGAGACCAATTTATTCTGGCTCAGTGACATCATGGGCACCAGTGCAGAGCGGCGCTCCATGATCTGAATGCAGGAAAGCAAAATGCCACTGAGAAAAAAAAGACACTCATTATCAGAAACCACAGGAGTGAGATGGATAAAAGTGTGCAACTGTGTGTAGTGGGAGGTCATTTGAAGGACACTCTTCGTTAGTTATCAGAATGGTCATTGATGCTGATATGTGACCTGTGATCGATGGAGTGTGTGTGACAGTAGAGTCCTTGTCTTCAGAGCTCACTGCAGCCCTTGTATTTTCAGCGCTGTTGGACAGCCTCAATGGCAGCTTCACTTCACTAGAGGCACTGTGTGTGTGTGTGTGTGTGTTTGTGTGTGTCTATCCCAGTGGGGGCTTCAACCTGAATGCACACTGACTCATGGGGACTCGTGTCTCTGTGGGGACCTAAATTGAGGTCCCCATGAGGAAACAAGATTATAAATCATACAGAATTAATTTTTTTGGAAAATGTAAAAATGCTGAAAGTTTTCTGTGATGGGTAGGTTTAGGGGTAGGGTTTGTGTAAGGGGATAGAATGTACAGTTTGTACAATATAAAAACCATGGAAAGTCCCCACAAAGATAGAGAACCAGACATGTGTGTTCATGGCAACAGTACCGTCACTATCAAGGCAGAAAATATGACTATACCACACTTGCCAGTCAAATTTATTAATCACAGCACTGTTTATTTATCAATTGCCAGAGCAATTACTGCAGCACTATAACCAGAAAAGACTTTAAGACACTGCAGATTTATTTCAATTATGAATTTATTGTTTAGCATGAATTTATTTATTGGCATCAGTACCTGAAAACTTTCTCTTGTAATACATCCACACCACTAGGTTTCAGTATAATTTCAAGGCTAATGTTTTATTGGCCAGCATAACATAAGCAAAAAAAAAACAACAACAACAACACACACACACACACACACAATCAAAATACGTTTAAAGCTGCCGTAAGCACCAAACAAAGTAACAAAATAGTGATTGTTTGCGAACTGGTTTCCCAAGCACTCCTTCCTGTTCAGCCAAACAGGCAGTCCCCTTTAATTTCTGAGCTAATTCTGTCTATAGAGCTTCTCTTGTACTAAATTTGGGATATTACTTGAAAGTTTCTTAACTCTTTCCCCGCCAGCGTTTTAAAAACAAGTTGCCAGCCACCGCCAGGGTTTTTGATCATTTTCACAAAAATGTAATGGCCCATAGAATATTTTGTTGAATGAATATCTGAGCATGCAATAAATCAAAAGAAAGAGCAGACCCTCTGCTTTTAAACAAAAAAAAAAAACGTTTTATTCTAGCTTCATGCATTCCTTTTTTATCAGCACTTAAATATGGGTAAGTTTCATTAAAAAAAGCAACATTTTAAACATAAAAGCTGAGAAAATCACGTTTTTGTCTAAGATGACATCCAGATCAGATTCAGAACGATAATCAAACACAGATGGAGTAGATCGAGTCCATCAACACCCCTACTGCTTGCACAGTCCTAGAGCTCGTCCTGGGTCGACATTTCATTCAGTAACATTAGGCAGTTTTGATTTATATGCTGTTTATTGTTGATGATCACGTTATTTTACATATGCATCTGCTTACATACGATCGCTTGTTTTTTTCCGTCCTTTTCGCCTGTGTTTTGATCAGGTCATTCTGTACTCATTCAGAAGATGCGTAATAGCGCCCCCCCTAGCGTATAACAGTGGAAACACGGAAACACGGAAAATTCCGTGTTTGGCGGGGAAAGAGTTAAAGGATTCAATAGTTAGTGTGTGCAAGATCTACCACTTTATTCCAGAACTCACAAAGTCCCTGTGTGTGACCTTTAGTGAGTCTTAACACACATATCAGGAGTCCCGCTGGGTTTGTCTCTCCTTATACCGGCTCCAGCAGTTTCTGGGACATCTAACAGTAGAAAGTATGAAAAAAGTGATAAAATGAAGGCCATCTCCTTTAAGCCGACGGTAGACGGGTTTTATGCATTATCCTGACCCTAGTGACCTCTCATGGAGCATTCTGGGTCAGTGTCATAGAGATAAATGAGAAGACTGGAAGATTTTTTTTCTGTCAGATTGATCTTTTTTCACTCAGAGGAGGGGAAGGAAAGTGTGAAGATTAGGAAAACAGTGGAAAGAGGATAATACGGGGAAATGAGAACAGACAGATGCTCTACAGCTCAGCAGCACAAAAGCTATTAGGAGATTTTAAAGCAATATCTAAATTGAAGTTCTGCTATCATTTAATCACCCTTATGTCGTTCCAAAAATGTCTCTCCTCAAAAGGAGAAGTTTAGCAGAATGTGTGTGTTGCCACAGTGTGAGTGTCCATATATTAAATGTAGATCCAATCTCTTGCTTCTCAGATTTGAGAATAAGAGCCCGGTAATCTTACATGTGTCTCTTGTAGAGGTTTAGAGGAGATCCCCGCAATTCCTTAAACTGTGTTTAGATTTACCAAAGTCTGCAATCCAAAACCATAGATCTCAATATGGACTCACAACTTTCCCGTCAAACTTCCAAAGACCAAATGATCTGAGCTACTGTATGTAAACAAATTATTTATTCTAAGGAATTTTAGGAGAAACGATTGAAACAGTATTGGCACATCACTGAGAACTTCATTAAATCTTGTGAGATATGAGAGAGCAACTTTCAAAAACATAAAAATTTTATTCTGGCATTACACAGAAATGGCATGTCTGCTTGATTATAGTATAGCAGTGATGGAGTCTATTTTCACTTCTGTGTAGGACACCGGCTGGTGATCTTTACTTACTGGAAGGCTGCAGACTTTACCAATTTTATTCCTGAGCAAGCAAACATTATGAAAATCTGTTTTCACAGGTTCCACAGCCACATGACTGCAGCTTATGCACATGCTTTAGTAAGATTCTTTTATAGAAGACTTAATCATTGTTTCAGATGAGTCATTATCTCTGAAATTTTGTAGGTTTTGTAGAATTTTGTTTTTTTTCTTTTCTGAACTTTTGACTAAAGTAAGTCATACAACTAAAATGATTAGCTTTGCAGTGTAAAAATAGATACGTTAGATGAAAAAACTATATAAGAATTAGGGCAACACAATATTGTAGAATATTTAATATGTTGAATATTGTTGTACTAATAGAATGTAGACTCAGACTGCTCTTAAATGGCCTCTACAGACAAAAGCTTACTACCAGTCAAAAGTTTGGAAGCTGTACTATTTCGATTGTTTTTGATTGTTTTCCTGTGATGCAAAGCTGAATTTTGAGCATCACTACTCCAGTCTTCAGTGTCACATGATCCTTCAGAAATCATTCTAATATGATGATTTGCCGCTCAAGAAACATTTATGATTATTATCAATGTTGAAAGCAGTTGTGTAAAACATTTTTTTTTAGGATTCTTTGATGAATAGAAAGTTCAAAAGAACAGTATTTATCTGAAATAGAAAGTACTACCGTTTAAAAGTTTTGGGTCGGTAAGAATTTTTTTTTTTTTTTTTTGGGAAAGAACTTAAAGAAATGAATACATTTATTCAGCAAGGATGCATTAAATTGATCAAGTGACAGTATAGACATTTATAATGTTGCAAAAGCTTTATATTTCAGATAAATGCTGTTCTTTTGAACTTTCTATTCATTAAATAATCCTGAAAAGAAAATTGTACACAACTGTTTTCAGCATTGATAATAATAATAAATGTTTCTTGAGCAGCAAATTGGCATATTAGAATGATTTCTGAAGGATCATGTGACTCTAAAGACTGGAGTAATGATGCTGAAAATTCAGCTTTGAATCACAGAAATAAATTGCATTTTAAAATATATTTAAATAGAAAAAAGTTATTTTAAATTGTAAAAATATTTCACAATAATACTGTTTTTGCTGTATTTTGGATCAAATAAATGCCCAGTGTTGGGAAGGTTACTTTGGAAATGTAATAAGTTACAGATTACAAGTTTCCCTATTTAAAATGTAATAAGTAGTGTAACTATTTCAATTACTTTATTAAAGTAATGTAACTGATTACATTTGATTACTTTTTGATTACTTTTCTAATTTCCAGAACTGGAATGCATTTTTATCACTCGCCATGGTGGCAACTCTCAGAAAGGTTGTAGCCTAAAGCTTTCAACGGCAATGTGGATTGATGTAATTGGCAGACGTGGTGCACTGCAAATTCAAACGAGAACCAATCAAAAGCGTCAGAATAGCATCGCTTTACTAAACGGCCTTTAAATGGCGGGAGGCATTGTGCACATCAAAAACAGGCAAAGCAACAAATTAATATTATTCAACATATCACCACATTTGAATAAGAAACAATATCGAGTCTATAAAACACGTCAAAACTCCACGAAGCACAACAAGCATATCGGTGAGAACACTCGTTCAAACAGCATACACACCGAGACATTTGACTACACATCACATTTTTTCCCGCTCCGACATGGAATTTCTCTGCACTGTAGCCTACTATAGGCTACTTGTTGTAACCATTAAAACACGTATTTAGTTTCAAATGTTTAAATATTATAATGTTATTTTTTAACAAAAGCCAAATAGGTGCGTTCACTGCACATGGCAGAAAATTGTACAAAAAGTCAAACACAAAGTTCAAAGGTGTAATAAGTGAGATAAGGGAAAAAGAAAAACTTGACAAGACTCTCCACAGACAGCCCCAGGGAAATATAGCAGGGCAGACAGAGAATTATAAATTATAAACAAACCTCCAAATCCACAGTCATACTGAACCTCACGATAACAACAGACCTGAGTGAATTGTAAAGAGGGTGCGACAAGATAAGCACCATATCTGTGTGAGAGATGTGAGGTTTGCTCGAAACTGAGAAGGCAGTTGTGGAAAGCTAAGGTTTTGTGGATGGCAGAACCTTATTAGATCTCTCGATACAGACTAGCACTTTTATCACACGTCTTCTACTAATGGTCTGCAAAGTTTGGTACTTTTTTGTCTTGGTCACTGTCTACCTTCGCTGTATAGAAGACAACAGTTGCATGTTGAGGTTCTGAAATCTGTGATTATTCCTGACAACGTGCCCTGCTGATGCTTCCGGGTCTCTGTAATACTGTTTGTTGGCTTCATACAACATCACTTTAACATCTTTACTCTAGTAGTTTTATTCAAATTCACACCTATAATTGTGTATGTGTCAACTATAACCTCTTTATGGGTCTCTTCTGGTCAATATTAACTCTTTCATAGCTCAGGAGACATACAGTTTATCCCTTAAATCTCATCTTTGATCACCAAAATGACATATTTAAATGTTTTTCCTGTAAAAAAAAAAATTCTTCATGCCTTAAAAGAGCTTGCTTGAATGTAACTCTACACCCTTACTTCATTTAGTATATGCGGATACATGAATATGCAAATTAGCCCCACCTCCTCTCTCTCACACCAGCTCAGAGACCCATTCGGTCAACTTTTACTCAAATTACTGTAATAAACACATAAAGATAATTAATATGATTAGCCTTTTGCTTGACTACGTTATCAAACAGCTAATAGAGTGGTGCAGGTATGACATCACTTTCTAGGCCAAAATGCGGACGCGAGTTAGCATTTTAGCACTCCCGTTTCCATCGTCACGAAATCAGTGGGTTTTTTCTAGTGGGGTTTTGGTTAAATGGCTGAAATAAGGTCTGTGGTGATCACAAGCTCGAGACACTTTCACGTTTTATTCTACGTGATAAAATACATCAGTATTACCCCACGCGTGATTTTTCTTAAGATGTTACGTGTCTTGAAAAAGCCAGTTGCTAACAAGTGGCTAAATGGGACTACAGAGGCTGTCGAGGAGATTAAACGTCATCACGACGAACAGGTAAACTCAGTCCACTTTTACAGCCTCGTTGTACAAACCTGATTCCAAAAAAGTTGTGACACTGTACAAATTGTGAATAAAAACAGAATGCAATGATGTGGAAGTTTCAAATTTCAATATTTTATTCAGAATACAACATATATGACATATCAAATGTTTAAACTGAGAAAATGTATAATTTTAAGGGAAAAATAAGTTGATTTTAAATTTCATGGCATCAACACATCTCAAAAAAGTTGGGACAAGGCCATGTTTACCACTGTGTGGCATCCCCTCTTCTTTTTATAACAGTCTGCAAACGTCTGGGGACTGAGGAGACAAGTTTAGGAATAGGAATGTTGTCCCATTCTTGTCTAATACAGGCTTCTAGTTGCTCAACTGTCTTAGGTCTTCTTTGTCGCATCTTCCTCTTTATGATGCGCCAAATGTTTTCTATGGGTGAAAGATCTGGACTGCAGGCAGGCCATTTCAGTACCTAGATCCTTCTTCTACGCAGCCATGATGTTGTAATTGATGCAGTATGTGGTCTGGCATTGTCATGTTGGAAAATGCAAGGTCTTCCCTGAAAGAGACGACGTCTGGATGGGAGCATATGTTGTTCTAGAACTTGGATATACCTTTCAGCATTGATAGTGCCTTTCCAGATGTGTAAGCTGCCCATGCCACACGCGCTCATGCAACCCCATACCATCAGAGATGCAGGCTTCTGAACTGAGCGCTGATAACAACTTGGGTTGTCCTTGTCCTCTTTAGTCTGGATGACATGGCGTCCCAGTTTTCCAAAAAGAACTTCAAATTTTGATTCGTCTGACCACAGAACAGTTTTCCACTTTGCCACAGTCCATTTTAAATGATCCTTGGCCCAGAGAAAACGCCTGCGCTTCTGGATCATGTTTAGATATGGCTTCTTTTTTGACCTATAGAGTTTTAGCCGGCAACAGCGAATGGCACGGTGGATTGTGTTCACCGACAATGTTTTCTGGAAGTATTCCTGAGCCCATGTTGTGATTTCCATTACAGTAGCATTCCTGTATGTGATGCAGTGCCGTCTAAGGGCCCGAAGATCACGGGCATCCAGTATGGTTTTCCGGCCTTGACCCTTACGCACAGAGATTGTTCCAGATTCTCTGAATCTTTGGATGATATTATGCACTGTAGATGATGATAACTTCAAACTCTGCAATTTTTCTCTGAGAAACTCCTTTCTGATATTGCTCCACTATTTTTCGCCATAGCATTGGGGGAATTGGTGATCCTCTGCCCATCTTGACTTCTGAGAGACACTGCCACTCTGAGAGGCTCTTTTTATACCCAATCATGTTGCCAATTGACCTAATAAGTTGCAAATTGGTCCTCCAGCTGTTCCTTATATGTACATTTAACTTTTCCGGCCTCTTATTGCTACCTGTCCCAACTTTTTTGGAATGTGTAGCTCTCATGAAATCCAAAATGAGCCAATATTTGGCATGACATTTCAAAATGTCTCACTTTCAACATTTGATATGTTATCTATATTCTATTGTGAATAAAATATAAGTTTATGAGATTTGTAAATTATTGCATTCCTTTTTTATTCACAATTTGTACAGTGTCCCAACTTTTTTGGAATCGGGTTTGTACTTGTAATTGTGCTCTTATAAACTATTCTAACTCAAACTTTCTGGGAAAATGTTTTTAGATAACTGAAAGAGTTGTCGGAAGCTTAGTGATGGTGACGTTGAATTCGTAGGACCATGGTGTAGGTCGTTTATAGCCTACCTTTAGCTTTTTACTTCTGGCGACTGCTTCAAAATTCATAAAAGTTGTGTTCATCTGTGAAAATTATCTTGATTTACAAAACGTGCAAGTACCATAAACTTTTGTTAATCACAGAGCTTGTTTTTAGCTATAACCCAAAAGCCTATGGGAAAATCCTATTGGGTTTTTGTTGAGGGAACCAGTGTGATGTGAACTGCCGGTTGGCCTACAAAATGACGTTATACCTATAATGCTATATAATGTGTTGCTTATGTTACACAAACCATGTTCCCGTTCGCCATCTCAGTCTGCCTTCTAAAAATCAGCATCCTTAGAAACACTTTGAACATCATAGAACGTCAGTAGAGAAAAGTATAGTTCATTATAACATGATAATATACTGTATATCATATACATAATTCACCCGCTATATTGCTAAAAGTACCCGATTTTTCATATCAACCGAAAAATATACCAGGATAACCTGGCTTCTCTTGAGACTTCCCTGCTTTGCAGCATAGTCAAGTCAAGTCAAGTCACATTTATTTATATAGCGCTTTTTACAATACAGTTTCAAAGCAGCATAGCATAGTAATGATATGCTAAAGCCCGCCCGCCCTCACGTGGACGTGATTGGTTACAAGGTAGTTTGTGATGTAAGAAACACCAGCGATTTCAAAATGTGTTTTTAAGACTGTCTTTTTTTCAATGCAGTTTTAAGGAGAAAATAATCAGCAATGGTGTTGACATGAATTTGCACATGGTTTGTCTGAAAGCATATTAAAAACACCACATAGACATACAAACAACATTAAAAACTTGATTTTCACCACAGGGGGTCTTTAAACATCATCACACTGAACAAATTAAAACTGCTCTACTCACTTTTCTACTTTCACAGCCTCATTGTGTTTGCAAACTATTCTAACTTAAATTTTCAGAAAAAGGTTTTTTTTTATTTTTTTATTTTTTTTATTGGGAGAATGAAAGTTGTTGGAAGCTAAATGGTGGCGACATTGAAGTCATCAAGCCATGTATTTTCTTTATAGCATACCTTTAGCTTTTAACTTTTTTTTTGCTTAAATTCATAAAAGTTGTGTTCATTTGTGAAGATTATCATGATGTACAAAATGTGTGAAATTTTGTAAAAAAAAAATTTGTTTGTCACAGAGCTTATTTCCTGCAATAATCCAAAAACCAATGGAAAAATACTATTGACTGTCTGGCTTTTGTTGAGGGAACCAGGGTTATGCTAACTACAAAAATATTTACTGCAGCACTCTATTGGGTTTCACAAAATACATGCCATGGTTATTTGGGCATATTTTTTTTGTACATTCTATATTTAAAATGTACATGCAGTTTCATGCTGATATGGTTAGTGTACCACGTTATCGCTTTTTTTTTTTTTTTCTTTAGTGAAGAATCAATACTCACATTTTCCCTTTTGCTCTGACCACATCCCGGTTCCCCCATGTATGTGTGTTTTCCTCCTACAGTTCCTTCCCAGATCTGCAAGCTCTATTGAATCAATGTCTCTGAGTCAGTTGTGAAAGTGAGCATGTATGTTCAGGCAGAATCTGTCTGCTTATTGATACAATATATCAGCCCTGTGTGCCTGTGTGCACATGTTAGCACTGTGTTTGTTGCTCGAAATCAGTTTTTTTCTCAAATACCAGAGGCCAGACGTGTAAATCTCAGTCCAGTCTGGCTTTCTCTTTCTGTTCTGTCAGTCAGGAAAGGCCGTTCTGAAGGGCGCAGCGCCATGCGGCTCTGGAGACATCAGCAGCGTTCTGTCAGGCTTTCTGATCCTGAATTCAGCAGCCCTGACAGCCACGACACGTTGAACAAATATTCACATCTGAGTCTTTTTCTCATCCACACACGCGCTCCTTCTCCTTCAGTTCTGACAGGAGAATGTGCACCGCTGCAGAACATCAGATGCACTGATGAATAGCACAATGACATCAGGGAGAAACAAAGCTTTGTGCTGAGTCAGAAACGCACGGCATCTCATGGCTGTCAGCTGGAGACGCTGAATGTTGCAAACTGCAGCGATGAGGCATGTCTGCGAGACGGGTTTAAAATCTGTCGATCTCTCCTCTTTTTGAATTTAACATCAGGATCAAGCAGATGGAGACGCTAAGAACTTAATCGTTTTTCAAGTCTGTTGCATCTTTAGATGAAACTCCAAAACACTTGCATATCCACAGACCTTCTAAAATTCCCTTTTTCTTTGACCTTTTCTTCCTTTTACCCATAATCCCTTTCTAATGAGTTCCTGTTTTCTCATGTTTGAGGCATGTCTTAAGGGATTCAGCAGTAGGCCGCAGGCATATCTTGTACCCTATGCTTGGCTGCCACTGCTTTGCCCAGCTAAAGTGATGGATATGTCCTGAATTTATGCTGTAAGGCTGCCCCGAGAAAAGATTGCAATGCATCTTTGTGGCAATTACGTCATATAGTTTAGTTTTACCCAGATTTCAGTAAACAGTTGTGCCACTGTTTTTCAGTGAAAAAGCTTGTCTTATTCACATGCTATCATACTTAACCACGTGCTAAATATGCTGATTTAAGGTTAATGGCAGAATTCACGTATACAATGACTTAAAATCACATCTTCTACCAAATTCTAAATTAAAATTATTTTTTGAAATTTTTTGGGGGGCAAATCTGAGTCAACAATTAAGAAAAAAAAATAAAAAATTCAGGGTGGTACAACAGTCCTGATATAATAAAGGAAAAATCCTGTTAAAAGTAAAGAAAACCTTATGTAGTTTTATTATTTGTATTTGTATTCTTTTTTATTATGTAAAAAATGCATGCTAGAAATGTCCGGGTGAAGAAAAAAGACATACATTTGAATGATTATATTGTAATATGTAATATATTTGTGTATATATATATACACATATACACTCACCTAAAGGATTATTAGGAACACCATACTAATACTGTGTTTGACCCCCTTTCGCCTTCAGAACTGCCTTAATTCTACGTGGCATTGATTCAACAAGGTGCTGAAAGCATTCTTTAGAAATGTTGGCACATATTGATAGGATAGCATCATGCAGTTGATGGAGATTTGTGGGATGCACATCCAGGGCACGAAGCTCCCGTTCCACCACATCCCAAAGATGCTCTATTGGGTTGAGATCTGGTGACTGTGGGGGCCATTTTAGTACAGTGAACTCATTGTCATGTTCAAGAAACCAATTTGAAATGATTCGAGCTTTGTGACATGGTGCATTATCCTGCTGGAAGTAGCCATCAGAGGATGGGTACATGGTGGTCATAAAGGGATGGACATGGTCAGAAACAATGCTCAGGTAGGCCGTGGCATTTAAACGATGCCCAATTGGCACTAAGGGGCCTAAAGTGTGCCAAGAAAACATCCCCCACACCATTACACCACCACCACCAGCCTGCACAGTGGTAACAAGGCATGATGGATCCATGTTCTCATTCTGTTTACGCCAAATTCTGACTCTACCATCTGAATGTCTCAACAGAAATCGAGACTCATCAGACCAGGCAACATTTTTCCAGTCTTCAACTGTCCAATTTTGGTGAGCTCGTGCAAATTGTAGCCTCTTTTTCCTATTTGTAGTGGAGATGAGTGGTACCCGGTGGGGTCTTCTGCTGTTGTAGCCCATCTGCCTCAAGGTTGTGCGTGTTGTGGCTTCACAAATGCTTTGCTGCATACCTCGGTTGTAACGAGTGGTTATTTCAGTCAAAGTTGCTCTTCTATCAGCTTGAATCAGTCGGCCCATTCTCCTCTGACCTCTAGCATCAGCAAGTCATTTTCGCCCACAGGACTGCCGCATACTGGATGTTTTTCCCTTTTCACACCATTCTTTGTAAACTCTAGAAATGGTTGTGCGTGAAAATCCCAGTAACTGAGCAGATTGTGAAATACTCAGACCGGCCCGTCTGGCACCAACAACCATGCCACGCTCAAAATTGCTTAAATCACCTTTCTTTCCCATTCTGACATTCAGTTTGGAGTTCAGGAGATTGTCTTGACCAGGACCACACCCCTAAATGCATTGAAGCAACTGCCATGTGATTGGTTGATTAGATAATTGCATTAATGAGAAATTGAACAGGTGTTCCTAATAATCCTTTAGGTGAGTGTATATATATATATATATATATATATATATATGTATGTGTATGGATTTGTGTTTGTGTTTGTTTAAAAATTACAGATGCTCATGTCTATGTGTCAAGGTCAATAACTTAAATATTAGTTTAGGCAAGATTGGTTCAGGTTGTAAAATCCCTTGCGGGGCGACTCCCAAAAAAGTAATGTAAGGAAGATGTTAACTAACTATTAAAGGATTAGTTCACCCAAAAGTGAAAATTCTGTCATTAATTACTCAACCTTATGTCGTTCCAAACCCGTAAGACTTTCGCTCATCTTCGGAACACGAATGAAGATTTTTTTGATGAAACCTGGGATTGTTCTGTCCCTTGTTTGACAGCTACACAACTACCACTGACGCTTCAAAAAGTTCATAAAGAGATTATAAAACTAATCCATATGAATTAAACGGTTTAGTCCCAATTTTCTGAAGAGACACAATTGCTTTATATGATGAACAGATTGAATTTAGGCTTTTAGTCACATATAAACATTCATCAACGCACACATCAGTTATGGTAAACGGAAGCTCAAACATATTCGCTTGATGTGCAAGAACCAATGAGGTTCATTCTAGTGGGTTACGCAGCACATTTGAGCTTCCGCAAGAACCAATGAGGTTTGTTCTCGCGCGTCAAGCAAGTACAGTTGAGCTTCTGTTTATGTTCGCTGATCAATGTTTATATGTGAATAAAAGCCTAAATTCAATCTGTTCATCTTATTAAGCGATCAAGTCTCTTCAGAAATTTGAACTAAACCACTCTTTATGAACTTTTTGAAGCGTCAAAGTGGTAGAGCTCTCAGATTTCATCAAAAAGATCTTCATTTGTGTTCCGAAGATGAACGAAAGTCTTACGGATTTTGAACGACATAAGGTTGAATAATTAATGACAGAATTTTCACTTTTGGGTGAACTAACCCTTTAATAGTTAGTTAATAGAGAATTGGACCCTAAACTAAAGTGTGACCATATTTTCCTTACACCGAGAATATCATTACTTTTTGGTAGTCGCCCCGCAAGGCATTTTACAACCCGAACCAATCTTGCCTAAACAAATATTGACACACACACACACACACACACACACACAAATCCATACATATCTATATATGTCACGGGTGGTTGCAGGCAGACAGATGAAGACAATTAATAAAGTTCAACAACAGGTTTTAAAAATAATATTCCTTCACCAAGCAGACAGGCGCAACACAAACTATACATAACGGTACAAACGGTGACTGAACAAAGAGTGCAGGGAAGGGTGCAGGTTAAATAACAGACAGAAACGAGATGATTAACAACACACAGCTGAAACAACTGAACTCATAATGACAGTGACCATAGGAACAAAGGAGTAGCGGGAAACTGAACAAAGGAAGAAATCAAAACACAAGCAAAACAGACATAACCCTGACAATATATATGCAAATATATATTACAATATAATAATTCAAATGTGTCTTTTTACTTCACTCTGACATTTCTGGCATATATTTTTTCATAATAAATAATTATACAAATTCTAAACTACATAAAGTTTTTTTTCTTTTAACGGGCTTTAATTAATGACAGAATTTTCATTTTTGGGTGAACTATCCCTTTAACTACGACTTTTGCCTCAATAAACTCCTAATTACAGCTTATTAATAGTTAGTAAGGTAGTTGTTAAGTTTAGGTATTGGGTAGGATTAAAGGATGTAGAATATGGTCATGCAGAATAAGGCTAATATGTGCTTTATAAGTACTAATAAACAGCCAATATCCTAGTAATACGCATGCTAACAAGCAACTAGTTAATAGTGAGAATTGGACCCTAAAGTGTTACTGAAACTATTTTTCTTTATTGTTATATCACATGACATTTTAAGAGTCATTAAATCGAAACCAAGGTATAATGTTTTTTAAAACCATTTGGAATGATACAGTACCTATTAAAATAGTTTAATCACATTTAATTCTGCTTAACAGCTGCACCGAGCACGTCATTGAAGTGTGTTAAGAGAGGCCTGGCTGCATGTTGGAAAGGATTATCTCTGAGCTAATAGTCATTAGCAGTCCACTTCAGCCTCTGTAATCAACTCTGCCCAGGGACTCATCAATACCGTGTTTACCAGAGTCCTAATACTATTATTGGCTTATTAGAGAGATTGTCTTGCTTGCTGAAAAGGAAGGTTGAGTGCAGATAATTTAACTAAGGCCTGCAGACACTCGTTTTGTTTCTTAATTAAACTGTGGCCTGGAAATCAGTTGCTGTCATAGGATGTTGAGGAGAGGCTAGTTAATTTCCTAAACTGTTGAAAATCATTTGGTCTTCATTAGTAAATTATGTGTGTATGATGATTGTAAGTACGTAAGTACTTAACAGTTTACAAATAGCAATATTATCTATAATTGTTAAAATGACATTCTTATTTATTAAAACCTTGCTTTGGCTCTGAGACATTAAGTTGTTGGTTCCCTAGTGGAGCTTGTTGATCAATAATCACTATTAAAGAATAAATCAATTTATTTGTTCTTCCAGTGGACTTGTCTGAGACAAGTTATTTGTTAATATGATGTACTGTATTCGAATGGGACATGTTCCTTAATCAATAACCTGGAAGAACATTTCAATCAGCCAATCAGATTTGTGTGTTATAACTAGCGCTATTGGTCGTTCCTTGCAGTAACCTACTTGGCAAAATCACATAAAACTTTTTGGTTGTTTCTAAATGTGGATGATGTTGGGAATCTGGTTTGCCATCACACTGTGCTGTTTATCTGATGTTGACCATAATGCTAATGCTAATGCTATGTGCACAGTTCTCTGTGAAGGTTAGATTTAGGGGTAATAGTTGGGTTAGGACAAAGAAAATATCATTACCTGATATAAAAACAGGTCTATGAGATGTCCTCACAAGTGTGTGAAAATATGAAAATATATTACGTTTCACAATTTTAAGTACACAGAACTTTTTATTTCAAGACGTATCTTATCGTTCAGTGAGTGAAATGTTAATTCAGAAACATCTCTGACTGATTAAGTGAGTTCATTAAGTAAAAGATTCATCAGACTGATTCAAACGAGTCTTTTTGAACAATTTATTAAAAGAACCAGCTCATTAGAGTCATTTGCTGGTGATTTAGAGTGCACTGCTAGGACAAAGATGCATTTTTGCCACTGTTTTGTGGCACATAGTATTTCTCATCACATCCAGTTCAACTCAAGATGCAGCAGTCAAAACATTATTTTACAGTATTTATATGCTATTATAATATTTATTAATATTTTGAATTAGCTTTTGTTTTATAATTTCAGTTATAATTTTAATTTTAGTTTAAGTTTTTATTTTGTTATGTGCTTGTGATATTATTCTTTTTTTGTTAAGCTTCAGTTTTAGTTTTAGTAATTTTCAGTTTCAACACATTAATTTTGGTTACTTGCCACATTTGCTTTTGATTATATTATAGATTAAACTAGATTCAGTGGGTTGATACTGATGGGCTTAATGTCTGCGGTTAAAATAACTGCTGTGAATTATTATTCACGTCCATTCTACATGACAATTTGTTTCTAGCAGCTCAATGTTTTCAATGTAATCAGTTCGCAGAAGAGCCGTCTGGGGTTACGGGGATGAATTAGAGTTGAGTTATTAGCCATTAGACATAAAGGCAGACAGTTTAACGCCCCTGTCGAGCGCTTGTGACAGCAAATATACAAGCGTAACTTAAGAATGTTTTTGTTCTGATTCCACATGCAGACAGAAGCACTTACATACACATTTATTACCTGAGAGTTATTGTTAAGTCAAGTCTCTTTCCATTGCATGGACTGGTCTGTTGGTGACGTTAATGTGCTGTGAAGCTTACATCTCTCGTCCAGTGTGGCTCATGGGGACATAATTATGCCGTCATCGGCCCTGGGACATCATTACCGCACCGTCCTCACGGCAGTCTCTGGCACATTCTGTATCTCAGCCATTAGCAGCAACACCCCTCACTGTCTACATCACAATAAACAAGCCGTTAGTCTGTTTATGACACCGCTGGCGAGACGGGCCACTGTGTCTTATTAAGAGGCGCTTCACAAACTCAAGCCGAGTCAAGTTTGTGTACATGTGTTGTTGTTCTCTGTGTGGGTTAAATAAAAGAGGGAGAACTTATAAACTGGTTGCCATGCTCAGGTGTTGGTAGATGGTTTTCTTGTTTAGATCTGTCATTCATTTCTCAGAATGTGGCAGATGTGATTCCAGACAGGTTGAGTATCAGCCTCTGACAGACCACTCATAGCCCGTTCATTGATTCTCTGATGCATATTTCGCATGAAAAAGGCAAATGTGTATGTCAAAATAGTAAGTTATAATCTGATTGGATGGCTTTATGCAACTTCTTGGCACTTTTAAGTTTACAAATGTATACTTTTAAGTGTACTTTAACAGTAGTAAACTTAGAGTACACAACTGGTTTACAAGGTTTTCTTTTGAATTGCAACTATACTGTGAACTATACTACAAGTGAAGTAATATACTTCTAGGCCATTTTTTAGTTTATGACAGTACACTTTGAAGGATAGTCTCAGTAAACTACTAGTTTAATAGTTTTCTTAACTGCAATACTTGAATTTAATGTCATATTTATAGTTTACTATTATTTTTGCACTTTATTTATAGGCCTACTGGGTTCCTACTTGTATTCATTTTTATACTTGATATATACTTTCAACTGTACATTACGTAGACTTGCAATTAACTCCTATGTACACTACCAGCGGATGTATGCCAATGATTTATGTATTGGGCTACATATGCTCCTTTTCATATTTGACTTTTTTGGGATGAGATTTAAATGATTTATTCTGGCAATGGCTTATAATGGAAGTCAGTATGAAGTCCCGTTGGGGAGTTCTTCAAGTGTGCATCACTTGTGTGAGTGATGATAACTCACAATGTACCTTGCCACAATGTGCCAGTACATTATCTTGGGAAACAAAGCCACAACCTAACCACTCATACAATAGTTTACCCAGATTTCGTCACCATTTACTCCAAATTTGTATGATGTTTTTTGACATTTTTGTTTTTTTGTCTTTCTTTTTTCCTGTGGAACACAAGAAGAGATGTTTAGAAGAATGTTCATGCTGATAAATAAAAACATACAGTCACCAAAAAACACCTTAAAAGTAGTGGTTGACCGATATGGAATTTTTGGTGGTCGATGCCAATATCTTAGAGAGCAGGGTAGCTGATGGACCTATATGAAATATGGACCCTTTTCACATTTCCAGGGTTCTCAGAAGTGTAACTCATCATTGTTGGGTAAACTTCTATAGTGGTGAACGGGAGACAACAGCATGCATATACACTCACCTAAAGGATTATTAGGAACACCATACTAATACTGTGTTTGACCCCCTTTCGCCTTCAGAACTGCCTTAATTCTACGTGGCATTGATTCAACAAGGTGCTGAAAGCATTCTTTAGAAATGTTGGCCCGTATTGATAGGATAGCATCTTGCAGTTGATGGAGATTTGTGGGATGCACATCCAGGGCACGAAGCTCCCGTTCCACCACATCCCAAAGATGCTCTATTGGGTTGAGATCTGGTGACTGTGGGGGCCATTTTAGTACAGTGAACTCATTGTCATGTTCAAGAAACCAATTTGAAATGATTCGAGCTTTGTGACATGGTGCATTATCCTGCTGGAAGTAGCCATCAGAGGATGGGTACATGGTGGTCATAAAGGGATGGACATGGTCAGAAACAATGCTCAGGTAGGCCGTGGCATTTAAACGATGCCCAATTGGCACTAAGGGGCCTAAAGTGTGCCAAGAAAACATCCCCCACACCATTACACCACCACCACCAGCCTGCACAGTGGTAACAAGGCATGATGGATCCATGTTCTCATTCTGTTTACGCCAAATTCTGACTCTACCATCTGAATGTCTCAACAGAAATCGAGACTCATCAGACCAGGCAACATTTTTCCAGTCTTCAACTGTCCAATTTTGGTGAGCTCGTGCAAATTGTAGCCTCTTTTTCCTATTTGTAGTGGAGATGAGTGGTACCCGGTGGGGTCTTCTGCTGTTGTAGCCCATCCGCCTCAAGGTTGTGCGTGTTGTGGCTTCACAAATGCTTTGCTGCATACCTCGGTTGTAACGAGTGGTTATTTCAGTCAAAGTTGCTCTTCTATCAGCTTGAATCAGTCGGCCCATTCTCCTCTGACCTCTAGCATCAACAAGGCATTTTCGCCCACAGGACTGCCGCATACTGGATGTTTTTCCCTTTTCACACCATTCTTTGTAAACTCTAGAAATGGTTGTGCGTGAAAATCCCAGTAACTGAGCAGATTGTGAAATACTCAGACCGGCCCGTCTGGCACCAACAACCATGCCACGCTCAAAATTGCTTAAATCACCTTTCTTTCCCATTCTGACATTCAGTTTGGAGTTCAGGAGATTGTCTTGACCAGGACCACACCCCTAAATGCATTGAAGCAACTGCCATGTGATTGGTTGATTAGATAATTGCATTAATGAGAAATTGAACAGGTGTTCCTAATAATCCTTTAGGAACACACACACACACCGATCAGGCTTAACATTATGACCACTGACAGGTGAAGTAAATAACACTGATTATCTCTTCACCACTGCACCTGTTAGTGGATGGGATATATTAGGCAGCAGGTGAACATTTTGTCCACAAAGTTGATGTGTTAGAAGCAGGAAAAATGGGCAAGCGTAAGGATTTGAGCGAGTTTGACAAGGGCCAAATTGTGATGGCTAGACGACTGGGTCAGAGCATCTCCAAAACTGCAGCTCTTGTGGGGTGTTCCCGGTCTGCAGTGGTCAGTATCTATCAAAAGTGGTCCAAGGAAGGAACAGTGGTGAACTGGCGACAGGGTCATGGGTGGCCAAGTGAAGTGACCCACTAGTGGGTCTAGTGAAGTTCATGCCTCGACGGGTTAGGGCTGTTTTGGCAGCAAAAGGGGGACCAACACAATATTAGAAAGGTAGAAAGGTGGTCACAATATTTTCATATTTGAAAATGATAAAAAACATCTGTAAAATAACTAGATTTATACTTTACACAGCAACTTGATTTTGTAATTATATTATAGTATTTTTCACAAATCAAGATGTTGAAAAAACACAAAAAGTTGAAAAAAAGAGAACAGAGAACATTCTTGATCCCTCAAAACTCTTTTCTCTAGGTTTGACGTCAAATGCCATTTGGTTCTTGCCAAATTGTGTCAAATTACTGTTCTAGCTATTACACATGGCTGTGTCCGTTAATTTTTCAATTATTTCTAATAAAAGAAATAATTTACAGAAGCCTCCTGGTGGGCTGCGCGCCACCCACCCACCAGCTGACACCCACTGTCTCAAAAGACCCTCAGACCTCCGCAAACTGGCCATAAAAAGGTGTTAGTGAGAGAGAACGTGCACAGCAGGTCTCACATCTTCAATTAATCAATGTCAGCACGAAAATAACCGATGCACGAACGCTTCGGGCTGCTTCTCTTTCTCTCTTTCCGTCGCTCTCCATGTGTCACTTCACTCATGTTTGCTCTCATTCAATCTTTTCTTGCGACAGGCTGCATTTCTCCAATAATCTGTGAATATTTCATAAAGCGTACCGACGGTGGCCCGCGGAGGGCAGAGGAGGGCGGCCTGGTCCTGCTGAGCTCGCAGGTGCTGCCTGACGGCTGATTGCCTCTGATCTCCACAATGAAATGGGTTGCTGTTGCATCTCGGTCCCAAATCTTTGTCTGTTCCACACTGTGTCCTCCTTCAACCCCCATCAAATCACACAGAAACGTGTTTGTGTGTTTTATTTATTCACTCTGCGTACTGCAGATGGAAGCGGCTAATGAAAAATAAAATAAACCTTGGTCTTAGAGAGTGTGTTGGGAGGTCTGGGCTGCAGAACGCAGTGAAGGGTACGGACCGACAATGGAAGACAGGGATGATCTTTGTTTTGGCACTGATGTGAAGTCGCTCACTGATGCAAAGCAATTTCCTCCCTCAAATTGCATTTTCTGCAGTGTAGGGGGGTTTCTGATGTTTGCCTGTATGTATTGCGTTATGAATTTTGCTTCCTATGTCTGTTGTCTAGCTCTGGAGAAAGACATTTTGTTCTGTCACACTTTCCCAAGTTGGAAATTTTGACTGTGTGAGTTGAATTTAATGGAGCCTCATTCTATGCTCTAAAAGCATTTCAATGGTGCTGGGAAAGTATGTACTTTTGAATATGTAGTAATATACTAGGAACATGCTGCCATATCAAATAGCATCTTGAAACAATAGACTCCCTTGCCGCATTCCCTTGTGAAAAAGAATTGCTCTTAATTGTATTGAATGCATTTGTAGTGTACTTAAAGTGCCCATATTGTTTTTTTATTTTAGAATATTCTCTTTCATACAGTGTGTAATATAGCTGTTTGTGAATTGAAACGTTCTGCAAAGTTGTAAAGTCGAAATTGCACGATAAATAAAGTTGTCTCCCAAAAGAAAGTATCGACTCTGAACCGCCTATACGAGTCGTTTGTAATTCGAATCCCACTGCGTGACGGTTCTACATCACTAGAAAAGACATTTGCATAATGCCCGCTTATGTTGTACGTTGTCCGCCCTCAAACAACTTGTCCCGCCCTCAAACGTCATTTTACTGACGACTGCTTCTCAAATCTCGGAGTTCAACGCGGGATTCGCAAAACGCGGGATTCGCAAAACGCTTGTACGCAAAATACGTAGTTTTGTGTTTTATATTGTGTAAGTTTCCGGCTAACCGGCTAACTCATGTTATTACTGTCTTACTGAAATACTTCTGCTAATCACCTGTGGGCCACTATTACCTAAAACTGTGTCTATTAATGCAGATTGTCTGTCGTTCTTACTACTTTAATTAAAGATAAGGGATGGAGCAAAATTTGTTTTACAAACTATTATGTTACATCAGTCATTCATGTTAGTGCTCGGCTAACGTATGCTCTGTTATTGATACAGTTCCCAAATGTGCACCACCATAAATTAAATGAAATAAATAAATAAAAGAAATATACACATCGGTTTGTTGATGGACGTACATTTGTTAATGCTGACGGTAAGGAAATACAGTTGCAACATCTCACAATGTACCTCAAAATGAGTAGCGTGACATCCTGCTCAAGTCGTCTTTGCGATAGAGGTTCAGGTTGAATAACTAGTTCTTCCAATGTTTCATCATCAAACTCGCACTCGGATTGATATGGTAAAATTGACACCATCGTTATGGTCTGTACTGCGTGTACAATCACTGAGCTTTAGGAAGCGGAGCTGAAGTTTATGGTAATAGCGCTTTGCGCTGTAAGCGGTAGACCAATCACAACAGACTTTGCCGTCTGGTCAATCAGAGCAGAGTAGGCTCGCAGAAAGAAGGGATTTAGAGAGACTGATTAATCCAACGAGTCGTTTGAGAATCATTGAACAATGTGGTGATGTGCAATGTATATTATGAGAAAATGAAGGTGTTTTTTGACCTTTAATGCATGTAAAACTGTTGTAGGCAGTAAATAGCCTTTAAAATAGCATAATAGGGGCACTTTAAGTATATATACTTCAATAATATGCAATAATATAATAATAATGAAATAAAAATCCACTTGAGTGTACTTAAAGTACACTTTCATGTCAATGTTTCTTAACACAATTAAGTACACGTTTATTATATCATTTCCTATTTTAGTTTTTTTTTTTTCCTGCATGTTGGTTGGACCACATGAAGTTGTATTTGCATACATAAATTTTTCAAATATTAATAATAAATATGTAGTTTTTTTTTTTTTTTTTTTTTTTTTTTTACTTTGCATTACTTACCAAATTCTTCAACTGAAAAAGTTAAGAAGTGAGCATCACAAACTTCTCTTTCATATTGCAAGAGATTTTGGGAAATATTAGCTAATAAAACATGGATGAATGCAAACAGAAATGTAATATGAGTTTGGATGTACTAGTTTTGCATGCTCTTTAATAATGAAAATATGTGAATTGGGACACAGCAACTTTCCCACCTAAGGAGCGTTTGGCTTGTCTATCCTTTCAGAGCTCCTAATAGTAATCAAAGCATGCTGGGATTTGTGGGTGTTTGGATTTTTGAGGTGAGCCCACTGCCTCATTTTTAGAGCAGTGGGAGTTAACTGCTGATCAATCTAAACGTCTCAGGTTTTGCCAAGTCACATGGTCAGGATCAGGATAAAAGACAACCAATACTCGCTCTCTTCATCTTGTTCTGTCCTTCACAGCTCATTTGTTCTCTCTTTATTAAGCTTCAATGTATTGCTGTTGATGAAAACTCGGTGTTCTCCTTGAAACAAAATGCCTTGACAAATTATATTCTGCTAACTCTACATTAATTTAACAGTACTTGGTGCACCAACAACGGAGAAGGACACGTTCTCGCAATGTTCTCCCAAATTTCTGCTTATACTGAAATATACTTTAATCTTTAAAGGCAAGAAAAGCACAGACTCCGTAATACCATTCCCCAGAAAGGATGCATTAAATTGATCAAAACTATAAATGCTGTTCTTTTGAACTTTCTATTCATCAAAGAATCTTTAATAATGTAATAATAAAAATCTATCAAGGTTTCCACAAAAATATTAAGCAGCACAACTGTTTTCAACATAATAAGAAATGTTTCATGAGTTTCATGATTTCTGAAGGATCATGTGACACTGAAGACTGGAGTAATGGCTACTGAAAATTCAGCTTTGTCATCACAGGAATAAATTATTTTTTTAAATATATTAAAAAATAAAACAGTTCTTTTAAAATTATAATAATATTTCACATTATTACTGTTTTTACACTGTAAAAATGCTAAGGTGAAAAACAGTTAATTGGTTAACAGAAATCTAACTTTACATTTTACTGTAATTTTACAGTAAAATACCGTTAAAGTTTTTGGAAGTGGAAAAAGAACATCACGTAATTTACAGTGAAAAAACATAAATTGACATTCCCAGAATTTCCTGCGTGACACTTCATATTTGATGTATTTTCGTTGAAATTACTGTTTCTTCTTAGTTTTTCTCAGTTTTTTCTAATCAGTTATGTACATTAGGGTTTTATGTTACATCTAATGTTGTTAAATTAATGTTTATTGCATTTTTTAAATTTCATGTGTGTTACCATGATGGTGTTTAGTGTTTGTGTGAATGACACTGTGCACCTTCTATATATTAGTATTGTAATATATACAGTTTTTTTTTTACCATTAATTTAACAGAATTTTTTTTTACAGTGTACTGTATTTTTGATCAAACAAATGCATCCTTGGTGAACATAAGGTGAGCATATGACAAACTTTTGAATGGTAGTGTATATAGGGTAAACGTACCTATTAAGTTCACCAAAGTCTACATTGAGACATTTTTAGTGCACAGGGTATTGGTTTCAGTACAAGAAGTTATGTTAAAATAAAATTTTAATCTTTCACACAATAATATTTTATTTTATTTTAAATGACAAAAGCACACCGTAAAAACAAATTTGTTCAGTTTACTTAATTCAATTGTGCAAACTCGTTGCCTTAATTTAATTAAGCACAACTTAATTGCATCAAGTTGTTCTTACTTAAACCGTTTAAGTTTTGTCAGCTTAATTCTATCTGTGATCTGAGGAAGTGTATTCCCAGAGTGCATTGCGGCATGAATAAATGAATTGCTTTTGTTTTACTATTTTTGGCTTTATTTTACCATTTGTCTTTTGTCAGTATAACCCCAATAACGACAGCAAATAAAATTGTAAAGGTCTTATTAATAATAAAAAAATAAAATAAAAAAAAAACATGTTACCATTGTTGTGTTTTGCATGCTGAATGTTGAAGTCTGTGTGTGACTTAAGCATGGTCAATTGGAAGATATTGTCACAAATATAGAGGGATTATATCAAACCAATTAAAAGTTTATGCCATAAGTATTAGCAAAAAAATGTTAAAAGATCATTATGTGACGTGAAATATAGTTATGTTGTATATCATTAATTCACAAATATTTTATATATATATATATATATATATATATATATATATAAAATGTAATACTTCCCTTTCTTTTGAAATCAGATAACTGTGATTTCTTGTTGCATTTCTGCATCAATAGGAAGAGAATTACAATAATATGAACGAAGTTCCAAGTGCCCAGTCAACGGGAACACTAATCACCATAATGGTGAGAGGAAGTGGAGGAAATGAGTGAAAAGTCAATTAAAAATTGCCCCGCCTCAAAAACCTTTTGCCTGCCTGTTTTTTTTTTTTTTTTTGCTTTAGCAAAATGGTACTCAAACCAGTCAAGTAATGTTTACTTGGGTTTTCTAAGTAACGAAGGCATAGCACGCAAATAGTTCAGATTACTAAATTGTTTTAAGTAAGTTCAACAAATTATTGGACATTTAAGTCAAGTTTACTAAAAAGTCTTAGTAAGAACAACTGTTGGATTAACTTGAAGTGACAACCATCAGTTAATATTTAAAGTCTGTTTATGAAGTATTTACATAGACTTTCAATGTGGATGAGCTTAAAGGGAGCACACTGAGCTTAATTGGAACAGCAACACTTTTTTTAATTAATAAATATTATTAAATCAAATTTAAAAGGACAATTTTGCTAAATAAATAATCTAGGTCATGTATTAAGTTCATACATATTTTAATATGAACAGCTACTACTGAAAATATCTATGAAATTATACTTTTTCTTATTGATGTCACACTGAAGCTGTGTGATTTTCATAGTAGTGCACCCTTTAAGCTCACCTTACAATAATATTAAGTCTTTAAAAATGACAGCAGTGTAAAACCACAGAACATCAATAAACTGTAAATGTATAATATAATGGATTTAAAAGTACAAGCCAGTAATGCCTGTGAAGTAATATATTAGTGTAGCACACAATCTTATACAGCTAGTAAGCTAACAGTGTTCTGTAGCATCTGTGCTATGTTGCTAAAACTATCTTTTGGATCTAACTGTAATTATTTCCCACATCCAGGTTCCAGGTTATAATATGCAAAAGTCTAAACATTAATCTCTTAATTTTGCAGTAAGAAGTTATACTTGTCGAAAATAAGGGCTTAAACATCTAAAAAATGCACATTTAAGGGGCTGCTCTTTTGGTGAAAGTTTTCAGACAGCTTTCAAAATGGCCACCAGACAGTGTGAACACATGAATACCCATATCTCAGTGTGCAATGGTCTGATTAGCTTGAAATTACAGGAGGTATATAGTAAGAAACACATCAGTTGGTTAAGACATCAAGTAGGATGATAAATTATTTTTTTCTTCTAGCTACTACTAGCTACGTTTTCTTCTAGCTCAAAGATAGTAGTGTGCTTAATGGGTACTTGAGCTTAATAGGTACGTTTACCCTACTGCATTTCATGGGAAAATGTGATGAACAAATTGGTGAAAAATAATGAAAGTTCTATGATGAGTGATACTTGTGGGTTTGGAATGACAAGAATGATGGCAGAATTGTAACATTTGGGTGAACGACTCCAAGTTTCTTCCGTAGACTAGCTCAATGGATACAGACACCACAGTAACACAAACTCCTTAGACACGCACAACTCTGCCTTACATTCAAAACACACTAATTTCATCACTCGCTGTGTCGTTCTCTTTCTCTCTGTAATTTTGCATTGGTTTAATTTGTGGTTGTGGAGCTGTGCTCCAGGGGTTAGTCTAGACATCCCCATTCACCGCCAGAGCTGAAGGGTCTCATTTTCCTCGCGGAGGGAAGCGTGTGTACATTTCGAGTGAGAGTGGGTGTGTGTATGTGGGACAGGCTAGTTAAATATGCTAATTAGTGTCATTTGCAGATTTTCAGTAGGGGTTGAGAGCTCAGCTGAGATCATCCATCTGTGCTTGTACAAGCACGTGTGTTAAGTTTGCGGCGCTGCATTGACCAGGTGACATTTGCAGAATCACCATTTACATAATTTAGCCAACGTGATTTACTCTGCAGCAAAGTTATATGTTTATCTGTGCTGTGTATCGGCAAGACACAGGGGTTATGATACAATATTGTGATATATTGCGATGCTGTAAGCAAAACGATATATTGCGATATTTCTTTTTCTTTTTTTGGAAGAGGATCTAATTTTAGAAAAACTTTTATGAATGGTTCATACGAATCATTCTTTCAAGAATCAGTTGGATTACATTGGTCTAGTCTTAGCCTCAGACGTCACGCCCACGGACCGTTGGCTGAACGTCTGATGCATATGGCACACATATCTGGAAACACTTCAGGAGTTTCGAAGTCGTCATCTGATTGGTTGAATTCTACAGGATGTCCGCGAGACGTGTGTGTTACATTCTTTAATGGTATCAACTAATCTTTAGGCTCAACTAAACCCTGGATTTTCAAATGTAAAGTTCGCGGCTCCATTGTTGCAGTGACGTTCTTGAATGAGTAATTTATGGATGCACGCCGGTCTGTTATTGCAGGGACATCGACTTTACATTTTCACGCACTTAAACATGACGCGGAACAAAATGAACTGTGATTGGTTGCGTTACATGTCAGTCAAACATCCTCTTGGGCGGTCCTTGACCAATGAAAGCTGCCTTGACCAATGAAGACCTTCTGCCGTCAGTCTGAATGTCTGGCTACGCGAGACTAACATTGGTCATACTGTATGGAATTGATTCACTAAAATGAACCGGCTCACAAGAGTCATTCTTTCAAGAATTGTTTGGAGTACATTGGTTGTGCTGTATGAATTTGATTCAATAAAATGAACCGGCTCATAAAAGTCATTCTGTCAAGAATTAGTTGTACTACATTTTTCAAGAATGGTTTGGACATTGGTTGTGCTGTATGAATTCAATTTACTGCAAAGATTTACTGGCTGATAAGAGTCATTCGTTCAGTAATCGGACTATACTGTTCGCTGTATGTTTTGCAGTGTAGATTTAGGGGCCGTTTATAACACTATTTTCAACTAAAAAAATTTAAACTTTTTAGGCGTTTTGGCCGTTCATTAACACGACACCGGCATTTTGGGGCCTTGAAAACGCAAGCTTTTGAAAACGGGATTCAAAGTGCAAGTTTTTGAAAACGTGACCATTTTCGTCTCCATGTAAAATACAAAAATGCGAATTTGTGAAAACGGTGACGTCATGCACATGCGTATTACGTGTTCAGTCTATAGGCAAGTAGTTTTTCTTTACAAAGTGACATCGCCAACTACTGGCCTGGCAGCATAATACAACGTTTTTAATAGTTTTCGCGGATCCTTGTGAACGGGGATTGTTTTGACAATGTTGTCGTCTGTACGCAAAAACCGCTTTTCTACATCGTTGTTGTGTAAACGTGCCCTTAATATCAATGTTGTGTTACAGCGGAATAGCATTGTAAAGTGTAGAAACAGATCCATTAAAAATAAATAAAAATGGAACTGGTTACTAATATGAACCAGCTCTCGATTCTCAACTCTAAAGCTCAAAATAGCAGCATTGGCTCAACCAATAGTGTGAATTTGGGGTGTCTAACCAATGGCAGAGTGGGGGGGGGCGGGGTTATTTTTCAGTTTTGTTTGGTTACGTTCCATCTTGGCTGCACAACTACTAATTTTCACTAGTCATCCAGAAAAGTAATGGACTTCTCGGCTGGTCAATGTTTACTTGATGTAAATGACACCCTACAATGTGCAGCAGCATCAGCAGGTTTTGCTGTTTAATACTGCATTTACAGAGTGTGAGACTGTCTGAAGAACTTCTCTCTGAGAAACTCCAAATATATCCTTTTTAAAGCAACACCATTAAAGCCTTCCAAGCAGTTCTTTTGTAACACATTTACTATCTTCAACAATAAATTTCAAGACAATTACTGTCAGAATTTTTTTTTTCATTGTTGGTCTATGTACACAAGCAGATTTGGTTGTTGCATCATGTTTTTATGTGTCTCATCTATAAGATATTTAAAAATAGTTCAAATATTAAAAATTTGTTTTGAGACCAGTACAATATGTTCCGTTCTGTTGTTTTCCATCCAGCTGTTCTGGAATATAGCAAGTCCTATGTGAACAGCCCTAAAGAAATGCGTCTGATCAGTGTTAATAAACCAGCTTCCAACTAGTTGTTCAGATAACCCACCACAATGTGAAAATATGTTGCGTGGTGCTGGATATCCCTAGTGTATGTGTCATACAGGCGAACCAACATTGACAATTTTGCCCTTATAAAAGATTTTTTGTTAATATATCTTCGTTACGTAGAGATATAATTATACAACATACAAAAAGTAGTCAAAACACATCTATCAGAACCTAAATTGTTTAATTTTTACAACATTAACGTGCTTATTTTTTAATTAACAAAATGTTAATCTTCATATTTATAATAGAAGATACAGTACAATACAATCTTCAAAATACACTACAATCTTCATATTTATAACGAATTGTCACCTTAAATGATGCTTTGTGTGGTGGTGACAGGGACAAGCAATGCTTCTAAGTATAGAAATATATGGTTAGCATTTTAATTTAATCTTTATTTTATTAGTTTATCAACTAATTTAATGTAGAAGAGCTGGATATACTAATTAAATAATGTCAACTAAATAAATGTAAGTAAATGTATTCTTTATCCTGGTTAAAGCACTTTTGTTTTAATCTATATTAAGAATAATATAATCAGCCTACGTTATAGTTTAAAGTTAAAGATATTAATATTAATAAAGTGAGTGAGAGTCTTATGTTTATTTGACGGTGATTTTACATTTCTTGTTTGTATGAAGGCTAAATACAAATAAAAGGTGAACATTAATTTATTTGTACCGTTTTTATTTCTAAAATATGATATAGTTATAGGAGGTGGTTTCACAGACTTGGCAAATTCATTTTTCAGAAGTTTGTAGGTACAGACATCCGTTGTGGGCATTCTTGGCAGTTTTTCTGAGGCTTTTATATAGTTCATATCGATATCGGAATTATATCGTATCGACTGAAATTAAGAAATATATCGTGATATAAATTTTAGCCATATTGTCCAGCCCTACTCACTTACCTGTCCTTTAGTTCTGCAGGAAATGGACCATGCCCTGTAGTAGCTGCTTGCCCAATGCATGTTGGGTTTTCATGTTTTATGGGGACATTCCATAGACATAATGATTTTTATACTGTACAAACTGTATATTCTATCCCATAACCCTAAACCTACCCATCACAGAAAACTTTCTGGATTTTTACATTTACATCGATTTTAAAACTGTGGGAGACCACAGACATAATTGGTACACCTATCATTATGAGTACATCATTTTTCATTACATAATGCACTGTATATACACTATATTGCCAAAAGTTTTGGGACGCCTGCCTTTACATGCACATGAACTTTAATGACATTCCATTCTTAATCCGTAGGGTTTAATATGGAGTTTGCCCACCCTTTGCAGCTATAACAGCTTCAACTCTTCTGGGAAGGCTTTGCACAAGGTTAAAGTGTGTGTTTATGGGAGTTTTTGACCATTCTTCTAGAAGCGCATTTCTGAGGTCAGTGGGTTGGACGAGAAGGCCTGGCTTGCAGTCTCCGCTCTAATTCATCCCAAAGGTGTTCTATAAGGTTGACTGGTGTGCAGTCATGTTAGAACAGGAAGGGGCCATCCCCAAACTGTTCCCACAAAGTTGGGAGCATGAAATTGTCCAAAATGTCTTGGTATGCTAAAGCATTAAGAGTTCCTTTCACTGGAACTAAGGGGCCAAGCCCAACCCCTGAAAAACAACCCCACACCATAACCCCCCCTCCACCAAACTTTACACTTGGCACAATGCAGTCAGGCAAGTACCATTCTCCTGGCAACTGCCAAACCCAGACTCGTCCATCGGATTGCCAGACTCCATTCGTCACTCCAGAGAACACGTCTCCACTGCTCTAGAGTCCAGTGGCGGCGTGCTTTATACCACTGCATCCGACGCTTTGCATTGCAGTTGGTGATGTAAGGCTTGGATGCAGCTGCTCGTCCATGGAAACCCATTCCATGAAGCTCTCTACGCACTGTTCTTGAGCTAATCTGAAGGCCACATGAAGTTTGGAGGTCTGTAGCTATTGACTCTGCAGAAAGTTGGTGACTTCTGCGCACTGTGCGCCTCAGCATGCGCTGACCCCGCTCTGTGATTTTACATGACCTACCACTTCGTGGCTGAATTGCTGTTGTTCCCAATTGCTTCCACTTTGTTATAATACCACTAACAGTTGACAGTGGAATATTTAGTAGTGAGGAAATTTCACCAATGGACTTATTGCACAGGTGGCAACCTATCCCGGTACCACACTTAAATTCACTGAGCTCCTGAGAGCGACCCATTCTTTCACAAATGTTTGAAGAAGCAGTCTGCATACCTTGGTGCTTGATTTTATACACCTGTGGCCATTGAAGTGAAACACCTGAATTCAATGATTTAGAGGGGTGTCCCAATACTTTTGGCAATATAGTGTGTATATATGTCAAGCAGTGATTAAACAGAATATTTTGCATCTAGCTTGGCTTTAAAGCTGTGTGTGCTAACAGTGTGACAGAAAAACCACATGCACTGTAGCATTTTGTTCATGCTGCACTGCTGGAGGAACGCTTGTTACTTGCAAAGTATTTTTTTAATAGCTGAGCTGTCAAGTTACTGAAACATTTCATTAAGTTAGTAGAGTTACTTTACTTAGTGATTCTCCAACACTGGTCTAATCACAGCGCAGACAGCTGTGTTCCGCTGTTATGGCAACAAAAAAAATTCTAATGTGTCCCAGATGACAGATCGGATCAGTACATGAATATGTAGATTCATCTTCTGAGCGTTACACAGGCTTGACGAGGAGCAAGTTGTTTTTCCCACAGCTGGTACTTTGGTGCAAATGGAGGCATGCGGCTCTTATAACATTTATGCAGCATTTGAACAAAGTTGTATTTGAATCTACTGTACTTGCTTTGAAATGTAGCACATGGCTCAAAACATTCAAGGTTTCATTAAACTGAGACCATAGGGAGAAAACCCCCCTGAAAAAAAAAACACATTTTAAACACAGATTGTTGACTTGAATAAGCTATTTTAGTGTGTGCAAATGGGTCGGGTCTCATTGTTAATATGTAGGTATTAATACGTAACTTTCAAAGAGACAAAATGTACTTTTCTGTACGTTTGGAGAAATGCTAAAACGTAGAATATGGACGTATTGTCAACATTTAAACGTAGCATTATTACGTTTTTACAGCTAAAAAACATAAAATATTCACGAATCCGTCATGAAATCTTTTTTTAAGAATACGAATCTTTATACGAGTAAAGATTCAAATTTTTTTTTTTATATATCATAAAGATATCTGTATAATTTCCCTTTTACCATTTTATAAATTAATGTAAGATCCCTTAACACTACTCCCAAACCTAAACATACCCATTTTATACAGAATATAAAGAGAATAAAACGTAATGGACAGAAATGTGTTAGAAAATAAAATTTTTAGTAACAATATAGCATTAAAAAGATATTTTGAACGGCTAATCCAACACCTACCCCCAAACCTACCCATAACCATTTATTAAAACTATCAACGTTACTGTTATAAATAAAAGCATAACAGACAGACAAGTGTAATCACAATAATTTATTTATTGCGAAAATGTCAAAAGCGCTACCAAAAGTAGTTCAAATGACGATGTGTTGCAGTCGCAGTCCTCTCTGGTGGTATATAATGGTTTTGTATGAGGTACAGAGCAGAATGTAAATTATTAATCAATGAAAATATTAATCCGGCTTCACTCCGTGAAGACGCGCGTTTTCCCCATTTCAAATACACATCTACTGAAACACGGCATGTCACAATCTGTGACGGAGCAGGTGAGAGCCACTGAGCGTTCGATACCACTGCTGTAAATCATGTTGTAATGCTTCATGAGGGCGCAATTTTTGAATTTGAATTCATCATAACGAGCGCAGGATTTGACGTTTACAGTCGAAGATGAAGATCACTGAATCTTCTGAATTTGGATCTGTTCCTCGCAAACATATGGATTCTAAAGATTTGGATTACAGCGAACGAATAAAATTGATGTGTTTTGTGAATTTATGTTGTGCTGTGGTGTATCTTATGATTGTTAGTTGCTGAATAGGAGAAAACGCATTTTTTGTCTTACGGCAAACAAACTAAATACTACAAAATGGTTAAACGATTACAGAAATGTTATTCATCTTAAGATTTTAAAATTTAGTGTTCTTTAACATTATCTAATCATCTGAAATGAGTTTGCAGCAGAAGAGAACAGAGCAAAATGTTATTTTATATTAAGTAGATTAGAAAAAAGCATTTAATAAATGCGACTGAAAACATGTATTGATATGACAATTGAATACAATAGAAACAAAACATTAATGCCACGATTTTAATATTCATACATGGGAGCTGGTACACGTTCACACTTGGATACGTAAATAATTTACGTTTTAGTGCTGTCAGTACGTCAATATTGTACGTTTTGGTGCTGTCAATACGTCAGTATTGTACGTTTTTAGTGTGTATGAAAACGTAAGTAAATGTACGTGTGGTAGAACCACACTTTACATAAATATACACGTATTCTCGTGAGATCACTTTGCAGCTGCAGTTCTGCCAGCGGCTCACGTTTGTTGCTGTTTTGGTGTTTTATTGTTCATTTCAGACCATAACATTTACGGTGTTACCTAGCACTAACACCAGTGGCTGCGTGATGGGAAATGTATTACACGTTCTTGCACGCACATGTTTCCAGTATATCTGTTGGGTTTGGGTTGATTGGGACTCTGGGGTTTTGAATCAAATCATTTTCTTCATGGCCTTCCACATGCTGCGTCTCCTCCAGCGATGTGTGTTTGTATTCTCCTCTGAGATGCTGCAGATATATCAGATATACAAACTAATTTCCTCAATTTTCCCTTAGATTTAAAACCTTTCATGAGTCAAAAGCAGCTCTGATGAGATGGAGAAGATAAGCAAACGTTCTGAAGGCACTCTTATTGTTCTCTGTGGATGTCCGTGTGAAGCATCTGCTCATGCCATTGAATTTGATGATAATTACTTTTGTTGTGGAAGTAAATGACTACAGTTGTCTGCAATATATATATATATATATATTCACAGCTGAATGATTTACAAAGTCATTGGATAATGTCTTTGGATAATGTAGGAAATAAATGCCACCCATAAATTCCATGTCCAGTGATTTAAAGGAGTGTTTGCTCTGTGGTTTGTCTTAAGTCTTAGAAGAGTAGGTCACTCGCTGTTTCTTGATCTTAGGGCATTTTTGTTGAATGGGTTGATTTTTATTACAACTAACAGATTGTTATATAAAGTTCACATATTGAAAACTTTATACCATTACCTATTTTAGCTACTTTTCGAATTCATTTTATTGTTTTAACCTTTTTCCCTGACTTAGACATTCAATCTAAAAAAAAATTATGATGGATTTTCATACATTTAAAAATGAAATAAAGTCTCTTCAAATGTTAATATACTTGTACACAGACAAAAAAGAAGTAAATATCACTTGTGACCAGAATATATCCATTGTATCATTTCCAATCAAGATGTACATTTGTCAAATTATGCAAAAAGCATGAAAACATGATTTATTCAGTGTGTTCTATGTGCAAACGCTACCATTCTAAAGTTTAGTGTATTTTTTCTTTTATTTTATTTTTTTACAAAATAATTTTATTTAGCAAGGATGCATTAAATTGATCAAAAGTGAAATACATTTATAATGTTAGGAAAGATTTCCATTTAAAATACATCAATAAATCAAATAATAATAATAATAAAAAAACTATCATGGTTTCCTAAAAAAATATTAAGTAGCACAACTGTTTTCAACATTGTTAATAATAAGAAATGTTGCACCAAAGCACCAAATCAGTATATTAGAATGATTTCTGAAGGATCATGTGACACTGAAGACTGGAGTAATGATGCTGAAAATTCAGCTTTGCCATCACAGGAAGAAATTGCATTTTAAAATATATTAAAATAGAAAAGAGTTATTTAAAATTGTAATAATATTTTACAATATTACTGTTTTTATTGTATTGACCCTGTAATGTGAAATGTTCATGACGCTTCAGGGATGAATAACAAAACTGACAAATTTCTCATTTGATGCATGTATGTGCATTGTTGGACATTTGTCAGAATAAATAAACCAGTGAACTAAATTAGTCAAACAAAGTAGTTAACACATGGTTCTTTGTGTGGTGTTGTTTTGTAAACTTTTAGTTTGTGGTTCTGTCTTCCAATTTCCTGTTTCCCCTCATTATTCCCTGATTATTTGCACTTGTATTGAAGCCCTATTTCTAGTGTTGATTGTCAGGTCTTGTCTATTCATTGCTGTACTGGGGGGTATTCCAGAAAGCAGGTTATGTGACATACCTGGGTATGTTTGAGAGTAAGTAAGCGGATAACCTCAACTTTCAGTTCCAAAAACGGAGGTAACTTTCAGGGTATGTAAGTAGCCAGCTCTGGAGCAGGTTATGTTTCAGGGTTAGTTTGCTTAAGAGGTATTCAGATGTGTGTTATATAATTAATGTAGTTATATTAATATAACCAAATTTGTTATAGTTACAGTTATATAATATACAATATTATATATTAATTCTAAAGCACTATTATAACAAGGTAAACTTTAAATGTTAATTCAATTTAAATATATTTATTATTTATTTTATTGTCATCTCACACATGGATCTGCATTCAATTAATTAGCATCAAAACAAAAATATAATCCTTATTCTCAGTGAATAAAGATTACTTATTAAACGAAGAGATTGAAAAATATGATTACACAGCCACCAAATAGGTGGTGATGTGCACTAAGTAGGTTATGTAAATCGCCATTAAACAAAAGAAGAAGAGGAAGTAGAATGGCGCGCTTTTTCTTAGCTTCTATTTCCATGGTGAATCATCGTTTCGTTGCTCTGTTGAGAATGTCTTGTGAGTTAACCGTGAACATACTCTGGGTTGTCTGAACTTACTCCCGGACTCATTTTTGGAACCAGCAAGGGTTTGGGTTAATCAACCGAGAGTTCAAGGTATATGTGACGTTAAGTTAACCTTGCTTTCTGGAATACCCCCGTCGGATCATTTTGACTACATTGTCACATATACGCAGTTATTGATTGGATGGAGCAGTTATTGTGTTATTTTAGTATCATTGAGATGCTGTTATAGTTTTTATTATAGACCCCACTGTGGTAAAATCAAGTTGTTAATGTTCAAGCCATGTGCAAATACATCAGTCAACACCCATGCACCATGAGTATTTTCACCTTAAATCTGCAGTGTACCAAAGACAGTCTCAAAAACACGGTTTGAATCAACCCCTGTTTCCTACTGTCACAAACATGTAACCAATCCTATCAACGTGTGGGGCGGGCTTTTGCAAAGTGAGCACAAGAACAACTTTAACCCCTTAACTGTCAGTGGGCTTGGCCCACATATTTTATTAATCATCATAATCATTTGAATGCTTACACCCTCAGTATTCATCCTGTGATAACCATTTTGAAATGTGTTACCATTGTGTTACGATACAGACATTCCTTTTAATGGGCTCCTCCCCCTAGTGGGTGGTATCATGTTTCATATTACAAAATTTACTGCACCATTTTATTTAAAATCATCGAAACGCATATCGTTGAAAAAGGTCTGAACCTTGACCATATTGTTTTGTGATAGAAGTGATATTGTGACAGAAATGTATTAATTTGTGACAGGAGAACACATACAAAAATTAAATGGAATATGGGTGTCACCCAGTGGCTATTTATGGTATATAGCACCTAAACAAAATATCCTATGAACTTAAATTTTAGTAATAGTAACTTCAAATCTGGAACAGAACTTGGTTAGACATATGGCTTTGATTTTATAGTATTTTTTAAAGTAAAAATGATTTTGTAGACTATATACACTCACCTAAAGGATTATTAGGAACACCTGTTCAATTTCTCATTAATGCAATTATCTAATCAACCAATCACATGGCAGTTGCTTCAATGCATTTAGGGGTGTGGTCCTGGTCAAGACAATCTCCTGAACTCCAAACTGAATGTCAGAATGGGAAAGAAAGGTGATTTAAGCAATTTTGAGCGTGGCATGGTTGTTGGTGCCAGACGGGCCGGCCTGAGTATTTCACAATCTGCTCAGTTACTGGGATTTTCACGCACAACCATTTCTAGAGTTTACAAAGAATGGTGTGAAAAGGGAAAAACATCCAGTATGCGGCAGTCCTGTGGGCGAAAATGCCTTGTTGATGCTAGAGGTCAGAGGAGAATGGGCCGACTGATTCAAGCTGATAGAAGAGCAACTTTGACTGAAATAACCACTCGTTACAACCGAGGTATGCAGCAAAGCATTTGTGAAGCCACAACACGCACAACCTTGAGGCGGATGGGCTACAACAGCAGAAGACCCCACCGGGTACCACTCATCTCCACTACAAATAGGAAAAAGAGGCTACAATTTGCACGAGCTCACCAAAATTGGACAGTTGAAGACTGGAAAAATGTTGCCTGGTCTGATGAGTCTCGATTTCTGTTGAGACATTCAGATGGTAGAGTCAGAATTTGGCGTAAACAGAATGAGAACATGGATCCATCATGCCTTGTTACCACTGTGCAGGCTGGTGGTGGTGGTGTAATGGTGTGGGGGATGTTTTCTTGGCACACTTTAGGCCCCTTAGTGCCAATTGGGCATCGTTTAAATACCTGCCTACCTGAGCATTGTTTCTGACCATGTCCATCCCTTTATGACCACCATGTACCCATCCTCTGATGGCTACTTCCAGCAGGATAATGCACCATGTCACAAAGCTCGAATCATTTCAAATTGGTTTCTTGAACATGACAATGAGTTCACTGTACTAAAATGGCCCCCACAGTCACCAGATCTCAACCCAATAGAGCATCTTTGGGATGTGGTGGAACGGGAGCTTCGTGCCCTGGATGTGCATCCCACAAATCTCCATCAACTGCAAGATGCTATCCTATCAATATGGGCCAACTTTTCTAAAGAATGCTTTCAGCACCTTGTTGAATCAATGCCACGTAGAATTAAGGCAGTTCTGAAGGCGAAAGGGGGTCAAACACAGTATTAGTATGGTGTTCCTAATAATCCTTTAGGTGAGTGTATTTTGTTTGCTTTACAGTAAATTTAAACTTCTATAACTTTTTACACTTCAAGTTCTTTTACTTCAATAATCAGCTGAATGTCTTCTTTAGAAAGAGACTGAGCTTAGGTCTGTATTCCAAAGCATATATGAATTACAACTATTTAAGTTTAGATCACATTTATGCTCAAAAAGGGGGGTGACAGTTTTTAAGAAGGGGCAGGAAAATGTATATATAGCGGGTGATTTATGTATATGATGTATATTACGATGATCTGATGAGCTATATGTATTTCTTCACTGACTTTTTATGATGTTTAAAGCATTTCTAAGGGTGCTGATTGATTCTAAAGATGGCGAACAGGAACATGGTTTATGTAACATTAGCAACACATTATTAGCTGTTTGGTAACTAATCATATCAATTATTGTTATGTGTCTGACGTTGTAGAAAGTGATACATAAAATGCATTACCATGCTGATACATCGACTTGTAGACGACCCTGTATAATTTGCTTTTCCTCTTCTGCTTCGAAAACATAAGGCTGAATTAAACCAATATTTCCAGTTGCCATTGTGTAGCGTTTACTACAGTTGACCGAGTGGGTTAGGAAGTCCGAGCTGGTGTGATTGAGTGGAGGCGGAGACTAATTTGCATATTCATGAGCCTGTGTATACTAAATGAAGCAAGGGTGTTACATTCAAGCTATTTTAAGGCATGAAGAACTTATTTTCACAGGAAAAAAATATTCAAATATGTCATTTGATTATCAAAGATGAGTTTACATGTTTACTATGTATAATAATGTTTTTATTAATTTATATTTTAGTTTTATTTTTATTTTAGTATTTTAGCTATTAGCTTTAGCTTTATTTTAGTATTTTATTTTAGCTATTTTAGTTGCGTACATCAACTTAAACTAAACAAAACTGATAAAAGCTGCCTTGGCAAATAGCTGAAATAAAATAAGTTTAAGTTTTTTTTAAGATTTTTATTTTATTTCAGTTAACACATATTTCATATAATGAAAATGTTTTTTTTTTAATGGTTTTAGATAAAGATAATCCTGGGATGGAGGCAGATCAGCTGAATGCAATCTTACAGTCGCATTCAGGTTTAAGAGGACTAAATGACTGGAAGTCCTGCATACGTCACAAGAGAGAAGTCTGTTGTCTCACCAGAAGATCAAGACATTTTGATTCAGAATATCATAAATTAAACATATACATCGATGAATTGTTTATAACAAGGGGCCCTATCATACGCCCGGCGCAATGCGACACCAGGCGCGACGCACGTTTTTTTGCTAGTTTCAGCCCGACAGTTATCATTTTCACATCCTGCGCCACATTGTTTAAATAGCAAATGCACTCGCGCCCATCTGTTCGCCCATTGCTGGTCTGAAAACGAGGTGTGCTCAAGCGCATTGCTGGTGCGTTGCTATTTTGAGGCAACAGAAAACTGCACCATTGATTTTAGACCAGGTTTTTGTTGGTCAATGGCGCAGTCGTTTTCAGTATTTATTTAAAGGGCACATTAGCAATATGCGCCTATAGGCGGGTCCACAACGCGCGTACACTCTGCTTATTACACACACAGGGACTTGCAGCAGCACACAAACATTTTTAAATATTAAAAACAAAAGATTGTTTAAATAGAGCCCAAGATCTATAACATGCATTTAGCTATGGTGAATTTTCATTTCATATCAACTTTAAACACCCTAATGACAATTCTGTCATCATTACTGGTCCTCATTTTAACAAAGCTGCTTTTCCACCAATTGAAAGTCATAGCATTTGTTTCTGAGTTACACTTTTAATCATATATTTACATCAGAACAATAGCTTGTGGTGAGCCATCTTCTCATAATAGTGTGTATTACATGGGTGTGTAAATGGTGCGTCTTAACAAGCACATCCACTGTGTTAACTTATAATTACAGTACGTCACACGCTTACAGCATTAATTGCTTAGTGTTTCTGTTGCAAACACCCGCAACGCACCACTTTTGCCCTATGCGTAGTGACATCATATTGGTGTTATTATGCAAGTCCTTGCAACTTTTACTTTTAGTTTGTGCCTTGCTTTGACCCCATCTGGCATGGTCCTGACCTTGTGCAGCTGACACCAGTTGTCCATCTCTCTGAACAGGTGTGTATGTGTGTGTAAGTGTCCACCTGTTCTCCCAGTACACCCCTCTGAGAGCCGCAGTTGGCCGGGTGGCTGACCTTGGTGCTGCCGAGGGCATGTTGTGGTTCATAGAGGCAATGCGGCACTTTTGATTGATGGATGCAGCAGTGCAGGTCATGTTGACCTCTTGTTAGGTCATTTTCACATGCAACGTTGATCTGGTAACTAGTCAGTGTGAGTGTTTAAGGCCTTTTTTGGCACTCAGGGCATGTGACTTTATAATGAAAGCTTGTCATCATTCAATCACCCTCATGCTTTAACCCTGTCGATTCACTATAATACACAGTTTATTTGTGACTTACAGGGTTCAGGCTTTAACCGTAGTTGGATTATTTGTTTTGGTGGAAGAAAAAAAAAAATGCACTACCAATCAAAAGTTTGTAATAATTAAATATTTTTAAATGTTTTTGAAAGAAGTCTCTTGTGCTTACCAAGGCTGCATTTATTCGATCAAAAAATACCGTAAAAACAGTAATATTGTGAAATATTATTACAAATAAAAATAACTGTTTTCTATTTGAATATATTTTAAAATATAATTTATTCCTGTAACGGCAAAGCTGAATTTTTAGCATAATTTGGTGCTCAATTTTTTGATTTTGTGCTCAGTTATTATCGGTACTCAATTATTAATAATAGTTATTATTTTCATAGTTAAAGGATTAGTTCACTTCAAAATGAAAATTTCTTGATAATTTACTCACCCCCATGTCTTCCAAGATGTTCATGTCTTTCTTTCTTCAGTCGAAAAAAAATTAAGTTTTTTTTAACATTCCAGGATTTTTCTCCACATAATGGACATGAACATCTTGGATGAGATGGGGGTGAGTAAATTATCAGGAAATTTTCATTTCGAAGTGAACTAATCCTTTAAAAACAGTTTTTGCTGCTACAATACTGTGGAAATGATGATACTTTTTTTCAGGATTCTTTGTTGAATAAAAAAAAAAATGTAGAAGAAATTGAAATCTTTTGTAACATTATTAATGTCTTTACTGTCACTTTTGTTGCACATCAGTTTAATCCTTTGATAAAATGATAAAATGATAAAACTTTTGAAATGTAGTTTATCATGGTCTCCACAAAAATATTAAGCAGCAAAAATGGTTTTCAACATTGATAATAAGAAATGTTTCTTGAGCATAAAATCAGCATATTTGAATAATTTCTACGTTTTTTTTTTGTTGTTGTTTTTTTTACGTTTTTGTCCATTTCTAGGTGTCCTTGCTTATCAGTACATTAAACTTTTTGATTATTACTGTTGCCTGTGTGATGATTTTAATTTACAAGCAATTTTGGGCTCATTTTATTCCATTTTGATTGATGGATATACCAGTGCGGGTCATGTTGACCTCGTGTTAGGTCATTTTCACATGGGACGTTGATTTGCTAGCTAGTCAGTGTGACTGTCTAAGGTCTTTCTTGGTGGTCAGGACACATGATTAGAAAATGAAACCTTGTCATCATTCACTCACCTTCATGCTGTTCTGTACCATCTTTCCTGCACACACACACACTTAGAGATGAGAGTAATCACTGTCTTTCTATCAGTACCTACAACTCAGACAACACACACACACACACACACATCAAAAGATGGCATCGTTTTCATTTCCTGTTCTCTTCTTTCTCCTTAATGGGTTTGCATTATTCTACTTTGCTCCATTTCTTTTTTTATCACTCCATTTATTTTCACATTTACTTCACTCGGCTCATTTGAAGTTTGTCCTTTTCTCTGTTCTTCTTTGTCCTTTTGCCCACACACACACACACACGCACACACCCACACACACCCACACCCACACACACACACTTACAGAATATGACATGCCATTAGTCAGTGAGTGCATCATAAGAGTGTTTTTGGTCACGCCGCTGTACATGTTGAAGGAGGAAGTCACATTATTGACTGCTCTGTTCCTTGATGCAGAGGAATATGGTCCGTTGAATGTCAAATAAATAAAAAGTAAAATAATATATATATTCATATATAAATGCATACATCTAATAATATATAAATATTTTTTTTTAAAATTATATTTGAAATTCAAACATAAATATTGTAAATAGTGGCGTGCGTACATGTCAGTGTGTTTTGGTTAGTAAAAGTAGTCCATATCCATTATTCTGCCATAGAATACATTTTAAATTCTCACTTATTTATTGAAATATGAGTTTACCAACATAGGTTAATTGGGAAAACATTCCTATACCTACAATCCCCTGCGGTTTCCAGCTGAAATGAACACTAGTGACAGTAAAACACCAACAACTTTTATTCCTTTTCACACAAATTATGACTGATTATGATTATGTTTTGACCTCAAAACACTTTTACCGTAGTGCATTCCTCTCTGAAATTTTTATATTATGTCTCATGCTGGAAAAAGAAATTGAGTTGAGATATAATACAGTGTCACACATAGGCTATCAACATATTTTAATGAAGCAATTACAAAAAATATATAATTGTAGTTTGAGTAGTGTCACACTCTATGACCAAGACCACACAGACCACAAAGTTTATTGTGGTTTATTTGTCGTTTAGTACAAATGTTGGCCATTTTGAATAATTTGGCTAATTTTTGGTAAATATACTTTCAGCTAATATAGTGTAGTTCAACCCTCTTTAATACCTCTGAACTTGTTTACATCCATCCATATTTACAGTTACATGCAGAAGAGCTGCAGATTCTGTATTGGCCTGCCTGTAAACAATAAAAAAATGTATTAGCTAAATCTCATCTCTTAACCTTTTTGATATTTGATATATGCGACATGAGAATTTTCAGCTAAAATGTCTGGGTGTTAATGCTTGATCACATTTATTGAACTGTCAGTACACTACTAATGCATTTGATCAACGCTATAAACATTATACAACAGCTACTTTTTATCTTTGCATGTCAAAGCATTTCATTTCAACCAGTTACACAGTTATATTTTTGAGCGAGTCAATTCAAAGTTCCTTGGGAATGTAGACAGTCCCCAATCAAATCCCCCAAATCATCAAGCATTTATGTTATTGTCAATTTACAAACTACTTCCATTTATAAACTCAGGTATGAAAGGGGCTTTAAAAAATAAACACATTTAGCAAAATGAATCCATTAAAGTATGCAAATACTCTACTAAATGCTTGCTGTGGAGAATCTCTTGGGGATGTTTGCTTTATTTTAAAACGCCACTAATTTTGATTCCACACAAGAGCTGTTAAAACACTTTTTATTTTAATGTCATGCTCTTAGAAGACAGAGAAATCGAAAGCACTGCTAAATTGTTCACGTATTTCGAAGTTAGCAACACAATTTGTTAAATTGCTTTTGGGGATTGTGTGCAACAATAACTGAAGAATGAATTAGCATGTCCTGTTTTCCAAGACAAGGAGGAATTATAGTTTATCAAAATAGATTGCACATTAAAAACACATTAATTTCTGTTTGTAAGACAACTTTCTGAATAGATGGATTTTGGTTGATGAGCCATTATATGAAATGTTATTATGGGCTCCTTTAATGCCGAGTTTCCCCCACACTCTCGACTTTGTGAATAACATATGCTTCATTTACGCTTGGTATGAACATCTATCTTGGATGATCGGATCACAGTTTTAAACAGTGTCCATTGTAATCCGGTCACTGAAATCATGTTCTAGGCTGCTCAGAAACCACATTTGAAATCGCATTTGTAGTGCAAATGCTTATGCGTCCTAGAGAGCAGCGAAGAACCGCTTATACTCTACATCTTCTCAGTATGTGTGACATGAGAATGCAGTGACATGCTGAGGTAAAGTGAAATGTATGTAGTTTTGAAATTAGAGACTCGACGAAATCCGACCACAAGTGGTCACGTCAATCGCATTTGAAACACGTAAATGCCAATCTGTCACGACTGACCACTTGTGATCGGATCATTAAAGCATATGTTATTGCCAATCATCAGATCTCTAGAGAGAAGAGTTAGATATATTTAATTAATCTTGATCAACCTCTGAAGAAGAGCTACTCTGGGGAAAACTCACTGTTGAGAGAACATGAGTATGAATCTAAGGAGATTGTACACTGTAAAAAAAAATCCTAATTTTATGGAAAATAACTAAATTTTTTACAGTATTTTTTTTTGTAATTTTAAATTGTTTAAAACTATGTAAAATTACAAACAATATCTGTAAATTAACAACTTGACTGTTATTTTAAGGATTATATCATTAATGGCAAGTTACAGTAATTCTCATTTTTTTATACAGGAAAATTACTGTATTATTTATACAGTATTTTTTCTGTTTTGATAAATTACATACAAATTCATGTAAAATTACAAACAATGTCTGTAAATTAACAACTTGACTGTTATTTTAAGGATTATATCATTAATGACAAGTTACAGTAATTCATTTTTTTATACAGGAAAATTACTGTATTATTTATACAGTATTTTTTCTGTTTTCATAAATTACATACAAATTCATGTAAAATTACAAACAATATCTGTAAATTAACAACTTGACCATTATTTTAAGGATTATATCATTAATGACAAATTACAGTAATTCTCATTTTTTTATATAGGAAAATTACTGTATTATTTATACAGTATTTGTTCAGTTTTCTTAAATTACATACAAATGTATGTACAGTTACAGAAAGAATCTGTAATTAAATATGTAGCTCATTATATTAAAGGTTTATGTCCATACTAACAATTTAACATTATTCTTTGTAATTTTGAAGTAAATCTTGTTAGTTTTATATTTACACTGTAAAAATAAAATCCGTAAAAAAACAGACTGGCAGCTATGGCTGCCAAACAAAAACCGTAAAATTAAAGTAAAATATCTTAATTCAAATAAAGTGCAAAAACAGTAATTTTACAGAAATTTACATTAAAAGTTTTAGAGAAAACACTGATATTTTTCCAGATTTTTCCTTGTTTAAATTAAGATTTTTTTTTTTTTTTTACAGTGTAGGTGTGTTTTTACATTCAAACTCTGTAATTCTGGATACAAATATAACAAACTATATATAGCAAATTAAATATCAAACAATAATCTGTTTTTAAAGAGTACAAAGCTGCACTGCTCTCCAGGTTGAAACTTTCAGGCTTCTGCCCACACACCAGTTGATCCAAATTGCTTTACAAAGTAAATTGTGAATAGAGATGAGAAAAGCACACATATTCTTTACAAGCTCATACTCCCCAAAAAACACCCATAAACTTTCACAAACACACTAATGGCATACAGCCATCTTAAAGTATTGGTTGCTATATATTTTATCTGATCAGAATGTGCATTTGTTATTTGGAGTATGTGAGAGAACCCTATACTGAGACATTTGAAACTAGAAAAAGCAGAACATGGAGAAAAGGATTTGAAAGGACTGGAATGCATCCCAGCATGCAATGTGTGGAAAACACACATTAAAATATGGAAAATTTAGAATCCTCAGTTTGTCAAATGTGCATGTCTGTGTTCTGGAAACACCTTGCAGTGAGGTGACAGTATTAACCACTGGGCCATCATGCTGCTGCAAGCACTTCAGTGTTGAAATGAATGACAATACATTTATTATCAGAGTGCTCAGTTATTGTTTAATTAGTCGGACAGCATTTCAACAGTTTACATTGTCCCATACCACGAATGCTATAACGGCTAACCACTGCAGTCAACAGCTTGAAGTATCTATATTGTTATATAAAAGTCTGCATAAAAATGTTGTAACTTGTATGCAATTATGGCAGCGTTTGCAATAAGTGCTACTGTGGACAGAGGAATAACCCGAAACCAGCAGGTTGTGTCACACTGAAGGGTCAGAATACAGAAAATGCCACAGTTGTGCACAGCTGCATTTAGGCATAAGAGTGGTTTTAAAATAAAGGCAAGGGATTTGTTAAAATACAAAAGGGTCATTATTGGTCATGTGAATGTAACTGTAAGTCACAAGTATAGCCAAATGTACACACAGTATCTCTAACCCTGAACCTAACCCTAGTTTAACCCTAAATTCATAGAGAATGATAGGTGAATAGTGAATAGCACAGATGTAGGAGCACCTAACCCTGGTTGTAAGCATATGTGAAAACACCATTTGACCAATTAATTAAACATAACAGCAAATAAAAATAAATATACACATTTGCTAACTGTAGTTTAAAACAAGTTTTTTTCTATAGTTGCAAGGCTATTTGCTGTCTTTCCGTGTTCATTTGAGCATGATTGGTCAATCTGAAAGTCATCCAGGAATCTGGCCAAGGACAACTGTGCGTGCCTTCTACCGATCAAGTTTGAATATACACCCGTTGGAGTGCTCACAGCTTCTAATCTGCAGTAGGGATGGGCGATACCACTTATTTTGTTTTCGATACAATACCGATACTTTCAAGGCCAGTATCACCGATATCGATACCGATACGATACTTCTAAACTGAACTTTTAAATGATTACATTTATTAAATTATTAAAATTACTAAAAGTAAAATGGGTAAAGATACCCACTTGACATTATATTTGAAAGGCATTTTAACATTCAGTATGCCTTAATTGCAACTTATTAGATCATATTTTTGTTTACACATGGTTAAAATATATGTTTACTTGTAGTGGTAACTATGGAAATCTACAAATACTAGTTGAACTTCAGTCACTGTAGTAAAAAATAAACCATGGTTCATTTTCACAAGGGACTGCCAGTGACAGGACGTTGCACCCATAAAATGCAGCCTTTTTATTCTGATAGTGTATGATTTATATTAACATTAGTTACAGAATAGAACATGATTAATATCAACTTTTAACATTACATTTAAAGAGTGTAATTGCACTATGTAGGCTACAATTTCTATTTGTTTATTGTGAAATAACTCAAACATATTATGTTTTTCTGTCTTCTGATGAGCATTGTTCTGGGCTGCGTTTTCAAAAGCGTCAATGGTTTCTTATGGTAGTTTTGGGAAACACAGCCCTGTTTGAATACAGTGTCATCAGTGAGCGAACGCTCTCTCTGTGATTGATTGGTTTTGTCTTGCAGCATTTGCGTGCGTTCAGATCATGGTACAGATGAGCAGGAAAACAGTTCTATACAACACAACTATTCGGTAACATAGGTTATTAAATAATCTTTTTAAATAAACAAAATTACCGGTAAAAAAAAAACACCTTAGTATCAATATTTTTATTTGAGTATCGATACTTTTCGATGCTCACATAAGTATCGATATATCGATACTTCATATCGATACGCCCATCCCTAATCTGAAGGACTGCTTCGGTCGGCGCACCAGTATGGCATTACATGGAACATTTTACTTCTGTAAATTCTTATTTTTAACGAATTTTGGTTGTGGGATGTCGACTGAGAACGAAAAAACATGAATATGAACAGACATTCAAGTTGCCAATGGCGGACAACAGACGGCAAACGGCAGAAGGTAAATACCATTATAATTTTTCTACTGTCACATCAAGATATAGTGCATTGAAGTGATATGCTAATCGCGATTAACTTACATATTCTGTTTCTGTGTTTTGTTACGTTTTAATACTGTTAAGCTAGGGCTGGGCGCTATGACGATGATAGTAACTATCTTTAGAGATTTTGCAGTTAATGTTACTTTTTTATATCGCGGAATGTAAATATATCCGCGTAGCACTGTACTACTTAAAGTTATTGACATTTTGATAAAGAAACATGCATGAATGAAGAATAAAGAGCGGGACATGCATGTGTTAAAATAAGCCGTCTCTCTCAGACAGCATGCGATCCCGAAATCAATTATCCTTCGGTAAAATACACACAATTATCTCAAAATCCCTGTCATGTGAGGTATTCACTTGATTTAAACAGTCAGTTATGTCTGAAGTAAAGTTGAACAGTTAAAGTTAACGTGGGGAAACCAGGATGCTTGTCATTCTGTGCATTCGTTCTTAAAGGGGCAGTAGCTTAATAAACTGCTGTCTGTCATAATTTTAATCAAACAACAAAAAACTAAGAGAAGACCTTCTGCGTCTTTAAGAATCAATTGATATTAAATTCATAGAATTTCTTACAGTGAAGACTAAGCAGTATTTCTAGTATTTATTAATAAAAATATCTATAAAAATAAAATAACTATATTGTGATATCGTTATTGTGAAATAAAATGTATCTTGTATGTAGAATAATATGGTCATAATGCCCATCCCTACTGTCAGCTAGTTTTAAGATCAAGCTTGTCATAAAAAGTAAAGGAGCTTTGGAATGAGTAATCTGAGAACACTGTCATGTACACTCGTTCGACAGAGAGGACATGAAACCGCCATTCTTGGACTCTGAAGAATTAAAGGCAAACCAGGATTTTGGATCTACTGTGAAGTTTTTGTATGGAGCTGGTGAGTACATTTTTGCAAGCCCATGTCTCTGTCAGTAAGTCGATAATTAATATTAATGTTTTATCAAACAAATTAATATTCATTTGTGTGTGTGTGTATGTTTCTTCCCCCCTCATGATCCAGAAGTTTTGGGAATGAAAATCTTCTGCCACATGATCCTCAGAGGAAGTGAGTATTCATGTCATATCCAATATTAATACTGTTACTGTACCCTTATGTGTGAGGAAATGTGAACACAGGCAACTCAGCACCAAGGCACCACTCTGGTTCAAACGTTCCTTGAGTTTAAAAGCATAGCTCACTCAAAATGAAACCTCATTATTTTCTCACCATCATGTCTTATCAAACTTGTATGGCTTTCTTCTGTGAAACAAAATATTTTGAATAATGTTGGTAACCAAGCTACACTGGACCAAATTTTATGAACAAAAATCACCAAGACATCTCTCAAAATATCTTTTCTTCCTATCTATTTTGTGTTTTCTACAGAAGAAAGTCATACAGGTTGGAAAAGACACAAGGGTGAGTAAATGATGACAGTTTTCATCCTATAAGTATGATATCTTGAGTAATCTAATGATCTCATCAAGTACCATTTGTGATAGAAAAACAGTGTAAACTGCTGCAATTAATACAAATATTAGTTGGTTGGTTTTATTTTGGTGTACTAGTTGCCATTTTTCTTTGTACAAAAATTGGTGCAACTGTGTTACCTTGCTATGATACATCTGGAAAAAGGTGTCCATTGTTGTGAATCCTCATATTCCTTATAACTCCCATCTCAAAGCTGAGAGGACTCTGTGTTCATATAGCCAGCATGTGTCATAATGTCAAATGTTGTTTAAAGGAAAGGTACAAAACAAAATCCTCCCTTTTTAAGGACTTTTCAGTGAATCAATGTCTTTTTCTTTCTTTCTTTTAAGGATACAGCTGATTAGTGGAGATTTGGAGGAGGATTGCTCCTTATCTGCTGTGTCTGTCCCTTCTGGTGCAGAATCATAGACCTTTTGTTGTATGTTTTGATTTTACTTATTACACTACACTCACCTAAAGGATTATTAGGAACACCATACTAATACTGTGTTTGACCCCCTTTCGCCTTCAGAACTGCCTTAATTCTACGTGGCATTGATTCAACAAGGTGCTGAAAGCATTCTTTAGAAATGTTGGCCCATATTGATAGGATAGCATCTTGCAGTTGATGGAGATTTGTGGGATGCACATCCAGGGCACGAAGCTCCTGTTCCACCACATCCCAAAGATGCTCTATTGGGTTGAGATCTGGTGACTGTGGGGGCCATTTTAGTACAGTGAACTCATTGTCATGTTCAAGAAACCAATTTTAAATGATTCGAGCTTTGTGACATGGTGCATTATCCTGCTGGAAGTAGCCATCAGAGGATGGGTACATGGTGGTCATAAAGGGATGGACATGGTCAGAAACAATGCTCAGGTAGGCCGTGGCATTTAAACGATGCCCAATTGGCACTAAGGGGCCTAAAGTGTGCCAAGAAAACATCCCCCACACCATTACACCACCACCACCAGCCTGCACAGTGGTAACAAGGCATGATGGATCCATGTTCTCATTCTGTTTACGCCAAATTCTGACTCTACCATCTGAATGTCTCAACAGAAATCGAGACTCATCAGACCAGGCAACATTTTTCCAGTCTTCAACTGTCCAATTTTGGTGAGCTCGTGCAAATTGTAGCCTCTTTTTCCTATTTGTAGTGGAGATGAGTGGTACCCGGTGGGGTCTTCTGCTGTTGTAGCCCATCCGCCTCAAGGTTGTGCGTGTTGTGGCTTCACAAATGCTTTGCTGCATACCTCGGTTGTAACGAGTGGTTATTTCAGTCAAAGTTGCTCTTCTATCAGCTTGAATCAGTCGGCCCATTCTCCTCTGACCTCTAGCATCAACAAGGCATTTTCTCCCACAGGACTGCCGCATACTGGATGTTTTTCCCTTTTCACACCATTCTTTGTAAACTCTAGAAATGGTTGTGCGTGAAAATCCCAGTAACTGAGCAGATTGTGAAATACTCAGACCGGCCCGTCTGGCACCAACAACCATGCCACGCTCAAAATTGCTTAAATCACCTTTCTTTCCCATTCTGACATTCAGTTTGGAGTTCAGGAGATTGTCTTGACCAGGACCACACCCCTAAATGCATTGAAGCAACTGCCATGTGATTGGTTGATTAGATAATTGCATTAATGAGAAATTGAACAGGTGTTCCTAATAATCCTTTAGGTGAGTGTATATAGCTTGGATTCTGAATTAAAAGGTAAATGTTTGTCCACATATATTATCAGAGCTATATGGAGCCCACGGGGGTTAGTTGAATATTGAGGAAAACAATATAAAACTGATTTGAAAAATACAAGCTAAAATACAAAGCTATCAGTAAACAGCACAATCTGTTATTTTTGCCATCTGTTTCAAAGGTGAAATCATGACCTCATCATGATATTAGTAACCCTAACTTATAAGATAAAATGCAATTTTTAGTTTTTCAATTCCTCCTGGGGGCTCTGAAGAACTGTTTGTGAAGAATTTGTTTACATAAATTTACATCTGAATAATAAAAGTTTTAAAATCAATAGTGAAACAGTGACAATCTTGTAGATGTATCAGATTTGTTTTAGTTTTTTTCAGTTTGAAATTGAGACTATTTTATTCAGCTTTAAAATTTTGATGAAACTGTTCCACTGTTATCTGTATTTTAAATGTTAAATGTAGTATGTATTGTACTGTTGTACAGACTGTATTTTGTCTTCCAAAATAAAACTGTAAATTTACAATCTTGACCATGCTTTAACACTTTATTGTTGAAGGTTTTTTTTTATTGTAATAATCTGTAAAATAATAGTTTTTCTGCAGAATTTTTAGTACTGTCACTTTATTGAAGGTGTTTGACCATAATAATCTAGGAAAAATCTAAAATAACAGTTTTACACTGTTAAAAAAAAAATCATTAAAAAAAAGGTCAAATGACTGGCAGCTACGGCTGCCAAACAAAAACCATAAAATTAAAGTAAAATATCTTAATTTAAACAAGGAAAATTTTTTAAAATAACAGTGTTTTTCACAAAAACTTTTAATGTAAATTTCTGTAAAATTATTGTTTTTGCACTTTATTTGAATTAAGATATTTTACTTTAATTTTACGGTTTTTGTTTGGCAGCCGTAGCTGATTTTGTTTTTTTTACAGTGCAGTAATATGATTTATTTAAATAGTCCTGCTTATAGCTCTCAGTACAGCCCTATAAAACGGTGGTTCTCAAATGGCTTTCCTTTATGTCCCAGATGGTAGTGACCCAATAAAGTAAACAAAAATCGTCCTTAAACATAGAAATGTATTAATATGATCACAAATTCCAGTATGCATAACTGTAGGTTTGCTCATTTTAATGACTAAAAATTCATACAGTATCCATCATTGCATTAACACTACGCCAGAAGTGTTTTGCTAGTTTCATCCTGACGCAGTTATCATTTTCCGTATATTCCGGCTTGTAAATAGCAATCCTCCATGGTGCAAGCGCAACTAGCTTTTAAAGGGAATGGGAGATGAGACTCTGATTGGTTTATTGCACGTTACGCCCAAAACACACCCATGACTCATTAAGAGACTAGGTACAACCCTTTTGGACCATGAGCCTGGCACGCTGACCATTTTTTCCGTCGTTAAACTAGCAAAAGTGGATTCGGACATGCCCTAAGTGCACCCGCGCCATGCGCTTCAGGCCATGCGCTTAGATCATTGAAATATTGCCCTAGATGTTCAGTTCATTTCAGTTCTGTACACACTACACAGACTCAATGACAATATGGTTGTAAGTGGATTTTCTGGAAGTGAATTTGCTTGTCACTGAATATAACGAGATTATAGTATGCAGAAATAGAGTGACGGCCCTTTTCAGCTGCACTGTGAATGTGTCCTATATGACTTATAAGTTGAAATGTGTTCTGTGCAGGGACTGAGATATATGATCCCTCTACTGTCCAACCATCTGCCGAGCTTTATGACAACTAATTTCATTGGTGACATCCAAGTGAAGTCTCTGGTGCACTTCTCAGGGCACTCAACACGGAGCCTAAAGAAAATCTTAATGCTCTAGCGTAAGACAAGTTTTGAGGGTGGCAGTAAGTGTAAAAGTGGCGGACTCATAAATCTGAAAGCAGCCACATAGAGACACATTCAGAAGTACTTTGATGGTGTCAGTGAATAGACCAAGCAGCTGACACCTTTCTAACTGCAGTTAAAAGCGTCAGCTCAACCTCTTTTCACAAGAAAGAGAAATTCATTTTCCCCCAAAGGCAATATGAAAATTTCATATTCCCAGCTCTGTCATCGTCCTCTCCTCCAGAGAAGCGTGCAGGTGCTAAATAACAGCGGGCGGAGCAATAATGAGTATAATTAGCGTTGTATGTTCTCTAATGCTCTATTCATGATGCCTATATGTCTATAGAAGTATAACGGGGAGGAAGAACCAAATAAAGGTTTGTGTAGCTCAAGTCATAGCTCTAATTTATTTCTCACTGTGCAGAAGGGAAAAAATGAACAGACTAAATGAAAAATGGGAAGGTGGCACTTATAATGACAGCCACATTTCCTTCCTTTTCTTTCTTTTTTTCGCTAATGTTTTCCTCCCAGCGGCAGATCGGAGGGTAATGGATGTGAAGCTGAGAGAATGACGCCCCATCTTTCCTCTTGCTTTCTAAAAAACACTTTCCCTCAGGAGTTCAGCTTGTCTGCTGACTGAGGTGTATATGCTGAGGGAATAAGCGTGTGTGTGAGTGTATTTTATACCGAACAAATGTTAAAGGGCTATTAAAGGACTGAAAGTCTGTTAAAATAGAATAACATTTAAAACGCCACCTGTAACCAGTCAAGTCCATTCACTGAAGAAAAGGGAAACACAGTAATTGCTACTTTTAGAACACTATAAAGTGTTTTAGTGGCGTTTGCTAAGGCAAGCACTATCACTATTGCTCATGTAAGGTTAGGGATATGAACAAAACTTAGTTTGGTTTTTGCCCAAAACTTGTTCTGGCCAAAGATAAAGCAAAGTAATCACCATTTGCTTTGTTTCACATGTCGTTTAAGGGCAGATAAAGCTGAATATGGCATCAAAATGATAGATGGCATAACTCGTGCAAGTAGTAAAACAGCAGTCTCTCTTAATGTTTTTACAGACACCACCAGAGAAATTAGTGCAAAATGTGTTTAGACTCGGTCTGAGGCGCATGGTGCTGGTGCACTTATCCACTTTTGCTAGTTTAACGACGAAAAAAACGGTCAGCGTGCCAGGCCCATGGTCCAAAAGGGTTGTAATGATTAATGGGTGTGTTTTGGGTGTAACGTGCAATAAACCAATCAGAGTCTCATCTCCCATTCCCTTTAAAAGCCAGTTGCGCTTGCACCATGGCGGATTCCTTATTTACATGGCGGAATTTGCGAACGGAAATACTGAATGCTTCTCAAGAGAGGAATCCTTTTATTTTTAATATTTAAACATGTTTGTGTGTGTAGTAAGCAGAGTGTACACGCGTTGTGCACCCACCTATAGGCTCATATTACTAACGCGCCCTTTAAATAACACAAAAAATACTGTGCTATTGACTTTAGACCAGGTTTTTTTTGTTGGTCAATGCCGCAGTCGTTTTCAGTTGCCTCAAAATAGCAACCGCCAACAATGTGCCTGAACACACCTAGTTTTCAGACCAGCACGCCCATGGGCGAACAGATGGGCGTGAGTGCATTTGCTATTTAAACAACGTGGCGCTTGACGTGAAAATGATAACTGAGTCAGGCTGAAACTAGCAAAAAACACTTGCGTCACGCCTGGCATCGCGTTGCGCCGGGTGTATGATAGGGCCCTTTGTGTGTAAGAATGCCCATCTGTTCAGAAGTGATACGTGAAGATTTTTTAACTGTAGTATATAGCCTCATGAATAAGTAAGTAAGTTCTGAATATCTGGCACAAACTTCACACACTTTATCAAATCCAGTGACTTGTTCAGAACTTTTGCTGAAATCATATAATCCAGCCAATCAGATTGAAGCAATATAATAACTGCCAGATAATAATGGCATAATAATGCCAGAACATATAACCATACTCTACATAACACCATCCAGAGGAAAGAAGTAAAATATATTTTCACCTTGGCCCTTTTGAGACTATTAGTGTGAAAGTGTCATCATAAGTGTGACAGTAGAAGTTGGAAAAGTGTCACTACGGCAGTCAAGGGAGTAGAACAGTCACGAAAAGTTTGGAACTAACAGATGGTCAGACAATGATATGGAGCTCATTTCCAGAACACGTCGTGGAGCTCAGTCGTAAATTTTAATCTAGAGTCTGTGAATAATTGATATGGGGTTGGAACATAAGGTGAGGTGGTGCTGAAAGCGCTCTGTATCGATGGTCTTGTTCCACAGTCATACTGACACTTGAATTTTGGGGCATTTTTATTCATTTTGGGAGCATTTTTGTCCCAAAGATCCCATTAATTTCCGACCTTATACAGTTCTTATTGCTTAATTAAGTCAAGTCAGTTTTATATAGGGTGCTTTACACGAAAGAAAATTGATTTAAAATCATTGGTTTGATTTAAAGCATCATACAAAATGATGCATTCCTTGTGACTTTAGCATACCTTTAAAAAGAGTACATATTACAGAAATAATAAACTTTAAAAGAATATAGCTACTTAAGTGCGAAATTAGGCCTGGTTTCACAGACAGGGTTTAGATTAAGCCAGGATTAGGCCTTAGTTCAATTAGGACATTTAAGTAGTTTTTTATAAACATGCCTTAGAGAAAAACATTACTGCTGTGCATCTTGAGACAAAACAATGGCACTGACATATTTTAAGATACATGCTCAGACATGCATTTTAGTCTGGGACTGCGCTTGAGCCTTGTTGGTTTCACATGTAACGTTATGTTTTCGGTAGGACTTAATTACGTTTATCTACTATTATCTTTGGAATATGTACTGTTGGATGTACTTTAAATGTGAAAGCTTTAAATGTAATATCAAAATAACACAATACAGGTAAAATTATAATACAGTTCAAATTATAATGTAATAAGGTTTCCATGTGCTTTATGTTAGTCAACAGAATAAGTGTGCATCTTTAAATCACAAAATATTATTAGAACATAATGACATTATAACCTAATTTAACATTATTCAAAGTCCACTTTTTAAAAGTGTACTTAAGTGTGTTAAGAAACATACTCTAAGTACACTTAAGTGGTTTTATTTAATTAATATTATGTTATCAAGTACATTTTAAGTATATTACCAGTGCACATTCAATACAATTGAGCACACTTTTGTTAATATAATTATGTTATGTATATATTATGTATATATAAAAATGTTTCATTATATTATTAACATGCTCATGGTTGTGACTAGGTAACCTATCAAGTTCCACAGGATTTTGAGTGAGTTTATAATTTGATTTGCATTGTATCCCACTTGTGAATATTTGTTAAATCATGAACTGGTGGACTAGATCTTTGTGTCTTACTCTTTTCTCTGTTCTCACTTTCTTCACTTTTTATCAGGCAGTATGTGCTATCCGTATTTGGGTCAGTTTTTCCAGACGCTGTAAACACAAGCACACAATTTGTGATCGCCATCATAAATGTGTAATTCCCATCTCAGTGCCATCATAACTCTAGCTGTCGCTTCAGACTGACAGCAGACAGAATCTCCACGTTCCAGCAGTGGAAGCACACAGTCCCTGATAAACACCTGGACTCCCCGCCGGACTGAACTTACCTCAGACAGCAGGAGCGAACACATGCTTTACACCTCCGACTGTGAGGAGGCCGAGCTTCAGAGCCTGCGGTAGCTGTCAAATGATAGATTACACTCGCATTGTTGGGAGGTTACTTTGGAGATGATTGAGCAGAGCAGACCAGAATTATTTTTTATTAGTTTCTGACACTTATTAAAAAAAACAGCAGCTTTTAAATGTTCCTAGTCTTAATGTGAACAAGTCATCAATGCTCCACCATGACCTGAAATAGATAACCAGATGCAGTGTTGTTATTGTTAATATATTATTAAAAATAGATTTCTTCAACTGAAATAAAACTGAAATAAGATAAATATTAGATGAAAAACTAATGTTTTAAATAAGTTTAAGTTAAGTCTTTCCCCACCATTGACAGAACTTTCTGTCATTTATGACACAACGCTTCCCACCATTGACGGAAATTTCCTGCAATCCATGTTTTCACTGTTATACGGTAGGGGGCGCTATTAAGCATCTTCTAAAAAGAGTACATCATCTCTGGATCAAAACAGGCGAAAAAGAAGCAGAAACCATCAATAAAAGCATTGTTTATGCACTTGTAAAATAACAAGATCATCAAACATTAAACGCATTCAAAACTGCAACGATACCGAATGAAGTGTCGACCCAGGACGAGGTATAGGAGTGTAAAGTAGAGACCTGCATGGGACAGATTTTTCAGTCCCGCTCCCGCAAAAATATACGTTATCTTCTCCTGCTCCCGCCTGCAACATTCATGTTTTGTCCCGCTCCCGCCCGCAAAAGCCCGCATAAATGTATAATATGTATATATGTATTTTTTTTCGTCCATGAAATAGTTTCAAGTAATTTAACATAAAGCAAGCGTGTGCATGATTTGGCATGGCAGAATGCGCGCAAAGTGCGCTCCCTTAATAATTCCTAAAAAGCTGACATCTCAGTTTAGCGCAATCTCACAAAGCTTCGTTATCAATGAAGCTGACTGCACATGAATCTCATAATGTCTACACATTTTCCTTGTTATAATCTCAGGACTTCCCAGCATGCAGAATTCAGCACTGAACAAAAACTCACTTTGAGCAGTGAGTGGATTCTATCTTAAATGCATCTGATTGGCCATTGCGTTCAAGAAATCAACACATATGTCTATGATTGGTTACATTGCACAACGCTGCAAAAACATGTTATAAATAGAAACTCTGCCCATGTTTGTGCCTGTAAATCATTTTTATTTTGTTTTAGTTGTTCTTGTTGCTTTTGTGCAATAGATGATTAACAGTTTATTTGTTTTTAGATGTTTTATTTTTAGATATCTCTATTTTGCGGGAGTCCCTCAAATCGTTTTATTCTCCCGCACACACACGAGTACTTACCACCCGCACATCAAATCTAGTCCCGCACCGCACTCTATTGCGTTGGGTCCCGCGGGAGTGCAGGTCTCTACTGTGAAGCTTTAGGGGTGTTGATGGACGCGATCTACTCCATCTATGTTTTGATCATCTTTCTGAATCAGGTATGAGAAAGAAAAGATTTTTCTCAGCTTTTTGTTTAAAATGTTGCTTTTTTATGAAATTTACCCACATTCAAGTGTTGCTAAAAAAGAATGCATGAAGCTAGAATATTTGTTGTTGTTGTTTAAAAGCAGAGGGTCTGTTCTTTCTTTTGATATATTGCATGTTCAGATATACATACAAAAAAATATTATATTCTGCTGGCCATGAAAGTTTTGTGAAAATGATTAAAAAATGCTGGTGGTGGCTGGCAACTAACTAACTAACTAACTAACTAACTAACTAACTAACTAACTAAATAAATAAATAAAATGCTGGTGGGGAAATACTAAGTACTTAAAATGACTAAAACCAAAACTGGAAAAAAACTTACTAAAACTTAAACCAAAATTAAAATGAAAACTGAAAAATAATGCTAAATACTATAACAGAATATAAATATTCTGAAATATCATAAAGAGGAAGAATGTTAACACTAATAGCTTAATGGCATAGCACACGTTTAGGATGAAATGTCAGTTGGTGTGATGAAGATGGACTAAACAAGCTACGATCAGCATTTGTGTTGCTATGACTGTGCTGAAATAGTTGCAAGCGTATCAGTTTGAATCAGCCAGTGCTACTCGTACATTATTGGCTGATGGACATGTCACGCATAGGAGCCATAAAGAAAATTAGTTCCTATCCAGCACTGAGATAAATTGTTTAGCAGGAAATGGGGAGACATTTGTAACTGCTTGACTCTAAGTAATTGTCATAAGTTGATAGACCATGTCTTATACTTAACCATCAATAACACTCTCCGCCCCAGAGAATTATTTTTCTAGCAGAAACAATACCAAACAACAAATAATATATTAGCAACAGCATGGCTTTGGTCCAAACACTTGTGAGTTGCCTTGCTGTCTATTAAGGCAACATTAAAATGGAACCTAATAAGTGACTAATTTAAAACATTCAATAGGCAGCACTCCATGTATCATATAAATTGTGCTCTGCATGCGAAGCACATGCGGAGATCTGAATCGATTTGAATGGAGAATTTTTCCTGTCTTAAAAAGCCCTTGTTAAAGACGTATAAAATCATGGACCAAACCAACCAGCTACAAGGTAAATCACAACATTACAAACTTTGATTTTAAAGCAAAAATGTATTTGAAAAACTTGGACAAATCAGGAAAGAACTGCATTGAAGCATCGCGAATGACATGAAAAAAAATGGAGAAATATAAGTTTACATACATCTAGTCTCAGCCATAGACGTCATGCCCACGGACCGTTGGCTGAACGTCTGATGCATATGGCACACTTATCTGGAAACACTTCAGAAGTTTTGAAGTCATCATCTGATTGGTTGAATTCTACAGGATGTCCGCGAGACATGTATGTTGCGTTCTTTAACGGTCCGCTTGAAAACAAATGCCGTGATGCCAAGCTCCCTCGTAGAAGAAGAACGCCGTCGCGTTTACAACTGTGACAATGAGCGCTTACCAGGATCAACTAAACTCTGGATTTTCAAAAGTATGTGAAGTTTGCGGCTCCATTGTTGCAGTAAACTTGCACAACGTTCTTGAATGAATAATTTATAGATAACACACCAGTCTGTTATTGCAGGGACATAGACTTTACATTTTCACGCCCCTAAACATGACGCAGAACAAAACGAACTGTGATTGGTTGCATTACATGTCAGTCAAACGTCCTCTTGGGCGGTCCTTGACCAATGAAAGCTGTGATAGAGTCCAGACCTTCTGTCGTCAGTCTTATGAAGGTCTGGCTACGCGAGACTAACATGCACCTTGCAGAATCTGCAAAATGTTAATTATTTTAACAAAATAAGAGGGATCATAGAAAATGCATTTTATTTTTTATTTAGCACTGTCCTAAATAAGATATTTTACATAAAATGTTTACATATAGTCCACAAGACAAAATAAAAGTTACATGTATAAAAATGACCCTGTTCAAAAGTTTACATACCCTTGATTCTTAATACAGTGTTGTTACCTGGATGATCCACGGCTGTTTTTTTTTTTGTTTTTGTTTTTTTGAGATGGTCAATCTTGAGTCCCTGCTTTGTCTTGAGCAGTTAAACTGCCCAGTGTTCTTTGAACCCTTTCCAGCAGTGACTGTATGATTTTGAGATCCATCTTTTCACACTTAGGACAACTGAGGGACTCATACGCAACTATTACAAAAGGTGAAAACTTCTGTAATGCTCCAGAAGAAGATTTAATACATTTATTTTCAATTTATTTGTCTGTTCAAGCGCAAAAAGATGCGAAACAGTGCTCAATTCAGTACTTGTGTGCTGTCTGAAAGGCAACTTTCTCTGTGCGCACAGAAAAACGGATTGAATTAAGCTCTCTTTCGCGTCATCACGCTTTTTCAGATTCATCCATATGTCTGCTCTTCTCTTTCTCCCAGACTTTAACATTTTTGAATTCGTTTTATGAGACATGCAGCAAGTGTATGCCAACTTATGTCCCACCGTTAGATCAGCACGTTACAATTCAAATGTGCGCATCTACCACGCAAGACATCAGTTCTGACGGGATCTCATCCCAAATCGCCCATCTCTAACATTTCCGTCTTGTTTTTTTTAGTTAGTAGAATTCCGTCATAGTTTTTGTCATCTAAAACGTTTTTGTCAGTGAAAAAATGTTGTTAATGAAAATTATTCGTCAACGAAATTAACACTTCCCAGCAAGCAATTTTGCGTTTAAAAGACGTCTTATAGCCGTCCAAACACAGCCCAGACGTCTAGGCCAAAACAAGGCAAAATTTGGGCTGTCAGTGAAAATTTTATAGACGTCTAGCCATAGCCCAAGAATAGACTAGTTATCTAGAACATGAACATGTCAAAGAAATGAAACCAAACACCTTGTAATCACTGTTGACTTTGCTTACATGATGGAATACCATACATCTCGCAAGTTATTTTGGCAAAAACGACATGTAACTCAATTCAAGGTTATTTTGACCAGAAGTGGGTTACTCATAGCTGGACTATATCTGGTCTATAGATAACCGAGACGGTGAAATGGCGCAAAGCACTACATGCTGCCTAATCTGTAGGACAAAGCCCATGTCTCTGTCTCTCATTCAGTTATGTTTTTATTCCTTTCTTCCATTTTTCTAAAAGTGATCAGATTTATGACAGCACTACAAATGGGAACCACAGGACAGATATTAAACCTTCTAACAAACTATTGCCTTCAAAGAAAAGCCATAAAGATTAAAAAAAAAAGCAGACTGCACGCAGAGTGCGCTCTCAGATATCAAAGACAGCTCCGATGCACATATACCTGCATCTCCACTTCAACTTTTGGGATGCTGTGTTCTGCAAATTACTTCCCTTGCTTTCAAAGTAACGGCCGCAACATTCTCACTGCGTTATTTATTTACGACGCTTTGTTCTGTCTCACCACACCTTGCAGGGCTGTCTGGAGACACGAGACAGCTTCGGCGAAGTACAGTCAGGTCCTGTTTTAAAGGAGCTGATGAGAGCCTGTGTCGGCTGGTTTTCATTTATGCAATTTCTAATTAGCATACCGCAAGGATCAAAATGCTAAAGAGAAATTCTTCTATCCTAATTTATTGTGTTTGACATTTCAGCAAGAAGGCTGCTCTGGGAAAACAGTTCAGGTTTTTCATGTAGCAGATCTCAAAATACTCTTCTTCAAGTGTTTCCTTGGGGAAAGTGGAGCATTTGTGCCATCAACAACCCACACAGTCATACAGACACATGAAACGGCAGGCAGTCAAACCTTTCTACAAGTGTTTAACATGTAGCGTAAGTACTGACCCCACAGGAAAGAAAAATCACAAATGAGATCTCAGTAGTCTTTTCTAGACAGCAATGAGTTTTAAAAATGTCGCCACAGGCTAATTCGAAATTCTATTATGTTGCTTCTTTCACATTTTGTGACACTTTCAAAGTGAAAAAAGCAGGTTCCAATACAGATGAACGTGAATCTGGCAATGTTTTATTACGTTGGGTGTACATATATTGTGGCAGCTCAGAAATGAAATGAATAGTGTCGCTAAAATGTTGCTGCTCATTTGAAAGTAACTTACCACTTACACTAAACCTAACAGATAGTGTTAAAGCAAATATGAGATACAAAACAATTTGCAGAAGCAACCATGCAGTTTTTTTTGCCACTGGGACTTTGATTGCTTTGCATTGCAAATGCAGTGCTGTACCAGGTGAGCTACCGAGCGAGTTAACTGTTAGAAAAGCCATAAATATTAGTAAATATTAATATTAGTGGTGCAATGGATCACAAAATTCACGGTTCGGATCATGTTACAGTTTTTTAGTCACGGAACTGATCAGGCAGAGGGGCTTAAAACACACTTTAAAGGGGTCATGAACTGCGTTGTTTTATTGTTTCCTGGGGTACACTTATAATGTTAGAATGCTTTTTACATCAAAAATTGTCATAATTTATAAATAAAAGGCGTTTTTCCTACCCTGATTTTAGCCCTCTGGTTTGAACGCTCTGTTTTAAGGGGCGTGTCTGCTGTGAGACTTCAGTGTAAACGCCCACTGCCGTGATTGGCTAACGTCTTTCCATTTTAAATAGCTAAGTATTACTCTCTCTTTTAGCGCGTTTTTACTATTACAGCTCTCATGGTTAACTAATCGTGTGAAAAGTGTTGCATTACATTTAGATCTATGGCATTATATTCAGATCTATGGCATTATATTTAGATCATGGCATGAAAGGTTGCAGAGATGAACACTGTAGCCTACCACAGACATGCTGAGCGCATGAAAGCAGCGATCTCGTCATTCCAACTCAGTTTCTGTACACTAACGAATGCTTTCATCTTCACTAACAGTGCAAACGTGATATAGTTAAGAGATTCGTTGAATAAAACGGCAGTCATTGATAAACGCATCACTGATAAACTCTCGCCATTTGATTGACAGCTTCAGCGCGCGATTGCAAAGGGAGCTTTCTTTGATCGCTTTCTTTATAGAATTTAATCACCGTTAAATAACAGATTATTTTTATCCTACTAAGAGAAACAACGCAAGTTGACGTTTAGTCACTGGTTTGATTTACTGACACACAGACAAAGAACATCTGACTGTACATGAATAATTACATTTCAGATCAGGCATTAGAATTAACACAGTTACTTACATGTTGCATTACTGTCGAGCCCAGGCACTGCACAATATTTTGTAATCCTCAACGGCATGTTTATTGCTTGGTAGCTCGATCTGGTTTAACACCACGTAGGCCTATGTTACTTTTAGGCTACTTATTCTATTGCATGTCATGCGTGAATCGGTGGGCGGGGCTAAACAGGCAGTGATGAAGTAGGTGTTGATTTTCTTCTGCTGAGGCGGTGCTTGCCTCCCTTTGACGTCATAGATTCCCACTTTGAAAAACCTTTCGTTTGCTGGGCCTGGTGTCAATAAAAGCTTTTATTGGACTAACAAGGAAGTTTTCAGCTCTGAAACTTACAGGATATTCTTATAGTATGGTGACCTCTTATATGTCAAAAGCTCAAGGAAAATTTTATTTCTCAGTTCATGACCCCTTTAAATACTTTGATACCACAGCAAACCGTTCTTCTTGCGCTTGAATGGTTTAATATTGCTTGAATGTGTAAATTGGCAAGACAAAACACGTGCAAATGATAAACTTTGGCTCTATGATGCACATGCATGTCGAAACGTGGGGCCTGATCCATACGGATCATGGATCAACTACGATCCGTTACACTAATAAATATGGAGCTATGTGATGCCTCAAAATGTATTAATAAAAGTGTTTTGAGGTCATAATTCAGTATTGTGCAAGGAAAATAAGACTTTATTAATCAATAATCTGTCCCTGTAATCATAATTTTCTGCCCCTGTGCTCATTTCATCTGGAAACTGCAGTGAATTGTATGTATTGTATGAAAAAGTATGTTTTTGGAATGTTGCAAAAAATGTGGGTAGATTCATGTTTTTCCATTGAGTCAATCTTGGTTTTGAACATGGAAGCTGGTCTAAACTGATCATTAGACCTATCTATCTTGGACCAGCAAAAATCCAGTCATTTTAGCTTAAGGTCAAGCTATTTTTTGAAACAGCTGGTGACCAGTTTGGACCAGCTAATGTCCAACTTAGCTGTTTCTCAACAAAGTCTCACTCTGTGAGACTTAATTTCTGCACAGATTTACAATTTAAAGTTAGAGATTTCATTAAAAGTCAATATGAACATTTCTCATCAAATGAATTGCGCTATACATCCACAAGTTTAAAGTTGATTCTATGGTTGTTGTTGTTTTAGTTTCTTAAGTAATTTTAGTTGATATTTCAAAGAAATATAACAGACAATTTTATTAAAGGGATAGTTCACCCAAACATGAAAATTACCCCATGATTTACTCACCCTCAAGCCAGGTGAATATGACATTTCCTAAACTATGAAAGTGCTACGTCTGAGCAATATCATTTCCTCTGGGAAGACACACACACACGAAACAGTTTTAAATAATTAGAATTTCATTAAATTTATAACTGAGCACTCGAAGAAACAAAGGGTCATGGGTAAAGCTCTAATGAGAATCATCAGTGGAATGTGTCAACACATTGCAGAGCTGAGCAAATTCTACACCTACAAACACGCTTCTTTCAGACAGTGCCACAGCGACTGTGACGGTGTGTGCATGTGTTCTCACAATCATGTGTTCAGAAACAGCTATACAAGCACCTGGATACTACAGAATGCAGGGGTCTCGAGCCGAGCTTATTTTAACTTCATGTCACCTTAAAAGAGAAGCATTCGTAGAAGTCGTCAAAGACTCTCTAGTGCTGAGTGGTTCTCAAACGGGGCCAGAGGATGACTAAAATGCATATTTATTATTATTAACATAATTAATATAAAAATGAATATAATTAATGTAGTGAAATAATATAATAATAATAATAATAATAATATTGTTTCATTGAAGAACATACTGCTATTGGAACTTGTGGAATTACAAAATGAATTGTGGTTAAATAATTATTTATAAATTATTAGTCTATAGATACACTTAAACACACACATTATATTATGTGTGTATATACTGTATATTTGTGTGTGTGTGTCAAAGAAGAAGGCTGCTCACCAAACTGTAATCGTGTGAAATATTATTACAATTGAATTGTAATTGCGTTATGAATATCTTTACTGTCATTTTTGATCAATGTGTATAAAAGTAATCATTTTCTTTTTCTTTCTTTCTTTCTTTCTTTCTTTCTTTCTTTCTTCTGAAATATTATTACAATTGAATTGTAATTACATTATGAATGTCTTTACTGTAAATTTTATTCCTTCCTTCCTTCCTTCCTTCCTTCCTTCAAATAGAAAACACTTCATTTAAATTGTAAAATTTTTTTTCACAATATTACTGTTTTACTGTATTTATGATCACATAAATGCATCCTTGGCAAGCATAAGAGACTCCTTTCAAAAACATTAAAAAAAACTACAAACCCGATTCCAAAAAAGTTGGGACACTGTACAAATTGTGAATAAAAAAGGAATGCAATAATTTACAAATCTCATAAACTTATATTTTATTCACAATAGAATATAGATAACATATCAAATGTTGAAAGTGAGACATTTTGAAATGTCATGCCAAATATTGGCTCATTTTGGATTTCATGAGAGCTACACATTCCAAAAAAGTAGCAATAAGAGGCTGGAAAAGTTAAATGTACATATAAGGAACAGCTGGAGGACCAATTTGCAACTTATTAGGTCAATTGGCAACATGATTGGGTATAAAAAGAGCCTCTCAGAGTGGCAGTGTCTCTCAGAAGTCAAGATGGGTAGAGGATCACCAACTCCCCCAATGCTGCGGCAAAAAAATAGTGGAGCAATATCAGAAAGGAGTTTCTCAGAGAAAAATTGCAAAGAGTTTGAAGTTATCATCATCTACAGTGCATAATATCATCCAAAGATTCAGAGAATCTGGAACAATCTCTGTGCGTAAGGGTCAAGGCCGGAAAACCATACTGGATGCCCGTGATCTTCGGGCCCTTAGACGGCACTGCATCACATACAGGAATGCTACTGTAATGGAAATCACAACATGGGCTCAGGAATACTTCCAGAAAACATTGTCGGTGAACACAATCCACCGTGCCATTCGCCGTTGCCGGCTAAAACTCTATAGGTCAAAAAAGAAGCCATATCTAAACGTGATCCAGAAGCGCAGGCGTTTTCTCTGGGCCAAGGCTCATTTAAAATGGACTGTGGCAAAGTGGAAAACTGTTCTGTGGTCAGACGAATCAAAATTTGAAGTTCTTTTTGGAAAACTGGGACGCCATGTCATCCGGACTAAAGAGGACAAGGACAACCCAAGTTGTTATCAGCGCTCAGTTCAGAAGCCTGCATCTCTGATGGTATGGGGTTGCATGAGTGCATGTGGCATGGGCAGCTTACACATCTGGAAAGGCACCATTAATGCTGAAAGGTATATCCAAGTTCTAGAACAACATATGCTCCCATCCAGACGTCGTCTCTTTCAGGGAAGACCTTGCATTTTCCAACATGACAACGTCAGACCACATACTGCATCAATTACAACATCATGGCTGCGTAGAAGAAGGATCCAGGTACTGAAATGGCCAGCCTGCAGTCCAGATCTTTCACCCATAGAAAACATTTGGCGCGTCATAAAGAGGAAGATGCGACAAAGAAGACCTAAGACAGTTGAGCAACTAGAAGCCTGTATTAGACAAGAATGGGACAACATTCCTATTCCTAAACTTGAGCAACTTGTCTCCTCAGTCCCCAGACGTTTGCAGACTGTTATAAAAAGAAGAGGGGATGCCACACAGTGGTAAACATGGCCTTGTCCCAACTTTTTTGAGATGTGTTGATGCCATGAAATTTAAAATCAACTTATTTTTCCCTTAAAATGATACATTTTCTCAGTTTAAACATTTGATATGTCATCTATGCTGTATTCTGAATAAAATATTGAAATTTGAAACTTCCACATCATTGCATTCTGTTTTTATTCACAATCTGTACAGTGTCCCAACTTTTTTGGAATCGGGTTTGTATTTTGTGTCTGTGTGTGTATATGGCCACGTTCACACAGCAGCAGAATACAGTTGTCAGTCCTGTATTTGAGTCCTTAATACGGTTATACGTTCACACACAGCTCAGTTGTTTATGGGAGTGACAACCGAATACTATAACCAAACTCCCTCCCGTAAATGTTCACGATCACAACCGCATTCTCGGAAAACCCGCGCTGTGTGAACGGAACTGGACTGGACAACTAGTTGTCTGTTATATCATACAGTGAGACGCTCTGCTGCACAAACGTATGTATACCTTGTGTTGCCTGTTTTCCGGTTTTGCTTTCGGTAACTTACAGCAACAGAGATATGATCTGGGTCATCTGAAGGTTTTAGATCCAGTCACTGTTCTCCAGCAGAGCTGCACCCATAAATAATTACGCACAATTTAAATACTCCGCTCTCTGTTGGTTAATGAAGATTTGATGGATGAACTCGTGGCTCGATTGGACTCATGTCTTGACTTTTCAGTTTTATGGACGTGCTTTGGTTACTGGTAAGAATACTGATTTGACTCCTGTTGGACGTTCATACAGACAGTATTCAAGACGCTACTGTAAGTTGCTGTTTGAACGAGACGTTTAAAGACTCACAACTAAAAAGTGCAGCGGAATGCAAGAATAACATGAATAACACCTTTGTCAGGTGTATGTGTATGTTATTGGTCTGGACGGAGTAGTTCAAAATGAGTCAACAACTGGACTGAAAATGAAGGCAGACACACCACAGGCAGTTCGAGATGAGCTGTGTGCTCATAATGCCTGAGAGTGGAGTAAGGCCTCTGCATTATTAAAGTAACAGATGGAAAGGTAAACAAACAAAGGGAGCGTGGGCCCTGGAGCCACCCTCACCATAGCTCATGAACGGGGTCTGGCACGGAGTCAGAAAGCCTCTTTAGCACCTTCAGAAATCAGGCTGTTATGAGGCAATTGGCTTACTAAGGTCAAAACATACTCAATGGAAAGCAAGCGAAGCTACAAATGCAAAGCGATTTCACACATTGCTGCTTTCTGAAACAAATTTTTGCAACTGGAATGTAACTGGAAACTGACCAATCAGCATTTCCTGCTCCAAATTGAATATGCGCCTCGAATCACTTTGAATTCCTAGCGCCGTGGTAAAAGAAATAATAAGTTGTTTGTGTGAGTTTGCAGTCTGAATTGAATGATTAGATTAAAAGATAAGATTAACATTAATAATATTTTCACATACTGCACAACCAGTGAATCATTTAAAAACACACAAACTTAAGAGTGACTGGTTTGACTCAATCTGGTGAATAAATGAACTCACTAAATTCATCAGTGTTCTGTTACTGAATCTCTGAATCTTACTAGTCTCTGAGAATGTGTGTTTGTTTGAAGTGATACAACTGTGATACTTTCACACCAGCAGAATAAAGAGAGACAAAGCGAGCAATAATAATCTTTGACATCATAATTTCTCACTTTTCATGGTAGTGGTGATAAAAGCTTTACAGCTCTTCTGTAATAATCATTATCTTTGCTTTTCACAGACCGCAGCCTCTGATGATAGCAGTACTGACTCTAAAGCTGTTTACAATGACACAGTTCCTTCCCAGATAGCTGAAAATCCTGCTCTTAAATGACTGGAGATGGGAGCTGAGGATTATAAACCGATGTAATATAAGCCTGTCTCTGCTATTTAATTTTGACAACTAAAAGACTTTCTTGAGTGCTGCTCTTGTAGTTTTGCAGAGAAACAGTGTTTAATCCTGTAGTGATTTGGTTATATTGATGTTTCAAGACACTAGAGAGACGCTTTTTCTAAAACACAAACTGTAAAAAGGTTAGTCTTGTTCATCCCAAAGTTATGTTCGTCTGAATACAACAAACGAAGTAGGTCATTTAATCGTTTTCACTTGCCATATATATATATATATATATATATATATATAATTTTTTTTTCCCCACAAGAATCAGAGCACTGGGTTATGCGAGGGTCTAGCAAAGCTAATTAAAGGGGGGGTCTAATGCTACTTCATGCATTCTGACTTATTTACACTGTTAAAGAGTTGCAAAACATGGCCAAAATTTGGACCTATGACGGAGTATTTCTGTGCCAAATACACTCCTTCAGGATTCGAATACGTTTCGGAAAGTTTTTTTCCCGAGTATGGTCCTGTATGACGTCATAAAGGGTGGAATTGCTTGTATGGGGATTTCTCCCGGATGAGCACGTGCGCACATCAACCAGACCGAGAGCAAGAGGGCGTCCATCAACGATCTTCGCTCGGGTTACGGAAGCCGTCGGCAACGCTGTCATTTAGTTTTTAGACCACAAAATCAGCAATGTTACTAAAGAAGTGTGTTTTTGGTTGTGAGGGAAAGATAACCTTGTTCAGCTTCCCAAATAACCCAGCATTAAGGAAACAGCACTGCAGTTTGTTTTTCCGGAGCAGCAACTGCGTTCTGCAAGTGTGTTTGTTTGTTCCTGGTCACGACCCGAAACCGCAGGCGGTGAGTGAAACTGCATCAAATGTCTGTGTTTTGTTGGCAATCGGCACGTAAGTGCATATAATTTAAACAAGACGAATGTACAGTGAATCGAAAGTTATCCAGGGATAATGCCATGATGTATTTTGTATGTGTGTGTGTGTGTGTGTGTGTGTGCGCGCACACTCGTGACTCTTTAGCTCCGTCCACTGCACGCCTGCACGAGCTCGGCTGTTTTCGGAAAGAATCGGTACAGCTTATCTGTCTTTTATAAATATGATAAAACTAAAGACTCTTCGGAGATATGAAGGATGCAATACTACTCTATAGGTACTCAAGATTAACATGAGATTGGCAGAAACTGTCTGTGTTATGTATCCTTTAATAAAGTGCATGACTGACAATGATTAATTATTACCTCTCAGTTTAGGGAAATAATACAAAAATACTCTAACTTTCCAAATTTTTACAGTTTCCAAAGTTTTTAAAAGAAGTCTCTTATGCTCACCTAGGCTGTATTTATTTAAGTAAAACAGAAATATTATGAAATATCCTTGCAACTTAAAAAGAACTGTTTCTTTTTTAAATATATTTTAAAATGTATTTTATTCCTGTGATGACAAAATGGAATTTTCAGCAGCAATTACTGTCACATGATCCTTCAGGAATCATTCTGAAATGTTGATTTGGTCCTCAAGAAAAGAAACATTTCTTATTATTATCCATGTTGAACAGTTGTGTTGCCTAATATTTTTGTAAAACGCTTTTTTCCCAAAAAAAAACCAAACAAAAGTCTTTTTTTTTTCTTGCCAGACTGATCTTACTGATCTCAAACTTTTGAACAGTAGTGTAGAAAAGGTTATATAGAACCTTAAAGGGTTTTGTCAGGCGCTTCATATCACATGGGATCGTTCTATGGATTTAGTTTTAATTAATTGTTTAAATTTTTAATTTTAATGATCTTTTTAGGAATTAAGCAGCTCGTACACATACTTTATCACTAGAAAAAAATTAAATAACCTGTTGAACATTATTATGCAATCATTTAAGACATTTTTGGTTCTATATAGAACACCAATTAACCTTTTTTTCTATGAGTGTATTTGACGAATCAGAATCAAGGGGGCTGAGAGTGCATGACTCTATTGAGATGTTCTTCTCTTTATGCCAGTAGTTCGGCCCACTTTCCTGGGTTTGCCTATAATTTCACCACCTGTAATCTAGCATGAGAGCATGTGGTTGTGAGAGTGCTTCTGTTTTTAGATGCTACTCTAGATGGAGTATTATTAGCTTCTGCTGAGAGCATGTTTTCCAACACACACACACACATAGGAGTGGGTCACCTCACACTGGTGATGAGTCTATTTTACGTGAGTTTTGTGTTTCGTCTCAGTGTCTCTAGTGTGATGTTGATGTTTGGCAGGTGACAGCAATCTACCTGACCCGTCTTTACCTCACCGTCCTCCAAGCCTGGAGCTAATTGAGCCGAAACACACACCTCTACTTACACACAGAGCTGAGGAAACCAGAGTTATTAGATGCAATTAAGGGAAACAAAAAGCACAGAAAAGCTTTTAGCTGGAGTCTGAGTTCAGGTGTGGTACTCAATCATTTTTGCCTGAGATGATTCCACATCGCTACATGCGCCAGCGAGAGAGTCTTTTCGTTTGCACCATTAGTTTTAGTGCGGGCGATTAGCCTTTCTTCACACTACACACAATTCCAATTGGTTTTCCAAATCCAATTTTTAGGCACTGTTATTTTACAAGTAATGAACCCCAAACAGATCCATTTGTTTAGACAGTCCAATAATATACAGAAATGGCTATTGCATATATTTTCATCATTCTCATTCTCTGTTAAATGCCACATGAGAGCATTAATAAGTGCATTTGTGTATAGTTGTATACTTTTATATGATATTACAGTCATATCAAAACCTGAATGACAAAGCTATGGAAATCAAGTTTGACTGACTAACCAAAAATCCCGACCAATGAGAAAAACGTGAAAGCGCATTCAGTTTTATCTGTAACAGATAAATCTGGCAATGTTTTATTACGTTGGTTGTTGTACGTATCATGGCAGTTTGTAAATGAAATGTCCAGTGAATGGCGCTTAAAGGTTAATGCTCTATCGCGTTTGAAAATAAACTAAAATTGATGCTACAAGTCTTTGAGTTCTTTTATCTACAGAGCAAGTTTACTATATCAGAAAAACCAAACATGGAGCTAGTTATGTGAGGCAAATGTCAAAATGTATTACTTTACAAATCATGCAGTATGGTAAAAGTGCTTTGAAGTCATATTGTGTAAGGAACTGCATGGAAATAAGTATTTATCAATCCATAATCTGCCCCATCATAATTTGTGTGAAAAGAAATAAAAGCTGGTGGTGTTTTACTGCCACTAATGTTCATTTCAGCTAGAATCTATTTATGTTCTATGGAGAAATACTTCCGCGTACTTATTACTGCTCGTTTCCGGTAACAGCATTCAGCACACCTACAGACATGAGAACGCAGATTATTACTACGTTTTATGGCTGTCAGTTGATTATAATAATGAATCATGTTCTCTGTGTTAACATATCTTGAACCTGCTGAAATGTTCCTATAAATATACTTTCAACTGTGCATTTTAAATAATAAATAAATATACCCTGCATGCAGCAGTCCAGTGCTCGTCTTTTCATTAAAAGTGGTTTTCTCTTACTGATCTACAATTCATACCTGTTGAGTTTACATTTTTAAATGAATTTGACTGATAAAAAAGGATTGCTTGTGTGCATTGGTGCTCTTATTCCAGTAAAATAGGTAAATGAATGAATGTGCGGTATGTGCCTTAAATAAATGTAACAATGTTAAATATTGAATTAATCTTAAACAGTATAGTTGACAACACTACTACATAGAATATTAATTAAGAATTCTAGCATAAACATGTAAATTACATACAGGTGAAATGATTGACAATGAAAAATGACAGAATACTAGTGATTAAAATATAAATATTCATACTGATCTTATTCATCAGGTGTCACACATGTCAGCACTGTGGTCACTAGTTTAGACGAGCACTGACACCCTGTGGTGAAATGATCATGTATGTTTATCAGCCGCTGCTTTTTTAAATTTGCTTGGGTTGGATTAAAACTTCATGTTCCATTGAGTTTGGAAAAATCTTTACACAGTAATCATCAGAATAGCTCTTCACCTGACTCTGAAAATGTCCAGATTTTCCAGGTCTTCTTGCGGACACTCATTTTAATTGGCGTTTAGTCAGTACAAGTTCTTTTTAGTCTGTTCCTTTTTTATTAATTTTGAACTGGTTCTTTGGTTCAATAACCTGTCTGGACATACTTATAGGCTCATTTGGTGCTGCGCAAGGAGTGTGCTTGCTACTTCTAATGTGCGTCTTCTTGTCATCAACCCCGATCTAAAATTCGATTTAGTTTGATTCTGTGAACCAGCTTAACACTAGAACTACCAAGGCGGTCATTTTGACTGTTTTTAAATTTTGCAATGTAGTAACTTTGTTGAAATTAAACCCATATAGCTATAGTATCCTGACTTATCCTAAATGTGTGTATATTTTGTTCTAATATTGTTATTTTATTAAAAATGGAGCTCGGTGCTCCATTAAATCCATATTGTTCGATTTTATTCAAATTGAGGATTTTGTTGTTTGGTGCAGTCTAGTATGAACGGTCAGAATGACCGCTATGGCCATTCTAGTAGTTATAGAATTCCAGTAGTTTTAGTGTTAAAAGAATGATTAATTCAAGAATCGAATATCACTACTGGAAACTCCTATGTATAATTGATTTTTTTGGAGTTTTGCAAAAATGTAGATATAGAGGCATGTCTATTTAGTTGACTGCAGAGAGAAAATATATTGGGGATTTTTTCAACATAGGGTCATTGAAAAAAAACAATGACCCTATGCTGAAAATATTTTCTCTCGGCAATCAACTAAACAAATTTGAGTTGGATATGCCAAAAAAATCTGATTTTTGCTGCCTGTCTGAACAAAGTCTTTCTTCTCAGTGAAAGAAACAAGTGTCCTGAAAGATTACAGCTACAAAGTAAACCATAGTTTTGTGCGGAATATTTAATTACTCGAGCACAACAGCCCTGAGGTTTCACTACAAAGCTAGCAAACTCACATAAAGTTATTTACAGAAATACATCATCTGCCTAAAGCAACGATCATGCTACTGAGCTCATAAAAAAGTTTTCAGAGTGTGATCAAAAATGGAGCTTCTGCATATCTGCACTTTTTTTAAGAGTCTCCCTGAAGTTCTCTTATGATGTTTGTCAAGTTTTGTTGCACCAAAAACAGCTGAAATTTAGTATCACATGAGAATTTGTCAACCTCTCCCTGACCCTTGCAATTACAGTACGTTTTTGCTACTGTACCTTTAAGAGCTCTTTATTCAAATACTTATGATACTATTATAATTGACTTACCTCTTGTGTGTGAAATCATTGTAAAAGTGTGAAGTTCAGTAGAGTATAACTAGTAGAGTATGACTTCTGTTGCAGTTTCCCAAGTAGGAATTAATGTTGGAATTTATGACTTTTCAGAATATTTCAAAAGATCAGTTATACTGACCTACAAATGCAAAACGCAATGCAAATTGATCATCTAAATGTATTTTTGTTCTAACAATGTTTTATTTCTCTGTCTAGCTGGCTGCACGTTTGAGGAAGACTCCGACCCCAGCCTCTGTGAATACAGACAGGCACAGGAGGATGATTTTGATTGGCAGCTTGTACGGACCTATAGCTGGCCGCACATGACCTCTGACCTTATACGAGGTGAGTTTCTTTTTTTTTTTTTTTTTGGTGCTGTAATAAACACTGATTGTACTATCATAGTTTCCCATGTTTATTTGTATGTGAAATGGCCGAATCTATCAAACCTAAGAAAGAACTGCATGTGTCCTTAATGGATAAAGCAATCCCAGAATGCATTGTGACATGCTCAGTAAAAATCAAGAGAAATATTGTTTATATCATTTATACATCAACAAATGTGCTAATATGCAACTAAAATGTTTCAGAAAAACTTTCCATAACTTTATTTAAGACCAGATAAGTTTGAAATAACTTTCTATTAATGTTACTGAAAGAATGTTTGTTTACTTTGAGAGAACTTTGCCAGAATGTTAGCCAAAGTTCTGAGAATGTTCCCTGTTTACTGACTTGCGTACGAATGTAAAGTTTCTTGGTGGAACGCAATAGGTTTGCAAGAGAATGAAACATTTTTATGAGTGAATGCAAAGTCCCCTTAGGAGTTCCGTAGCTTTGTATTTTTGTGCTAGAGTGTCACGTTTTTAGCTTAGCAACATGTTAACGCTAAACTCTATTGGAATGAATTGCGAGTTGCGTGAGGTTGCCTACTGCCTTGTTGTATTTTAAAACAGTCACATATGAGTTTCACTGATGGTTAGGATGCTACCTTTTAACCTTCTAAGCTTATGTAGCCCTCAAGTAGCTTACTAGGTTTTGGAACAAAGCTGAAGTAAACATGCAAAGTTCTTCAAAATTCTCGTTGTAATTTACAGGAAGTGAGTATGTTCCTAAGGGAAAATACAAACCTCGTCTTTTTATCCTGACCACAAGCTCGGAGTGTCATGGCAACTCATGGTGTCTTGCTGAAATGTGTAAAATGTCAAAAGTATACTGTTTCCCTCCAATTATAAATGTGCTTTTAGTCGCTGCTTATGTAAGAGTTATGTCTTAACATGCTTAGGGTTTGTATGGTCTCAGCGATAATTGTACAGCTCCACAAGGTGCATGGGGAGCTACAGTAACACATGGGGCTTTTTCCTGCTCTAATAATGGTTATCAAGTCTAAATAGTAATTTGTGTGATGTCCGAATATGGACACTTTTGTGTGCATTATTGGTTTTTATATACGTCTGAGTGCTCTCACAGACACAGTTGTGCTTTGGAATGATTGTTTTCATCAATATGGTCAGTATCCATTGATTAGTAGCAGAAATTATTCTATACTGTTTGTACCAAGGTAGCAATATATCTCCATGTGGCTGTGTGTACAGAATTTTCCTTTGACTAACTCATCCATGGATACCAAATAATAATAATAATACTTTTATTCATAATGTGCTTTTCTTACACTAAACATGCCATAAGATATGAGATTAAAGTAGTTCAGGCAAAAATAGTTCACCCAAAAATAATAAAATGATAATTCTGTTATCATTTACTCGCTCTTATGTTGTTCTGAACCTGTATGCATTTCTTGCTTTTGCGGTTTTGGTTCCCATTGACTTCCATTGTATTTTTTGTCCATACAATGGAAGTCAGTGGGAACTGAATCTGTTTAGTTACTAACATTCTTCAAAATAATAGAACAAAGACAGTCATACAGGTTTGGAATAACATGAGGGTGAGTCAATTATTTCATTTAATTTTTGTGTGGTTAAAACTGATTAAAACAATTAAAATTATGAGCAACTTTAAACACAACTAATGATAATAAACACCAAAAACTGCACTGATGCTAGAATTATTGTTCAGTTGTTGTGAAAAAACAAATTAACATTCATTTGTAAAATGTTTATTATTCAGAAATAGACATTACCACACCATTCGATGAAAAATAAATAAACTATATTGTGATACAGTGTACCATTATTGTGATCTAATACTACTCATACTGTGATATAAAATGTCTACCCTGGATCCATTTTAGTGGCACGTAATGTTGTTAACTGGACATAAGAAGCTTGAAGAAACTCTGTGGCACTTTGTGTTGACGTTTCTTTGAGTAGCCGTCCAATACTGCAGGGTTGAATTCCATCAAAGCTGCTAAAGACACTCCAATTGAGACAACAGCTTAGTTTATTGGGTGCTATTTGCTCAATATTATTGATCCATACTAGGGTATGTTCAGCATGTCAATGAAGTGGAACTGAGAAAAAGAGAGAGAGCGAGGAAAGGTAGACGAGTGTAATGCAGGTCTAACAGAAAAGAGAAGCTCTGTAGAATATTGATACTTCTTTGAAAAGTCTATTAATCTTTTGCATTTCAAGTTTTCACACTCTTCAAATCACCTTAAAATTTGCCTTAAAAGGTGCACTTAATTCTGTCTTGTTTCACGCCTAATTAATAGTACTAATGGTTCCCTTTCAAGGGAACTCCACACTGCATCAAATGACATTATGGGGACGTGTCCTGCGGAACCCGGTGTCTGAGGCACGTGTGAAATTTAGGCACGTGCAATTTAGGACGTTTCCCTGATAAAAGAACACTGTTAAAGGGATAGTTCACCCGAAAATGAAAACTATCATTATTTACACACCCTCATGTCGTTCCAAACACATATGACCCATGCATAGAGTACATCAAATATGGTAAACGGAGGTCCTTGCTTGATGTGAAAATGTGTCACACAAGCAGGTTTGAACTTCTGCGAGAACCAATGATGTTATGTTCTTGTGCATCAAACAAGTATGTTCAAGTTTCCATTTACCATATGTGATGTGCTCTATGTGTATGTGCATTGATCAATGTTAATATGTGAATAAAAGCCAAACAGTTCTCCAGACTGCGACCATTTTTAGAGAATGTACGAGTTAAACTTTGTCGTGGTCACATTTGTGCGAGTGCATGGTCACGCACTCAGTTGGTGTATTAGAGATGACTGTTAAACAGAGACCATAAACTAACGAAGAAGACGGAGAATGTGAGCACTGCCGCTGCATGATCAAGTGCTGCCGACTGTCAAAATAAAAGTCTGGCGTGCCGTCAAAATAAAGTCCCGCTTCTAACACATCGGCCGATCAGAAAAACGTATAGGCCAATGCCAATATTTTAAAATGTACAATTGTACAGCTGTGAAGACAGTAAAAATATAATCAAACATTAAAAATTGTGCTTTTTGATAGTTTTAATACATTTTGCCAACATAAGGTCTCATGTCACTGTCAGTCTTTTTACATCAGTGCAAAACTAGGGTTTGCAGATTAAGACAAGTATTCATAAGCATGCATTGATTAATCCCATGCTGTAGCGAAAAAAAAGGTGCGACCAAATCATGTGTTGGTGCGACCAACTGAGAAAGTTGGTAGCACCAGTGCAACCAGAGGAAAAGTTAGGAGCCCTGCCTAAACTAAAACTGTTCATCATATAAAGCGACCGAGCCTCTTCAGAAACCACTCAATTCATATGGATTTTACGATGTATTTATAAACTTTTTGAAGCTTGAAAATTTTGGTTACTTGGAACAATATTAAAAAATATATTTATTTGTGTTCTAAAGTTCAATGAGTATTAACCACTTAAACTCGGAACGGCCCGGTACTGGGCCGATGGGGGGCGCCAGAGTCAAACAAAAAAGTTGACTTAACCACTTGCTTGATCAACGGAAAATATGTCATTTTAAAGCTTAGAAGCTTGGCTTTACAGTATAACCAATTCTTAATAAGTGCTTTTCATTTTGCTATAATATTAGAGGATTGCCATTTTTATAGCATGAAAAATTACTGTTTTACTTGAAATGTGATCTGTAAAAGCATCATAAATAAATGGTCTTTTTATTATATATCGTCTCAACTAGCAGAATACAAAAAAGCATATTTGTTTCAGTTTGTGACCAAACTATACCAAGTATTTGTATGAAAGATCGCTGCTGATGCACATAGTCAATAGTACACAGATGAGGATGCTTTACGTTTTGCTATATAACTTCGCGAAACATCAGTAAACATAGTAAATCACACATCTTTATTTAGAGCAGGTTGTCCCGATTCAAACGAGCCCAAACACAACATAACATGTAGATCTTGAGAAAATCCTCACGGAGAGACAAGACATGCTTATTTGGTGAGGCATCCTTACTTCCGCGATCTGAGTTCAACCAATGGAAACTGGATCTCAGGTGAGGTGGGTGGGACGATGTGTAGAGAGCAATCGGACACTCTCTTACAGCTGAAGCGCGCTTGGATTGGGCTGATCGCCCTGATTGACAGGTCTACCATGTGCCATAGAATAGGAGCGCACAGCTGAAACAGTGCTGAAAATCATCACTCATCAACCAGGATCTTATTACTTGTTACTTATTCTTTGTAATTATAAATATGTTTATGCTTTATTGTGGCGTTTACACGTGTAAGTAGTTCTTATGTTCACTAAAACACAGATTTCTTATTTAGAGAGGGTTTTTTTGGACTTTTGATAAAAAGGCTACCTTGGTTCAATATGCCATAACTTTTGATTGCTTTAAGATATCAACACAAAATTCTCAAATGGCTCAGATGCAGTTGACATGATTGTGAACAAGTCCGAACTTGATTTTATGAGCTTCCATATATACTTTCTAATAGTCATCATCTCAATAATCAATAATAACAAAATAAATCAATCACTTTTTTCTGGGTTTTTCGCAGCAGTGATGTAATATAAGAACCTCAAATCTATCAAATCTATTTGGTTTTCTGTCAAATGAGACCATGCACTTGTTTATATCTTGTTTTTTGTATGCCACTTAGACGTGAAATCAATAAAAATGCCTTCAGGGTGTAAGTTAGTTTGAAGCAACATGAGAGTGAGTAAATGATGCAGAATTTTCATTTGTGGCATGACTTGAACCAGTGACAATTCAAGCAGAACATTTCAAACATAGAGAACATTGACTCTGAAAAAAGAATCTGTGAGACAGTTTATCTTATGTATCAACAGCAAAGTGTTATTTCGTGTGAATAAATAAATAACTAAAGCATAAGCTTATAGCCCACTGACAAGTTACATTTAAGTGTTTTAAAACATTAAAGGTATTGACTGAAACCTATAATCTGTGTAAAAGGAAGTTCATTCAGGTTCAACGGGTGTTGCTGATTTCCAGTGACGTGTGACAGCATGTTGGTGATCTTTAAGTCAACTTTATGCAAATGAACAGCGACGCAATGGGAGTACAGACAGTGTTCTGATGACTCATAAAGTTGGAGACCGCATTCGGAGAAGAACACCTGCTAGCATACAACACATAAACTCCTGAACGATCTTAAGATGCATATAAACACACTGACTGAAGTTGAAGTAATAAATTCTGTTTATTAAAAGCACCTCTTTTGTTTACTCCCCAAAATACTAGATCATTTAAACTAGACATGTTTTGGATCCATAACAGAAGTGTGTCGTGTCTTCCGTTTTTTGAGTTTAACTTCAAACAGACGGGCGGAGCCCTGATCTTTCCACTGCCCCCTGCTGCAAGAACATGTCAACCATTCTCTAAAACTTTGACATGCCTCCTTTGAAGATCAGGTGCAAAAAAGCAAAAAAATCTTAGCTAGCACTGCAGAAATTGCTCTTTGCATTTAAATGGCACATTAGCACGGGCCAATTTTCCCCTTGTTTCCTGACGAGATTGAGATGCTCATTTGTGTTGATGCAGGGAAGCAGTGCTGTCTTTGATGTCAAAGTGTAATAAGACAAGCTTTCAGCCTGTCGTCTTGTTGCTTCGCTCTGTTCTGACGCTCTTCATGCTGCTTTGTAGTGTGTTGATTAGAGAAATGGATTGAATATATTATTAGAATAAGAGGCAGAGTTAATAAGCTTTAATGGCAGGTTTATTCTTGCATGAGAATGAGAAAACTTTTACCTGTTTGGAGTCATGCTGTGGAACCTCAGGAACTCTGGTAGAATATTTGACAAACATTTGTTCTGGCACTTTCAGTTTAACTGGTGCAGCAAATTCTTGATTACTGATTTCTGGTCCAACAAGTTGCAAAATGAGCTTGATTTGCAACACTTTTTTTCAAAATTAAGTCTACGATATTAATTGTGTCTAAAATACAAGTAGACAAGACTGAAATGGTGGAAAGAAATCAATGTATAAAAGTAATACTTTCATTAACTGTTGAGTTGCATGCAAGAGATTATGCTACGTCAGAGGTCACAATGCCTTTGCAAGAGAGAAGCTTTCTGTTTACTTGAACTTTTGTGTTTTTCCCCCATCTCATATTTTCATCACCACCTTGAAAGAACACAAAACTTTTACAAGAGAACACAAAGTTTTCTCCAGCCATTCCCCCAGTTCCATGAAAGCAAAAATGAAGAAGTTAGTGATTTCAAGACAGCATTAGTGAGATTTTAGCATGAGCTGAAAGGCTGAGGAGAAGGGGGAGATGCCATTCGCTTGTCTGACACTGAAAAAAAAAAAATGCAGCACTAACTTGTATCAGACCGGCTTAAATAAATCCTAATTAAACTGAAGGCTTGGGACATTGTGAGAGTTTGAGGATGTCTTTGGAAGTTTTGGAATTCAGGATAAAACTTTTGATTTTAATAACGTATTAGTAAATGTTGAAACATTAAAGGGGTACTTCACTGCTGGCAAAATGGGCTTTCAATAAAACTTGGCTGCCTATACAACCGTAAAATTGGTGCTACTTAACTAGAGACAACGCCGCTGCATACAGGTAAGAAAGCTGTTGCCATAGTGTTCTGTTTTTACAATAATGCAGACATAGCATGATACAATTTTCAGTGATAAACCTTACAATAACTTTTAATAACCCTTCGTTGATCCGACTGTCCTTGGTCTTTTTCTGACAAATAAACTTGAATTTCTTGGTCCAGGTAACACAGAGCATGAGTAAACATTATAAATTTCCTTATACTACGGGGCTGTTGAATGCTTGAATCTGATTGGTTGGCGAACGTTCTGAGGTGTGCAATTATTTTCAGGGAAACGCACGGCTAAAGTAGTTCCAGGCAGGTCTTGACCGCATTACAGTTCCATATCACTTTGACAAATGATTTCAGTTATTTGAAAGGTCCTTACAGACTACAACAGCAAAAGATCCAAAACCCACAACGACATTATGTACGGAAAGCACATACTCTCTTTCTCCTGCTCTCTCTGCTCTCCTACTCAAACGCACACACATAGTGTGGACACACACTTGCGCAGAAATGTGTTGTCAGCGCGGCTCTGATGATTTTATCAGTAAAATAGTTTAGCAACTTAAAAGCTACATCATGACATTTCTCACTAGCGAGGTAATAAAGGCGCTGTTCTTACAGTTTCGCATTAGTAGATGCTGCTGCCGAACACTGTTGAAAGACACGCACAGACTGAAGTAGTTCACATATGCTATCTCTCTCTCTCTCTCTCTCTCTCTCTCTCTCTCTCTCTCTAATAACTCACTGCATTAATAACTGCATTAGTCTGCTATCAATGGCTCAAGCCTCCGTTACTAGCTCTAAAATGACGTTTTGGAATTAGCAACGGAGGCTTGGGTTTAGATGCGTAAGAAATTAGCCCTGCACACAAGAGCATTTTAAGGACAAAACCTGACAAATAAAAATAAATCATCTGAACATTGTTTTGAGGTGTGGTAACCGTAGTATAAGCGGAATAATTGACTCTGGGCCATTGAATTATTAGAAAAACACCTCGGGTGTGCATTATTTTTCTAATAATTCAAAGGTCCATCGTCAATTATTCCTTACATATACATATACTGCAGACTTTGTAGCAATACAAAGCGTGTTGAAAATTTACAATTTACAAGTTACACTTATAAATGTTTTAGAAATGTTTTTCCATTGTTCATGTTAACTAATGTAGTTAGATAATGTTAACAAATCAAACCTTATTATAAAGTGTTGCTTAATATTTTGCCCAAAAATATAAATTCTAAATAGTTAGCCCAGTGTCATTCCGACACTATCATTTTCTTTCTTCAATAAAACAAAAAAAAAGAGATTTTGTGTCCGAGCTGATTGTTTCCATACAACAAAAGTGGATGGTGATTTATATTGCCAAGCTCCAAGACGGACATAAAAGTAGTTCATACTTCTCATGGCTTCAGATGACCTGAAATATAGCGCACATGACAGCTTTATGTGAGGAATGGGCCATTCACCAGTAGTTTTCTCCTCTGCTGGAGCTCAAAAATCCCATTTGACCTTGTGTTCAATTAAAAAATTATGCCTTTGGATGCATTGCACCAGATTTGCCATCACTGACACAAAAGGCTATTAGTTCTCACATGTCATGTCACTGAGCATGAAGTGACATGTTTAAAAATGTAACAGCATTGAGAGCTTCTGCACAGCCTTCATTTTGATAACACATTTAAAAAAAAAAAAAAAAAAAAAATCTTTAAAGGTAGCACAAAAGTTCTCGCTGACTCCATTTTGAAGCATTAAGTTCCTCTATTAGCTCTCCCTCATGGCCCTGGGTAACAGCAGTACAATAATGAGCAGATAATGATGGAATTGTGGGCTTCATGTGGATTTTGGTTCATTCAGAGGTCTATAAGATATACTCACATACCTACTGGAGAGTCATTGCTGTCTCATCCTAAAGTATGTGGTTGTTTATAAAGCACAGAGTGCATACAAAATCCACACTTTGCAGGCAAAAAAATCTGAGCTCTGTTTTCCTGTAGAACCACGAAGGAAACATTATAAGCTGGAACGCCGCAACTTTGCTGGGCTCTAGGAACCTTGATTGTGCCTATGAGCGACTGTGGCTAATTCTGGATGGGATTTGAGTGCGAGAAAGACAGCGAGGGGTGGACTGACATCAGAACAGAGATGACTGGTCTTGTCAGGATAATTGATATCCAGGTAGTCAGGTGTATGTGGGGGATCTGTAGGTGATAAGTGAAGTGATAATGAAAGGCTGTTCACTGCCATTAGTGTGAGTCTTACTAAAATGGATGGTCATTTGAATAATGAACCATAAGCTACCTTTTAAGTCACCGTGACTCAGTCCTTCTAACACTAGATACTTTCCCAGAACTTATTGTGGAGTGGATATTTATCTACTTTTCAGAGTTCAAGGCAGTATCCTCAAGTTTGAACACCCATGATGCATAGAGTTCTGCAATGATGACATATTTTTGTAGGATAACCTGGAAGTTCGCATCATCCTGGTTCCCTCGACACAAACCCAATTGGATTTTTCCATTGGCTTTTGGATTATTGCAGAAAATAAGCTCTGTGACCATCAAAAGTTTATGATTCTTACATGTTTTGTTCATCATGGTTATCTTCACAAATTAACACAGCTTTTGTGTATTTTGAAGCCTAAATACAATTTAGAAGAAGTTAAATGTACGCTGTAAACAAACTACACAATGGTCGCATGACTTGAACGTCACCAAGCTTCCAACAACTCTTTCAGTCTTTATTAAAAAAAAAAAAAAAACCTGAAAGTTTGAGTTAGAGTAGTTTGCAAGGGCATAATTATGAACACAATGAGGCTGTAAAAGCAGACTAGTGAGTTGATAAATTTACCTGTTCGTGTGATGACATTTAATGTGCCCAACAACCTCTGAAGTCCCTTTTAGCCTCTTGTTAGCAACTGTCTAAAAAGGCACAAGGGGGTATTACTGATGTATTTTTTGTCAGAATAAAACGTGAAAATATCTTAGCTTATATTAACACAGGCATTTAACCAAAAAAAATCCATCAAAAGTTCCACTGGAAATGCTACAATCCTAACTCATTTCCGTGTTTGGTAACACTTTATTTTAGGATTCAGTTCTCGCAATTAACTAGTTGCTTATTAGCATGCGTATTACTAGGATATTGGCTGTTTATTAGTACTTATAAAGCATATATTAATGCCTTGTTCTGCATGACCATATTCTACATCCTTTAATCCTACCCAATAACTAAACTTAAATGCTACAAAAACTATTAATAAGCAGTAAATTAGGAGTTTATTGAGGCAAAAGTTGTAGTTAATAGTGAATATGTGCTCCCCATACTAAAGTGTTACCCTGGGTTTTGATCTGCAAAAATATGCCATCCCTGCAGCACTCTATTTACTGACCGTTTGATGCATATTGCACACAAATAAGGACTTTCTTAATATTGCAAGCTTTAAAGTTTCATGAAAAGTTTAATGTTTTAGCTTGATCGTTCACAAGTCTCAAGAAATGGGCGTGTAAAGCTGTGGAAAAGTGGGAGAGTAGAAGGTGGGAAAAGGGGAGACAACACCCTCATTATACAGACACATAAATATTAAAATATGACCACAGAGAAAACCCCGCCACAAAAGTCGAGGGCACCTTGATGCATTTAAATTTTTTTTAACTCCCAAAACAAGGGAGAAACGCAGAATAAATTACACATTTAAAAACGTCTAATAATATTTTCATTACATTTAAGAGAACTACAGTCTCTGAACAAATGACACACGTCAGTTTAACACAGAAAGAATAAAGGCATAGTTACTTTTGTTACATTGTTCGTTCCGCACAGAAACCGCTCTGATGTGCGCTCCGCATGTTGTTTGAATTCTCCATTGTAATGCGATCTCATGCGCAATACAGCGCTGTGATTGGGTTAAAAGAGTTAATTCTAATGAATAAATGCAGAGAAGCGCTCAGAAACCAATCACACACTCCGGAGGCACGCTTCTTTCTCACATTCTGTGACGTTGCTTCGACTTTGCTTTTCAACCCAGAAGAACAAAATTGCTCAGAAAAATGCAAAAATATACATTTTATCAACAAGTGGAAATTGGTAGAGTGCTTTTAGTGTTTTCAGTGATGTGCAGCCTGTACATGTCTCTTCACATCTACAAAAAATTTGTTTTGGGGTTTCATGACCCTTTAATCTGATTGCATGGTTTTACACAACTTCCAGGAATTAGAAAGGAAATTGCTTGGCTGCTTTAATGTAATGAAATATTTGCAGTTTTATATATCTCTTTCACTTACTATTCAAGTGAGACAAGTGGACCCTTGCTAAGCCCCTTTATTCTGATAATCAAAAGTGTCATTGCAAGATTAGTCAAGGGCTAACATAAAGCTTTAATAGAAAAATGTAAGCTAAAAAAAACAAAAAACATATTGTATTACGAATATCAGTTTGTCTCTGACTAAAAATTACATTTGAATTTTGACAGGAAGGCAGCTGTCATTAAATGGTCTGTCATCAGAGAAAGAGCCACATAGGGAACAAATAACAGTGCATAATCAACGATTTGGGAACGTATTAAAATTGTGACAGCTTGAGCAGACCTTAAGCATATTTTTATTGCTATGCATTTTCTGAAATTACAGTGAATATTGTAATTTCCTCAGTGAAGTGTCAAGACTAAAAAAGCCACGGAGCTCAGTTGTGAGTCCAACTGACATGTCTTATTTAGTCTTTTTGTGCAGTGTCACAGCCGGTAATTAAAGCTTCAGAATGCATTGCCGTTTTCATCAGCAACTGTGTGTGTGTGTGTGTGTGTGTGTGTGTGTGTGTGTGTGCGCGTACATTGTTTGTCTTTTAAGTCTGATTATGCTTAATGAAGTATAGTTCTCCAAATTGAAGGGTAAACAGTTATTTCCTCTAAATGACAAATGAAATGACTCTGACTCTGAAAGTGCTCTGTTAGTGATTGTTTATAGATAGTGGTGGAAGGTTAGATGTTTTAGATTTTCAGTAATAAAATAAATAAACTGGTGTCATGCTAAATCTTATGTCCCTGTCAAATTCTTTCCTGCTTCGAGCTCAGAGCAATTCCATTGACTGATAGTGTTTTGTTCAATGCCTGATCTGAAATCCTACGATATTGTTGATGTGAAAAGTGGTCTATAATACATGGAGAAAGCTGTCCATTAGCATTTCCATTAAAATATACTATATAGTATTACTTTAATGACAGATTAACATATAGTCAAACCAAAATTTATTCAGACACCTTCAACATTTTCTCACATCACAGTTTATTCGCTATAGTTTAGAATATGGTAATAAAATATGACAAGAACTCAGAGTTAAACTGTGTCAGAACACATTCATCTTGATGATGAACTTTGATAGAAAGGTATGTAATGGATTACAATCAACCAATCAGCTGTCAGCTGTTAAATTTAAGTACACGATTAGATAATACCAATTTAGGTCAACCAATTACCAAGCAATGCTTCATTTTGTTCAGTCTGTGGTGTAAAAGGTCACATTAGCAATTAAAGAACAAAACTTAAGCAAAACATGGTCAGGTCAAAGTGTCTGAATAATTTTTTTTTAATCAAAAACTTTACTGGTAGTCAACTGTATGAAGAATTGTTGGGTATAATATGTCACAGTTTACTTTATTTTGCTATCCTCACTTACATAAATGAACTATAGTGTCCTGCACCCACTTGTAAAAAATTATATCTGGTGTCTGAATAATTTTTTGGTTAGACTGTACATTTATAACATGATTTTACCCTATTTTATTTAAAAGTGAAGTATGCAGTTTCTGCGACACTAGTGGCACTTAGTGTATTAATACAGCATATTTTACAAATGCCCCTTTCGAATGTCACGCTTCCTCCAACTCAAACATCATAAACACAGCTCTTACGGGTGCTTTTGAAGGCATGTCTCAACAGGTGAAAGTAGGCAATAAAAGGTCATGAGTAATTGAGTAGGCTAACACTCTCAACTATTATGTTAGCGTCACAACTATTACGTACTAATAGCGTACCCCCTACATTATCCCCTACCCTAAACCTAGTCTCAGCCTCAGACATCACGCCCATGGACCGTTGGCTGAACGTCTGATGCATATGGCACACACAATTGGAAACACTTTAGGAGATTCGAAGTTGTCATATGATTGGTTAAATTCTACAGGAATTCCGGGAGACGCGTGTGTCACGTTCTTAAACGGTCCGCCTGGAAACAAAAATGCCGTGACGGCAAACCCCTTTATGGAAAAAGCAAGCCATCGTATTTACAACTGTGACAATGAGTGCTTATCAGGATCAACTAAACGCTGGATTTTCAAAGGTGTGAAGTATGTAAAGTTCGTGGCATAGACTCTTTAAAATATGTCCAAGAGTACACACCCGTCTGTTATTATATGGACATTGACGTTACATTTTTACACCCCTAAACATGGCGCGGAACAAAACGAACTGTGATTGGTTGCTTTACGTGTCAGTCAGACGGCCTCTGGGTGGGCCAATGAAAGCTGCAATAGAGTCCAGACCGTTTGCCGTCAGTGTGAAGGTCTGGCTACGCGAGAATACCCTAAACCTAACCGCTACAATTAACAAAAGGAAACGAGAAAGAGATAAAGAATGCATTTACAGCATCTGTTAGTAGGGTCAAACAGCCTGGGTAACTCTACAAACCTTGGCATATCTTGCTGTGCTAGTATATAATGTAAGTTATTCACAGACCTTGATAAAATGCTTGCTGTCAATGTTAGATATGTTAATACCATCTGTAAATCATATAAATATTTAATTGTAAAAGGGTATACATTTATTATTTGAGGCATCATAGGCACAGTTTTGTGGCACATTTTATCTTTAAAAATAAGACAAATGGCATGGAACATTTGGGCACAGCAGCTAAAATAAATGACTATCTAACTAGTTATTTATAAGTATTGCACTTTTGAGGTTTGGTTTTGTGAGAATTCAATCAAACTGTATTCTCATTTAAATACCTTATTTAGTAGACTTCAAATGTATATCATAAAACTAAATGTTTATGTTTATGACTACCTGATATCAGCAGTGTTCCTCTACATCAGTACCTCAGAACAGCTTCATATTCCCTAGCGTTATAACTAATGTCTGTTGACACCCATGACGGCGTGAGACATTTTTCATAAAAATCCTGTTTCCTGCAATTCCATCTCTCGCAGTCAAGTTATTTCACTGAAGATCAGTTCTCTCTTTGGAGCCTTTCATATGAGGAAAAAAAATACAATTTCAGCCCACCCTAATTCTTAGCAGCAGAGAAGGCAATTTAATCTGGCCGTTTTATCGTGTAGAGGAGCGTTTGACTGACAGCATGTAGGATGAGTCCCTCGATGGCCTACTGATTGAGTCTCTCTTCCCAGACCCACACGGCAGCCCAATTAAAACACAAAAGATGCTTTGTTTCTGCAATTATCAGATACATTGAAATCTTTCTGCAGATAAGACTCATTCAAACGCCATTGATATGTGTTTTGATGGACTCAGCTGCAATTATCACCTCCTTTGTCCGGCCGTGATTGCTGTTTATCTGGTAACAACTTCAACGCGATTCCCTCTGATTTGTGCGTAGGTGGAAATTTTCACGTTCCTGGTGCAAGTAAACACGCTGAGAAGAATAAACTTTTTGCAATATTCAAACATCCCAGCATACGTGAACGTTTAATGTAGAACATGTTGACTTTAGCTGGCAATCAATGGGATGACATTAGGTGAACGTCTGTGTGAACTAAATAGGACTTTCAGAGCTCGATACGCTGATCGATAAGACAGGTTTGAGGAGAGGCAGAGACAGCACAATGGGAGAAAATTATTTTCATAGATTCTTAGCACTGTCCATAGATGCTACAACAAAAACAGGCCAGTTGGTTTAACGTTAATGAGAAAAAATGTAACTTTAATGTGCAGCTCAACCTTAACTTTAATTATTTTCAAGGTCATTTTATTGCTTTGGAAAAAGAACATAATTTCTACAAAACTGTCATATTTTGAATATGTTAAAGTTTTTTTTTTTTTTTTTTCATCCATCAAATTCTTCAGATATTTTTGAAAAGTATAAAACAACTCCTCTCTAAAACTGAGATGAACAATGCAATCAAAGAAACGTCTTGGTTACTGTCATAACCCTTGTTCCCTGATGGGGGGAACTGATATGTTATGTCGATGACTGTCAAATGGGGACTTACTTGGGAGCCAGGAACAACTACAGGCACAGAGCTGGGGCAGAGTAGATCCTGCCCAGGGACAAATACTTACAGTGGAGAATACACATATGGGATCACCAAGGGGAATCACAGCATATGGGGCATCTAGCCCAGCACAAGGGCTGGCTGACCAGCCATTCCTCTCCAGTTCTCAACCTGGCATCGGATGCCTCTGCCGTGTGTGACTGCCAGCTGATACTTAGAAGAACTCTATCCACGGATCGCCGATCACTCAGCATGAGAGGGGATTGGCCCTGCAAGTGAGACACTGAGCCAGTCTTCCCGCACATTACCTGTTTGTACCCAACACACAGTAAGAAACCATCTTAACGCCCAGGCAAAACTCCTTGTAGAGTGATCCCTCACTCTGAGGGGGCACAGCACACTTTGGGATTTGAGACAGCCTTGAACAGGAGCTTGTGAAGGGCCCAGTTTAAGACTTGCAGATCCAAGATTGGCCGTAACCCATCGGCTTTCTTTGGTACAGTGAAGTAAGGACTGTAAACGCCCGACCTCATCTCGGATGGACGGACAGGCTCTATGGTGTCCTTCGCCAGCAGGACCGCAATCTCCATGCGCAGGACAGGGGTGTCTTTGCCTGCCCCCGAGGTAAAGAGGACACCGCTGAACCTGGGGGGAACGGCTGGCATACTGAATTCCATAGCCAATTCTGATTGTCCATATGAGCCAGCGGGATGGGCTGGGAAGCGTTAGCCAGGCTCTGTGTGTACGGCACCAAGGGGACAACCGACATACCTGTGGAGGGGCAGCAAAGGGGAACACTTGGGGCCAACCTGAGAAACGTTGCAGTAGAGGCAGTGAGTGTGGTGTGACCTTGCACCCAGGGTCCCGTGAGGGGGTGACCAGAGATACGTGAGTAAGCAGTGTGTCCTCGAACTTTGACTTCTTGGCACATGGCGAATGTGGAAGGCAGGGCTGGGAGTGAGGAAGCATAGCATTGCTCACTGCCAGACCGCGTCTGATATGGCCCAGAGAATTAGGAAATTGCTCTTTTATTGAGAAAGTGGGTACCGAAGTACAGAGCATAAATTTTCTCTTTTAAAAACAACAAAAGGTTTTCCACCCAGCTCTCTTCCTGAGGAAGGAGCAGTGCCCTCACCGTCTCCTGTAGAGCAGCTTCCCTCATCTCTGGGCCGCCCGCCTCAGGGTCGCTTAGATGGATGCTTGGAAGGCTTAGCAGCAGCGTGAGGGATGGGCTGAGTCGCCTTCCTGCGGGATGCTTGAGTGCTGGCCCGTGGTGGCCTGGTGGTGGTGTCACGCATCCTTATGGGGAGGGATGCGCTTGATGGCCTCCGTCTGTTATTGGACTTCCGAGAACTGCTGGGTGAAGTCCTTCACAGTGTCGCAGAAGAGGCCACCTTGCAAGATGGGGACGTTGAGAAAGCGAACTTTGTTGGCATCCCGCATCTCTACAAGGTTTATCCAGAGATGGCGACCGAGGGCCTGCGCCATGACTTTCGTCGCCGGAGGGTGAGGTCATTCACCGTGCGCAGTTCCTGCATCAACCCCGGCTCAGAACTACCCTCGTGCAGCTCTTTGAGAGCTTTTGCGTGATGGACCTGCAGGATGACCATGGCATACAGGGTGGAGGCCACCTGTCCAGCGACATTGTAAGCCTTAGCAGCCAGAGCGGCCGTCGTCTTACATGCCTTGGACGGGAGATGTGGGCTGTAAAAGGTGCCTTCCACGACTTCTGAACCTCCCCATGCACTTCTGGGAAGAAATGCACTGGGGCGGAACACAGAGCCAATTATCCAACCAAGAGCCCTCGGGGCAAGGTGGAGGGTTCCACTCGAGCCCGATGCCCACGCCGTGGGAGGTCCGTGGGGACTGGCCTGGCGGAAACGCTCCCACTGTAACCCTCAGGTCTCCCAGAGTGTTAACCATGCCCGTGGCTCTGCATCATTGGGTAACAGCAGAGGGGACTCGTTCCTTCTCGAGGAAGGTGAGTCTCGACCACAGTTTCGACATGGTCATATTCTCGCAATGAGGACATGAACCATCCATGAACACTGTCTCAGCATGCTCTCAGCCCAGGGATGTGAGACAGTGATCATAGCCATCAGATAAAGACAGAAAAATGGCCGCAATCAGAAACACACAAAAAAAAAAAAAAAAATCCATATTGGTTGTCCATTACATTCAATTGTGGAAATGTGTGACCATGAGTTTTGCTTAGGGTGAAAAAAAGTTCCCCACGCAGATTTTGCTCGTTTTCAAGTTGATCATGCAAATTTGACACATTGACCAACAGAAAGCTTCTTGGTTTGAAAGTGACTTCTGTTGGAGCTGGCTTCATGCATTGCTACACTATTGACAACTTTTTTTTACAGAAATGTGATCATACTTTAATTGCTTTGTGCTTTTTGTGGATAATGCATCAGTAATTTAAGTAGAAGAAAATAATTACAATGACTTCATTTAATAGTAAAAGTGTTAATTAAATGGATTGTGGGTGGTTCATAAGACACAATATTTTGCACTGAAACAGCAATGGCACAGCTGAAACCGAACCTCACCTTACCAATCAGAATGTAATATCTGACCATTCCAGGACATGGCATCTATTTTCATTGAGACAAGGTACCGATGTGTGGGGTCTAATAAGGGAGCTTGTTTGGGAAGGTTTCTCTCCTCATTGTCTGTCTCCCTTTCCTGAAATAAAGTTGGATGTAGGGAAATGTCTCCACCAGACAGCTATGAACCCCTGACTAGCTGAAGCTCTGACAGGACCAGAAGATAAGGATGCTGGGAAATGGCGTAAGTGCAGGAATATAAATATCAGGAGGTTGAAAGAGACACTTCCAGTGAGGCATATGTGAAGGGGAAATGTCAGACTGGTCTTTTCCTGAAAGTAAACAAAAGATCTTATTTTTCTGTGTGTACAGCTCAAGCAGCAGGATGTAGTTTGCTCTACAAATAGTAAACTTTGTAGGGAGGGTGAGATAATTAAAATCCAGAGCGAGTGTGTCCTATCTCACTGCATGTTGACTGATCGTCACCCCCGGCCCAAGCACGCACACGCTCCACACTCTGTCTCAAAGTCATTACTCTTTTCATGGCTTTTCCAAAGTCAATGTTTGTTATTTTAATGAAAGCCCCTCGGACAAAATAACAGGGGAACAGACAAATTTCAGTCATTTTCCAAGCCTGAAAGAATAAAAAACACATCTCTTTGAGTCCAGCAGTCTCTCACTGGAGGGTATTTCTTTGTTTTGGCGGTTTTATTTTTCCATCTCTCATGCTTATTTGCTGGCTTAGCTTACATATGTGCTGTCTGTATGACTCTCTCCGTCTCAATGTCCCTGGAAGTTCATAGGATCCTTAAAACGTCACTATTTCAAACTGCATTACAGAAATTTTCATCAATATCTTTGTACATTCTCATGTAGACTGACGATACTGTTCTGATCAAAGTTCCTCAAGGGCGTTCTGTTCTGAATGCCCTTGAGGTTTAATATCTGATCAAGGACTTTAAGTATTATAAGATGTGATGCTTTAACCTAAATATAGACCTAATTTAAAACACATCCACAGAAAGCACAGGACATTTTTCACTGAATATATAAGTGTCAGTTATATCAATAGTTTGGAGACCACCAGCTTGCCTTTGAGATGCTTGAGCCATTAGTTCTGTTTTTATTTTTGTGTCCAAAAAGCATTCACAGTGCCTGCATATCCAGCTCAAAAGCTCTGTAGCAGGATTTATGTCTCTTTATGCTGTACATAGTGTACTGAACTTGGCTAAAAAAAACTGTACAATGCACTCTAAACAATAATATATAGTCTTTTATGAAGAAACTTAAAAAAAAAAAAAAAAACTCATCCAGCACTGTTTGAAAAGGTTGGAAAAAAGATGTGGAAAATGTCAAAAATACTTGCTGATTGTATGAAACAATGTTTAGTTCTAATGGGTAATAATAATATTAATAATAATAATAATAAAATACTGTTAGCACAAGTACAATTAAAAAATCATACAGATTATTTTTAACACAGTAAACTATGAACTACTATATAAAATACAGTCAAACCAAAAATTATTCAGACACCAGATATAATTTTTTACTAGTGGGTGCAGGACACTATAGTTCATTTATGTAAGTGAGGATAGCAAAATAAAGTAAACTGTGACATATTATACCCAAAAATTCTTCATACAGTAAAATTGATAAAAATTTGCGACCAAAATTATTCAGACCTTTGACCTGACAATGTTTTACTTTAAGTGTTTTTTCTTTCATTGCTAATGCGACCTTTTACACACTGTAAACCCGAATAAGTTGGCAAAACTCAAAAAATTGAGGCAATCAGTTGCCTCAACTTTTTTAAGTTAAGAAATGTAAAGTTTAAGGAAGCAGAACTTGCATATTTTTATTTTGTAATCATACATTTTAATTGCTCTGAACTTGAAATATTTCAGTAAATATTAAATTTATACATTTAATTTTTAATTTTACTTAAAAATTTATAAATACCTAAAAATATCATGTAAACTCAAATTTGTAGTAGTGGAAACTAAAAAAGATTTAAACTGCACAGCACTAGCAACTATGTGAGTCAAATATATATTTTGCCTAATTTTGAAATGTTAGGAATAAAAGTTTGGTTCCTAATAGTTTTTTTCACTTTCTTGATTGAATCACAAAATAAACAAAGTTACATTGTGTAGACTGTGTACATATGCAGCAACATTTTCTTCAAGGGAATATTGAGTCTGCATGCCTGTGGAAGAATAGTCAGTTCATTGTCAGTGTAATATTGTGCAAATTTTCCACAATGATATTCTAGATACAGTCAGGGGCCTCATGGATTCAGATTCCAAGGATTTTTCATTAGTCAGAACCAAACAGAAAAGTAAGAGCACACCTCTCCTCAACAAGCCGCACGATTTAAAGTATCATCCATTTCTGTAGCACAAATGATGCCGGTCCAGGGTTAAAGGTTTGTTCAGATCACTAACCCTCAATATCAGCAAGTGATGCTTGCCTTAGCAAACAGCACTAATAACATTACTGGAATCGTTTACCCAGCAAATAGCCACTATACACAACAGCCCTGTAATCTGTTGACCTACCTTCCCTCAGGTTAATGGTTTTATCCCCTTTTTAACATTACTTATAGTCTCCAGGGACTATGCTGAGAGTTTTTACTGACCTCAAGCTAATGCTTTTTCTGTGATAACGTCTGTATCACAAAATTTGGTCTTTAATTGAAGTGAGCAGACTCAAAATGAACCACAAACGCTACATCAAAAGGAAATGTGAGTTAATTCAATTTGATCATTTTTTACGTAACTCTCCAAAGCATTTAAGATCGTTGAGTGTGGAAAACCAACACTACACCCACAAACGGGACTATTTCTGCTGTTCACTTGGACCAAATTCTATCTTTTTTATCACTCCGCACTCCTTTGGCTTCATTACTCTATTTTGGAGCGCGTGGGCACTTGAGCGAGCGTCAGTCAGAAACCCTGCGGTGCCCTCGTGCTCATTTCCCAAACAGCCGGATAATTAATTGGAAAAGTAGAGGCAATGTAATCCAGTTCTTCAACAGCCTAAACCGCTTGCACATATCATCCTCACAAGAGGCTCAAAGGCTCGGACACTTCAAAGCAGAACCGTGCGCACTTGTCAGACAATTGGCGAGACGCCGTATCTCGTTCTCTCGCATCACTTTCGCTGTGAAAGGCGGTGTGTGTATCGTAAATGCATGAAATAGATTAATTAAAAGCATTCAGGCTGCGTGGTGTGGATTAAACGCTTCTCTTCCAGACTTAGTTGGCCTTTAAACGGTGCTAACTTTTGAGATATGTGTTGCTCAGGCCTCCCTCAGGAGTTGTCACTTCTTAGCTCTCTTGGAGAAACAGAGGCGCTAACAGAAGCTGGAAAGCTCAAAGTTTTCCCACAGGAAGTGTTTTATGTAATGTTGTTTGATATGCAGTGAATAGACTCTGCACATATTTCGCATAAATGTATAAATCACATATACTTAGTAAATGGCAGAAAATGACAGAAAACCCCCAATTACTCCCCGGGCGGCACAGCAAAAATGGCTGCCCACTGCTCCGGGTGTGTGTGTCCACGGTTTGCAGTGTGTCATGTGTGTGTTCACTACTCACTACTGCTAATGTGTGTGCACTAACTTGGATGGGTTAAATGCAGAGGACAAATTTCGAGTATGGGTTCCCATACTTGGCCGGCACTTTCATTTTTTTTTTTTTTTTTTTACTTACAGTATCATTGTGAAAAAGTACACTTTACACATACTTTAGCAAGTGTACTTATTACAGAAATAATATACATTAAAATCATAGGCGTAAATCGCGGGTGGGTCGGGGGGGGTCAGGACCCACCCCATCTGAGGGTTGTCCTCCCCCCTAGAAAATATAATTAAAAACCACATTGTGTATTGTAAATAATTTAATGATATATACTTAAAATAATTGTGTAAGTAGTAAAACAATGCAAACGGGGCAAAAATGCGCTTTAAGTTTAGAAACATTTTGAGTCCGCCCTCTCTTGCCTCACAGTGGTTTGGTCCACCACGCACCTCACACACAACACAAGTACGGGAGTAGTTGTGGAACTCCAGTAGGCTGTTAAGGCTGTTTTATTCACTTTGAACATCGGATGAAGTGATTATTTTCTCTTTAATACAGACAATGCTGAGTTATTAATAAATTAGCAATGACAAAAATCATGATAACCGATGTATTTTGAGAGCTTGTATTTTGCGATATTGTTTGGTGGCTTGTTGTAAGTCACAGTCACCCACTACAACTAACACAGTGATAAGCCTATGTGTTAACTGATTAGGCTAATATTGTAGATCTACCGCTGTGTTGGGTTTTGCTCAATACTATGTGAAAGAAGCAAGATAATTTAATTAATAATTATATTACCGCGTGGTGAACCTATGATAACTCATATTTAAACAACTATTGCTTTGTGTTGTTGGTCAGATAAAATGACAGAGAATAGAAAACAGACATAAGATCATTTTTCAGTGCACAAATATCCTTACAAGTACAATTTTGGCTGTATTATTAAAATAATATACTTAAGTGCAAACTGAATGTAATGTTTTCGGACATTTATTTGCTAATTGCAAAATGTTGCAATTAAATGAATACGTTTAAAAAATGTTTTAAAAATTATATTAAATGCGGTTAGATGAACTTAAGACCCACTTAATTTGGATTTATGTACATCTTTATATGTAATTTAATAATTACATCTATTGTATTTGAAATATGGTGTTTCAAATTTACTGCCGTATATACCGACAAGCATTTATGGTAAACTAAAATATACTTTGATGCCATTTCTATTTAAACTTGAATGTCATGTATTTAAATATATTTGTAATTACACATTTGTAATGAAGTTGCAGTACTGAACAACACACTATACAGTTAAAATTATAGCCAAGCACTTTACATGTGCTTTAGTATGTTTAGTAAAGATAAATAAGTGAAAATCTGTGTACTTTTTAATAGCACGACAAAAGATTATTAAAACAATCATTTTAAATCTACTTTCGAATGTTTAATTTAACTATTACAAAGTGCAGTTATTAAAAGTGTACTTAAGTGTATTAAGAAGATATTTTGAAGATTGTCGGGAACCAAACAGTTGATGGACCCCATTGACTTCCATAGTATTTTTTTTCCCCCTGTTATGAAAGTCAATGGGGGTCATCAAATGTTTAGTTCCCCATATTCTTCAAAATATCTTCTTCTGTGTTCAGCAGAAGAAAGAAATTCATACAAGTTTAGAACAACATAAGGGTGAGTAAATTATGCAGAATTTTCATTTTTGGGTGAACTATCCCTTTAAGTGAACCTTTATTTAATTAATATTATAGTATCCACCTTTTTAAGTCTGAGTAAACAATGAGCCCCTCTTTGAGGAATTCCAACTTCCATTTAGATGCTGTCTTGTTCCGGTCTCCATGGGAACACATTGTCAAAACGGGGTTAAAATAGCGTCTGAATTTACTAAACAGAAATTATTTGAACATTACTAAAAAAAAAAAATGTACGCAGGGTTAAACTGTGCTGTTGTTGGCTGCTACATAACAGCAATAAACTGAAGAAATTATTGTATACGTGTTTTGAGCACCAGCAAATCTGAAGAATGTCAGCGCTGTATGCATTGCATTTTATGCTAGACTGGCAAGAGAAACGAGCATGGCTTGCAGCACTTGAGTTAAAATACTCCCCAAAGAGGTTATATGTGCGCTCTAATCATTTTGAGGACAAAATCCCACAAACTTCATCACAATCGCGAGCTGCATGTGTAGGATATGAGCGCTCATATGTTTCAGTTCAACTTTGGACAGTTTCATGTCATCTACGCACTCATTAAACTTTGAGGCACTGACAAAAGATAGTCATTGCGACACTGTAAAGTGATGGCACTGTGGATCCATGTGCTTTTTAAACCATTTTCATAGGTTTAACATTACATTATCAGCTCGGAAAATACACAAATTTTACTAGAAACGTCGGGCGAGACCGCCGCGTTCAAAAAAAGGTGGATAGTTTTTTTAATGATTTAAATACAGTAAATAAACTACACTACAAGTGCACTTTTAATACAATTAAGCACACTTCTTTTTCACAGAGGTATCCTCTAATAATGTACTGATAACAACAATTTTCCATTTCTCTCCTAATAGAAACTTCTTATTAGAGTATCACATTGTTAGCTTAGTAACATGCTAATGTCAGACTCTGTTGGAATCAAATGTGAGTGTTATTTATGTGGCTTGTGCTCATGTTGACAATTTAGAGTGTTCCAAATCAGTCACTTATGAGGTTCCTTTTCGGTTAGGATGTCTCTGTAGGCAGTTGACAGCGAGGCAGATCACTAGGATTTAGAGCAGAGCTGTGAGATTCCATCACGCATGAAGAGCCATTGACAATAATATAGAGTGAAGTGCCGAGCAAATTCTCTGCCGGTCTTCGTAATTCCTCAGGACCGGTCCGTGACTCTGTGTAGACCTGTGACACTGATGCTTATGCTGCTGCCCACAGGTTATTTGTGTGTCTGTATGACCATGTGTATATTTACTTTCTTGTATGTAACAAAGAAAAAATGCATAAACCCATACTGGGAGAGAATCTTTTTTTAACATTGGCCCAGTTGTGATTGAAAGAATTGAAACACCACAATTCCTGCTTTCTGATGTTAACATACAAAGGGGTATGTGATTTTAATGAGAATAAAAATCTGGAACCCAGATTGAACGTGCCTTTTTTAACAGTGTCATTTAGATTGATTTTTTTCTCATGTCCACACTGCAGCTAAATACAATTGTCACTCTTCTTATTGTTCTTGTTCTGTTGTGGTATAGTGACAGTATAGTGACAACATAATTTTTATGAACTGTTTAGTCAACCAGTTTGATAACAGAATAAAAAATTAATAAGCCATTGTGAAAAAGAAGTACACTTAAGTGTAGTGAATATGCACTTACCCTTACAGAAAAAACACATGAACTTCACATGTGCAAAAACACATGTGATTTTGCACATATGAAATTTAACATGTGAAATATGTGGATCACATGTGAAACGTGTTTTTCACATGGGAAATGTGTGCTTTTGGAACATTTACACATGTGAAACACATGTTTTCACATGTAAAGCACATGTTATCACATGTGAAACCCATTGGAATTCACGTTAAATGTACATTCCAATGTGATCACATGTGAAACCCATAAATTCCCATGTGAAACCCATGTAATCAATGTGAAACGTATATATTCCCATGTGAAACCCATGAGATCACATGTGAAACCAATAAGATTGCATTTGAAACAAAAAGATCAGCAAATGACAGGATCACGTGAAATTCATGTTGAGGTTTCTGTAAGGGTATAGTGTTCTTCAAATCTCAAAAGCATACTTAAAAACATGTAATATTATTGCACAACAGTGCAATTTGTAATGATTGAAAAGTACATTATGTTTTAATCTTTTCCTGTGCTTTATATAAGTATACACTTATTTTAAAGGGATAGTTCACCCAAAAGGGAAAATTTTGTCATGATTTACTCACCCCCAAGTTGTTCCAAACCTGTATGAGTTTCTTTCTTCTGTTGAACACAAAAGAAGATATTTTGAAGAATGTTGGTAACCAGACAGTTGATGGGCTACACTGACTTCCATAGTAGAGAAAAAAATACTATGGAAGTCAATGGGGTCCATCAACTGTTTGGTTACTGACATTATTCAAAATATATTCTTTTGTGTTCAGCAGAAGAAAGAAATTCATACAGGTTTGAGGGCAACTTTATGGCAAATCAATGATGGCAGAATTTTCATTTTTGGGTGAACTATCCCTTTAATGTGTTGACTAACATACTAAAGTACAAGTAACAGATAATAATTTTAACTGTTATTCAATATTACTTATAAAGTTAATGGTTTTTAAATGTACTAAATTGCAAATGTGTAATTACAAATACATGTAAATACACAGCATACAAGTTTCAGTAGAAATGACATTATTTTAGTTTACCACTAATTCTTGTCAGTACATTCGGCAGAACACTTAAACCATATTTCAAAGATAATAGCAACCACTATGTTGCTTGAGTCTGTTGGATTTCATTCCATTCAAGGAAGTGCAGATGCCACTGACAGATAAGTGAATCCAAAACGTTGCTATGGTTATCACTAGTTCAGGAATAACTTCATATTCTGTCTGTGCACACAGCAATAATTTAGTAGATTCATTATGTTTTCAAATCAAAACTGTGTAGCGTGTATGTGGACTTTATCTTAATGGCTGTATGATGGATTTTATTGTATGTTGCATAGTGTGTTTTAAGCCGATAATAGCATTTTATTCTGATAAAGGTGATTGAAGGGATCTAATAGTGTCTCAGATATGTACTCAAGTGTAAGAGCTGTTAACAGCCTTCGGCAGCACAGGGCACAAAACACGGTCTTATTATGATAACTCATATAATATCACCAGAAGAGCAGAAGGCTTTATCGGTGACACCGCCATTTTTTTTTTTTTTTTTTCAAATGATAGTGATAGGATGGAGTACCAGAGGAACAGTAATGAAAGACATAATGTGAAGCATATTTCTGGTTTGCATTCAGAGAAAATGAGGTAGAAGTTAATCAGACATCTCCATGCACACATGTAGTCTCAACGCTGACAAAGGGAAGATAAATGGTTGCCAACGGACTGGCCAAAGAAGCAAAATGAAAACGTGACGGGGACTAATTGTAAAGGATAAAAAGCAATTCGGAGGGAGTAACAAGCACGGTCCAAAAATAACATTTTGCCATACCTGCCAATAGGACAAGTAAGCCATACCAGCTTGGGTGGGCAGTATGAGCAAAACTTTAGCCTAAATATTGTTTTACCATGAAACTTTTTGGATTATTTTCTTAAAAAAATTACATATTATTCTCCCAACAAGAAATAATTTATCTACCGGTCAAAATTTTTGAATAATTAAATGTTTATGAAAGAAGCTCACATCTGCATTTGTGTGACAGTAAAGACATTTCGGTAACACTTTAGAATACTGATCCATCATTAATGAATAACTAGACAGGAACAAATGAGTAACACATTATTAACACTCTAGTAACTACTATTAACTAACAAGAAACTCTGATTAATAAATTAGTAGTAATAGCGCTCAGCTGAATGAGGTACACTCTTAAAAATAAAGGTTCTTAAATGGTTCTTTGGCGGGGTGTATGGTTCCATGAAGAACCTTTAATATCCAAAGAACCTTTCCATTGCACAAAAGGTTCTTTGTAGCGCAGAAAGGTTCTTTAGACTATAAAATGATTAGAAAAAAATGGTTCTTTAAAGAACCTTTCACAAAACGGTTCTTTAGGGAACCAAAAATGGTTCTTCTATGGCATCACTGTGAAAACCCCTTTTTGGTTCTTCCTAAGACCTTTATTTTTAAGGGGGTAGTTCACTATTAGCTAATCAATAACTAATATTTTTCATACCTCCCAGAGGACTTCTAAAAACTACTATATACAGGTTCATAATTAATGTGAATAATGCATATTGTTTAATTAATTCTAAAGTGAAGATCATAGTAAACCACTAGCAATGACTCAAGTATTACCCAAATCCTTCAGAAGGAATTACTAATTATTTGGATCAGTATTCTAAAGTGAAAATCATGATAACTCCCTTGTAATGACTGAAGTCATTAAGCTTTTGAAGTTTTTGTAAAGTTTTGGATAGTAATGACTCAAGTGTTACTACATCCTTCTAAAGGAATTACTGGCCATTTGGATTCTAAAGTGAAGATCATGCATGGTAACCCACTAGTAATGACTCATGTGTCCCTACATCCTTCTAAAGGAATTACTAATTATTTGGATCAGTATTCTAAAGTGAAGCTCATGTTAAACCACTAGTAATGACTCAAGTGCTACTAGATCCTTCTAAATGAATTACTTTCCAAAACCCACAAAGACTTCAGTCATTACTAGAGAGTTATAATGCTTTTCACTTTAGAAAACTGATCCAAATAATTAGTCATTCCTTTAGAAGTAAGTAGTAACACTTGAGTCATTACTAGTGGTTTACCATGATCTTGACTTTAGAATTAATTATACATTGTACATTATTTGCATTAATTATGAACATACTACTTTTTAGTCTTCTGGGAGGAATGAAAAAAATATTAGTTATTGATTAGATAATAGTGAACTACCACATTCAACTGAGCACTATTACTTACTAATTCATTAATCAGAGTTACTTGTTAGTTAATAGTAGTTCCAAGAATGTTAATATTGCATTATTCATTTGTTCTTGTGTAGTATGTATGTATTAATGACGGAACAGTATACAATCTTAATTATTCCAAACTTTTGCTTTTGACAGACATTGTAGATCATTGGGTCACTTACTTATTCCTTGCGAGTTCTTTCATTATGTAGCGAGAGAAATATGCAACTTCCTGAAGTTTTGGAGCTATGAAAATAAAAAATAAATAAAATAAATAAAAATGGCCTTTATTAACAAGAGAAAAAAAAACAGGTTCTCTAGAATATTTCTGATCAATCATTTGCAGCATTCAGCAGTCAAATATTTTTATGACTTTAACCTTCTATTAATGTCTTTTTATTTCTTCAGTTTTAGATCAATTTGAGTTTATCTTCAAACTTCGGTTCTTGGATTTTATCCTTAGCCTTAAATGAGAATATGTAGCAAGAGTCTCTTTGTAAATCGACACCAATAGATTACTATATAGCAAGTCAAAAGCAGCCTAGTCAATACAAAAATTGTATAAATGATATAATAATGATACCAGTCTTTCTCCAGTACAGTTCAAATCGGTAAACATGTAGGCTACTGTTTGACTAACAGGAAATTATCATATAATTATTATTAACAAGTATTACTGTTAACGTTAACAAAAATATTGACTTAGGGCTCAAATTTTTTTTTTCTACTGGCCTGGTCGTGTAGATCAGATATTTATTTACCTTTACAAAACATTCACTGACCTTGCGTAAATAAATAAATAAAGTTATTGCTTTCATTATTTTTTATTATGTAACCTTATGATACCAACATATTACATACCAGTGAAATTTCACAATTCTTGATTTTAATTTACAATCACAGCAAAAACTAATACTTGCCTAACTAATATATCAATGTATGAAAAATATGCACAGACACATATTAAAGCTACAGAAGTTATTTAGTTAAAGGGGTCATGAACTGGCTTTTTTATTTATTTATACTGTTGTCTGAAGTCAACTTATGACATTCACATGGTTTTTACATTCAAAAACATCATAATGAATAAGTAATAGGCTATTTGCTACCCTGGTTTTGAGCCTAGCTCTTGAAACACTCGCGTGCCGCATTGAAGACTTGGAAGTAAACGCCCACTGCTATGATTGGATAACAGTTTTGCATATTATAATGAGCTTCGGCTCCCCAGTCATTACACGTGAGGAATTGTTTTGAAAACTTCTAATGTGGAGAAACGGCAACCGGAATGATTCGCCCACAGGGCTCGCAAAATGTCTTTATTAAACAAACACAATGATTTATCTCTCATCAATCTCTCATCCCGCAATTAATTGGAATGTTATTTTTTTATTACTTGGCCTGCCCGTTCGGTGGATATAATGCGCGCGTGTATTTCACTATTTAAGAGCCCTGGCCCATACATGTTCGAGTCTGATCATGAATCGCAGGACAATGAACCAACAACACCTCAAATAAAAAAGAATACTACAGCCTATGACAGCCTGGAAGTTATGTTTAGTTAGACACGTACATAATCAGTAGATATCAAACGTATATCAATACTATCACATTTAAAATACATTTTTTACTCACATAATTGTGTTGCATCATTCCTGTCAGATCCAGAAGCCACAGCATTGTTTTTTTTAATCTCATCCTGTCTGCAAATCCAGTCTCTTGTTTACAAACGAATCCGGTGAAATGAAGCGAACAAATGAAATGTCTTCCCCACGTGAGCTGGATCTTCATTAAAAGTAAAGTTCAACCATGCATTTTGGAATCCGAAGGAAGCTTATGGCATGTTTGAAACATGCCATAAGCTTTATTGCTTGGAAGTTACAGAATTAGGCGTTCGTCTTCTTCGGTTAAGGTGGCATTTCACTGAACTCTGACGTCACAGGGAAGAACATTCGCAGATCGATCGTTTGCTGAGCCAGCTGTCAATAAAAGCTTTTCTTTGACTAACAAGGAAGTTTTCAGCTCTGAAACTTACAGGAAATTCTTATATTAAGATGACCTTTTATATATCAAAAGCTCAAAGGAAAGTTGATTCTCACTTAATGACCCCTTTAAGAGCAGTGAGTGATTCTCTCTTTTTTTTTTTGTTGTTGTTTGATTAACATTAACATGGGAAACAGAAGGTATATGAGGCTGCTGTCACTTTAAGACCTAATGCACGGATCCGTTATATTGACACACATCCAATATTTTCTTAACTGTTTACGTTCACTTAAGACATAAACGACTGCGTTTATGTGGATACTCACCAAGACGGGCATTTTGCCATAATTTTGTGTGTATTTGCTTAAGAAGACGCAATAGAGAACTCAATTCGGTATACTTGCGTGATGTCTGCGGCTTTATGCGAGTACCACATTGAGTTCTCTTTCACAGCGTCTTGCACTTGAATGGCTTAAAGGGGGAAGCCTCCCTAAAAAGGGTCTAGATTCGCCCCTGTCTTCAAGTAAGCTAATAAATAATTAGAAAAAAAAATCTATGTTTTTTGTCCATGTATTTATTTATTTTGTTAAGAAGCTGTGTAATAGCCAGCTAGTCATTACAAAAAAAACACAACAGGGTTCTTGGAAGCCTTCTATCACCTTTTAGGGATCTGTTTTGTGGTAATTACCGGCTTAGGCTATGCTTTATTTATTTTGTTGTCAAAGCCAATTATTACCTGCATTTGGCCCTTGCTAGGTGTTAAATTTGTACCCTGGTACCAGACCTGAAATAAATGTATCAGAGGGAGGTGAATTGGGACGAGCAGTTGCTTAGGCACGCCGGTGTGATGTTGATGAGATGAGCGTTGCGGAGCTGTAAAGCACTTTAGTGCACCACTAATTTATCACTGTCTTGAGGGGCGTGGAAAGAGCTTGAGCTAAGCGGAGGCAAGAGAGTTGCACGGAAGCAGTTGATTGATCACCTTTTTTCCGTTTGTTGCTTCCTTTTCTCAGCCAGTGGAAAAACTCTGTTCAGCCAACTGACAAATACTGCAGAGGTGTTTGTAGGAGTAAAGACCTCACCGAGTCCTTTCGTACTTTTTCATTAGGTGCTTATTCTTTTTCTCTGAGTTTTCACTATCTGTAACTTAAAAGCTTTAAGGTACAGCTTATACTGTATAAAATACCTTAATTTTATGAAGCGACGAGAATACTTTTTGTGTGCAAAAACAAACAAAAATAACGACTTTATTCAACAATTTCTTCACGTCTGTGTCAGTCTCCTACGCTGTTGACGTAGTAAATACAGTACAGCACATCCGTCAGAGCTACGCCAGAACGGCGGCTTTTCATTGGCTGAAGCTGTTCACATGAGCACCACGACGCATGCGTGTGATTCTGACGCAGGAGCTGACCAATTTAAACAGAAAAATTGTTGAATAAAGTCGTTATTTTTGTTTGTTTTTTGCACACAAAAAGTATTCTCGTCACTTCATAAAATTAAGGTTGAACTGTTGGAGTCATATGGACCATTTTGTCTTTACTACCCTTCTGGACCTTGAAAGTGTTAATTAAATTGCTGTCTATGGAGGGGCCTGAGAGCTCTCGGATTTAATCAGAAATATCTTCATTTGTGTTCCGAGGATGAACGAAGGTCTTACGGGTTTGGAACGACATGAGGGTGAGTAATTAATGACAGAATTTTCATTTTTGGGTGAACTAACCCTTTTAAGCAGAAATACTTTATCTGAAATAACTATTAAGCAATTCATAATTATCAGGACAGTTTCTCAGGAATCTGCTATTAAACTCCCTGCAAACCTGTTAAAACAAACTGAGAGTTTCCTTCTTTCTCTCTTTTAAGAGGCATTAAGTAGTTCTAGCTAGCATTAGCACTAATTTTACACTAGTGAATTTTAGAGATCAGTCTACACAATAATTCATTCTCTTACCTGACTAACAAAAAAGAAGCAACTTGTGCATCACTATGCGAGGTTATCTGTCATCAAATCATTCCACCTTATGTAAGCCATAACAGTGTTTGCGCTCATTTTTTCTTTGTCAATCTTTCTGTCTTCTGATTTAGACCTTTTTGCTTCTTCGACTGTAGAGGGTTTTTCAATAAATGCTGTTTTTGAACTGGGGAAAGAGTTTTGAGTTGGAGTATGAAAGTTACAGAATGTTTTATAACACATGAACTCTTTTATTTCAAAAGATCAAAGAAAAAATTCAATTTCTCATGACACAAGCCCTTTAAGTGCTATAAGTACACAGAGAACAGTACGAGTTTTATATCACTGTCAATCAAAGTTGACAGCGGTGTGTGTTGAGGCCAGAGGTTACAGATGGCTTCAGCTGCACTTACTGTAAGGCAAACTCTTTTATACTGCTCCACTGTGTTTTTGCACCTTTTGTAAAATTACTTTTCACGGTTTGAGTTTTGTGACATTATTTTTTTCACAGTTGGCTGTTTCCTGAAAAATGGTACTGGTTTCTTTAATAGCCATGTTATTCTTTGTTAGTTTCAGAGTTTAGTAATATGTTTTGATGTAGCTTGGCTGTTATACCACGCCATAAAGTGCAACAATTGGGTTCTGGAAGTAAAAATCGCATACATTTTTTTCATTGGGGAACTAATTCTCAATTGTAACTTATAAACCTTTAAAGACAGGCCTACTGTGAGCTACTCTTATTGTTAATTGATGGGGTATGCTTTTGTTGAATATATATATATATTGTAAGACTGTAAGATGCTGGGACGTCTGGGCTAAGGAACGACTACTCCCGAGAAAACAAAGGATGTTTCGGGTAATTAACATTTGAACTCTCTCTTGTGAAAGTGGCATCCCCACCCGAGGCTCAGCCACACAAAGTCAATCACCTTAATTTACATTTTATCCCCCTCACCCTCATCTCTCCTCTTAACATGCTGAAATTCACCCAGAATCTAAATGGGTTATTGTGAACAAGTACTATACAGTATTATACATGTTTGGAATCATTTGAAACGTCTCAGTGCGACTGGTACAAAGGTCTCATTCCCACAGAAGTAAAGCAAAAGGTAACAAAGGTTTTAAGAGTTTAGAGATATTTTGCTTATTGTGGTGGGTGTGTCCTCTGCCAATCGGTCTTTACCTCCTGTCCTCAATAAGGTGTAAATTACAGGTCTACAGGACTTAATGCAAATTCCCATTGTGAACTCATGTTTACATTTAAAAGGAGTTTCTGTCTTGGTCTGAGTATTTAAGGGATGTTGCAGAAGGGTCAGGGCGCGATCCTTTACTCAGGTCAGTCCGTAATTCTGTCAGGTATCCATCTTTTGCTCTTTACTTCAGAGCATTTGATGTTATGTATTGATTATCTTTGAATTGATTATGTAATTGACATGATACATTTACCTGACTAATAATAAATTGTTACATTTGATTTTATTCTGACGTACTCTGGAATTATTAACACTAGTTGATTACGTTAAGTCAATAACACCACAAATCTATGCTCAGGTTAGTAGTGGACTAGAGCACAGTTCTGAGTGAAGCAGAGGAGCGCACCAGATTGATGTTTTAGAGCTCCGACTAACACTTCGGCATTAGTTACGTATACTTAGACTGTAGAGGCTAGTAGACCAAATGGGTCTTCCGTTTAGAGCAACAAAAAGTTGTTAGACCAATCTAAATAGGGTGAGCCTCAACTCCTGATTATTGTAATATTATTCTAATTACGTGGACGTGGGAAACCACGGCATAAAAAGTTACCATTAGAGGAAGTTTAGTTGGTCGCTTGGTTCTATGGTAATGGTCATGGCCTCTGGTTAGATATAGTCTTGCATTAATTAGGTGAGTTCAGATCTATGGGGACTGAATAAAATATTCTAGAATGAGCAACGTGGAGCATGGACGTCTAGGATATCAGTTAATCGCCTCTGTCTAATGACCAAGACTGACGAGTTTGTGATAGAGATCGTAATCCGGCCGGTGCAAGACTCGAAGGGTTATTGGGATCCAGATGAACGGGTATAATTTCAACAAAGGGTTAAACAGAATAATCAAATGTGTAGTTAAACTATTATACAAATGACCAAATAACAAATCGGCATTCTAACCTAAATTCGAGGTCATGATAAAATGGAGTCAGATAAAAGTAAATTTTTAAATTAAATTACTTTGCCCCGGTGAAAAGACTGAACGCGCAGAAACCTTCACCAGCTTATCGGAAGCCATCGTTGGGACGATTGGGCAGGCCTTACAATATAAATATAAATATATATATATATATATACAGTGGGGAGAACAAGTATTTGATACACTGCCGATTTTGCAGGTTTGCCCACTTACAAAGCATGTAGAAGTCTGTAATTTTTATCATAGGTACTCTTCAACTGTGAGTGACGGAATCTAAAACAAAAATCCAGAAAATCACATTGTATGATTTTTAAATAATTAATTTGCATTTTATTGCATGACATAAGTATTTGATACATCAGAAAAGCAGAACTTAATATTTGGTACAGAAACCTTTGTTTGCAATTACAGAGATCATACGTTCCCTTTCGTTCAGTCACTCCGAGTAACGTCAGTGACTGACGAATGGGGGTTTCGCCTAGAAGCCTATCATCTTCGAAATCTAGAAAACGCCCAATGGCAGTGCCAATGCCATGGGCATGCGGAATTTGCATAGCGTAACTCCGCCCCACAGTGTGGGTATATAAGGAAGTACGCTGGCAACATCGCATTATGTTTCTGCTTCGGAGCCAAGAGCATCTATCTCTTCACTCCTTAAGCCTTTTTGAGTATATCGTCAAGCTTCTTCGAGACGAACAGCTTTCCAGTCGGTGTTGGTGTTACGGCGCGTTCCAGCGAGTGTTTACTTTCTGCCTGCTGATCTGTGCAGTGATCTGCATCCAGCTGGTATTCGTTCCCTGGGCGCTTCGGCATCGCTGTGAAGCTCCCTCTCACAAAAGAGCTCGCATGTGGCACGTCTTTTTAAAGACGGTTTGCCCGTGCACTTCTGGGTGCGGTCGATCTCTGTTGCCATCTGATGGGCACAATCGCTGCGTGACGTGTTTGGGCTTCAGCACGTTCAAGCAGCGTTTGTGGATGCGTCATGTTCTCACTGCGGGAACATGACCATCGCGATGTTGCGGTCGAGACTCAATGACCTCCGCAAGGAAAGAGAGTCCCCTCTGCCACACCCCAATCTACCGTCTCCGAGAGAGATGGTACTTTGGCTGGTGGCCAGGGTGACCTGAGGGTTACGGTGTGGAATAACCCCGACGATCATTCCTCGGGCCACACCCCCCTCTCGCACATCGCTACCCGCGAGTGATCGGACTGAAGCAGCGGGACCGTCTGCGGACGCCCCGTGTGTTTCGTTCGGCGCTCCAGTTGGCGATGAGATGTCGATCGCCGCATCTCAAGGTGGGCTGGAGTCCTCTGGGGATGAAGATTCGGCTATGCTGCTGCTTTCGGGTGTGCCAGCATTGCCCGAGTCCGACCCGGAGTTGACAGCCATGTCATCTCGGGGGATGTTTGGTCTTTGGGTGTGACGCGTCCTGACAGCTGTTGGGCCCCGCCCCCAATTACTTTCTCTCCCAGGATACATGAGGAGGTCACGTGGTCCTGGAAGTCCCCGTTGTCTTCCCGCGACCGTTCCTCCTCCGTCTTCTCTGCCCTCGATGGGGCCGCGGCCAAGGGTACACTGGGGTCCCCCCTGTTGACGCTCAGTTGCAATCACGGTCGAGACTCAATGACCCCCGTATGGAGGGAGAGTCCCCTCTGCCACACCCCAGTTATCCTCTCCACGTGACGGGATGTTTGGCTGGTGGCCAGGGTGACCTGAGGGCTGCGGTGTGGCATAAACCCCGACGAGTATTCCTCGGGCCACACCCCCCCTCTTGCACAGAGTGCTTCAATGTGGCGCGGTGATCCTAAGCACCCCTCCAAGGCCTGTAGTTCTCGTCTACTCTGGTGGCGAGGGACTGCAGAGCTGCGGGGCAGGCCGCCGCCTCTCAGCACGCCATGGTCATCCTTCAGGTCTTCCAGGCCAGGATGCTCGTGGCATGCACGAGGGTAGAGCTGTCCCAGGGCTCTTAATGAGCCGCGTGCCGCCACCGACCTCGCCCTCCGGGTGACGAAGGTGACCGTGCGCTCCCTGGGTCAGGTGATGTCCACAGCTGTGGTCCAGGAGAGACGAGGCTCAGCCTGGTCGATATGAGAGAGGCTGAGCGAACCCGGTTCCTCAACGCTCACATATCCCAGGCTGGCCTCTTCGGCGGCACGGCCAAGAACTGCGCCCAACAGTTCTCGGCCGTCCAGTAGCAGACTAAGGCCATTAAACGTACTGCCCCGGCGGCTGTTACTCAGCCGCAGGCTCAGTCGCCTCAGTCTTCTTGCCGCCGAGGGCGCCCTCCTGCGGCTTCGACCCTCCCGCCGCCCTTTCCGGGCCGCGCCGTAGGGATGGTCGCAGGAAGGCACCCCCGTCCGCTCCCAGCCCTGCAGCCCGCCTAACGCCAGGCTAGCGGCGCTCCTGACGCGGACAGCTCAGGGATGGGCAGTTCTTCCAAGGAGTTGGTAGCAGGGCCACTCCTTCCCCCGGCGGAGGGCCAGGGGAGAATCTTCTGTTCAGCTGCTGGCCCCCAGGTGGAAGAACTAACTCACCCATCCCTGAGCACCCAGAGACCGATGGCAGTGTGCGCCGCCCCCGGGCCACGCCACTCTCGTCCCTCTCGCCAGTCTCCTCTCAGAGCAGACCCCAGTGGAACACGCGTCCTTCCCTGGTCTCCTCTGTCAGGACGCGGCTGATGACCGTGCCCCCACACCGGGACGCTACGCCTCCCACGTCCGGGCCGGTCACGCCGCCTCGCTGCCCCACCCGGGGTACGTCTGTGGTCCGCACGACCCCGCTGGTGCAGTTTTTGGGAGCCTGGCTAGAGCTTCCCGGACTGTTCCGCTGGGTCGAGAAGACCATCAGGCTCAGCTATGTGATTCAGTTCGCTCAGGCTCCTCCCCGCTCCGGGGAGTCCGCCACACCATGGGGGGCCCAACGCCCCTGTCATGCGTGCGGAGGTTGCTACCTTGCTGGCGAAGGGTGCGATCGAGCCTGTCTCTCCAGCCGAGATGAAGTCCGGCTTCTACAGCCCTTACTTCATTGTACCCAGGAAAACCGGTGGGTTACGACCGATCCTGGACCTGCGCGTCCTGAACCGATCCCTTCACAGGCTTCCGTTCAGGATGTTGACAGCGAAGCGCCTTTTCTAATGCGTTCGTACAGTAGATTGGGTTGCAGCGATCGACCTGAAGGACGCCTACTTCCATATCAGTACGCGGTCCTCCCATTCGGGCTAGCTCTGTCCCCTCGCGTCTTTACGAAGATTGTCGAGGCAGCCCTTGTGCCACTCAGGCAACACGGGGTTCGCATCCTGAACTACCTCGACGACTGGCTGTTCCTGAGTCACTCTCGAGAGCAGGTGTGCGAACACAGAGACCTGGTGCTCCAGCACTTAGCCCGTCTGGGCCTTCGGGTCAACTGGGAAAAGAGCAAACTCTGCCAGTGCAGAGGATCTCTTTTCTCAGTATCGACTCGGTCGCCAGGTGCGCGCAGCTTACGAGCGAGCGCGCGCAGTCACTGCTGACTTGCCTCCGTCAAATCAGGAGCAAGAGTGCGGTTCCACTGAAGTTATTTCAGAGGCTCCTGGGGCATATGGCATCTGCAGCCGCGGTAACACCGCTCAGATTGCTTCATATGAGACCGCTTCAGCACTGGCTTCACGATCGAGTCCCGAGATGGGCATGGCAGTCGGGCACGCTCCGGTCCCAGTGACTCGGGCCTGCCTGCAGACCCTCACCCCGTGGTCGAACCTCAGTTTTCTACGGGCCGGTGTGTCCTTAGAACGAGTTTCCAGGCATATTGTTGTGTCAACAGATGCCTCCACCACGGGCTGGGGTGCCATGTGCAATGGACATGCTGCCGCGGGCTCCTGGACAGGACCCCAGCGCCTCCTGCATGTCAATTGCCTCGAGTTGCTGGCAGTACGGTTCGCCCTGCACCGCTTCCGAGCGCTGCTCAAGGGTCAACACGTGCTAGTCCGGTCAGACAACACAGCCACAGTAGCGTACATCAACCACCAGGGTGGTCTACGTTCCCGCCGCATGTCTCAACTCGCCCGCCATCTCGTCTTATGGAGTCAGAAGCACCTGAGGTCCCTTCGTGCCATCCATATCCCGGGAGTCCTGAACCGTGCAGCCGACGAGCTCTCACGGCTTCAGCCACTTCCTGGAGAATGGAGACTCCATCCCCAGACGGCTCAGCTGATTTGGGAACAGTTCGGCGACGCACAGGTAGATCTGTTTGCCTCCCACGACTCTTCCCATTGCCGCCTGTTTTATTCCCTGACCGAGGGCCCCCTCGGCACGGACGCTCTGGCGCACAGCTGGCCGCGGGGTCTCCGCAAGTATGCGTTTCCCCCAGTGAGCCTTCTCGCACAGGTGCAAGATCAGGGAGGACAAGGAGCAGGTCCTTTTGGTCGCCCCGTATTGGCCCGGCCGGACCTGGTTCTCCGAACTCGTACTCCTTGCGACAGCCCCTCCCTGGTCGATTCCTCTGAGGAAGGACCTCCTTTCTCAGAGACGGGGCACCCTTTGGCACCCGCATCCCGATCTTTGGAACCTCCACGTGTGGCTCCTGGATGGGACGCGGCAGGTTTGAGTACCCTACCACCTCAGGTGGTGGCTACCATCACTTCCGCTAGGGCCCTGTCTACAGTAACGACACGCCTATGCGTTGAAGTGGAACCTCTTCGTCACTGGTGTTCTTCTCGCCAAGAAGACCCCTGGAAATGCCCGATCGGGTCCGTGCTCGCATTCCTCCAGAAGGGTTGGAACGAAGGCTGTCTCCTTCCACCCTCAAGGTTTATGTGGCCGCTATATCAGCCTACCACGACCTTGTGGAGACGAAAAAGGTAAGTCAGCACGACCTGGTCATCAGGTTCCTGAGGGGAGCGAGGAGACTGAATCCTCCTCGCGCTCCCCTCGTACCCTCTTGGGACCTCTCAGTAGTCTTAAGTGCTCTGCAGAGGGCTCCCTTCGAGCCATTGCGGTCAGTCGAGCTTAAGTTCCTGTCTATGAAGACAGCGCTCCTGATCGCCTTGGCCTCCATCAAGAGGGTAGGGGACCTGCAGGCATTTTCGGTTGACGAAGCGTGCCTGGAATTCGGGCCGGCCTACTCTCACGTGATCCTGAGACCCCGGCCTGGATATGCGCCCAAGGTTCCCACCACTCCGTTCCAGGTGGTGAACCTGCAAGCGCTGCCTTTGGAGGAGGCAGACCCAGCCTTGGCACTGCTCTGTCCAGTACGCGCCCTCCGTGCTTACGTAGACAGAACGCAGTGTTCAAGAAGGGAAAGGCTCTCTCCAAGCAAGGTTGTCTCACTGGATAGTGGACGCCATTGTTTTGGCTTACCTGACGCAGGGGCGTCCATGCCCCCTAGGGGTCAGGGCTCACTCTTGGGCTCTAGCGCATGGCGCCTTTGGGTGACCCCCACATGTGTATTTCCACTGTAAGTCTCCCTCAGCATGTGTCTTTCCCTTGGCAAGCCCCTTGCCACCCCTGGGGGTAAAAATTCTTCCACCTTCGGCTGGTTACCCCAGAGTTCTCCATATGTAGCCCTGAGCGGGTCATATGTGTTCCTTAAGTCCTCCCTACGGGTAGGCGTTTGGCGCATACTTCCACCTGGAATATGCTTCCCAGTGTACCTTGGTATTCCTGTGTTAAGTGGGAGTCCTTCGTCCGTACTAGCTTACGACAGGGAGCTCACGCTTACGCAGGGCACTGGATGACAGCCGAGTGGCGTGATTACATTGGGACCCCCATTCGTCAGTCACTGACGTTACTCGGAGTGACTGAACGAAAGGGAACGTCTCGGTTACGTATGTAACCCTCGTTCCCTGAGGAGGGAACGGAGACGTAACGTCCCTCTGCCACTTCCGCTGTACCGCTGGAACAGCCGGGAGTTCAGTCTTGGCTCCTCAGCAGGTAAACATAATGCGATGTTGCCAGCGTACTTCCTTATATACCCACACTGTGGGGCGGAGTTACGCTATGCAAATTCCGCATGCCCATGGCATTGGCACTGCCATTGGGCGTTTTCTAGATCTCGAAGATGATAGGCTTCTAGGCGAAACCCCCATTCGTCAGTCACTGACGTTTCGTCTCCGTTCCCTCCTCAGGGAACGAGGTTTACATACGTAACCGAGACGTTTCCTGTAGTTCTTGACCAGGTTTGCACATACTGCAGCAGGGATTTTGTCCCACTCCTCCATACAGACCTTCTCCAGATTCTTCAGGTTTCGGGGCTGTCGCTGGGCAATACGGACTTTCAGCTCCCTCCAAAGATTTTCTATTGGGTTCAGGTCTGGAGACTGGCTAGGCCACTCCAGGACCTTGAGATGCTTCTTACGGAGCCACTCCTTAGTTGCCCTGGCTGTGTGTTTCAGGTCGTTGTCATGCTGGAAGACCCAGCCACGACCCATCTTCAATGCTCTTACTGAGGGAAGGAGGTTGTTGGCCAAGATCTCGCGATACATGGCCCCATCCATCCTCCCCTCAATACGGTGCAGTCGTCCTGTCCCCTTTGCAGAAAAGCATCCCCAAAGAATGATGTTTCCACCTCCATGCTTCATGGTTGGGATGGTGTTCTTGGGGTTGTACTCATCCTTCTTCTTCCTCCAAACACGGCGAGTGGAGTTTAGACCAAAAAGCTCTATTTTTGTCTCATCAGACCACATGACCTTCTCCCATTCCTCCTCTGGATCATCCAGATGGTCATTGGCAAACTTCAGACGGGCCTGGACATGCGCTGGCTTGAGCAGGGGGACCTTGCGTACGCTGCAGGATTTTAATCCATGACGGCGTAATGTGTTACTAATGGTTTTCTTTGAGACTGTGGTCCCAGCTCTCTTCAGGTCATTGACCAGGTCCTGCCGTGTAGTTCTGGGCTGATCCCTCACCTTCCTCATGATCATTGATGCCCCACGAGGTGAGATCTTGCATGGAGCTCCAGACCGAGGGAGATTGACCGTCATCTTGAACTTCTTCCATTTTCTAATAATTGCGCCAACAGTTGTTGCCTTCTCACCAAGCTGCTTGCCTATTGTCCTGTAGCCCATCCCAGCCTTGTGCAGGTCTACAATTTTATCCCTGATGTCCTTACACAGCTCTCTGGTCTTGGCCATTGTGGAGAGGTTGGAGTCTGTTTGATTGAGTGTGTGGACAGGTGTCTTTTATACAGGTAACGAGTTCAAACAGGTGCAGTTAATACAGGTAATGAGTGGAGAACAGGAGGGCTTCTTAAAGAAAAACTAACAGGTCTGTGAGAGCCGGAATTCTTACTGGTTGGTAGGTGATCAAATACTTATGTCATGCAATAAAATGCAAATTAATTATTTAAAAATCATACAATGTGATTTTCTGGATTTTTGTTTTAGATTCCATCAAAATCGGCAGTGTATCAAATACTTGTTCTCCCCACTGTATATATATATATTTGATTTTATGTATATAGTTGATTTTCCTATTTATGGCGATATGTACATAGCCTTGTACCTTAGTATTTTTTTTTGGTTTTGTTAATGGCTTATAACTGAAATGTGCTTATCAAAGAAATTTGATATGCTTTTTCTGTCTTCCATGAAACAGACGATTTAAGATTGTCAAGATATTAGGTTGCCAAGCTCCAAAAAAAGTAATAAAGTATTTTTTTAAAAAAGAGAGTAAAAGCAACAATAACATCAAAACCCAATAAAAGTATCATAAAATTGCTTCTAGGATTATAACTTTGTGTGAGGACTAACATATCATTTGGACTGTCTTTGAAGGAGGCATACAGTATTTAGGGATTACTATATCACAGGGAATATCAATATCAATAGTATATAAATATCATAGGCTCTTTTGAGTTGGACCATTTAGCAACCACCAAGCAACACTTTCAACCCTAGCAATGTGATCTTAATAAAATGTAAAATCAGTTTAAACTACTGCTGTCAAATCGATTCATTGTGATTAATCGCATCTAACATAAAATATTGAGTTTACATAATATGTGTGTGTATATACAGTAGAGATCCAAATTAGAGAACAACATACAATTTCCTAAATTTCAAGGTCACTGCTTAGTCCTATTTGAAATGATCCTAACAGGAGCAGAAGGGCAGTTTTTTAAGCATATTTCACAAGTTAAATATATTCTGAAGTACAGTATATAAAACTTAAACGAGACAATTGAAAAATAACTCTGGTCAAAATGAGAGAACACTTTCAGATACCTTCAAGCTTTGGGTGTTAATCTGGCACCTGGTGCTAATTTCCTTAATTATCTGGCAAACCCTGTTTAACTTGCAGCAAACTTTCCAATTTTCACTGACTTTGCAAGATGGCAAGCCGCTCTAAGGTGACTGAAACTCTGCAACATCAGGTTGTCCAGATGAAGGCCAAAGGGATGACCCTTTCAGCTATTGCAAGAGAAGTTGGTCGTTCCAAATCTGTAATTTCTAGAATATTGAAGCTTTACAAAGACACTAATTCATTCAAGTCACCCAAAAAGGCTGGTCGTCCACGTTAGACCAATGCACGAGAGGACAGGACAATGCGGAGACTTTCAATGGGGAATCGGTTTAACACTGCAGCTGGAATTACTCACCAGTTCAGAGCTGAACACAGTAAGGATCTGTCTCTGCATACAGTGTCTTGTCGTTTAAGAGAATTCAGACTGAAAGCTCACTCTGCAGTGACCAAGCCTCTCATTGGCAGAAAGAATCAAAAGGCTATGTTGTGTGAACAGAGGAGAACTGGTCCAAAGTTCACTTTAGTGATGAAAGCAAGTTTAATTTATTTGGGTCCGATGGGAAACATTATGTTCGATGTCAAACTGATAGGAAACATTGAACCCAAAGTGCATAAAGAAGTCAGTGAAAGGTGGAGGAGGAAGTGGTTTGGGGGATGGTTTCTGCAGCAGGAGTTGGGCCTATTATACAGCTACATGGCAGGGTGAATGCAAATGTTTATCAGAACCTCATTCTGCAACCTCATTCTCCCAATCAGCCCACAATTTTCATGCAAGACAATGCCCCGTCACACTGCAAAACGGGTAAAGCATGAATGTGAGAACACTGAAATCATGAAATGGCCAGCCCAGAGTCCTGATCTAAACCCGATTGAAAATCTATGGAAAATCCTTTGCGACAAAGTTATGGCTAAGAAACCCACTATAGTTACAGAACTGTGGAAAAGACTGGAAGAAGAGTGGACCAAGATCACACCAGAGCAGTGTGAGTATCTAGTGATGTCCTGTGGCCGTAGATGTGCTGAGGTAATTCAAAGCAAGGGCCTCTACACTTCCTACTAATTTTTGACTGCTGTAAGCCTCAAAATTTAGTTGTAATGTTTTTTTTTTTGTTTTGTTTTTTTTTGTGCTGCAATGGTTATTGTTCTCTAATTTTGATCACTGTTTTTCTCACAAAATAAAGGTTTTTGTTGAAGTACCTTGGTATTTTGTAAAACATGCTAGCAGAACAATGGTATACCCACAGCTAATCTTCCTTCAAATTTCAAGCAATGAAGATTAACAATATTTCTGAAAAAAAATCAAGTGTTTCTAAATTGTTCTCTAATTTTGATCTCCACTGTATATATTATTTATATCTATATTATTTATGTGTGCGTGTGTGTGTTCGTCTGTGTATATACAGTGAGGAGAACAAGTATTTGATACACTGCCGATTTTGCAGGTTTGCCCACTTACAAAGCATGTAGAAGTCTGTAATTTTTATCATAGGTACTCTTCAACTGAGTGACGGAATCAAAAAAAAAAAAAAAATCCAGAAAATCACATTGTATGATTTTTAAATAATTAATTTGCATTTTGTTGCATGACATAAGTATTTGATACATCAAAAAAGCAGAACTTAATATTTGGTACAGAAACCTTTGTTTGCAATTACAGAGATCATACGTTTCCTGTAGTTCTTGACCAGGTTTGCACACACTGCAGCAGGGATTTTGGCCCACTCCTCCATACAGACCTTCTCCAGATCCTTCAGGTTTCGGGCTGTCGCTGGGCAATACAGACTTTCAGCTCCCTCCAAAGATTTTCTATTGGGTTCAGGTCTGGAGACTGGCTAGGCCACTCCAGGACCTTGAGATGCTTCTTACAGAGCCACTCCTTAGTTGCCCTCGCGATACATGGCCCCATCCATCCTCCCCTCAATACGGTACAGTCGTCCTGTCCCCTTTGCAGAAAAGCATCCCCAAAGAATGATGTTTCCACCTCCATGCTTCACGGTTGGGATGGTGTTCTTGGGGTTGTACTCATCCTTCTTCTTCCTCCAAACACGGCGAGTGGAGTTTAGACCAAAAAGCTCTATTTTTGTCTCATCAGACCACATGACCTTCTCCCATTCCTCCTCTGGATCATCCAGATGGTCATTGGCAAACTTCAGACGGGCCTGGACATGCGCTGGCTTGAGCAGGGGGACCTTGCCTGCGCTGCAGGATTTTAATCCATGACGGCGTAGTGTGTTACTAATGGTTTCTTTGAGACTGTTGTCCCAGCTCTCTTCAGGTCATTGACCAGGTCCTGCCGTGTAGTTCTGGGCTGATCCCTCACCTTCCTCATGATCATTGATGCCCCACGAGGTGAGATCTTGCATGGTGCCCCAGACCGAGGGAGATTGACCGTCATCTTTAACTTGTTCCATTTTCTAATAATTGCGCCAACAGTTGTTGCCTTCTCACCAAGCTGATGTCCTTACACAGCTCTCTGGTCTTGGCCATTGTGGAGAGGTTGGAGTCTGTTTGATTGAGTGTGTGGACAGGTGTCTTTTATACAAGTAACGAGTTCAAACAGGTGCAGTTAATACAGGTAATGAGTGGAGAACAGGAGGGCTTCTTAAAGAAAAACTAACAGGTCTGTGAGAGCCGGAATTCTTACTATTTGGTACGTGATCAAATACTTATGTCATGCAATAAAATGCAAATTAATTATTTAAAAATCATACAATGTGATTTTCTGGATTCCGTCTCTCACAGTTGAAGTGTACCTATGATAAAAATTACAGACCTCTACATGCTTTGTAAGTAGGAAAACCTGCAAAATTGGCAGTGTATCAAATACTTGTTCTCCCCACTGTTTATGTATATATACATGTATAATTATATGTGTGTGTGTTTATACACACACAGAGATATAATATATATATAAATATAATAATATTTATACACACACATATATTATGTAGACACAGACTTTTATGTTAGATGCGATTAATCGCGATTAATCGATTTGACAGTACTAGTTTGAACATGTTGTGTTTTGTGTGTTGATATAAGCATGAGGTGTCAGTAGGATGACTGTGAGTGGCAGTGGGCTTAGCACTGAGGTGTGTGTGTGTGTGTGTGTGGGTCTTCTATTAGACGGCTGTAATCCTTGGAGAGGACTGAATCACACGGAAGTGTGTGATTCATCTGAGAGCGACACAATGCCAGCCCTATTCTGCTGTCTGCACATACTACACACTGACACACACTGCTGTTAGCTTTAATCTTACAAACACACACACTTTCATTGTGTGCTTAGGGTGACATGCAAATGACAGACTGTGAACACACTACAGGAAAGACAGATGTGCTATGGCTAATTTGTGTTGAGTTTTTGAGGTTACTTTACTGAAAATTGCGTCTTAAATCAAGTGTGTGAAATCCATAGTAGATTTAATCACTTTAATGCCATTATCTCAGTCTGGGAAGTGTTCCGCTCTGGACCGCTGTCCTGAAATTTAATAACCTACTAACAACCAGCCAACATCAGTTTCATAACCACACTGCTCATCAAATTCATATCAAAGTTAAACACATTTACAAACCCTAGAGTCGCATGGGGATAACTGAGACAATATATAAATCACAGATTTGAATAGGCCAAAAATAGAAAAGAACAGAATCATCAGAAATGGAAGTTACCAGCCACAGACTGAGACTCAGTGAACATGTTAACACTGAGTTCAAGTTAAGAACATTAAGAAGATATTTCCTGAAACTGTTGATCTTTTGCTATGCCCACCTTAAAAATGTTATTGACCAATCAACCTAGTGACTTTTTGCATCCACCATATAGAGTGAAACGTGATGAGTTGTTCTAGAAGTATATTTCAGAGGTGTTTGGGTTCTTTAACCCTTTCGCACCTATGATCACACGAGTGTGATCAGTCTTGGCTGGTCCCTGGAGCGTACGATCACACCGGTGTGATTAGAATGGTCAGTGCATCACGTGATCAATTGCTAATTTCAAATGTGCTTTTGCACGTTTGCTGGCGCTGCCAGAGACAGACATGTTCAGTGCTTGTCATGTACAACAACTATTCAGTGTTTTCAACCTCATAATGTTTATTTTAGGTTTCAGACATTTAAATACACGTCACCATGGAAACAATAAAGTGATAAGTTCTAAATAATGGTCGCCTTGAAAAACTCACGCTGGGGGGTCAGCCAGAAAATGATTTAATCAAATCGTAAATGATGTTATAAATACATCAATACAAGAATATGACCTTTCCTCCAGAGGAAATTGTTATGCCAGTAGGTGGCGACAAGTGACTTTATTAGTGAGTCATTCAATCGTTCATTCAACCGATTTCTACATAAATACAGTTCTGTCATGACAACTCTCAGAGTGTTTGGCATGTTAATGGGTATGACAATGTTGATATGTTTGGTCTTGGTGGAATAGATCTGCTACGCTGCTGCTGCTGTAGGTTATTTCTGCTGCTACAGAGCACGTACGGGACTTGCTACCGCCAATACATGCATGACACGCTGCTGTGAGCAAGTAAGACAAGCTGCTACTGTGCAATAGAGCGTACATGAATTACCCCTAGCAGATCTATACAGGTGGAGCTGGGGAAGGTGGAGGGTTTCTGAAAGCACGCTGCACAGCTAAGCAAATGCTACCCGAGTATTTGAAGGTTGAGCACACAAGCTCATTGGCTAATGATACAGCAGGAACCAATCAGCTGTGCCCTAAAGATGACGATGTGATTACGAGCAGGTAGTTAAAGGACCTATTAGCCTGCGCCATCTAGAGTTTCATGACAGAACTTTGTATGTTCATTAAAGAATGAATTATATAATAATAAAAATAATAATAATACTAGTAGATGAAGTAACTTGTAATATTAGGTTCGAAATATTATGTACTCTTATATGTTAAATAAAATATTTATAATTATAATTATATATGTTGTTTATAGAGCTGTTGTTGTATAGTACTTAACTTAAATCATTTATTCAATCAGTGATTTCCAAAGCACATGGTACTATAATTACAAAAGATGTGGAATTATCTTGACAAAATAATAGCATTAATTTTTTTTATGTAACATATAATTTCTTTTGTTTGTGACCCGAACAGTTGTTTGTGTGATTTACCAAATGATTCAGTGTAATCGAAATCTGTGTTGTCTTTATGTGGTTACTGCCGTTTTCTTTATGTCTATTTTATAGTAAGTGTCATTAGCATTATAGTCCTGTAGAAGCCAGGGTATCACAGAGAGGCAGAGCGTTACGCCCCATTGAGCTGAACTAGAATGAGACAAAGGGAGATATGAACGAGTGTGTGGAAATAAATCTCAAAGTGACAGGAGAACTAGAAGAGAAAGCAGAATCGATGGTGAAATAGAGGATTGTTGTTTTCCGTAGACAGAGGCAAATGATCCGTTCGGTTGGGTGGCACTTCAAAACCAGGCACAGAAAACATGTTTGTGTGATTTTACTGTTTATGAAAATGATCTCTTAACCTCATGTGCATGATTTCCCTTTTCTTTTTAGGAAATAAAGGGAAAAGAGGCCTGTTATATTATATCACAGATAAAGAACATGGTGTAAAGAGATTGTTCACCCACAAAACTAAATTCTGTCATCATTTACTCACCCTCATGTTGTTCCAAACCCATAAGACTTTCAGTTTTTTTCTTCTGTGGAACACAAAAAATGTTTTTGAAGAACACTGGACCCCATCTACTTTCATTGTATGAAAAACAACAACAACAAACACTGAAACATGTCAAAATATATTCTTTTGTGTTCTACAGTCAAATGAAAGTCAAACAGGTTTAGGAACAACATGTGGGGGAGTCAATTATGACATAATTTTCATTTTTGAAAATGTATTAAAATTGTCTGTGTGTATTTTTCAAGTCAGTCATGGTCTTTTAATACTCCATAGACACCCCTCCCCCAGATCAGCTACCAACTGCTGCACACACACACACACACACAGGCTGTCAGAGGCGTCTTGAGGAGGCTATTGTAGTCAGCGAGGGGCGACCGTTAGGCCAGCAGTCTTCAACACGCACAAGACAAAAGCACAGGAACCACACACACTCTCATTTGTTGTAGCAGCGCACTGAAGAAGCGCTTTGATTTCAAGAGCTCCAGATCTGCAGCACTTTGATTTTAAGAGGCTTGCGATCACATAGTTATGATGCAGGGATATATTAATACAGTTAATGTGTTATATTTCAGTAGACTGCAAAAAAAAAGGAAATGTACAGTGGCCCCAAAAAGTATTTACACATTTATGTCAGATTTAAAAATTTCTGAATGACACTGAATTAAATACAAAATATCACAGCAAATGACATCTGTGCTCAAATTTCTCAAAACTTTCGCTTTTCTGAGCCATTTTTGCAATGACTTTTAATCAACTGCTGTCAAGGTGATTTTTAGTGGATCTATGAAGCAAGGTGTCCTCAAGTGGTAACCTGGAATTGCTTCATTGAGCTATTTCTACCTGATCTAACTTTTAAATGTATTTTTTTTTGTTGGTGTAACAATTTGTTTAGGTTGATTTAGTGACATTAATATTTTGACCAATGAATTTGCTGCCACATAAATCAGAATTCTCAGTGCACAGGTGTAGTTTATCACATTAACTATGCATTTGATCCAATAGCTTCTGTTGATCTATTGATTTACCATTTAAAACCTTTTGAAATCTTTTACTTGAATAGTAGGATGCAATTCCTTCCTTCATCGATGCATTTTCCCTTCGTCTTAGTATTACTGACAGATCTGTGTATTATAACCCACATTTGTAAACGACTGATAGATTTTTATTTGCCTTACAAAAGCAGGTCATATTTCTGTCTGTTTCGTTAGCTCAACACACTGATTTATATTGATGCTGATTTATATTGATTTTGAGGCCTTATTTGTCTCCAGCAGCACCATTAAACATGGGACAAAATTAAATTCCTGTGGATTATTAATGTGCATTTCATTGCACATAAGTTTCCCATAAATAATGGTTCAAAACTAGGCAAAACAAAAGCTTTCACTTTGGTTTAAATGCTTTTTGCTTTCTGATTGGTCGCTGTGTTACTCAGGCAGCGAATAGGAATGGAGAAGTGTCCATTTTAAAAGTACACAGGTGGTTGGTGGTCTCGATTGGGCTGCTGCCAGTCCTCTGGGGTTTAAAGGATCCGGCAGTTAATCCGGCGCCCTCTTTTATTCACCAACGCTTTTACATCTTAAATTACCATTCATTCAGCCGGCCAACCGTCACGCCAGCTGACACACTATGGCTTCACAGATGTTTAAATCATTCAGGGCAAGAGCTATTCTGCCCCCTACTGCCTGAAACTGAACATTAATATATTTTTGTAACAAATCAACATATTGGCACTAGAATAACTACAGCTTTTTGAAAAGTGTGAATTGTCAGCAGTGAAATAGAGACACTGAAATGTGTCAGCATGTGGACTGTCACTGGAGTGTGTTGTAGTAGTAGACGTCTCTCTGTCAAAGCGTCTCTCGTGTGTGTTTATTCTTTCTTTCGTTTCGTGACAGATAGCGTCTTATCAGTGGGCCGGTTTGAAACTCAAATGGCCGGTGCTTTAGTCCAGTCTAGCCTGGAGGAGGTCATCAACTGTTTCATTCACTTCAGCCCAAATCCCTCCTCTGATAGCATCTCCATTCCAGCAGCCATTAATCCAAACGCTTCTTCCTCTACTGCAGTCCATCCAAAATGCATTTAGTAGAGGTCAAACGCAGACATCAAATCCGCCAAATGACTGGGATGGGATCTGTTCAATTGACTCTGGGTGGAGTTTCAGTTTGATTTGTGTCCTGGAAGAGATTCTGCGATACAACAGCATGTTTTCAACAGTATGTCAGTCAGTCTCGAGTGGCTTTGTTTTAGCTCATCTACAGTGTCTTTGTCTATTCTTTTTACACATGCTGTTCTCTAAATATACAAGCATTATTGTATTTTGATGATGTGTAGTATTCTCATTTTTATAAAGAACAATTGGGTTTTTACTATGCCATCAATTATTGTGTATTGTTATTATATTAAATAAAATGGATGGCAGAGCAGCTGAATGGTGCATATCTCTATTGTACCGACTTGAATTTGCTTTTTGTTCAACCCGACAGATTTAATTTGACCATTTGTCTTTGATTCGTTTTTTTTTTTTATCATTATTTCATGTTTTCTGTGAAAGGAACTTTAAGTGTGAACAGTCATACATTCCCAATTATGTCCAGGAGAAACTAGCAGACTAACTTGACTGATCATGTGAAAGAGATGGGAAAAAAAAAAAATAAAAACCTTTACACATAAATGTATTCCTCAAAGCATAAACTGTAGCACATTCACTCTTTTCTTATTTAGAGACATAAGCAGAAGCTTAATGACCGTAATCTCAGCTGTTAACAAATGCATGCATGGATGGCAGTTCAATCTTTGAGCATCATGTTCGAAGTATTTTCAAATTGGTTTCAGAAATGGATAGCTGCATAGTTTAATGGCGTTTTTACTCTGGCACTTTAGTTCGGAATGGGGCACAGTTCGCATGAAAAATTGGTAAGCTGTAATGTGGACTCGGGTGTGCACCGAAGTACTGAACCTGAGTCTACCAGGAAGAATTGGTCTGATTTTGGTAGCACTCAAATTGTGCTGCATTTCGTGTGAATGTGAAAGCAACATGGACTCAGGTGTGCACTCAGGGAGTGCGTTCAGGAAGAAAAGTAACCTGCGCATGCGTTTTAGCCAATTACAATGTATTTAGTTTAATAAAACACATGTAAGGGATGATAGTGTTGATGATATATCTTGGATGCGAGCGAGAGTGTGCCTGCAGTGTATTCGCGCATAGCGACTGCAATCAGGGCAGCAAATGAATGGCAATCCACTGTCTCCTTAAAAGAGTCTGTTTGCAAGCAGCAGAAAGCCACCTTCATGCGAAGCACACACAGTAAACCCCAAATCTAGTTTATTCTGCTGTGCATAATAGCACCAAATTAAAAAAAAACACAATATATTGACCCACGAATGCAAATGCACCAGGTTTCGATAGAGTCAAGTTGAGTGTGAAACCAGACCAACACTGCGGGGGGCGCCGGGAACAATCGTGCCCGGACCGCAACAAACGTGCCCAGTGTAAAAACGCCCTAAGGGTGTACTCATGTTTGACCCCCAAAGTCTGGTTTGTTTGACTAGTGTGATCGCTCTGTACAGTGCCCCGGCGTGGTTTGCTAAACCTTCCATTGCCGGCTTGGAAGACGTGGGCCAGAGCACGGTTCGATTGTGATTGCTAACCTCGCTGGAGCACAGAACAGCTGTGCGCTACTGCCATCATTACGACAGCAAACATCTTCTATTACTACTTGAATAGTACACTTTTCAATTAATTAATTACACTAGGCATGGTTACCTTGTACCGTGCCCTGGCGCGATTGTCCCCCCTTCCCACTCCCTTGCTGGCCTGCACTTACATTGCACTTAAAATTCCGGGCCGAAGCACGCTTATGTTATTTACGATGCAACTTTTTGTTTTGAAGAAAACAGGAATAAAAGCACTGTCACTAATAGACTTCCTAATAGATTTATCATTTATGCTGCGCAGCGATTTTTACTTGATTGTGCTGCATGTATCAGAATATTGTTATGGAGGCAGCTGACTTTGGAAGAATTTGCAGCTTTACTTGCAAACTTCATGTTCAACAATAATGTGATAACCAGACCCATTATAAACATAAATATACTCAAATTAATTAAATTAATTGAAAAGTGTACTATCCAAGTAGTAATAGAAGATGTTTGCTGTCTTAATGATGACAGTAGCGCACAGATGTTCCGTGCTCCGTCACAGTTAGCGATCACACTAACTACATGTGTACCGCGCCTGATCCCAATCGAACCGTGCTCTGGTCCACCTCTTCCAAAGGGGCCAGGGACGGTTTAACGAACCGCGCCTGGGCACAGTACGGAGCGATCACACTAGTCAAACGAACCAGACTTTGGGGGTCAAACGTGCTTGAGCACGGTTTATATATATATATATGTGACCCTGGACCACAAAACCAGTCATATGGGTCAATTTTTGGAAAATGAGATTTATACATCATCTGAAAACTGAATAAATAATATTTTCATTGATGTATGGTTTGTTAGGATAGGACAATATTTGGCTGAAAATCTGGAATCTAAGGGTGCAAAAAGTTGCCTTTAAAGTTGTCCAAATGAAGTCCTTAGCAATGCATATTACTACTAATAATACATTTTTGATATGTTTACGGTAGGAAATTTACAAAATATCTTCATGGAACATGATCTTTACTTATCCTAATGATTTTTGGCATAATAAAAATCGATAATTTTGACCCATACAATGTTTTGTTGGCTATTGCCACAAAATACCCGTGCAACTTATGACTGGTTTTGTGGTCCAGGGTCACACACACACACATATATATATATACAAACCCGATTCCAAAAAAGTTGGGACACTGTACAAATTGTGAATAAAAAGGAATGCAGTAATTTACAAACCTCATAAACTTATATTTTATTCACAATAGAATATAGATAACATATCAAATGTTGAAAGTGAGACATTTTGAAATGTCATGCCAAATATTGGCTCATTTTGGATTTCATGAGAGCTACACATTCCAAAAAAGTTGGGACAGGTAGCAATAAGAGGCCGGAAAAGTTAAATGTACATATAAGGAACAGCTGGAGGACCAATCTGCAACTTATTAGGTCAATTGGCAACATGATTGGGTATAAAAAGAGCCTCTCAGAGTGGCAGTGTCTCTCAGAAGTCAAGATGGGCAGAGGATCACCAATTCCCCCAATGCTGCAGCGAAAAATAGTGGAGCAATATCAGAAAGGAGTTTCTCAGAGAAAAATTGCAAAGAGTTTGAAGTTATCATCATCTACAGTGCATAATATCATCCAAAGATTCAGAGAATCTGGAACAATCTCTGTGCGTAAGGGTCAAGGCCGGAAAACCATACTGGATGCCCGTGATCTTCGGGCCCTTAGACGGCACTGCATCACATACAGGAATGCTACTGTAATGGAAATCACAACATGGGCTCAGGAATACTTCCAGAAAACATTGTCGGTGAACACAATCCACCGTGCCATTCGCCGTTGCCGGCTAAAACTCTATAGGTCAAAAAAGAAGCCATATCTAAACATGATCCAGAAGCGCAGGCGTTTTCTCTGGGCCAAGGCTCATTTAAAATGGACTGTGGCAAAGTGGAAAACTGTTCTGTGGTCAGACGAATCAAAATTTGAAGTTCTTTTTGGAAAACTGGGACACCATGTCATCCGGACTAAAGAGGACAAGGACAACCCAAGTTGTTATCAGCGCTCACTTCAGAAGCCTGCATCTCTGATGGTATGGGGTTGCATGAGTGTGTGTGGCATGGGCAGCTTACACATCTGGAAAGGCACCATCAATGCTGAAAGGTATATCCAAGTTCTAGAACAACATATGCTCCCATCCAGACGTCGTCTCTTTCAGGGAAGACCTTGCATTTTCCAAGATGGCAATGCCAGACCACATACTGCATCAATTACAACATCATGGCTACGTAGAAGAAGGATCCGGGTACTGAAATGGCCAGCCTGCAGTCCAGATCTTTCACCCATAGAAAAGATTTGGCGCATCATAAAGAGGAAGATGCGACAAAGAAGACCTAAGACAGTTGAGCAACTAGAAGCCTGTATTAGACAAGAATGGGACAACATTCCTATTCCTAAACTTGAGCAACTTGTCTCCTCAGTCCCCAGACGTTTGCAGACTGTTATAAAAAGAAGAGGGGATGCCACACAGTGGTAAACATGGCCTTGTCCCAACTTTTTTGAGATGTGTTGATGCCATGAAATTTAAAATCAACTTATTTTTCCCTGAAAATGATACATTTTCTCAGTTTAAACATTTGATATGTCATCTATGTTGTATTCTGAATAAAATATTGAAATTTGAAACTTCCACATCATTGCATTCTGTTTTTATTCACAATTTGTACAGTGTCCCAACTTTTTTGGAATCGGATTTGTATATATATATATATATATATGGTTGTGTCTGTGTCTATCTGTGTGTGTGTGTGTGTGTGTGAGAGAGGATATTGTATTCCTTTAGTCAAAAAAAAAATAAAGAAATGAAAGTAAAGAAAAAAATAAAAGAAAATGTGTGTTGTCACTACCCTAGTGACCAACGTGTTGCTGGCATTTAGACTGTAAGATAGCAATCACTTTGTGTGAAAGGTTCTTATAATTTGGCTCATTAATTCAATTTCTTAATAATTCATGTGTGATTATATCTGGGCTGCAGGGCTTTGTTGTGCAGATGTCTCAGTGGGTTTGTGGATTATAGAGGTTCAGGAATACTGCTCCTGTGAGGGCGCGCTGATGCTGAACGGATCCCTCAGCCTCGTGCTCTTCAGCTGTTTATTTATTGGTGGTGTTTATTCAGAGATGTGAGAGTGAAACTGCTGTACGGTCCCCTCATCTGCCTCAGACGGCTGTCAAAAACAATCACTCACCTTTTCTCTTCCTCCAGCAAGCTTAAAATTCTAGTTTTCGCTAAAAGGGCCGGGACTGATACTGAAAGCAAAAATACTGAGCATTTTTTTAATGCAAAAAAGAAAAAGAAAAATGTGTCAAATTTTTCAAATAACTGATCTGAGAATTCATAAACATAAATATACTTTATAACATTATCATTTCTTTCATTATTGACTCATTAACAAACATTGTAATAATATAATATAATCATATTTTTGGTCGAATTACATTAATTGTGAATAGTATTCTCAGATCAGTTATTGTTACAAGGTAACTGACATGGTATTAATTGCCTATTGCCTTCTAATGTAGAACATACACTAGTATTCGAAAGTTTTAGGGTCAGTGAGATTGTTTTAAAGTTCTTGAAAAAAGTGTCTCATGCTCACCTAGTCTGCATTAATTTGATCAAAGATATAGTAAAAACAGTAATATTGTAAAATATTATTACAGTTTAAAATACCGTTTTTTAATGTATTTTGTAATTTATTTCTGTAATGGCAATTTTCAGCAGCCATTACTCCAGTCTTCCGTGTCACATGATCCTTCAGAAATCATTCTAATATGATGCCAAACATTTCTTATTATTATCAATGTTGTAAGCAGTAGTGCTGCTTCATATTTTTGGGGAATAATGATTTTTTCAGGATTCTTTGATGAATAGAAAGTTGAAAAGAACAGCATTTATTTGAAATAGACATTTTTGTAACACTATAAAGTTATGTATTGTCTTCTGATAATTTTAATGCGTTCTTTCTGAATAAAAGTATCACTTTAAAAAAAAAAAAAAATCTCACTGACGCCAAAAATTTTTTGAGAGAGATCGAGAAAGGAGAGGCCTTTAGTTCTAGCTTGACTGCATAACAGATATCAAATTATATTTCACTCCCTGTATGTTACAATTGTTGTTAAATGTAATTACATCAAATCTCTTCTGATCAGTGGTGGCTGGTGCGTTTTAAAATAGAGGAGGCACACAAAATTTTAGTGGTCATATCCCCTCCCAAGGACTTTTTATTTTTGTTTTATTTATTTATTCATTTGTTTGTGCCTATACTGCTTTAAAATAGCTTGTTGGTCACTCTTAGACAGGAAAACAACACACATACAGCAAGACAATAATTTCACACACTTGAAGCAAAAATCCATCCTTCTGTCCTTTAAATGTCCGTGTTAATAGAGCACATTAGGCCGTTTAGTGAAGCTGTCTTCCTAGCTTTTGTCTGAAAGGTAGTTTGGTAAATTTGCGATCAAATATTGAATATCTCTACTTTCCGTATGAAGAGTTCATCAATCAAGTCCATCTGATGTTTTCTTTTAAATTAGCATTTTTTTTATCAGGCTCCTATGTTTAGGTTCAGTAATTTCACTTTAATGGCAATGAAAAGGTTATTAGTCAGTTATTGAAATGTCTTATTTTCAAAAATGTCACTTTAGTCAATTCATGGGTATTTAACAAATGTAACTGTCTTTTGCTGCAAAACCAGCAAGTCCATGTGTGCTTTTTTTTTGCAAAAACCCCAAAGTCCACATGTTTGGACAAAAAGACATAGTAAACAGTTGCAAAATCACTAAAGATGCAACTGGAAACATTGCAAATGATGAAAGCAGAATTCAAAATGTAACAATGAAGAAACTGATCCACACAGTAGGGAGTTTTACAGAAGCACAAGGAATACTGTTGTGTTTACTTGCTACTCGCAAAATCCTGTCATTGCAACTGTAACGATGAAAGCTTGACAAATGAAAGACTACTCTTTCGCACAGAGTCATTCATCTTGAAATCATATGATTCGATTCATGGTTTCTGTGGACTTAGAGGATTTTGCTGACAAAGGGAAATGGCATTTAGAGGTTTCTGCCAACAAACTGGTATTTCTGAATGGGCTGATGCTGGGATTTAGCAGATTTGAAATGAAAGTATTTGATAAAACGTATACTATATGCGGAGAGCATTCGCTCAATATCATTATCTCATTTTTGACGGAGGTGGCGTTTAGCGGCTTTTGCATCTGAACTCTTCATATGTAGTTGGTACATCAGCAGTAGCAGTTCAAAAGAATATCACGTAATTTACTACTCTTCGATGATTGGTTGCTATACCAAGGGAGGCTAGCCTCCTCTTCCATGTTTCTTTTCTTAACACTCCTAATCACTGAAAGTGAAATACTGAATTTTTTTTTTTTTCAAGTCCCCAGCTATGAATTTGTCTCCTCCTCCACTTCTCTATTCCCCCAGACTTGCCTTTGCACAGTTTTACGAATGTTCATAATTACATCGGCAGATTTGGCAGTGGAGAGAGCAGTGGTTACACTTACAGTGCTGAAATTACAAACTACACATTCTGAGGCATGAAATGAATAACTGGGAATTTTATCAACATTAAACTGTCCTTCTCCCATTTTTCACCTCAAATTTATGGGTTGTGCCTCCCTTGCCTCCCTTTCCTCCCCTGACGAGCCGTCACTGGGTCTGATTACTGAGAAGTCAGAGTCTTGTTTTACCATGCAGCCCTAACTCACGACAGACTCAAACAATGTCAGTCATGACCGTTTGTCTTTACTGAGATGTATATTGTATAGTCTGACATAAATGAAATGTTGCACAGTAGGCTTTTACCCAAGGCAGGCACCGGGGGCATATCATACTGCACAACCTGACAAGCAACAACCGTAAAAGAACAAATCACACAGTGCACCATGCTTCAGTTTGCTTATTCAAAAGGGTAGCTTGACTATAGTCTGCAAAATTAGCTTCACTATATATTGTACTGTAGCTTCCTCGCAACTGAGATTTGATCATATCAGTGTATTACAGTATGATTTCAGTGTTCTCATCTTGTTCCAACCCTTAATGCCTGTCGTTTTTTCCTTACCTCTTCCTCATTTTCTCACCTCTCTGAAGAGTATCGCAGGTGTCCAGGGAAAGTGTTAGAAAGTGAGTCTCCAGCAGTCACCAGTTAAAGCAGAGCTGGATTCCCCTCAGGGAGACACAGACACACAGTTGGCTCTGAGCTGCTAATACTCTATTGATTTGCTCTATGGAAGAGGGCATCTAGCATTTTAAAGCTTCAGACTGACATCTCTTAAAATATACCATCCATAACACACACACACACACACACACACACACACACACACACACACACACACACACACACACACACTTGTATATGTGGTTTATGGGGACTCTACATAGGCGTAATGGTTTTTATACTGTTTCTATTTTTATTTCAAACTGTATATTCTATCCCCTTACGCTATCCCTACCCCTAAATCTACCCATCAAACATCAAACCTACCCAAGCATTTTTTGAATTTCAAAAAACACAATTAAGTGTTTTTTTAAGCCATTTGGTCCTTGTAAACCATGTTTACGTTGTAATACCCATGTCATTATACACATTTGTCTTCTCATAAACTATATATACAAGAACACACACACATGTTGGTTTCCATGTTTTATGGGGACGTTCCATAGACAAAGATTTTTACATTAACCCTACCCCTAAACCTACCCACCACAGAAAACTTTCTGCATTTTTAGGGCGTTCACACTTGTAGTTCGGTTCGTTTGGTTCATTTGGTCCGGACCAAAAAAAAAAAAAAACATTTAGGCCTAGTCCGATTAGTGTTCAGATTGGCATTTTTATCACCGAACCAAAAGATACCGAACCTAAAGACATAGGTATACGTTCACAATCTGATTGGTGAGCTTTTATGACATATTGCCTATTTTGAGACAGAACTTACTGAACATCCAAAACAATGCTGTGTGTTGGGATAAATGAGCTCTTTGTGTGTGCGTAGCCTGCACATGATGGTATTTTGACAAGTTGATAACTCGTGAAGAGCTTATAAAATGTGTAAAGGAGTCAAAACAGTGGCAGGAATCCCTCCGTCACACACACAAACACAAGTCTTTGGTTCGTGTTGCGTTCAAATATCATTCGAACCGCACCAGAGTTCGTTTGGAAGTGGAGAGAGACCCATCTTTTCGCTGGTCTCGGTCCGCTTGTTTGGTGCACACCAGGGTCCGGATGGCAGCGTTCACACATGTTCAAATGAACCGCACTAACAGAGCAATCGCACCAGGGTTCGTTTTAATCGAACCAAACAAGTGTGAACAAGTGTTCCTTGTGGGGACCAAAAAATGTCCTCGCTAGGACAAGGATTTCTGATATTGCTATCTTTGTGGGGACATTTTGTCCCCATAATGTAGGCTTTACCAGGACCACACACACACACATATGCATTGATGTATTTGCTCTTATAATGCAGTGAGGTTTTTTTTTATATCAAATCATGTGCCCACTTAGTTCAGTTAGGTCAGTTAAGTGACTTGAGGACTTTAAGAACTTTCCCAACAGTGTTAGAAAGTTAAAAAAACTTGTAATAAAATACTAATTTTAATATTTATTTACTTTCAAAAATTGCCAAATAAAATGTATTTACTTTTGTTTTCACTTTCAAAAGAACATGTTAATAAACTATGCATGAAACCACAGGCTAATCATGTTCAAACGTATTTATTCCAGTTAAAGTTAAACAAAATCCTGTAAGGACTTTAGGGATCATATCTGAGTTTTGCTTCATTAATAATTAATGTGAAGATCAAAGTACAGCTCAACTTTAAACTACTGATATAGTCCAAATGGGTAATTATGGTCTATAAACAAATAAATTCAAATGAAGAAAGATATACACTAAACATTACACTCTTGATTACTTACAAACGAGACGCAAACACTAAAAATTTGTCAAATATAAATGCCATTTTTGTTGTAATCAAAGAAAAATACCTTTTTTTTCATCATTTGACTGGATGGAAAAGACCCAGATTTACACTGTAAACATAAACCATTAAAATTATATCAAAACAAACAATATGAATAAAATTAAATCCAATTAAAATATCTTGTCATTATCTAACTGAGTTTTTTCACAAATGACCACTTAAGAATTTACATACATCTTTAAAAAGATAAATCTTTACAATTTTGTTAGAGACATCTCTTTGGGTCCTTGAAAATCAGTGCCCCAACAAGAAGTGTTTTAAGCTTTAAAGTTAGAAAAAGTGGAGAGTTTTACCTTCTACTATTAACCTGTTACTTTTTGAACACACACTATATTGCCAAAAGTTTTGGGACGCCTGCCTTTACATGTACACAAACTTTAATGACATCCCATTCTTCATCCTTAGGGTTTAATATGGAGTTGGCCCACCCTTTTTCAGCTATAACAGCTTCAACTCTTCTGGGAAGGCTTTCCACAAGGTTTAGGAGTGTGTTTATGGGAATTTTTGACCATTTTTCCAAAAGCGCATTTCTGAGGTCAGGCACTGATGTTGGACAGGAGTTCTGGCTCACAGTCTCCGCTCTAATTCATCTCAAAGGTGTTCTATTGGGTTGAGGTCAGGACTCTGTGCAGGCCAGTTAAATTCCTCCACACAAAACTCGCTCATCCATGTCTTTATGGACCTTGCGTTGTGCACTGGTGCGCAGTCATGTTGGAACAGGAAGGGGCCATCCCCCCATTGCTGTTGTTACCAATTGCTTCCACTTTGTTATAATACCACTAACAGTTGACCGTGGAATATTTTATATTGAGGAAATTTCACAAATGAACTTACTGCACAGGTGGCAACCTATCACGGTATCCAACTTGAATTCACTGAGCTCCTGAGAGCGGCCCATTCATTCACAAATGTTTGTAGAAGCAGTCTGCATGCCCAGGTGCTTGATTTTATACACCTGTGCCCATGGAAGTGATTGGAACACCTGAATTCAATGATTTGGAGGGGTGTTGCAATACTTTTGGCAATATAGTGTAGATCTGAACTTAAATGGTTGTAATTCATAATGCTTTTGAATACAGAACCAAGGTTGGTTTCCATTGTATATTTTAAAATGTCTAAAATGAAACTCTTAAAATTAAAATAAAAACTAAGTTGTGTTCCAAATCAGAAGTTGATATCACAAAAATTGAGCCCACTAAAAGGTTTTAGTTCCACTTTTATTGTGATACAATGTCAAATTTTAAAACGGTTTGCACAGAATGAATGTTTAGTGTTAAAGCTTTCAATATTATATTGTGATACATAATTTATGATCATTACTAAAAAATGTGATATAGAAAAAAAGGCAAGAAATAAAGCACTGGCAAGAAATATTAATGATATTATTGATTTAATGATTTTTTAATGAGTTTTAATGATGATGGAGTATGTTTGTAGCCTAAGGGTTTACCCTTAGGCTACAAACATACTCCATCATTATTAAAAAAATATATGTTTACACGACACTGTTTCTGGGTTTTGGCCGTTCATTTGCACAACAACAGCGTTTTGGGGGCTTGAAAATGCAAGCTTTTGAAAACAATGCTTTTACCGCCTCCAACAAAAACACAAATCTGTATAAACACAAATCGGAATAAATGTTGTTGACTAATGTTTAAGCTTTTAGCACTGACGATAGTCCAAGTTGGATTGACATTTTTGTTAGTGCACTTTGGTATTTTGTTATTACCTTTCATGTGAATCTTCAGTAAACTGTATTTTTCAATGGACCTTGAACTTTGAATTTGTTTGGTGTGCGGATTCCTTTTTCTGTTTTTTTTTTCATGTTTAATAAATAAAGCACAACTACCGGGACACTGACAGTTAACAGGTTAAGTTTAAAGTGTTTATGTTCTGCGATTTGACAGTTCCACATAATAAAGGGACATTTTCAGCATTAATAAGCATATAATAATTCATTTGTGTATGTAGATGCAGCATATGTAACTGTCAGGAACAGTGTTTTCTAGTTCTTTTATAATTATACTTTCAGTTTTTATGAGTTCGTATTAATTGGGAGAGTATGGATTTTGTGAACTTTATATTAGGTGTCTTTAAGTACTATTTACTTACATAAAAATATGACGTAAAAAGTAGTTATTGTGCTCATGTTGTATTGCAAATCACTTTTTCTACTATTGAGTTCGGATACAGGTAAGGTTAGGGACAGGTTTGATGGTGTAAGGTGTAAGGGAAGGGTCAGCAGTGTAGTTAAAAAAGAAATTGCTTTCATCACTTTCACTTTTATTCTCATGCACTCATTTGCTAAACTGATCAGCCAATCAGAGCGATCTCTCTCAGAGACGGCCCAATGCCGATTCAACATGCTGAATCAGGCGAACTGCCACTGACATGAGCCTGACTAGAACCAATTTGTAGAACACACTGCAAAAACTAGCCAGACAGACGCTCACCAACGGCCCGACATTGGCCAACAGCCGACCGTCAGCTTGGTGTGTCAAGGCCAGTGCTAAATTTGTAAATGAATAATTGCTGGATCAAAAACAGCAATTAAAACACACTGTGACCAACACTGACCATTCAACTTCAGTTTTCCCGGAACATACAACGACATCACTAAACATTGATGGCACAACTATAAGAGCATCATTCTTAGGTTTCAGCATGGCCCTAACTACGTGTATATAGCTACGTTGAGACCAAATATTATTCAGTTGATCAGTGATATTCTCTCTTTATCTTTGACATTGTTGCCTCTTCCATTACATCGATTTCTGATACTGACTGACCCGTTGCTCGTGTCTCCCACTATCCTGATTGGTATTAGCAGTTCCATCTTCGGGATCCTTCTTTTGATCAGAAAAACCATCAGCTTTTCTGTGAAAATATGCTTGACTGTCTTTTTGACATTTTGACAATATTAACTTATTTTTATTTATTTATTTACATTCCGTCAGGTATATACACTCTCTCCAAACTTTACGCTTTACTTGCTCGCAAAAAAAAAAAGCAGTAACCAACCAATGATAGTGATTTTGAACTTAACAAAGCTGATTGGTCAAAAATAATTATGCTGAGGGCCAATAGCAAAACAACCTCCAAATACATCTTCATAAACCCGCGCTCACTCTGTCTCTCACCCGCATGCAGTGTCACCATGTAACGTACATGTTAATTCCGGATCATTTAAAAACAAATGCTGGAATGCAAAAATCCAAAATCCGATGTTTACCGGAACAGGATCTGGCTCAAATTAGGCACTGGCCACGGCCCTTATGCGCTGCAGGACCAGCTTGCAGCAAACATTGAACCAGACTATTTAAATGTTGAGCAAGCAATCTCATTGGCTGCAATATCAGCAGTGGCCAAACAGCTTGCATTATGTTAATTATGTAATTGATAGCAGACTGCACATAAAGCCTATCATCTGCAAGTTTCATGAACGGGATATTTGTCATGCTAAATGTTATAAAAAATGTTGAAAAACCCCTTTAATTCACTTTTATTTGTATACATTTACATTTATGCATTTGGCAGATGCTTTCATCCAAAGCGACTTACATTGCATTCCCTGGGAATCGAACCCATGAACTTGCAAGTGCCATTCTTTAGTTTGAGCCAGAGCAGTGGTCGGGAACCTATCGCTCGCCAGATCTCTCACCCTTTACCAACAAATGATCGATAAAAAAAATTTGACACATCAACAGAGATCCGCTCTCTGCAGAAAAAGCAGCCAATTACAATTCCTTTGTTGTACAACCTACTGAAGTTAATGAAAAGTTTATGATAATAATGATAATATTCAAGTTGTACCGGCCAAAGTGTGTGTTCAGTGCTGTTCGCGAGTTTCACGAGTCACGACAGCAATCAACTGCAAACCTCTGTGGCAAACCTACAGCTCCTGCGCTTGGATTCAAGCAGCTGTGTAGCTTGTTTGAGATAATGGCGAAAGCCATTTTTAGAACAGCAGCGGAAATTTAAAAGTATAGGCTATATAAACTTTAACAAATCTTTTTACTGAAACTGGTGCTTTGCTGTGCAAAGAGACATTTCGAAACACTGGTACATTCGCTTTTGCCGCAGAGAGCTTTTATGTCCTATAAATGTGTCATGTGATTTCAGTTGACGATACTGTTTGAAGTGATTAATAAAGAAACATGAATGAATTGTATTGAATTGTATTATATTGAAAAGAAATATTAAAAGCGCGATAAGCTGCAAAAGAGAACTAAATTCTACTGACAGGATGCTGTGCGCATGCTCCGAGTGCAACACGGACAAGCATAGTAGCCTTTGTCTTCCGTTGCGCACCTAAACGGCCAAATAAACACAGAAATATATCAAAATGCCAAGTCAAGTATTCACTCTCACACACACACACACACACACGCACACACACACACAGACACAAGAAGAGGATTATGCTCCTCAGTTGTTAACAACCTCACAGTGAAAGCCCTGCACAATTAATTCCATATTGCAACTTGCATATTTGTTTGTTTTTAATTGTCTATGGACCTAATAGCTAATTACTATTGTTGAAATTTTATTGGAATTTTTTTTTGTTTTTTTATAATATTATATAATTTTTTTACCATGGCTCTTTTGCAAAAATGCATTAACCACAAATGAAAAAATGACTCTTTGGTCAAAAAACATTCCCGACCCCTGAGCTAGAGGAATGGGATATACTGCAATGTGTACTTCTACATTGTAGCATATACAATGTAGCTTAAAATCTTGATGAAAAGAAAAATATGTTTATGTAAACTATTCCCATATAAATTTAGTACAATTTTTAGATGATATATAAATTTTTAGATGATATATAAATGGCATTGGTTTTGGTGGCTTATCAAGTTATCCAAAGCACTACATTTTCGAAGCGAACAAAATGAATTTTACATCCCACAGAGTAGAACATTCGAGGACTGATCCTAGATCAATATTTTCCTCCGAGACACTTGCGGCGTCTGTGCCCAGATGTGACAGTTTTGTCCATTGTGCTCTGAGCTTTGAAGGAAATCCTGTTCAGAAATGCACAATTCGGTGAACACTGCTTTAGAAAGGAATCTGTGATTGTTTGCTGGGGTCCAGAGAGGCATCTCTGACCAGTTGGCATTGCCATCTTCACCCATTCTCATGCAACTCCGTATTCAAGCGCCGCCTGAACAGCCTGCAGCTCCGTAAATGCCAAAATCTGCATCGCCTCCGAGTTCCAAAGAACACAGGCAGTGAGCCTGCAGGGTTTAAACCCATGAGAGTGAAACAGGAAAGGGAAGAGGATGAAAGGGAAATGAGAATGAAAGCCGAGATGATACAGACTGAACTGAATATTTGCTTTTTGTTTTGCAAAAAAGACATGTTTTTGCTGCGACCTGCTATGTCCTTCAAATAACATCCAAGGTGACTGTGGTTCGGAATAAAGTCACATAGATACAAAAAGCGGAATTTATGCAACAAAGCAATTATTCCGTTTTAAACAGTGGGATGAAAGAAGGGCGGGTGAGAGAATAAACTAATAAGCTTATTTAGATCAAGGCCAATTTGATACTCGACTGTCACAGCTCTTCTCAAAGATAGCGCAAGCTACCCTGCCGCTTCCAAAAGAATCAAAACCATTGATGTAAAACATTTATTAAAATGCACATTTGGTACTTTTTCCATCCACTGTTTGCCTCTGAATGATGTGTTGGCATATGCGCATGAAACCAGTGTGATCTCATTAGTATTAATTCATAAAGCATAGCTCTATGAGATTAATTACGTTTTTGTTTTCGTTTCGTTTTTTTTTTTTTCATTTTAATTAAATGCGATAACCACATTGACAGTATTTTCTTTAGCATAAATTTCAACATATGAACAGCGGAAATTATGTATTTGGCATGAAAAAAAGGGCTTTCTCATAATCTTTCATTGATGAACAGGAATCCTGGAATGAGATTGTATTGGACTCGGCAGCAGTGCTCACGCAAAAATTCCAATGATTGTAGTTCTGACCAGTCTTGTGAACAGCACAGAGGATTCATATATATATATATATATATATATATATATATATATATAAAGATTTTCAAACATCAAAGCTTTTGTTCTTTAAAAGTAGAACATACATTTATGTTGTATGTTTCATTGTTCATTGTAGTATTTTCACAGATACACACATTTTTTAGTGCTTCAAAGTTTGCATTTTGTGTACATAAACTAATGTAAAAAGTGTTTAAATGTAATACTCATAATAATAATATACATTTTTCAAAAGTCCAGGGTTGGTGCAATTTTTAGTTGGTACAATGCTAACCAAGGCTGTACCTGTTTGATCAAAAATACAGTAAAACAATAATATTGTGAAATATTTAATATATTTTAAAATGTAAATTTAATTCATTACTCCAGTCTTTAGTGTCACATGATCCTTCAGAAATCATTAGAATATGCTGATTTGGTGCTCAATAATCATTTCTTATTATTATCAATGTAGAAAACAGTTGAGCTGCTAAGAAAATTTTGTGGAAACCGTGAAAATATTGTGTAACTTAATGTAATAAAATATTGTATAATCATGTATAGTTCAAATAAACATATCAAACTATGTATACACCGATCAGGCATAACATTATGACCGCTGAGAGGTGAAGGGAATAACACTGATTATCTCTTCATCACGGCACCTGTTAGTGGGTGGGATATATTAGGCAGCAAGTGAACATTTTGTCCTCAAAGCTGATGTGTTAGAAGCAGGAAAAATGGGATGCAGAAAATGTTGCAGACCATGTACACCCTTTCATGGAAACGGTATTTCCTGGTGGCTGTGGCCTCTTTCAGCAGGATAATGCGCCCTGCCACAAAGCAAAAATGGTTCAGGAATGGTTTGAGGAGAACAACAACGAGTTTGAGGTGTTGACTTGGCCTCCAAAATCCCCAGATCTCAATCCAGTCGAGCGTCTGTGGGATGTGCTAAACAAACAAGTCAGATCCATGGAGGCCCCACCTCGCAACTTACAGGACTTAAAGGATCTGCTGCTAACATCTTGGTGCCAAATACCACAGTACACCTTCAGGGGTCTAGTGGAGTCCATGCCTCGACGGGTCAGGGCTGTTTTGGCAGCAAAAGGGGGACCAAAACAATATTAGGAAGGTGGTCATAATGTTATGCCTGATCGGTGTATATATACAGTGGGGAGAACAAGTATTTGATACACTGCCGATTTTGCAGATGTTCCTACTTACAAAGCATGTAGAGGTCTGTAATTTTTTATCATAGGTACACTTCAACTGTAAGAGATGGAATCTAAAACAAAAATCCAGAAAATCACATTGTATGATTTTTAAATAATTAATTAGCATTTTATTGCATGACATAAGTATTTGATCACCTACCAACCAGTAAGAATTCCGGCTCTCACAGACCTGTTAGTTTTTCTTTAAGAAGCCCTCCTGTTCTCCACTCATTACCTGTATTAACTGCACCTGTTTGAACTCGTTACCTGTATAGAAGACACCTGTCCACACACTCAATCAAACAGACTCCAACCTCTCCATAATGGCCAAGACCAGAGAGCTGTGTAAGGACATCAGGGATAAAATTGTAGACCTGCACAAGGGTAGGTCTAGGCCAAGGGTAGGCCAAGACCAGAGAGCTGTGTAAGGACATCAGGGATAAAATTGTAGACCTGCACAAGCATAGCTCTATGAGATTAATTACATGTTTAACAGCGTTAAATTAATTAAATGCGATAGCCACATTTACGGTATTTTCTTTAGCATAAATTTCATGTTTCACACTGGTTTCATAAATTTTGTGTGGCAAATGTTATTTACACCAAGTGCAATTAGTAACTCTGAATGTTATTCCCATCGTTTTATTGAAAAGCATTTTACCAAATGTTTTCCTTCAAATAATGTGGAAAGAGCACAGATCTAACTAATTTATATATATGTGTGTGTGTGTATGTGTGTGTGTGTGTGTGTGTGTGTTTAAATACAAATAGTTAAGAAAGCTAATGGAATCATTCTGATGAAGCAGAGGACAGCAGGGGCAGATTATTGATGGCGGAGGTTGAGAAGGGTTTTTAAAAAAGCGGAGGAGGGAAAATGAAGTTGAAACCAGTGCTGCCTTTCCTTCGCCTCTGTGTGTGTTTGATAAAATCGTGTGCTGGGCCCGTGGGTCTCGCTCTCAGCGAGGTGATGGAAATGCGCTGCTCCTAATCTCCTAATGTATGTTCCTTCGTCCTTGGCCGGGGCACATGGGAGAAAGATGGGGCCTTATCAGCATTTATGAATTTATGGAAAATATTTCTGCACTGACAATTTTCAGCTCTCTCTCTCGATTTTCCTCCATCGTTCTCTCACCCACCCACTCGCTTGCTTTCTCTCGCACTTTCCTCTAGCGTTCCTGACTAACTTCATACGAGTTTCAGCGGAGGACGGGAATCTGGCAAAGTGGTTGGCAGGAGTTTCTCTGTATTGGAGGGCTGTTTCTAGAATTAATGCTTCTTTTTAGGCCATATACATTGACAAGCTAATGACGTTGATATGAGGTCTATTTATACACACTCCTGAAGCCCACACTCTTTTACAATATGTGATTTCATTGTCACAATGAGCTGAGCAAAAGATGACAAGAAAACATGGTAGTTAATGAGCATGGCAAGTTAATGTGCTAATTACTGAACTTCAAATAATGACATTGGATTTTTTTAAATTATTTCTATTAGTATCAGATTTAATTAAAGGAGCAACAGGCAGAAACTGCCTAGTATGGTGTGCCAATAATCTTCATGCCATAGTGCCTGTCATTTTACAAGTGTCTTAAAAGAATGCTCTGGGTTCAATATGGCGAAAGTCCTTTTGGCCCTCATTTTCTAAAAAACAAGCATCATGTTTACAGTGTGGGATTGAAAATATGTCTATATGGGACAAGTGTAAAAAAAAGTGTTAAAAGAAGAAATGTGCAGCTTAAATGTCTGTTAAAGCATCAGCTGTACAAAATGTGTGTTTTTGCGTTGTAAAACTGTCCTTTTAGAGGTGGGACTTCTGTTTAAGGTGGACGACTTTATGCATTACTCAATGGACCTTTTTCACAGACTGTGATGACACGTTTTAACTGTCATCAGCATTGTAAATCCTGCCATTTTATATATATATATATATATATATATATATATATATATAAATGCATGTACATTTATAACACTATACTTTGTTTTATATTAACTATAAACAGTATACTATATTATATTACTAAACCTATATTAACTACCTATATTATATTACCAAATTACAAAAAACTAGTTAACACTGCTGTGAGGGTGTTTCTAATACTGCGGCTGTGGGAGTGGCGATAAAGTTGAAATATTTCCCTCTTCTGACTCTATTTTTTTTTCTCTTTTGAAAGTTGTGAAAACACTATTGTGGAGTTTTTCTTTTGCTATTTGAGCAAATGGGAACACAAAAAAATATATATATTTAATGTAGTCTCTCATTCATCGCTATAGAAGTTTACCCGTACAAGTACAAGTTTGCACTGTACAAAACAGGTCATGTTGCAGTTGATTGATTGATTGATTGATTGGTTGGTTGATTGGTTGATAGACTGACCGACCCACCCATTCATATATCCATCCATCCATCTATACACCCACCCATCCATCCATCTATACACCCACCCATCCATCCATCTATACACCCACCCATCCATCCATCCATACACCCACCCACCCACCCATCCATCCATCCACCCACCCACCCACCCATCCATCCATCCATCCATCCATCCATCCATCCATCCATCCATCCACCCACCCATCCATCCACACACCCACCCATCCATCCATCCACCCATCCATCCATCCATACACCCACCCATTCACACACTCACCCACCCATCCATCCATCCATGCATCTAGCAAGCCAGTCTAAATTAATGTTTATTATTCTATCAATAAATAATGGGCTAATATTGCCCCATGGACTTCCTACTTTATTGTAAACCAAATAAGGAACCAAAACTGTTTGAATGTCAACATTATTCATATAAAAACTTTTGTGTTCAGCAGAAGAAAGAAATGCATACAGGCATACAGAATTTTCATTATTGGGCGAACTATCCCTTTAAGATGTACTGAACTCAGAATGTCCTTTTTATGAATTACCATCATCTTTAGGTTCTTGTGGTACACTGTTTCGGTTCTGTCAGTAAATAAGGAACATTACAATTTCTGACGTCAGATTTCCAGCAGCACTCTGTCACGATCCATTTGTCTGACCTCGTGTCTCTCCTCCGCCACCTGTCAGGGCCTGAAAATGGGCTCTAGAAAAATGAGCGTGTGAAAAATTTCATTTGGGTCATGGTCCCTGGTGCTCACACCCTTCATCTGAGAGGAGGCAGGCTTCTACATGTGCTGGGAGAGGAAGGAGGGGGAAAGGGAAATTAATAACTTCTGAGAAATGGACCCAGAGCCTCCAGGAAGCTTAGTCGTGATTACAGCAGCATGGGCGGCGGGTGCGAGTGGAGCTGTGATTGTACATTGGAGGTGTTTGTAAAGTTCAGACATTATTACTATTTCATGCTTTGAAATATCCCAAGCCATACCGGCCACCAAAGAGCTTAGCTTCTTAATATCGTAATTTAAGATATCTGAAACAATTTCAGTATTAAAACAGACAGTTCAGGATGTTATATGTTAAAACTATAATAGACTATATAAACTATGATAGTATATATATACACTCACCTAAAGGATTATTAGGAACACCTGTTCAATTTCTCATTAATGCAATTATCTAATCAACCAATCACATGGCAGTTGCTTCAATGCATTTAGGGGTGTGGTCCTGGTCAAGACAATCTCCTGAACTCCAAACTGAATGTCAGAATGGGAAAGAAAGTTGATTTAAGCAATTTTGAGCGTGGCATGGTTGTTGGTGCCAGACGGGCCGGTCTGAGTATTTCACAATCTGCTCAGTTACTGGGATTTTCACGCACAACCATTTCTAGAGTTTACAAAGAATGGTGTGAAAAGGGAAAAACATCCAGTATGCGGCAGTCCTGTGGGCGAAAATGCCTTGTTGATGCTAGAGGTCAGAGGAGAATGGGCCGACTGATTCAAGCTGATAGAAGAGCAACTTTGACTGAAATAACCACTCGTTACAACCGAGGGATGCAGCAAAGCATTTGTGAAGCCACAACACGCACAACCTTGAGGCGGATGGGCTACAACAGCAGAAGACCCCACCGGGTACCACTCATCTCCACTACAAATAGGAAAAAGAGGCTACAATTTGCACGAGCTCACCAAAATTGGACAGTTGAAGACTGGAAAAATGTTGCCTGGTCTGATGAGTCTCAATTTCTGTTGAGACATTCAGATGGTAGAGTCAGAATTTGGCGTAAACAGAATGAGAACATGGATCCATCATGCCTTGTTACCACTGTGCAGGCTGGTGGTGGTGGTGTAATGGTGTGGGGGATGTTTTCTTGGCACACTTTAGGCCCCTTAGTGCCAATTGGGCATCGTTTAAATGCCACGGCCTACCTGAGCATTGTTTCTGACCATGTCCATCCCTTTATGACCACCATGTACCCATCCTCTGATGGCTACTTCCAGCAGGATAATGCACCATGTCACAAAGCTCGAATCATTTCAAATTGGTTTCTTGAACATGACAATGAGTTCACTGTACTAAAATGGCCCCCACAGTCACCAGATCTCAACCCAATAGAGCATCTTTGGGATGTGGTGGAACGGGAGCTTCGTGCCCTGGATGTGCATCCCACAAATCTCCATCAACTGCAAGATGCTATCCTATCAATATGGGCCAACATTTCTAAAGAATGCTTTCAGCACCTTGTTGAATCAATGCCACGTAGAATTAAGGCAGTTCTGAAGGCGAAAGGGGGTCAAACACAGTATTAGTATGGTGTTCCTAATAATCCTTTAGGTGAGTGTATATATATATACTTGGTCTAATGCTATTTCATGCATTCTGACTTATTTACGCTGTTAAAGAGTTGGATTCTCATGCTAAACATGGCCAAAATTTCAAAGAACGACTTGGACGTATGATGGAGTATTTATGTGCCAAATACACTCCTTCAGGATTCGAACAAGTTTCGGAAAGTTTTTTTTTCGAGTATGGCCCTGTATGACGTCATAAAGGGTGGAATTACTTGTATGGGCACTTCTCCTGGATGAGCACGTGAACACATCAACCAGAGCGAGAGCAAGAGCACGTCCATCAACGAGCCGTCGGCAGCGCTGTCATTTTGTTTTTAGACCATGAAATCAACAATGTCACTAAAGAAGTGTGTTTTTGGTTGTGAGGGAAAGATAACATTGTTCAGCTTCCCAAATAACCCAGTGTTAAGGAAACAGTGGATGCAGTTTGTTTTTCCGGGGCAGCAACTGAGTTCTGCAAGTGTGTTTGTTTGTTCCTGGTCACGAGCCGAAACCGCAGGCAGTGAGTGAAACTGCATCAAATATCTGTGTTTTGTTGGCAATCGGCGCATAAGTGCATATAATGTAAACAACACGAACGTATAGTGAACATAAGTTATCCAGGGATAATGCCATGATGTATTGTGTCTGTGTGTGTGTGTGTGTGTGTGTGTGTGTGCTCGTGATTCTTTAGCTCCGCTCACTGCACACCTCCACGAGTTCGGCTGTTTTCAGAAAGAGTTTGCACAGCGTACCAGTCTTTTATAAATATGATACTAAAGACTCTTCGGAGATATGAAGGATGCAGTACTACTCTATAGGTACTCAAGATTAACATGAGATTGGCAGAAACTGTATGTGGTACAGTGGTTTTTACTTTAAGAAAATAAGTACATTTTGGCTTCATGTTGTCCATGAAAACCTTATTAGATTAGTAAGTTTAGTTTATTTGAGCAACTCCCATCATCCACCCTATTATAATCCACCACCAACTTAGAGGAAACTATTTAAGTTTTGCATATGATTTCCATTCAGAATGCTGCATTCAAAAGTGCTAAAATTGCCAGTAGCCTATATTTAAAAGTTCACATTCTGATGCTTTGAGTTCCCCAGGATACAACACTTTTTCATTTGTGACTGTCATAGCAATTCACCGCAGGCACTGATGCTCATTCAGGCCCTGATCTGCATAAAGACTGTCAGATGGACTTTTGATTTAAGAAGCTTCTTTTATCCTCTGTTCTCTTTAAGCCGTGGCTGTAAAGTCCTTTCCATGAGAGCGCTCATGCATACAAACCTGACAGTCAGTCGGAAAACAAACGCTCATGTTCTCTTCCGGACGATGGAGCTGCAAACTTGTTCTTCAGCTTGTTGTTGTTTGAAACAGTCAAGCGGAAAAAACAATGCGCTTTAAATTTCAAATGCAGATGGAGGGCAGCTGTTGACCTTCGACTTAAGTTATTCGCAATGCATGCAATGAAAAAGTACAATTATTGAACCATATGTGCCATCTTTTTTTATGTACACCTGAAAATGGGCCAGAAACTAACCAAGTCTTAAGGCAAAAATGCTAAAGAAAAAATATATCTCCAGATATTTAAAATATGAAGGAAAAATATATTTCATCATTTTATATCATAGGCCAGTTTAGTTATAGGTAAGTGTAATTGGTCCTACTGTACTTGCACTTCTTCGACCAGGATTTGAACCAGCGTCAAGCGTCTGGCCACTTCGCTCACTAACGATAACGATTCTAAAATTCTTTTAGAGCTCCTTGGATTCAACCCATTTTATTTACTTCATTCGTTTGAGATAAAGTTACATTACATGTTAATAAACTGTATATATACAATTATTTTTTAATGAATTATTTTATTAATAAATTAAAATTTATTAAGCATCATATTTGTGATTTTATTCGTCATGTACGATACATTCTGACAATTAAAACAAAAATATGGCTTGTGTATTTATGACATAAATTACTGCTTTATTTGTTCAGAAACAGAAGTAACTTTAAATGTTATTTGTGTATTTTACTTTTCATATATTTCATATATACAGTGGGGAGAACAAGTATTTGATACACTGCCGATTTTGCAGGTTTGCCCACTTACAAAGCATGTAGAAGTCTGTAATTTTTTATTATAGGTACTCTTCAACTGTGAGTGACGGAATCTAAAACAAAAATCCAGAAAATCACATTGTATGATTTTTAAGTAATTAATTAGCATTTTATTGCATGACATAAGTATTTGATACATCAGAAAAGCAGAACTTAATATTTGGTACAGAAACCTTTGTTTGCAATTACAGAGATCATACGTTTCCTGTAGTTCTTGACCAGGTTTGCACACACTGCAGCAGGGATTTTGGCCCACTCCTCCATACAGACCTTCTCCAGATCCTTCAGGTTTCGGGGCTGTCGCTGGGCAATACGGACTTTCAGCTCCCTCCAAAGATTTTCTGTTGGGTTCAGGTCTGGAGACTGGCTAGGCCACTCCAGGACCTTGAGATGCTTCTTACGGAGCCACTCCTTAGTTGCCCTGGCTGTGTGTTTCGGGTCGTTGTCATGCTGGAAGACCCAGCCACGACCCATCTTCAATGCTCTTACTGAGGGAAGGAGGTTGTTGGCCAAGATCTCGCGATACATGGCCCCATCCATCCTCCCCTCAATACGGTGCAGTCGTCCTGTCCCCTTTGCAGAAAAGCATCCCCAAAGAATGATGTTTCCACCTCCATGCTTCACGGTTGGGATGGTGTTCTTGGGGTTGTACTCATCCTTCTTCTTCCTCCAAACACGGCGAGTGGAGTTTAGACCAAAAAGCTCTATTTTTGTCTCCTCAGACCACATGACATTCTCCCATTCTTCCTCTGGATCATCCAGATGGTCATTGGCAAACTTCAGACGGGCCTGGACATGCGCTGGCTTGAGCAGGGGGACCTTGCGTGCGCTGCAGGATTTTAATCCATGACGGCGTAGTGTTACTAATGGTTTTCTTTGAGACTGTGGTCCCAGCTCTCTTCAGGTCATTGACCAGGTCCTGCCGTGTAGTTCTGGGCTGATCCTTCACCTTCCTCATGATCATTGATGCCCCACGAGGTGAGATCTTGCATGGTGCCCAGACCGAGGGAGATTGACCGTCATCTTGAACTTCTTCCATTTTCTATTAATTGCGCGAACAGTTGTTGCCTTCTCACCAAGCTGCTTTCCTATTGTCCTGTAGCCCATCCCAGCCTTGTGCAGGTCTACAATTTTAACCCTGATGTCCTTACACAGCTCTCTGGTCTTGGCCATTGAGGAGATGTTGGAGTCTGTTTGATTGAGTGTGTGGACAGGTGTCTTTTATACAGGTAATGAGTTCAAACAGGTGCAGTTAATACAGGTAATGAGTGGAGAACAGGAGGGCTTCTTAAAGAACAACTAACAGGTCTGTGAGTGCCGGAATTCTTACTGGTTGGTAGGTGATCAAATACTTATGTCATGCAATAAAATGCAAATTAATTATTTAAAAATCACATAGTGTGATTTTCTGGATTCCGTCTCTCACAGTTGAAGTGTATCTATGATAAAAATTACAGACCTCTACATGCTTTGTAAGTAGGAAAACCTGCAAAATCGGCAGTGTATCAAATACTTGTTCTCCCCACTGTAGCTGTCGACACTGGAAACTCCGATGGCATGCCTTCACTTGACAAACACCCCATTTATATATACAACTATATTATTAAATTGTATTGGCCTATATAACATAATTTTATTTACAAGTTTCGTTCTTGTGTTTTTTTATTCGCTTCATTCAATACACCTGTTTTCTGAATACTGCTTTATCTAAGTAGACCATACTGTTTAGATCAATCAATATTCAGAAACAGGTGAAGTTATTTTTCTAATTATTTTTTTTTCTTCTGTTGATTGAAACAAAAGAATGCTTGGTAATATTATTTTTAATATAAGAGAAATCCCCGCCTACCACTGCTACTGCAGTTTAATTTTTTTTAATCTGTAGAACAAAGTGACTAAAAGAGGCAGGCACTGACAAGTATGCTAAAGACCTCTAGTGCACCTCTTGAGACCAGGGGAGTTTACCTATAAAGTGCTTACTAGTTGGCCTCCATTACCCTCAGCCCCATCCGGGTCATGGGACAAAGGTCCTAATTGCACCACTCTGAGCGAGATTCAAACCAATGTCAACCGGCATGGGAGACGACATATTAACTTTTAGGAGTAAAGTAAAGTTTTGCCTATAAAGCTCTTACTAGATGGCCTCCGTTACACTTACCCCCATCCAGGTCATATCACCAATGTCCTATTCGCACCACTCCGTACTCCAACAGGATTTGAACCAGCTTTAAATGGCATGGGAGGAGGGTGCTAAAAAGTATGCAGAAGATTTCTAGTGTACTTTTTGAAGCCAGGGGAGTGAAGTTTGCTTATACAGCTCTGGCCTCCGTTACACTCACCATCCGGGTCACAACACCAATGTCCTACTCGCACCAATCTGAACAAGATTTGAACCAGCGCCAGCCCACATGGGAGGCGGGTGTGCTAAAAAGGATACTGACGACAGCAGCCTCTAACATCAGCCATTAGTGCACCTCTTGAGGGCAGGGGGTGAAGTGTATCTGAACAGCTTTTATAATCTGGCTTCCGTTACATAAGATCTTTCTAATTTTTTTTCAAAAATGACTGGGATCCTTATTTTCATGTCTTTAACTCTACGTGTCTATTCTTCTACTGTGGCTCTTTGAATCTCTGGGTTCTGTGCAGTTCTAAATGAATGAATATATGTTCTTCAGTTGATAAATAAGGCCAGCTGAGCAGAAACCTGACAGATGTTATAACAGCTTTGGGTTTTATGAATTGCGAAAACAATACAAAAAGCATGAGACTCAAATTTACCCTTAATGGCTGCCACCTGTATTGACGATTGAAAACTGTAATTTTGCTGAACTCCAAGCTTCAGAAAAGTGTCACATCTAAGAAACTTTTTTGTCCTTATTCAGATCTGTTATTGTTCATACTAAATTAAGTATTATTCTTCGATCTGTCATGCTGCACCATTTAATCTGTAGACATAAATGAATCATTAAACCTCAAATGTGACTTGTTGAGAAGTATGCTGTTTAAGCAATCAGACTTTTGCATGGAGAATGATAAATCCAGCGAAACAAATCCCATAGATTTACATTGAAGGAAGGACCTGAGCCATATGTAGAGACTAGAATAATTTTGCACCAACACTACTCACATTTTCTTCCATAAAATGTAAAAATCTGGGGCAAAAATGAATGAGAACAAAAGAAATGAAGAAAACAGCAGATAATGTCTTCAAGACATTGAGCAATCAAAATGATTTTACATGTCCCTGAGATGCAACATTTAGTATTTTGTGTTTGTTAATGTCTTTGTAATATTTGTTGGTGTTTCTTTAATTTGCAGCTGTTAGTTTTAAAACTGTGTCTCGCTGTAATGTAGTTTGTGTGGTACCCTGGTGGCAGACATTAGAGGTTTAATAACTGTGTCAGCGTGATTAATAATGGTGGAGTGCCCAAGCAGAGCTGCCATCATCACTACACTGATTACACCTGCTTTAAACTACATTACCCACAGTGAACTCTGCCCTGCCCTAACACCACAGCAATCATTTATGCTTACTGTTCTAAATTTGAGCTTAGCAAGAGCTCCATCCCAGTTGCCCAAAACAAAAGTCACAGTGTAATTTGTAGCATTAGTGGTGGGGATTTTTCAGTGAATCTATCTGCTGTTACATGTCAGTAGATGGCAAAAAGTGAATTAATGAGTGAATCATTGTATCATTCACTCAACCGTTTCATTCAGAAACTGAATAATTCAGGAATGGTACACCACTTCTGCTCTCTACAGTGGTAGATTATATTTTGTCTTTGTTGTTACTTTTTTTTGTCTGAGAACACAATGGCTTCCTAACAGCAATTTATATAGTTTAACAAAATAAACAGCAATAGTTCAAATAGAACAAACAAACAGTACCAAGTAAATCAAGAAAATAATCTCTCTCTCACTGTCTCTCTCTAGGGTCCTACATGATGGTGAACTCTTCACAGTATGGTGCAGGACAGCGTGCTCAGCTCTTGTTACGTCCTCTGAGTGAGAACGACACACACTGTGTGCAGTTCAGTTATTTTCTGTACAGCCGTGATGGACACAGTCCCGGGGCCCTGAGTGTGTATGTGCGTGTAAACGGTGGCTCACGGGGAAATGCTGTGTGGAATGTGTCCGGCTCTCAGGGGCGGCAGTGGCATCAGGTGGAGCTGGCCGTCAGCACCTTCTGGCCCAGCGAGTACCAGGTGAGTGCACATTGACTTTATGTTGACACTTATATATCACAATCCTGTAACCTAAATATTCAGCTTTTTTTTAATTACAGAATTCTGTTTTTTTATATTTTTTTATTTATTTATTTATTTATTTTTATACATTTTGCTTTCATGCACATTTTATTACAGTGTGCACTATGGGTTCACATTATATAAACTGTAGTAAAAAAGTACATTAACCTATTGTAATCAATACTTACTGTAGTTGATACAGTAGTTCTAGTAAATACTTAATGTAGCAATTATTGTAACCAATACCAGTCAAAAGTGTGGGGTCAGTAAGATTATGTTGTTTCTGAAAGAAAAGAAAAATCTCTTACTGACCCCAAAATTTTGAACGGTATTGTATAATCAGTTTTCTACAAACCCGATATTCCCCCAGTATCAGCACTGGGACCGCTTCACAGTTTGGATCACTCCACTTGCAACATTTCTAATACTAAATACTAAATACTACTGTTGTTGCATCATGGAATGTAGACTTTTTTAGGCAAGAATGTAGTTATTTAGACCTCAAATATGCAACTTATATATAAACATAGTGCATTTTTGACAATTTGTTTAGATGTTTTCGGAGATTGAGCTCCAGACCGTCAGTGGCCATGTACCCTGTGTCTCCCTGTATCTTAATAATTATATATATAATTAATTTTGGGTATATCAAACTTTTTGGTCTTATTCGTCTATTATTTAATCGATTTAGCTAAGGGCAGTTTCATAACTTTATATTTTTATTTAACTGAAATCCTGTAGGCTACTATAACTAGTGCCGCTTTTGTACTTTTGACTGAACTCTTTGCTTGTGTTTATTTCCTATTGTACGATCTTCTTATACTTTATATTGTTTATTTAAATATTATTGATCAGTAAGTAATATTTTTTTATAAATAACATGCCATATTTGGTATTGAGAAAGGGTCCGTTTCTGATTGTGATTTTGACTTCAGTGAGTTACATTATTACACCATTAGATGACAGCAAAGACTCTAGACTGCAGCAAAGAAGTCAGTAACAAAGACTTTTATATTGAAAAGACGAAAAAATGTTGTAAACAAAAAGACGCAACCTACAAATGCACTGACTAGCGCTGTCATGGAAATTCCCCATAACTGTTAAAAGGACAAAGACAAAGATACTCTACATAATACAATAAGCTTCAATGAAGCAACAGAAGGAAGTAGTTCCGTACAAAAGAGGGTTTTCGAAGACACTCCGTTGTTTCTTATTTATTTACACAATAAATGCCGTCGAACTGTTGTATTTACACAATATCAATATCACACTCGTAGCCAAATATATATATATATATATATACACCGATCAGGCATAACATTATGACAGGTGAAGTGAATAACACTGATTATCTCTTCATCACGGCACTTGTTAGTTGGTGGGATATATTAGGCAGCAAGTGAACATTTTGTACTCAAAGGTAATGTGTTAGAAGCAGGAAAAATGGGCAAGTGTGAGGATTTGAGCGAGTTTGACAAGGGCCAAATTGTGATGGCTAGACGACTGGGTCAGAGCATCTCCAAAACTGCAGCTCTTGTGGGGTGTTCCCAGTCTGCAGTAGTCAGTATCTATCAAAAGTGGTCTAAGGAAGGAACAGTGGTGAACCGGCGACAGGGTCATGGGAGGCCAAGGCTCATTGATGCACGTGGGGAGCAAAGGCTGGCCCGTGTGGTCCGATGAAACAGACAAGCTACTATAGCTCAGATTGCTCAAGAAGTTAATGCTGGTTCTGTTAGAAGGGTGTCAGAATACACAGTGCATCGCAGTTTGTTGGGTATGGGGCTGCATAGCCACAGATCAGTCAGGGTGCCCATGCTGACCCCTGTCCACCACTGAAAGAGGCAACAGTGGGCACGTGAGCATCAGAACTGGACCACAGAGCAATGGAAGAAGGTGGTGGCCTGGTCTGATGAATCACGTTTTCTTTTACATCACGTGGATGGCCGGGTGCGTGTGCGTCGCTTATCTGGGGAACACATGGCATCAGGATGCACTATGGGAAGAAGGCAAGCAATGGGCAATGTTCTGCTGGGAAACCTTGGGTCCTGCCATCCATGTGGATGGTACACGTACCACCTACCTAAGCATTGTTGCAGACCATGTACACCCTTTCATGGAAATGGTATTCCCTGGTGGCTGTGACCTCTTTGGGGTGTTAACTTGGCCTCCAAATTCCCCAGATCTCAATCCAATCGAGCATCTGTGGGATGTGCTGAACCAACAAGTCCGATCTATGGAGGCCCCACCTCGCAACTTACAGGACTTAAAGGATCTGCTGCTAACATCTTGGTGCCAGATACCACAGCACACCATCAGGGATCTAGTGTGACTCCTCGATGGGTCAGGGCTGTTTTGATAGCAAAATGGAGACCAACACAATATTAGGAAGGTGATCATAATGTTATGCCTGATTGGTGTATATATATATGTATATATATGCACACACACTTTTTTCCTATCACTAAATAGTCTATTATCCTCAGCTCTTGGCTCTGGTCAGCAGTGTGTGTTATTGACTCACTTGTTCCTCTGATGGTTAGTGCACAGAACACTGTCACCTTGTTAAAGGCTATGATTAATAACTCGCCCCTCATTTGCTTCCCAAAAATCCCATAATGACCAGTAAGTTGAGTGTGTGTGTGTGTATGTGTGTATGCGTATGTAGGAGCACAGTCAATTGACTCCCGCTTTTGTGTGGGACCCATTTCAAAGAGGAGGTCCGGTGTGGTTTCCACAACCCTGACCCGTATCGCTCCTTTCTCCATAAATCAGAGCAGCCTTAATGAGATTACAGCCCTGCTACAATCAATGCCCACACACACACACACACACACACACACACACACACAGTGTGCCGCAGGGTTCCCAGACAGACAATGTGAAGAAATTATCTTAGCCCTCTGGTTCTATCTTTCTCTCTTCGTCTCATATTTTTGGTATGGTAAAGGTAAAGGATCTCTTTGGAGTGTGGTTAAATGATATTTCTGAGTCATTTTTTTTTTTCTCTTTGGAGTGTGGTGTCTAGTTGGTTCAGACGTGCTGTGGTGGAATACAGAGAATATGGAAAATTGGAGGTGATTTGGAGATGTGGCGAGGCATGTTAGTCAACTGTTGTTAGCTTGTTAGTCTTTGTTGCATTCATTTCCTATTATCACTGTAAAGCTGCTTTGAAACAATCTGTATTGTGATAGGTGTAGGTGACGTGACGTGACTTGACTTGACTTAACTTGTAATAATTGCCTGCAGTCATTTATAACACTGTAATTCATTATATGTAAATGTGTGATAAATGTCAACCCAATCTTACTCCCAAGGCATCAGAATTTGAAGCATGGTCAAGTGCCTTCCGTGTCACAATGAAGACGCTAAAGGTACCCCTAGGCGTCACTATATCGACGCGCAGGGTACTCCATTCATTTCAGTTGTTTGCCCAATGCGTCAGATCAAGACGCATTTAATTCTTTGCATTTGTAAAAGCAGACATGATTTTATGAATATTTATAGGCTACTTTTATATTTTGGAGCAACTAACCCCACTCCTACCCTAAACCTACCCACTTCTAAACAATATAAAACACGTAACAGTCTAATAAAAGTACAGTCACAAGTATTTATTGCAAAAATTACCAAAAACAGTATAAAAGTATTAACTCATGTTGCATTCCAAGTCTTCTGAAGTCATACGATATCTTCATGTAAAGAACAGTGTTGAACTTAATGTTTTAATCGCTGAAATGATGATCCCGCCACTCCGTGAACGCACTCATTCATATCTCATTCAAATGATACACACGACTCTTTAGCATGACGCAGTCGGTCACAGGACACACGAGAGCCAATTACATTTTACAATCAAAGCTGATGTAATGACGCAATTGGTCACGAGACATACGAGAGCCAATGCAATTTCACTATGAAATCTGACAAATTTTTGAAATTTGATGTGTGCATGATCTTCAGCGAGACGCTGATCGCTTTTAGGGATTTCCTTCACACAAATCAATCGTTTGGCCTCGGAACACTTGGAATATTTCTACTTTTTGAATAAATTGTGCATGCAGTCGTATCTGCCTGTTATATCCTGTATTTTATATCATATAATACACAAATGGGTAGGTTTAGGGATGGGATGGCGTTGGGTTACATGTTAAAAAGTGTCTAAATAGCGTAAATAAAATAAATGTAAATACAATTATGCTGGCTGATTAAATTGAGAATCACACTCCAACATGTCATAATGGCAAAATCATAACCCAATATAATTTCATCATGACGATAAGGTTCCCATGCCCAACGCGTCTGTGTATGACGCCAACAGTTTCTCATTGAAATGAATGGAGTACCCTGCGCGTCGATATAGTGACGCTTAGGGTTACCTTTAGCGTCTTCATTGTGACGCGGAAGGCACTTGACCATGCTTCAAATTTTGACGCCTTGGGAGTAAGAACGTGTTGTAAATGTTGTGTGCAATTGTATAAAGAAACATGGACAGATACAAATGCACATAAAGACACAGCTAAATTGCTGCATTTGTGTTGTTAAGAGCATATTATGAGGCAGCGGAGCAGAGCATTCAGAGCAGAGGAATACACAAACTCTGTTCCAAACCATAGTGAGCTGCCTACATAGAGAGGCGTGTAAAGCTTCATAGTTTCACTGGCAATATGAAGGCTGTTATAAAATGTAGGCAGCTGCCTTCTAAAGGCACCAAACGGTCACAAAAAGCCAAATGAACCGATGATGAATGGACCTTTCGCTCCAAACAATTTGTGCAAACGCTCGTCAGGCTGAAGGACACGCAAATTCACAATCTATAAAAAAAGGATGTAATATACACGTCTTTCAGCTATTATTTTTTTTGTGTGTGTGTTTGGAAACGGTGATGCATTTTTTTCAGGATTCTTTGATAAATAGTTCAATGAACAGCAATTGAAATAGAAATATTTTGTAACATTGTAAATGTCTTTACTGCCACTTATGGTCAATTTAAAGCTAGGGTGTGCAGTTTCATAGAGGCTAGCAATAGCAAGTTAGCTTTGAAAACATAACAGGGGAAATATCTTCAAATCCATGCCTCCTCAAAACACATGAACACACACTGCCAAAGCAAAAGTCTGCAAAGTATGACGAGAGACGCTGTTGGTGGAGGGTGGAATACAACACTTTCAAATGATCTCATGTCTCAAAGCACATAACATTACAATAATAACGAATGTGAACTACTTATTTACTGTTATTAATCTCAAAGCCGTTTTGTAAGGGTGTGTTCACACCATTTTTTTTTCTATTATTACAAGATGCCGACTTGTAAAAGGCGTTTACGTCATAATTACAACTTTTAAATTAAGAGCTCTGACTTGTACCACCTGACTGCTGCAGATTCATTTTGGCGTTGATAGTGTTGCCATAGAAACGCATAAGTCCGAGAACAGATCTGAGTAGAACATAATGGGTTGTCATCTCATAATTACGACATGGCGTGAACGCAGCATAAGCTTGTTGTTTCGGTTCAGGAGGAAGTGTAAAAGGTGGCTGCTTTTTGTTTGTGGCGCTCTGTGATTAGCGATGTGTCTACAACTCTGCTTAGCAGCAATAACGTTTGATGTTTGCACGAGCAGGGTGCGCGGAGGTACATACATACAAATACATCATGCAGGTAGGACATCATATATATATATATACAGTGGGGAGAACAAGTATTTGATACACTGCCGATTTTGCAGGTTTGCCCACTTAAAAAGCATGTAGAAGTCTGTAATTTTGATCATAGGTACTCTTCAACTGTGAGTGACGGAATCTAAAACAAAAATCCAGAAAATCACATTGTATGATTTTTAAATAATTAATTTTCATTTTATTGCATGACATAAGTATTTGATCACCTACCAACCAGTAAGAATTCCGGCTCTCACAGTCCTGTTAGTTTTTCTTTAAGAAGCCCTCCTGTTCTCCACTCATTACCTGTATTAACTGCACCTGTTTGAACTCGTTACCTGTATAAAAGACACCTGTCCACACACTCAATCAAACAGACTCCAACCTCTCCACAATGGCTAAGGCCAGAGAGCTGTGTAAGGACATCAGGGATAAAATTGTAGACCTGCACAAGGCTGGGATGGGCTACAGGACAATAGGCAAGCAGCTTGGTGAGAAGGCAACAACCTTTGGCGCAATTATTAGAAAATGGAAGAAGTTCAAGATGACGGTCAATCTCCCTCGGTCTGGGGCACCATGCAAGATCTCACCTCATGGGGCATCAATGATCATGAGGAAGGTGAAGGATCAGCCCAGAACTACACGGCAGGACCTGGTCAATGACCTGAAGAGAGCTGGGACCACAGTCTCAAAGAAAACCATTAGTAACACACTACGCCGTCATGGATTAAAATCCTGCAGCGCACGCAAGGTCCCCCTGCTCAAGCCAGCGCATGTCCAGGCCCGTCTGAAGTTTGCCAATGACCATCTGGATGATCCAGAGGAGGAATGGGAGAAGGTCATGTGGTCTGATGAGACAAAAAGCTCTATTTTTGGTCTAAACTCCACTCGCCGTGTTTGGAGGAAGAAGAAGGATGAGTACAACCCCAAGAACACCATCCCAACCGTGAAGCATGGTGGTGGAAACATCATTCTTTGGGGATGCTTTTCTGCAAAGGGGACAGGACGACTGCACCGTATTGAGGGGAGGATAGATGGGGCCATGTATCGCGAGATCTTGGCCAACAACCTCCTTCCCTCAGTAAGAGCATTGAAGATGGGTCGTGGCTGGGTCTTCCAGCATGACAACGACCCGAAACACACAGCCAGGGCAACTAAGGAGTGGCTCCGTAAGAAGCATCTCAAGGTCCTGGAGTGGCCTAGCCAGTCTCCAGACCTGAACCCAATAGAAAATCTTTGGAGGGAGCTGAAAGTCCGTATTGCCCAGCGACAGCCCCGAAACCTGAAGGATCTGGAGAAGGTCTGTATGGAGGAGTGGGCCAAAATCCCTGCTGCAGTGTATGCAAACCTGGTCAAGAACTACAGGAAACGTATGATCTCTGTAATTGCAAACAAAGGTTTCTGTACCAAATATTAAGTTCTGCTTTTCTGATGTATGTCATGCAATAAAATGCAAATTAATTACTAAAAAATCATACAATGTGATTTTCTGGATTTTTGTTTTAGATTCCGTCACTCACAGTTGAAGAGTACCTATGATAAAAATTACAGACTTCTACATGCTTTGTAAGTGGGCAAACCTGCAAATTCGGCAGTGTCTCAAATACTTGTTCTCCCCACTGTATATATATATCCCTGTTACACTCCCATGTTCCTGTTACACTTAATTTTCCTGGTTAAATACAATTCTATTTTGTATTTTTGTATTTTTAACTTTGTAATGTTAAACCAAGTATATTTTAATCTTTTTTTTTAATCAAGTTAGTGATTTACGCTTAAAATAATAACTAAAGGCAGTAACAATTTAAACAATGTATTTTATTTCTGAACTAATGTTCAGCTTTTCTTTTTAATAGTCAGTTTATTTTCAGCAGTCATCAAGCTTGTCACAGGCACAGGCACAGACACGAAAATGTACCTTTAACTTCCCTAAGCTGATTGCTCACTAAAAACCCGTCATCATGTTTTCAGGCCATTTCAAGTTTAATTTTAACGTGACGTAGAGTGGTGATATATAAGTGGCTGAGTTTTTTGTTTACTTTTTAATTAGTCTTCACATTAACGCCACCATTATCTTCATTCAGGCTGATTCGAGAACGTGCGCGAAAACAAGAGGTGGGATTTATCGCACACACCAATCATATCCAATCATAACCAATCAGAGCCAATCATAGCGCGATGGAGGCGTTGTCTCCTCTCTCATGACTTTCTCCTGTTCATTCTCAATTACCCCCCACTAAACCCACCGCATGCATTTAGGGGGTCTGTTATAAGTCAATGGGGCTCAGGGTAGGCAAGTCTCCCGCTATAACTTCACCTGCGGGTGTCGCTGTTGGAAAGTGTTACTTTATAAATACTAGTGACTTTTACGCTTTTTAATGTCACATTTTGTAATATTTGCATTTTGTTTTTTGTAATGATTATTTTCTCATCCAGTTTTTTTGAGGAGACACCGCCTCCCTTGCCTCCTCAGAGGAAACGCCCCTGATGGGGTGTTGCGATATACCGGTATTGACAATAATCGTGATATTTATAAAAAAAAAAAAAAAAAAGAAATATGACAGTGTTAATTAGGTGTGTCACATTATACCAGTAAAAGCATGTCGTCGGATATGACAGACGGGATACTCTACCTGCACTCTAAGAAAGTTAGCTCGCCAGTGTCGAAGCTTTTTGTATTCCGCAAAAATGACTCGTTAATCACCCCGGTCTGCAGGACTTGCCGATCAACAGTGAGCACAAAAGGGGGAAACACCACCAACCTCTTCACCCACCTCCGTCTCCGTTATCTTACAGATGACTGTACAGAGAGTAAGTTGCAATTATTTTGCTAGTCCTGAAACAGGAAATGTTACATTAACATTAACCTTAACTGCTGACACCTTTCTGTGTTGTATTATATATTATTGACGTCCCTCTGGGCTTTTAGTCCAATAGTGTGCTCGTTCGGATAAAAACTTATGGGTTATCGTATGTTTACTTCAAATATCTTTAGAGAGCAGTATTTTTTTCTATTTTTACCCAAAATAGGGCAATCTGATTTATGTTTCATTCATACTCGACGCAGGAGGGCACCCTTGTGAAGAAAGTCCACAAGTGAGACTCATAGGAGTAATGGAATCCCTAATATGGACAAAGACATCCAGCTATCTCTGTAGCTGAATAAAATGCAGACAGAGACCTTTTGACTGATTAAACATATAAAGAGAATTAACACACCATTACGACAGTATGTTTTATCTATGTTATTCAAGCCATCTTGGATATTTTCATAAGGATGATGCACATTTATAATGCAATGCCAATGTACTTTTACACTGTATAGAATACTATGAAATAATATAATTTCTGCCTCATTCAGCGATAAGAAGCCACATCAGTTCACAGAAGGAATTTATTTCAAACTAGTTGCCATTAAGTGTAGTTGTTCCTTTTATGCAATGGTGTGATTCTTCAAAAATAAATACACAAATAAACAAACAAACAAACAAAAAAACGAAGTAAAGATGAATATGACTGATAGCATTATTTATTTTTTCAAGATTTCTACAGAGATCACGATACATCGTTATTGTGTATTCTTTTGGCCACGATAATCATGTAGTGAAAAATCTGACAGCCCTAATATAGGAACAGATAGGGAACATTGCCTACCCTAGCATTTGTCCTTCCTTTCTTAATAAAACATATTAATTACTTCTTCTTGTTTTGATCTTACACCAAACTTTTGGTAGTGTATCACTTAAAAAAAAAAAATTAAGCAGCAAAAACTGCTTATCTGTTTTCGACTGATAATAATAAGAACTTTTTTTAAGCACAAAATCAGCACATTAGAATGATTTCTAAAGGATATTTTGACACAAAAGACTGGAGTAATGGTGCTGAAAATTCAGCTTTTCAATCACAGGAATAAATAACATTTTAAAATATATTAGTTTTTCACAATTGCTAAGACACATTTCTTGAAACATTCACCCATTTTCTCACAACATTAAACACAAAACCAAATCTTCAAACTACATTCACAAAACCCTCTGGCAAAATCAATCGGCTCTTGACCATTTTACCTGTATTCAAAATCAAACAATGCTTTCAGATAATACACACAGCCAGTCAATATATAAACACTACAGATCATTTATTATACACATAAAAAATGGAGAATGCAGCATCCAGAGCATGTAGTTACAGAAAATAAATGTATATCGTATACAGTAAACAAAATCCGCAATTATGTAAAAAGGTGAATATATTGCATACTGTATGTACTGCAAGTATAGTATTGTATTGAATATTGTACACTATTGAATGTCTGCATATTCAGCACTTGCATGTATTGTAAAAATACAGTTGTCCAAATGCAAAATCCCAAAAAGTCAAAGAGTCAATGAGACATTCATTCTGCCTCAGCATCATGCCTTCGTGTTGGGTCCAGCCTGAGGAAATTTTTCCACATCACAGGCAATGTTGTCTCCAGCCTTGACAACACTCCACGCCTTGCTCTTTCTTGTCCTCATCCTCTTCCTCCTCGTCCACCATCACTTACACATAGCCTTCCTTCTCCCATCCATTGTTGGTATGAACATTCAGAGAACCTGTGCACTCTGAGCTGGCTTATATTTTGTACTGTTGTTTTGATCAAATCATTAGAAGTAAAAGTGTGAAAAATGTTGAGCCGTTGTGTGTAAACTATGATAAATGTGTTGTAGTTGTGTTTAACTTTTTCCACTTGTTTTTACCATTTTTCAACAACAACAACAAAAAAGAGTGCACGAGATTTGTAAATGGTGTTTATATGGGAGCTTGTTTCCACCACAGATTAAAAAAATAAAAAATGTAATTGCGACTATTTATTTCACAATTCCGACTTTTTTTCTCGCAATTCTGACTTTTTTTCTCACAATTGCAAGTTTATATCTCGCAATTCTGACTTTACAAGATGCAATTGCAAGATATAAGTCAGAATTGTGAGATATAAACTCGCAATTCTGAGAAAAAAGTCCCCTCAGATTTGGACTTTATATCTCGCAATTCTGACTTTATATCTCGCAATTCTGACTTTATATCTCGCAATTTTATCTCGCAATTCTGACTTTATATCTCGTAATTCTGACTTTAAATCTCGCAATTTTATCTCGCAATTCTGACTTTATATCTCGCAATTCTGACTTTATATCTTGCAATTCTGACTTTATATCTCGTAATTCTGACTTTATATCACGCAATTCTGACTTTATATCTCGCAATTCTGACTTTATATCTCGCAATTCTGACTTTATATCACGCAATTCTGACTTTATATCTCGCAATTCTGACTTTATATCTCGCAATTCTGACTTTATATCACGCAATTCTGACTTTATATCTCGCAATTCTGACTTTATATCTTGCAATTCTGACTTTATACACTCACCTAAAGGATTATTAGGAACACCATACTAATACTGTGTTTGACCCCCTTTCGCCTTCAGAACTGCCTTAATTCTACGTGGCATTGATTCAACAAGGTGCTGAAAGCATTCTTTAGAAATGTTGGCCCATATTGATAGGATAGCATCTTGCAGTTGATGGAGATTTGTGGGATGCACATCCAGGGCACGAAGCTCCCGTTCCACCACATCCCAAAGATGCTCTATTGGGTTGAGATCTGGTGACTGTGGGGGCCATTTTAGTACAGTGAACTCATTGTCATGTTCAAGAAACCAATTTGAAATGATTCGAGCTTTGTGACATGGTGCATTATCCTGCTGGAAGTAGCCATCAGAGGATGGGTACATGGTGGTCATAAAGGGATGGACATGGTCAGAAACAATGCTCAGGTAGGCCGTGGCATTTAAACGATGCCCAATTGGCACTAAGGGGCCTAAAGTGTGCCAAGAAAACATCCCCCACACCATTACACCACCACCACCACCAGCCTGCACAGTGGTAACAAGGCATGATGGATCCATGTTCTCATTCTGTTTACGCCAAATTCTGACTCTACCATCTGAATGTCTCAACAGAAATCGAGACTCATCAGACCAGGCAACATTTTTCCAGTCTTCAACTGTCCAATTTTGGTGAGCTCGTGCAAATTGTAGCCTCTTTTTCCTATTTGTAGTGGAGATGAGTGGTACCTGGTGGGGTCTTCTGCTGTTGTAGCCCATCCGCCTCAAGGTTGTGCGTGTTGTGGCTTCACAAATGCTTTTCTGCATACCTCGGTTGTAACGAGTGGTTATTTCAGTCAAAATTGCTCTTCTATCAGCTTGAATCAGTCGGCCCATTCTCCTCTGACCTCTAGCATCAACAAGGCATTTTCGCCCACAGGACTGCCGCATACTGGATGTTTTTCCCTTTTCACACCATTCTTTGTAAACTCTAGAAATGGTTGTGCGTGAAAATCCCAGTAACTGAGCAGATTGTGAAATACTCAGACCGGCCCGTCTGGCACCAACAACCATGCCACGCTCAAAATTGCTTAAATCACCTTTCTTTCCCATTCTGACATTCAGTTTGGAGTTCAGGAGATTGTCTTGACCAGGACCACACCCCTAAATGCATTGAAGCAACTGCCATGTGATTGGTTGATTAGATAATTGCATTAATGAGAAATTGAACAGGTGTTCCTAATAATCCTTTAGGTGAGTGTATCTCGCAATTCTGACTTTATATCTCGCAATTCTGACTTTATATCACGCAATTCTGACTTTATATCACGCAATTCTGACTTTATATCTCGCAATTCTGACTTTATATCTCGCAGTTCTGACTTTATATCATGAAATTCTGACTTTGTATCTAGCAAATTCTGAAAAAAAAAATCAGAATTGCGTGATGTAAATTCACAATTGTGAGATAAAAAGTTGCAATTATCTTTTAAAATGTTTTATTCTGTGGCGGAAACAAGCTTCCATATGTTTAACTGCTTGAACTTGTTTAAGGTTTTACAGAAAAAGTGACTTTTTTGACAAAATGGGTTTAGGCCTTTGAGAATTTGGTTCAGAGAATGGGGTTTGGTGTCTTAGCAATTGTGTAAAGCAGTAAAATAGACAACAGTTCTTATAAAATGTAATAATATTTCGTAATATAATTTTTTTACTGTATTTTTGATAAAATAAATGCAGACTTCGTGAGCATACAGTGGGAAGAACAAGTATTTGATACACTGCCGATTTTGCAGGTTTTCCTACTTACAAAGCATGTAAAGGTCTGTAATTTTTATCATAGGTACACTTCAACTGTGAGAGACGGAATCTAAAACAAAAATCCAGAAAATCACATGTATGATTTTTAAATAATTAATTTGCATTTTATTGCATGACATAAGTATTTGATCACCTACCAACCAGTAAGAATTCCGGCTCTCACAGACCTGTTAGTTTTTCTTTAAGAAGCCCTCCTGTTCTCCACTCATTACCTGTATTAACTGCACCTGTTTGAACTCGTTACCTGTATAAAAGACACCTGTCCACACACTCAATCAAACAGACTCCAACCTCTCCACAATGGCCAAGACCAGAGAGCTGTGTAAGGACATCAGGGATAAAATTGTAGACCTGCACAAGGCTGGGATGGGCTACAGGACAATAGGCAAGCAGCTTGGTGAGAAGGCAACAACTGTTGGCGCAATTATTAGAAAATGGAAGAAGTTCAAGATGACGGTCAATCTCCCTCGGTCTGGGGCACCATGCAAGATCTCACCTCGTGGGGCATCAATGATCATGAGGAAGGTGAGTGATCAGCCCAGAACTACACGGCAGGACCTGGTCAATGACCTGAAGAGAGCTGGGACCACAGTCTCAAAGAAAACCATTAGTAACACACTACGCCGTCATGGATTAAAATCCTGCAGCGCAGGCAAGGTCCCCCTGCTCAAGCCAGCGCATGTCCAGGCCCGTCTGAAGTTTGCCAATGACCATCTGGATGATCCAGAGGAGGAATGGGAGAAGGTCATGTGGTCTGATGAGACAAAAATAGAGCTTTTTGGTCTAAACTCCACTCGCCGTGTTTGGAGGAAGAAGAAGGATGAGTACAACCCCATGAACACCATCCCAACCGTGAAGCATGGTGGTGGAAACATCATTCTTTGGGGATGCTTTTCTGCAAAGGGGACAGGACGACTTCACCGTATTGAGGGGAGGATGGATGGGGCCATGTATCGCGAGATCTTGGCCAACAACCTCCTTCCCTCAGTAAGAGCATTGAAGATGGGTCGTGGCTGGGTCTTCCAGCATGACAACGAGCCGAAACACACAGCCAGGGCAACTAAGGAGTGGCTCCGTAAGAAGCATCTCAAGGTCCTGGAGTGGCCTAGCCAGTCTCCAGACCTGAACCCAATAGAAAATCTTTGGAGGGAGCTGAAAGTCCGTATTACCCAGCGACAGCCCCGAAACCTGAAGGATCTGGAGAAGGTCTGTATGGAGGAGTGGGCCAAAATCCCTGCTGCAGTGTGTGCAAACCTGGTCAAGAACTACAGGAAACGTATGATCTCTGTAATTGCAAACAAAGGTTTCTCTACCAAATATTAAGTTCTGCTTTTCTGATGTATCAAATACTTATGTCATGCAATAAAATGCAAATTAATTACTTAAAAATCATACAATGTGATTTTCTGGATTTTTGTTTTAGATTCCGTCACTCACAGTTGAAGAGTACCTATGATAAAAATTACTTCTACATGCTTTGTAAGTGGGCAAACCTGCAAAATCGGCAGTGTATCAAATACTTGTTCTCCCCACTTTAAGAGTCTTCTTTTAATAACAATAAAAACAATTATTCAAATTTTTACTGGTGGTGTACATTCATGTTTCACCCTCTCTTTCCTCCATCCTTTCATTCTGTAATCTGTGTCCGTTTGACTTGTTTGTTCCTCATTCCTCTCCCGCTCTCTATCTCTCTCAGTTATGGCTCATGGGTCACTGGAAACCTCTTGGGCAACTTCACCCGGCTCACATAGATTAAATCAACTCACGTACACTCCCTTTGGGTGACAGCGGAGGAAAGAGAGAGGAAAAGAAATGAATGAAAGATGGAATGAAGGAATGAGAGAGCACATGAGTGCTGTGTTACTACCCTCGCGGGTGTATAGCGATGAGATCAGCAGTCAGGCCCATGGGGCGGCAGCTTGTATTAAGGATACCATTTCCCCCTCCTCCTAATCCTATCTGGGAAAACACAAAGGATGTGGATCATTCAACTGCAGCACTCGCTGTCACCCCTAAGACTGATGTAGAGTTCTCCCTGTGAGGCTGATACGAGACACATTTGTTAAACCAATTTTAGCAGTTATCTGCAAACAAAGGGCTCTGTGGACATCAGGCTTAGCAAAGCTGCCCTGTTGATGCTTTGCTTTAACATGTAGGCTCTCAAACTTTAATAAATCACGCTTCCCCCAAAGCGATATGACTTCTGATAGATGTGCGAGGAGGGAGGCGACTGAAACTATAGTTCACCAAAAGCTTAGCAGTACTATATTTTCAGGTTTATAGTTATTAGTCTGCTAATTAAATCTTGTCAAAATAAAGAATTACATAAACATGTTTTTTTTTTTTCATATCTGGTTTATAAAATGGATAGTTTTGTTCCTTGATTCTGATTGGTCAATACCCTTGTTTTATTTATGATAAAGCATGGCTATGACTAAACACATGATCACCGCGCATAATTATTGTGTATCACTGCACATCATTATTAGCATCCACACTTGACCACAACATAAACAATATATTGGTGAAACATCTCGGTTACACATGTAACCCTCGTTCCCTGAAGGAGGGAACGGAGACGTACGTCAGAAGTGAACCGACGAATTGGGATATTGCATGAGAGCCCTATCACCTTCGAGTGTGTATTAAACGAGCCAATGAACATTGGCGTGCAAGATTTGCATGCCGCACTCCGCCCCGCAGCGCGGGTATAAATACGGAAGTGCATGCAACGCACCCTTGTTTTTCGCTGCAGAGACGAGCAAGTGGCCCGCGCTCAGCGGCGGCACAGAAACTGCGATGACGGGACGTACGTCTCCGTTCCCTCCTTCAGGGAACGAGGGTTACGTTCCTTTTCTTTTACACTCGAAGGTGATAGGGCTCTCATGCGATATCCCAATTCGTCTGTTCATTTCTGGCGTACGTCGAACGTGACTGACTGAAAGGGAACTACAGTTTCCGAAGTGCACGCATATTATTTAAACGTTTTCTGTTTCAGGTATGGTACTGTATGTTCATTGAGCTGTGTTGTGAACAGGTGTGGTAAAACTAAAACATGGAAAACAAACTTTTTCTCATTCAGAGAGATAAGCATGTGCACAGAAATATCATATATTGTGTAAAAAATGAATGACACAGCGCATGATAACTGTTCTCTGTTTTTGTTAGAGCTCCATTAGATGATGCACTATACATTCTCTTGCCGTTTACTATCACTCTCAGGGACTATTTCTGGCGGAAGGATGGAATCTAATGATTTTACTTAAAAAAAAGTAAGATACTAATACATATATTTTCAACTTTATTATTTGTATTGTGTGGTAACCATTTTATAAAAGCAGTAAGGTTCTCGAGGCATGCTGTAGACATATTGCCTCAACAACAAACACAAAAAAACAGCTAAGCAAGCAGAAAGAATGTCACAAATCTAAAAAGAAATCTGTTATTACTTGAGGTATTAGGTCACCATACTTGAAAACGGCTGGGTTTTACATACACTATATTGCCAAAAGTTTTGGGATGCCTGCCTTTATATGCACATGAATTTTAATGACATCCCATTCTTAATCCGTAGGGTTTATTATGGAGTTGACCCACCCTTTGCAGCTATAACAGCTTCAACTCTTCTGGAAAGGCTTTCCACAAGGTTTATGAGTGTGTATGGGAATTTTTGACCATTCTTCTAGAAGCACATTTGTGAGGTCAGGCACTGATGTTGGACGAGAAGGCCTGTCTCGCAGTCTCCGCCCTAATTCATCCGAAAGGTGTTCTATTGGGTTTAGGTCAGGCCAGTCAAGTTTCTCCACACCAAACTCGCTCATCCATGTCTTTATGGACCTTGCTTTGTGCACTGGTGCGCAGCCATGTTGGCACAGGAAGGGACCATCCCCAAACTGTTCCCACAAAGTTGGGAGCTTGAAATTGTCCAAAATGTTTTCTGTTGTTACACCAGCTATATAACTAAACAAACAACACATGTGTATCATATGATGAGGGGATGTTTTTGGCTTGGACAAATATAAATTAATAAGAATGACAGAAGGAAATACAAAGAAGATAACAACAGAGAATAGAATGAAAGAAATAAAGAAACAGTTCTGAATATTCAGTGGTTTTGCAATCTGGCTGTTGTAATAAGCTTAGGAACGACTTTGACTCTTGTCCAAACACTTGCCCAGTAGATGATCATTTATCTTCTATCCTTTTAACTCCTTTAACATGACTGTCCCTGTCCCATTCCCACCGGTCTTCTCTTGGCTCTCACTTGTCTTCATGGTTCTATCTTCCATCATTTTAAGTGCCAAGTGCAACCATGTTTTGCTAGCTAGTAGAATTTAATTGTTTATTTGGTACCTCATTTGTGTTGTGTTACGTTCCTGTGTCTTCAGAGCACAGCTGCGCGGATAAATCAAATCAAATGTTCAATCAAATCATGGTTGCCCATAAACGCCTAATATAAGCTCAACAACTGTGTCTTGAATGGAGTCCGCTGTGGGGCACAGTCTTTCCACCTGCACACATACTGCACAGTTTGTTAGTGTGTCCATTTCAATAGCTTCCCGTTCATGATCCAGCTCAATGAGCCAAGAAACCTGACACATTTTTAACACGCTTTGATAATGGATGCAACAAATCATTAAGACAGATTGAATCCCCACTCTTCAGATTCGAGTCATCAACACACCAACTGTATGTTTGGCAACATATACGCAAATAACATCCCTCAAATGTCCAAATTAATACCACTCTGAAGTGAATCTTTATTGAGAGCTTTTCTTGGTTTGGTTTTGACGGGGTTTTTACAGCGTGTGGGGTCCAATTCATGTTGAGATGCATGAGTGCTTTTGGAGATTCACCAGGGGTTTGTGCGAGACGTGAATCGCATTGTCAACATTCCTTGGTTTTCCAAGGCTTTTGTAAGACATGAAAAGGACCTTTTCTGTTATTTGTGTTTGCGCTCCTGAGCTTGCCCTGATAAAATGGATCCGTACGTGGTATGCAACAGCGTCCCACTGGTGAAAATGAGACGCTTCCGCTTGTATGCCAACGAGCAATTGTTTCCTGCCTGTGGTATTTTGATCTCTATCATGTTGATGCTCAAGACATTTGGTGGGTTGAATACAGGAAATAAGAGCAATGAGATAAATAGTTGACAGTTACTATGAGCTGCAGATTTAAAAAGCCACCTTTCTCCTTCTGATGTGTATTGTGCTGCTGCCAGTACTGTAGGTGTTGGAGATGACAAGCAGCCTTTATCAAATATGAACAATGCTACCAGCCCTTCTGCTTCTTCTAATGTTTTGTGCAAACATTTTACACACATACTGTATATATATATCAGGGACATGCACAATTACCTTTCTCCTTCTAAGCTGAGGTGTCCTCTGGAGAAAGTCATTTCATTTGCATATGCTCATTTTGGAGATGCTTAAACGTTACTCAAATGTAACTACCAAATGATGAGCAACACACAGCAGTGTTTCCTTACTAAATGAATCAGCTGTTTTGACTAATGAATGATGACTAATGAATCAATGGGTTGAATAAATTATTCCGTGACTCACTCATTAAGTGATTAGCCGCCACCTACTGCTGGTTTTAGTTTCATATTTAAAAGTGTCATTTTATTTTCCCATCATATTTCTATATTCAAATTTTTATTTAAAAAAAAAAATCCCAACAATGTTGATACAGTTGTATTTGTACCGACTCAGATGCAACTTCTATTCCACCACTGCAGTGCAAAGATTCATTTTGTTGCTAATGATTTCATTTGATTGGTAACAGCTCTATATAGTGTCTTATTATTCTAAATGTATTTATTTATTTATTTATTTTAAATATAAGACATTTCTCAGGCAGTAAATATGGATCTTTCAGATGACATTGATGAGTGCTGGTCTGGTCTTGGTCTTAACTCGGTCTCGCCCTGCCTTGGTCTTGTCTTGGTCTCAACACACTCTGGTCTTGGTCTCGGTTTAGGTGGTCTTGACAATAACACTAGTGTGTTGATTAGCACAAAATGTGCAAGGCACAATAATAGCAATTTAATAATACATTTGATACAGGGATTGTTTCAAGAAAAAACATCACATTAAATAAATGACTACCATTCTGTTTTAATGCAAAAGTATGTTTTTTTATGTAGTATGAAAGCATGATTTAAAAATAAAACACTGTAAACATCTTATATAAATATTTATGTATCTATATTTATTTGTTTTCTAAGAGAGATATTTGATAAAGATGTACAAAAGTAATTGATGATTTGATCAAACAAGTCTCATGTTAACTTGTAAGTCTCTTGGCCATACATTTAGAAATATAATTTTGGTGCAACGCTGTGTCCCATAGACTTCCATTGTAAGTACAATTTTGATTGTAACACATTTAATGTAGTTAATTTAGCCTCTAGTTAAGTCTTTATTTTATGTTGGCCATTTGTTTGTTTCTTGCTATATCTCTCCCTCTGCAAATGACTCAGTTTGACTCTCCTCCGCTCTGTAATTCCCTTTCAGTGACTTTATCAAATCTTAGCTAGAGAGGGTTTGGGCGTAAAGACAGACCTGAATCAGCAGCTAATATGCCTCCATGTTTTGCAAAGAATCCAAAAAATAAATAAATAAAAATAGATTTTTACATTTTCTCTAAAGAAATGTGACTGGTGCTTGCATGTACCTCAGTTTGAGTGGTTTCCAGGCTACTATGTGGTGTGTTGTAAGCGATTCTTATGGCCTGAAGTTTAATACTTAAAGGGGTTAGGGGTTTGTTCAAAACTCCACAAATAAGCAATAGTAATAGTTCTGCTTGCTTTAGCAAACATCACTAAATATGTTTCTGGAGATAAGGACAGTGTGCACAGAAACCCTGGTGCAGTGTCAGGACTCTTTGCAAGCCGCAGCTCAGCTTTGATTGGCTGGCTGTTAGCGGCGCCAGCTCATTTGTTGTTTGATTCAGAGTGGTAGGACATCTATCAGCTATCTGTGCCTGTCCAACAATGAAACAGCCGGGGAGGCAGTCTTCCCTTTGTTAGCAGAATGGCTAAAGGTTGTGTAAACGGATGAGTGATGTGGGGTACTTGCAGTGTAATTGGCCACTAGAGAGCAAGATCTGTATTCTCAGCAGAGCACAAGTCTTGAGTCAAATTCATCGGTAGGTCAAAACAGGGAGATTGTTGTGCTGAATCATGATGCCTTTAGCTCAGCCAACTCTGGCATAACATTTTACATGAGCAAATGCTACCTTGTGGGTAGGCAGAACTGCATGTAAGTGATCAATTATGTATTTGAGTTAGCCAAGATTGTATTGTTTATTGAGAGAGCAAAGAATAATAAATATGTTTGAAATATAAGAGGCAGCGTTAGAAAGACCTTTGGGAACATACACAGTTCAATCACTCACACAAGAACACATGCAGGCCTGTTCACACCAAGAATAAAATGAGAAAGCAAAACAAATTGAAAGGAAAAAGCACTTTGCTCATTCACATGCTTCAATGCAAGAGACAACCCAACTGAGGTGATTATAGAGACAGTGTGAAATGGAAACATCTGGTATAATAACAATCACAGGGATGTTCTATTAGTAATTATAGAACAGCTGTTTTACTCATAAGATGCTAGGTAAGTATAGTATAAATATATTTTAAACAATATCAGTATCAACAGATTTGTGTTTATCTACAAACCCGATTCCAAAAAAGTTGGGACACTGTACAAATTGTGAATAAAAACAGAATGCAAAAATTTCAATATTTTATTCAGAATACAACATAGATGACATATCAAATGTTTAAACTGAGAAAATGTATCATTTTAAGGGAAAAATAAGTTGATTTTAAATTTCATGGCATCAACACATCTCAAAAAAGTTGGGACAAGGCCATGTTTACCACTGTGTGGCATCCCCTCTTCTTTTTATAACAGTCTGCAAACGTCTGGGGACTGAGGAGACAAGTTGCTCAAGTTTAGGAATAGGAATGTTGTCCCATTCTTGTCTAATACAGGCTTCTAGTTGCTCAACTGTCTTAGGTCTTCTTTGTCGCATCTTCCTCTTTATGATGCGCTAAATGTTTTCTATGGGTGAAAGATCTGGACTGCAGGCTGGCCATTTCAGTACCCAGATCCTTCTTCTACGCAGCCATGATGTTGTAATTGATGCAGTATGTGGTCTGGCATTGTCATGTTGGAAAATGCAAGGTCTTCCCTGAAAGAGACGCTGTCTGGATGGGAGCATATGTTGTTCTAGAACTTGGATATACCTTTCAGCATTGATGGTGCCTTTCCAGATGTGTAAGATGCCCATGCCACACACACTCATGCAACCCCATACCATCAGAGATGCAGGCTTCTGAACTGAGCGCTGATAACAACTTGGGTTGTCCTTGTCCTCTTTAGTCCGGATGACATGGCGTCCCAGTTTTCCAAAAAGAACTTCAAATTTGGATTCGTCTGACCACAGAACAGTTTTCCACTTTGCCACAGTCCATTTTAAATGAGCCTTGGCCCAGAGAAAACACCTGCGCTTCTGGATCATGTTTAGATATGGCTTCTTTTTTGACCTATAGAGTTTTAGCCGGCAACGGCGAATGGCACGGTGGATTGTGTTCACCGACAATGTTTTCTGGAAGTATTCCTGAGCCCATGTTGTGATTTCCATTACAGTAGCATTCCAGTATGTGATGCAGTGTCGTCTAAGGGCCCGAAGATCACAGGCATCCAGTATGGTTTTCCGGCCTTGGCCCTTACGCACAGAGATTGTTCCAGATTCTCTGAATCTTTGTAGATGATGATATCTTCAAACTCTTTGCAATTTTTCTCTGAGAAACTCCTTTCTGATATTGCTCCACTATTTTTCGCCATAGCATTGGGGGAATTGGTGATCCTCTGCCCATCTTGACTTCTGAGAGACACTGCCACTCTGAGAGGCTCTTTTTATACCCAATCATGTTGCCAATTGACCTAATAAGTTGCAAATTGGTCCTCCAGCTGTTCCTTATATGTACATTTATTTTTTCCGGTCTCTTATTGCTACCTGTCCCAACTTTTTTGGAATGTGTAGCTCTCATGAAATCCAAAATGAGCCAATATTTGGCATGACATTTCAAAATGTCTCACTTTCAACATTTGATATGTTATCTATATTCTATTGTGAATAAAATATAAGTTTATGAAATTTGTAAATTATTGCATTCCTTTTTTATTCACAATTTGTACAGTGTCCCAACTTTTTTGGAATCGGGTTTGTAGAATATCAGTCCCATTATCCAAAAGCTCATATGTTATAGTTTCCCCCCCCCCATCAATCTACATAGATAAATAAATGAAGGAACAAATGAACGAACAAACGACCGAATAAACCAATCAATCAATCAATCAATCAATCAATTAATTGGACAAATGGAAATTCGCTCATATGCATTTTTTAAAATAACTTTAAATAAACTTTTTTATAAACGTTTTTTTTTTTCCCAAATGTGTACATGTTTTTTTTGTTTTTTTTGTAATTCAAATGTGTAAAGGTAAAAAAAAAAATTAGGCAAAATTTTGCAGACAAAAAAGGTCCATTGTCAGTAATATAGTGATGTTTGAATCAAACGAAGCAGCTTTCTGTTCGATCAGCTGTGGCAAATTTGCGTGACCAAGTTGAACATGAGTAAAAAACTGCATGGGGAACTTTTCCAGCTCACATGGATTCCTATTGAAATGACTGGATTACACCAGTGATATTTCGCCGAGCAGCGATAAATGTGACCGCACCTTAACTGAAAATCATGTTAATGCTGGTTCAAATCCTGCTTGGAGTGGCAGAAATAGGACAATCTACGTTGGTGCCGAGACCCGGATCCGAGCTTCCTGGCTTCAAGAGGTGTACTTGTTAAAGTGGCTATTTGCCGGTTCAAGCCCCGCTCATATCGGGCCGAGTTGAACCGGTTACAAATTCATTAACCTCACATAATAACTTGTTCACATTATAATTTTTTAGGTGAAATTTCTATAACATTTTTAATTGTAAAAATGTTTTGTGCCTGCTCTGCATTCTCCCCTAACTGTCCTGTCCTTTTTTTTCACCTCACTTTTTTCATATCTTTCCTTGCAGATCGTTTTTGAAGCCACAGTTTCATCCGAGCAGAAGGGTTACATCGGCCTGGACGATATAGTGCTGTTAAACTACCCCTGCTGTAAGTTCTGTCCCTCTACACACTGAAACACACACTCACTGACCTTTTCCAGCCTAGAGGGGGGCGTATGACCAGGTCAGCCCATCCAGATTGAGGAACAAAGGTGGCCATTTCCTCTCATCAGAGTCTCGGGGCGCTTACTTTTGATCTGAATAGCCATCATGAAAGACAATTATCCACTGACACTTTGCCTTCCATTTCTCTTGTTCTTGCCCACGTCCACTTCCTGCGGCTGACCTTTTGTCCAGATATCACTCCATCTCTCTGTCCCAGCAGTTTCTGTCTCAGATTTATTTATTTTCTGGGGGAGAAGAAAGAAAAAGGGCCTCTCTCTTTGGCTTTTGTGCCCTGTGTGCCGCTACGTAATCTGTTGCTTCACTCAGGTGTGAATAAGAGCGAATCTCCTGTGTCCATCTCTATGCTGTTATTTTTCTCTCTTCTCACTCTTCCTGTGTCCTCACTCACCTGCTGGCCTACACTCCATTAGCTCTGCTGGAAGTGTGTGTTAGTGGACGCCACATAATTCTGCTCCAGTAGTTTGGACTGGGGCGCACGAAGCCATGGCCCACTGTGAGTCTCACTACCTGCTGACTTCTGGGAAATGCAGTGCAGTCATGCTGACAGGAATGCTGGAAAAAAGGAGATTGTATGCGGATGGGGATCGTGCTGTTGAATTGTGAGACTCAGTTTGTGGGCTGCTTTAATTTGATGGAGTCGACTGTAGGCATCCTGCATTTCAATTTTACACCCCACAGCAAGAACGTAATTGCAAATGCTCCAAAAACAGATAGACAAAGACTTTTACCCAAGTTTGTAAGCCCTGTGTTGAGCTTTTACGTATATTTAAAGAGGCTATTTTTCTGCATGAGTGTGGAGATGCTCTTACAATAAGAGAGGGATACATTGTGGTAATAATTTAACAAAACTTTGCTCATTAGTGGAAAAACCCTGCTATTACTAGAACTTATACTTAGGGTTAATGATTTGAACAAGCTCTCTAGCTTTAAACCACTTAGGCACATAACCATCCCACAAATAATCTTTTAAGATTAAATGTAATTACATTTTTTCTGGTTTTGTCAGCAAATCAAGTTCTCTTTGACACCTGGGCTGCGTTTCCCACAAGTATCGTGGGCTAAGTTGATCGTAGAAAACGTTAGTGGCAATGGTTTTCGCGATCTACTTGGGCTCACAGTGCTTTTGGGAAATGCAGCCCTACACAGTTTAAAGCTTTCTGTTCAAAATGCTGTTTTAAGCTGATAAAAGCTTTATTATTGCATTTGAAAAAAATACCCCGAGGCTCTGGAATGCACAAGAACATTATAATTGATTTTCTTGCTGTACAATTTCTTTCCTACACATTTGAAAAACTTTCCTGGAATCTGTAATAGCAGTAAAATCATTGCCGCATGCCTAGGCTTAAATAATGTAGACAGGACTCTAAGTGATCAGCACCACGGACAGCTCCACTTAGAGCCACTGGCACTGAATTGACATCACAAATCTCTTTGAGGGCCCTATCATACACCCTGTTTTTTGCTAGTTTCAGCCCAGCGCAGTTATAATTTTCACGTCCAGCACCACATTGTTTAAATAGCAAATGCACTCGCGCCCGTCTGTTAGACCATGGGTGTGCTGGTCTGAAAACGAGGTGTGTTCATTATTTTTTTTGTTATTTAAAGAGCGTGTTAGTAATATGCGTCTATAGGCGGGTGCACAATGCACACACAGGGACGCGCAGCAGCACACAAACATACCAAATATTAAAAATAAAAGGATTCCTCTCTATAGAAGCGTTCAGTCTTTCCGCTCGCAAATTTTGCCATGTAAATAGCGAATCCGCCATGGTGATTGGTTTGATTGGTTTATAGCATGTTACGCCCAAAACACACCGATGACTCATTAAGAGACTACATACAACCCTTTTGGACCATTCCTTTCCGTCATTAAACTAGAAAAAGTGGATTCGGACACGCTCTAAGTGCACCTGCGCCAAAGATCGTTAAAATAGGGCCATGAGAGTCTTAGGGTCAGTGAAATTTTATTTAAAGAAATGCATGACATTAAAGACTTTTACTTTGTAATATATTATTCTATATCAAATAAATGCTGTTCTTTTGAATTTTCTATTCATCAAATAATCCTGAAAAGAGGACAATCATATGATATGTTTCCTGAACAGCACATCAGCATATTAGAATGATTTCGGGAGTATTATGTGACACTAAAGACTGGAGTAATAGCTGCTAAAAATTCAACTTTGCCATTACAGGAATAAATTACATACTCAAATATATTCAAATACAAAACAGCTCTTTTAAATTGTAATAATATTTCACAATATAACAGTTTTTTATGTATTTTAATCAAATAAATGCGGCCGTGGTGGGTATAAAAGACTATTGTTGACATATAAATCTTTTCTCCTTTTAATATGTTGACTCCATTATATAAATGTTGAAAGTTTATTTATTATTATTAAAATGATTGCCAAAACATCCCAGGATGAAATCAAATCACTGAACTCTGAGGTTTAGCTAGTAACACTTTATGGATGGAAAATATCAATTAACTGATAACAAATGGCCATGCTTTCTATCAGCATTTTTTAAAAGTACATATATTTTTATAAAAACACTCAGATATACACTACCAGTCAAAACTTTGGACACACTTTCCTATTCTCTTTGTTGGGAAAGTGTGTCCAAACTTTTGACTGGTAGTGTATCTACTACTGCAATTTTCTGAATTATGTACAGTTGGGGTGTATAGTACAGTAACAGTGAACTTTAGACCAACTGAATACATGGCAAAAATTGCTGAGAGTCTCTGTAAACCTAAAATAAATTGCTAACTGATCACTATATTCCCTGACATGACATTATTTTGTTTGCTTGCAAGTAGCATTCATGTTTACAACTACTAAATCAACTAGTCATATTTATTTTATTAATCTGCAGTTATTATTATGCCATTATTAATCAGTAACAGTTTATTTTACAGTGTCCTTGTTACATATGAAGAGTTCATTTGCAAAAACATATAACTCCGTTTTTCTTAATTTTCATAAATCATGTTTTTTATTGTGCATTCCAAGTAATATCAATCAAACTGCAGTTGAGTTGATTTAAGTAATAATAACTAAAAAAATACAGGTAACTTAAAAAATTAAAGTTAATTGAAAGTATGTTTTTTTTATATATTAAAAGTTAGTTTTTTAGCAAAAGCAGATAACTCCACATTTCATGTTCAACAAAACCAAGTAATTGTAATTGCATTTAAAGCACAAGTGTGCACACACACGCACACACACACATACTAACAGATGGGCACACACATACACAGACGCAAACACGCTCACACACACACACAAACGCAGCGCATAAGGCGTTCAGCATGTAAGACGTGTATGGTGTACAAGGAGTTGCAATCCTTGACGAAACTCCCCTCAGCTAGCACGTATTTTCTAAGTGACTAGCAGCCTTGTCACCTGACCTGAATACCGTGCGCTGATTCGCTAAAACTGACTTATCGGCTTGTGTTCACTAACAACAAGGGTGCTTGTCGGTTTCTGCTGTAAAACGCGAACTCGCGATGCCTTGACAATACCGGCTTTTTTGACAAAACGTGTTTAGGGTTCAGAACGTGCTATATGTGGAGAATAACGCACGGCAGTCAGTTCATTTTTTTTTAAATTTCGTTTTTTGCAAATGAACTCTTCATATGTTACATGTACTTACTGTAGTAGTAACAGTAAATTATGCATAATTACAAGCAACTAACCCTAAACCAAACCCTATTCCTAACCCTACCTTATAGTAAGTACATGTTGTTAATTGATATTACTCAGTAAATGAATGTATAATTACACTGTAACAAGTGTAATTATTAAACAAGTGCAATTATTGTTCAAATAAAGTGTAATCAAACAATAATTTAAAATTCAGCATACTATAATAATAAAAGTAAATGATGCATAATTACAAGCAACTAACCCTAAACAAAATCCTCACCCTAACTCTAAACTTAACCCTATATTAAGTACATGTACACTAAAGGGATAGTTCACCTAAAAGTGAAAATTCTGTCATCATTTACTCACCATCAAGTTGTTCCAAACCTGTATACATTTATTTGTTCTGCTGTACAAAAAGGAAGATATTTGGAATATTGTTTATAACCAAGCAGATCTCGCCACCCATTGACTACCATAGTATTTTTTATTAATAAAAAAATCTGCTTGGAGATCAGACTTTTCATTTTTGGGTGAACTATCCCTTTAATATTACTCAGTATTTATTTGTGTAATTACACTGTAACAACATCACCCTAAAATAAAGTTTAACCTAAACCAAATTATTATGTAAATTTGTATTAATATAAGCATACATCACATTTGTGTGGCACGCATTTCAAATCAATCACTAATGAAGTTCAATGATTTGAAGATAGTTGCCTCTAGACAACACAGCAGCTCACTAGGTTTGAATCAGCTATAGTTCAGACAGTAGTAGCATATGTAATTTCTTCTGCACCTTCAGCTGGCTGTGCATTACCTAAAGTATAATCTGCATTAATGAATGATAATAGAGGGTGTTTCTGAGAAATTCAAAGCTATTGAGGCATACTGTCTGTACAAAAGTCCGGCTCGTCCCAGAACCGCTGTTTCTCTTTGAGAAACTCACCCAGAAGCCCTTACCGCAAAAAAAAAAATCACCTCAAGCAACAAGCATTTGTCGTCTTGAATGACAATGGAGTGAAGAACCTGTCCCAGGGTCAGGGTGAAAGACTGTCACCATGGAGACAGGTTTCCCAAAAGCACCAGATCACTGTGGTCCTCTGCAGATGGAGCCGCCCCAACAGATATCTTTTCACACACACTTTTACAAAGGCTGCATGATAGTCTTACAATACAATATCAGACAGCCCAACCTTAGGCGTTCACACTTCCCCTTTTCAACACTCTTGACATTTTTGTGTTTGTTTATGGTCGTGTTTTCCGCCTGTGTTTTCACCAACAAATGAATGCACACACTAGATGATTCGGCCAGACCACAAGACCATACACCTGTCGATTGTAGTAACGATTTCATAGTGGCAATTCCAACGACTAGTCTGTGCAACCCCTAGTTTAAGCCCGACGCAGTTATCATTTTCACTTCCAGCGCCACGTTGTTTAAATAGCAAATGCACTCGCGCCCATCTTTAAAATTAAAAAAATGCATATATTAATAAATTAATTCCAAATCTATTAGTTAATTCAAAAATACATTATAAATGTAGGTTTTTTTTTTTTAAGTAGTAAAGCTGTTTTATTACTAATACTAATACCCCCCCCCCAGCATTTTTTTTTTTAAAGTTGCCAGCCTCGCCAGCGTTTTTGATCATTTTCACAAACATTTCATGGACCCCCGAATATTTTGTTTTATGAATATCTGAACATGCAATATATCAAAAGACAAAACAGACCCTATGCTTTAAAAAAAACCAAAAAACTTTATTCTAGCTTCATGCATCAACACTTGAATGTGGGTAAGTTTCATAAAAAAGCAACATTTTGAGCAAAAAGCTGAGAAAAACGTGTTTTTGTCAATGTTACGATTCTATTATTAGATCGCAACAAAATAAGGGAGACGCCACACACAACCGCTGCATAAACAATAAGATTTATTTAACTAAAGAAATAGACATGAAATGTCAAGTGATCAGTGTAAATGTTAGTCAGCGTGTCAGCGTGTGAGTGTAAGTAGCAAGTACAAGTGACATCAGTCCAACCAAGCATAACCAACGGAAAGTCCGAATCAACACAGGGGAAGATGGATCAACCGAGAACTCCGATGCGGCTGTGGTCTCCCGTAACCCCAGCATCCCTTTAGTTCTCTGACAGTCTCATGATGAGCACCTAGCAAGCAATAGGTCTTCCGTCTCTGTTTGATCCAGTCACTTTTAAAGTGCCCTGATTTAATTCAGGTGTGGAGCCACACCCTCCAACAGTCAGTCACCTGTAACTCAGGGACAAACAAAACTCACAGAGCCGTCACAGTCAAAGACTACATTGAGATCGGATTCAGAACGATGACCAAAACATAGATGGAGTAGATTGAGTCCATCAACACCCCCCAAAGCTTGCACAATCCTATAGCTCATTTCATTCAGTAACATTAGGCAGTTTTGGTTTATATTCTGTTTAATGTTGGTGATCATGTTATTTTACATATGATTACATATGGTATTGCTTGTTTCTGCTTCTTCTTCACATGTGTTTTGATCTGGAGATTCTCTACTCTTTCAGAAGATGTGTAATAATGCCCCCTACCATATAGCAGTGAAAACACAGAAAGTCAGAAAATTAGTTTTCTCACAAATGACGGAAATTTCCGTCAATGGCGGGGAAAGAGTTAAACATACTTGCAAATATCAGGAAGCCATTTTGTTGACACGTAAGAACAAAGTAATAAAAAAGAAAAATTGCATCACAGAGAAGACCCCATGACTTTGTGCAAAGGTCAGTAAGTCTTATACAAATATATGAAATTGAAGATTAGTTCCATCAATGTCATATGGAATACCTCCAAGAAAACATGATTGAAAAATGCATGACATTTGTTAACAATGACTTTGTTTGCTCACAATATATTTTGTCTTAAATAAAGATTAAGATGTGTAGTCACATGCATTCAATTTGAGAATTTGTAAGAAAATATTTTATTACTGCATTAACGCAAGACACTACAGGCAACCCTTTTTTTTTAGATTCTTGCTTCCATAAAATGTCTTCTTTTAGTGGAAAGACAATATCTATTTACATCTCTAGATTTGAATTACAATACATATTTTTAAAGGCCATTTTCTGAAGCTTTGCAGTATTATCTATATTCTCAAGGTTTTTACAGAAGGGTTTGTTCATATAACATTCACCTGATGTAAATAGCATTTTTTTTTCTAAATATATGGTGTTTTTTTTCTGACTGTTAACATTATTTTCTGATTTATGGAGTAAAAACAGGCATTCAAAATTCTCCCTATAAAAACCTTAATCTCTAATACAGTATGTCAGCTAAATGAGAAAATAATTTTGAACCCGGCTTAATCCAATGTTCAGATTTATTTTCTGGAAATGTGTGCAAATTTGTGAATATTTAATTAGATTCAATTATATTAGAGTGCATTATTTGCATATTTAAAAAATTGTCTTAATGTACTGTGATTAATCAACTGGGGATATATAGTAAAAGTATTTATTTATTTTTTATAGTTATTTTTGGTCCAACAATTCTGTTGAAATTGTATAAAACATTTTTTTTTAAAACATATGAAACCAACATGAAAACAAAGCTATATTTATTTGGCAAACAGAAATAAAAAGAGAAGGAATATGGATTATGGGAGGATTCCATTAAGCAGTTTCAGATTCACTGATCAGTGGCCAGATTTAGTTGTCAGTGAACTAAAGAGTTGTGACAAAAACAGCCCATTGTGTTTACCCAGAATCCTGTGCTCTTGCCAAAGGCAGCGCTGTGAGGTTTTTGCTCAGATACCACACAGTTCCACTAGAACTAGAGCGAAATTATGCCGCTGGAGTCACAACCAGAGCAGACAGGCTTCTCTGTCCTACATTTCCCTTGTTTGCTTTACGGATATTTGCTAAATTGACTAGACGGTGGGTTGTCCGAATGTCTGAACAACTATCCAGCCTCAAGGAAAAGTTCAGGTTCATGTCAACAAGACACCAATCATTTCTCAAAGACCTTTCACATAGCAGGTGTTCTTCCATTCAAAAACAGAAGGGCGGAGGTCAGTTGGAATGTACAAGAATTTACCTTGTTATTTAATACGTTTTTGTCAGTGCAAACAGAGGACCCAGGAGTGAAGGCGGTTCAAACACAAGTTTATTGACGAAAGAAACAAAGGCAGTCAGCCGTGCGGAAGACGCTGAACTGGAGAGAACGTAAAGTCTTTAACTTGTAAGTGCGGGGTCTGGGCTCCGTAGCGGGCAGGCAGGTAGCGCTACAATCTCCCCAGTCGACAGACACCGAACCGCTTGCAGCAGCGAGGCAGGCAGCCACGAACAGCGGGATGGCTGGGCAGAGAACAGGTATGACGAGCAGCACCAGATGGAACATGATAGTACAGGACAAGACTTAACTCAGAACAATAGTGAGACGAGTAAATTTACTCCCATAGTAAATGGGAGATCAAAACTAAGACCACAGGCATACGTTAGCAATAATCCGACAAAGAGCAGAGCGAACAGCAGGGAGAAATAGCAGAGAGAATCAGGGTGGAGCGGGAACAGGTGCGGGGCAATCAGCGCGAACGCTGATTGAGATAGCAAACAGCTGAGTGCAGGTAGACAGAGAGAGACAGACCAAACCCAACTCATGACAGTTTTACCTTGATCATGTCAAGAGATTATGGAAACAACAGTAAGATGGTCAAAATATGTTGATGAAAACACTGCTTTGATGGTTGTTGTGTCTTGATACATTTAGTGATGCAACTTCTCAGAGAGGGTTTTTATCATGCTTATAGTATGACAGTTACTGTTAACTTTCTCTACAATTTTCTTCAGAAAAATCATTTTTATCCATTATGGAAAAGCAAAAAAAATATATTCTCACACAAATATTTTGTGCATCCTATGTTTCAGTTTCATTGAAATTGTCTTGTGAAAAATCTAAATACTAATTTGAAGGGATAGTGAAAATTCTGTCATTGTTTACGCACCCTCAAGTTGTTCCAAACCTGTATAAATGTCTTTGTTCTGCTGTAACAAAGGAAGATATTTGGAATATTGTTTGTAACTAAGCAGATTTCAGGCCCCATTGACTACCATAGTATTTTTTTTTTTTTCCTACTATGATGGTGCTCGAGATCTGTTTGGTTACCCATATTCTTCCAAATATCTTCATATATATATATATACAGGTTTGGAACAACTTGAGGGTGAGTAAATGATGACAGAATTGTCACTTTTGGGTGAACTATCCCTTTAAATTAGTATTTAGATTTTTCACAAGACAATTTAAATGAAACTGAAACATAGGATGCACAAAATATTTGTGTGAGAATATATTTTTAAACTATCCCTTTAAGTTTAAATTATTTTTATATTATTACCAGCCAAATAACCCCATGCAACTAAAAAAAGGTTTTACAAAACACCTTGCGACTATAATCATATGAAGTTATTTCTTCTGTTGTTGACATTTTGAACACATTATCGTAATTGTCCTCACAATGTTTCCAAAAATATTATCTACAATAATAAAACACTATGTTGGGTCCATTGTTATGGTTTGAAATATTTTTGTGAGTTCAATTCAAATTGGACCATCCGACCTATCTCTAGGCACATTGTTTACGGAATGGCACTGTTTTGCTATATTGGAGCTTGAAGTTCTGTGTCGGCAGCGCAAAAGCACTCGCAAGTAGAGGAACAAAGATTTACTCTCCTCTGAAAATTGCTGCCATCATGTTTGATTGGGACTAGACTTAATAGTCATCCTTAAAATCAGTTATTTTACTCTTATATTCAATAACAGGGAATGCATCAGTGCAACCAATACACTAGTGCTGCTAGTATTACAGCAACAAAAATGGCATTTAAGCCACCACCATCCTGCTTCAAATTATAAGTTACCTATTAAACGGTCAATAAAACACCATGCAGCTCTGGCCTCGCCGCTCACTCAGGCAGAACAAACTGAGATTTCATTGTATCCATTCACATCTGGCTTTTTTGAGTCGCTGCCATAAGAAAGCCATCATTAAACTGCATGGACTTCACTTATTAGTGACATGTTAGCAGACTGATGCAATTATAGATGAGAGCTGAAAGGCCACTGAAGAGATGTATTGGGTGGAAGCGAACAAAGTGCTTTTCAAGAACCCTTCTTTAGGTAAAGGCTATAGAATTTTCTTTAGATGGTAGTTTGCAAGTGTTTTAAGCATTCAACGCTTGCAGACTTTTCATTATTATGCTCTGAAAAATATGAAAGGCTTATAGGAATTGAACGTCTACCTCCTGTCTGGCCAGCTATTTTGTTTTGCATTGGTCACGTTGCATTCACTCAGATTCACTAACAGAAAATAAAGCTGGCAGCGCTTGTATTTTTAGCAAAGTGTCCGGGATAAGTGAAGTGCAGTTATGTTATGGCACCGGTGCTCTTGATATCGAGAGCGAGTAATGATTTTATGCTGAGTTGACAAGCACAGGCAGATAAGAACAAATGAGGCATTCCGTGGGCATGAAGACAAAACATGACGCTTAGAGATAAGTGATATGAATGGATTGCATAACAACTGGGGAAACGGTATAAATCATTTTTATTTTGCACTTTATTGGAAAATGGTGAGAGCTAAAAAAGATTTAAGAAGTAACAAATGCTAAAAATACACTATATTGCCAAAAGTTTTGGGATGCCTGCCTTTACATGCACATGAACTTTAATGACATCCCATTTTTAATCCGTAGGGTTTGATATGGAGTTTGCCCACCCTTTGCAGCTATAACAGCTTCAACTCTTCTGGGAAGGCTTTCCAAAAGGTTTAGGAGTGTGTTTATGGGAATTTTTGACCGTTCTTCTAGATGTGCATTTGCGAGGTCAGGCACTGATGTTGGACGAGAAGGCTCTAGAGTCCAGTGGCGGCATGCTTTACACCACTGCATCCGACGCTTTGCATTGCACATTCCGCTTGATGTAAGGCTTGGATGCAGCTGCTCGACCATGGAAACCCATTCCATGAAGCTCTCTACGCACTGTTCTTGAGCTAATCTGAAGGCCACACAAAGTTTGGAGGTGTGTAGCTATTAACTCTGCAGAAAGTTGGCGACTTCTGTGCACTGTGTGCCTCAGCATGCGCTGACCCAACCTATCACAGTACAACAAAACCTCACAGGCTTCAATAATTAATTAAAAGCTAAAAATGAATGAATGAATAATTAAAAACGAATTATACAACAGAATGATGGTGTAAAGAACCCAAGAGCAGTTTTTTTTTCATCCAAGACATGAAACAAAACAAAACATGAAACTTGAGCTCGACTTTACTATAAACAATGACCTGGAAATTAGAACATGGAACAGCATACGTACTTCAACACACAACAAGGAACCATGGAAAACATGGGGGCTTAAATAAAAGACAATTGGTAATCACATGACATAAGCAACCAATGACAAAACAGAACTGATAACTAGGTAAAAGGAAAATGAACCAATGTGAATGAATTATTACTATTTTAATTTACCATGGTATTTACAGAAGATGGCAATAAAATCGTATTTACTTGTTAGTGTAATATCACTAATATTTAACAAGTAATAAAGTAAAATCTTATAATATATATATATATATACAGTGGGGAGAACAAGTATTTGATACACTGCCAATTTTGCAGGTTTGCCCACTTACAAAGCATGTAGAAGTCTGTAATTTTTATCATAGGTACTCTTCAACTGTGAGTGACGGAATCTAAAACAAAAATCCAGAAAATCACATTGTATGATTTTTAAGTAATTAATTTGCATTTTATTGCATGACATAAGTATTTGATACATCAGAAAAGCAGAACTTAATATTTGGTACAGAAACCTTTGTTTGCAATTACAGAGATCATACATTTCCTGTAGTTCTTGACCAGGTTTGCACACACTGCAGCAGGGATTTTGGCCCACTTCTCCATACAGACCTTCTCCAGATCCTTCAGGTTTCGGGGCTGTCGCTGGGCAATACGGACTTTCAGCTCCCTCCAAAGATTTTCTATTGGGTTCAGGTCTGGAGACTGGCTAGGCCACTCCAGGACCTTGAGATGCTTCTTACGGAGCCACTCCTTAGTTGCCCTGGCTGTATGTTTCAGGTTGTTGTCATGCTGGAAGACCCAGCCACGACCCATCTTCAATGCTCTTACTGAGGGAAGGAGGTTGTTGGCCAAGATCTCGCGATACATGGTCCCATCCATCCTCCCCTCAATACGGTGCAGTCGTCCTGTCCCCATTGCAGAAAAGCATCCCCAAAGAATGATGTTTCCACCTCCATGCTTCACGGTTGGGATGGTGTTCTTGGGGTTGTACTCATCCTTCTTCTTCCTCCAAACACGGCGAGTGGAGTTTAGACCAAAAAGCTCTATTTTTGTCTCATCAGACCACATGACCTTCTCCCATTCCTCCTCTGGATCATCCAGATGGTCATTGGCAAACTTCAGACAGGCCTGGACATGCGCTGGCTTGAGCAGGGGGACCTTGCGTGCGCTGCAGGATTTTAATCCAATGACGGCGTAGTGTGTTACTAATGGTTTTCTTTGAGACTGTGGTCCCAGCTCTTCAGGTCATTGACCAGGTCCTGCCATGTAGTTCTGGCCTGATCCCTCACCTTCCTCATGATCATTGATGCCCCATGAGGTGAGATCTTGCATGGTGCCCCAGACCGAGGGAGATTGACCGTCATCTTGAACTTCTTCCATTTTCTAATAATTGCGCCAACAGTTGTTGTCTTCTCATTAAGCTGCTTTCCTATTGTCCTGTAGCCCATCCCAGCCTTCTGCAGGTCTACAATTTTATCCCTGATGTCCTATACAGCTCTCTGGTCTTGGCCATTGTGGAGAGGTTGGAGTCTGTTTGATTGAGTGTGTGGACAGGTGTCTTTTATACAGGTAATGAGTTCAAACAGGTGCAGTTAATACAGGTAATGAGTGGAGAACAGGAGGGCTTCTTTAAGAAAAACTAACAGGTCTGTGAGTGCCGGAATTCTTACTGGTTGGTAGGTGATCAAATACTTATGTCATGCAATAAAATGCAAATTAATTATTTAAAAATCATACAATGTGATTTTCTGGATTTTTGTTTTAGATTCCGTCTCTCACAGTTGAAGAGTACCTATGATAAAAATTACAGACTTCTACATGCTTTGTAAGTAGGAAAACCTGCAAAATCGGCAGTGTATCAAATACTTGTTCTCCCCACTGTATATATAGCAAATATTCATATGGGATTAATTGTGATTCATTTGATTAATGAATCAGTATCTCATGCAATCAACCTGATTACAGTTTTAATTGGATAATAATTGCTACTTCTCTTTTTCCACAGATAAAGTGCCTCATTTCTCCAGACTCGGGGATGTGGAGGTGAACGCAGGGCAGAACGCCACATTTCAGTGTGTGGCAACCGGACGATCTGCTAAGACTGATCCCTTCCTGATGGAGGTTAGTGTGTATGAGGGAATTTGAATTTTAATAAGCTGCTATTGCTTAATGAAGCAGCAAGCTTAGAAAAAACTATATTTGGGACATTAAACTGCTGGAAGTCGGAAACATGTGACCTTCAGAAAAGAAAAAGGAAAAAACTCATTAAAATTCAGTGCACTTCCTTTTTAATTAAGCAGCGGCAATTGCACTTCCTGGCCCTATTTCATGTGTAGAGAATAGTTGGAATTATTTTATTATTAAATGTCATTTATCTCTACATTATGCGCAGAGTTACAAAAATATACAAACGTCATACCTGAGTAACAGTGAGTCAAGTTAAATATTTTACAAAAATATTAGCCTTGTTTTAATAAAATATCTATACACCTTTAAAACAAGACACTTGTTTTTGGGAAGAAAATTGCATAAGATACTAAGACCTTTTTTGACACTTTTTTTTTCTGTTGTTTTAAGAAAAACATTGCTAAATATATTATTTTATTAAGCAGTATAGGTCATCACCAAAGCTCAACCCAAAATTGCTACAACACACTTTTCTGTTTGTGATAAAGATCATCATTATCACCAATACAGCTGTATTATTTTATGCAGTTTGCAGATATGTATTTGCAATAGCGAGTTATAATGTTATAATATAACTCAATTGCGAGTATATATATCACAATTCTGAGAGAAAAAGTAAGAATTGCGAGATATAAACTCACAATTGCGAGATAATTTTTTATTACACGGCTCTGTGGAATACCTGATTCTGATTGGTCAATTGCGCCATCCAGTGATATGTTATTCCCCATAGCAACTGGTAAAAACTGATAACACAGGCTCCTAAGGGATAATGTACATCCTGTATGTAAGGGATAATGTACACCCTGCCGGTTGTTATCGCAGAATAAACCCCTTCAGAGTGATGCAAGACGCCTCCGCTTAATTATTCTGCACTAACAACCGGCTGGGTTTACACTTTCCCTTACATAGCACGCAACTGCGACTTTATATCATGCAATTTTGACTTTATAACTCACAATTGTAAGTTTATATCACGAAGAGAAAAAAAAGTCATAATTGCAAGATGTAAACTCACAATTGCAAGAAAAAAGTCAGAATTGTGAGATAAAAACTCGCTAATTACTTTTTTTTGTTTTTTATTCAGTGACGGAAACAAGTTTCCATAGGAACATTTATAATAACATGAAAATGTACTTAAAAATATGTATTATGTATATCTCTTTGTTGCTGTACCAATTATTTTGTGTCACAGCAGAATTCACTTACAGCTTACCACACAGAATCTTCTTGAGGAATTTTATCTAGTATTCCCATTGCACATCCAGTTTATGATTTATGGTGCTGCTAATAGGTCTGTAATACGTGGAGATACCCATTAACATTCTCATTAATCTCAATGGCAGCTGCTTGTCTGGTGCAGGGCCCCCCAGAAGCAATTTGAAATCTGCCATCTTTGCTCACGGACCACAGATTGTTTTGAGGCAATAACCTGAGCCACGAATGCCATATAATCGTTTCACAGCAACAGGAAAATGACTTCATGACTATGATTATTGGCTGGTGGCACACAAAAGTTGCACAGTGCAAAACCACTAGTGAGTAAAATGAGTTGTGACTTCAAATTCATTTCACAATTTTAAGAGCCACCATGCTAACCAGCCAAATCTCAAGCCTTCAGTGTGGCACCTCTTAAGAGACATTTTTGCATATACAGTTGCAAGAAAAAGTATGTGAACTGCTTGCAGAATCTGTGAAAATGTGAATAATGTTAACTAAATAAGAGATATCATACAAAATGCATTATTTTTTATTTAGTACTGTCCTGAATAAGATATTTTACATAAAAATGTTTACATATAGTCCACAAGACAAAAAAAATAGCTGAATTTATTAAAATGACCCGTTTAAAAGTTTATGAACCATTGATTCTCAATACTGTGTCATTACCTGGATGATCCACAGCAGTTTTTTTGTTTTGTGATGGTTGTTCTTGAGTCCCTTGTTTGTCTTGAGCAGTTAAACTGCCCAATATTCTTCAGAAAAATCCTCCAGGTCCTGCAAATTCTTCAGTTTTCCAGCATCTTTTGCATATTTGAACCCTCTCCAGCAGTGACTGCATGATTTTGAGATCCATCTTTTCACACTGAGGACAATTGAGGGACTCAAACACAACTATTAAAAAAGGTTCAAACATTCACTGATGCTCCAGAAGTAAACACAATGCTTTAAGATCCGGGGGTGAAAAGCACTAAATAAAAAATAACACATTTTGTATGATATCTTTTATTTTGTTAAAATGATTCACATTTTCACAGATTCTGCAAGCGGTTCACACACTTTTTCTTGCAACTGTATATATATATATATATATATATATATATATATACACACCGATCAGGAATAACATTATGACAGGTGAAGTGAATAACACTGATTATCTCTTCATCATGGCACCTGTTAGTGGGTGGGATGTATTAGGTAGCAAGTGAACATTTTGTCCTCAAAGTTGATGTGTTAGAAGCAGGAAAAATGGGCAAGTGTAAGGCTTTGAGCGAGTTTGACAAGGGCCAAATTGTGATGGCTAGACGACGGTAAGAGCATCTCCAAAACTGCAGCTCTTGTGGGGTGTTCCCGGTCTACAGTGGTCAGTATCTATCAAAAGTGGTCCAAGGAAGGAACAGTGGTGAACCAGCAATAGGGTCATGGGCGGCCAAGGCTCAGTGATGCACGTGGGGAGAGAAGGCTGGCCTGTCTGGTCCAATCAAACAGACAAGTTAATGTAGCTCAAATTGCTCAAGAAGTTAATGCTGGTTCTGATAGAAAGGTGTCAGAATACACAGTGCATCGCAGTTTGTTGCGTATGGGACGGCATAGTTGCAGACCAGTCAGGCTGCCCATGCTGACCCCTGTCCACCTCTGAAAGCGCCAACAGTGGGCACGTGAGCATCAGAACTGGACCACGGAGCAATGGAAGAAGCTGGCCTGGTCTGATGAATCACGCTTTCTTTTACATCACGTGGATGGTCGGGTGCATGTGTGTTGCTTACCTGGGGAACACATGGCACCAGGATGCACTATATGAAGAAGGCAAGCCAGTGGAGGCAGTGTGATGCTTTGGGCAATGCTCTGCTGGGAAACCTTGGGTCCTGCCATTCATGTGGACGTTACTTTGACACGTACCACCTACCTAAGCATTGTTGCAGACCATGTACACCCTTTCATGGAAACTTTATTCCTTGGTGGCTGTGGCCTCATTCAGCAGGATAATGTGCCCTGCCACAAAGCAGAAATGGTTTAGGAATGGTTTGAGGAGCACAACAACGAGTTTGAGGTGTTGACTTAGCCTCCAAATTCCCCAGATCTCAATCCAATCGACCATCTGTGGGGTGTGCTGAACAAACAAGTCCAATCCCTGGATGCCCCACCTCGCAACTTACAGGACTTAAAGGATCTGCTGCTAACATCTTGGTGCCAGATACCACAGCACACCTTCAGGGGTCTAGTGGAGTCCATGCCTCGAAGGGTTAGGGTTGTTTTGGCAGCAAAAGCAGGACCAACACAATATTAGGAAGGTGGTCATAATGTTATGCCTGATCGGTGTATATATATCTACACATGTGCTCGATAGTATATTTGGTCACTGTATTGTGTTTTTCCTCATGACTCACCTCACTGTTGTCTCTCACACAATGTGCTGCATTTATGACAGCGTGTCAAGTTAGAAAAAGTGGTAACACTTAATAATAAAATTGCATGCTATGAATCATTAGTTAAACATTAGTAAATAGTTAATTCATCATTTATAAAGCATTAATAGACATTAATAAGCAGTTTATAAATACAGCTATAAATGCTTTATTCTTGATTTATAAGCATATCTATAATGTGTTTAATAATTGTATTTTCATACTTTATTAATGATCAATTTATAATTTCTAAATTAAGTATTACATGATTTACAAACCAGTTATTTAGGAGTTGTCAGTGGTTCATAAGATCATTTAGAAAGTGTAAGTAGATGATTGATAAACTATTTAAATGTACATTTAAATTTAGACATATAGTAATAGTTATTCAGTGTGTTAATAAATGCTTTATTAACATGTATTCTACTGTAATTCATGATTAATTCAGGTAGTTATAAACATTTAGTAGTTTTCAGTTAACTATTTTTGTGAGCTCATCTAAAGTGAGGACAATTTATGCCTCGTAAAGCTTTTACAAAGGAGATTTAAAGGCACAGTTATCTTCTAAACAGAAAAAGGAAACAAACACAACACAGAGTGATACAGAACATAGGAATATTTATTTCAAGATGAAAAACAAAATTAAACTGTACAACTGGTAACTTGATATAAAATTAAAATGAACCCTTAAAGACCGAGACAGCCGCCCGTGGCTAAAAATAACTATCGTTCTAAAATGTTTAATAACTTTTAAACCGCTAATCCAATCTGTATGCTGTAAAATGCACCGTAAATCTCAGCTTTTCAGAAGTATCACTTTTCTCACAATTGATCATTCAGAGGCTCCGTAGCGAGCGTGGATGCGTCATCAAAATCTGCAGCATTGATTCGTCAAGGAAACGCATGTGGGTTGTTCCCCTAACAGAAAACAGAGCCAAACAGAAACGATTGTTGATCATTAGTCCCACCCCCCCATGCCCAGATTCGTTGAAACTGTCATCAACTCAACCAATAAACATAGTGTTTGGTCTTTTGAACCACCAATCACGTTTCTCTGAAAAAAAAAAACGTGAAAGTGGGTGTGTATTTGCATGCATGAAAATAATCAGAAATAAACGGATGCAGAGCACTCGCACAGCACACAAAAGTCAGTATATTTCTCTATTTGTATGTAGTTTGTGTTTTACACCATTTTCACTCAGTAAATTTTCCTCAATTTGTATTTGAGAAAATTATTTGCACCGTTTGTTCATTTACAGTATATTTTATTGCACAGTTTGTTGTCACAACTTGTTACATTGTTTGCATTTGTTGTTCATGTTCAAATGACAATATATTTCTCTGAAGAAAAATGTTTGCTTCAGTGTTCTGTTATTATATAACAATCTTTCTATTTACTTTACTCCCTGAACTTTTTTGGACACATCTACATTGTCAGTAAATAAAATACACCTGTTTTCACTCAAAAACGCCTAGAATAATATTATAATATTATTCTAGTAATATTATAATATTATAATATTGCTAGTAATCTTTATTATAATATTATAATAAATGGCTATAACTATAACGTTTTTCTTAAAATTCTATTAATTTAATCCATTCTCAGACTAAATAAATGTAAAATTGGGACTTCAAATGAGCTAGATGGAAACTTCAGGTTCTCCTGTTTAAAATGATATATGGCACTTATGATATATGTTCTAGGTCTTTAAGGGTTAAACCTCTTCAATGTCATAAAAAAAAAATTCCTGTTACACTTAGTTTCTAGTAAAATGAAATTAAGCTTCTGCAACCTGATATAAAAAATAAATTCCTGTAAAGTGTAAACATTGCTGAATAAAAATTTACCAGTGCCAACACTGGATTACAGGAGTGCCAAAATTCAACAAATAAAATTTGTATAATATAATAAAATATTTCAGTGTCAAAACGACCTCAGTACTAACTTTAAAACATTAGAGAACATCTACACTTTCTAAATGATCTTATGAACCACTGACCACTCCTAAATAACTGGTTTGTAAATAATGTAATACTAAATTTAGTATTTAAGTATGAAAATACAATTATTAAACACATTATAGATATGCTTATAAATCAAGAATAAAGCATTTATAGCTGTATTTATAAACTGCTTATTAATGTCTATTAAAAATTATGAATTAACTATTTACTAATGCTTAACTAATGATTCATAGCATGCGGTTATTATAAAGTGTTACCGAAAAAGGATTAAAACTGTGGGGATTGTGTTCCATTGTGATGCGCTCCATTTAGCTGTTTTTTAACACAAAAATGAATCCTGTGTCAGCACTCCCTATCAGGCTGACCTGTTCTCGCTTTCAGTTTTTATGCTTGGTATTAGAGCAGAGGTCTTACCCCAGGCCATGTGGATTCTTGTCTTACAAACATTTCATTCTCTCATTCATGTTGTTGAGAGGTTCAGTATAATTCCATTATACTAGAAAAGTCACACAAGTTTGAGCTTGGTTGTGCTAGAACAGTCCAGTATTAAAGAAAGCTACAGCAAATTGAAAAACCACTCTGGAATTTCTGCCATGTCCAGAAGCAGTGCATGACACTAGTTGTTTGGTGTTAAAAGTACACAGATTCATTTTTCCATTTCCCCCCCTAGGTTTTACACCTAAAGCAATTCTTTGTAGTTGGATGAATAAACAGTATGATATGCTACTACTAGATATGCAAGATAAACCATTATGTAATGTTTTGTCTGAAGTTCCTTGATTTCACCACTAGATTATTTCTACCCAGATTAATTCTCCTTGGTTAAATGGTTGTAATGCTCTCACCTGTGTTGAATCACACCTAATGATAAACCCTATTTAAGGCCTCACTGCCTTTTGTTCTTGTTCAGTCCTGATGTTAGCCTAAGCATTGTCATTCCTAAGAATTTTTGGGTTTGAGATTTTTTTTCCTGCCTTCTGTTTTGTTCTTGGATTGTATGTTTTTGTTACCTTTTTGTGGATTTCTGGATTTATCTTTCTGGACTGATGTTTAAGAAGATCTCTTCTGTCTGGATTACTCTTTTTTTTGTATTGCCTCTCAAGGAGAGTTGTTTGAGTTTCCCTGTAGCACATTTACCTAAAGTGCTAACTAAGACTGTTGCTATTATTTTGTTTTTTTTTCCATCTGAAGTAAAGAGCCAAAGATTAAACTCAGACTTTTGGAGTTTTACTGTTCCTTATTCCTCTGCATTTGGGTTCAACCTCCTCCAGTGGTGGAGTGGTTAGCATCAAGGACAGACACACCGGAAACCCGAGTTTGACCCCCATCTGGATCATAATACCATTATCTAACATAAAATGAACATAGCAAAAGTAGATCATTTTAAGCACATTATTTGTCTGCATTGCCCCCAACCACACACAGAGAGAGAGAGAGAGAGAGAGAGAGAGAGAGAGAGAGAGAGAGAGAGAGAGAGAGAGAGAGAGAGAGAGAGAGAGAGAGAGAGAGAGAATGAGAATATTTTGGTTATGGCTGTATCCAGCAATTAAAATCCCACAACATTATCACAACTTTATAATCTGTTCAACTGCTGAAAAACAATTTTAATTAATTACATTTAATTTTGATTACCAATAATACAATAATACCATATTTGCTCTGCTTGCATGATTTCCCTCTGTAAAAAAAAAAATGTCAATGACTCATTATATGTCATTTGATGTGTTCAAACTATTAATACATTTGTTCAGCTATTATAAGATGATCAAAGAAATTCTGTTTGGTAAGGATGTGCCCGAAGCCGAATACCTTATTCAGAAAGGCACGGATAATGGCTTCAAAATTAATAACGAATTCTAACAAATAATTGGAAAAATATTCTGCAGACACTTCTCGTGTTTGCTGGATAACAGGTGAGCTAGGGGAGAGCATGATATTATAGCTAAATAAACCTCTAAAATCATTACACAATAATGAGTGTGTGAAGTGAATGAGCGTAAACACTATGAATTAAATTAACGCAGGGATTGCAAATCAATAGCCGCATTGCCATCTCTACGCGTCTCTCATTAGAGCTTGTCAGTATACAATGATCAGGCATAACATTATGACCACTGACAGGTGAAGTGAATAACACTGATTATCTCTTCATCACTGCACCTGTTAGTGGGTGGGATATATTAGGCAGCAAGTGAATATTATGTCCTCAGAGTTGATGTGTTAGAAGCATGAAAAATGGGCAAGCGTAAGGATTTGAGCAAGTTTGACAAGGGACAAATTGTGATGACTAGACGACTGCAGCCCTTGTGTTCTCGGTCTGCAGTGGTCAGTATCTATCAATAGTGGTGAACCGGTGACAGGGTCATGGGCGGCCAAGCCGAATTGATGCACGTAGGGAGTGAAGGCTGGCCCGTGTGATTCGATCAAACAGACAAGCTACTGTAGCTCAAATTGCTCAAGAAGTTAATGCTGGTTCTGATAGAAAGGTGTCAGAATACACAGTGCATCGCAGTTTGTTGCGTATGGGGCTGTATAGCCGCAGACCAGTCAGGGTGCCCATGCTGACCCCTGTCCACCGCCGAAAGCGCCAACAGTGGGCACGTGAGCATCAGAATTGGACCACAGAGCAATGGAAGAAGGTGGCCTGGCCTGATGAATCACGTTTTCTTTTACATCACGTGAATGGCCAGGTGCGTGTGCGTCGCTTACATGGGGAACACATGGCACCAGGATGCACTATGGGAAGAAGGCAAGCCGGCAGTGGCAGTGTGATGCTTTGGGCAATGTTCTGCTGGGAAACCTTGGGTCCTGCCATCCATGTGGATGTTACTTTGACATGTACCACCCACTTAAGCATTGTTGCAGACCATGTATACCCTTTCATGGAAACAGTATTGCCTGGTGGCTGTGGCCTCTTTCAGCAGGATAATGCGCCCTGCCACAAAGCAAAAATGGTTCAGGAATGGTTTGAGGAGCACAACAACGAGTTTGAGGTGTTGACTTGGTCTCCAAATTTCCTAGATCTCAATCCAATCGAGCATCTGTGGGATGTGCTGAACAAACAAGTCCGATCCATGGAGGCCCCATCTCGCAACTTACAGGACTTAAAGGATCTGCTGCTAACATCTCGGTGCCAGGTACCATAGCACACCTTCAGGGGTCTAGTGGAGTCCATGCCTTGTCAGGTTAGGGCTGTTTTGGCAGCAAAAGTGGGACCAACACAAAATATAGTCATAGTGTTATGCCTGATCGGTGTATATATATATATATATATATATAAGATACTACATCATACTCATTTTTTACTACTTGTGCTATCTAAATATTTTATATTCTTTAAAATTTGTTCAGATTTGCATTTACATGCATAGTAAAACTTGTTTTAGCGATTTCAACCACTGAATATTTTCTTTCAACTTCCACATTCTCTAATCAGCTATTTTATATAGAATCCTTGGATGATTGGTTGTGAATGATTGTCCTGGCATAAGTTAAAAAATTTCTCTGAAAAAGGAAAATGATAATAAATAAAGATTTCATATTATGTGATTTTTTTGAGAATCATATTTGATACATTAGGCTTTAATGCATGGCTCATATGATATAGTGAGAATTTGGAGCTGATGCTCAAGGAGGAATCATTTTATAATTTTTAGCCAAAAATGTGCAGTTTGGTGCAATTGCTGATATTGATATGATCAAAAGATAAGATGAAATTCTGATTTTAATGTAAATCTCAGATCTTTACAACAGTATGGCAGACTGCTCTGCTCTGTAGTTTTTATTTTGAGGGACAAAAGTAATGGATATGGATAATCAATATATCAAGTGAACCTAAGTAAGTGTTCATCATGAACTATTACTAACAATGTAAGGTTTTCTTATGTTTATATTTCACAGCAAAAAGACACATGTACCACAACCTGAAGAGGGATGTTTTACAATTATACTAAAAGGCATTTTACTTGCTAAAAAAGTATGAACTATCAATCAGACAACATAACACATGTAGTTGTTTTGATCATATTGATAATTTAGAGGCCTTAGAAATTTGTGTGTCAAATATGATACAGTAGCCTTTATACGGTTAATATTCCTCCCAAATCAATATTTGGTCCCAAACTAGCCTAATGCTACTTCCACATTCATATTTGACAGGCTGGACAAAAATGCAGTGCCACATTTCCCAGAACAGAAAGACTATCTGCTTAAAGTTGGATTTCTTGCATATAGATCTCAAAGTGTTACACATTTTATTGTTATAACAAAGACAATAAATGTGTATGACACGTGGCAAATACATGAAAAGCTCCTTAATGAATTATCAGCCATTTGATTTGCAAAACCAAAAAAAAAATGTTGACATCCACCTTACATATTGTTTTAATGGCAGTTTTCTCTTCACTGAAACTTCATTTTCATTTTTTATGTTGTGAGAAAGAGCTTTCGCAGGGATAGATTTAAAACATAGTTAAATCAAATCAAAAATGCACCAGTACACATGCTTTGTATTTTGAGTACTTTGAGCATTTGAGCATAGCACTTTGAGAAGGTAGCTGCCTATGTAAAAATTATATGCAGTGGCAAAGAGGTTCACTAGGTTCAGCTCACAAGGAACAGAGCTAGTGTTGTCCTCTGCCTTGAAAGAGGTTTTCCAATTGGATGTAGATACAAAACAACCAGTGTATTGAAAAGAAACAACAACAAAAAAAGGAATTGAAAAAACAAAAGTACTCCTAACTAAAACCTGGGGACTCACATCTGGTGCTAAAAACTCAAAATGCAAAAGGGCCCTCAGCAACTTCAGTCACCCAGAAAGTGTTTCATATGTGCAAACTCAGAGAGCTATATGAAGAGAGAATTCAGTCAATGATGGAGCAAGAACTCCATCATTGAGTGTTAGTTCAAGCCCATTTCTACTGCCTGGAGAGAGAGATTATAAAAGAAAATTGGTGTTTTACACCTTTACACATTTACACATATAAACACACACACACACATATCATATTAGTCTCAAACTCCTCCCAGCTCTCATCCTTTAATTAATGTAGTTAATGTCTTCTTCAAATTCTCACCACAGGCGAAACACTTCACACTGATATTTCCTTATATCAGTTATCGCTAACAACCAGCATATGCATTTAAATGATACCTAATAAGGCTGTTACAGTTTTGCATAAGCACATTTAACTTGCACTTATACTGCAGTTATTGCAAGTGTGCCTGCATAACAAATGTACTTTACTAACTAAAATGTAGATTTTAGTTTAGAAATGTATTTTTTTACTCGCCCTCACATTCGTTCCTCACCCATATTACTTTCTTCTGTTCATATTGGACACACTAAAGAAATTTACAATTTCTCACAAAGGAGTTTAGTATGTCTGTAAACGCAACTCTTAACGCGTCATTTGTATTATCTATGTGAATGTTAAAATCTCTGACAATTAGTGCTTTATCGACGCCGACTAATAGGTCTGAGCGAAAATCCGCAAACTCTTTTAGAAAAACAACATAGGGCCCTGGAGGTCTATACACAGTAGCCAGAGCAAGAGATAAAAAGGATATTTTTTCTTATACCTGAAAGTGCACGGTCTCCAGCTTCAACTCGAACGTGTCCTCACCTGCAATCAAAGGTAGACACACATCCGATACATTCGCCATTAGAACAGATAAGTAAGTTTCTAAGTGTAAACAAGAGTAGCTGGGACCACTCTAGTGATGCTAACGGGCTAAAGCTAGTAGCATATGTTCGGGGAAACGTATAAAACTAATGCTATCAAAGCATTCTGAATGTTTTTGATATAGAATACTATCGGGGATATGTTTATGCGATGTAGAAAGAGAAAATTATAGGTTATAAAATTGATTTTAAGAAGAAACAGAGGACTAGACAGAGCTCCAAAATCAAACCACGAGGCAGCAACAAACAGGAAGTGAAGGCCCCGATATACTTCAAGCGAAATTTAAAAAACAAACTGATGCGACGTCATTTCGAACAAAATCAGGCCGAAACGAACTTCGTTTGGAGATTTCGAAACATTTACGGAAATGTTCGCTCCAGCTGCTAAACACCTTCGTACTACTACTATTGGTTCATGGCGATTACGTAATAGGTAGGTGTGCGCAGTGAAAATCTTTTCTAGTTCTGCGAGTAAAAACATGAACACACTGGAGAGCTGCTTTATAGTAGAAAATGAAGTTGTACTTCTGATGAAACGAGACACTGACACTGTTTTTCATGTTTAATATGGTAAAGCTGCTTGATTTTAAGCTATCTATTGTATATATAAATAAACGTGATGTGACTTTACTGGAGTGCCGTAGAGCTCGTGCAAACATCCACATTGCTATGATCTGATGCTTTTCTTATGCTTTATTAAAATGCTTGCTGTTTTCTCAACTTTGTTGTGTGTTTATTTTGTTATTGAGAGGAAAGTGTGCAGCACATATTTACATATTCATCTAAATTTCGCTCTCAGCAGAGTGGGCAGCGTCAGATGTTCGCTTACAGTATATTGCTGCTCACATATTTCGAACTTCGTTTTACCCCTAAATGAAGAACACATCCGATACATTCACCGTGAGTATATCGACAGCTCATCTTCCCTGTCCAGTAATTTAACCTGGGGTCTCTTGTCAAACGGTGATGGTTCAGATGCTTTAATTGCAGCTTCTGTTTTGGCTTTGAGCAAATCTTCTTTGCACTAAGATTCTCTCTCGGCTATGTTTGCACACTGTTCAAACACTTCTGTCTGTGTACATCACTACTTCACTAGCAGAATCTCTGCCTCCATGCTCTTCTCAGGGCAGAGGGGAATAGTTAAAAACATGTGCTGACATTAGAAAGTTTGGCTTCCAGTTTAATAGCTGTGTATTATTTATTTCGTTTTTCTGGCGTCGCCGTAAGGCACAGTGTGGTGAGGCGAAAAATGGTGATATTTACATCATTTTTGTAATTGCCAGCCATTTCAGTCTTCTGTTTATTTTCTCTTCTGCTTTGCCAGCATCTCAAATGCTTTAAAGCAATTCAAGAAAGATTAAGGCTGTTGAAAGTGCTCTTTCAGGCAACAAAGGGATGTGTGTTGTTAGATGTCTATGAGAGGTTTAGGAATAGTTCTCCCAAAAATGTAAATCCTGACATCATTTACTCGCCCTCATGTTGTTCCAACCCTGACTTTCTTTCTTTTATGGAATGCAAAAGGAGATATTTTGCAGTGTTCCCACTGGTATTTGCATTATAATGAAAACAGATGGTGACTAGGGCTGTCCTGCTCCAAAAGAGAAGAAAAAACATCATAAACATATTTTAAAAGTAGTCTGTATTCACAATATTCCTAGTCTTCCAAGCTAGTGTTGTTCGTTAACTAAAACTAAATTTATTAAAAACCATTTCTTTAATGAAAGCTGATATAAAACATAAATATTCAATAAAAAACTTAAAATTAAATGAAAATTAGAAATGTTGCCTTGGTACCTAACTGAAATAAAATAAGTTTAATTTGAAGTACTAAAATTATTAAACTAAAACTGAAAAAAAAAAAAAAAAAAAAACTAAATAGAAAAATACATAACATAATAAATAAAAAAAAACCACACTTTTACTCACTTAAATATAAATAAAAACTGAAAGTATAAAATCAAAGCTATTTCAAAATATTAATAAATACTATACTATAATAGTATATAAATATTTCTAAAATAACACTTCAAAGCCATCAAAGTAAGCTTTGTGCGTGAAACATATCGAAATTCAAGACGTTTCTATAAAAGTACACTGTAAAAATGTTTTTTTGTAAATAAGTTGTAAATAAAACGTGGAGTGCATTTTACAAGAAAATAATATTTCCGTATTTCTATGTCAGAATGTAACATTTATTTATTTTTTACATTTACTAGTAATTTCTGAATGAAAATTGTTCCAAAAAAAAATCCTACAACAATTTTTTTTCAGTTTAAATATATGGTCTACTTACAGTGTATGATATTTTATGAGCTTTTGTGCCTTTTTTTTTTAAATATGTATTTTTGTTTGTGTAAATGGTAACACTTTACAATAAGGTTTCATTAGTTAACATTAGTTAATCTATTACTAATGAACTAACCATGAGGTATACATTTGCTACTGTATTTGTTAATCTTTAACGTTAGTTAATAAAAAAATACAGCTGTTCATGGTTTGATCATGTTAGTTCACAGTGCATTAACTAATGTTAACAAGATTTTAATAAAGTATTAGTAAATGTTAAAATTAACATTAACAAAGATAAATAAATGCTTTATAAGTGCAGTTCATTATTAGTTCATGTTAACTAATGTAGTTAACTAATGTTAACTAATGAACCTTATTATAAAGTGTTACCGTGTAAATATATTTGATAGAGATTGACTAGACAGTGAGATCACATGGAGGATAAATTCTGCATCACGTATCTCTCTCTCTTTCAGAGGCGTAATGGTGTTCTGATGTCACCATACTCAGTGACATCATCAGTAGGGGAGCGTCGATTGGTTGCATGGTTTCAGGTGGGCGGAGCCCAACGTGGAGAGCAGGACCTCTACCGATGCATCACTCAGTCAACATATGGAGCCGCAGTGTCAAACTTTGCAGAACTAATCGTCAGAGGTATGACAAATGTTCCTTCAAATTATGTTCTAGGTTTACTTGTTTACAAGTGTATCTATATAAATAACTTAAAGGGGACCAATTATGCCACTTTTTACAAGATGTCATATACATCGCTGGTGTCCCCAGAATGTGTCTGTGAAGTTTCAGCTCAAAATACCACACAGATCATTTATTGTAGCCAATTTTCCAGTTTTGTGTCCAATTATCCAATTTTGCCCCATTTGGGTGTGAGCAAAAACATGCTGTTTCGTGTGTGTACCTTTAAATGCAAATGAGCTATGCCCTTTTACCAGAACAGGGCGGAGCCTTTACAGCTAGTTCTTTGCATACTGAGATTGTTACGAGATTTACAGTTTCTGAGATTTTCACTTTCAGTGAGCAGAGCATACATTAAAATACATGAATTTCTGGGGCATGTGCGTAGAACTGAAAATTTTAGTTTATGCTCCTTGTTTCTCAGCTGGTTTAATGGATTATTTCAAAAAAGGTAAATATAGTTTTCATGGTGAACTTATGCCTAAACTACAATTTTCCATGTTCTCTGGTTGTGAACTGTCTGCTGTCTAGTTGTAAAAGTCTTCACCTGCTATATTGCTAAATGTACCCGATTTTGCATATCAACAGAAAAATATACCGGTATAACCTGGCTTCTCTTGAGACTCCCCTGCTTTGCAACATAGTAATGATGAAATGCTAAAGCTCTCTCGCACATTGACGTGATTGGTGACAAGGTCGTTCTGGTTAGAAGGTTAGAATTGGTTAGAAGGGACTTCAGAAACACCGGCAATTTCAAACCGTGTTTTTGTGTCTTTTTTTCACTGCAGTTTTAAGAAAATACTCAAAATACTCAACAATGGTGTTGGCTTATGAATTTGCTCATGGTTTGTCTTAAAGCATATTAAAAACACCACGTGTGTCATATACACAACATTAAAAACTTGATTTTTAACTACAGGGTGTCTTCAAATTAAATATTTCATCAATGTCAGATCACCTCTTTATGTCTAAGTAGAAGGTTCTCTACTAGAATAATAAACAATAAATTCCATAAATTTGTACTTCACAAACTTTATCTTCTTAAAGCATAGAACGTTCTGGAATCTTCTGATCCCTCTGAACTTCCAATCAAATCACAACACCTGAGTGTGTCTCCCTGATTTACTGTAACATCACATCCCCACCTAGAGATCTCTTCAGCAAAAGATAAAAGCCTGAGTGAGTTGTAACCTCTTTGACTAGAGCACTCGAGAGAGCCGTCAGACTGATTACGGTCATATTCACCAATCAGAGACATATCTCACCCAAAAATAACGAAATTACTGGTGCAATCAGTTATGCAAATGACCCCACGTTGCCTCGTTATGGTCTTAGCACCCAAGTACCTCTCGTGATGGTGGCTTGATTGAAAAAGTGAATGACTCATATTTCTACTGGAACTGAGGTAATGTCACTGAAATTCTACAAAACAAAAGAAGTAATCACTGTTGTAGTGTTATGTTTGGGTGGGCTGAATTGCGTACTTCAAATTGGCTATGTTTTGTTTTCTAACTTCCATTATTAGCTTCTGAAGTGTGCTGTATTTGCGTCACAGTGTAACATTTGATCACACACGCAAGCGAATAAAAGAGCAAATCAAACCCATACAGATTTGCTGTACTGCTCCATTCAGGCAAATTTCCTGTCTGTCAAAATAAACATACTGGCATGACGCTTTACTTAACGTATAAATACTCAAATTCTGATTTGCTTAACACACAAATCAGTGAGTGGGTGACGTGGGTGAGTCATTAGATTCAAACTGAAAATTCATTACATTTATACTGATTTAGTATTTTTTTCATAGTCAGAATTTAAGAATAGGCCTCGTTTCCATTATGATTTTTAACTTTGATTAACTGCTGGCATTTTAGTAATCCATTAGAAGCACAGGTGAATAATAATATAATTATTTAATAAAAAAGTATAGTGATAATGTTGTGAAATGTTATTACAATTTAAAATAATGGTTTTCTATTTTAATGTATTTTAAAATGTAATGGTTCCTGTGATGGCAAATCTGAATTTTCAGCCATTACTTGTCTTTAGTGTCACATGATCCTTCAGAAATCATTCTGATATGCTTATTTGGTTTATTTTTATTAATATATATATATATATATATATATATATATATATATATTATCACAGCTGAAAATAGTTATGCTGCTTAATATATACAGTGGGGAGAACAAGTATTTGATACACTGCCGATTTTGCAGGTTTGCCCACTTACAAAGCATGTAGAAGTCTGTAATTTTTATCATAGGTACTCTTCAACTGTGAGTGACGGAATCTAAAACAAAAATCCAGAAAATCACATTGTATGATTTTTAAGTAATTAATTTGCATTTTATTGCACGACATAAGTATTTGATACATCAGAAAAGCAGAACTTAATATTTGGTACAGAAACCTTTGTTTGCAATTACAGAGATCATACGTTTCCTGTAGTTCTTGACCAGGTTTGCACACACTGCAGCAGGGATTTTGGCCCACTCCTCCATACAGACCTTCTCCAGATCCTTCAGGTTTCGGGGCTGTCGCTGGGCAATACGGACTTTCAGCTCCCTCCAAAGATTTTCTATTGGGTTCAGATCTGGAGACTGGCTAGGCCACTCCAGGACCTTGAGATGCTTCTTACGGAGCCACTCCTTAGTTGCCCTGGCTGTGTGTTTCAGGTCGTTGTCATGCTGGAAGACCCAGCCACGACCCATCTTCAATGCTCTTACTGAGGGAAGGAGGTTGTTGGCCAAGATCTCGCGATACATGGCCCCATCCATCCTCCCCTCAATACGGTGCAGTCGTCCTGTTCCCTTTGCAGAAAAGCATCCCCAAAGAATGATGTTTCCACCTCCATGCTTCACGGTTGGGATGGTGTTCTTGGGGTTGTACTCATCCTTCTTCTTCCTCCAAACACGGCGAGTGGAGTTTAGACCAAAAAGCTCTATTTTTGTCTCATCAGACCACATGACCTTCTCCCATTCCTCCTCTGGACTGTGGTCCCAGCTCTCTTCAGGTCATTGACCAGGTCCTGCCGTGTAGTTCTGGGCTGATCCCTCACCTTCCTCATGATCATTGATGCCCCACGAGGTGAGATCTTGCATGGTGCCCCAGACCGAGGGAGACTGACTGTCATCTTGAACTTCTTCTATTTTCTAATAATTGCGCCAACAGTTGTTGCCTTCTCACCAAGCTGCTTGCCTATTGTCCTGTAGCCCATCCCAGCCTTGTGCAGGTCTACAATTTTATCCCTGATGTCCTATACAGCTCTCTGGTCTTGGCCATTGTGGAGAGGTTGGAGTCTGTTTGATTGAGTGTGTGGACAGGTGTCTATTATACAGGTAACGAGTTCAAACAGGTGCAGTTAATACAGGTAATGAGTGGAGAACAGGAGGGCTTCTTAAAGAAAAACTTACAGGTCTGTGAGAGCCGGAATTCTTACTGGTTGGTAGGTGATCAAATACTTATGTCATGCAATAAAATGCTAATTAATTATTTAAAAATTATACAATGTAATTTTCTGGATTTCTGGATTGGCTTTTGAAGGGAATGGGAGATGAGACTCTGATTGGTTTATTGCACATTATGCCCAAAACACACCCATGACTCATTAAGAGACTAGGTACAACCCTTTTAGACCATGCACTGGGCGCGCCTACCATTTTTCCCGTTGTTAAACTAGCAAAAGTGGATCCGGACACACCCTAAGTGCACTTGCGCCGTGCGCTTTAGACCACGTGCTTAGATCGTTAAAATAGGGCCCTGAAGTTTATTTTAAACTATATCCTGATCATTTCAGTCTGATTTCATTGTGGGTTGTTTATTTATTTATTTAGAATATATCACCATTTAATACAGACTGAGGCCAAATAAAGGGTGATTCCTGTCCAAATGCATCCTGTTGCAAAACTTTTTTCTTTTTTACTCTTTTGTAGTCCCGCCCACACCGATAGCTCCACCCCAGCTGCTGCGCTCTGGCCCCACCTATCTGATCATCCAACTCAACACTAACTCTATAGTGGGCGACGGGCCGGTGATCCGCAGAGAGATTGTGTACAGGGCCAGTCATTCGCCATGGTCTGAAACACACGGAGTCAACTCACTAACGTATAAAGTCTGGCACCTGGAACCAGATACAGAGTATCGCATCAGTGTTCTTCTCACCCGGCCTGGAGAGGGTGGAACCGGCCCGCCTGGACCCCCGCTGGTCAGCAGAACCAAGTGTGCAGGTAAATAGAGCCAGGAGGAGTATGCTTGTTGAAGGTTTATATCTCAGACAGCTGATGGATTCATGTTTACTGCATTAAATATATGACTGATGAAATGAATGTTTGCACACAAATATTCGTTGACTTTTCATTCTTTGAAACTTAAGAAACTTTGTTAACAACTTATTGTTGTTATTTTATATTTTAACACAACTGGGACACTGTATTGACTAATTAGCATCCAGGACCAGAACTATACATTTTATATTTTTGAATGCATCTACATGTACAGTAGCAGAATGCGCTTTAGACCACTCAAGGGGAACTGAGGGCAGATTTAAACTTTATAACTAGCTAGCTGTTTTCATACATACTGTTTACCACCTATTTAGTGACTACAATGATTGTCTCATGAGAAAGAAAATTATCTTTATAAATTAATTATAAAATACAGAGTTATACTGTATAGACTTATACTGTATATTATAGTACAGAGTTATAAAATTAATTTACATAATCCCCCCCCCCCCCTTGAGGTTATGGGATGTCATAGTAACGCCACTTTTACATGTACTCCAGCATATAGATGTGCTCAATGATAGTAAAAATATAGTAAAACCACAAAAATTTTAAACCTTGATTTCATTTACTTCACTTTGAAGTAAGTTGAGCCAAACAGAGTCAAGTAGTCTTGTACTGTGTGATCAGATTTTGGTTTTATTCTCTGATCCTCTGAGGGGTGTTTTTTTTTTTTTTTTGAAGGTAACTGGACCCAACTGTAGTATAAATGCACTTTGTAATATATCACTGTCAAAGTTGCTCTGAGACTCTATTTATCTTGGTTGCCAGTAGCAGCAGAAGAACACAGTCCCTGAATAAACTTTACACTGCATGCATGTTGCTAATGTGGCAGACATCTTTATTTTTGGTGCCCGCTGTTGATGGTTTGTTGCAGAGGCTGTTACTGCTGTGCTTGTTTATGCACTGGATTATTACTCTGCATAGTTTGATATCTTTGACTATTTATATTGCAATATAATATTGTATATTTTCCTCCACTCAAGAAGTTATTTTCATGTAGGTACAGTTGCAAGAAAAAGCATGTGAACCGCTTGCAGAATCTGTGAAAATGTGAATAATTTTAACTAAATAAGAGAGATCATACAAAATACATGTTATTTTTTATTTAGTACTATCCTGAATAAGATATTTTACATAAAAGATGTTTACATATAGTCCACAAGACAAAAAAATAGCTGAATTTACTAAAATGACCGTTCAAAAGTTGATAAGTTGAAAAAATTGATATTTAAACAAAATAAGAAAAAATTGGACATCTTCATTCTGTTCAAAAGTTTTCACACCCCGGCTCTTAATGCATCGTGTTTCCTTCTGGAGCATCAGTGAATGTTTGAACCTTTTTTAATAGTTGTGTTTGAGTCCCTCAATTGTCCTCAGTGTGAAAAGATGGATCTCAAAATCATACAGTCACTGCTGGAGAGGGTTCAAATATGCAAAAGATGCTGGAAAACTGAAGAATTTGCAGGACCTGGAGGATTTTTCTGAAGAACATTGGGCAGTTTAACTGCTCAAGACAAACAAGGGACTCAAGAACAACCATCACAAAACAAAAAAACAGCCGTGGATCATCCAGGTAATGACACACAGTATTGAGAATCAATGGTTCATAAACTTTTGAACGGGTCATTTTAATAAATTCAGCTATTTTTTTGTCTTGTGGACTATATGCAAACATTTTTTATGTAAAATATCTTATTCAGGACAGTACTAAATACAAAATAATGCATTTTGTATGATCTCTTTTATTTTGTTAAAATTATTCACATTTTCACAGATTCTGCAAGCGATTCACATACTTTTTCTTACAGTTTTACAATTTGTTTAAAAGCTTTCGCAGATGCGAGCTCCAGGCCATTCAGCGGCCATTCAGAGCTCATGTACTCGCCGACAATCGCTTCTTCTCAGCCAGTCATTCGGGAATTTGCCACTGGCTCTTACTGAATGTAGATAGTGGTTAAACATGAGATAATTAATCTGGGGTATATCAGACGGGCAATCTTTGGTCTTATTAATCTATTACTTGTTCCAGAGCAAACCGATTTGGGTTAAGGGGAAAATTAAGTTTGATAACTTTATATTTAGGCTGTTTATCTTAAATCCTGTAGGGCATTGTTTGCATGTGTTTATTTCCTATTGTCTTTTATAATGGCTTTTGTTGTTAATTTAAATATTATTGTTCAATAAATATTATTTTATATAAATAATATGCCGTATTTGGTATTGAGAAAGGGTCCGTTAGTGATTGTAATTTCAAATTCAGTGACAGTTACATTATTACACCACTAGATGGTGGCAAAGACTCTTTATGAGTGACTGGTTGTAAATAAGGAAGTTGTTTTAGCACTGTCTTTGGAAATCTTTGGAAAGGACAAAGATGTCACTTTCCTCAGTGGACATTCAAACTGATTTTTTATAATGATGTTATGGACATCGACCTGAAGAATGAATACTATATCAGATGCAGGTAATACACTCGTTTAGTCGATCTCTCTCTCATAATACCATAATACTCTACTCTACATAATACAGTAAGCTTCAATGAACTCAGCGTTCCTTCGTTACTAGCTCTAAAGTGACGTTTTAGAATTAGTTACGGAGGCTTGGTCCCAACTGTTAAACTATCAACTTGAGATTTGCATCCATGGTGGAAGGAAGTAGTTCTGCACAAAAGAGTGTTTTTAAAGACACTCCGTTGTTGTTTCTTGTTTATTTACTTTCTTGTGCCGTCGAACTGTTGTATAAACGCAATATCACACTTGTAGCCGTGCAATATGGCTGTATATCAGCATGCTGTGATTACCTACGGCCGAATCACAGCCGTGCTGATATACAGCCATATCACACTGCTACTTGTGTGATATATTATATTATATTATATTATATTAATCATATCTTATCATATCATATCATATTATATTATATTATATTATTATATTATTAATTACAGTGGGGAGAACAAGTATTTGATACACTGCCAATTTTGCGGATTTTCCTACTTACAAAGCATGTAGAGGTCTTCAACTGTGAGAGACGGAATCTAAAACAAAAATCCAGAAAATCACATTGTATGATTTTTAAATAATTAATTTGCATTTTATTGCATGACATAAGTATTTGATCACCTACCAACCAGTAAGAATTCCGTCTCTCACAGACCTGTTAGTTTTTCTTTAAGAAGCCCTCCTGTTCTCCACTCATTACCTGTATTAACTGCACCTGTTTGAACTCGTTACCTGTATAAAAGACACCTGTCCACACACTCAATCAAACAGACTCCAACCTCTCCACAATGGCCAAGACCAGAGAGCTGTGTAAGGACATCAGGGATAAAATTGTAGACCTGCACAAGGCTGGGATGGGCTACAGGACAATAGGCAAGCAGCTTGGTGAGAAGGCAACAACTGTTTGCGCAATTATTAGAAAATGGAAGAAGTTCAAAATGACAGTCAGTCTCCCTCGGTCTGGGGCACCATACAAGATCTCACCTCGTGGGGCATCAATGATCATGAGGAAGGTGAGGGATCAGCCCAGAACTACGCGGCAGGACCTGGTCAATGACCTGAAGAGAGCTGGGACCACAGTCTCAAAGAAAACCATTAGTAACACACTACGCCGTCATGGATTAAAATCCTGCAGCGCACGCATGTCCAGGCCCGTCTGAAGTTTGCCAATGACCATCTGGATGATCCATAGGAGGAATGGGAGATGGTCATGTGGTCTGATGAGACAAAAATAGAGCTTTTTGGTCTAAACTCCACTCGCTGTGTTTGGAAGAAAGAAGAAGGATGAGTACAACCCCAAGAACACCATCCCAACCGTGAAGCATGGAGGTGGAAACATCATTCTTTGGGGATGCTTTTCTGCAAAGGGGACAGGACGACTGCACCGTATTGAGGGGAGGATGGATGGGGCCATGTATCGCGAGATCTTGGCCAACAACCTCCTTCCCTCAGTAAGAGCATTGAAGATGGGTCGTGGCTGGGTCTTCCAGCATGACAACGACCCGAAACACACAGCCAGGGCAACTAAGGAGTGGCTCCGTAAGAAGCATCTCAAGGTCCTGGAGTGGCCTAGCCAGTCTCCAGACCTGAACCCAATAGAAAATCTTTGGAGGGAGCTTAAAGTCCGTATTGCCCAGCGACAGCCCCGAAACCTGAAGGATCTGGAGAAGGTCTGTATGAAGGAGTGGGCCAAAATCCCTGCTGCAGTGTGTGCAAACCTGGTCAAGAACTACAGGAAACGTATGATCTCTGTAATTGCAAACAATTTGGTTTCTGTACCAAATATTAAGTTCTGCTTTTCTGATGTATCAAATACTTATGTCATGCACTAAAATGCAAATTAATTACTTAAAAATCATACAATGTGATTTCTGGATTTTTGTTTTAGATTCCGTCACTCACAGTTGAAGAGTACCTATGATAAAAATTACAGACTTCTACATGCTTTGTAAGAATCGGCAGTGTATCAAATACTTGTTCTCCCCACTGTATATTATCAGTAATTATTAAATTGATTTAAGATTTAATTAAATATTTAATGGAATTTTAGACATTTTGAATACCATTTATAATATATTATATTTACAGACCTCATGTTACCAAATTTTGATTAAATCAGAAATATGCTAAAATAACATTACAATTTTTTTAGACATCATTCTAACCTTCAAAATCATCTAGTGTCTTCTTATTAATATTACATAAAAGACACTACAAGCCAGCACACACTATTTGCTTTTCCCTTTGCTCTGTGTTTTTTTTTGTCACTGTATCTCTCGGCCCTCTGAGTGAAACAGATTCAATTCATATCAGAGGTCAAATTTAAGTTCTCAGAGGATGTGACTCTGTTTGGTGTATGTGCGTGTCATTTCTAGCTGTTAGGCTATTCCTCATCAGGCCTGTGGGAATTTTAGTAGATGTGTCTCATTAATTAATGTAATCAGGTTGATTTGTCTTGAGGATTCTGAAGGAGGGCAGAGGTGGGGGTTTGTATAGTGGTCTGCGGGCATTCAGCAGGGTTGACTGGGCATTGACTGTCTCAGGCAGCTCTGATTGTAAACACGAAATGTCTCACAAAAACATCAGGGTCAAATTTCACCCCCCAAAAACATAATAATAATAAACATACATCATTTTTTTAAAAATTTTTTATGAAAGGTAAAAATCAAATTTGAATTACCATAATGCATTCAGGCATTTCACTTTTGTTTGTGATGACAAAATTAACAATTTTAATAGTTAGCTTACTACATTTTTTTTTTTTTTTGTAATTCCCATATTCTCAATGATCATTCTCATTTCTGTAACAATTATTTGTATTTAAAATACAAAAATAAATGAAACAGAAGAACATACTACCATGATGAATAAGCATTGGTTGGTTGATGGATGGATGGTAACACTTGCCTTTATAGTATTGGTTTTCTAAGTATTTTTAATGTGTTCATTATGCCTTGATCTCATGAACAGTAAACAGTTATAATACATTATAATACTTATCTATTCATTGTTACACCTTTAAATAATTAAAACACATGACAAACCACCAATTTGTAACTAATTTTAACATTTATTTCAAAATAAAATGCATTATAACGTACATTATGAATACATTATGAATAACAAAGTGTTACCTTAAAAATCTCAATGGTTTTCTTTAATGAAAATGTCAGATTTTTATTTTTTTGATTTTGGGGTAAAATATGACCTGGATATGTTTTTGATAGGACCTTTCTTTCATATTTAGGAGGTGATTTCAGTTTTAAAGTATAATTATAGTTTTTTAGTTCAGCACTGTGCATTTGTTGCAGAGCTACTTATCCTGTAATGCCAAGTGCTACTGAATTTATACATGCTCTCTCTCTCTCTCTCTCTCACGCACACACACACACACACACACACACACATACTCAGTTTTGTTATCTTTGTGGGGACTTTCCATAGACATAATGACTTTTTATACTGTACAAATTGTATATTCTATCCCCTTACGACACACACACACACACACACACACACACACACACACACACACACACACACACACACACACACACACACACACACACACACACACAGGCACACAGGCACATGACTCACTTGGCTCATCTCCTGTCTGTCTCTGGGGTAGAAATACATGTCAGTCTTAGAGAGAGGGAATTAAAGTGACAGGAAATAGAGACAAGGACCCCTGCCTTCACACATGACATATGTAATTAACTCATAGCAGCTCTAATCACATCTGCACTGAGAGAGGAAGCAGAGCTATATGAAATAATAATTTATATGTAATGATAAATGTTGACATAAATGATAAATTAATTACACATTAAAGTACTTGATTGCTCTCTCTGACCCCTTTTTAAGGGTCAACTGTTCATTCTCTCTGGTTCCGTCCATCTGTCAGTTCATGAATTGCCAACGGAAAACAATTATTTTATGATTGTGTAAATACCCCATGAAATCTAATTCAGAGATTTGTCACCGATGTCTGTTAGCTTTGAAGTATGCTAGTGTACTTAAAGTTGAAAATTTGTTCTAAACTTTTGTCATCTTAATTAACCCTCTGAACCCGATGAAGACGCCGGCGCGTTCTGCTGGATTTTTCCTCATGACAGCGTAAAACAACGTAAAATACTCCACAATTTCTGCCCACACAGACATGAGAGATATGTCTTTACAAAGCTTAAAGTGTCTACTTTTATTTGTGTACACTCACAATAAAAACGTCTCGGTTACGTATGTAACCATCGTTCCCTGAAGGAGGGAACGGAGACGTACATCGGACGTCACCGACGAATTGGGATCACTTCTGGGAGCCCCTATCAGCTTCGAGTGTATAGAGAACGGGCCAATGGCCATTGGCGTGCGAGATTTGCATCTCGCGCTCCGCCCTGCACCGCGGGTATAAACAGGAAGCGGATGCAGCGCACACTTGTTTTTCACTGAGGAGCCGAACTAGTGACTCGGTCATGCAGTGATGGTACAGCAACTGTGGCGACGGGATGTACGTCTCCATTCCCTCCTTCAGGGAACGAGGGTTACATACGTAACCGAGACGTTCCCTTTCAGTCGGTCACGTTCGACGTGCGTCGGACATCACCGACGAATTGGGATCCCTATGGAAAACGCCACAGTTACTACCACTTCCAGCGCCCAGCGAAAGCCCCTCAGACCCCTATCTGTTCGGGGCGGGGAACTCACGCAAGGAGAGTCACTGCTGCTGTTCCGCAAGACCCACTCAGCAGAGTATTGGATAACGCTGGGAAAGCATGCCCAGGGGGGCCGCTGCGGAAGCCACATCCTACCAGTATGGAGGTATTATGTGGAATATACACGTATGGACTGGCCGTGGGCAGTACAACATACAGAAGTCCCAGAGGTGGCCCCGGCCAATGCAGGAGGGGGACTACACCGCACAGAGACGGCAGAGCGAGCTCTGCCAAGGGAAAGACACGGGCTCGCCATAGGGAGCCGTACCGTGGAAGAATACACACATGGGACCGCCGTAGGGGTCACAACATATGGATACCCAGCCTAACACAAGTTCCACCAATGCATACGAGTGTTAGACCTGGCGTCAGACGCTCCGCCACGTCTGATTGCCGCGGGTTGCGGAGGAACTCAACAGGGTTCGCCAACCTGGGGAACTCGACTGGAGCATATCAGCGCACGTATCCGGTCCATGAGGAGGGGAATGGCGCAGCAAGCCGACACAAGAGCGGGCACTTCGGTGTTACTGGCTATTTGAAGCGAGCACACGGGAATAAACCGGCTCTACACGGAGGCTATAGAATCTAGCGAACGTGTTAGGTGTCGCCCAGCCCGCAGCTCTACATATATCTGTCAGCGAGGCGCCATGCGCCAGCGCCCAGGAAGAGGCCACACTCCTAGTGGAGTGGGCCCTCAACCCGAGCGGGCAAAGCACGCCTTGGGTTTCATACACCAAGGCGATGACATCCACTATCCAGTGAGCCATCCTCTGCTTGGAGACAGCCTTTCCCTTCTGCTAGCCTCCGTAACAGATGAAGAGCTGCTCTGAGGTCCTGAAGCTTTGCATTCTGTCCACGTAAGTCCGCAGAGCGTGAACAGGACAGAGAAAAGCCAGGGCTGGGTCTGCCTCCTCCCAAGGCAGCACTTGGAGGTTCACCACCTGGTCCCAAAAGGGAGTGGTGGGAACCTTGGGCACATATCCGGGCCGGGGTCTCAGGATTACATGAGAGTTACCCGCCTCGAATTCCAGGCACGATTCGTCGACCGAAAATGTCTGCAGGTCCCCTACCCTCTTGATGGAAGCCAGAGCAGTCAGGAGTACTGTCTTCCAAGACAGGATTTTTAACTCTGCTGAAAGGGAGAGGTTCAAAGGGAGCCCGCTGCAGTTGGGTTAGCACCAGAGATAAATCCCAAGAGGGTATAGAGTGAGGGCGAGGCGGATTTAATCTCCTCGCCCCCCTCAGGAACCTGACGATCAGATTGTGCTTCCCTAAGGACTTACCATCAACCATGTCGTGATTTGCAGCAATAGCGGCAAAATACACTTTGAGGGTGGAGGGAGACAGCCTTCGCTCCAACCCTTCTTGCAGGAAGGAAAGCACAGAACTGATCGAACATCTTCGGGGGTCTTCTCGTCGAGAAGAACACCATTCGACGAACAGGTTCCACTTCAACGCATAGAGGCGCCTCGTAGAGGGGGCTCTAGCGGAAGTGATGGTGTCTACCACAGTCTGGAGTTTCCAGAGGTCCGGACGCGGGTGCCATAGGGTGCCCCGTCTCTGAGTCAGGAGGTCCTTCCTCAGAGGAATGGGCCAAGGAGGTGCTGTCGCGAGGAGCACTAGTTCCGGGAACCAGGTCCGATTGGGCCAGTACGGAGCAACCAACAGGACCTGCTCCTCGTCCTCCCTGACCTTGCACAGTGTCTGCGCAAGAAGGCTCACTGGGGGAAACACATATTTGCGTAGGCCCCGGGGCCAGTTGTGTGCCAGTGCATCCGAGCCGAGGGTCCCCCCAGTCAGGGAATAGAACAACTGGCAGTGAGACTTGTCCGGGGCGGCAAACAGGTCTACGTGTGCGGTCCCGAAGTGACTCCAGATCAGCTGGACCACCTAGGGATGGAGTCTCCACTCTCCCGGGAGCACTTGCTGTCGTGAGAGCTCGTCGGCTGCACGATTGAGCAGGCCCGGAATGTGAGTGGCACGAAGTGACCTCAGATGCTTCTGACTCCAGAGGAGGAGATGGCGGGCGAGTTGTGACATGCGGCGGGAATGTAGACCACCCTGTTTGTTGATGTATGCAACGGCCGCAATGTTGTCCGTACGGACCAGAACGTGCTTGCCTCGTAGCGGCCCTTTGAGGCGGCCCAGCGCAAGACGAACTGCTAACAACTCGAGGCAATTGATATGCCATTGCAGTTGAGGCCCCGTCCACAGACCCGAAACTGCAAGCCCGTTGTACGTATCGCCCCAGCCGGTGGATGAGGCATCCGTGGAGACAACAGCATGCCTGGACACTTGTTCTAGGGGAACTCCTGCCCATAGAAACGAAGGGTCCGACCATGGACTGAAGGTTTGGCGGCACTTCGGTGTTACTGACACACGGAACGAGCCGCTCTGCCACGCCCATCTTGGGACTCGGTCGTGTAGCCAGTGTAGAAGCGGCCTCATATGAAGCAATCCGAGCGGCGTCACTGCGCCTGCGGATGCCATATGCCCCAGGAGCCTCTGAAAATGTTGTCAGTGGTACCGCTGTCCTGCATTTGAACGAATTCAAGCAGTTCAACACCGACTGGACGGATTGACCGAGTCCAGCTCCATACCGAGAAAAGAGATCCTCTACACGGGGCAGAATTTGCTCTTTTCCCAGTTGACCCGAAGTCCCAACCGGCTGAGGTGACTGAGCACCATGTCCCTGTGTTCGCACAACTGCGATCGCGACTGAGCTAGGATCAGCCAGTCGTCGAGGTAGTTGAGGATGCAAACCCCACGCTCTCTCATGGGAGCAATGGCCGCCTCCGCGACTTTCGTGAAGACACGGGGCGACAGGGACAGCCCGAAGGGTAGGACTCTGTACTGATATGCCCGTCCCTCGAACGCAAAGCGTGGGAATGGTCTGTGTCGAGGGAGAATCGAGACATGAAAGTACGCGTCCTTCAGGTCAATCGCTGCAAACCAATCTCGGGACGGATGCACCTGAAGATGCGTTTCTGTGTTATCATTCTGAACGGCAGCCTGGGAAGGGACCGATTGAAGAACCGCAGATCCAAGATTGGTCGTAACCCGCCGCCTTTCTTAGGTACAATGAAGTACGGGCTGTAGAAGCCTGTCTTCATATCGTCTGGAGGGACCGGCTCTATTGTGTCCTTCGCCACTAGGACTACGATCTCCGCCCGTAGCACAGGGGCGTCCTCCTTCGACACGGAGGTGAAGTGAACGCCCCTGAACTTGGGTGGCCGCCGGGCGAACTGAATCGCATAGCCGAGTCTGATAGTATGGATGAGCCAGCGGGACAGGCTGGGAAGCGCTAGCCAGGCTCCCAGCGACCGAACCAGGAGGACCAACGGCAGCACAGACGTACCTGCAGTGGAGTCGAAGGCCAGTGGCGGAACACAAATCAAACTTGAACGAAAGATGGGTGGCCAAGAACTGCTGGGCAAAGCTCTCGACCGCGTTGCCGAATAATCCAACCTGGGAAATGGGGGAGTCCAGGAACCGATACTTATCGGTCTCCATCATATTGTTCAGGTTGAGCCAGAGATGTCGCTCCTGGACCACAAGAGTGGACATCGCCTGACCAATGGAACGGGCGGTGACTTTCGTCGCCCGGAGGGCGAGGTCTGTCGCCGTTCGGAGCTCCCGGAGGAGCTCTGGGTCAGGCCTACCCTCGTGCATGTCCATGAGTGTCTGGGTCTGGTGCACCTGGAGCAACGCCATGGCATGCAAGGCGGACGCAGCCTGTCCACAAGCTTTGTAAGCCTTCCCAGTCAGACTGGAGGAGAACTTACAGGCCTTGGATGGGTGGCGTGGGTCTCCGCGGCAGGTGGAAGCAGACGCCAGACACAATTGCATCGCGACACCGGTGGGATCCCCACGTACCCTTTGGCTGGCCCGCCGTCGAGGGTAGTGAGGAGGGAGGAGCCACTCGGCCGGTTTCTGGCAGAAAAAGGTGCCGTCCACGACCTTGTGAGCTCCTCATGCACCTCCGGGAAGAAAGGCACCGGGGCGGGACGCTGAGAACCAGCGCGAGCCGCCCCGAGAAACCAATCGTCGCCCGAGAAACCAATCGTTTAAATCCCGCTCCTGCAATCTCACGCTCATCTGCCTTAACTTTTGAGTGCAACTCCCACATCTGAAAATCCAATCAACAGCTGAAAAATAGAGCCATGATTCCACCCTGCATTTTTTTATTTTATTTTTTGATCTTTGTCCATTGCACAAAAGGATCTTGGAAAAAGATTTTTTAAATTATTAAAATGTTCTTCACACTAAGAAAAAAAAAGTATTTTCAGAACTGTTTACTGAAAGGGTTTTTTTTTTTTTCTTCTTGCAGCCATGAAATCGCTATAAAAACACCTTTTTGGAATCATTTTATAGTGTTCTTCTTGGAGCAGGCAATCTCATAATGCACTGTGACAAGCTCAGTGAAACAAATAAAACATAAATAAAAAAAAAATATCCAAGATGTTGGACAAGGCAGGAGAAATTATGATTATTTTGAAGACACATTTTTCATTTAATACTGAAAGGTATTTAAAACGTTTTCGTTTGGTGTAGTTAATAAAAATAATATTTTATGTTTGTTTTATGCTTATTAATTAAGTATTCAGGTGTCATTAGCTTAGCAACATGTAATGGCAAACTCAAATTTGTGTGAAAATGTGCAACGTGCATAATTTTGTTCATAATTCAGTTCCTCTTTTGTCTCATCCAGAGCCCATGCGTCCCCTCAAAGGTTTGACGGCTTCGGAGATTCAATCCCGTCAGCTGCTCCTGCAGTGGGAGCCGGTCGGCTACAACCTGACGCGCTGTCATACGTACACCCTGTCACTGTGCTACCGCTACTCCACTGCTACTGGGGGCGGAGCTGGCGGGAATAACGCCACGGTGAGGGAGTGTCTGTCAGTGGAGAGGAACACCTCCCGCTTCACACTCCGGGATCTACCACCATTTCATGCCGTTCATGTGAGACTGGCTCTGGCCAATCCAGAGGGCAAGAAAGAGAGCCGAGAAGTGACTTTTCAGACGGAGGAAGACAGTGAGTACTGAAACTTTTTTTTTTTTTGCCTTAAAGGTGCAGTGTGTAATATTTCTGAGGATCTATTGACAGAAATGCAATATAATATACATAACTATGTTTTCAGTGGTGTATACAGACAAACTACTCTACAGAGTGCTGGCTACTCTTTGCTGTCTACTATCTACTGTCTCAGACGACGACATCTTTGTCCTGTGTCGGCCACCGTAGCTTCTCTATGTGCTTCGAAAGGGAGGGGTGAGCGGTGGGCGGATGCAATTTGCAACCTCACCGCTAGATGCCGCTAAAATTTACACAGTGCACCTTTAAGTCACCATGAAATCAAAATTCAATAACACTTTACAATAGGTGTACAGTAATAAAGTACTTACAAATCATTTGCAAACTATTACTTTATAGTTAATTCATAGTTAATATATTGTAGTATCTACATTGTTAATATATTAATAGACTAATAGTACATACAAATAGTGAGTTCTTTTAACAAAATTAATTATTGTTTAACAAAATTATTGTTGTTTAATTACGGAAAAGTTTTTCCTTTGTTTTTTTTTTTTCGCATATAGACAATCTGTGAAAACGATTAAAAATGCTGTGTTATGCATACCAGGTCAGTAGCTGGCGATGTCACTATGTAAATAAATATTACACGCCTATAGACTGAACACTTAATACACCTGCACATGACATCACCGTTTTCACAAATTTACGTTAACATATACATGTTTAAATGGCTCCTTTGATTATATATATATATATATATAATCAAAGGAGCCATTTAAACATGTATATATTATGTTTAGATATAGTATATATATATATATACAGTGCATCCGGAAAGTATTCACAGCGCTTGACTTTTTCCACATTTTGTTATGTTACAGCGTTATTCCAAAATGTATTAAATTCATTATTTTCCTCAAAGTATTCCCCAAACAATACCCCATAATGACAATGTGAAAGAAGTTTGTTTGAAATCTTTGCAAATTTATTAAAAATAAAAAACGAAAAAAAATCACATGTACATAAGTATTCACAGTCTTTGCTATGACACTCAAAATTAAGCCTAGGTGCACCCTGTTTCCACTGATCATCCTTGAGATGTTTCTACAACTTGATTGGAGTCCACCTGTGGTAAAATCAGTTGAAAGCAAGCTAGTTTCTAGTTTATCAATAAAGCGACACCAAGGGGTCTTAATAATGACACTAAAGCTGCTTGGCAATTCTTCAGTTGTTGACACCTTGGGAATGAGAATGGGTTAGTTTCACTTGGATATAGGTCACAATTGGGAATCATCTTTGCAACGTCCATTTAATTCCAGCATTAATGACTGGTAAATATTGGGAAAAGAGGTATTAAAGCAAGATTCAAACCTGCATGGTCCATTAAAGCATCATGACTCTATGGCCATATCCACACTTCACTCCTCTTGTCAACTCAACTTTCCTTGTCAAATATTGTAACCTCTGATTTATTGCTTGATTTAATAAGAGTTTTGTGTAATTTAAGTTACATAATCAATAATTCAGACATTTTAAATATGAAAACCACCTTTTAGCTTGCATGGGAACGTTAACATGATTAAATCAAGCACTACATTAACAGACCTTGCACAGCTACATTCATAACCGTTTTAATAAAACAGTATTGTCTCTTAAAGCATTTAATCCATTAGTGTTTCTGAACAGTTTTCTTTAGAACAAACTCCCAAACAGCTCAATATGTGATGTAATCAAGTATTTCTGACTTCTGATGAAGAATCGCATCATTATATTTCTTATCTCCATATTGTTCATAAACTTTCTGAGTTTGATTAAACTTTCATTTACCCCAAGGTGTTTTTTTTTTTTTTTTTTTGCACGGGTCAGTAGCCATAACTCATCCATCTTTGCAACGGCATGTATTTATCTGAGCAATTATGATGTGGCGACCGCACCAGGGCCCAGTTTGCCCGCAGTGCTCGAAGCCCAATTATAGCAACAACACAAATATTGACTCACAGAATACCACGCTTCAGCATAATTAAATGGAAGATCATACTTTTAAACGGAAGTATATGAAAAATGAATAAGAAAAGGCTACCAGCAAAATGGAATAAAGATTTTTGCTTATTTATGCATTTTTATTTACATTGTGTGTCAGGTAGCACATTTTTGCAGGAGGCGCATTCTCATGCAAATGCATTGAGATGAAACTCTCAGAGGTCAAGTGAAAACCTCCCCATCTGAAAATGAGCACAGCTTATAATGAATGCTTTCCATTTATCATTTTCTGTTGGTTTATTCATATGTTTTGTACACTGATAGAGCTTGTTTGTGTTTGATGTGTTTGGTTAATTAGAAACAACATCAAGAACTAAAGTTAATGAATGAATTAATTCTGCAAGTAATGTTAAATTACTGGTAGTCAGCATGCTTGCAGAAAGAGACAGAGAGAGTTAATGAGAAATGAGAAGGAGGGATATAAAAACTCTCTGCTGCTTTTCAGCCTTTTCAAGCATCTCTATAGAGATGGGAAATGCATGTGAAGATTTTTGGTTAGATTCCAAAATGTTCTGGACATCTACTCATTTTTACTACTAGTCAGTGTTTACCTTATCTCACCACGTCATGCAGCATCAGCAGTCTCTGATGATACTGGTAAGTTCAGTGCTAAGTTCAGTCACGGCCCATTTGTTTAGGACGGTTCTTGATGAAATGTCCCTAAAATGAACTGCACGCCCAACAAAAATTGTTAACATAACTTATGCTGAATAGGGAAATTCACAATTTTGTAAGTGCATAAACAACATTTACAGTCTTTTTAGTTGGAGTGTTTGGTTTGTCACTTGAATTTCAATGGTTTCATGCTCTCTGCAGCCAATATACATCAATCAGGCATAACATTATGACCTAATATTGTGTTGGTCCCACGTTTGCTGCCAAAACTGCCCTGACCCATCGAGGCATGGACTCCACTAGACCCCTGAAGGTGTGCTGTGGTATCTGGCACCAAGATGTTAGCAAAAGATCCTTTAAGTCCTGTAAGTTGCGAGGTGGGGCCTCCATGGATCGGACTTGTTTGTTCAGCACATCCCACAGATTCTCGATTGGATTGAGATCTGGGGAATTTGGAGGCCAAGTCAACACCTCAAACTTGTTGTTGTGCTCCTCAAACCATTCCTGAACAATTTTTGCTTTGTGGCAGAGGGCATTATCCTGCTGAAAGACATGGTCTGCAACAATGCTTAGGTAGGTGGTACGTGTCACAGTAACATCCACATGGATGGCAGGACCCAAGGTTTCCATTGCTCAAAGCATCACACTGCCTCCGCCGGCTTGCCTTCTTCCCATAGTACATCCTGGTGCCATGTGTTCCCCAGGTAAACGACGCACACGCACCCGGCCATCCACATTATGTAAAAGAAAACTTGATTTATCTGACCAGGCCACCTTCTTCCATTGCTCCGTGGTCCAGTTCTGATGCTCACGTGCCCACTGTTGGCGCTTTCAGCGGTGGACAGGGGTCAGCATCTGATCGGTCTGCGGCTATGCAGCCCCATACGCAACAAACTGCGATGCACTGTGTATTCTGACACCTTTCTATCAGAACCAGCATTAACTTCTTAAAGAATTTGAGCTACAGTAGCTCGTCTGTTTGATCGGGCCACACGGGCCAGCCTTCGCTCCCCACGTGCATCAATGAGCCTTGGCCGCCCATGACCCTGTCGCCGGTTCACCACTGTTCCTTCCTTTGACCACTTTTGATAGATACTGACCACTGCAGACCGGGAACACCCCACAAGAGCTGCAGTTTTGGAGATGCTTTGACCCAGTCGTCTAGCCATCACAATTTGGCCCTTGTCAAACTCGCTCAAATCCTTTACGCTTGCCCATTTTTCCTGCTTCTAACACATCAACTTTGATGACAAAATGTTCACATGCTGCCTAATATATCCCACCCACTAACATGTGCCGTGACACATGTTATTCACTTCACCTGTCATAATGTTATGCCTGATCGGTGTATTAGTAGTAGTAATAGTAGTATTAAGTACATGCAAACATAACTGTAAAATAAATTGCTACTATTTTTCCATGCTGCCTGCGACAAGGGTCCTGTTTACACCTAGCTTTAGGATATGTTTTGGTTGATCGGATCACAAGTGCACGACACTAAATACAGGTGTAAAAAAAGGTCTAAAACATTTTGAGCTCGACCACTTTCGACCACTTCCAGATGTAGTCGAAAACACATTCGACCGGATTGCTTTCATAGTGTAGATGCTCATGTAGTCAAATGTGTTCGAACAGCCACAAAAGACCACCTACGCCTACTGACTAACGCGTATACATTATGGGAAGGGCGCTGGCCAGACGGGATTTAAACTTTGTTGGCTAAAAAACCCAAGTTTGGATTGAAGATGAAAAACATTCCAAGCACAGTGTTCTCTCACCATTCCTGATTTCTGACACACACTCACAACGTTCGGTGTGGTCTTGCGGCTGTCAGAGCAGAAAAGAAAGCTATTGCTCTCCTTGTGTTTTTCCATCTTCTCCAGTCGCATTCATATGTACATTGCGTGAGCTTATTTCGTCCATTAGATCGAAAGATCTGAAAAAAGCCCACACATTTAACCGCCCATAGGCCCTCCCCTCGAAAAAATTAGGACAGAAGTGGTTAAAAGTGGACAAAAGAGACAGATTTAAATACCAGGTGTAAACAGCATAGGCAGATTAACCATATAGGCGATTGGGCAAGTGCCCAGGGGAACCACATCCAGGGGGGGCACAACAAAAAATTAATTTCCTCCGGTAAGACAAGCGATGCGTTCTCAAACGTCTATCTAGCCATGGCCTATATATTTCCTTTCATCAGAATGTTCTAAATTCCCTGAATGTTTTGTTGAAATTTTATTTTCCCCTGCGTTAATCAACGGACACGCGATTTATCGCCAAATTCACACATCTGAGCACGCGCATTTTCGTTTCGATGCTCAGACAGATTCTGGGAGCTGTGCAGTGTAGTGCGACTCGCGTACTTTCAACCAGAATGAAACTGCCTGCTCAGTGTGCTCATGGATGTTAGAATCCACTATGGCACCTCAGCCTTGCACTTTCACGTTGTACTTTGCAGCCGTTGGAAATCAAGAAAGGGAGTTTAAACGAGTTAAAATTTTATTTTCAGTTCAAATCCTCACAAAACTATATAGCTATAGATATGTTATTGCAAACAAGACCATGCACTCATTGTCGCATTTCGGAAAAACTTGAAAGAAACCTATATAGACTGATTTCAGTGGACTGTTGGTTGTGATTGGCTTAGACCTTGGCATGTTTTTAGTCATTTTTCAGTTTTCAAGATTTAGTTCATTTTTTTCTAATGATATGTTGCATTCTTTCTTCAAATTTATCTCTAATTGAAGTGAAATAGATGGTTATAATTATACCTATAACAGTTGCCCTCGCTAGTTATAAAATGTTTCATTATGCTTCATACTTGCTCAGATTTATATCTCATCTTAGAACAGATTAGGCCTACATCTATAACAGTTGGGTTCACAAGTTATAAATAATGTATCAGAGTACACTGTAAAAAGTGGTAACCTTGTTTTGTAAGAATTTTTTTCTACTTGAGATAAATCACAGAAAAATTACTTCTGTTGATGAAGCCTTCTGTTATCATATAAGTTCATTATTATTTAAAAAAAAAAAAAAAAATAGGCTAATAATAACAGTTAATTTAAATTATCACATGAAGCACATTTAGGTGTCACTTTAGGTGTCTTTGCCAGGGGCACCAAAGGGTCTTAATCCGCCACTGGTAAACAGGAATGTGTCTCCCTCGTCTGATCGACCAAAACACATATTAATACTAGGTGTAAACAGGGCCAAGATCAGACCTGCAACCTGTTTTGTTTAGAACAAGCACAAACTGAACAAATTGAAGTCATGCAATCTGTGACTAGCTGGCACAGACCCTACTCTTAGATTTCAGTTCTACTTAATGATTGATACTTGATAAGCAGTGTAGTAATTCTGTGGATAAGAGGAACACAAGTAGACAGTCTATCCATAATTGCAATCATACCATGCATTTTGTTTGTCTGTGAGCCATTTCATGTACGCCATGTGGGAGAAAAAAAAGTCTTCACGGGGAAAAGGAAGCACAGAAGCCTAATGTGGCATATTCCACTTTTTTTCCAAATTTCTGGCATTGATGCATTTGTGCAGCAATCACAATTGATGTCTATCACAGAACAAACAACTATAGAAAATGTATGTTGTATGCTTGGGCCCAAAACGTCTCGGTTACGTATGTAACCCTCAGTCCCTGAGGAGGGAACGAAGACGTAACGTCAGTGACTGACGAATGGGGTTTCGCCTAGAAGCCTATCATCTTCGAGATCTAGAAAACGCCCAATGGCAGTGCCAATGCCATGGGCATGTGGAATTTGCATAGCGTAACTCCGCCCCACAGTGTGGGTACATAAGGAAGTACGCTGGCAACATCGCATTATGTTTACCTGCTGAGGAGCCAAGACTGAACTCCCGGCCGTTCCAGCGGTACAGCGGAAGTGGCAGAGGGACGTTACGTCTCCGTTCCCTCCTCAGGGAACGAGGGTTACATACGTAACCGAGACGTTCCCTTTCGTTCAGTCACTCCTAGTAACGTCAGTGACTGACGAATGGGGGTCCCAATGTAATCACTCCACTCGGCTGTCATCCAGTGCCCTGCGTAAGCATGAGCTCCCTGTCGTAAGCTAGTACGGACGAAGGACTCCCACTTAACACAGGAATACCAAGGTACACTGGGAAGCATATTCCAGGTGGAAGTATGCGCCAAGCGCCTACCCGTAGGGAGGACTTAAGGATACACATATGACCCGCTCAGGGCTACATATGGGGCTTGCCAAGGGAAAGACACATGCTCAGGGAGGCTTACAGTGGAAATACACATGTGGGGGTCGCCCAACGGGGGAACCATGCACACGGTGGCACCTAGCCTAACACGAGGGCCTGACCGAGTGGGCAGACGTACTGGTGTCGGCATCAACAGTGCTGGAGGAACTCAGGGCTTCAGGGAAACTACCTGAGGAAAATATCGCACGTATCCAGTCCGTGGAGTGGAATGGCGAGCAAGCGAAGACACCTGAGCCTAGTCCATTACCGGCCACTAGTAGAGGCGAGTACATGAGAGGACACTGGCTCCACTCGGAGATTATAGAATCTGGCGAATGTGTTGGGTGTCGCCCAGCCTGCAGCTCTGCAAATGTCTGTTAGCGAGGCGTCATGCGCTAGAGCCCAAGAGGAGGCCACACTCCGGGTGGAGTGAGCCCTGATCCCTAGGGGGCATGGACGCCCCTGCGTCTGGTAAGCCAAAACAATGGCGTCCACTATCCAGTGAGACAACCTTTGCTTGGAGAGAGCCTTTCCCTTCAGCTTCCCACCATAACAGACAAAGAGCTGGTCTGAGGTCCTGAAACACTGCGTTCTGTCTACGTAAGCACGGAGGGCGCGTACTGGACAGAGCAGTGCCAAGGCTGGGTCTGCCTCCTCCAAAGGCAGCGCTTGCAGGTTCACCACCTGGTCCCTGAACGGAGTGGTGGGAACCTTGGGCACATATCCAGGCCGGGGTCTCAGGATCACGTGAGAGTTGGCCGGCCCGAATTCCAGGCACGCTTCATCAACCGAAAATGCCTGCAGGTCCCCTACCCTCTTGATAGAGGCCAAGGCGATCAGGAGCGCTGTCTTCATAGACAGGAACTTAAGCTCGACTGACCGCAATGGCTTGAAGAGAGCCCTCTGCAGAGCACTTAAAACTACTGAGAGGTCCCAAGAGGGTACGAGGGGAGCGCGAGGAGGATTCAGTCTCCTCGCTCCCCTCAGGAACCTGATGACCAGGTCGTGCTGACTTACCTTTTTCGTCTCCACAAGGTCGTGGTAGGCTGATATAGTGGCCACATAAACCTTGAGGGTGGAAGGAGACAGCCTTCGTTCCAACCCTTCCTGGAGGAATGAGAGCACGGACCCGATCGGGCATTTCCAGGGGTCTTCTTGGCGAGAAGAACACCAGGTGACGAAGAGGTTCCACTTCAACGCATATGCGTGTCGCTAGTAGACAAGGCCCTAGCGGAAGTGATGGTAGCCACCACCTGTGGTGGTAGGGTACTCAAACCTGCCGCGTCCCATCCAGGAGTATCCAAAGATCGGGACGCGGGTGCCAAAGGGTGCCCCGTCTCTGAGAAGGAGGTCCTTCCTCAGAGGAATCGACCAGGGAGGGGCTGTTGCAAGGAGTGCGAGTTCGGAGAACCAGGTCCAGCCGGGCCAATACGGGGCGACCAAAAGGACCTGCTCCTTGTCCTCCCTGATCTTGCACAGAACCTGTGCGAGAAGGCTCACTGGGGGAAACGCATACTTGCGGAGGCCCCGCAGCCAGCTGTACGCCAGAGCATCCGTGCCGAGGGAGCCCTCGGTCAGGGAATAAAACAGGTGGCAATGGGAAGAGTCGAGGGAGGCAAACAGATCTACCTGTGCGTCGCCGAACTGTTCCCAAATCAGCTGGACCGTCTGGGGATGGAGTCTCCATTCTCCAGGAAGTGGCTGAAGCCGTGAGAGCTCGTCGGCTGCACGGTTCAGGACTCCCGGGACATGGATGGCACGAAGGGACCTCAGGTGCTTCTGACTCCGTAAGACGAGATGGCGGGCGAGTTGAGACATGCGGCGGGAACGTAGACCACCCTGGTGGTTGATGTACGCTACTGTGGCCGTGTTGTCTGACCGGACTAGCACGTGTTGACCCTTGAGCAGCGCTCGGAAGCGGTGCAGGGCGAACTCGAGGCAATTGACATGCAGGAGGCGCTGGCCAGGAGCCCGCGGCAGCATGTCCATTGCACATGGCACCCCAGCCCGTGGTGAAGGCATCTGTTGACACAACAATATGCCTGGAAACTTGTTCTAAGGGCACACCGGCCGTAGAAAGCTGAGGTTCGACCACGGGGTGAGGGTCTGCAGGCAGGCCCGAGTCACTGGGACCCGGAGCGTGCCCGACTGCCATGCCCATCTCGGGACTGGATCGCGAAGCCAGTGCTGAAGCGGTCTCATATGAAGCAATCTGAGCGGCGTTACCGCGGCTGCAGATGCCATGTGCCCCAGGAGCCTCTAAAATAACTTCAGTGGAACCGCACTCTTGCTCTTGATTTGACGGAGGCAAGTCAGCAGTGACCGTGCGCGCTCGCTCGTAAGCTGCGCGGGCCTGGCGACCGAGTCGATACTGAGAAAAGAGATCCTCTGCACTAGCAGAGTTTGCTATTTTCCCAGTTGACCCGAAGTCCCCCCCATGGTGTGGCGGACTCCCCCGAAGCGGGGAGGAGCCTGAGCGAACTGAATCGCATAGCCGAGCCTGATGGTCTTCTCGACCCAGCGGAACAGTCCGGGAAGCTCTAGCCAGGCTCCCAAAAATTGCACCAGAGGGGTCGTGCGGACCACAGACGTACCCCGGGTGGGGCAGCGAGGTGGCGCGACCGGCCCGGACGTGGGAGGCGTAGCGCCCGGTGTGGGGGCACGGTCATCAGCCACTGGGGTCTGCTCTGAGAGGAGACTGGTGTCAGAGAGGGACGAGAGTGGTGTGGCCCGGGGGTGGCGCACACTGCCATCGGTCTCTGGGTGCTCAGGGATGGGTGAGTTAGTTCTTCCACATAGGGTCCTGCTGACCTGGGGGCCAGCAGCTGAACAGAAGATTGGCCCTGCTACCAACTCCTTGGAAGAACTGCCCATCCCTGAGCTGTCCGCGTCAGAAGCGCCGCTAGCCTGGCGTTAGGCGGGCTGCGGGGCTGGGAGCGGACGGGGGCGCCTTCCTGCGACCACCCCTACGGCGCGGCCCGGAAAGGGCGGCAGGAGGGTCGAAGCCGCAGGAGGGCGCCCTCGGCGGCAAGCAGATTGAGGCGACTGAGCCGGGGCAGTACGTTTAATGGCCTTAGTCTGCTACTGGGCGGCCGAGAACTGTTGGGCGCAGTTCTTGGCCGTGCCGCCGAAGAGGCCAGCCTGGGATATGTGAGCGTTGAGGAACCGGGTTCGCTCAGCCTCTCTCATATCGACCAGGCTGAGCCCCGTCTCTCCTGGACCACAGCTGTGGACATCACCTGACCCAGGGAGCGCACGGTCACCTTCGTCACCCGGAGGGCGAGGTCGGTGGCGGCACGCGGCTCATTAAAAGCCCTGGGACAGCTCTACCCTCGTGCATGCCACGAGTATCCTGGCCTGGTAGACCTGAAGGATGGCCATGGCGTGCTTAGAGGCGGCGGCCTGCCCCGCAGCTCTGTAGTCCCTCGCCACCAGAGTAGACGAGAACTACAGGCCTTGGAGGGGTGCTTAGGATCACCGCGCCACATTGAAGCACTCTGTGCAAGAGGGGGGGTGTGGCCCGAGGAATACTCGTCGGGGTTTATGCCACACCGCAGCCCTCAGGTCACCCTGGCCACCAGCCAAACATCCCGTCACGTGGAGAGGATAACTGGGGTGTGGCAGAGGGGACTCTCCCTCCATACGGGGGTCATTGAGTCTCGACCGTGATTGCAACTGAGCGTCAACAGGGGGGACCCCAGTGTACCCTTGGCCGCGGCCCCATCGAGGGCAGAGAAGGCGGAGGAGGCCGCCGAACGGTCGCGGGAAGACAACGGGGACTTCCAGGACCACGTGACCTCCTCATGTATCCCGTGAGAGAAAGTAATTGGGGGCGGGGCCCAACAGCTGTCAGGACGCGTCGCACCCAAAGACCAAACATCCCCCGAGATGACATGGCTGTCAACTCCGGGTCGGACTCGGGCAATGCTGGCACGCCCGAAGGCAGCAGCATAGCCGAATCATCATCCCCAGAGGACTCCAGCCCACCTTGAGATGCGGCGATCGTCATCTCATCGCCAACTGGAGCGCCGAACGAAACACACGGGGCGTCCGCAGACGGTCCCGCTGCTTCAGTCCGATCACTCGCGGGTAGCGATGTGCGAGAGGGGGGTGTGGCCCGAGGAATGATCGTCGGGGTTATTCCACACCGTAACCCTCGGGTCACCCTTGCCACCAGCCAAAGTACCATCTCTCTCGGAGACAGTAGATTGGAGTGTGGCAGAGGGGACTCTCTTTCATTGCGGAGGTCATTGAGTCTCGACTGCAACATCGCGATGGTCATGTTCCCGCAGTGAGAACATGACTCACCCACAAACGCTGCTTGAACGTGCTGAAGCCCAAACACGTCACGCAGCGATTGTGCCCATCAGATGGCAACAGAGATCGACCGCACCCAGAAGTGCACAGACAAACCGTCTTTAAAAAGACGTGCCACGTGCGAGCTCTTTTGTGAGAGGGAGCTTCACAGCGATGCCGAAGCGCCCAGGGAACGAATACCAGCTGGATGCAGATCACTGCACAGATCAGCAGGCAGGAAGTAAACACTCGCTGGAACGCGCCGTAACACCAACACCGACTGGAAAGCTGCTCGTCTCGAAGAAGCTTGACGATATACTCAAAAAAGGCTTAAGGAGTGAAGAGATAGATGCTCTTGGCTCCGAAGCAGAAACATAATGCGATGTTGCCAGCATACTTCCTTATATACCCACACTGTGGGGCGGAGTTACGCTATGCAAATTCCGCATGCCCATGGCATTGGCACTGCTATTGGGCGTTTTCTAGATCTCGAAGATGATAGGCTTCTAGGCGAAACCCCATTCGTCAGTCACTGACGTTACTCGGAGTGACTGAACGAAAGGGAACTGCTGTTTGCATCTACATTTTTTTTTTTTTAAAATGGAACCAATTCTACACAATTCCCATCTCTGTTTGCATAGGGAAATCATCTTTCCTTAACTTTCCTCAACACTGTCCAAGATTCTGCATTTAAATATTGGAAGTCACCCTTCCTTTAGCTCATAACACTCACTATTACATAAGTTTCCCCAACTTTCATACTCACTGAGCCGTAATGAGATGATTTCAGCCTGTAGCCATGTTGAATGCCCAGTTGAAAGTTAGATCCCTTTCTCTTTCTCAAACATTGAGTCTAGCATCAAGTGTTCTCTCTTTCTCTCTTTTTTTCCCCCCCTATTTTCTTCCACCGTGTGTTGGTAAAGAAGACAGATTGTCTGTTGTGCCCTCTACCGCTGCGCTCAGATATGAGATGGGTCTGTGGGCTTCAAGAACATCAAACTTTCCTCCCCTCTAGTCTGTAGAGGTGTCATTTTTTCCTCCACCTGTTCCACCTTCATCTCAGCTGTTTTTTATACTCTGTGTTTAGTAAGATGGATCTGAGCATAATCTGATTGTTTTCTTTCTTTTCCTGCAGTCCCAGGAGGAATTGCCCCTGAATCTTTAACCTTCACCCCATTGGACGATATGATCTTTCTGAAGTGGGAGGAGCCTTTGGAGCCCAATGGTCTGATCACACAGTATGAGGTAATGTGTTATTTAGAAAGCATTGTAAATGGAAACATCTATCTTAAAATTAGACTTAGTAAGTAATAATTACCAAAAGTGTGTCAGGTTGTAAATAACGTCAAGCTAAATTGACACATTAGTGCATCAAAGTCCTATTATAATGACTACACCACAGTTTATGCTGCCTTTGATACTGTGGGGTGAAGAATATTGTAGTATAGCTGTTATGCAGAATTACATGAAAGTTTCAGCAGACTAGTCTCATTGTTTATACAGTACGTAGGCATAAGTACATCGTTTCAATGCTAATGTGCGTTATGGACATATTGACAGCATCTAAAACGGAAACATTATTACGTATTTACAGCTATAGAAACGTAAGATATTTATGAATCAATTAAACCCTCTGGTGGTCTTTGGTAATTTTTAACCGAAAAATTTAACATTTCTTTTTTTTTTTTTTGAGAATTTTTAACTTCATCGAAATCATACGAAACTTGGTAAAGGTTTTGGCACTTGCTATGTGAACACAAAAAAAAAATCATGGACATGATTCGAAAAGGTTAAATGGTCCTGAAAAAAATAGTCACACTTGTACTCCTCGCGGTCAAAAATGACCACATTGGAAATGAATGGGAGACGAATTTCACGTAGTGAAAACTTGTGGCACTGCGGCCAAACAAAATCTCACTGAAAGCTCGTTTTTTGAGATATCAAGCTCAAATTTGGAACACAACTTGTTTAGATTTATTGCTTTGATTTTATTGCAGTTTTAACGTAAAACATGTTTTTGAGAATATATATTTCATATAAAAATTGTAAATAGTATTTTTGTGCATTTTTCATAACAATAAGCGTACAATTCTGTAACTTTTTTTTAAGTTCACTTTTTAAAACTTTTTTCACTTCAGAAATAATTTGTCGTATTTAAACTTAAGTCTGTGCACTAAAGCATTCAAGATTTATGACAGTTTAAGTTTGAAATTTCATTTTCAGGTCTATGCTCAAAAAGTGAATAAATGGATAATAAATACAGTGTAAATATAATTTAGTACCATAAAATCCCCTAAAAATACAAAATATTAAATAAAAAACATTATCGAACTAAAATATAGTACCTTCATTTCATTGAAATATTTTTTTATTGTTGACAGATAAAAAACAGATAAAAACATTATCGAACTAAAATATAGTACCTTTATTTAATTGAAATAAAAAAAAAAAAATCTGTAATTTTTGACCGACACGCGAAGAGCACCAGAGGGTTAATTGTATGTGTGATAGAACCACACTTTATATACAAATGCATACAAATTCTCATGAAATCATGTTGGTTTCAGCAATAGGAAATGTGATCCATTTCCTCTGTTTTTTTCATGGTTTGTTTTTATCCCTCATACTCCCTCCCAATCAGCAAGCCATTAGTGTGTGTAAACTCTCTCCACCCTTCACAGAGTCTAGGTGTTCTTATGCTAATCATGTTGTAGTTCATTCTCCAGGCTTCAATTAGTCGAGGAACAAACATAATTGCTTTTTTGCCTTGCAGAGACTGTCGGATAGGGCAATTGTGTTTAAGACTAAGTGCTTTAGTCTGGTAATATTTCACTGCTTCGGCCCACTTCAATTACCTTAGCTGTCAGCATATACACATGTAAGCTTCAGCTTACACCCAACGCTCATTTGGGATTGACGTGTGTAGCTTTATGTTCACTGTGCTATTAGTTGTTGTTGATGGGCTAAATTATGAATTTGGTAACGATTTCTCAGTGGTTGATTTGCTGCACCTGCATTTTAATAATAAGTAGTTGCAAAATGGAGCATATAATTTCTGAAGTTGATGGATCTTGAGAGGGACAATGAAGTTTCTCTGTTATTCAATTAACACTTCAAGGTAGTTGTTTTCAATTCTGTCGAACACTTCTGCATCATAGTGAAACAGCCTCTGCCTCTGATGTGTAATCTGTGCAATAAAACCACAGTACTTCAGATTATACATATGTTTGCTCTGAAGTACCTAGAAAGGATAAACATTTTTCAAGCTTTCTTGTGAGTACTTTTGCAATAAGTTTTGCTTTAATTAAGCAAGATAAATGAGTCACTCTTTGTAGGTGGCTCCTCCAACTTTAAAATTAATGTTATATGAGTATTCCAAAGTGAGGGTGGTAGTGGAGCAGTTTCAACAGATTCTTCAAACAGCTTGTAATGAAGACTGTAATTTCAAATCTGAGGTGTGACTGTTTAGTGCTAAAATATGGGGGTTTTATTACACATAGAGATGCCATCCAGGTCTGAAATTCACTGTCTTATTTTGACTTCTACATCTGAGACAGAAATATTTAAGTAGTCTAAAAACAGTAAATTTTTGTTCATATTTTTTTCATATGAAACATGTAGAGGTAGAATTTAAGTGTCTTGCTTGTGTAACCATTAGTCCTTTTATATAAGCTTTGAAAGCCTCCCATCTAGTCAAAGATTAATTGATTTAATGGAAAAAAAGATGACCCTATGTGATATGACTATCATGGAACAATACAAAATATCTCAAACATTGGACATAAAGACATAATCTAGAAAAGAATATATGTAGCTCTGCAAATATCAAATCAGACTACAATTGAATTGTTTTTTCATGACTTTTAGTGAGAGGATATATCTAGTTGTGGGTCTACTGCAGTTAAAATGTCCTCTCATTGTTATAATATGTCACCATATAATGGAGACAGGGTTAGAAACAGGTTATTCTTTAAATCATCATCATTAGAACCATATGAGTTTACCAAAATCATTTCTGGACTCAATTGGAAACTCTGGATGAAAACATATCTCCCTGCTGAGTTGTATTTTATATAAAATATATTAAATGGTTTATACACCGTGAGTCCTCTTGCATGGAAGAAAATGGAGCAGCAAGATATCACTGGGGAGTAAATGAGTCTAGAAATATTTTGTCTGAATGTACATAGATGTTTAGGTCTTGAAATGACTTGCTTTAACTTAACGAGTTTCCTCATACCCTTAACATTCCATGAATGCTACCAATTTTGTTATATTGAAACAAATCTTTGTAGCTTAAAGTGTGCTTTTGAAAAAGATAATGTTCTGTTGTGGATCAAGTGAAGCATACACAGTAGATGCAGTCAGACTATAAGACTGCATCACAGGGAGTCATCAACACTGTTCCTCAACCGTAAGGTATTACATCATTTCCTCTGGGCTCACTGTCTGTTATCATCTTTTAGATCAGCTACCAGAGTATCGAATCGTCAGATCCTAGCATCAACGTTCCTGGCCCACGGCGCACTGTCTCCAAACTGAAGAACGAGACATATCACATGTTCTCCGGGCTTCACCCTGGTACCACATACCTGGTGTCTGTTCGCGCCCGCACCGCTAAGGGCTTTGGCCAGACTGCCCTAACTGAAATCACCACCAATATCTCAGGTGAGGAAATAGGAATTGCCACATGGTATTCTGGGATATGAGCCATGTCAGAAAACCAACAAATTTTTCATTCTCTCTGAATCTGAAGAACTTAATTATACGTTTTCCACTAGAAGCTAGATAAGATTTGGTTTTATCGCTGGAATGAATGTGGGATGCCTGCAAGGGCCTTTTAATTGGTTCAGGATTTATTCAAACTTTATTTTGACTTCATTAGACATAATCTCAGCTAGGGAAAAGCTACTCTTTTGGCGAGATTGACTCTCTGAACAGCAGAAATATTGATACCAAGGTTTACCCAGGCTTAACAAACTGAGGGGAAAACAGTGTAAACTGAAAGGAAAATGGTAGACCCTTTTAAAAAATCTTTTTTTCACCAATGAAATTACAGACTTGTGGTGAAAGTCTCTGGCTTTGCATTTGATAGCTCAATAAACTGATCATTAAAGAGAAGCTGATTAGTCTTCACTCCTTTGGTAGTTATGACCAAAAAATTAGCATTATTTGGACAATCCCCTTTAAAAACCCTCATGAAAGGTATAGTTCACTCGAAAATTTAAATGATTTACTTGCATCACTCCAAACATTTTGGATCTGCTCATTTATTACCATGGGCTATCAAGCTCCAAAAAGACAAAAGTACCAAGACACTACAGGCCATTTTTTGTTTTCCTCATGCACTGGTCAATTTTGAGATTTTGGGATATTTTGCTTCCATAAGATGTCTTCTTTCAGACTAGTGGAAAGAAAATATCTAAAAGACACATTTAAGTGTTTATTATATACACTTTATCTATTTGTGTCTGTAGATTTAATTTATAATACATATCTTTAAAGCTGTTTACCCCCAAATACTTTCAAATATTTGCTAAGGTTTGTTCATATATCATTCACCTGATTTGTATAGTATTTATTCCTAAAACATTGCAGGTTAAACGTGTGTGTGTGTGTGTGTGTGTGTGTGTATGTTGTTTATCGCTGTTTACAGTATTTTCTGATTTATGGCATGATAAAAAGAGATATCCAAAATCCACTTTAATATGTCAACAAAATGAAAGAATTTTGAATATGGCTTAATCCAATTTCCAATTTCTGCTATGGAAATTTAATTAGATAATGGCACATTTACATATTTACACGTAACATTTTAGAAAACTTGTAATACAAAACAATGGACCATATGCACAGAATGTTCTTAAGAACTTCCGCAATGACATAAGCCAGCTGGAAAACTTCCGGTCAAATGTCACTTGTTGGAGTGTCCCAGCTGGAAAACCTCCGGTCAAATGTCACTTGTTGGAGTGTCCCAGCTGGAAAACTTCCGGTCAAATGTCACTTGTTGGAGTGTCCCAGCTGGAAAACTTCCGGTCAAATGTCACTTGTTGGAGTGTCCCAGCTGGAAAACTTCCGGTCAAATGTCACTTGTTGGAGTGTCAGTATCTTAAATGTCCTGAGGTAGCTTTATCAGCATCAATGGTGTAATAGTTAGTTTATAATCAGAATACAGTCACTTAAATAGTCAGGCCTAGCATTCATTTAGTTATTCAGACGTAAAACAACATAAAAAGACGCATCCCTCAGTGTTCCTCCTCAGCAAGATTAATTTCGACCATATCGCTGCATATGGTCCATTGTCTTAGTGTTAGGGTTAGGGTTAGGTGCCTCACCTTAAATGTCCACACAATTCGGGGACTGTATTCCAGTCTTCTGAAGTCATAAAATAGCTTCCCTGCTTTGTGTCAAATAGGTTTCAGGGTAAATAATTTTAGCATGAACTGTTCCCTTAAATATCCTCACACACACACACACACAGCTGTAGACATGAGCAAAACTTTTCCTATTTGTGTGTTTCTTTTGAGGTTTGTTCCAATAAACATGTCAATCGCAACACCCCACGGTCCTCTTATAAAACAGATCTAACACTAGCACTGTGATGGCGCCTCTCATTCTTTGTAGATTTTCTGCTTGTTTTGGTATGCTGAAGGCTGAGACATTGACCCGTTTCCCTGTACTAGCACACTAATTGACTTCCAATAATAAGCAGGAATGGGAGCAGGAGGTCTGTTCTGCACTCACTTCTCAAGAGACTTTATAAAGGACTGTGGATCGCTCTCATCCGCCTCCATTACTGTGTTTCATGGCCCTTGTGTGGTACGCTCTGTCAGGGGTGGGTTTTTGTTCTCTTTGGAGCAAGGGATTTAAGTCAGTGGAAAACCAAGACTAATTTGAAAGATTTTTGTGTCTGTTAGAGTTGCTGGGTGTGTGGGAGTGTGTCATTAAAAAAAATAGATCAAAAGAAACTTCTGTTGTTATTTTCTCATCCTTATGTCATTCTAAATCTGTATTTTAAGTCTTTGTTTACTGATAATATTCCTCTTCAGTGAGCTGTTAACTGAGAAACACTGCAACAGAAACATAGAGTCAGATCATTCAGTGGAATTTCCAGACCAGCACAAAAGAATGATTGTCCAGAAACACTGGTCCAGATCTCAAATCACTCAGGCGTCATTTATGCTGGCACAAAAAATTGATTTCTTACTCACATCTGAGACAGATCAGATACTGTTTGCTCTTTCTTCCCCCGACAGCGCCTGCATTTGATTATGAAGACGTCCCCTCTCCGCTGAGTGAATCTGAGAGCACCATAACAGTCTTGCTGCGTCCAGCCTTGGGGAGAGGAGCACCTGTTAGGTAATAAACCCGATATAATGTGATAAATTTGATTTTTTTTTTTTTTTGTGCTAAAAATCTATATTTGAAGTTGACAAGGCTGTTGGTAGGCTTGTTCAATGACAACAATCCAGATGTCCAAAGATTAAATGCATATTAGCCACAATAAAATTTTTTTGGGGGGAACTTGATTGACATTGAAACTTTAGCCCCGTTTCCACCGGAAACAATTTGTCCCAGGAATTTTTTTCCCCCAGACATGCTGTCTGCGTTTCCATTGCGGTCAAAGTACCATGAAGATTAGTCCGGTGACGTAGGACTGCGCTCGACTTTCCATTTCCCGCTGGATTTTGTCCTCCGCATATAAGCTTAATAAAGCCTGAACCTCGTCGTCGGTCCATCAGTCGTTTTTTTTTTACTTCATTGTTGACGCATCACAACAGACTTTTAAAAATAGTGGTTGAAATAAAATGCTGCGTGTAGTCGACCAATCAAAATGCTGCGTGAACTCAACCAATCAGCTTGTTCAGCACCCAAGTCCCACCCCGAAAGTTCCTGAACTTTAAAAAAGTACTACCCCGCGAGCAGGGCCGTTTTGACGGGGAAATATTTACTCGGAACTTCATTTAGACCCTGGTTTCTGCGGTCGAAACACACAGAGTACCACCCCAAAGACCCTAATTCCTGGGGAAAGTTCCTGCAGTGGAAACACGGCTTATTATTCATAAGAAATTAATTGAAAGAATGGCATTAGTGGGAAAACAGTATGTAAAATAACTAAAATTTAAAACAAAAAACCTAAATAATAGGCTATTACATTATAAATATGATTGGAGATGTTTGAAGTAATTGAAAATAGCTGACAAATGCACATCCACATCATGGTATGGTTGAATTCTAAGGTAATTGCACATACACTAAACCACTTTAATGGCAAGCTAAATTGCTTTCTATAGTTTTGTGCTTGGCTTTGAATTTTTAAAATCATGTAGCAAATATACTGTTGTATGAGCCTTCTTATACTGTGATATAGGCTATTTACAGTGGGGAGAACAGGTATTTGATACACTGCCGATTTTGCAGGTTTGCCCACTTACAAAGCATGTAGAAGTCTGTAATGTTTATCATAGGTACACTTCAACTGTGAGAGACGGAATCTAAAAAAAAGATCCAGAAAATCACATTGTATGATTTTTAAATAATTAATTTGCATTTTATTGCATGACATAAGTATTTGATCACCTACCAACCAGTAAGAATTCCGGCTCTCACAGACCTGTTAGTTTTTCTTTAAGAAGCCCTCCTGTTCTCCACTCATTACCTGTATTAACTGCACCTGTTTGAACTCGTTACCTGTATAAAAGACACCTGTCCACACACTCAATCAAACAGACTCCAACCTCTCCACAATGGCCAAGACCAGAGAGCTGTGTAAGGACATCAGGGATAAAACTGTAGACCTGCACATGGCTGGGATGGGCTACAGGACAATAGGCAAGCAGCTTGGTGAGAAGGCAACAACTGTTGCCGCAATTATTAGAAAATGGAAGAAATTCAAGATGACGGGCAATCTTCCTCGGTCTGGGGCACCATGCAAGATCTCACCTCGTGGGGCATCAATGATCATGAGGAAGGTGAGGGATCAGCCCAGAACTACACGGCAGGACCTGGTCAATGACCTGAAGAGAGCTGGGACCACAGTCTCAAAGAAAACCATTAGTAACACACTACGCCGTCATGGATTAAAATCCTGCAGCGCACGCAAGGTCCCCCTGCTCAAGCCAGCGCATGTCCAGGCCCGTCTGAAGTTTGCCAATGACCATCTGGATGATCCAGAGGAGGAATGGGAGAAGGTTATGTGGTAAAAAATAGAGCTTTTTGGTCTAAACTCCACTCGCCGTGTTTGGAGGAAGAAGAAGGATGAGTACAACCCCAAGAACACCATCCCAACCGTGAAGCATGGAGGTGGAAACATCATTCTTTGGGGATGCTTTTCTGCAATGGGGACAGGACGACTGCACCGTATTGAGGGGAGGATGGATGGGGCCATGTATCGCGAGATCTTGGCCAACAACCTCCTTCCCTCAGTAAGAGCATTGAAGATGGGTCGTGGCTGGGTCTTCCAGCATGACAACAACCCGAAACACACAGCCAGGGCAACTAAGGAATGGCTCCGTAAGAAGCATCTCAAGGTCCTGGAGTAGCCCTAGCCAGTCTCCAGACCTGAACCCAATAGAAAATCCGTATTGCCCAGCGACAGCCCCAAAACCTGAAGGATCTGGAGAAGGTCTGTATGGAGGAGTGGGCCAAAATCCCTGCTGCAGTGTGTGCAAACCTGGTCAAGAACTACAGGAAACGTATGATCTCTGTAATTGCAAACAAAGGTTTCTGTACCAAATATTAAGTTCTGCTTTTCTGATGTATCAAATACATATGTCATGCAATAAAATGCAAATTAATTACTTAAAAATCATACAATATGATTTTCTGGATTTTTAGATTCCGTCTCTCACAGTTGAAGTGTAAAGTGTAGTGATAAAAATTACAGACTTCTACATGCTTTGTAAGTGGGCAAACCTGCAAAATCGGCAGTGTATCAAATACTTGTTCTCCCCACTGTAGTTTTATTTAGCTATTGTTTCATTAAGCACATGAGACCATGATTCTGTCAAGGACTGCAAAAACAGTATGGTACAGTCCAGAACAGTTCAGGGTTTAAAGACCGTTATATCTTCCTGTTCAGCACCTACCATGTGGTTGTGGTAGAGGAGGACAGCTCCAGACAGGTGAGGCGGAGGGAGTTGGGTCACATGGAGTGTTTCCCTGCTCCTTCCTCCCATGGAGAGACTCCAGTGGGAGGAGGAGGGGCAAGTGGTGCACCTCCTCATTACTACACTGCTGAACTCCCACCCAGCAGCTTGCCAGAGGCTACGCCCTTCACCGTGGGGGACAACCACACCTACAATGGCTACTGGAACACACCTCTTGACCCCAGCAAGAATTATCTCATCTACTTCCAGGCCTCCAGTAACTTCAGAGGGGTGAGTGATCACATCTGCCCAATAAATACTCATAAGGAACTCATGTATGTATGTATGTATGTATGTATGTATATTGGGAAAAAGTTTGGTGAAGCTGGTTTATTTCAAATATCCTGTCATGAAGAGAAGGCATTTTCTTTTAAGACTTATTGCCACTAAATATTACATCGTTGACCATCCCATCAGATCTTAGCATATGTATGAATTTGAAAACTTGGCCAATTTGGCTACTACGTTTTTAAGTTACCGGCCATTTAGAACTTCTAATAGCCAAAATGAAGGGGGGAAAAGGTAACGCTTTACAATAAGGTTTCATTGGTTAACATTAGTTAACTACATTAGTTAACATGAACTAATAATGAACTGCACTTCTATAACATTTATTAATCTTTGTTAATTTCAACATGTACTAATACATTATTTAAATCAAAAGTTGTATTTATTAACATTAGTTAATGCGCTGTTGTGTAACATGAACAAAAAATGAACAGTTGTATTTTTATTAACTAACGTTAACAAAGATGAACAAATGCAGTATAAACCAGGGTCTGCTTCCTTGCTTGCCTTTTTTCATTGGGGTTAGTTACCCCAGGTATCGCCACATTATTATGTTTTTTTGTAATCTTTGCTATTGCATTAATGCAAATGAACCAGCGTACCGTTATTCGTCGCGTAGTGACGTGTATGTTCAAGTAAGCCAGAAATGTGCAGATTCTGCGCAATACACTGCATGATGACTCACAAGTTGAGTATTTGCGCTAAATCTGCGCAGATTTGAGTCAACAAAATAAATAACCTGCCAGATTGGCTAGTGATTTGACAGTGTTACCCGCCACAGTTGATTTTTACCCGCATTTGGCGGGTTGGCAGGTGTTCATTTCAAACCCTATGTAAGAGCAAGCATAAAGTTTTGTTGGAACTTGTAAGAGAAGTCTACAATGTTGGATCTACAAAAGAATCTAGGGTATAGTCGCAAGAATAAGTTTGTGATCCCTTTGAAAGTGTTTATTTCTGCTTTGCTTACTCCAAAAAAGTGGTCTGATCTAAGACACAATCTGAGTTAACTGTTACAATCTGTTACATTCTAGTCATGAATATTGAAATGTAGGGATCTTATATATATATAGAAGAGATTTCTGAGATTTCTTGCGCATCATCACATATCAACTTTTCCCAGCACTGCTGTCACCACTGTTGGTGTCACTTACATAAATAACTTAATATGACTACCTTGTTTCTATACTTGACCCCAGAGGCATCTTCTCTGCTCTTTGCCATGGATGTAGAAGCTTCAGCCACCAGGAAATTGCTTTTGCTGACATTTTACAGTTGCTTCGCTTATATTGCCGCAAGAAGATGCCAATTTCCTATTTCCTTCATTGAATGTCTATCAATGACTGACCATTTATCAGTGTGTTCAGGAGTGCAAACAAAGCACCTTTTCTGTTTATTAACATGTAAGAGTCTTTGACAAGATGTTATTGACCCTTTGACAAGATCCATTTGATCTGAATCATATAAGTGTAATACCCTTTTGACCATGTCCAGTTCGTTCTGTTGGTAAGAAAGAGCTATTTCCCTCAGTTAATTTTAAAAGTGCTTTAACAGTTGAATGGGTCACCTTCTCTTTCTTCTTTAGTGTGCTTTCAGACCAGGTCTTATTCAGGTCTATTTAGCTCTTTAACTGTTTGCAAGGCAACACATACCATCCTTTTCAGTTTACCAGCTCTTTAAGACTACACTGATGGCTCTTTTATTGTATTCTCATCAGACCATTTTTCATTTAATTTTCTCGATAGCACATGAGCTTATCTCAGACATCTCACTTCTCTTGGGAGTTCCGAGAGTCTCCTGCATATTGAACACAGCTCCCTGATGGCTGTCATATATACAATACTGGAAACCAAGCGAGTGAAATTGAAGCCCTGTTTCCATCTGGAATTAAGATGTGCTTAAGTGATCCAATCACAAGTGGTCAACTGAGACGTATGGTTGTTTCCACTTGAGAATAAGAAGCATCTCCTGTGACCATTCCCCTTTTATTAACATCACTTTACCTGAGTGTGGCACACAGATACTATATAGATAAATACAGATTATCTATAGATTTGTGCTACGGCACTGAATTGATTTGCTGGTTTCAGTGTGTTTAATTAGGGCTAGAGCTAAACTCTGCTGAAAGGTGTCCCTCCAGGTCTTGGACTTTACAAGTTTATCAGTATCAATTATTGTTTAAGCCTGCTTAACTGCTTAACGCACCATAACTTTTTCTTCATTTCCAGTTAACTTTGATGTTGGGTGGAGATTTGGGAAATAGACAGCAGACAAGAAAATTATATACAGTAATAAATTATGTATGCTTATATAATTAATGAGAATAAATAACTACCACTGAAGATATAATTTGCTTCCGTAGCAACCTTGGAAAGCTATTTAAGGACATGAATCATTTGAGCACAACATAACATCCTATTTACTGCTATTAAGATGCCACTTATTTTGTTGTGGTGCTTTTGGTCTGATGTATCGAGGTGATATGCAGAGATCCAGACTGCGGTACATGAAAGTTTTCACTGTGAGTGCAATAGAGAGAAGCATTTGATCATCAATTGTCATTTTAATGAGGCCTGTGGAGTTGTATTCTGTCTCCTTGTCACAGGAATGACTCTGTAGTGTCCCTGTAGTAAAAAGGAGGGTTATAAATTTAGAGAATAAGACAAACACACTCCTTTTGACTCATGTTGGCCGGCTGTCTCGTCATTACAAACAAAACAAAGGTACCATTGTATCCAATAATAGGACTGTGTTGAAAATCCCTCCTCTAATGGAAAGTAATGAATACATAATTGGCCATAAACAGTAGCGTCAACCAATCACGCTGTCTGACACTCACCATTCAAAGTGAATTTATTTTAACACAAGACAAGTCAAAATCATTTAGGTTATTGTTTATCTGACCCACACACATTTCCGTCTCAATCAGCCTAAATAAATCTTTTTAACATGAGCAACACTAAATACTCGGCTTTGCTGGTGCTTATTATTTTGACAATTATTCCTGATAATTAGGTGCAGGTTCGCTCTAGTAGACTTGCCCTGAATTTAAAGTAATTACTCTGACTAAAGTGGCTTACTGCAACTCAATAGGCGTATGGGTTGGGTTTTAGAATAGACAAATACATTTTTGGAATAAAACAGAAATTATTAGTAGGAAAGGCTAGCTTCAATATTACTGTTGCTACAAACCCCTACAGACTTGAGTGAGACCTCAAATTATGCAGCTTATAGACCTTATGCACCAGAGAAACAAGTGTCCATCGGAACGACATAGCAACCCCATAGCAACGTCCTATGAACGACCCACTGCCCAGCATTGCGCCGGCAACTTTTGCACTAAAAATCTCCACTGACATTTTCTTGTGAATTATTAATTCAGTGGCTGTTAACCCCTCCCATACACATTTCCACAGACACATAAGAGTCAATCACATTTGTGGATGTGACACTTTTTCATTCTGAATATTGACCATATTGAATCGTGGAAAACATGCATTACCACTCTTAGCAGCCACTTGTAAAGCAGCGTTGAGTGTGACCTGCGTATCATATCATATATCATCTGACAGTGATTAATTTCTATGCTGCCCTTCAGTGCTGCCTCACAACCTCGACGAGGACTGCGGAACACATGTTTTAATGACATGTTAAAATGTGGTGGTAAATATGTCACATCTGAAAGAGAGGAGAAAGCGACTCGAAGCTGATTTTCAATTTAAAAGGCAATTTACCGGTAGTTTAGGTGAGAAAGGTCTTGACTCCAATCTAGGTACATGAATTTGCATAATTGGCACATAAAGCTACAATTTGTACCTCTAAATCTTAATTTGATATGTCTCTATAGCTCACCTTGTGTGTGTGTGTGTGTGTGTGAGAGAGAGAGAGAGAGAGAGAGAGAGAGAAGATACTCCCATAATGCCCTGCAGAGTACTCAGTGAAAAAAAAAAAAAATAATAATAATAATAATAATAATAATATACACCCAATATGGCAGACACAAACAAATAAATATATATAAATAAATAAATATACTTCTAATCATTCAAGGTTTAAAAAGTATAATAAAAATGTTCCGTCTATAAAAATTACTGTTTAGCCTTGTTGTTATTATAATATTGTGTAGTGATCTTAGCAACATGCTAATGGCAAAATCTACTGAAAAAAAAAGTGCATTGCATATCCCACACATACATAGAAAAAAAGGTTTTCTCAAAGAAAAAAACATTATTTATAGTTTTATATTGTTCATGGACCGTTCTTTGTTTCTGAAACATTTTAGTTGAATGTTCGTCAGTTTTTTTTGTTGTTGTTTTTTTTCTAATGTTTTTGTTGTTTTAAATGTTACTACTTACTACTTGTTTCAGAAGTAATTTCCCCTTTAATTTTTGCTTAAAAAAACATATTTTCTCTAACATTTGCATAACTTTTTTAGCTAGGTTAGTACCTTAGTAATATGTACCATTAAGTTACTACTATGAACCTTTTAGGAGTAAATAAGGTACCGAGATGTCTGACAGTGCATGTGCTTTGTGTGAGAAATGCTGTTTGTTTGTTGTTTATGTAAAGGATTTCCAATCTGTCACTTAAGATTATTTATTTAATTTGGGAGGCTGACTTTGTGCTCGCTCATGTCCAACCTGTGTTCTCATTCATTTGCTAGTAAATGTCATCAAAGTAGGCATTTCAATTTATTCTTGACTGCCTGTGGGATTTCTAGTCAGATATTCACATAAATAACACACATGCTATCCTCTCACCCACAGATAGCCCTGATAACTTGCATCAACTCTCTGTTTTATCCTCAGGAGACCAGGATCAACTGCATTCGGATCGCTCGTAAAGGTAATTCATTCTTTATCTGCACTGTTTACACGCTAAAGGGCATGCCTCATTGACAGTGCATATACATCAATGCTAACCAAATGTCCCTGTTGCAGCTCACTCACACTTTGGCAAGAGATGAAAGCATATTTGTTACCTTAATATGGCAGTCTCTCAAAACACAAGTGGTGATAGTTGGGCACAATCCACCCAGTATTATGATTCAAATATTACATAATCATTTCTCATTCAAGTTTGGCATAGTGAGCCAATATAATATAAACAGACTGACAACTAAAATAAAGCTAAAAGGAAGGAGTAAACAGGCCCTGTACAGAACCTAGTGATCTACCTACCCAGACATTTTTAACTATTATAGATGCACTTACAAAAAATGTAAGCATCAACATTATGCTACTTTCTAAAATATTTCGTTTTGGCTAAAGTCTAACTCTTTGCAGTGTACAGTACGTATTGCAGTACGTATCCTATTCAGTGCAAAAGCAGCACAGGCTCATTGTGCTTTCACATATGATGCATTTGCAGTGCGCAACTGTTCCACGGCTGTTTACCACAAACACAACATTTATTCATTTTTTTTTAAATCCTCTTTGTAGCACACAGTACAGTTATACAATCTTTTATACATGTATTCACGTTTAAACGCATTAAATTTAAACAACATATTATTCAATTCAATATAGATTTAGGCCTACATATTAAGTTGGCAAAACATTTAAACATTTATTTTAAAATCACAAACATTTTAAAAATAAAACAAAAACAGCCAACTCTCATGCGATTACTTTTGCATTTAAATCTTTATACAAGAAATCTTGCGGGTTGTAAAGAACTATTTTTTTCCACCTCCATGAAGAGACAAGTACCATCCATTATGTCGCCTTGTTTATCTAAATGTGAGGTAAGGTGTAGTTTTCCTTGCTTTACCTTGGGCAAAAAGCCATGTGTTGACTGTGAAACACAGTAGAGTTTAAATTGTATGCATTTAGGATGAAATTACTACATTTTCATGTCAGTTTAGTTTGATGCGAACAATGCGCTGTCACTTTAATTTAGCACGTGCAGCACAGCAAAAATAGACTCAAGCAGAAACACAGAAACGACCGCATATGCACTGCAAACATTTATTCATTTTTTATCTAAAGCTACTTACATTCAAAGTATGCATTTTTATAAGTTCATGGTGTACTGAAGAATGCTGCCTGTGTAGGCAGTAATTGTGGAAGCTCACATTAACAGTAGTGCATCATATAATAATGCTCCTCATGTGAAGCATCTGAATACATGGCTAAGGCTGTATTGTAGTCAATAGATCATTTTTAAACTATTTTCTAAAAATACTTTTTATTACTGATTGTTGTACCACAGTGGTGTTGAATGCATTTGTTTGATGAACGTTCAAATGTGTGCAATTTTTTTTTTTTACGACATATAACGTAGTTCCAAGGTTAGCAAAAAAATAGCATAGTGCAGCTGTATACTGGCAGGGAGACGAGGACATTTTTTTAAATGGATGTCAATGGAGGAAAGGCTTCAGTATACTTTTGTGAGGAAACAACTTAATTAATTGACAGCCTATTTGCTGATCTTTAATCATAAATCAATAAATATTTATTTTTAGGTGAGCAGTATTTGGAGTTCTTTGCAACAACAACAACAACAAAAAAAAGATAAGTTTTGTCACTGGTAGGATTCGGTTCAGGCGGCTGACTTCTTTTCTCACTGCCCTATAAGCCAATGACTTTACAGGGAGTGTTTGCGTTCACAAAGTGAATATTTAATTATCACAATACTAATTGAAAAAAAAAAAAAAAATCAGATACCTTTTTTTCTCAGCTCATCTACACACTCACACACATGGAAACATACATGTGCGCAGAAACCTGTTATCACCACTTCCCCGCATCTTTTTCAATAAAATAGTTTTGCAACTAAAAAGCTACAGTACATTACATTTCTCTGTAGCAAGGTGGTAACATCGCTGTTTTTAAAGCAGTTAAACTAACAGCTGTGCTATTAGTAAAGACGCTGCTACCAAACACTGTTGAGAGCCTCAGGTAATTCACACACACACACACACACACACACACACACACACACACACACACACACACACAGAGTTAAAGGGTTAATTCACCCAAAAATGAAAATTCTGTTATTAATTACTCACCCTCATGTCGTTCCCAACCCGTAAGACCTTCGTTCATCTTCGGAACACAAATGAAGATATTTTTGATGAAATCCGAGAGCTCTCTGACCTCTCCATAGAGAGCTATTGCTAACATAATTAACATTTTCAAGGCCCAGAAAGGCAGTAAAAACATTGTTAAAATAGTCCATATGACTCCAGTGGTTCAACCTTAATTTTATGAAGTGACGAGAATACTTTTTGTGCGCAAAAAAACAAACAAAAATAACGACTTTATTCAACAATTTCTACTCGTCTGTGTCAGTCTCCTACGCTGTTTATGCTATATCACACGCATGCGTCGTGGTGCTCACGTGAACAGCATCGGCCAATGGAAAGCCGGCGTGCTGGCGTAGCTCTGACGTAACTTGGAAGAGCTGGACTGTATTTACTAAGTCAACAGCATAGGAGACACAGACGTGAAGAAATTGTTGAATAAAGTTATTTTTTTTGTTTTTTGCACACAAAAATTATTCTCGTCGCTTCATAAAATTAAGGTTGAACCACTGGAGTCACATGGACGATTTTAACGATGTTTTTACTACCTTTATGGACTTTGAAAGTGTTAATTAAATTGCTGTCTATGGAGAGGTCAGAGAGCTCTCGGATTTCATCAAAAATATCTTTATTTGTGTTCTGAAGATGAACAAAGGTCTTACGGGTTTGGAACGACATGAGGGTGAGGAATTAATGACAGAATTTTCATTTTTGGGTGAACTAACCCTTTAATCTCTCTCCCTGTCTCTCAAATACCTGCAACTCAATTGCTCAAATTTCCATTATAGCTCTAAATGACGTTTCAGCAATGGAAGCTTGGAATGAGATATATAAGAAATCAGATCTACACATTTTAAGGACAAAAACCTGACAAACATGTAGATGTCTTGAGGTGTGATAATCATGATATAAGCAGAATAATTGATGATGGGCCATTGAATTATTGTAAAATAAAGCACACCAAGGTGATAATGCAGCCATGAAGCAGAGTGGCCATAAACCTCACATAAAATGTATTATAATCAATATACATCATTAGCATTTCCCAGCATAATTCTATTTATTGCATTTTTTTTTTCTTTGTTTTTCTTTTTTTTTAAAGAGTTTGTACAATGCATTCTGTAATTGCCTTTGTGAAGGATAAATGATATGCTGCATTCAATCTGGCTAATGAGAAATCTTAGAAGACAACCTCATTTTGAAAATGCTTCACATCCAAAGTGTGCATATGATGCAAAAAATGTTTCTAGGTAAATGGAACAGAGATGTTTCTGACCTCTTACGGCTCTTCTCTGTGAGGAAATGACAAAATGTACAGTAGAATGTCACAATGCTGTGGACTAAAAATAAGACTTTTATTCAAGGCTGTTGCTCTTCGCTGTTAGCAGTTGAGCGAGTGCCTATTTTATGAAAGTAATAATTACTTCATTATATTGTTAATTAGTTTGTGAGTTCATCTTTATGAAGATACTGAAGAATCGAAGTACTGTACATGGCACAAAAAGAATGTTTCGCCATTATTGAATATACTATACTATTATACTATAGCCCACCAGCAGAATGTCCCTTTAGCCTCTTTGTTTTATATGTCATATTCTGTTATTTAGGTATTATTTAATCAATGATATTGTAATTAATGTCCCTACAGCAGATGGTATAATGATGCACTTCCATCCCTGTGATTTTTCAAATGGCAATTTCTGCTTTTGGAAGCACCGCAGGGGCTTAAATTAATCGAGAGAGAGATTTCATGCTGTTCTCTGGAGCTGTTTGGAAATTGACTGCATTTATAAGAAGAGAAAATGGAGACACAGAGACCCATAAAATCCGAGGAACACGTTCAAAATGTCCGCCAGTTTTAGCTTGTGACATTCTTTCTCAAGTTTTTGACCAGCAGCTGTCATCACTGGACACTGAAGTGGTCAAATGCTGGGCTCACTGAAATTTTGCCAGATCTTCTTATGTGCAGGCAGTTTTGTTCTGGGTTGAATAAAAATAACTGTTGTTTTTGCCTAACCTGTTTGGAACGAGACATCCAACTCCAAGATTGTGGGCAAACTTTCAAAAAATGTGTTGATTTTAAAACACTAGAGGGTGGATCTTCATGTTCTAGACTGCTCCCATATCATTTTAGAGCTGAAATTATGTCAGTTTTGGCTAAATCTGTGCTTTTTCCAAGGAACCCATATGGCATACTAATATTTGTGAAAGGAGACATTCAGTAATGAAACTGGCTGTAAAAAAGTGGGGTTTGAAAGTTCTAACGTAGATCCAACATGCTCCGTTTTAGGAGCTGGACCTCTCAGAATCTAACCAGAAACAGCACAATTGCATCACTGACCTGATCCCCATTTGCCAAAGACCCAGTCTGCTCTCTGTCCATGGGCACCCCGGGTTGAGATTCTTCCCCCTGTGGCTCGTTCATGTGCTGCTTGATGCAGATAAACTGTTTCTTCATCTCCCTCCAAACCCTGCGATACCATTAGCAGATTAACATGCAGTAGTGTGCCAGCATTACCTGGCTACTGTTCTAATCTTCTAATGCTCATCTGCTGGTTGAGATATTGTGGTGTGCTGTAGTATTAGGGATTCAACTGGGCAAATTATATCTTAATATTTTTAAGTTTTGAAGATATTCAAATATATATTTGGATATTTATGTATTTGCTCTAAAATGGCTTAAAAGATTATTTTTATTAAGGTTATTTTTTTTATTTTCTGAGAAATAAATATTTCAGCCATTGTTGCCAGGCGGATATGCACTACTGTTACAGATATACACTAAAGTTTGGGGTTGGTATGATTTTTTCAAAATGTGTGTTTTTTTAAAAAAATGTTTTATGTCTCTCATGCTGCTTGATCAAAAATACAGTAAAACATTTTAAAATAGTATTACAATTTTAAATTAATAGTTTCTATTTTAATATATTTTAAAATGTAATTTATACCTATGATGACAAAGCTGAATTTTCAGCATCACTGCTCCAGTCTTCAGTGTCACATGATCCTCCAGAAATCATTCTAATCTGCTGATTTGGAGCTCAAGAAAAAATCCTTATCAATGTTGAAAACAGCTGCTGAATATATTTGTGGAAGCTGTGATTCTTTTTCGGGATTCTTTGACAAATGTATGTTTAAAATAATGCATGTATTTATTTTAATTAGAAATCTTTTGTAAAATGATAAACGTTTTTGCTGTCACTTTTGATCAATTTATTGCATTCTTGCTGAATATTAAGTATTCATGTTATACGGCAGTGTATAATGTAAGAAAAATGTAAATGTACAGTAGAAAATGTAGTTAAGTAATATCAAAACACAATAAACACATAGTAATATATTAATATATATTCACTTATATTTTTGCTAAAAAAAATTATAGACAAAAATGCCACGGGGGGACTTGTGTGATGACAAAAAACTTTTATATATTATTACTTTTATATATTTATGATGTTAATTTTATTTATGCATATTATTGAATAAATAAATGGAATGAAATATTTGACATTTTACCCTAATTAGCAGTGTTATTATCTTAAAATAGTGTTTGAGTAGATTCTTATTTATGTAGATTTACAGTATTACTGATATTCAGCAAATTGATCTGATGTCACTTGTTTTTTCTCTCACATCTCACAATCATTCATTAACTCTTTGTCTTTCTTTGTGTTTCACTCTCAGTGGCCTGCAAGGACCATAAGCGTGCTCTGGAGGTGTCCCAGCATGCCGAGGACATGGGGCTTATTCTGGGGGCATGTGCTGGGGGTCTGGTTGTTCTCATCCTGCTGCTGGGAGCCATCGTGATTATTGTCAAAAAAGGGTGAGCATGCGTGCTCTCAGATCCAATTAAAATTAAAATCCATTTCTAGATTTTCTTCACAGTGTCACATCACACCACACCAACAGCAGCAGCGTCTAGACACTAATAAACCAGCGCACGAAACGCTTTAACACACCTTCAGAGGTTTAACTGATTAAATTACAGAGCACTCCAAACTCACGGCTCATGACAAACAGATTCCTTTGTTACACTTTGGGTAAAGAACTACATTATCCACTATTATTACATTTGTCCTTCACTGTGATTGGTCAATCGCTGCATTCTGCAGCAGTGTAATAAGTGTTATAATGAACAGTCACCCGGTCATTATTGCAACAAAAAAAAAAGAAGAAGAAGACAAAGAAGGCCAGTATTATAGTATCCAGTACCATACAAGTAAAATCACTGTGCTGGGGTTTATTTTGCTATAATAATTGACTGAGTGTGTGGGAATAGGTTATTCCTGGGCTATAATTGAATGACTCTTGTTGAATGTGAAGTACAGGTAAAGGTTGGTTTACTATCTGTGAAAAGATAATAAGTGTTTTCACACATACAGGTATTGCTTCTGTGAATAAGACAGTTTAAAAATGCTGGCAAATCATTTACAGCAAAGTACATTAAAATAAAAGTTAAAATAAAAGTTAAATATTAATGCTGCATGTGAACAAAACCACATCAATGAAGCAGTTATATCATTGTTGTTGTTGTTATTATTATTATTATTTCACCTTGAGGTCAAATAATGTTAGTGAACTATTTTGTCATAATTTACGTGGAGACAAAGTGAGAATAGTGAAATAGTGAACTATTTTTTCATAAAGCACATAGAGGCAAAGAACCACCAGATGCAAATCGGTCAGTTTTGTCAGCTACCACTCGTTAGATCTAGCATTCTGCCCGCTTTAAATCAGACACAGAGATAAAGTAGTGTAGTAAGGTTATATTTATTTGATTGAATTATAAGATTTATTTGAACAAATTAGCCTATCGAGAGAGAAAGAGAGAGAGAGATGTGCATGTGAATTACTTGTGTCTGTGCAGCGTCTCAATACTAGCAATGAACCTGTGAGTTTAATTACTTCAAAAACAGCAACGTTACAACCTCCTTGTTAAGTAATACAGTGCATCCGGAAAGTATTCACAGCGCTTCACTTTTTCCACATTTTGTTATGTTACAGCCTTTGCTCAATACTTTGTTGAAGCACCTTTGGCACCAATTACAGCCTCAAGTCTTTCTGAGTATGAGGTCCAGAGCGCTCAGGAGCAGGTTTTTATCAAGGATGTCTCTGTACATTGCTGCATTCATCTTTCCCTCGATCCTGACTAGTCTCCCAGTTCCTGCCGCTGAAAAACATCCCCACAGCATGATGCTGCCACCACCATGCTTCACTGTAGGGATGGTATTGGCCAGGTTATGAGCGGTGCCTGGTTTCCTCCAGACATGACGCTTGACATTCAGGCCAAAGAGTTTAATCTTTGTTTCATCAGACCAGAGAATTTTGTTTCTCATGGTCTGAGAGTCCTTCAAGTGCCTTTTGGCAAACTCCAGGCAGGCTGTCATGTGCCTTTTACTGAGGAGTGGCTTCCGTCTGGCCACTCTACCATACAGGCCTGATTGTTGGAGTGCTGCAGAGATGGTTGTTCTTCTGGAAGGTTCTCCTCTCTCCACAGAGAAATGCTGGAGCTCTGTCAGAGTGACCATCGGGTTCTTGGTGTTGACATCCTCCGGTAAAAATCGTATAGTCCCACGGACTTCAAAAACGAACCGTGGAAACAGTGTAAAAGTAGCCCGATTCCGCAGGAAAACTGTGGACTTGGCAACACTGCTTGGAACTACCTGTGCATTAAACGGTTTTATTGCACACATTGCAGCGCATTATTATAGAATCAAGTAATCAGACAGACCATGGTATAAATGAAATAGAATGTATAAAAACCTTTATTTCACTGAAGAAATGCACCAATTTGTCAGCACTGAGAACTGCTGCCATCTGACGAAGTCACTCAAAAGCTGGTTGTAACGCCGCCACTGGGATGAGTGGGGGAGGGGTGTATTGATTCAAATGTCAGTGACATTGACCTAGCCACTAAACCAACGGCTGGGTAACACAAAAATGACCCAACCATGGAAAAAATAACCCAAAAAACAGGCTTACCCTGTGTTTGGGTAGAAAAGAGTATAGACATTGTGATGCACAGTATGAAAACAAAGTTTGAGCCAATAACAAAGTTCCAAAAAACAAAGGGGCCAACACAATTCTTTCATATCATTAACCAATATTAGACTTAAAAAGAACATACAATTGCGCATTCAGATTCAAATAATATATGATAATATATTCAGATTCAAATATGTGCCTCGACTATACCTACTACAGTATTATTACAGCAAATGATTTCAGAGAGTTGTAGTAAAGCCAAGTAGTGAAGCCAGTTGTGAAACAATGTGTATTTGTATTTGTAATAAACTGGCATGAAGCTACAGACAAATGTTTATCTCAATATCTTCGAGTAATAAGCATGTTAACTTGCCTGATCGCTTGCCTTCCTGCTAAAACAATGGAGAATGGTGCTAGCAACGTCAAGGACATGGGTTCGATTCCCAAGGAACGCATGCGTTTAAAACATGTATGGCTTGAATGCAATGTAAGTTGCTTTGTATAAAAGTATCTGTAAAATCTAAATGTACTAGAAGCCAGGCTAACCTATATGTTTTTTTTTTCTCTCCTCATGCTCTCCAGAAGAGACATCTATTCATACCCTTACTACCCGTAAGTCATTCTCTCTTCAGGTTCCATTCTTTTCCCATCAGCTTCTGTTGTTTACAGTAGCTTTGATTTGTTGGAGATTAGCCAAACTTTCTACATTTCTATCTTTTAGCATTCTCTCTTGTTCTCTCACTTTCTTTGTCTCTTTCCTGTCACTCTCGCCCTTGTTAAATATATACTGCATATATATATATATATATATATATATATATAGTACTGTTATATTATATAGTAATGTATGTGTGATTGGTCACACATGCGGCTTATTGAGAGGTGTGCTATTTTCTACATTTTTCCCTTCAATTAAATGGATAAAGGACCCAATCACATCTAGAAACCAGAACATCAGAGACTTTGGCCTCTTTTGACTTTTGCATAAGAACATGCTACAGACGATGTATAGCAACGACCTGGTGAAGACCCACTTGCATTTTCTTTACAAATTAAGTTCTAGTTTCTGTTGATGGCATCTATCCCAAATCCTCTACTCTTCTGAAACTTCTCTTTTTTTCATTTACAGTCTTCTTTCTGTAGTCTCACTCTTGTCTTTCATACTCTGCAGCAGGAAGAAGGTGAACATAAACAAAGCGGTCATGACATATCGTCAGGAGAAGACACGTAAGCTGGGGTCACTGGACTGCAGTACGACAGAGCACAGTACACTGCAACAGGACGATCGTACCACGCATACCTTCATGGATTCACATAACTGCACTGCCAGGAGTGAGTACACAAACACACCCACACACACACACACAGCAGAAAGAATTACTCCTTACACACACAAACTTTAATCTTCAGAGGAGAGGTAGGTGATGATCACAATCTTATATCACAATATGAGTCATTTTAAATCCAGGTTATATATATATATATATACAGTGGGGAGAACAAGTATTTGATACACTGCCGATTTCGCAGGTTTGCCCACTTACAAAGCATGTAGAAGTCTGTAATTTTTATCATAGGTACTCTTCAACTGTGAGTGACGGAATCTAAAAAAAAATTCAGAAAATCACATTGTATGATTTTTAAGTAATTAATTTGCATTTTATTGCATGACATAAGTATTTGATACATCAGAAAAGCAGAACTTAATATTTGGTACAGAAACCTTTGTTTGCAATTACAGAGATCATACGTTTCCTGTAGTTCTTGACCAGGTTTGCACACACTGCAGCAGGGATTTTGGCCCACTCCTCCATACAGACCTTCTCCAGATCCTTCAGGTTTCAGGGCTGTCGCTGGGCAATACGGACTTTCAGCTCCCTCCAAAGATTTTCTATTGGGTTCAGGTCTGGAGACTGGCTAGGCCACTCCAGGACCTTGAGATGCTTCTTACGGAGCCACTCCTTAGTTGCCCTGGCTGTGTGTTTCGGGTCGTTGTCATGCTGGAAGACCCAGCCACGACCCATCTTCAATGCTCTTACTGAGGGAAGGAGGTTGTTGGCCAAGATCTCGCGATACATGGCCCCATCCATCCTCCCCTCAATACGGTGCAGTCGTCATGTCCCCTTTGCAGAAAAGCATCCCCAAAGAATGATGTTTCCACCTCCATGCTTCACGGTTGGGATGGTGTTCTTGGAGTTGTACTCATCCTTCTTCTTCCTCCAAACACGGCGAATGGAGTTTAGACCAAAAAGCTCTATTTTTGTCTCATCAGACCACATGACCTTCTCCCATTCCTCCTCTGGATCATCCAGATGGCCATTGGCAAACTTCAGACGGGCCTGGACATGCGCTGGCTTGAGCAGGGGGACCTTGCGTGCGCTGCAGGATTTTAATCCATGACGGCGTAGTGTGTTACTAATGGTTTTCTTTGAGACTGTGGTCCCAGCTCTCTTCAGGTCCTGCCGTGTAGTTCTGGGCTGATCCCTCACTTTCCTCATGATCATTGATGCCCCACGAGGTGAGATCTTGCATGGTGCCCCAGACCGAGGAGGATTGACGGTCATCTTGAACTTCTTCCATTTTCTAATAATTGCGCCAACAGTTGTTGCCTTCTCACCAAGATGCTTGCCTATTGTCCTGTAGCCCATCCCAGCCTTGTGCAGGTCTACAATTTTATCCCAGATGTCCTTACACAGCTCTCTGGTCTTGGCCATTGTGGAGAGGTTGGAGTCTGTTTGATTGAGTGTGTGGACAGGTGTCTTTTATACAGGTAACGAGTTCAAACAGGTGCAGTTAATACAGGTAATGAGTGGAGAACAGGAGGGCTTCTTTAAGAAAAACAAACAGGTCTGTGAGTGCCGGAATTCTTACTGGTTGGTAGGTGATCAAATACTTATGTCATGCAATAAAATGCAAATTAATTATTTAAAAATCATACAATGTGATTTTCTGGAATTTAGATTCCGTCTCTCACAGTTGAAGTGTGCCTATGATAAAAATTACAGACCTCTACTGCTTTGTAAGTAGGAAAACCTGCAAAATCGCCAGTGTAGCAAATACTTGTTCTCCCCACTGTATATATATACACTCACCTAAAGGATTGTTAGGAACACCATACTAATACTGTGTTTGACCCCCTTTCGCCTTCAGAACTGCCTTAATTCTACGTGGCATTGATTCAACAAGGTGCTGAAAGCATTCTTTAGAAATGTTGGCCCATATTGATAGGATAGCATCTTGCAGTTGATGGAGATTTGTGGGATGCACATCCAGGGCACGAAGCTCCCGTTCCACCACATCCCAAAGATGCTCTATTGGGTTGAGATCTGGTGACTGTGGGGGCCATTTTAGTACAGTGAACTCATTGTCAAGAAACCAATTTGAAATGATTGGAGCTTTGTGACATGGTGCATTATCCTGCTGGAAGTAGCCATCAGAGGATGGGTACATGGTGGTCATAAAGGGATGGACATGGTCAGAAACAATGCTCAGGTAGGCCGTGGCATTTAAACGATGCCCAATTGGCACTAAGGGGCCTAAAGTGTGCCAAGAAAACATCCCCCACACCATTACACCACCACCACCAGCCTGCACAGTGGTAACAAGGCATGATGGATCCATGTTCTCATTCTGTTTACGCCAAATTCTGACTCTACCATCTGAATGTCTCAACAGAAATCGAGACTCATCAGACCAGGCAACATTTTTCCAGTCTTCAACTGTCCAATTTTGGTGAGCTCGTGCAAATTGTAGCCTCTTTTTCCTATTTGTAGTGGAGATGAGTGGTACCCGGTGGGGTCTTCTGCTGTTGTAGCCCATCCGCCTCAAGGTTGTGCGTGTTGTGGCTTCACAAATGCTTTGCTGCATACCTCGGTTGTAACGAGTGGTTATTTCAGTCAAAGTTGCTCTTCTATCAGCTATCAGTCGGCCCATTCTCCTCTGACCTCTAGCATCAACAAGGCATTTTCGCCCCCAGGACTGCCGCATACTGGATGTTTTTCCCTTTTCACACCATTCTTTGTAAACTCTAGAAATGGTTGTGCGTGAAATGGTTCTTTGTAAACTCTAGAAATGGTTGTGCGTGAAAATCCTGAGCAGATTGTGAAATACTCAGACCGGCCCGTCTGGCACCAACAACCATGCCACGCTCAAAATTGCTTAAATCACCTTTCTTTCCCATTCTGACATTCAGTTTGGAGTTCAGGAGATTGTCTTGACCAGGACCACACCCCTAAATGCATTGAAGCAACTGCCATGTGATTGGTTGATTAGATAATTGCATTAATGAGAAATTGAACAGGTGTTCCTAATAATCCTTTAGGTGAGTGTATATATACACCAAACAGGCATAACATTATGACCGTGAAGCTAATCACATCCAAAATAAAAGTTTGTGTTTACATAAAATATGTGTGTGTACTGTGTATAATTATTATGTATATATAAATACACACTCATTCATGTATATATTTAAGGAATATTTGCATGTATATACTGTATACCGTGAACCGTGATATACAGGTGAAGTAAATAACACTGATTATCTCTTCATCACGGCACCTGTTAGTGGTTGGGATATATTAGGCAACAAGTGAACATTTTGTACTCAAAGGTAATGTGTTAGAAGCAGGAAAAATGGGAAAGTGTAAGGATTTGAGCGAGTTTGACAAGGGCCAAATTATGATGGCTAGACGACTGGGTCAGAGCATCTCCAAAACTGCAGCTCTTGTGGGGTGTTCCCTGTCTGCAGTGGTCAGTATATATCAAAAGTGCTCCAAGTAAGGAACAGTGGTGAACCAGCGACAGGGTCATGGGCGGCCAAGGCTCATTGATGCACGTGGGGAGCAAAGGCTGGCCCGTGCGTTTCGATCAAACAGATGAGCTACTGTAGCTCAAATTGCTCAAGAAGTTAATGCTGGTTCTGATAGAAAGGTGTCAGAATACACAGTGCATCGCAGTTTGTTGCGTATGGGGCTGCATAGCCGCAGACCAGTCAGAGTGCCCATGCTGACTGTCCACCCCTGTACACCACCGAAAGCGCCAACAGTGGGCACGTGAGCATCAGAACTGGACCACGGAGCAATGGAAGAAGGTGGCCTGGTCTGATGAATCACGTGGATGGCCGGGTGCATGTGCGTCGCTTACCTGGGGAACACATGGCACCAGGATGCACTATGGGAAGAAGGCAAGCCGGCGGAGGCAGTGTGATGCTTTGGGCAATGTTCTGCTGGGGAAATTTGGGTCCTGCCATCCATGTGGATGTTACTGTGACACGTACCACCTACCTAAGCATTGTTGCAGACCATGTACACCCTTTCATGGAAACGGTATTTCCTGTTGGCTGTGGCCTCTTTCAGCGGGATAATGCACCCTGCCACAAAGCAAAAACGGTTCAGGAATGGTTTGAGGAGCACAACAACGAGTTTAAGGTGTTGACTTGGCCTCAAAATTCTCCAGATTTCAATCCAATCGAGCATCTGTGGGGTGTGCTGAACAAACGTGTGCTGTCCGATCCATGGCAGCCCCACCTCGCAACTTACAGGACTTAAAGGATCTGCTGCTAACATCTTGGTGCCAGATACCACAGCACACCTTCAGGGGTCTAGTAGAGTCCATGCCTCGATGGGTCAGGGCTGTTTTGGCAGCAAAAGGGGGACCAACACAATATTAGGAAGGTGGTCATAATGTCATGCCTGATCGGTGTATATATACTGTATATATATATATATAGATATATACACATACATAATGCCTATTAATTCATATAATTCAATATTTCACAAATGAATAGTGCTAAGAAATGACCCTCACCATTACCAGACTTACTATTGCCCAGACCAATCAATATCAGATCCTCCAAGACCCAGGCAAGTACCAATGATCCAATCCACAGATCCAAACCAAATACCTCTCAGTCCAAGAAACAGAATGTCTGTTTCAAATAAATATAAATTGCAACTAGGGGTGTATTGACGATAACTATTAAGAAATAAAATGTTGATATTATGTTAATACAACACATAATATAGCAAATAATCCAGCGTCAGTAACTGTTTTTTTCTTTTAAAAATGACACCTCAGTCTGCTATTTGTACGCTTTTGTACAGCCATGGTTAAAAACTTTTTCTGCCTCTCTACACTGGTTTTGACACTCATCTTGAAGTGAAAACACAAAATAGTTGAAGATGATTGATTTTTTTCATAATTTCTATTGATATACAATAAATCAAACAAAATCAATCAAGATTCTATAGCAATAATATAAATGTGAAATTGTGATAACCCTAATTACAATATCAATTTCAAATACTAAAATTGTATTGTGTAGTGGTTAAGCAGCACCCATGCACACACACACAAGTTGGATTTTCATGTTTTATGACAGAATGATTTTCTATTTTCTGCGCGTGATCTACTGACAAAACAGATTAAAAAAACACAGACGCAGCAGGATCATATCCATAATGACTAACGCAATATTATATATAAGCTGTTTTCCTCATGGTGACCAAAAAATGTCCTCACAATGACAAGGATTTTGGATATTGCCATCCTTGTGGCATTTTGTCCCCATAGTGTTGGGTATACCTGAACCACACACACACAGACACAGACACACACACACACACACGCACACACACACACACACACACACACACACACACACACACACACACACACACACACACACACACACACACACACACACACACACACACACACACACACACACATCACATGTAATGCTTGTATTGGAAAAGAGGTGAACAAGTGAACAAAGTTGTTGAGATGCTTACAGTCACAGTAAACACTTAACACTGTTTATCTCCATTAGTCATTATTTGCATATGGATCACTATAATCTATCTCTACATATTAAACATCTTCCCACTCGTCTATGAGTCTTGAGTCTTGAGTCTGTGTCCTTTTCTGTCCCCTGGAACAGACGAGTTTTGTTGTGTGCCAGTAAAGTGTGCCAGCTGACTCTCTGTCTATCTCCAGATGTCTGTGCTTATGGTATACTTTGCTTTGTAGTGTTGGTTTATTCTATTCTATTCTATTCTATTCTATTCTATTCTATTCTATTCTATTCTATTCTATTCTATTCTATTCAAAATTTTCTGCCTCACATCTCTCACTGTAAAGCAAACTAGCTGTCATCTGGAACAGTATCAAGCCAGTGAGCTGGTAATAAATGTCGCTAATTCTAACGCTATATGGGTTGATGGCCATTGTGTAAGTGTTGCATGAAAGTAGTGGAAACAATAGAGTGCATTAGTGCTCGTCCACTTTTTCAGTGCCATTTGTTCTGGAAGTAATTTGCCCATTATTATTTTTTTTCTCATGGGGATTTAAAGACAAAAAGACTTTGTTAAAGTGTTATAATTCAAGGATCAAGCCAACCAGCTACAAAGCAAATCGCAACATCACAAACTTTTATTTAAAGCAAAAGAACAAAAGTACAAGACTGTGTACTTAACATCCAAGGGAAAGAACTTAAATCCCATGAAGCATTGTGAATGACATAATTTAATTAAAAAACAATGGTGAAATATGAAACTATTCATTTAAAGTTGCTGATTATATCTGTAGAAACAATATATATTTAAGTCTATTACAAAATATGCATTTATATACAAATATGTAAGTATTTTAAGAGTGTAGGGAGACTGACTAGATTATATCATCTGTATTGCCTCATGGGAATGGATGTTCCCTGTTCTGATTGTTGGAAATTGCAGTACAGCATCATGGATAATGTAGGTTTTCACCACCAACTACAACATATTAAACATGATTATTTTAAAACTAAGTTGAAATAATGCAAACAGATGGCTTCAACAAAAGCACATACCATTGATTAACAACCTTAGAGCTCATAGTACCTTGGACGGCAACATGCCCAGTGTATTTATGGGTGTTGAAGTTTTCCTATGTATTTGGCAAAAGGGAAGACAACTGTCTTTTTTATCTAGTCAGGTAGCACCAACTTCAAAATAAATAAATGAATAAATAAATGGTTATATAAGTAAATAATAATAATTGCCTTTTTTACTGTATAGGCAGCCAAGTTTTATTGAAAGCCCATTTTTCCAGCAATGAAATATCTTGCTCATGGAAGAAATTAGTTTTCAGGTTTCTTGAATATTACCAAGGATTTGGCAGTTTGGATAGGATTAGGAAGATTACTCCACCAGCAAGCAACAATTAATGGAATAGTTCACTCAAAAATGAAAATTCTGTCATTAATTACTCACCCTCATGTCGTTCCAAACCCATAAGACCTTCGTTCATCTTCAGAACACAAATGAAGATATTTTTGATGAAATCCGAGAGCTCTCTGACCCCTCCATAGACAGCAATTTAATTAACACTTTCAAGGCCCAGAAAGGTAGGAAAGACATTGTTAAAATCGTCCATGTGAGTCCAGTGGTTCAACCTTAATTTTATGAAGCGACGAGAATACTTTTTGTGCGCAAAAACAAACAAAAATAACGACTTTATTCAACAATTTCTTTCTAGCCTGTCTCCTACGCAGTTTCCGTTGTAAATAGTGCAGCGCTTTCGAGTTCTACGGCAGCCTATGCTGTTCACGTGAGCACCACAATGCATGCGTGTGATGATTGCACTGTATTTACAATGTAAACTGCGTAGGAGACTGACACAGGCTAGAACGAAATTGTTGAATAAAGTTGTTATTTTGTTTGTTTTTGCGAGAAAAAAATATTCTCGTCACTTCATAAAATTATGGTTGAACCACTGGAGTCACATGGACTATTTTAATGATGTTTTTACTACCTTTATGGACCTTGAAAGTGTTAATTAAATAGCTGTCTATGGAGGGTTCAGAGAACCCTTGGATTTCATCAAAAATATTTTAATTTGTGTTCCGAAGTTGAATGAAGGTCTTAATGACAGAATTTTAATTTTTGGGTGAATTAACCCTTTAACATGAATGTTCTTGAAAGTGATTTTGTGACTCTGTGATAGTACCACGAGGCACCACTCATTTTCCAAGGGAAGGGTACCGAGCCTGTGGCCGTTCTATATACAGGCATCAATGTCTTGAACTTGCTGCAAGCCCCAACTGGTGGCCAGTGCAGAGTATCTCTACAGAGGTGTGGCGTAGGCTCTTTAATTATCAGAAAAAAGAAAAATCTGAAGGCAGATGGTTCGAAAATTGACCTATGCTGGCCATTTTCATCAAATTGAACAACTTCTAACTTTTAACAGCCCCCTTATAACTGTCAGGGTTATGTCTGTTTTGCTTGTGTTTGATTTGTTCCCGCCACACCTTTGTTTTTATGGTCACTGTCATTATGAGTTCATTTGTTTCAGCTGTGTTTAATTTATCTTGTTTCAGTTTTAAGCACCACTCTTGGTCCAGTCACCGTTGTGTTAGTGTGTGTTTTTTTGTCCGTCTGCCTGTTCCTGAGCATTATAATTAAAGTTTTCATTTGGATTTGATCTTTTGATTCTTCAGTTTGTTCCTAAGATAACCACACCGTGACAATAACATATCTGCCCCTGCAGTTTTACTTCAATTCACACTCGCACACTGACTGTGATTCACAGTATCAGGAAGACAACTCCCTCAGCCGTTACGGTTCACGCCTTCAGTGAAACATCTCCCACTGCAATTTGCAAGTTACCTTTAGTTTCTTCCCTTTGCTCCACAGTCTGTTTGTGTTTATCTTTCTCTCTCTTCACTCCTCAGATGAGCAGCGCAGCACTGTAAACGAGTCCAGCAGCCTGCTGGGTGGTTCTCCCAGAAGGCATTGCAGGAGAAAAAGTTCTCCATACCACACAGGACAGCTCCACCCGGCTGTGAGAGTGGCAGACCTGCTTCAGCACATCAACCAGATGAAGACAGGAGAGGGGTACGGCTTCAAACAGGAGTACGAGGTGAGGGTCCTGTAGTGATTTTACTTTCGTCCATCCAAGGACGCTAAGTAAGGTAGTGATTGGTACTCACATCACCGCTGACGTTCTGATTTTTGGATCACCCGTCACTTAAGGTGTGGTTATGAGTACACCAGATGACCACCTTCCCCCTCTCTTAGTTTGGGACACTAGTCAAGGAATTTTACCTTGGCTGTATGAGAACACTCCAAACAGGAGGCTGTCCAATCATTTAGAATGAATGTAAAGTGGGGAGAGTTGGTCAGCTGATTTGTCTGAAAGATTGGTGAGATTTCTAACTTGTAGAGCCTCTTCTGTATTATCAGCACAAGGAAGACACAATTGTAATAAAATAAATGTTATTAACAAAGATAGACAAGAATAACTAACACAACTACTAAGATGCATAAAATACATGTGATTAAGTTGAGTGTGGCTATGGAAGAGTTGCGTTACCTTATGGAAAGATAAACTGTTGTTTCTCTGAAACTAAGGTGAAGAACCTTATTATGCATCAAACTAATAAACGAAAGGTCATTTGTTATTAACTAGCATCAGTTATATTACCTCTAATGTAAATTAGAAAATCATATACTGATAATATACAACAATGCCAAGGTCTCTGGAAAGAGGTTTGGTTAAGTGATATTTACGTTCCACGCGGTTGAGTAAGCAGTCCGATGGCGATGACTTCTTCCACTGGTTGAGCTGGAATCCGTTTCAACAGCCTTGAACACGAAGATCTGTGGGATTCTGATCTCCTGGAGCACCAACGGGTCCTAAAATCTGGAACACGCAGATGAGGCCCTGAAGTAGGTGCAGAAGGTCCTTAATCTGGAACACGCAGACGAAGGAACCTTGAAGTGAAGGTTTGCTCTCCTGAGCTTAACCTTGTTACAAATGTCTCTGTGTCTTCTGTCTCTCTGGGCCAGACACTCAGAACTTGGTCAATCCGCTTTGGTCTCTCTGGCATGGAGACTCGGGACGTGCTGTAGTCGTCACTGTCTCGCTGGACTAAAACTCTGAACGTAGTGTTTGTTAATGTCTCTTTCCTCACAGGCTGAAGGTGCAGAACATGGTCGTATCTGTTGCTGCCTCACAAGCTGTAGACTCAGATCCTTGGATCTTTTGTTGTCGCTCTGGATAAACCAGAGGCTCAGAATGTTACGGTGTATCTGTTATGTCTCATCCTTGGTGGACAGACTCAGAACTTGGTGAACTGTTTGTCTCTCTCGAGGGGAGACTCAGAACTTGGTTGATCTGTCACAGTCTCATCCTTGCCGTACAGACTCAGAACATGGTGAACTGTTTGTCTCTATCGAGGGGAGACTCAGAACAAAGAGTGTCTGTTGAAAGGGTACCTTTATCCCCTTCCGATGAGGAGGAGATTGCAATTTGGCGCTTCTCCATTCCAGTGCTGTGATTGGCCGCTGGCATCAGAGGGGGCACGCAGTGTGGCCCACACTTCTTTCCCCTGTGGAACTCATTTGCATACTGTACACAGTTAGAATTCTTTAAACTGTCTTTTAAGTTTACCAATGCATTTCTCACTTTCCAAACCACCAGCATAACCTTGGCAATATTCTAAACAAATAGACACCACACATGATGGAAAAACATTGAACTGTCATGCGTTCATTCATTTGTTCATTAACAGCTGAATTTGTGTAAGATGTTGCATTACAAATAGCTGTCACTGAGAATACTTATTTTTCTGAATAAGTATGAAATGGATGTGTGTAGTTTTCATCAGTCTTAAGGTTTCCAAACATAGTTATGAATGGATTTGGATGGATCATTGTGGTCTTTCTTTGTTTCACCCACTACTGCTGAGGTCCTGAAGAATTTTTATGGACCAATGAGAAGTCCTGTCCTTCCTGGGCTTGGCACCAGAGGTCTTCTTCTTGGCCTCTAAGAGGTGTCTGGCTGTTGTCCTAGCATCTTTATCTGATGGTGTTGGACAGTTTGTTTGTGTTAGTCCACCATGATCCAATCAAAATGTAGCAAACCTTTGTCCACTGTTATGGGCAAAGAGGGGTCCGGCATTAAACTGGGCCCTGGAATGTGCTGTCCACTACAGTCCGTTGAGGTTATATAGGGGATTTGACAAGCAATTCAGCAAATATATGCCTACTGGTTTAGACAGTGACATGTAGTAGTGGGAAACTGAGTAAGGAGTTTTATAACTCGAAGCAAAACTGTGCAGATCTATTAGCTTATGTTATTTGAAGAACCTACATTGCCTCCAAAGTGACATTAAATATATTTATAATGACAACAAAGATTTGTATGTAACACAAATGCTCTCCTGAACTTTATATCTGTCAACAAGTTCTGAAAAAAAAAACACGGTTTTTAACAAAAATATTAAACAGCACAACCATTTTCAACATTGATATTAACAAGATTCTTGAGCACCAAATCAACATAATAGAATGATTTTCTGAATGATCATGTGACACTGAAGACTGGCGTATTAATAAAATTCTACTTTTTCATCAGAGGAATAAATTAATTATAAATTTAGCAGTTATTTTATATTGTAATAATATTTGACAATATTACTGTTTTTACTGTATTTTTGAGCAAATAAATGCAACCTGGGTGAAAAAAACAACTTTTGAACGATAGTATATGTTCTCGCTCTTAGCCCTCATGCTGAGAAGTGTGTTTTATAAAAAACATGGATAGCTCCAGAACGTGACTCGTACACTAATGTCAGAACTTGGCTCCAGTATGAGCAAAGTGCTGCCAAACCTTTCAAAGGTCTTTCATATCATCCCTTCACAGAGAAGACATTTCTCATTCAAAATATTCCACCTATGTATTAATAATACCTCCAAATCTTCTTTGCTCTCACCATGCTTTCTCAGTGGAATACATATATTCTTTTTGAGTCATTAATCTGAGCTCATGAGGCACATGAATCCCTCCTTCAGAATCCATGCTTCTACCTTTTTTCTTATTATTTTGGACCTAAAAAGGGACAGTGGCTGACTCTTGGGACACAATTTCTTAGAAGGGTGGAAGAAGCCTCTGAATGGTTGCCATGGCTGTCTCATGTGCTTCTGCTAAAAACCTCTTCATGTTTCTGCTAAAGACATTGTTCTCATGGTACTGGCTGATGGTAAGGTCATAGTTGGCTCTATGATTTGTCTGATGCTCTAATGCAGACTACGTCCACTGCAGCTAAAGCCGAGCACACATTACAAGACTGAAGCCTATCCCTTTTTGACATTTTAAGTCTGTGACTATCCTGCAACAAAGTATGCAGCATCATAGCCAACTCGCAGCCCATGCCTGTCGCCCACACTAAGCTATATGTGCACCTGTGAGCCACAGTGACTATTTGACGCAAATATATTTTAGACCCTGACAGCTTATCTCAGCATCCATGTTTGGATTCATGTTTTTTTTTGTTTACAGCTACAAGTATCCAGAGCATTACTATGGGTATCACTGTCAACTGTCTTGAGTTCAGGAGTGACTGTGGTATTCTATAATCATATGGAATAATCTATTCTTTACCAAATTTGAGTCATTCTTAAACTTTGCAGAGTGTATGAAGCCCATTGCACATTATTTACAATTAATTGATAATTGTCTGAAATCATTACATTCCGTTTGCGATTAATTATATTCTTTTAAAGTGTATTATTTCCATAATAAGATTTTTTTTTTTTATTTAAAGTATGCTAAAGTATACTTATTTTTCACAAGGGGTGACTAGTGCTTTTCAAAGAGTCCATTTATAGATTATTAATCAGTCGCTTACATTTATTTTATACCTTTGGTTTCTGCAATGTTGCTTCCAAAAGCTGTTAAAACTAAAACAAAAACTACAGAAAACTAGTATGTATGTTCTGCACCTGCATGAAAGGAAATAACTGTTTATATCAGCAGGTGGCTGATATCTGCATTCGTCATTCAAAAAGGGAAACCAGAAGAGCTAGGACTGTGGATATACAAACCGAAAAAAGCAGAACATTCTATATTACATATTTGATAAAAACATCACAGATCAAATGAAGATGGAAAATGAGAAGATCATTCTGTGTGTGCCCTCCTGACTCTGTTGTTTGCTTGCCTTCATCACTTCTGTTTTTCTTCATGTGCACTGGTTTGCAAAGCTGAACATCCAATCAGAGACTTCTCTCACCAACAGGCTCCTCCCCCAATTGAACATGCCCAGTCAGCCGAAAAGCTGCCGACGGGGTTTCGGCTAGTGGTAACGGTGCAGAGCACACCACAAAAATTAGGCCGACAAACACTCAGCGATGGCTGAACATTATCTTTGTGTGTCTTGGATTTAGGGAGCTTTCACACGTAATTCAATTGCTTGGTCCGAACCAGAGTTTAGTTGCATCATCAAAGCAGCAACACACGGTTTACACCTGTTGCTATAATGGCTATGCAGGAAATTCTGCAAAATGGATAATGTTGCTCATCCTTGCTTTTGTATTTTGGTTTTTGAACATATGGCTTTGTTTCCAAAGGTCCAAACAAAGAACAGCCACCTTTTTACGCTTACTTGGGTAAGGTTTGCGGGTGCGCGACCTGAAGTCTCAAACAAACATGAGTGTGCTCATAAAGTTCTAGTCTGAAAGCACTCTTAGAGGGTTTAGAAATTTAGAAATATACATCAGTTCAAAGAGTAATGTGATAGTAGAACTGCATGAAGTATATTTTAAAGACATTCTACTTGCCCAAAATTGTGTTTGAAATCAAAACAATCTTTCTCATGCCTTTTTTTTTTTTTTGGAGTTCACTATCTTCAAGAGACTAGAGGGAGAAAGAGAAATGTTTTGAGGTGGAGACAGAGATATTGATTATGTGATTTGGTTTAGGAAGAATGAAAGAATGGCATACTTTGATGAGAATGTCACGCTGTGTAGCAGCTGAGCCTGAGGTGATCTTCAATGACAACAGGACAGATGGACGGAGAGAGAGAGAGAGAGAGAGAAAGAGATGTTAATTGAAAGTACAGCAATCAGGCACAAAGTATCCAGCATTTTTTTTTGTCCTCACTGAAAGCAAATACTGAGTGAAGCAACAATCACTGCCAATCAGAAAAGCTTAATATTACACAGCTATGGCTCTGGCCCAAATGCCGCCTTTGCAGAGTTGTGCAAAAGGGTGAATCGAGGGTGCAACATATGCTTTTTAAAATGGGACTCCCTAAAGGCCGCAAGTACACATCACACTAACTAGTACACCAACTGTGCCATTTGGTAAAGCTCAATGGGACATGGAATTTTGGACCAAGGTGGACTCTAATACTCAGAAAAAGCTAGCATTCCCATTCACAACAATGCACTTTTTGGACAATTGAAACCAACAATTGAAAGGACTATTGTCTCACCTTCTACAAGATATTTTAGTGGCCTTGAGGTAAAAGAACAGAATTTAAGAGGCAGCAAGCCCTGACCAGTATCTCCAGCTACATTTAAAGGGGACGTATTATACAAAATTCACTTTTGCATGGTGTTTGAACAGTGTTTGTAAACAACCAGCCTATGATGGTAAAATTCCACCCACTCCTTTTTTATAATCCCCATAAATCAGAAGCAGTGTCTGAAATACGCTGTTCCAGATTTCAGTACGGACAAGCCCCACCCATGACTGGTGACGATCTGCCCTATTAGCATAGATCCTGCCCAGTGTGAGCTGCACATAGTCCGCCATATTTATATCCTCGCTATAGCACCTATTGACATAATGTCTGTGCCACATAAACATTGCAAATGTTCTGTTTTTAGATGTACAAATGAACATAAGAGTTTCCAGAGACTCGGCATCTGAGCCACTGAGGACACAGTGGATGAATTTCATTTATGAAGGAAATGTGCCGAAGAAATTAGGTAAAGTCTTATATTTGTGCAAATCATTTTACGGACTGCTTGACAAACGAGGGTCAGTTCAAAGCTGGATTTACGTAAAAGTTGATTCTGAAAGATGGCTCGATACCAAATGGTCATGCTCAAACTTGATATCCAGAACAATTATCGCACGGCTAATGTGGATAAAGATGATTATATAAATTATAACCATAATTAAACAAAATGATACCTGTCCTATCTCCATGCAGCATATATTCTCTGGCTCTGTAGACATCTTACTACAGTTCCCACATGAGCACCATGCTAATCGTGCTAAGTTGAATAAAGTTAACTCCACACCAACTACATAAATTCATCAATCAACCATTCAGAAACGTTCGCAAACCTAAATTGGAAGTTGCATTCTAAAACTAATGTAACATCTTCCAGAGTCTCTCTTAATCTGTATCCGACTCCGGTTCAAACAAATAAGGCTGAAAACCACTACTGACAATTTCTGACATTTGGCTGCGTGAGATTCTCCAGTTTTGTTGTTGCCGGAGTATCCAAAGCATGAGCTGTAGAGGCTTTGCCCTCTTCTGGAAAGGGAGCGTGGAGCAGCAGCAGCTCATTTGCATTAAAACACGAAAACGGCGTGTTTTTGCTCACATCCAAATTTGACATGCTATAGTAAATAATCTGTGGGGTATTTTGAGCTGAAACTTCACAGACACATTCTGCGGACACCAGAGACTTATATTACATCTTGTAAAAAGGGGCATAATAGGTCCCCTTTAAAAACAAAAATACAATATACACAAATACATATTATTTGTATGACTGACAGTGGGGTGTCTCTGTGATTACACTCCTGCTACACTCATTTGAATGCTTTGTTCTACATATCTGAAATCAGTCACTTCTGCTTATTTGGATCCACAGAAGTTTGCTAAAGAGTCCAGTAAATCAGTCAGTGATGTTGTGAAAATGGCCCTAAGCTTTATCATGCAGCATCTGGATCTAAAAGAAGCACAGAATATTTATACGACCATCCCAGATCTTTTACCGAGCAAACTCTTGGGCATGAATGTCTTTCTGGCAAATTAGAAGCAGTATGTTCTAAAGGATTACTGAATGATTTCTGAAGGATTGTGTGACACTGAAGACTGGCATAATGGCTGCTGAAAATTCAGCTCTGCCCTCACAGGAATAAAATACATTTTAAAATATACTAAAATAGAAAACAGTTATTTTAAGTTGCAATAGTATTAGTGTTTTTACTATATCAAACAAATGCAGCCTAGGTGAGCATAAAAAAACTTTTTTCAAAAACATTAAAAAAACCTTAATTATTCCAAACTTTTGATCTGCATCACAGTTACAATGGGAATGAAAGCTTACGTACATTCTTAAAAATCTATGTAACGACGACTACAGATAAAGCCACAACAAGCCCACGGAGTTAGCTTGTCAATCCATCTTAATTGAATGACGCTATGAGTGGAAATCTGGAAAATAAACAGTTCTGACCAATGAGAGGACAGATTTACTCACATGTGACTGTTTGGTAGCCTACACTGAAATGTTGCCTTGTGAAAGCGATCCAAGAAGAAAATGCAACATTGTAACAATTTAAGTCCCTGTTTCAGAACGAAGTAAATGATCTATAGGCAGGGCTTGACATTAACACCCGCCAACCCACCAAATGCGAGTGGATTTCAGCAGTGGTCTGTAACGCAGTGTTGTCAAAAATATAGATTTTTCTATACATACCGATACTGAAACGCTTCCAATACAAATTTTCTGCAGAACAGATACATGATACCAGCTGCGCTTTCTTGCTCTCTCATCTCTCTGACAGTGAGTTGACACAACACAAACCCGCTTCCTCTCACTCACTCGTTTTATTTGTGCCGGATGAATATTGTTGGTGTTACAAGGCTTGAATTTTGGCGTGGGATTGCGTGTATTGCGCATTATTTTACCCATTCCCGCAGATTTTGTGCTCACACCCAAAGTGCGCACACATAAAACTATTTTGACTTCATTTTCGCTGCCTTATTGCACTTAAACAGTCAAGTACATGCAAAATAATGTCAAAATGCCGGTCTTGGCAAGTATTCACGTAAACACAGTCAGTTATGTTTTAAGTGAACGTTAACAGAGTTGAGAAATAACAGTATAATGGATCCATGCGTCAGGTTTTAAAGTGACAGCAGCCTAATATACCTGCTGCCAAATTATGAGATAATGTAAAAAAATATCTAAATGGTAGTTTTTCCCATGGTATCTTGGGAATTGTGGCCAATGGCTAGTAACTTTGGAAAACCACTAGCCACAGTGGCTGGAGAGCAAAAAAGTTAATGTCAAGCCCTGTCTATAGGTCTGAGAAAAAAATGTCCTACGACTTTTGAAAACATCATCGATTTCAGGAAACACACCCCAGCACTCCCCTCCGAGGTTATCAGAGATTCTACAGTCAATGCAGACTAATTCTGCAAATTCTTCTTCTCATCTCACTCTCAGATGTGATATAAAAGAACATTACTTCTGTCAGAAAGCACATCAATGCATGTAATTCCTCAAATACAATCTTGTCTCATACAGTTCTTCAGAGACTGAAAGTGTAATCGTGTCTTGTTTTGCTCTGCTAAAAAATGTTCAAAGAAACATCTACAGGACATTATCCTGACAAAGCATTCACTGCAAGTGTCCCTCTCTGGCTGAGCTCTACATGGCCAGAACAGTGAACCAGGCCACAAATATTATTGAAGATTCCTTTCCTCCCTGGTCACTGCTTGTTCTAACAGCTTCCCTCTGGCAGGCAATCCAAACTAAGACCAGCAGACACTGGCTTCTTTCCCAACACTGTTTGCCTACAGAAGCACCTCCGTTACAGTAGTGTCTCCCTGAACTCTGCACATTCTATAGCGTAGTGGGTAGACTTTTTTTAGTAATGTGTAACCTGTAACATGCACACAACAGAAACAGAAATTAAAGTGACTGAGGAAATTGCTTATTTTTCACTGCAGCTGTGACTGGTTATCACACAACCTAGAATTGTAGATACAATTTTAGAATGATTGTAATTTTAACTATAAAAATACTATGGTAAAACCTGTTAACAAATTAACAGTGCCCTTTGAAAAACTGTAATAGGTCTAATTATGAATTTCATGTAATTTTACAGTACGATACTGTTAAATGTAGTTTTTGGAAGTGAAAAGTCATCTCATAATTTATAGTGAAACCCTAATAGACATTCTCAGAATTCTGTCTGTGACACTTTACATTTTGTTTTTTCATTAAAATAACTGTCTCTTTATAATATATATATATATATACACTCACCTAAAGGATTATTAGGAACACCATACTAATACTGTGTTTGACCCCCTTTCGCCTTCAGAACTGCCTTAATTCTACGTGGCATTGATTCAACAAGGTGCTGAAAGCATTCTTTAGAAATGTTGGCCCATATTGATAGGATAGCATCTTGCAGTTGATGGAGATTTGTGGGATGCACATCCAGGGCACGAAGCTCCCGTTCCACCACATCCCAAAGATGCTCTATTGGGTTGAGATCTGGTGACTGTGGGGGCCATTTTAGTACAGTGAACTCATTGTCATGTTCAAGAAACCAATTTGAAATGATTGGAGCTTTGTGACATGGTGCATTATCCTGCTGGAAGTAGCCATCAGAGGATGGGTACATGGTGGTCATAAAGGGATGGACATGGTCAGAAACAATGCTCAGGTAGGCCGTGGCATTTAAACGATGCCCAATTGGCACTAAGGGGCCTAAAGTGTGCCAAGAAAACATCCCCCACACCATTACACCACCACCACCAGCCTGCACAGTGGTAACAAGGCATGATGGATCCATGTTCTCATTCTGTTTACGCCAAATTCTGACTCTACTATCTTAATGTCTCAACAGAAATCGAGACTCATCAGACCAGGCAACATTTTTCCAGTCTTCAACTGTCCAATTTTGGTGAGCTCGTGCAAATTGTAGCTTCTTTTTCCTATTTGTAGTGGAGATGAGTGGTACCCGGTGGGGTCTTCTGCTGTTGTAGCCCATCCGCCTCAAGGCTGTGCGTGTTGTGGCTTCACAAATGCTTTGCTGCATACCTCGGTTGTAACGAGTGGTTATTTCAGTCAAAGTTGCTCTTCTATCAGCTTGAATCAGCCGGCCCATTCTCCTCTGACCTCTAGCATCAACAAGGCTTTTTCGCCCACAGGACTGCCGCATACTGGATGTTTTTCCCTTTTCACACCATTCTTTGTAAACTCTAGAAATGGTTGTGCGTGAAAATCCCAGTAACTGAGCAGATTGTGAAATACCGTCTGGCACCAACAACCATGCCACGCTCAAAATTGCTTAAATCACCTTTCTTTCCCATTCTGACATTCAGTTTGGAGTTCAGGAGATTGTCTTGACCAGGACCACACCCCTAAATGCATTGAAGCAACTGCCATGTGATTGGTTGATTAGATAATTGCATTAATGAGAAATTGAACAGGTGTTCCTAATAATCCTTTAGGTGAGTGTATATATAATGTATAAGTTATGTACATGAGGGTTTTATGTTACATCTTTGGTTGTTAAATTAATATTTATTGCATTATTTTAGTGTCATGTTTTTTTACCGTGATGGGGTTTTGTATTTGTGTGCATGATACTCTCAGTACCTCATAGTACTTTTTTTTACCTTAAATTAAGCAGATTTCTTTTTTTTAACACTATATATTTTTACAATATAAATGATAATATATTTATAATTACATTTTCTCTTACTTCTGCCTCCATCTTCATTGTTGTTTTAGAACAAAGGAAAGCTCTTACACACTCCTGAAAAAAAGTGCTGTGCCCAACGAGAAATTAACATCAGCCTCCTGATTATGCATGTGCTTCGTAAACTGCATCTGACTTGATAAAATGCGAGTGCAAAGGGGACTTAATGGACGAGTGGGAAAACGTGACTTGCACTTATTTTGTGGGGTCCTTTTTTAAATTACAGTCATTTAGATGTAATTGCCAGGTGCTACGCTTCACCTGCTTTCGGGTGGAATGTGTGCTAAACATCTGTCACACATTAGCTCAAAAACTATGCAGCATTAGAAAACACTTAGACAGTTGGAATACGTTGGCAGGGCTCACAGCTTTCTCTGTACATGCACAAACAGAAGGTACTGAAAAACTGTCAGCTACTTGCCTTTCTTGAGTTTGACACTGAGAAAATACAATGCTTTTCTTACACAAAAGAAAGATAAATGTGTTATCAAGTTCAAAATAAATGACTAAACAGTACCTGCAAATGTGAAAGGGATGCAAAGCTATATCTGGTGCCTATCTCACAATGGGTGCTGTTAAATATGTGCTGTACAATATTAAATCAAGACCCCAAAGGATGAAGAAGAAAGCATTCATTAAGAATGATTTGCACACTGATAGCTTCATTCATTTGCATGTGTTGTCTATGTTGTTCTACCAGCTTCACTAAAGGAATTATGCAAATGAGGTAATGCCACAAACATAGCCCCAAATTTAGCACAATTTGCATGGAGCATTTGCCCAGCTTGGAGAGTGCTAGTGCTAGGGAGTGCTAGGTTGTATAGGATGCAGTTATAAAGCTTGTCTTTATAGTTTAATCATCATATGATGAAAAATATGCTGCCATGAATGCTAATAAATGTATCCATTTAAAAAAAACATGAAAGACTGTAAAAACAAATTACGATAAAAACCTGTTAATTAGTTAATGGTAAGTTCCCTTATTCTGTACAGTGAAAAACTGTAATAAATCTAGCAAGACATTTCATGTAAGTTTACAGTTTTTGGAAGTGAACAAGAACAAGTCATCTTATAATTTACAGTGAAAAAAAAAAAAAAACAGATATTGACATTCCCAGAATTCTCTTTGGCAGCTCAAATTTAATGATTTTTAAATTAAATAACTGTTTCTTAGTTGTTGTTTTTTTTTCTTATCAGTTATGTGCATTTATGTTTATTGCATTCTTTTAGTGATATACTGTATATATACAGTGGTGGCCAAAATTATTAGAACACTTGACAGATCTGAAAATATTGACCTTTTTTGCCTTCAAAACATGATTTCATTTCATAATGTTCATGAAACATACAGATGGTTGCTCTGACCATCAAATATCAAATGAAGTGAGTCGTACTGTTTTTATCCACTTTTAACTTTAATATTTGCTATGTCCACCTTTTGCAGCAATAACAGTAGCACATCTCTCTGGCATAGTGTCAGTATATTTCCTCTGAGAACTTCAACACTAATGTTATCCCATGCCTTCTGCAACTGAAGCTATAGGCTTTCCTTTGAATGTACAATAGATCTGTCCAGTTTATTTTCCAACTCGCCCAAAATGTGCTCGATGGGGTTGAGGTCCGGACTTTGAGGGGGCCAGTCCATCATTTTCAATGTTTTAGCAGATTCCTTCTGTCGCAGGTAGTTCTGGCAATAGTTAGAAGAATGTTTTTCGGGTCATTGTCCTCTTGGAAAATAAATCCAGGCCCAATCCAGGCTAATTACGAACTACAGCCAAAACTGTGAAAAATGTCAATTTTGGTCGAATTTGAGGTTTTCACAAAAAATCCAGCTTTATGAATATTCATAGCGAATTCTCGATGGCATGAGTCTGAACCAATGAAATGTGATTTTCAAACTTATGCGGATGTAAACAAAATCTTATCCACGCTGACTGATAGATCAGACATGTGCGCACAAAGACGCCTCAGACAGCGTGTGATCCCGATAATACACGTAATTACCAGAGGTGGGAGTAAGTCAGACATGTGCAAGTCACAAGTAAGTCTCAAGTCTTAACCTTCAAGTCTCAAGCAAGTCCAAGTCAATTTTTGTGAGAATCAAGCAAGTCAAGTCAAGTCACTGCTTTATGTCAAGCAATTCAAGTCAAGTCGTAGCTTGGGTCAAGCAAGTCACTGGCAAGTCATACAAATGTTTGATGATTTAACTGAATTTATATATTAAAATAAGTTAAAACTACAGTAGTTATGGACTATGGGAGTTTTATTTACAAAAAAAAAAATTACAATATGCATTTCTACTCAAAAGGTGTCCACATACAGCTGAGTTGTTAATACAATAAAAATAAAAAAAATAAATAAAAAAATTAAAATTAAAACTACATAGCCTAAAAGGTAAATGTAACTGAAATTAGGCCAATATATTGGGTGAGATACGTTCTCTTTGTATTATTTGAATTTTCTCTCTCCTGCTTGTCCTGTACAGCGTGACCAGGTGATTGTTATATGACTAATTAACTTAAGAGAACTCAGATTGTGTTTGTTGCTCACACCCTGACGAAGGCTCATTAGCCGCAACGCGTAGGTGTGCAGTACTTAACACCTGTTTTTAAAATATTAAAGCCATGATGAAATAAAGGCTTTTTATATTTTTTCAATAATATTCGAGTGCCTTGGATTATTAATTTTTATCAACTCTTAACATGTCCAAACGGGCGTAGCCATCATTTCAAAAATGAGGGGGACACGTCAAGTGTTATACCAGTTTTTTTCTGACCTTTGTCTAATTGATGGTTTTATTTTTTAATCATATGTTTTTGCTTAATTGACTTAATATGCTATTTATGTAAAATATCTGGGTCTTTTTGACCCCAGATAACGTTTGCTGAAATTAAAAAATTACTTTTAACCCAGCCGTCCAATCACAGTGGAGGAGGGGTGGGACTAACCAACACTAACCAACCGCCACATTTTGCTTGTACAATGTCAACAGACCACAACAAGAAGCATAAAAACGGAGCAAAATGATTGAAAACAAGAGCCAGAGCAAATACTTTACACTGTATCAACATTTTTATATAGAAACAATACAGTAACAAACTATCTGTAAACTGAGATACTAGTAACACTTCTGCTGCGTCACGTGGTTAGGTTGCGGTGCGTTTTTACGGTCTATGGTTCAAAAACAGATATTTAACCAAAAGACAAGTTATTTCGAGTCATTTAACTGAAGTCCGAGTCAAGTCTCAAGTCATGAATATCAAGTCCAAGTCAAGTCAAGTCTTTTATTAATATTTGTCAAGCAAGTCTCAAGTCCTAAAATTTGCGACTTAAGTCTGACTCGAGTCAAGTCATGTGACTCGAGTCCCCCACCTCTGGTAATTACAGTATTTCAAAATATCTGTCTTGGCGAGTATTCACATTATTTGTTATGTCTTAAGTGAACGTTTGGTTTGGGGAAAAACATCTGATGTGTAACATTTTATTAGATCCGTGCAGTACAGTAGGTCTTAATACATAGGCTGTCTGTTTCATTAATGTTAATCAAACAATTGTGGTATCATGGGAAAAAAAAGTTGAATATATATTTTTCCTATAGATATTTGGTTTTGACTTGGTGTGTGTCAAATTTGGTGTTATTACCAGGGATTTTAAGGTATGGTTGCTAGAAGATTTTGTTTTGAAACCTTCAGAAAACTTGTACTCGTTTTTTCTCAAAATTGACTTTGATGACTCTATTGACTTCAAACAGGTGTAGCTCAGTCATTTTTTGTCCGATTCCAACAAATCATACATCATTTAAATAAAGAATGTGAAAATAACAATAACTAATTTTTGAAAATTTGCTCATTGCCACTCATTTTGCCAACACGGGTTACACACGCACATACATACACACACACACACACACACACACACACACACACACACACATATGTTGGTGCAACTACATTATGAGGACATTCCATAGACGTAATGGTTTTTATACTGTACAAACTGTACATTCTATCCCCCTACACTACCCCTAAACCTAAACCTACCCATCACAGAAAACATTCTGCATTTTTACATTTTTAATAAAACATTGTTTAGTATGTTTTTTAAGCCATTTTTATTACGAGGACACAGGAAATGTCCTCATAAACCATGTTTACATTGTAATACCAGTGTAATACCCATGTCATTATACAAATTTGTGTCCTCATAAATCACATAAACAAGGACGCACACACACACACACACACACACACATATATATATATATAAAGCTGCTTAATAGTTTTTGTGGGAACCATGATAAATTTGTTTCAGGATTCTTTGAGAAATACAAAGTTCAGAAGAGCAATGTTTATTTGAAATAGAAATCTGTTGTAACATTATATGTCTTTAATGTCAATTTTGATCAATTTAATTCTTAATTGCTGTATAAATTCTGTATTTCTTTAAAAACAAATATATATTTTTATTGGTAGTAGGCTATACAGTTGATGTGATGTCAAACACACTACAATAATTTGTATATCTCTGCTTGTGTCTGTAGAGTTTTTTCGATGGCTGGGACATAAACGAAAAGAAGGACAAGACCAAGGGCCGACACGACACTCTTTTGGGTCGTAAGTGTTATTCATAGTAATGATTATAGTATAGTTTGATGTTATAGTTATAGTATATACAGTATAGTTTGCCGTTAGCACGTGATTATTATTAGTAGTAGTATTATTACTGACCAGCATTGTTCTAATGTTTTTATCCAAAACAGAAGACCGCCACCGTGTCAAAATGCATTCCCTCCTGGCTGATCCTAACTCGGACTATGTCAATGCAAACTACATTGATGTAAGTTTTCCTGTTTTTCTCTTTGCACTTTTGTTCACACCTCCATCTCTATACATGTGTTTCTCTCACTCCTGCTTTCATTAAACAAAGGTTACACATAACACGTTTATATTGTAATTTGTTTTCTCGCTGAGAGCTTTTTCTTGATGAGAGCTTTGCACATTGACATTTTCTTTTTACACTTGCTGTTTATTTCAGTATTTCAGCTATTGGTTACGATCCCATATGACTGCATTGTTCTGCCTCCCTAACAACCTATCAAACATCTGATTTTAGTGCAGATGTGTCTTTTCTTTTCTTTTGTTAGCACAAATCTTAAACATAAGACACTTTCCTGTCAGGCAGACACTTTGCTCTTAATCTTAACCATTTGATAGATAAAAACTTTCAAACACATGTTCCTGTACCACATAAGAAGCATCAATTTTATAACTATCTGTGCTGGAATCTCAGTAAATCCATTTTTTTGCTGTATTTTAGTAGGAAGGTTATCCAGTGGAATTGAGCAATCAAAACCTCTGCAGTTTGAAAGAGTCTAAAGATATCAGGACTAACGTTTAGGTGTTCTGTCAGTTTTTTTAAGGCTATGCATTTTTGTTATGTTTTGAATTGCAAGCCACTTTTGTTATGATCAGCACTTGTTCAAAATGAACAGACCTGAATTTCTCTTTCTGGATGGGTTGTACTTGAGTCAGGTTTTGGGAGATGAAAAAAGGGGCCTGATTATAGAGGTTTGTATACTGAAGCCTTGTCACTCCACTTTTATAAGAACCAGTTATCTTGATTTTCTCTACTCCTCAATAGTGATTTACACTCAAGAATCAAAAAGTCAATTCTCCTATATGATTACTAAAAATAGTGGATTGACTTTTTGATTCTTGAGTGCGAATCACTGTTGACGCTTTGATGCAAGCAAAATTCACATACCAAAATAAGACAATACAGAAGTGCAGTGTAAACTTCTCTTTTGAATTGATTTTCTCTACTGTCTATATATATATATAAAACATTGAACAGAAGAAGCGAGGTGCAAATAGTTTTTTATCTTTGAAGGACAAAATCATTAAATAAGTTTTAATTTTAATTTATATTTTGTCTTGTAGAAAACAATAGACTATATAGATTAAAAAATTTAAATTTAAAATAATGGATTTATTTACACTAAAAAGTGGTACCCTGCACTTTTTAGTTTTCTTTGTATAACCTTTAATATATTTGGATTGATTCAGTAATGCTAAATATCATTTTTATTTAAATAAAATCTTTTTATTGATGTAACCACATTTTAGGTTACCTTTTTTTTCAGTGCACAGAAATCACAAATGCAAGATACCATACACTGTGTCACTTGTTCAAAAGTCAGTTGTCATATATGGCTACTAGGGGTGTAACAATACACTTGTGTCACGATTCGATACTATCACGATACTCAACTCACGATACGATATTTATCGCAATATTTTATGACAAAATAAAGAAGAGGTGTTTTTTTATTATTACTTTTTTATTCTTATTTAAATAATATTATTGTTATTATTATCAGGACACACATATTCCCCTATTCCATTACTATACATGATATTTAACATTATATATAGTAGTTTAATGTAGTAATGTCACTGAAGCTCCGTAAATGTCATTTTTTGTATGTCATGCAGTACTCGCGCCGCGAGTGCTCGCTCTGTTGCGCTTCTCCTGCTATTAATGCACTATACATATAAGAATAAACCATCTAAAATGCTTTGAATAATAATACTACTAAAACTAAATGTGATATGGTGATTTAAATTATGTTTGCGCTTTCACTATAAGCAGTGCCGCTTTAAATGATGTTAGTGTTTTCACTTTGAGGAGTGTCATTCTGGCTGCAGGTGCGCTTCAATGATCAATGCGATCATTCACAGTTCTAATCGCAAGAAAGCGTGTCAAAATGACTATTCCCAAACTGTAAATGGTTAGTTCTGCATTTACTCACTCTCATGTTATTTTCGCGCATCACGCAATCATTTGAACGTGTTTACTACAGTAAGCCTATGCACGTCGTTCATAAAAAGCCATCGTGTCTCTTCAGAAGACTTGGATTTGGATTAGACCACTCAATTGATTATTTTTACGATGCCTTTATGACAGGTTTTGGATCTTTTAAGTTTGATAGGAATGGACTTTAAAGGGAGGGACAGAAATATTTCTCTGGTTTCTTGAAAAATATCTTCATTTGTGTTTTGAAGTTTAATGAAAATCACAACATGAGGGTGAGTACATGATGACAGAATTAACATTTTTAAATGAATTATACCTTATAAATACAGTAAGCTGAGCTTTGGATAAAACTAACTCTGTATTACGAATCATGTCGTTTTTCATCAACGATACATATCGCCGCATTTTTGTATCGCGATATCTTGATATACGATGCATCGTTACATCCCTAATGGCTACAGAAAACAGTGTATGTTAAATGACAGTATCAAAATTGAATGTGGCTCTGATGTGACACTGCATTTCACTGCATAGCAGACATCTTAAATGTGGAAGAATTTTATGAAAGCCACCTTAACTCATCAAATATTTGCACCCCTGTGCTTCTAAAAGTTTAGAAGCATTGAGAATAGTTTTAAAATTGGACTGTGAGTCCCTGAATTAAAATATAATTTATATTTCAAAGGCTACGTTCAGACTGTCAGTCCAAATCCGATTTTTGTGCATATCCGATTGAAATCCGATCAGATTTAGCAAGTGCCAACTGCAAAAAATCACATGAAATTTTTACAAATCTGTTTCAAGCTACATTCATATGTGGTTTGAAATCCTATTCAAATTTCACATTTCTGGAAATCCGTTTCAGTCTGTCCGCTCTGATCAGATTCCGCGTGGTTTATGTGACTTTTGCATAAAAACGTAAAACGCACTTACCAACCTCCTACGGTTCTGCCGCTGCCTCAGAAGACGCTGTAGTCCAGTGCACGGCGGCTGCACAATGTCATGTTGTAAATTAGACAACATCTGTATTGCAAACCCCTCTATGTTGTGGCTGTTGTTGCTGTTTTTGGCTTATGCCTATCAATGCAACATTGTTGCCATAGAAACCAATGCAGATATTCCATAAAACGAAAGAGCTGCATGGACACACAAATCGGATCTGAACTGTTGCGATGAACAGTGTGGACGTCAATAATTTTAGATCAGATTCCAATCGGATACACAAATAATCAGATTTGGACTGGCAGTGTGAACATAGCCTTATTGTTAGCTTCCTAAACATTCCCACACTTAGTCTGCATTAAATTTGAATATGATATAGTAAATGACAAAATAACTTTTTACACCTGTGTGGCTAAAAACAGATTCATTTAAACATTAAAGAGCTGAACAAGAGACTACTTAAGGAGTTTTTCTGGAACAATACTTGGCTACTTATCTGAACTGTAATTTGCCGTTAGTTTGAAGTGATTTCCTCACTGCAGGTGGTCAGTATGGAGTCTTTATTCTTTCCTCTTTTCTCTAATCATCTTAATTACTTTCTCTCTGTTTCTCTTTCTCTCTTCTTTCACCCATCTCTCTTTCTCTGTGTCTGGGATCTCTTAGATTCGGATAAACAGGGAAGTAAGTACTTGTCTTTTTCCTGTCTTCCTATCATCTGTCCATGACTCATTTATTCTACTATCATGGCTCTGTGCTCAGACATTTTCTTTCCAAGCCCTTTTATGTCTATGTTACTTGAGTTTATTGTAGCTTTATTTGATCTCATTGCATCACCCCCTGTAATGCACTGCCTTACAAGCTTAAGCTTTAAACACCCCCTGAAATGGTTTGACAAACACAGTTTTTTGTTTCTGTGTTGACATTTCTGATTGAAACAAAAAGTTGCAGCAGGACATATCAATAGCCATTAGTTTGTATCACATATACATATGATCTCAAACCTAACAGAAATGAAATAAAACCACTTTTTATTTCATGGGGTCTTTAAAATCACTCTCATGGCTTCTGATATCTAGAATAAACCTGGTCTTGGACTAATAATAATAAACTGTATTTTATATAGCGCCTTTAAAAGTTGCATCTCAAAGCACTTTACAAGAAAATATAAATAAAATACATTGAAAAAGGGAAAAAATAGAACATACAGCAAAAAAAATAAAAAAAATGTATATAAAAAAACATAATAATCACTTACAGGCAAACCTGAAAAAAATGTTTTAAGAGAAGATTTAAAAAAAAAAAAATAAAAAATAAAATGGGTTTTCACAATATGTTTTCATACTGGACTTTTAGAAGACATATACATGGATCTGTAGCAGATAAAACAATTTATATATTCATTTCAAGTTGTATGTGATTATATACCATAATGTTTTATGTCATTAAGCTGAATTTTTTACACGTCCCTCATAAAGCCTCATAAAGGAACAATTAGGGTTTAACATCTAAGAATAGTGTGGTTTAATTAAAATAAATGCATACATACATACATTTGTTTCAGGACAGATAACTCTATTATGTAGAAATCCTGTCTTTTTTTTTTCTTCTTTTTTGGGAGGGTTACTTTGTTTTACCTTCATAACAGCTTAATCAAATTCACTTGCTTTGTTATTCACAGATTCAGTTTCTTTATGTGATTTTTATTTCTGGCCAAAAAGTAAAGGGAAATAAAGGAAATTAATTTTTATTTATTTATTTATTTATTTTATTTTATTTTTTAAATATTCAGCATTCCGGCTTTATCCGTAAATGGAATACAGCTAGGAGGTCTGACATTTCTCTACATCTTTTCTTTATATGTGACCTGATCCAGCAAAATGAGTCACAGTGACCCAAATTTCAAAATTGAGTATCAAAAGGAGACCATAAGCTTTAAAATGATATTCTAGTCAAACTCATACCTTGAAAGGCTTTAAAGATATAGAATTATGGTCGTCTGCCCTCTTTTTCCAGTTGAAAACCTGAGAAAATCACTTTTAAATTTTTTTGCCCGTTTTTTTGTTGATATCTTTCAAAATCCATTGCATTTAAAGAGATAAACTATTTATTTTACAGCGAGAGAGGTTGTGTCTGTGTGTGTGTGTGTGTGTGTGTGTGTGAGTGAGAGAGAGAGAGAGAGAGAGAGAGAGAGAGAGAGAGAGAGAGAGAGAGAGAGAGAGAGAGAGAGAGAGAGAGAGAGGCAGAAAGACAAGGAAACAGAGAACAAATAATGCTAGCCTATGCAATCATATCTTTGTGTAGGCTAGTTGACAATAACAGTGTAACAAATTCATAACGGAGATACCAACAGTTAAATATTGGGTTAAAATAAATCAAACACATTGTTCAAACTCATCTCGATCACTGCTAACTGCTTCACAACTAGACATTACCCTATTAACTTCAGTCACAGGCTGTTCAACGTTTTCATCATCGTCGTGATCCTCTTCCACAGGGGTGACAAATTCATGCTCCGTTTCTGCATCCAAAGGACCTTTGACATCGCTGTCGCTTTCATCAGAGGATGAAACGTCTCCAGATCCCAAAAAATCACTGACTAGCCTTAGCCACTCTTGCTGACCAGCAGCAGAGCTTAGGTTAGAAGCCTCCAGTGAGTTTAACGCTTTGGCGACTTTGCTCTCTTTTGATAGCGACATTTCTCAAATTAATAAACAGAACTACACACAGTATACTACACTACACTATACTACACTACACAGTATTGAACTATCTTTCTGAGGAGATCTGCTAGCTTGTTTACACAGACTGCTAGTCTGACAGGAGGGTGGCTGGACCAATCGCGTTTCGGCTTCCCATTGACAAATGATCAGCGTTTATGTCACTATTTGTGTACATTTCTAAGCTTTTTGATTGGTTCTATACAACGTTTAACATCATATTTGGAGAGCAGAGATAGTGACGTTTTTAGGGGATACCTGGAATATAGGGAAATGCTCAGAAGTGACGAGAGGAGTTGAGAAAAGCAATGTTTATTTCCAGCGAATTTAGTAAAACTTTGTCAACTTTAATAGTCATTTAAATACCTTTACTCAATTATCTGGACTACGAAACTTTGGTAGATTATTTTTGAATGTCTGTTCTTTGAAATTAGCTTAAAAAAAGAAAAATCGATTTTTTAATTGTTTTTCCACATTATCGGCCCGTATCTTAAAATGGAACGTTGCGACTTCCGACTCATTTCGCCAGAACGGGTCACATATATTTTTTCTTCTTTAAGAGTTTTGTGTTCTCTCTTTTTTCTTGTTGTTTTGTCCTTGACATTTTCTACAGCTTTTGCTGCCATTAATTTTCTTTGTTTCTTGGGGTTGAACAGATTAATCTGTCAAATTGTCTGCATTGCACCAGATGATTGTTTCAATCTGACGATGGGTCTCTTTAGTATGTTGTAGTGTCAGTGCATTTTAAGTGTTCAGTTAAAGTGTAAACACTAATGTGCAGGCTTTTTGGTTTCTATCAAATCAGTGCCCATTGTAAAACTTCTCGGTTACGACTATAAACCCGGTTCCCAGAGAAGGGAACGAGACACTGCATCAGAATGTTGATGCTATGGGGAACATTTCTGCGTTACTGCATCTGAAGAACATGTGAACTCACTCCAATCTCATTGGTGAGATATCGTCCTTTGACAGATGACGGCATATTGTGGAACCTATAAAGGATACCCATTAGCTTCTGATTGGCTGAAGTAAGTCACTCTCAGGCATGCCAAAAGTATGGCAAAACAATGCAGCATCTTCTCTCTGGGAACCATTATTACAGGTGTAACCAAGACGTTCCCTTTTAAGGGAACTGAATGCTGCGTCAGAATGTTGATGCTATGGGAACGTTCATACCCATTACGCCATACTGAACAAATGCCTGACTATGTGTGAATCATAGCGAGCACAAACTTAGGTCACAAGCTCTTAAGATCCTGGAGTGGACTCCAGGATCTATATCCAGGCTTTAAAATCTGTGGTGAGGCCCAGCCTGCTGCATCACAAACCTCCTGAAGGGAACAATGCCTTAGAGGCAGCCATAATCCTTGTAGAGTGAGCTCTAATGACTAGAGGCCGAAGGAAGACCATGCCCCTTGTGAGCCACATAAATAGCCTCTATGATCCACTTGCTTATTCTTTGCTTAGATGCCAAGGAACTCCATCTGGTTGAACCAAAGCAGCCAACAATTGATCAGATTTACGTCACTGAGAAGAGTGGTGGACGTAACAATTAAGAGCCCTAACTTGGCAAAGCAAGTTGAGCTTTTCTTGGTATGCTGTCTGAAAGGGAGAAAGGCAAAAGGCCTGCAGAACAATAGAGTGTGCTACATTAGTAGGCACTTAGGCACATAACCCGGGCTAGAATGAAGAAAAGCTTTCACCATGCCAGGAGCAAACTCTAGGCAGGAGGAGGCAACAGAAAGTGCCTGCAGATCTCCTACCCTTTTTAGTGACGTAAGGACACCATCTGTATTTCAAGCTGACTCACTAGGCTCATAGGGTGCCATAGAAAAATCCTCCAAAACAATGGCCAAATCCCAGGCCGGAACTCTTGAATAACTTGTGGGCCTCAGCCTCATAGCACCATGTAGGAAACGGGACACTAGAGGGTGTCTCCACAATGAATCACCACCTAAAGCAACAATGGCCACCACGTAAACTTTTAGTTAAACTTAAAGTGGAGTGGGATAACCCAGCAGAAAAGCGATCCTGAAAGAACTCCAAAACTGAACCAACCGGCAGTTAACTGGGTCAAACCGGCACTGTCTGCACCATAAAGTGAAGAGCACTGGAGTTTAGAATGGTCTCAACAACCTCGGATGAGAGACCATAGTTTAAGAGTTGGTTCCCCTCAGGGGCCAAACCCACAGTTTCCATATCTCCGGTTGGGGGTGATAAATGTTGCCCCCTACTTGAGATAGAAGATCCCTCCTGATGGGAATCTCCCATGGAGAGCTGTCCAGGAGAGACATGATGTTCTCATGATGGTCTCATGGCCAAAATTAATTATGAAATGAAGGCAAAATGAATCACTTTGTCACATTAATTAATCATTTTATATCATAGTACAAGTATCAGATCATGATGTAGTTATTTTAGATTGATTTTTAAAATAAAAAATAGCATAATGCCAATTTTAGATTGTGTGGTAATTTTATGTACAGTAATAATTTACAAATGAAAGGCTCTTTATTATGTTCTCTTTTTATTTGAAACTACAAACCAAAAGATTAGATTATTCAGTAATGATAATAAATGGTAAGCCTGGCTTCAGTGTGAAAACATATTCATATTATGTAACACGAGTTAAAAACAAAACAAATAAACAAACTAAAACTTAAAATCAGTAATACTAAAACATGTAGTTTCAACTTTGATTGGTTGAGCGGTGTTTGAAGCCATTGAAAAGTAGTACACAGACAACTTTTTGACACAAACACATTTCATTTCATTATTAATAGAGCAAGTTGTAACATTGCCCAGTAACCATACACAACTAAACTCTTGCTGTTGTGCTTCACAAACACCCGTTAATAACAAATGATTCCTTGTCTTGATTTGATGGGACACATCCAGCTTTGTATTTTCACATTCCTCATTATTTACTTGTCAATATCGTGTGTAAATATCCTGAAGCAGTAGCTACAGCCATCTTTCAAAGTATAAGCAGTATTGCAAAATCTCTGCCAATTTCTATCATTACATGGTCCATAATGTTGAGGCTCACATAAACATTGGATTTATAGCCACTTTACAAAAATCTTTGACTATTGCACAATCAACTCGGCTAAGGGCAAAGCTTTCCAACCCTAAAAGCAAAGACCAACCCCACACATTCACACACACAGGGGCTGAGGTGCAGTGTGGGCAAGTGAGCAGATTAATTTTTCAAAAGCAGATAAAGGTTCATTATACTTACTATATAAAGCCGCCCTGCTCCTTACACAATCATCTATTGATTTTTGACAACAGCAAAACATTGCAAGCACTAAAATGAACCATAAACCTTTCTGGACACAGGTTTTAAGAATAGAAGATGAATATATTAAATATTAAGTAAATAAATTAATATTAACTCTTTCCTCACCATTGACGGAAATTTCCGTAATTTATGAGACAATGCTTTCCCCACTCGTCTGTTTGATCGGACCACACAGGCCTGCCTTTGCTCTCCACGTGCATCAATGAGCCTTGGCTGCCCATGACCCTGTCGCCGGTTCACCACTGTTCCTTCCTTGGAGCACTTTTGATAGATACTGACCACTGCAGACCGGGAACACCCCACAAGAGCTGCAGTTTTGGAGATGCTCTGACCCAGTCATCTATCCATCACAATTTGGCCCTTGTCGAACTCGCTCAAATCCTTACACTTGCCCATTTTTCTGCTTCTAACACATCAACTTTGAGGACAAAATGTTTACTTGCTGCCTAATATATCCCACCCACTAACAGGTGCCGTGATGAAGAGATAATCAGTGTTATTCTGGCAACTTAAAAAAAAAAAAAAACCCTGGTAGGGAAAGAGTTATTTTCCGAAAACTGCTGTCTACACAAGCAGCTAGCTTCTACGGCAGAATCCTAACTGTCAAGGGACCGTATAATTGACTATAAGTGACTAATAAGGCACTATAGGCAAGTCGGTATGCAAGACAAATGCTGATAAAATGTTTATGCAGGGTTGTCTTTTCTTTTTCTTTTTTTTTTTTTGGCTCCCATAAGAAAAAAAAAAAAAATAGGCACCAGATTATTTGGACATTGAATTGCTATTCAGAGGTAAATGCAACGTTTTTGACATATTGTTAGAATACAGTGTTCAGATATGTTTGAACAAAGATAACATTTTCTAGGATTTTCTGTACATGAATAAATTTAATTCTTAAAGCTCAGTATCAGATTATTATCACATAAACCCTATTCGCACGGGATTAGTATTACCTGGTGACCTCTAGTAATTTGTAATAATTGTGGAGGTTGTCTGTGATCTTAATCCCGTGCGAATCGGCCATGTCTGTAATTTGTAAAGTAAAAATTCCCCCGCAAATGACCTACCATATTTCGTCGAACACCGAGGTCCTGTGATAATATTATTCCTGTGCGAATCGGCATCTCTGTAATTTGCCCAGGATTTGGCAGGGTCGTATATCATTTTTCAAGGTTTTTGTTTCCTGTGTGCCTTTTTATCCATCTTTCGCGAATAAGGGAGCTTGCGTTGGAGTGTTTTGATAGTATTTTGGGTCATATCGCTATACACAACTATACAATTTGTGACAGTATCACCGGCGGGGGCTTTTAAATAGCTAAACCGAAAGTAAAATGTGCACGACCGCACAGGCATTCATAATGATGCGGAGCAGCGCGAGTGTTCTCAATTAATTCCTATTGAAGTTAAAATAAGCTTCCATAGAAATGAACTGAATACGCTCGCTCACCTCTGCTCGCTCCGCGCCAGTGGACGCGCACCTTTACACTGACTCCTGCTGCTGATCTGTGCTGCGACTCTCGTTTGGTTGTTTATGATATATCATACAGCTATATATAACAACACATTTCCAAGTCTTGACATCATATCCGGGAGATAAATCCCTTCCCGTGCAAGGTCCCCAGATAATACTAATCCCATGCGAATAGGGCTATAGACACACTACAGATACTACATATGAATATTTACTTGTTTTATCAAATGTCAAGTATAAACACTTTCATTTTTGAGATACAGAGATGCATGTTCTGCTGTCACATTCTCAGCCTCACTTAAAAACATCATACTTTATATACATTATATACTTATATACTTTTTTTCGTCATCTACGTGATTTTCCCCCAGTTTCACAGACAAGGATTAAGCCTAGTCCCAGACTAAAATGCATGTTTGAGCAGTTTAAACTGAAAGCAACTTGCACTGACATATCTTAAGTCAGTGCCTTTGTTTTGTCTCAAGATGCACACCAATAAGTTTTTTTTTTTTTTTTCTAAGGCATGTTTATAAATGTTACTTAAATGTCCTAATTGAACTAAGGCTCAATCCTGGCTTAATCTAAACCCTGTTTGTGAAACCGGGCCTTTGTGTTTCTGTCAGCGATTTAAATTTTGGCCTTGAGGTTGGAAAATATTATCATCCATCTCTACACTGTGCGATTAATTCTTTCCTTTGTTTCATTTTATTGAAGAAACATAACATTTAACATATTCAGTAACTGTAGAGTAGCTTGCTCGTAATGGTATGGACAGCGTTTAGCGGGATAGCTTAATCATTTCTTTCTCCTATCTCAGCTTAATGTGCAGAGTCAACTGCAACAATGGCGTGAGTTTGGAGACAACAATGGCGTGAGTTTGGGAAAGCTTTATCTGTTTGTCTGACCTGTGGAGGACAGGGGGAGTGTTTGGGAAACCAGTCATTGTTTTTTGCAATTTTGTTTGGTGATGCAAGTGGCACAGAAGTTACTCACTTCACCCTTAAATGGGATACTAAGTCAGAATATAACACATTCATTTTGTTCAAGTGTATTTAAAACATACAGTGACATTGATTGATAATAATGCATCTCTCTCTCTCTCTCTCTCTCTCTCTCTCTCTCAGGGGTACCAGCGCTCCAATCATTTCATTGCAACACAAGGTGAGTCTTTATACTCTTGCTACTCTAAAATCACTTGTGTATATGCATTGTGTAGTGTGAGTGTGTGTTTGTGTGCCCCAATTCTTCTACAAAGGATTGAATGATTCATATGCAGATATTGTTTTCTCTGTTTGATCTTAATTTCTCTCTTGGCATCCAAACACAACAGCACTTCCTTCTCATTAAATGCTCTTTATGGCGGTCTCTTCTTTTGTGAGGGTGACTGATTAGGTTGTTTCTTTTTGTTTTATTCAGATACAATTTATCAGAGTATAGAATTGAATCTTAATCATCAAACTTTAATTTCTGCAACCCTTTTTATCCACACACTTTAAAAGAATGATTTTTTTTTTCATTAGTATACACGGTTCCATGAAGAACCTTAGTTCTATTGTTCTTTAGATTATCCAGTGTGTGTGTGTGTGTGTGTGTATATACAGTTTTGCTTGAAAGTTTGTGATCCCCTTGCAGAATCTGTGAAAATCTGAATCATTTTAACAAAATAAGAGGGATCATACAAAATGTGTTATTTTTTATTTAGTACTGTCCTGAATAAGATATTTTACATAAAGTATGTTTACATATAGTCCACAAGACAAAAAAAAAATACCCCATTCAAAAGTTTATGAACCCTTGATTCTCAATACTTTGTCCTGGATGATCCACAGCTGTTTTTTTTGTTTTGTGATGGTTGTTCTTGAGTCCCTCGTTTGTCCTGAGCAGTTAAACTGCCCAATGTTCTTCAGAAAAATCCTCCAGGTCCTGCAAATTCTTCAGTTTTTCAGCATCTTGTGCTTATTTGAACCCTTTCCTGCAGTGACTGTATGATTTTGAGATCCATCTTTACACACTGAGGACAATTGAGTATGAAGATCAAGGTAAACTGTACTTAATTTGTCTTCTGGGAAACATGTAAGTATCTTCTGTTGCTTCTGAAGGGCAGTAGTAAATGAAAAAAAAAAAAAAGATATTTAAACAAAATAAGAAAAATTTGGACATCTTCATCCTGTTCAAAAGTTTTCACCCCACGGCTCTTTGCAGTTTTCAGGTTTAAAAATGTATAAAACGTGTCTAAAGCTAGGCGTTTACTCTTGAGCTCTTACTGATGGTCTGAAACTTGAACATTAAAATGAAGTCAACTGAATATAGAAAAAGTTGGGAAAAGGCAGCTCAATTTAAATAGTCTGTTCCTCAATATGTGATGTAGCGGGCAGCGTGTGTGGCCATGGTGTTATTCCGAACACATTTTTGCCCATGTGAAGGATGCTGTTTTACATGGATATTACGACACAATTGAAGTACAACGCTTTCTTTACATAATAAATAATAGTTTAGCAACCAAATGTTACATTGTGAATATGGAAACATTTGAATTTGTGCCGAATGAGAGTGGTACATGAGCCCAATGCTGGTTTCAGTTTCACTTTTAATATTTTTTGTTTAGGCTTGTTTATAATGAATGTCAGTATAATTTGTGTTTATTTTATAGGCCTAGGTATTTTCATTATTGTTCTGTTCTGAATACCGTTACATTTAAATGATTTGGACTTTGGAGTGAGGGTAGCCTATGTTATGCCTATATATGTTATGTGTATGTTAGCCTATATGTTATCATCTATAATGATAAACATTTTGTTTTATTTACCGGTATTTTACATTAGAATGTCATAAAATGTGACATACACCATGGCTTATGTGCGACAGATATAAAATTAGTAAAGTACTTCATTACCATTTAATTCACAACAACTGATGGTGTAGCCCTACGTCTTAGTATGTCCAGTCGATTACAAAGAACAGAACGCAGGTTTGAAACCTGTGGATGACCACCATGTTATGACAAATGCCTCTCTAAATGCAGCCGTAGCACTGCCTGTGCACTGCCTACACAAATTGTTAACTTGATTTATAAAAAAAAAAAAATTAAAGTGATCAATTATTTACTTGCACAAATGCCACAAAACTGACATAATCCATAAAAAAGACATATCATCTGTCGCCCACTATCAATATTTCTTGCATCATAACAATTTTAGAACCTAATCGGCCAATTATTTATGAGATATCTGTCATTACAGACTAAAGTACGGTCATCCATCTTCACCTGTACGAGTCTGAACATCAGCAGCATGAGTCACATTGGATTGACGTCAACTCCCCTATTCGATTGATTGGCTAGAGGAGGAGCTGTCAATCTCGAACTAGTGGACAAATGGTGACGCTAAAGCCCGCCCTGATTTACATGTAACTCAAACTGCAACTTTTGGAAAAGCAAGCGCAGAACGTGTAAACAAGAGCGAAGGGAAAAACAGCATATGCGTACAAAAAATTTAAATATGAGCAGAAAACAGGATTTTGCGTGCAATTTGGATAACTCTGAATTCAATTCTGTTTAAAGTTTTGATTTGTGCAATATATTTTTAAATGCGTTCTTAAATTTTTGATTCACGCTTATTATTTTTTTATCCATGACCGCAATTGTTTTGACAGAAAACTGATCCCATATTTATTCAGCAAGGATGCAATACTTTGATCAAAAGTGACAGAACAGACATATAAAATGTTACAAAAGATTTGTATTTTAAATAAATGTTCTTCTTTTGAATCACAGTTTCTACAAAAATATTAAGCAGTACAACTATTTCCAACATTGATAATAATAAGAAAAGTTTCTTGAGCACCAAATCAGCATTTTAGAATGATTCATGAGTGATCATGTGACACTAAAGACGGGAGGAATGACTGCTGAAAATTCAGCTTTGTAATCACACAAATAAATTACACTTTAAATATATATGAAAATAAAAGCAGTTATTTTTAAGAGATTTTAAGAATATTTCACAATATTGATGTTTTTACTTTAACTTTTATGGTTGTTTTTAATGCAGCCTTGGGAGCATTTTAAAAAAACATTTTAAAAAATCCCACCCCAAACTTTTGAACGGCAGTGTAACTGATTATAAAGGTATATGGGTTAAAGTAAAGTGATTCTCTGTCTCCTTTCTTCTATGGATATGTACAGCTTTCTGTAGTTTGGTCTATGTGGGTCTCAGCTGCTCCTCAGTTCCAGCATGCTTGCAGCAGCAAACTGCACACACTTACACACACATCTCATTTAATCTGCTCTCTCGCTCTCTCATGTTGTTCGTCAACACGCCGGGGTCACTGATCAACACAGACTCCCTAAACATAAACACACACCCGGCTTTGCTTTGCTTTTTTGAGCAGGTATACACACACTCGTGTGTGGGGTTTGCTAGGCTTGTTCTCTATCCAGAAGTTTAAACTGGCTTTAGATCCTGAGATCTTGCTAGCTGGTCGAGCTTTGAAGGTCATCTGCATGTCCACATCGTAACAGCACAGCATACATATGTGCTCAAGACTCAATGAGCTTTTATACAAATCTAAATTATGCACCTGCAGCCCTAAACCTCTCAAAACCATGTAATAGCATCTAGATTATTACTAGATTTTTGGAAAATTGTGCTTGGCACAGCAAAACTCAGCATGCTACAATGATAGGGTGATTTGGGTGTTACTTTTCATTAGCTATGTTTCCATCACCCTGTTTTTATGCGCATTTTGAAGTATCGCATCAGAAACGAGTGATGGAAACGGCAACTGAAAAAAAAAAAAATCCTTAATTCGCAAAAAAAGTTTTTGACTTGTCAGAAAAAGAGTTAATGCGAATAATGGGAGATGGAAATGCATTTGCCAAATAAATTCTGATGTCGCGAACATTAAACCCACGTGACTAATCGGCTTTTTCCACTGATTGTGTCAATAATGTTGCATAACATTTCAAATGTGGCCTCTGACATTCGGAAAGTAAAATGTCTGGTCAATACGACCTCCCAAAAATCCTGCTGACGTTGTCTTTCCCATATGTATGGGGCTCGACGTCGTCGTAATGCCCTTGCTGCTAGTGCCTTCATCAAAAATTCTGCATTTCTTCTGTGCATAGCTTTCAATTTGGCGATTGTAAGCTGCAATGCTAGTAAATGTATAACTTGCCCAATCATAACAGTCCTGTCTCCATTTTCTATGCATGCCTTGTTTTATTTACTGTTGGTTACTATGTTACCAATACCACCGTCATCCGCTTGAACAACTTGATGGAAACGCACATAATTCACATTTGTATTTTTTTCTTTTTTTGCGAAATTTGAAAATATTTGCTTCACGTTTGGATGGAAACCAGCTTATGTGTTTGGTTGTTCTTCATGTTTTTGGTGCATTTCTGTGTGGGTATGGGTGGTTTCTAACATGTTAGTATGTGATTGGTAAGAGGATCTGAGCGATTTTAGTACATTTTTATTTGGTTTCTAACAGCTCTGTATTTTTTTAAATACATAAGGAAATATGAAAGTTATTTGTTGTCTGCTCTGAAAACACAACAGCAGTTTTCTCCTAGCAGAGGTGCTTTGATTAACCCAGGCTGGATGTGTTCTGATGCTGTCAGCTGGGAAATGGCATTTCAAATGCCCACAAACACATAGCTGTAGAACAAATGTCTTCCCATCTTCTATTTAAACCTCTAAAACTTTCCTCTTTTAACATTATTATTTATGATGAATAACCTTAGCTTCATCCTGGGTGTAAAGCAGAATGTTCAAATGAGATTTTTAGAGGATGTAGCTGCAGGCGATATTGGGAAAGCTGCACAGGAAGTGCGGCACCTGTTGTTGGCTGTAATTGTTTTAACAGGTAGAGAAGATAACAGACTTTCTAGCCTGAGGGCAGAATGCTCACAGCACTGACAGAGTCAGGGCCGTTATAAACCTTCAGCAGCTTTCCTTTAATGTTCGGAGCGCTGCTTTAATGTTGCCGTGTGTGCGTTTCTGCATGTGTAGAGAAAAATGCATCAGGAAGAAAAGAATGAGACAAGAGTGAGCAAGAAAGAGGTTTGCCTCATGTTATTAATAGTAAATACTTTATTAGAGGTGTTTGCTAAGGTAAGCATCACTATTACAATTGCTCATGCTTAGGGTTAGTTATTAAACTACAGCACCTAACTCGTCTCTCAACGATAGTGTTAAAGGTATAATTTCCCCAAAAAATGAAGTTCTAAACCCATGACAAACCCATGACCCAAGACATTCATTCATCTGTAAAAACACAAATAAATATATTTTTAATGAAACCATTTTTATCCCTCCATTGAAAATCCACACAGCCACACTTTTTTTATGCTTCAAAATGTTCAACACATTATGAAAGTAATCCGTATGAGTCAAGCAGCATCTTGGTTCTTGCTCATCAAGCAAGAACGTTTATATTTCCGTTTACCATATGTTATGTGTTTTTTGTATGTGCGTTGATCAATGTACACAGTATAGCCCCTTTCACACATACATTCTTTACTGGTAAATTACCGATAATAGATCATGTGTGAACAGGACCTTTTCAAAAATAACGTTAAATTGGTTTCAGCAATTTACCAGTAAGGAAACTTGTAACATTACCAGTAAATTACCGGTAATTTACTGCGGCTCTGCAGTTGGATACTATTAAGCGAGTGTAGTGTTTTTAAGAGCAAACACGCGTTCTGTTTGATCATCCACTATGCGAGATATTCTCAAATTGAACAGATAGTGAAACTAACGCGCTTCTCCTCATTCGGACGGATGAAGACAACAGCGCAGTATTTAAAGATCATTTAAAGGTAAAAAGCCAGAACGCTGTTGCTTGTGTGAACAGCATATTTGTGTATTTACCGGTAAAGTCATTCTGGTAATTTTACGATAATTTACCGGTATTGCTGTGTGAAAGGGGCTTATGTGAAAGCCTACATTAAATCTGTTCATAATATAATGTGATCGTATCTGTTCCATAGACATGGATTAAACCACTCAATTAATATGGATTACTTTTACAATATCTTTATGAACTTTTTGAAGCGTCAAAGTTTAGGTTGTGATGAACAGAAATCTCTTATCAGTTTGAAATGCCATGAGGGTGAGAATCCCATAGATTTACACTGAATTTACACTGTTTCAAAAATATATTAACACTATTCTATAGAGAATACCATAGTGATATCTAGAGATTTTTGACATGGTCAAATTAGAAACTATTTGGAACACCCTAGCAACCACCAAAGGACCTCTCTAGCAGCTCTAGCATCTACCACCTAGAGCACCTTAGCAACTGCATAAGTACATTCTAAAAACCTTAGTAGCTGCACAGAAACAAGCTAGAAAAGATCCAAACAACTTAGCAACCACATAGAAACACACTAAAGTCCACTCAGAATGCTATTGCGTGGCCTTCGTCACAGGGTCGTGGGCCCCCTCATCACAGGGCCCAGGACAATGTTCCCTTAATGATGGCCTTGCAACATAGCATACACACACACACAAGCATTCATAACATCTTAGCAACCACATAGCAGTACACTGAAAACACTTGCCTTTGTAACTAACACCTTAGCATCACCCTAGCACCTTGGAACCACAAACATCTTCTTTAGAAAATGTAGAAATTTAGTTTCTTGCTGCTATTACTCAATGTTCGATTTGCACTGCCAACAGTTTTTCGATTCTGTATGAACTTATAGCTGTTCCGTCCCAACAGCCTACCATTTCTCTTTTCTTATGTAATCCTCATTGAAGTGGCGACCCGCTATTTCACAAAACAACCTCTATCCTCTCTTTATCCTGTGTTCAAATCATTCACCTCCCACAATTCTCCATGAAACCTTATGCGTCTCTCTCTCCGCAGGGCCCAAGCAGGACATGATCTATGACTTCTGGCGCATGGTTTGGCAGGAGAACTGCTACAGCATCGTGATGATCACCAAACTGGTGGAGGTGGGGAGAGTGAGTAGAATAACTCTACCTCTGCCTCCGGCTGCCCGGCCGCCCCCTCCGCCCGCTAATGGACACCATCTATTACTAAGCACTGACCATTGCAGTCCACAGCTGACCATTACTGAAGATAAACCTTACCAAGACACCCCATTAGCCAGAGAACATTCCATCTGATTAATGATTTTTATCGCCCCAGCCATCTTGCATTTAATTGTACTTTCCTTTGTCCCATTTCCTCCAGAATACCATGGTTACTACAGTTGTTGTTAGTACTATAACATCATAGCAAATTAATATAGGATGTCTTTTTAAGTCACTTTCAGTCATTTGGTTTTATTTATTTATTGGCTTCAACCAAGTTACCACAATTTTATTGTAGTATTACAGTTTTATGTGGTAGTAATTATGATATTTTGGCATAATCTATAGTTAACAAATTTTAGATTTTTGTAATTTGTCAAATTAGCATGCCTCAACATGCAGTTATTCACAAATACACCGATTCTAATAATTAGCTCCCTCTTCAAACATTTTGATAGTACATTAGGCTACATTACAAAAATGAACCGACCAGGGGCCAGATTTACTAACAGCTTGTGCCAGCGCAAACCCTATTTGGCGTTAAAAAACTACAGTCAGGAAACCACACCCAGTGAAAAACTAGTGCTGAAAAGGAGTTGACAGTTATTTTTGCGGCTAACCTTATTGCATATGCATTTGTAGGAGTGTCCATTTCAGACGCAAAATTTATGGGAGGAGAGTATTTAAATGAATCATGCGAGGTGATTTACAAAGGTTTGCGCTTGTCAATTTACTGGTGTTCGCGGCATTATTTACCGCTCAAAAAAAGCATGCATTAAACCAGACGCTAACTGGTAGATTGCATTGGTCATTATGGAAATGATCCGGCTGCGTCTGTGTTTTTTAATTTGCGCGTCATCAGTAGATCACGCGTAGAACTTCCCACTCCCATCTGTGTTTTTTTTTGGAATTGCGCTCTCATGCTAATTTGCCCTGTTTAGTAAATCTGGCCCAATGTCATTTATTTAAAGTGCATTTTTATATTGGTCTAATTGAAAATCATAAATCATAAAATCATTGGCTTTTGGTTTAAAACTTTTTTTGTTCAGTACGTCTATGTGCAGTTTGTTGATGTGCAGAACACATACTGGCTAGCTTTACTGACTGCAGAAATGATCGTGGTTTATTTTTGTGGTTTATCTTTCACAGTTGTCTTTATTTATAGTACATAAACTAAAACATTTACTGACAGAATGGTTTTAGTTTTATCATATGTGCTTAGCTAAATTAGCTTTTGTTTATGATGAAATTAAGTTATAACAAGGCAAAAAAATATGTTATATTGACCTACATTAAACAACATTTTAGCTTGTAATATATTGATTAAAGGCACAGTATGTAAGTTTTCGCCGCTTGAGGTCACTTATTCAAAACGATAACAAACGCATAGCTTGATGACCACATGAATGAGTGTGGAATCATGGGAGTTGACGTCTTCACCGAAAATCGAGGGTAACGCGGATATGACGTGATCTAATGACACAGGCCGTTACACTGGTTAAAATTGCTGAATTTCTCTGGATTTAAACATTGTTGGAAACATTTGGGATAATGTAGGTACACAAGTCAACATAATATATAACATTAGTGTTTTTGTGTGTGGATATTTTAATCCAAAATTCTTACACATTGTGCCTTTAAGTATGGTATGGTCTTTATAAATAATAATCTTTGTATATATGTATTTGTGTGTGGAAAAATAAATATTCGTGATTAACATTAAATCAAAATTTAAGAATTAAACCAAATTGTAAATATGATTTGAGAAATGTTATTTGTTTGTTTAGATGAAGTGCTGTAAATACTGGCCAGATGACAGCGAGCTCTATGGAGACATTAAAATCACTCTACTGAAAACAGAAACGCTGGCAGAATACACTGTACGCACCTTTGCCATGGAGCGGGTAAGCGTGTTGAAAAGTTTGTCAATGTTTTGCTATGATTTTATGTTATGAAATGTAAATTTGTTAATGGAGCTTTTGGCTATGCGGTATTCTGATAAAATGATGAAAAAAATGAATATATATATATATATATATATACATTTTTGTTTGTTCTCTATTAGCGGGGTTACCCAGCCAAGCATGAGGTCTGCCAATTCCACTTTACATCTTGGCCAGAGCATGGTGTCCCGTATCATGCCACAGGACTGCTGGCCTTCCTCCGGCGGGTCAAAGCCTCCACACCCCCTGATGCTGGGCCAGTGGTTGTCCATTGCAGGTAATCAAGCATTACTTCCTGTATTTGCAGTCTGACATGTTTTTCTGCACCCTTTTGATTGACAGGATATAATCAGCCCTGATCATCGGCTGCTTTTTAATCAGCCGAAGGCAGATAGTGAAAATTATAGCTTTTATTGGCCGATACTGATTATTGGCCGATACATCGGTGCAGTCCCGGTGCCAGGACACACGACCTGGAGGGGCTTTTATAATTCTCAGGGGGGCTTGGGGGGTGGGTGTCGGGTTGGATACCACATATCCGAGGCCACCCTCATTGGGTAATTTAGCCTACTTCTTAATTTACTCATTTATTTAATAATTTACTTGATTTTGTTATCATGGGATATGACACACGCGAAATGTGAATCGTTGTCCATCATTCCGCGAGCAATTGTTGATAAAGAAAAATGTCATGTCGCAATATTGGAAATATTTCCGTTAAGCTAATATAACATCTTATTATAATCACAGCGTGTCGGTTATGCGCTATGAAATTGTGGCACGGCAAATTATTTGTAATATTAATTATATTGCTATATTAACACATTTTGCTGTGGTGCCCGGGGAGCGATTGGGGATTAGGTGCCTTGTTTAAGGGCACCTCAGTCATTTCCTGCTGAAATTGAGAATCAAGCCCATTACCTTCAAACCATTAGGCCATGACTGCTTATGGGTTTTAGTGCCTTCACTTCACTTTTGAAAAAATGCATTTCTTGTCTTAAGGCAATGTCAGTTCTTCCAGATCTCAAATATGAAATCATGTTCTTCCTTTTCATGAAATGCAGTTATTTAATATTTTCCATGCATCTGCTGTCCATTATAAAGAGAAAAATGCTTGTACCTGCAATTCACCAGTCCAAGGGCGTGTTTGTGTCCCCCAGTCTCGCTTATTTATACAAAAGAAATTTATGTATCAGATAAAACTAAATTGGACAGAAAACCAATTCAATGAATCATTCCTGAACATGTTCATATAAGCATCACATGTGACATTTCTACTAAAGCGACAGCTTTATCGGCCACGTTTGCAGTTAGAGTCTCCGAAGACTCATTGGCCCACATTTATTGTGAAAATGTAACATTACAACATGTTGTAACACACTTATACAGTATGTGCTTTAATGCCATTGCTTTATCTTTTAATTAAACTAAAGCATTGCTTCATTTAAGATACTTCGTACTTCATTAGTAGACCGTATCCCTCACTGCCATGAAGGCCAATCCAGCCCACATTATATTTTCTTACTGAACAAAGCACCATGGTAATATCATGTTTTAGACATTACCTGGACAGTAGTACCAATGAATTCTTTAAAATACTTTGGAGTACTTTTTAAATACCACGGTGTATAAATATGCTAATAATCATTCAGTACCAGTCATTTGTAAGCGATTCAGAACTTTTACTAGCCTAAATAAATAAATAAATGAACTTTGCTTCAAGAATGAATAAAGTGTTGTGTGGATACTCATAGAAAACAATGCATTTGAATTTTAAAGACATGGCCCTTCTCATCTAGTGTACACTTTATTTTGCGGATGTTTGAGGCTCCTGGTGGGAGGACATAATTTATGAATCAACCTAAATGTTTTACCCTCCACAGCTGATTTTCACCTGCATTTGTTGGGTTGCCAGTGTTAAGTAAATATCAAAGTAACATTGTTTTACCAACTGATAATATCACTGTATCATGGTACACACCACAGTTATAAGGGTGGAGAGTCAACTCAAGTTCAAACTTCAAGATTATTCAGCTTGGAAGCTGGGTTAATTGACTGTGGCAGTAGCAGGTTGTTTAGTCACCCTTTGAATGTTCTGCTTGAAAGAGCTGTGGCAGTTTTATCCAACCCTGTAAGTATAATCAGGAATTGACTGAACACAATTTGTGAAGTACCTCTACTTAAAACTGCCCATTTACGAGCATTTACCCAGAGCTACATTAGTGCAGTGACATTATTCCTTCAGCCATCTTTTTGTCTGTCTGCAGTATGGGCGCTGGCCGCACCGGCTGTTACATAGTATTGGACGTGATGCTGGATATGGCGGAGTGTGAGGGTGTGGTGGACATCTATAACTGTGTGAAGACACTCTGCTCACGACGCATTAATATGATCCAGACTGAGGTAAGTTCAGAAATAAAAGAATGGGTCACATTAATCAAGTAGTCATCCAACTAATCTAGATTGGCTATTTTATCTAGATTTTTTCACACTGGTACTCTTGGTGCTTACCTTAGTTCATTTGACGTCAGAGTTCGGTTCATTTGGATGATGTGAATGCTGTTTCCAAAACTCGTTTCCCAAAAAGGTGGTCTGGGGTACGGTTGATGTGAACTCCACTACTCTTTGGTGCTGATATAAACACAATAGTCCTAAATGTTGGAAGTAAACTGCTATTAATGACGTATGATTCGGTTGAATTGTATGCATGGCATGTACACCTGATTTATGCCTGCATTCTTTGGAACCTTTGTAATACACTGTTAAAAAGTTTATGGGAGCACGTTTCAGTAAAATAATATTTCAGTTTTTCTATTTCAAAATGTAACAACCATAAAAAAATTGTTTACGTTATTATTGTAATGTTGCACTTTTAAGACATAATTTTGAGGTATTTGAATGCGTTGCATTCCGCCTCCAATGGCATCTCTTGTCATGCTTTGCTGACTTTGCTTTGACAGTGCGTGTTCATGTGTTTTAGAGGAGGCGTGGCTTTGAAGAGAGCTCTGAGGGAGGGTTGAATATTTTTCCCTTTTGTGCTTTCAAAGCTAGTTTGCTATTGCTAGCTTATGCGAAACTGCACAGCCGAGCTTTAATGGCTAAACTTAATGAACTAATCAATCCTATTAGATAAAATCAAGTCCCACTTTCCTGTCCTGTTTCACTTGTACATACAGATTACAGAAGTAAAATGAGCTGAGAATGGCATGTTGCTTTTAAATGTTAATATCTATCATACAAGTGCAGTATAGTTTGAATGCTACATTTTATGAAATATTTCATGGCAACTTCCAGTTTACTATTTTGCCTTGCTTTTAACTGCTCTATATTCTTTAAAGAAACATCTATATAAAAAATGGGCTAGAACACAAGTTTCTCTGAGGATGCTTGGTAAAAGATATTTAGACATTAAACTGTGTTTTGTATAAAAATGTGTTACTTTTGAATAATTTATATTCCCATCTTATTATTTCCACTCAAATTCATTCACTTATGAAAGACAGAGAAGGAGTTAGTGAACTGCATGTTAATAAGCTGACGGACGAAAGTAGCTGTGCATATTTTTCTATTCAAGTGAACCCTCAAGAGCCTGGACAACAAAGAAGAAAGCATAATTTAATGTATAATCACTGTTCGCTTAATATCAACTATTTTAAAGACAAAAGCAAAGCCATGAAACACGTCTTGCTGTCTAGACATAATGCTTTATAATGCATAAGAGATCTCTGCCCTCACTATTACACACTGCTGCTTATGCTACAGCAAGCTGAAGGCCAGTCTAGTGTACTTCCTCAACCGAGATCAAACAGAAAACGTCTCGGTTACGTATGTAACCCTCGTTCCCTGAAGGAGGGAACGGAGACGTACGTCGGACGTCACCGACGAATTGGGATCACTTCTGGGAGCCCCTATCAGCTTCGAGTGTATAGAGAACGGGCCAATGGCCATTGGCGTGCGAGATTTGCATCTCGCGCTCCGCCCCGCATCGCGGGTATAAAGCGGAAGCGGATGCAGCGCACATTTGTTTTTCACTGAGGAGCCGAACTAGTGACTCGGCCGCTGCAGTGATGGTACAGCAACTGTGGCGACGGGACGTACGTCTCCGTTCCCTCCTTCAGGGAACGAGGGTTACATACGTAACCGAGACGTTCCCCTTCAGTCGGTCACGTTCGACGTACGTCGGACGTCACCGACGAATTGGGATCCCTATGGAAAACGCCACAGTTACTACCACTTCCAGCGCCCAGCGAAAGCCCCTCAGACCCCCGTCTGTTCGGGGCGGGGAACCTACGCAGGGAGAGTCACTGCTGCTGTTCCGCAAGACCCACTCAGCAGAGTATTGGATAATGCTGGGAAAGCGTGCCCCGGGGGGCCGCTGCGGAAGCCACATCCTACCCGTAGGGAGGTATCATGTGGAATATACATGTATGGACTGGCCGTGGGCAGTACAACATACGGAAGTCCCAGGGGTGGCCCCGGCCAATGCAGGCGGGAGACTACACCGCACAGAGACGGCAGAGCGAGCTCTGCCAAGGGAAAGACACGGGCTCGCCGTAGGGAGCCGTACCGTGGAAGAATACACATATGGGACCGCCGTAGGGGTCACAACATATGGATACCCAGCCTAACACAAGTTCCACCAATGCATACGAGTGTTAGACCTGGCGTCGGACGCTCCGCCACGTCTGACTGCCACGGGTTGCGGAGGACTCAACAGGGTTCGCCGTGCTGGGGAACTCGACTGGAGCATATCAGCGCACGTATCCGGTCCATGAGGAGGGGAATGGCGCAGCAAGCCGACACTAGAACGGGCCCTTCGGTGTTACCGGCTATTTGAAGCGAGCACACGGGAAGAAACCGGCTCTACACGGAGGCTATAGAATCTAGCGAACGTGTTAGGTGTCGCCCAGCCCGCAGCTCTACATATATCTGTCAGCGAGGCGCCGTGTGCCAGCGCCCAGGAAGAGGCCACACTCCTAGTGGAGTGGGCCCTCAACCCAAGCGGGCAGGGCACGCCTTGGGTTTCATACGCCAAGGCGATGGCATCCACTATCCAGTGAGCCATCCTCTGCTTGGAGACAGCCTTTCCCTTCTGCTGGCCTCCGTAACAGATGAAGAGCTGTTCTGAGGTCCTGAAGCTTTGCGTTCTGTCCACGTAAGTCCGCAGAGCGCGAACGGGACAGAGAAAAGCCAGGGCTGGGTCTGCCTCCTCCGAAGGCAGCGCTTGCAGGTTCACCACCTGGTCCCGAAAGGGAGTGGTGGGAACCTTGGGCACATATCCGGGCCGGGGTCTCAGGATTACCTGAGAGTTACCCGCCCCGAATTCCAGGCACGATTCGTCGACCGAAAATGCCTGCAGGTCCCCTACCCTCTTGATGGAAGCCAATGCAGTCAGGAGTACTGTCTTCCAGGACAGGATTTTTAACTCTACTGACTGCAAAGGCTCAAAGGGAGCCCTCTGTAATGCGGTTAGCACCAGGGGCAAGTCCCAAGAGGGTATAGAGTGAGGGCGAGGCGGATTTAACCTCCTCGCCCCCCTCAGGAACCTGACGACCAGATCGTGCTTTCCTAGGGACTTACCTTCGACCATGCTGTGATTTGCGGCGATAGCGGCAACATACACTTTGAGGGTGGAGGGAGACAGCCTTCGCTCCAACCCTTCTTGCAGGAAGGAAAGCACAGAGCCGATCGAACATCTTCGGGGGTCTTCTCGACGAGAAGAACACCACTCGACGAACAGGTTCCACTTCAACGCGTAGAGGTGCCTCGTAGAGGGGGCTCTGGCGGAAGTGATGGTGTCTACCACAGCCTGTGGTAGGCCACCTAGAACCTCCGCGTCCCGTCCAGGGACCAGACATGGAGTTTCCAGAGGTCCGGACGCGGGTGCCACAGGGTGCCCCGTCTCTGAGTCAGGAGGTCCTTCCTCAGAGGAATGGGCCAAGGAGGTGCTGTCGCGAGGAGCACTAGTTCCGGGAACCAGGTCCGGTTGGGCCAGTATGGCGCAACTAGCAAGACCTGCTCCTCGTCCTCCCTGACCTTGCACAGTGTCTGCGCAAGAAGGCTCACTGGGGGAAACGCATATTTGCGTAGGCCCCGGGGCCAGCTGTGTGCCAGCGCATCCGAGCCGAGGGTCCCCCCGGTCAGGGAATAGAACAACTGGCAGTGAGACGTGTCCGGGGCGGCAAACAGGTCTACCTGTGCGGTCCCGAAGCGACTCCAGATCAGCTGGACCACCTGGGGATGGAGTCTCCACTCTCCTGGGAGCACTTGCTGTCGTGAGAGCTCGTCGGCTGCACGATTGAGCAGGCCCGGGATATGAATGGCACGAAGCGACCTCAGATGCTTCTGACTCCAGAGGAGGAGATGGCGGGCGAGTTGTGACATGCGGCGGGAGCGTAGACCACCCTGTTTGTTGATGTACGCAACGGCCGCAGTGTTGTCCGTACGGACCAGAACGTGCTTGCCTCGTAGCGGCCCTTTGAGGCGGCCCAGCGCAAGACGAACTGCTAACAACTCGAGGCAATTGATATGCCATTGCAGTTGAGGCCCCGTCCACAGACCCGAAACTGCAAGCCCGTTGTACGTGGCCCCCCAGCCGGTGGATGAGGCATCCGTGGAGACCACAGCATGCCTGGACACTTGTTCTAGGGGAACTCCTGCCCGTAGGAACGAAGGGTCCAACCACGGACTGAAGGTTTGGCGACACTTCGGTGTTACTGAGACACGGAATGAGCCGCTCTGCCACGCCCATCTCGGGACTCGGTCGTGTAGCCAGTGTTGAAGCGGCCTCATATGAAGCAATCCGAGCGGCGTCACTGCGGCTGCGGATGCCATATGCCCCAGGAGCCTCTGAAAATGTTTCAGTGGTACCGCTGTCCTGCATTTGAACGAATTCAAGCAGTTCAACACCGACTGGACGCGCTGCTCTGTGAGTCGCGCTGTCAGATTGACCGAGTCCAACTCCATACCGAGAAAAGAGATCCTCTGCACGGGGCAGAGTTTGCTCTTTTCCCAGTTGACCTGAAGTCCCAACAGGCTGAGGTGACTGAGCACCATGTCCCTGTGTTCGCACAACTGTGCCTTCGACTGAGCCAGAATCAGCCAGTCGTCGAGGTAGTTGAGAATGCGAACACCACGCTCTCTCATGGGAGCAATGGCCGCCTCCGCGACCTTCGTGAAGACGCGGGGCGACAGGGACAGCCCGAAGGGTAGGACTCTGTACTGATATGCCCGTCCCTCGAACGCAAAGCGTAGGAACGGTCTGTGTCGGGGGAGAATCGAGACATGAAAGTACGCGTCCTTCAGGTCGATCGCTGCAAACCAATCTTGGGGACGGATGCACCTGAAGATGCGTTTCTGCGTTAGCATTCTGAACGGCAGCCTGTGAAGGGACCGATTCAAGAACCGCAGGTCCAAGATTGGCCGTAACCCGCCGCCTTTCTTGGGTACAATGAAGTACGGGCTGTAGAAGCCTGTCTTCATATCGGCTGGGGGGACCGGCTCTATCGCGTCCTTCGCCAGTAGGACTGCGATCTCCGCCCGTAGCACGGGGGCGTCCTCCTTCGACACGGAGGTGAAGTGAACGCCCCTGAACTTGGGGGGCCGCCGAGCGAACTGAATCGCATAGCCGAGTCTGATAGTACGGATGAGCCAGCGGGACGGGCTGGGGAGCGCTAACCAGGCTCCCAGCGACCGAACCAGCGGGACCAACGGCACCACAGACGTACCCGCAGCGGGGCAGCGCAGCGGAGTGCAGGGACCCGACTCGGACGGCATCGCGGCCCGAAGTGGGGTCTGAGTGCGCAATGCAACACTTACCTGCTTCCGCTGAGGGGGTGCACGAGTGTGCGGAGGCCTCTTGTGTGCGTCCTGGACACAGCCAGCACCCCCTGCTGGCGATAAGAGAGGCACCGGAGGGTGACAAGGCATGGGAGCGTCGTACACCGCCAAGCGCGCTCTCTTGGCACCCAGAGATTTTAGAAACAGCTCTTTTTTTGAAGTTTTGGGTACCACTGGCCCGAAGGCCAGTGGCGGAACAGAAACCAAACAAGAACATAAAATTCTCTCCCGGCCCTCCAGCGGGAGAAGGAGCGGTGCTGTCACCACCTCCTGAAGAGCTGTCTCCTCCATCTCTGGGTGGCCCGTCTCAGGGTCTCTTACGACGACGCTTGCCACCTGGCTTGGCAGCGGCCTGAGCGGGCTGGACGGCCTTCCCGCGGCCGGCTCCACGCCGTTGCCCTGGTGGAGGCTGCTGCTGGGCTGGGGCGGGAGCGGGGGCGGCGGCGGGCGGCCGCCCTCGGCGACGAGCAGGCGGAGGAGCTGCGGCCGGCGGCTGGGCATCAGCTGACCGCCGGGGCAGGATGTGTTTGATGGCCTCCGTCTGCTTCTGGACAGTCGAGAACTGCTGGGCAAAGCTCTCGACCGCGTCGCCGAACAGCCCAACCTGGGAAATGGGGGAGTCCAGGAACCGATACTTATCAGTCTCCCTCATATCGGCCAGGTTGAGCCAGAGATGTCGCTCCTGGACCACAAGAGTGGACATCGCCTGACCAATGGAACGGGCGGTGACTTTCGTCGCCCGGAGGGCGAGGTCCGTCGCCGTCCGGAGCTCCCGGAGGAGCTCTGGGTCAGGTCTACCCTCGTGCATGTCCATGAGTGCCTGGGCCTGGTGCACCTGGAGCAACGCCATGGCATGCAAGGCGGACGCAGCCTGTCCACAAGCCTTGTAAGCCTTCCCAGTTAGACTGGAGGAGAACTTACAGGCCTTGGATGGGTGGCGTGGGTCTCCGCGCCAGGTGGAAGCGGACGCCGGACACAGTTGCATCGCGACCGCCCGCCCGTGGATCCCCACGTACCCCTTGGCTGGCCCGCCGTCGAGAGTAGTGAGGAGGGAGGAGCTACTCGGCCGGTTTCTGGCAGAAAAAGGTGCCGTCCACGACCTCGTGAGCTCCTCATGCACTTCCGGGAAGAAGGGCACCGGGGCGGGACGCTGAGAACCAGCGCGAGCCGCCCCGAGAAACCAATCATCCAGCCTAGAAGGCTCGGGACACGGTGGAGGGTTCCACACGAGCCCGACCTTTTCGGCGGCCCGGGAAAGCATAGCCGTCAGCTCGGGGTCCGTCTCGGACAACGCCACTCTCCCAGAGGGAGGCAACGCAGCCGGGTCTTCATCCCCCGAGGACTGAAACTCCCCCTCCGATGCAGCGATCGACATCCTATCCTCTGCTGGAGCTCCAAAGGTCACCGTTGGACCACCTCGAGAGGGGCCAGCGACTTCCTCCGAAAGCTCAACCGGCTGCGGCACTACAGAGGGTTTAGGGGCCCACGGAGGCTGGCTCGGCGGGTGTGCCCTAAACGTGATCCTCAGGTCACCCTGGCTATTCGCCGAAGTAGGTCTATCCTGCTGGGCAGGGATAGCACTAGATCGGGGCATAGGTAAGGGGACTCCACCCTCCCGAAGGTAGGCGAGTCTCGACCTTAGCGCCGAGATAGTCATGTTCCCGCAATGGGAACACGAACTATCCACAAACGCTGCCTCGGCATGTTGAATACCCAGACATGTCAGGCAGCGATTGTGACCGTCAGCTGGTGACAGGGAACGACCGCATCCAGAAACGCACGGGTGGAATGACATCTTGAAAAAGACGCAATTTCACACCCGTGTTGCTCTTTTAGAAGAAGCTCTTAACGTGCCGAAGCACCCAGGAACAACCGCGGCAAACACAGGGGATAGTGCAGCCTGTGTTTGCACTCACCGTGGAACGCCCCCACCGAACCAACCGGGATGCTGTAAAAACAGCAGTTTGTTTCACCGATTTCGGTGAGCTCGCGGTTGTCACTGCACGTGCCTTCTCCCCAGCACAAAAGCCTCTTCTCTGCTCTCTCTCTCTCTCTCTGCTGACGCAGGAACAGTCTTCCATGAAGCTTGTTTGGCTCCGAAGTGAATGACAAATGTGCGCTGCATCCGCTTCCGCTTTATACCCGCGATGCGGGGCGGAGCGCGAGATGCAAATCTCGCACGCCAATGGCCATTGGCCCGTTCTCTATACACTCGAAGCTGATAGGGGCTCCCAGAAGTGATCCCAATTCGTCGGTGACGTCCGACGTACGTCGAACGTGACCGACTGAAGGGGAACTCCTGCCTGACATTTTACCCTCTAATAAATGGACAGATTGAAAAATTAAACCAGAATCAAAAGAAAAAAATTAAGCGACTTATGTGTCTATAATGCTTGTTTGATAAAGCAAGGCATCACTATTTCACGATTTTTATAAATACCTTACTTAAAAGTGCAGTGTGTGAATTTTAGCGGCATCTAGCGGTGAGGTTGTGAATTGCATCCCCCAACGCTCACCCCTCCCTTTCGGAGCACATAGAGAAGCTACGGTGGCCGACCCAGGACAAAAATGTAATCGCCGGAGAGAGCAGAGAGTAGCTAGCGCTCTGTAGAGCAGTTTGTCCATTTTGGGCTACTGTAGAAACATGACGGCGCAAAATGACGATTTCACTGTAAGGGGACCCGCAGTGTATGTAGATAGAAATGGCTCATTCTAAGGTAATTAATAAAAACATAACTGTACATTGTGTAAGGTCTTTATACTCCACTGAAAACGTAGTTATGTATATTATATTGCATTTCTGTCAATAGATCCTCATAAATACTACACACTGAACCTTTAATTAAACTTCATTATGTAGTTTTTCCCGAACAGCACCTCAAATCATGTGACTTGTTAATATTCTTAAAATATTACTTTTCAAGAGATTGGATTAGCGATTGTCAACTGTCAGACGAAATATCTGCGAAAAAATCCCATCTTACTTTGACAGGGGACTCGAATCACATCTAGAGACCAGAATGTCATAGAGACTTGGAGTTGAGCTTCTTTGAATTAGGTCTAAAAATGTGCCTCCACCTACATTTTTACAAAACTCCAAAAATGTACATATACATACAATTCATGGCCGTTTCCAGCTGAAATGAACACCAATGACAGAAAAAACGGCAACAAGTTTTATTTCTTTTCAAACAAATTATGCTTACATGGGCTGATATTCGATTAATAAAGACTTCCCTGTTTGAAAAAACAGCATATGCTGGTTAGGTATGTTTTGAAGCATGGCAACTGGTTTGAGCTGGTTTAAGCTGGTCAAGTGCTGGTCCTAAGAAACTAGCTCCAGCTCAGGACCAGCTTAAACCAGCTCATGACCAACTGAGGACCAGCATAAACCAGCTCAAACCATCTACCATCTATGTTTCCATCACATAACCAGCTCCATATGTACAGTATGGCTTTTCTGACATAGTAAACTTGCATAGTAAAGACTTTTAGAAGCAAGCTAAAATGGCATGCTTGCTTTAGTGCAAAGTGTTTTTATCTCATGTTTGCTTTTGTTAACATTATTGGTTAGGTTTAGTGTAGGTGGCAGGTTATTTTCAAATGTAACAGAGCATTTACCTTTTAGCGCCATTCACCGAACATTTCATTTCCGAATATTGTGACACATACAATAACCAACTAAGTAAAATGTTTCCAGATTCACATTCATCTTTACTGGGTAACATTTAACACACTTTTAGCTCTTCTCACTGGACATTTCACTTTGAAAATGTCACAAAACGTGCAAGAAGCAACGTAATATCATTTTGCAGAAATGTCGCCACAGGCATGATTTTCCACTGAGCCTGGGCTACTTAAAGGGCTTCCGCAGCGGAAGAACCTTTTCATAGTTCCTAGAAATATTAGCGGAAGTACCCGGATTTTGCCGTTCTAGGAACTCGTTCTGAGGGAACTAATTTAGCTCCTACTTCAGAGTAGGGTCTAGCCCAGCACAATAGGAACTACCAGTGATGTTAGTGTATGCTGATTGGCCGAACACACGCGAAACACCAGCACCCACCATTTTTAAAAAAGTCTACACACACAGATTAAAGCCTATGTATTTACTCCAGAAACTAACTCTACGAACATGGAAAACAGTGATAGATGGACCTCTCAACCTTAATGCAAAAGAGAAAATTCAACGCAAATTTTGAGGGGACCAAGCGAAACACGATAATGTATATATGCTCAGCTAGCAACACTGGACATCAACCACGTGGCAAACGCTAACACTGTTTCATATACTGTCTACTTTCTTTGTATAACAGTTCTATCTAATAACTTATTAGACAGGACTGTTAAACAGATCGTAAACTAATGAAGACGGAGAATGTGAGAGCTGTGTGCTCAGGCTCTGGTGTTCTCAGTGCAGACAAAATCTGCCACGCCATCAAAATAAAAGTCACAACAGCAAGTGTGGCTTACGTCGCTTCTTGGTGTTAACTTGGTGGTTAACACCCTGATTGGTTATAACTAAGTTCCTAGAACTACCCAGTGCCCCTTTAGGTTAGTAAGCAACCACCTGAACACCCTAGAAACCACATACACTCTAAACACTTTAACTACCCCATTGCAACACTCTGGCAACCAGTCAGAAAACCCATTAAGCCATGGCAACTTGTTTCCATGGGCAAGCATCACTCAAATTTTCTTCAGAAAATGTCTATAATTATTTCTACTATCTCTATAGACAACTATTGTCATATACCTCAATTTCTGAAGTCTCAAGTCATTCCGCCAATGGCCATTTGTAAATGATTGCAAAAGTGTTTTACATCTTTACGTGGGACTATAGATATGATTGACTTTGACATTTCCCTCCTACACTGCTAAATTAAGCTAATATTTGGCCCCTCGATTAATCTCTCTGACATTTTGTCACATCATTTTTAATTAAAGCCAGATAAAAGCAAATAATTGGACACTGCATCGTGCATGTTTTGACATGGCCTCATTTCTTTGAAGCGGTTTTCTGTCGTAGTGTGTCCTGAACTGACTTTTTCTCAATCTCTCTCTCTCTGTGGTTTTAGGAGCAGTATATATTCATTCATGATGCCATACTTGAGGCCTGTCTGTGCGGAGAGACCGCCATCCCCATCAGTGAGTTTGCGCTCACCTACAAGGACATGTTGAGTGTGGATTCTCAGACCAACACTTCTCAACTTCGAGAAGAGTTTCAGGTGAGTCATATTTAGGAGTGAATGAACTGAGGACAAAGACTCAAAAAAGATTATCCTAACTTTCAGTGTTGGGTTTGAAGTGGTTAATGATTTGTCACTAACCAGTATGCATTGCGATATCAAAATTTAAAAAGAGACTTACATAGACTGATTTTAATGGGCAATTGGTTGGAATTGGCTTGGACCTTGGCATGTTTTTAGTTGGTTAGGATTAGTTATGTTTTTATGGTGGTTAGTTTAAGGGTGGTTTGCCTACAGTGGTTCAGGCTGCAGGATCGCCAAAAAACGTTATCAGCAAGATGGTAGAAATCTGTACATTTCTTGTCTATTACCACCCACTGCTACTTATACCAATGACTGAAATAAGTGCAGTTATAATAGCAAAATATGTGGGAGAGCGTCGCAATAGTGTGACGATATTGCAATAGGTAGCACATTAAAGGTAATACCGAATCAAATCTAGTTAGCACATCATTTGCAATTGAAAGGGTTTAATGACAATATCCGGTTATGGTTACACTTAAAATAGTTAAAAAATAGATTAATGAGATGATAAAAACTTAAAAACCATTAATCGGACTCAGCATATATGTAGAATGTTACCTGAGGGACAGAAAGAGAGAGAGAGTGTGTAGACAAAGAAAAGAGCAAAGAAGAGCCAGAGAATCAAAAAGACAGAGCAACAGTTGCAATATTCTTTTATCCCTTCCTTGACCATGTGACTGAAACCCAAATGTAAGACATTCAAACTGATCAATCAGATAATTACAACCTCGCCCACTGTACTAAAAGTGTGAAAATTAGAAGTCAACCGATGTACACACATCTTGGCCTACAGGCCTTGATCACTATCAACACCTCTTTGTCTTTAGGAATTCCAAATGGCCCTTGGAGGGAGTTAAAACCGGAAAGCAAATGTCTTTGTTCATTTTCAAATATCTTTGATTATTTTCAACCCTACATTGAAAATCCCTATCATGTATCTTAAAAAAGACGTTATACATATTATAGCAGTTCACTGGTTGTAAAATGTGCTATATTTTGCTGCATACATGTTCAGATCTTAGAACAGATAATTATATCTGTAACAGTTTCAGTTATAATTATAACTTATAGTACACTGTAAATGTTTTTGTAAGAGTTTTTTTCTTCTTGATCTCAACTGTGAGAAGAGTTTCAGGTGAGTATGATTCAAGAGAGAACTGGACCAGTTATGCCGCATTGTATTGTGCATACAACCCTTCAACTGAGCAAACTGAGCCAATACACATCATTTTCTAGTTAGAATGTCTGTCTCTCAAGTAGCACTGAATCATTTTAGAAGTCAACTGTGTACTTATAACTGAGTAGCTTAATGAGTTTCAAAGTAGCTGCACTTGTTCCAGGGTCAAAGTATTCACAGCATTCTTACAAAACTGACCCCAGAACTCTCAATTCTGTCAGGACTGCTATCGTCAAAGATGATAGACAATTAGCATATAGTTTAGATGGAGGTATGGTTCTGTTCTGGGCAAGAACTCCCTGCGCATCCATGCAGCCTAGCTTGGATAAGAGCAGGGAGAGCAGTGATAAACCCCCCTAGGGTAAACAGAACAGAAGCAACGATGTATTGCAGATAGCATTAATGTCAATATTAAAATGTACAACCTAATTCGGGAATTTAGTCTGATTCAGGGGGAATCAGAATGCCAAATCCTGACTGACGAGAGGAGGAGCTGGGGATGGAGAAGACTAGTTAGCTCCGGAGAAACACGATAGCAGCTGATAATACTGAAGGAGCTTATATATGCATGCTGTGATAGGCATCGTATTCCTATAGGTAGACATGATCAGCTGACAGTCAGCTCATGCGAGCTTGACTAACGTGACCTGCCAGAACTAACTCTATACGCTTGATATGGTGAATAGTCGCTTATCACATTTTTTGGCAAATGCACTTTTTTTCCTTTTTTCTTCAATAAATACAAGGATGTATCCTTTTTGTGACCCCTGAGCTGAGAAAAAAACATTATTATGCCTATTGCGTTAATATCCAGCAATATTACTGCTGATGACAGTCTAATTACAGCCCGGTTTAATGCTGTAGACTCTGCTAATGCACTGTGGATGGTACTTGTTCAAGTACATTGACTACATCTCATTGCTTAGACCCAGAAAGAGATTGTGTGGTGAGAATGGTCCAAGTGGGAGGTACCGCTGAAAAACACTGACAAATTAAAATGCATATACGCTCTAAAAAAAAGTGTAGTATATGAACACTTCTGACCACATAAATAGACCAAACATAATAAATCCATAACCGTTTAAGTGAAAAATTAGTAATTGTGTAATTGGAGTAGTCTTTTGGAAAATTAGGAGCACTGATTGAAGCGAGAGATTAAAACCTCACATTATTATTATTATTTTCCTTCTTTTTACTATGGACCGTGTAAAAAATGGACAGTTGTTACCTTAAAGAGCTATTGTGGTGTTAAATAATATTTTTGACTTAAATAATCAAAAGAGTTAATTTAGACAAGTTTTATTGTTAACTAACTATTAAAGACTATTAACTATTAAAATAAAACTTAAATATAATATATAAAAATATTAGATGAAAAACCTAAACTTAAAAAAAAAGAAAATTAGAAATGTTGCCTTGGCAACTAAGTGAAATAAAATTAAGGGGCCCTATCATACACCTGGCGCAATGCGGCACCAGACGCGACGCACGTGTTTTTTGCTAGTTTAAGCCTGACGCAGTTATCATTTTCACGTCCTGCGCCACGTTGTTTAAATAGCAAATGCATTTGCGCCCATTTGTGCGCAGATGGGCATGGCATGCTGGTCTGAAAACGAGGTGTGCTCAGGCGCATTGTTGGCCCGTTGCTATTTTAAGGCAACTGAAAACGACTGCGCCATTGACCAACAAAAACTTGGTCTAAAGTCAATAGTACAGTATTTTTTGTGTTATTTAAAGGGCGCGTTAGTAATATGCGTCTATAGGCGGGTGCACAACGCGCGTACACTCTGCTTATTACACACACAGGGCGGCACACACAGCAGCAGCACACAAACATTTTTAAATATTAAAAATAAAAGGATTACAATGTAAAAGATTATTATTGTGTACAAAGATAAAAATATATAATAAATATAAAGATAAAAATGCCTACGTCATAATTAAAAAAAAACTTCAAAAAAGTGAATTCGGACACGCCCTTGTGCACTTGCACTGTGCGCTTTAGACCATGCGCTTAGATCATTAAAATAGGGCCCTTAGTTTAATTTGAAGTACTAAAATTGAAACTGAAATTGAAATTATATATATATAATAAGAAAAGCATCACAGTATCATATAGACTTCAGCCAGGAAAACCACCTAGCAACCATCCATAGCACCCTAGCAATGTGGTAAAAACTGGAAAGCAATACTAGGAAAGTTGGTAACATCTAGTAGCACAGTCAAGCACCACTCACATTATTTTGACAAAATGTAGTTTGTTAGAATTGTATTCATTTTATGGTATTTTCAATAAAATCACAATGGCTGTTTATGCAATCATGTCGTTTTGTTTTATCCAGTTTAAGTGCTGCACACTAACTCACAGCTCAAACTTTGATGAAGTCAACCAGCTGTAGCATCTATTTTCGTTCATTTAGAGAGAGTTTAATGGGGTGTTCCCTCATCTTACAGTTCCGCATGTATGTTTTTAACATTAAGCTATTAATGGCTTAATGCCTAACGCTCTCAGAGTGTATACCTGTCCCTGTACTCCTGATAGCACAGCTCTCAGAGCCAATGTAATCTTAACAATCATAATTGTAATGTCCCATTTGTGCTGTCAGAACCAATCAGGATTGAAGTACTTTACACATGAAGTGTAATAATCTGCATAATTCTCAGTTTGATTCATTCACCTCAAGGCTCATAGCATAAGTATTCATATGTGACCAGTCTGCATTTATTTTCAGCCATTAAGCTTTGTAGCCATTCTTTGCCCGAGACAAAATCATTTTAATTTCAAATTATTTTCTCTGCATCTATCTATACCTAGTTGAGGTCATACATTGAAATACACCTTGCAGAATCTGTGAAATGTTAAATATAGTAATTCAAATAATTAAAAAGTTTGAGATTATAATTTTTTTCAGTATTTAGTACTGCCCTGAATATGCTATTTCACATAACAGATGTTTACATAAAGTCCATAAGACAAAATTATAAAAATATAATAATAATGATAAAATAATCATAATTACATAATTACGTGCTTGATTCTTAATATGGTGGTGTTGTTATTTTAGTGGCTGAAGGGTTCTAGATGTCAGGAAAATTTGGTTATCTGTTTTCTTAATGTGTTTCCTTTCACATCATTTTACACTTTTTCCGCTTTAGCTTAGTTGGTCATTTTTGCCTCTAGCTATTGCCTGCCTAATTGTACTTCCTCATTCTCTTATTGTCTCACTTAGTTATATCATTCCACTTCCTTTGAGTGCACTCAGACACCCCTTGATCCCTTGTCTTTTCTCTTTGTCTGGCTTTTTTCTCTTCAGACTCTAAACTCTGTAACCCCTCACCTGGATGTGGAAGAGTGCAGCGTCTCTCTGCTGCCCCGGAACCGCGAGAAGAACCGGAGCATGGACGTGTTGCCGCCTGACCGTGCCCTCGCGTTTCTCGTGTCCACCGAAGGAGATGGCAGCAACTACATAAACGCAGCACTGATGGACAGCTTCCTGCAGCCTGCTGCATTTGTGGTCACCCCTCACCCCCTGCCCACCACCACCGCAGACTTCTGGAGACTTGTATTTGACTACGGCTGTACCTCCATCATCATGCTCAACCAACTCAACCAGTCCAACTCTGCCTGGGTGAGAGAGCTAGATTAACAGATCAACAACCCGCAATGTGCATTGATGCTGTGCAAATTACACAATAGCACTCATTCCTGGAATTATTCTGCTCAGCTTGTAGCTTACTCTATACTGAACTTTCATGTCCATTACAGTTTTTCACAATAGCTAGGAGGACTAATTTCACAAGAGTTAGGTCACTTTTTCAAAACTTCTTCACACAGTGAGCACAACCACAATCTATCGCTCCGTCCGACATTGCATACTGAGTAGGTGCTACATTTGAATTTGTTATACAGTTGCAAGAAAAAGTATGTGAACCGCTTGCAGAATCTGTGAAAATGTGAACAATTTAACTAAATAAGAGAGATCATACAAAATGCATGTTATTTTTTATTTAGTACTGTCCTGAATAAGATATTTTACATAAAAAATGTTTACATATAGTGCACAAGACAAAAAAATAGCTGAATTTATTAAAATGACCCCGTTCAAAACTTTATGAACCATTGATTCTCAAAACTGTTTGTCATTTCCTGGATGATCCACTGCGGTTTTTATGTTTTGCTATGGTTGTTCATGAGTCTCTTGTTTGTCCTGAGCAGTTAAACTGCCCAATGTTCTTCAGAAAAATCCTCCAGGTCCTGCAAATTCTTCAGTTCCCTTTCAGTCGGTCACGTTCGACGTACGTCGGACGTCACTGACGAATTGGGATCACTTCTGGGAGCCCCTATCAGCTTCGAGTGTATAGAGAACGGGCCAATGGCCATTGGCGTGCGAGATTTGCATCTCGCGCTCCGCCCCGCATCACGGGTATAAAGCGGAAGCGGATGCCGCGCACATTTGTCATTCACTTCGGAGCCGAACGGCGTTGAGGAAGAGAGACTGTTCCTGCCTATAGAAAGCAGAGAGAGAGAAAGAGAACGAGAGAGAGATCGATCGAGGTGCTGGTGAGAAGGCACACTGCAGCGCGACCGCGTGCACTTCCTGGTTGGGAAAATCTGCTGTTTCCACAGCATTTCCTGTTGATTCGGTGAGGGCGTTCCATACAGTGAGAGCAGACACAGGCTGCACTATCCCCTGTGATTCTGCCGCGGTTGTCCCTGGGTGCTTCAGCACTATTAAAAGAGCGGTTTCCTCTAAAAGAGCAACACGGGTGTGACACTGCGTCTTTTTCAAGATGTCATTCCACCCGTGCGTTTCTGGATGCGGTCGTTCCCTGTCGCCAGCTGACGGTCACAATCGTTGTCTCACGTGCCTGGGCATTCAGCACGCTAAGGCAGCTTTTGTGGATAGCTCATGTTCCCACTGCGGGAACATGACTATCTCGGCGCTTAGGTCGAGACTCGCCTACCTTCGGGAGGGTGGAGTCCCCTTACCTATGCCTTGATCTAGTGCTATTCCTGCGCAGCAGAATAGACCTACTTCGACGAATAGCCAGGGTGACCTGAGGATCACGTTTAGGGCAAACCCGCCGAGCCAGCCTTCGTGGGCCCCTATTCCCTCTGAAGCGCCGCAGCCGGTAGAGTTTCCGGAGGAAAACGCTGGCCCCTCCCATGGGCGTCCAGTGGTGACCTTCGGGGCTCCAGCAGACGAACAGATGTCGATCGCTGCATCGGAGGGGGAGTTCCAGTCCTCGGAGGATGAAGACTCGGCTGCGCTGCCTCCCTCTGGGAGAGTCGCGGCGGCCGAGTCGGACCCTGAGTTGACGGCTATGCTTTCCCGGGCCGCCGAAAAGGTCGGGCTCGTGTGGAACCCTCCACCGTGTCCCGAGCCTTCTAGGTTGGATGACTGGTTTCTCGGGGCGGGTCGCGCTGGTTCTCAGCGTCCCGCCCCAGTGCCTTTCTTCCCGGAGGTGCATGAGGAGCTCACGAAGTCGTGGACGGCACCTTTTTCTGCCAGAAACCGGCCGAGTGGCTCCTCCCTCCTCACTACCCTCGACGGCGGGCCAGCCAAGGGGTACGTGGGAATCCCGCCGGTGGAACGGGCTGTCGCGATGCAACTGTGTCCGGCGTCCGCTTCCAACTGGCGCGGTGACTCGCGCCACCCCTCCAAGGCCTGTAAGTTCTCTTCCAGTTTGACTGGAAAGGCTTACAAGGCCTGTGGACAGGCTGCGTCTGCTCTGCATGCCATGGCGTTGCTTCAGGTGCACCAGGCCCAGGCGCTCATGGACATGCACGAGGGTAGGCCTGACCCAGAGCTCCACCCGAGTGCCCCCTCAGCGGAAGCAGGTAAGTGTTGCACTGCACACTCAGACCCCACTTCGGGCCGCTATGCCGTCCGAGTCGGGTCCCTGCACGCCGCTGCGCTGCCCCGCTGTGGGTACGTCTGTGGTGCCGTTAGTCCCACTTGCACGGTCGCTGGGAGCCTGGTTAGCGCTCCCCAGCCCGTCGCGCTGGCTCATCCATACTATCAGACTCGGCTATGCGATTCAGTTCGCCCGGCGTCCCCCAAGTTCAGGGGCATTCACTTCACCTCTGTGTCGAAAGAGAACGCCCCCATGCTCTGGGCGGAGATCGCAGTCCTACTGGCGAAGGACACGATAGAGCCAGGTCCCTCCAGCCGATATGAAGACGGGCTTCTACAGCCCGTACTTCATTGTACCCAAGAAAGGCGGCGGGGTACGGGGTATCTTGGACCTGCGGTTCTTGAATCGGTCCCTTCACAGGCTGCCGTTCAGAATGCTAACGCAGAAACGCATTTTCAGGTGCATCCGTCCCCAAGATTGGTTTGCAGCGATCGACCTGAAGGACGCGTACTTTCATGTCTCGATTCTCCCTCGACACAGACCGTTCCTACGCTTTGCGTTCGAGGGATGGGCATATCAGTACAGAGTCCTACCCTTTGGGCTGTCCCTGTTGCCCCGTGTCTTCACGAAAGTCGCGGAGGTGGCCATTGCTCCCATGAGAGAGCGTGGTGTTCGCATCCTCAACTACCTCGACGACTGGCTGATCCTGGCTCAGTCGCGGGCGCAGTTGTGCGAACACAGGGACATGGTGCTCAGTCACCTCAGCCTGTTGGGACTTCGGGTCAACTGGGAAAAGAGCAAACTCTGCCCCGTGCAGAGGATCTCTTTTCTCGGTATGGAGCTGGACTCGGTCAATCTGACAGCGCAACTCACAGAGGAGCACATCCAGTCGGTGTTGAACTGCTTGAATTCGTTCAAATGCAGGACAGCGGTACCACTGAAACATTTTCAGAGGCTCCTGGGGCATATGGCATCCGCAGCCGCGGTGACGCCGCTCGGATTGCTTCATATGAGGCCGCTTCAACACTGGCTACACGACCGAGTCCCGAGATGGGCGTGGCAGAGCAGCTCGTTCCGTGTCTCAGTAACACCGAAGTGCCACCAAACCTTCAGTCCGCTTCGTGCCACTCATATTCCGGGCCTGCTCAATCGTGCAGCCGACGAGCTCTCACGACAGCAAGTGCTCCCAGGAGAGTGGAGACTCCATCCCCAGGTGGTCCACCTGATCTGGAGTCGCTTCGGGACCGCACAGGTAGACCTGTTTGCCGCCCCGGACACGTCTCACTGCCAGTTGTTCTATTCCCTGACCGGGGGGACCCTCGGCTCGGATGCGCTGGCACACAGCTGGCCCCTTTCCCCCAGTGAGCCTTCTTGCGCAGACACTGTGCAAGGTCAGGGAGGACGAGGAGCAGGTCTTGTTAGTTGCGCCATACTGGCCCAACCGGACCTGGTTCCCGGAACTAGTGCTCCTCGCGACAGCACCTCCTTGGCCCATTCCTCTGAGGAAGGACCTCCTGACTCAGAGACGGGGCACCCTGTGGCACCCGCGTCCGGACCTCTGGAAACTCCATGTCTGGTAACTGGACGGGACGCGGAGGTTCTAGGTGGCCTACCACAGACTGTGGTAGACACCATCACTTCCGCCAGAGCCCCCTCTACGAGCCGCCTCTACACGTTGAAGTGGAACCTGTTCATCGAGTGGTGTTCTTCTCGACGAGAAGACCCCCGAAGATGTTCGATCAGCTCTGTGCTTTCCTTCCTGCAAGAAGGGTTGGAGCGAAGGCTGTCTCCCTCCACCCTCAAAGTGTATGTTGCCGCTATCGCCGCAAATCACGACATGGTTGATGGTAACTCCGCCTCGCCCTCACTCTATACCCTCTTGGGACTTATCTCTGGTGCTAACCGCATTGCAGAGGGCTCCCTTTGAACCTTTGCAGTCAGCAGAGTTAAAAATCCTGTCTTGGAAGACAGTACTCCTCACTGCATTGGCTTCCATCAAGAGGGTAGGGGACCTGCAGGCATTTTCGGTTGACGAATCGTGCCTGGAATTCGGGGAGGGTAACTCTCATGTAATCCTGAGACCCCGGCCCGGATATGTGCCCAAGGTTCCCACCACTCTCTTTCGGGACCAGGTGGTGAACCTGCAAGCGCTGCCTTTGGAGGAGGCAGACCCAGCCCTGGCTTTTCTCTGTCCCGTTCGCGCTCTGCGGACTTACGTGGACAGAACGCAAAGCTTCAGGACCTCAGAACAGCTCTTCATCTGTTACGGAGGCCAGCAGAAGGGAAAGGCTGTCTCCAAGCAGAGGATGGCTCACTGGATAGTGGATGCCATCGCCTTGGCGTATGAAACACAAGGCGTGCCCTGCCCGCTCGGGTTGAGGGCCCACTCCACCAGGAGTGGAGTGGGCCCCATATGTGTATTCTTCCACGGTACGGCTCCCTACAGCGAGCACGTGTCTTTCCCTTGGCAGAGCTCGCTCTGCCGTCTCTGTGTGGTGTATTCTTCCACGGTACGGCTCCCTACAGCGAGCCCGTGTCTTTCCCTTGGCAGAGCTCGCTCTGCCGTCTCTGTGTGGTGTAGTCTCCCGCCTGCATTGGCCGGGGCCACCCCTGGGACTTCCGTATGTTGTACTGCCCACGGCCAGTCCATACGTCTATATTCCACATGATACCTCCCTACGGGTAGGATGTGGCTTCCGCAGCGGCCCCTCAGGGCACGCTTTCCCAGCGTTATCCAATACTCTGCTGAGTGGGTCTTGTGGAACAGCAGCAGTGACTCTCCCTGCGTGAGTTCCCCGCCCCAAACAGACGGGGGTCTGAGGGGCTTTCGCTGGGCGCTGGAAGTGGTAGTAACTGTGGCGTTTTCCATAGGGATCCCAATTCGTCGGTGACGTACGTCGAACGTGACCGACTGAAAGGGAACGTCTCGGTTACGTATGTAACCCTCGTTCCCTGAAGGAGGGAATGGAGACGTACGTCCCGTCGCCACAGTTGCTGTACCATCACTGCCGAGTCACTAGTTCGGCTCCTCAATGAAAAACAAATGTGCGCGGCATCCGCTTCCGCTTTATACCCGCGATGCGGGGCGGAGCGCGAGATGCAAATCTCGCACGCCAATGGCCATTGGCCCGTTCTCTATACACTCGAAGCTGATTGGAGCTCCCAGAAGTGATCCCAATTCGTCGGTGACGTCCAACGTACGTCTCCGTTCCCTCCTTCAGGGAACGAGGGTTACATACGTAACCGAGACGTTTTCCAGCACTTTTGCATATTTGAACCCTCTCCAGCAGTGACTGTATGATTTTGAGATCCATCTTTTCACACTGAGGACAATTGAGGGACTCAAACACAACTATTAAAAAAGGTTCAAACATTCACTGATGCTCCAGAAGGAAACACAATGCATTAAGAGCCGTAGGAAAAAACATTCACTGATGGTCCAGAAGGAAACACAATGCATTAATAATTTTATTTTGTTAAAATTATTCACATTTTCACAGATTCTGCAAGCGGTTCACATACGTTTTCTTGCAACTGTATATAGTATGCATATGGGTAGTATAAATGAAATTCAGACGTACTACATCTGCCATGTTGTTTTGTCATGTGACCTATCAGCGTCAGTTGCGTTGCTTCACTGCCATTCATAAATTCTCTCCCGTGGCCTCATGGGATAGTGATGTGTCCATCGAATGCGCACTTCAGAATCTCGGCGGAAGTAGTAGGTCATCTGGGCACTTTTCGCCTTCTGTTTTTCGAATACTATGTATTCGGATATACAATACTACTCTGTTGGTGTACTGTTTTTTGTATAATATATAGTAGGGAAGTATTCGATTTTGGACGCAGTGTATGTGTTAAACTGTGGATGTTTTTCTGTTGCTTTGGCACAAAATACATTCAATGACTTCTTTCAAATTACATGGCTGCTTTTGTCACTTAGACACAACCATAACTAATTTTACATGTACCTACAGCCCAATTTGCATGTGTTTGTATTTTTTATTTTATTTTTCAAAACAATTAAAAGATCAGTACTTAACATAATACAAAACTGAATAAGACAGCAATTTTTACAGTAATGGTGTATTGAAATATATTCCAAATCTAAAAAAAAACTAAATACAATCAAAACAGTGGAACACCTACACAGGTGTTGAGGCTGTACACACAGTGTGTGTTTTCATTCTACTGTGCTATATTTTTCATTTTCCATTGTCTTTCATTTAATTTTTCTATGTAAACACGCGGTATATAGACCTGTTTAACCGTTATGTTCCCGTCTTGCATCTTTTGCAGCGTCTCGTGCATGACACAGCAATCTAAAAACACTATGATCAAGTTAAAAAAAGCTGAACTTTTAAAAAGCGCCCTCTAGAACCCCTTTGGCCATCAATTTCATTACCATCTAAAACAAAAGGGAACAATTTAAGAATAAGTTTGCACTTTAATGTAAACATGGACCATGTAACATACTGCAGTAAATTCTAAACAGTAGAAAAGTATCATTCTTGTTTTTTCAAAGACATTTTACAAAAGAAAGCATGGTCACACTTTGGGCCCTATTTTAACGATCTGAGTGCATGGTCTGAAGCACATGGCACAGGTGCACTTAGGGCATGTCCGAATCCACTTTTGCTAGTTTAACAACAGAAAAAAACGGTCGGCGTGCCAGGCGCATGGTCTAAAAGGGTTGTACCTAGTATCTTAAGGAGTCATGGGTGTGTTTTGGGCGTAACGTGCAATAAACCAATCAGAGTCTCATCCCATTGCCTTTAAAAGCCAGTTGCGCTTGCAACATGGCGGATTCCCTATTTACATGGCGGAATTTGCAAGCAAAAAGGCAGGATGCTTCTCCAAAAATGTTTGTGTGCCCTGTGTGTGTGTAACAAGCAGAGTGTATGCGAGTTGTGCACCCGCCTATAGGCGCATATTACTAACGCGCCCTTTAAATAACACAAAAAAATACTGTGCTATTGACTTTAGACCAGGTTTTTGTTGGTCAATGGCGCAGTCTATTTCAGTTTCCTCAAAATAGCAATGCGATAACAATGCGCCTGAACACACCTCGTTTTCAGACCAGCACTGAACAGATGGCCGAACAGATGGGCGCGAGTGCATTTGCTATTTAAACAACGTGGAGCTGGACGTGAAAATGATAACTGCGTCGGGCTGAAACTAGCAAAAAACACTTGCGTCGCACCTAGCGCCTAGCGACGCAAGCAATACACAGTCCCTGTCTATGATAGTAGTTAAAGACACCTAATATAAAGGGCCCTATGTACTTAAAAACTTATTGTGTTCATGTTGTATTGCAAAACACTTTTGCTGCTACTGAGGTGGGATACGGATAAGGTTAGGGACAGGTTTGGTGGTATGGTTAGGTTTAAGGGTGGGGAAGGGTCAACAGTGTAATTATAGATGTAATTACAGAAATTAATTACAGATGTAATTACGTGATTAAAATATAAGTACAATGTAAAAACATGTATGTACACAATAACTGCATTGTATATGATTCATTTAAATGTTAGTACATAGTAGTTAAAGACACCTAATATAAAGTGGGACTGAAAGCATTGTGTAATGAAAAATGGCATGAATTGTGATTTTATTGAACAAACTTAAATATGCACTCCGGGTTTATTCAAAACTTACATTTGTCATGTATAACTATTTTGTAATGAGGAAAATAAATGCACCAGTTATATTCAAAATGTATTTCCACATATGAAAGTGGTTTAGATTACAATAAAAAATGTCAGATTTAGTGCAATTTGTAATGTTTTCGCTTCATCCAAAAAACACATTTGTGCCACATGTGAGGAGAGAAAAATCAGGTTTAGGCCACAGACATCTGTGTTGTGAATATAACCTTTACATATTTTAAGTCCCCCTGCGATCTTTTGTTTTGAAGTCTTTGAGGGTGTGAAAGCTATTTTTTGGTAGGTCAGACCCCCCTAGACCCCATAATTCTCACTCTGGGTGAACAGCGTACTACACACAATGTGCCTTCCATTTGAGACTCCCCACATCGATAATGTGTTTGTCTTGTCTAAATTGGCAATAGAAAGGACAAACTCACCAAGACACCAACCTACTCGTGATTTTCACTCTTCTCCCCCTGCAGGGAACCACTGTGACCCATTCTCCATGATAAAGCATCTCTGGTGCACATTATTCGACTGAATACAAAATTAGAGTGTGTCGTCTTTAAGACTCATCTGATAATACATTTGTATTTGTGCTTTGTATTTGTGAGGTGATTTGCACAAGACTATTTTATAGTTATTTATGTTTCCTGTCTCCCATCTGCTGTGTGCGAATGTTTTTCTTGGCATTATCTCACTCAGTTAGCCCTCTAACTTTCTAGAAATATCCCTATGTTCTCTTTCCTCTGCAGTCACCCCTTTCTGATCTGTCTGAGTGTTTGTATGAATATTTATCTTCTTCTGCACCATGTCACTCTGTTAATACGCCTCACTGTGACAAGGATTTATCAATTTCAATCTCATCTATATCAACATCTCTCTATCTCACACTGGAAATACATGGCTGAAGCTGTTTCACGCCTACTCGTTTCAAATAAAACTGTGTTGGATTAGATCTGTCTGCAACAGGCGTGAGTGAAAATTAATTGACACATTGAGCAAATGGTAATCTGGTGGGAGATTGGACTAGAAAATGCAGCTGATATGGAGAAATGAGCAAGGATTATTTATCTTGGTGGGCCGCAATTGGATTTTCAGTGCTGATTAGCCTATCTCTGGCGTTTCCTTGACTCAATTATCCTTTCACTGTCTATCTTCACCCTTCGCTTAATCAAAAGATACCCATTTTCTCTGTCTGCTATCTTTTAAAAAAAACATACAATTCATAGACATTGACTTGAATATGTACAGTGGGGAGAACAAGTATTTGATACACTGCCGATTTTGCAGGTTTGCCCACTTACAAAGCATGTAGAAGTCTGTAATTTTGATCATAGGTACTCTTCAACTGTGAGAGACGGAATCTAAAACAAAAATCCAGAACATCACATTGTATGATTTTTAAGTAATTAATTAGCATTGTATTGCATGACATAAGTATTTGATACATCAGAAAAGCAGAACTTAATATTTGGTACAGAAACCTTTGTTTGCAATTACAGAGATCATACGTTTCCTGTAGTTCTTGACCAGGTTTGCACACACTGCAGCAGGGATTTTGGCCCACTCCTCCATACAGACCTTCTCCAGATCCTTCAGGTTTCGGGGCTGTCGCTGGGCAATATGGACTTTCAGCTCCCTCCAAAGATTTTCTATTGGGTCCAGGACCTTGAGATGCTTCTTACGGAGCCACTCCTTAGTTGCCCTGGCTGTGTGTTTCGGGTCGTTGTCATGCTGGAAGACCCAGCCACGACCCATCTTCAATGCTCTTACTGAGGGAAGGAGGTTGTTGGTCAAGATCTCGCGATACATGGCCCCATCCATCCTCCCCTCAATATGGTGCAGTCGTCCTGTCCCCTTTGCAGAAAAGCATCCCCAAAGAATGATGTTTCCACCTCCATGCTTCACGGTTGGGATGGTGTTCTTGGGGTTGTACTCATCCTTCTTCTTCCTCCAAACACGGCGAATGGAGTTTAGACCAAAAAGCTCTATTTTTGTCTCATCAGACCACATGACCTTCTCCCATTCCTCCTCTGGATCATCCAGATGGTCATTGGCAAACTTCAGACGGGCCTGGACATGCGCTGGCTTGAGCAGGGGGACATTGCGTGCGCTGCAGGATTTTAATCCATGACAGCGTAGTGTGTTACTAATGGTTTTCTTTGAGACTGTGGTCCCAGCTCTCTTCAGGTCATTGACCAGGTCCTGCCGTGTAGTTCTGGACTGATCCCTCACCTTCCTCATGATCATTGATGCCCCACGAGGTGAGATCTTGCATGGTGCCCCAGACCGAGGGAGATTGACCGTCATCTTGAACTCCTTCCATTTTCTAATAATTGCGCCAACAGTTAGCCTTCTCACCAAGCTGCTTGCCTATTGTCCTGTAGCCCATCCCAGCCTTGTGCAGGTCTACAATTTTATCCCTGATGTCCTTACACAGCTCTCTGGTCTTGGCCATTGTGGAGAGGTTGGAGTCTGTTTGATTGAGTGTGTGGACAGGTGTCTTTTATACAGGTAACGAGTTCAAACAGGTGCAGTTAATACAGGTAATGAGTGGAGAACAGGAGGGCTTCTTAAAGAAAAACTAACAGGTCTGTGAGAGCCGGAATTCTTACTGGTTGGTAGGTGATCAAATACTTATGTCATGCAGTAAAATGCAAATTAATTATTTAAAAATCATACAATGTGATTTTCTGGATTTTTGTTTTAGATTCCGTCTCTCACAGTTGAAGAGTACCTATGATAAAAATTACAGACTTCTACATGCTTTGTAAGTAGGAAAATCTGCAAAATTGGCAGTGTATCAAATACTTGTTCTCCCCACTGTATGTTTGAATTTGTAACTGGATCAACAACAAAAAGATTTAAAACAGTTTTATCTCAAACCAATATCTCTTATCTCCATATTTATTTATGTGGTGAAATGCCGTGTAATAAATGATATGACTGTACCATATCCCTTAAATGCACTTGCCGCTTGCTAGCAACTGCTTTCTTTGTGGAAGCTTTGCGTTTAAAGACCTAATAAAATATTTCAACTCAAGACACTATTTCATGTCTAATTATTTACAAATGTGGCAAGTAGCCGTGTAATAAGTGGGATAATGTACATCCAGCCGGTTTTTAACGCAGAATAAACCCCTTCATGATGATGCAAGACCCCTCCGCTCCGCTTACATATGAAATGGCATAATTCAAAAAGAAAACATTTCATAATATTTGAATATTTTATATAAACACATATTTTTCAATATGCTTTATTAAATGTTTATTATCAATGTTATTATAGTTATCATACCTTTCCATTTCATGATCAACAATGTCATCATTGATGTTGTTCACCTATAATAATAAAGTTGTATTATTTTGGTGTATTGCACATGTGCTGTTTAATTGTATTTTACTGAGTTATATATGCATTTTATTATTATTATTAATATTATTATTATTATTGTTGTATATTATTTTCCCTTTTTTTCACTTCTGCAATTAAAATGTAATTGTACAGCAATTTACCTGTGTAATTTTTTCCTTCTCTTTCTCAGCCTTGTCTGCAGTACTGGCCTGAAACAGGGATGCAGCAGTATGGACCCATGACGGTGGAGCTACTCTCCAGATCCACTGATGACAATGTTGTCACCCGTCTATTCAGGGTGAACAATATCACACGGGTGAGTTTATAGTGCCATATATGTCATCTTCAAATATATGTTATCTCCTATGTGCCTTACAATCACACAGTTTTAGCGCTGACATTTATTACAGTACCTCATTAAAATCAGACCTCATTAGACGAATCACCTGTCTTAACATCTATCTTTTTTTAAAAGAGATTATCTGAGTTCATGGCCACTCCAGAAAGGTTAATTAACTGAGAGGCTAATGGCTAAATGATCTTTTCAGAGACGTGTAGAAAATGAATTCAATACCGATAAAATTAAAGCAAATGTATAAAAGTGTGGTCAGTCGCCATTTCACAAAATAGCACTGGCGGACACTACATTTCTATAATTAGACCTGTTAATTTCTCGCTGGATGTGTGTGTGTGTGTGAAAGAGTGATAAAGTTGTGTGCAGTGTATCTCTCTCAGTGTGGTCTGAGTTTCTGATATTGACTTGTTTGAATAAAAAGGCACTTTCTCACACCTCTAGCTGACCTTAGTCCTCCCTGATGGCATCATTGTCAACATCCTGTCTCTTTGAAATCTTGTCCCGAGTGTTGCACCTCTCATTGTTGGCCCCCTTTAGCACTCCTGTCAGCCAGGCTGTCAACCTTTAGCCACATTCCCATCCGTACCTCTGTCAGTTTGGCTAGCCCCTGTCAGTCCCTATTTCCCCTCTGTCTCTTTGAGACTCTGCAAGCCGGGCAAACACTCCATGTCATTGTCAGAAATTGTCCCATACTGCCTCTTCACAGGACCCCAGAGAGAACCACTCATGTTGGAATGATGATTCTCACTTCACCAAAAAGGTACAAGACTGAGGCGTAGAGTGCTATTGATAGATCGTGTTGCTAAATGGCACCATCCCTAGACATAGAAAAACCCAGTGACAGACAAAATGCTTTTACAATTTAGATGCTAATTAATGCTCAAAGGATCCAGTCAATGGCTTACAGATGAGCTGAATATTGCATGCTGTTTTGAAATTAGTTTGACTTACAGTAGATGTTCTATGAATAGGATACAAAATAGAGTGACATTTTTCAGGCATCAGTGAATGGATGTGCTTAACCTTCAGATAATGTTGTTTGCTTATGTCAGGAGGTCAAACTAATTATTATATGAGATGTTTTACTTAAAATTTATTTTGTATGCCATTTCTGGAACTCTGTTACGGAAATGTGGGACATATCCACAGTTTTATTATTATCAGTTTTTTTCAAGCAATAAACACATTTTTATATATATAAAAACAACAACAACAACATAAAATTACAAAAAAAAGTACACCAGAATATTTAAAGTAGTTATTGATTTTATTTCCCATACAGTCATGAACAATGTGTTTAAACAAGTTTCAGTTGTTAAATAACATTTCAAAGTGTTTAAATTCATTATGTCAGGCGGTACAACGAAATAGTTGTATGTATATATACACACACACAAAAAAAAACAGGTTCTTCAGCGGTTCTTTGGGGTGGTTGAGGTGCTATATAGCACCGTTACCGTATAAAGAACCTGTTAAGCCCAGTGTGGTTCTTCAGCGGCTCTTTGGGGTTGTTAAGGAGCTATATAGCACCACTGCCATACAAAGAATCCGTTAAGCCCCTGTATTGTTCTTTAACGGTTCTCTAACTCTCTCTTAGTCTCTTAGTTTAGTTGGGGAAAGGATTAAAAAAACAACATTAAAATACAGTGTATTTCCTGAAGATAATGTGGTTCTCAACATTTTACTCCAAAGGCTCCCCTATTAGGAAATATTCCAGGGCCCCCACATAAGACTTTTTGACCTCAGAAAAGCATAAAAGTGATTCAAAACAGTTTTTGCCATTGTAGTAAATTCCCATTCATAGCAAACATATGAGAGTGGAGTAACAAATCTAAAATCTAAGGAGGAGAATGGGGTGGTTCTATGGTTCTACATAGCACCATTTGACAAAGGTGCTGTATAGCACCTTTAAAGATAGATGCTATATAGCACTTAAAGTGGTTCCCCTATGATTACAAGATTTAGAGTGTTTAGAGTGTACTGTAGTTGTACCACCTGACATAGAAAGTGAACCAACCTACACATACTTAGAGATCTACAAACCTTTTCACTCTGCCACAAGGATCAGTTGGGGTCCTCTGGATGATGCATTATCATGTTTACTGTTATTACCTTGTCAATTCATAATAAATGTTTGCAGTTGTGCCACTCTGACATTTGAGAATATACCAATCGCTGGACAAAAGTTTTTAAATTGTCTCAACAGCTTTAAAACTACTGATATTTATAAAATGTGTTTATATGGAAGGTTTCAAACCTAAAATAATTTCTGTAGTATTTAGTTTTTTTTATTTTTTATTATTAAGACACCATTTTAAATAGATTTCTTAGTCTGTTCATTTGACAGTTGCACCACCTGACATTTTGTGGGTTTAAGATAACAAAACATAAAGTAATATGTATTATTTAAATGTACTAAAAATAAATTCAAACTAAATATGTTTTTATAGAATAAAGTGACATACAGTCAAACCAAAATTTATTCAGACACCTTCAACATTTTCTCACATTATCACAGATTATTCGCTATAGTTTAGAAAATGGTAATAAAATATTACAGGAACTCAGAGTTAAACTGTGTCAGAACAAATTAATCTTGATAATGTCAGATAACTTTGATAGAAAGGTATGTAATGGATTACAATCAACCAATCAGCTGTCAGCTGTTAAATTTAAGTACACAATTAGATAATACCAATTTAGGTCAAACAATTACCAAGCAATGCTTCATTTTGTTCAGTCTGTGGTGTAAAAGGTCACATTAGCAATTAAAGAAAAAACACTTGGTCAGGTCAAAGTGTCTGAATAATTCTGGTCCCAAATTTGTATCAATTTTACTGGTAGTCCACTGTATAAAGAATTTTTGGGTATAATATATCACAGTTTACTTTACTTTGCTATCCTCACTTACATAAATGAACTATAGTGTCCTGCACCCGCTAGTAAAAAATTATATCTGGTGTCTGAATAAATTTTGGTTTGACTGTATGTCATGAATTTATCTAATTATTTTAAAAGGAAATAATGCACTTGGACACAAAAATATGCATGTCATGTCATGTTTTTGCTTTTTACTATAATTCATTTAATATAAGTTAAACAGGTTTTTATGTGGTTTTAATTGTTGGTTTAAATCAAGAAGGTATAGATCTCTGATGTGGCACATATGGAGCCCCTAACGGCACATATGGGAAAATTATATTTATATGCTTTCAAAGTATTGTGTTCCCCCAAAGTTTCTAGGGGAATGCAAAAGTTTTGAGAGAGAATGCAAAAGTAGGTTTATACCACCATGTCCCTTCAGGGGCTCCATATGTGCCACCTCAGAGATTTAAACCCCATATTTATTTTATTTTTTCATGCTATGTTTACAATTTTTAATCATTTTCTCTTTCTTCTGGTCTTGGTCTCTCTGTGTTTATCGTTCAGTTGCAGGAAGGTCATCTGGTAGTGCGACATTTCCAGTTTCTGCGCTGGTCGGCTTATCGTGAAATCCCAGACTCTAAGAAGGCCTTTCTCAACCTGCTGGCACAAGTGCAGAAGTGGCAGAGGGAGTGTGGCGATGGTCGCACTATAGTGCACTGCTTGTAAGTTTCATACGGCTCTGCTTCCAAATGCTAATTGGAGAGCAATTACACTTCAGTGTGTTGATTATACAATCCAGGTCTCGTTTGCTCCTGTGCTCCTGCAATTTCTGTGGCCACCCAACAGTGAAAATCAGTTTAAAGCGCTTAATCTCAGGCTGCTTTTTCATGTCTTGATTTTTTTCTCAGCATTTGACTTCTTAGTGCTCTTGCCTCAGGATACGTACCTGCCACCTGCACGTGTCTGTAGTTTAATACGTCTATCCTCTATTAATGATAGCGTCGTACAGACGAACCATATTAGGCTTCAAAGCATCTGTGCTGGGGTGCCCTTCTTCTATCAGTAGCCCTAGGGAAATGATCTTAGCTCAGTAAGATGTGACATTTTTATTGCATGACTTTTCCCCAGAGCACACTGGTACTTTCCATTCATGTTTAAAAGTATTGCAGATATCTGGCAGCCTGTGGTGGCACAAATATGGCTCTTTCACCGCTATCCCCTCCAGACATCTCTAATACAATAATCCACACAAGCTTTGAAAGTGTGCTGCACAGATCCCTCTCCTTCATGTGTTACAAGCTGCTTATTTTCTTGAAGATGCTAATAAAACAACATATTAATGTCTTTAAGGAATGGTGGGGGACGTAGTGGCACTTTCTGCGCTTGTACCATGATAATGGAGATGGTGCATCATCACAACATGGTCGATGTGTTCTACGCCGTCAAGACTCTCCGGAACTCCAAGCCCAACATGGTGGAGTCTATGGTTAGTGGTGTTTAGATAGGGAATCTTCACTATAGCTAATTCCCATAATTAGACCAAACCCCTAACTAATATGTATCACACTTTGGCATGCAAATAATTTTTTCTGCGTGCATGTATGATACCTCACGTAACCCTTATGCGCTGTTTGGGTTCTTTTTGACCACAAATGGCATTTGCTGAAATAAAAAAAAAATGTTCCCTTCATCTAAATGGCATGAGACTTGATGTGGTGGTTGACACTCGCTAGCTCTACAAACAAAAACATAAATTGCAATGATATCTGGTTGTATGTTAGTGTGAAAAAGTCACACTCAGGATATTTCAGGGTTTCCAGAGACCCCAGACAGTAAAATGTGATTTTGTGAATTTTTTTTTGTGAATGTATTTTTTCAAAAACAAATGTAATATCACTCACATTATTAATGTTTTTACTGTACATTTGTGCAGTGTCGGGGTGATTTAAGATATTTTTTAAATTTATATAAATAAATGTAAAAATATTTTTTTTGGGAAGATACTTTTTTTTATATTTGTCATATAAAAAAAACAATTCAGCCACAACACAGAACACAAATACACAGATGTGAAGTGGCAACCCTGTAACACATCCACAATGTGGAACACTCATGCTCACACACACATACACCGCTCCACCCACCCACAAACAGCCCCACCCCCCAAAAATCACCCATTGACATCAATGGGAGACTATAAAAAACGTCTCGGTTACGCATGTAACCTTAGTTCCCTGAATAGGGAACGAGACGCTGCGTCACCGCTTTGGGAACGCCTCTGAGTGATTGCGTTGTGAAGCACGTGTGTAATCAGTCCAATAGAGAGACGGAACGTCATAGGCGGGTGGCGTCATAGACCCGGAAGGTATAAAGCATACTGGCAAACAAACGCCACTAGCTTCTGTAAAAAGGCTGAAGCAAGACGCTTGCGGGCATGCGGGGAGTATGGCAGGGTGACGCAGCGTCTCGTTCCCTATTCAGGGAACTAAGGTTACATGCGTAACCGAGACGTTCCCTTTCAAGGGAACTCGCGCTGCGTCACCGCTTTGGGAACGAGAATACCCACGCCCCCATAGGAGCCGGATACCCGCCTGTAACATTGTCTATGAGGCGAGCACCCGAGCCCCTGGAGTAACATTAATGTCCAGTTCATAGAACCTGACAAAGGTGAGCGGTGAGGACCATCCTGCCACGTCACAAATGTCCTGCCGGGAGGCCGCTGCCAAAAATGCCTGAGAGGCAGCCATACTCCTGGTTGAGTAGGCCCGGACAGCCAATGGGGAAGGCTGTCCGGCCGCCACATAAGCAAGTGAAATAGCCTCGACTACCCACTTGCTCATCTTCTGCTTTGAAGCCGGACCCCCCCTCGAGGGTGGCCCGTAACTGACAAATAGCTGTTCTGATTTCCTCCACAGGGCAGCTCTGTGGACATAAGCATCCAGTGCACGAACAGGGCAAAGCAGATTAGATTTTTCCTGGTCTGACGTCAGAAACGGCGGAGGACAAAAGGCCTGAAGTACTATAGGTCTCACAGGATTAGTGGAACCCTTAGGAACATAACCCGGTCTAGGGTGCAGGAAAGCTTTAGCCATACTGGGAGCAAATTCCAAGCACGAGGGTGCCACAGAGAGGGCTTGTAAATCCCCTATTCTTCTCAGAGAAGATATCGCAAGAAGAAAGATAGTTTTAAGAGTGAGAAACTTCTCAGGAACTTCTTCTAGTGGCTCGAAGGGAGCCTCAGAAAGGCCTTGTAGGACAATGGCTAAGTCCCAGGCCGGCACCCTGGTGCATACTGTAGGCCTCAGCCTCATAGTACCACGGAGGAAACGAGTAACCAGAGGGTGTCGCCCCAATGAAACACCACCCAAAGGAGTGTGGTAAGCTGCTAAGGCCGCCACATACACCTTTAATGTGGAGGGAGCTAACCCAGCGGAGAACCTCTCCTGCAGGAACTCCAGCACCGCGCTCTCAGGGCAGTTAACTGGATCCCACAGGCGATCTCTGCACTATGAGGTGAAGAGTCTCCACTTCAGAGCATACAGTTTCCTCGCAGAGGGAGCTCTAGAGTGTAGAATGGTCTCCACAACCTCGGTTGAGAGACCAGAACTTATGAGCTGGGCCCCCTCAGAGGCCAAGCCCACAGATTCCACAGCTCTGGGCGAGGGTGCAGGATGGCACCGCCCACCTGAGAGAGAAGGTCCCTCCTGAACGGAATTTCCAGGGGAGGGCCGTCGAGGAGCGACACAATGTCCACGAACCAAACTCGGGCTGGCCAGAACGGAGCTACTAGCAGAAGACGGGCCCCGTCCCGGCGCACTCTCTCTAGAACTCCCGGAAGCAGAGCAATCGGGGGAAATGCGTACAGGGGCAGCCTCGGCCACTCCTGTACCATGGCGTCCAGTCCCAGAGGAGCTGGAGATGTTAGGGAGAACCACATTCGACAATGAGAGTTTTCGTGTGTGGCAAACAGGTCCACCTCGGCCCTGCCAAACTTCTCCCAAAGGAGCTCCACCACCTCGGTGTGGAGTCTCCACTCCCCGGGCCTCGGCCCCTGCCTCGACAGGATGTCTGCTTCCACATTCAGGTGCCCTGGGATATAAACTGCCCTGACTGAGTGCAGTTTCCCATGGGCCCACAGGAGGATCTGGCGGGCCAACTTGTATAATAGGCGCGACCTCAGCCCCCCCTGATGGTTTATATAGGAGACCACCGATGTGCTGTCCGTGCGTACTAGCACATGATGGCCCCTGAGGTATGGCAAGAAGTGTTTCAGAGCCTGAAACACCGCCAGCATTTCTAGGCAATTTATGTGCCACGAACGATGATAGTCCTGCCATAAGCCCTCGGCCGAGTGACCACTCATGGTCGCCCCCCAACCTGTAAGGGAGGCATCCGTGGTCAGAGATACCCGCCGACACGGTGCCCCCAGTAACGGGCCTTGGGCCAGAAACCAAGGATCCTTCCACATGACCAAGGTGCGGAGACACCGCCGCGTTGCCTTGATCACGCGAAAAGGCTTTCCCCTCGGGGAATATCCTTTGGTCTTGAGCCACCACTGTAACGGTCTCATGTACAACAGGCCACAAGGAATCACATTGGATGCTGCTGCCATCAGACCTAACAGCCTCTGATACTGTTTGACTGGTCTAGCTTCACCCCTTTTACTGCTGAGAGGATCGATCTTATGCAAGGCTCTGATAAGCGGGCCTGCATAGAGAGCGAGTTCCAACTCACGCCTAGATACGTTATTCTCTGAACTGGAGAAAGAAGTTGAAGTTCTTTTTGCTCTTCTTGAAGTTGAGCCTCAGTCCTAACTTCCTCATGTGTGCGAGAACAACATCTCGATGTTGAACCGCCAGGCGTGCTGACTGTGCTAGTATCAGCCAGTCGTCGATATAGTTGAGAATGCGGATCCCCTGCATGCACAAGGGGGCTAATGCCGCGTCTACACACTTGGTGAAGGTGCGGGGTGAAAGGGCTAGACCAAAGGGAAGCACCCGATATTGGTACGCTTCTCCCCCAAAAGCGAACCTCAGGTACTTCCTGTGCTGCGGAAGGATGGAGACATGAAAATAGGTATCTTTGAGATCTATCGTGACAAACCAGTCCTCGGACCTGATTTGGGACACAATATGTTTGAGTGTAAGCATCCTGAACTTGAGCTTTGCTACTGAGCGGTTGAGGATGCGCAGATCTAGAATAGGGCGCAGCCCCCCATCCTTCTTTGGCACGATGAAGTACCGGCTGTAGAACCCTAACTCCCTGTCGGACAGAGGGACCTTTTCTATGGCCCCTTTGCGCAGGAGGGTCTGTACTTCTTGGGTCATAATCAGAGCCTGCTCGGGGCCCACCAGCGTGGGCAGAACCCCGTTGAAACTGGGTGGACGACACCTGAACTTGATGGCGTACCCTATTTTTACTATCTGCAGGACCCACTGAGATATATTTGGCAGACTCTCCTACTCTGCCAGAAAGACTACTAGGGGTACCAGCCTCTCGAGGCTGGTCTCTGATGTACTCTGCACTGTGAGCGCAGCGCCCTGAAGCGGCGGACCGGCAGGGAACAACTGGCTCGACAGCGCCACCTCCTTCCTTGGAGGGCGCGAGCCATCCTCGGATGACTCGCAAGGGCCCTCCATGCCCTGGCACTCGGGCGGGGTTGGTGGATTGACCCTGTGAGGGTACCGAGGACAGACGGGTACCGTGTACTGAGGTGAGCACCGCCTGCCCCCGGAGGAGGAAACCCTCACTGCCCTGGGCCCACTGGCGTCAGGGCTTCTTAGACGCAGCCTTCCTCGAAATAATGACAGTCCGCAGATCTGTCTTACTCTTAGAAGACTGCGCCTGAGAGCGCCGCCCTCCGCCCACCCTTTCTGAGGGGGAGTGCGGGTGGCGACACTCTGTTTTTGCTGTGCCCGGTGTGAAGAGCTCGTACCCGGGGTTTGCTGCTCCCTCACAGCAACAGACGAGACCTGGGGCTTACGGGGAAGGAGCTGCTTGAGCGCCGCAGACTGTTTCTTTGCCTCCTGGAACCTGTTGGTGCCAGTAGTGACGGCGTCACCGAACAGGCCCCCAGGAGACAGCGGCGCATCAAGCAGGAAGCTTTTATCTTTCTCCTTTATCTCCGTAAGATTGAGCCACAGATGCCTCTCCGTGGCCACCAGGGCTGCCATAGAGCGGCCTATAGATTTTGCCGTCTCCTTGGTGGCACAGAGAGCTAAATCTGCTGAGGATCGGAGCTCATTGATTACATCTGCTCCGATCTCGTGGCTACTCCCCAGGTCTTTCAGCAGGTCAGCCTGGTCTGCCTGCACGATAGCCATAGTGTGCAGGCATGCGGCGGCCTGACCCGCTGCCGAGTACGCTCTGCCCACCAGTGCCGATGTAGCTCTCAGTGGCTTGGTGGGTAATGTCGGGGCTTTAATGGCCGATGCCGACTCGGGAGAGAGATGGCTCGCAAGCGTCTCTTCCACCCTTGGCATCGAACCATACCCATGCCTTTTCAGCCCCAAGATGTTACTATACACAGACGTTTGGGGACTGAAAATACGAGATGACATGGGCCGTTTCCACGTTCTCGACACCTCGGTGTGGAGATCCGCGAAAAACGGTAAGCCCCGACGTGGAGGCTGAACAGAGCGGGCTGGCAGGAAGCGCTCATCAAGTCTGCTTTTCACTGAGACGCGCTCCTGATCTTCTTGTGGCCAGTCGATGTTTAATCTGGCCACAGCTCTGCTCAGAACCTCCACCAGCTCCTCACTAGCAGGAGATTGAAGTGGCGAGTCTTCAATTCCTGTGTCGACATTACAGACATCCACCTCCTCGGAGCTGGACAACTGAAGTGCCGAGGCCACTTGCTGGGAGGGAGAAACCGCAGCGTGGGCTCTCGAACCCAGAGAAGCAGCACTGGACCTGCCAGGTGAAGGCAGAGAAAGGGCTGGGCCCGTCTCTAACCCCTCTGACAGATCCATTTGCGAACCCCACAACATAAGCTGCCGCTGTGCCTCGGCAGCAGCGGGGCCTGTGCCGCAGGGAACGCGAGCCGCGGCGCTCCCCTCGAAGAGTGCCCGGCGGGATCGCAACACTCTCAGAGGCAAAGCCTCACAATGCTCGCAGCCGGCCCCCTCGAGAGCTGACTGAGCGTGCTGCTCTCCCAGACAAACAACGCACATCAAATGTGTATCCCCACTCGTGATGTAACGAGAGCAGGGAGGAACACATCTTCTGAAACGCTGTTCGCTCGCCATAGTGTCTCTCTTTTAGTTTGTCAGTATGTGTTGCAAACTTGTTATATGAAAACAAAAAAGTCTGAACTCAGACACAAACACAGAGCTGACAGAGGACAATGTTACACAGAGTGCTTGCTGAAGACAACAGAAGCTAGCGTCGTTTGTTTGCCGGTATGCTTTATACCTTCCGGGTCTATGACGTCACCCGCCTATGACGTTCTGTCTCTCTATTGGACTGATGTGCTTCACGACGCAATCACGCAGAGGCGTTCCCAAAGCGGTGACGCAGCGCAAGTTCCCTTGAAAGGGAAATAGCTTTTTGTTACATATTTTGTCAAAAAAATGCAGTTGCAATGCCCCAAACCCACAAAATCACTCATAAGAAATGAAAAATGGGCTACTGTAAATTGCACTTAATTTGTTACATAATTTGTCAAAATAAATCGGCTACAATGCAGAACACACACAGAAATGATGGAGTGACACCACAACAAATATTGTCATAATTGCAAAAAAAAAATGCTAAACTTTGAAAAAAAGTAATTTTTTATTGTTATAATAATTATTTTATGTCTAGACATTAACCTAAAAAACAAAAAAACTTGCGAAAAGATGTATACCCATGAGGAAATGGCAAATTAACAATTGAGTAATGCTTTGAAGCCATCTACTGGCTGTCATTGAAATTTGATGTTATTTTAATTTTAAATCTCCAGTTGATGGCAGCAATCTTTCATTAAACCATGCCACATTGTCCTTGTTAATGAAAATAAGAAATGTGGATCTTTTTAAAAGTGAATTTTACATAAAAAAAAATATATATTTTTATAAAAACCTATTTAAAAATATTTTTTAATTCATTTATAGAAATTAAAATAAAAAAAATACCTTAAATCCCCACAACACTGCACAAATGTAAAACATTAATAAAGTGAGTGATATTACATTTGTTTTTAAAAACATACATATATATATATATATATATATATATATATATTATTATTATGTTACAAAATCACATTTTATTGTCTGGGGTCTCTTTTACTTTACTTTGCAATATATGATAAAACAATCCTATTGATTATATTGAAGGAGGGATACAACTGTATAAATAGTCTTGACAAGTTGACAAGGTCTCCACCGTTATCTGATATGAATGGCAATCGTTATATCTAATGTCAGTGTTGCCAAACTTTTGTAGTGTTATTTTAAAACAATTGATTTCAACAGGTCAAAATAACAACCGCATATACGCTACTTACCTACTCATAAGACATATTTTTCAGACATCCATCTTTCTTTTGTTATTGGGGGAGTTTTGATGTTGTTAATGGCATTCGCACTGATAAGGCGATAACCTGCAACCATAGGCACAGCGATGTAGTTCAAGCCATCAGATTCATCTGCTCAGAATAACACAAAATTACCAAAAAAAAAAAAAAAAGTTCCTTTGCAAGTAACTTGTAGCTTTATACTTCAATCACTAGAGAGGGTCAAAAATTACATAGTTCTGTAATCAGATTTTTATTATAGGATTAACGATTCACAGGCAAACATCACTGACATTTTCTTTAAATGTAAAAACTGTAGTTGCATTATGAAAATGATGCAGTTTGTGAATGTCACCAAAGAAATTGATGCTGTTCACAGGAGCAGTACAGGTTCTGCTACGAGCTGGCTCTGGAGTACCTGGACTGCCTGGAGGTCAGATAACATAAGAGCTCAAGACCTCATCAACACTGGCTTCAACCTCTTCACCTTGCCTCCTCTTTTTCCTTTCGCTTGGGCCAATCTAGCCCATATGAATGAGCTGTCCTCCAGTGAGAATGCATATCTACGTCAAGAGTGGGAATGCAAAACTTGGCACATTTCTTTAACCTTCAACCTCTATTGTCCTCTGTGTACTTTTTGTTTTGGTGTTTTCTCCTCCACTGACTCCCTGTGCCAGATATTCCTGACAAACCCTTGAGGGAATTGATGAGATTTCAACAGCTTTGAGATTTGCGACATACGTCTTTGATCATGTGACTGGCTCTGAGCTCCGCCTCTAGGCCTTATACACCATGCAGGAGGAAAACACGCTGAAACCATGTGACTGTAACGACGACAACATGGGCGGATAACATTGTGTTTGTACATTACGTGTATTGTTAAACTGTGTACATGGGGCGATCTACTGTAATGATTTTACCGGAAAACATACCTTGAATGTGAGGGTCTGATGATGGAGGTTTTCTTTTTTATTGAATTACTTAAATGTGATCTGTATAATTTGTTGATGTTAATCTCCTATCCCAGCTTAATGTGCAGAGCCATTCATAGGTTGATTCTCCTCAAAAGTGTAACACTGTGGCGCTATCAAAACATTGCTCTGTTTGTTTGAGCATCCCAACACAGCAACATTGACTCAACCAATGACGTGAATTTGGGACGGGACTGTGTGTTTGGCTGACCAGTAACAGATCAGGGAGTGTTTGGGACAGCTGTTTGAAGACGGTGAGTTTTTCTTGCAAATATGTTTGGTGATGCTAGTGGTGCAAAAATGACACTCTTCACCTTTAAATCAGAAAGTGGCACTCAAAAGTTCAGACAGGTCAGAAGAATAGTTACAAAGATGGTTTCTGGGTTTATTTTTTTTTTTTTTTAGTTTTTTTTTTTTTGTTTTGTGTATATATAATATATATTTTGCAAAAAAAAAAAAAAAAGTTTGTAGATGTTGTCTTTAATGTGCCAACTCATTTTTGTATGGGGTGTGTGCGTGTGTGTTTGTGCGTGTTTGTGCGCGCGCAAAGAGGATCACTCATGGATCTGCATGCCTGTTTCCTGTTTCATTGCAATCCATTGTGACCAGTGTGCTTTGGGTGCTGCTGCTCGCTGTCATTGAGCACAGTAAAACAAAAAGATATACGCAATTATATAAAAGAAACAAAAATGCTACTATTGGAATATGGTGAGAAACTCACCAAAAAAAGTTGCTTTTTATCTTTGTATTTATTGGTTGTGTTTTATTTTCTAAAAAGAATATGTAACATGAACGAATAAAACATTCCAATGTTGCTTTTATCTCATTGTCATTATTGTTGTTCATTTTCTAATCAAGCTTGTTTTTCTTCATTTAAATAAAAATAATAGCTTAATTGTTTTTTTTTCCACTAGAGTTGTTTTTCTTCCACTAGACAACAAAGTGATTAAATTGAGAGACTTTTATTGATCTCAGGGATGTTTTTTTTCTTCATATTTCCATATTCTCCAACCTGAGAAGTATGACCCATGTGAATCAATTACCAAAGAAACTGCAAATGCTGTTTTCAGATACATTTCATGCATGGATTGCTTCTGACAGCACTGAAAGAGCTAGCGGTGCCATCTGAGCCGTGGCATTGTGTTCATTTACACGCGAACCACTCATGATCTGGGGTTCAGTGTCTCTGAGCTGCTCAGTTCGCAGTAAAAAGTGGTGGGGCTTTAACATAAAATAAAAATCTATTAATATTAATTTAACTACCATATGCCCCAACAAATACTGCAGGTAGAATAGAAATCAAGTAGTGCTGTCAAATCTATTAATCGCATCCAAAATAAACATTTGTGTTACATAATATATGTGTGTGTATAATTATTGTTATTGTATAATTATTGTGTAATTATGTATAAATACAAACTCATTCATGTATATATTTAGGAAATATTTGCATGTTTATACTGTGCATATATATATATATATATATATATATATATATATATTTATTTATTTATTTATTTATTAGGGGTGGAACGGTTCAAATTACTCACGGTTCGGTTTGTATCACGGTTTTAGGGTCACGGTTTCGGTACGGTTCAGTATGTACTATGTTCAGGATAATTAGGACATTTGTCAAATAAAAATATAATAAGAACAAATAATCAAACTACAAGCAACAGCACAAATACATACAATAGAGCAAAGATGCATACAAAATAAACAGTGCTTTTAAGGTTTTCCAGGTACAGAAATTGAATAAAGTAATCAAATATAAAATAACATTGCAAATTATAATCTTCACTGTATAAATTATATAAAGATTAATCATTATTGAAGTTACAAAACCTATTCAGTCAAGAGCAGTGAGTGATTTCTTAGTCATTTGTTGTTTGATTAACATTAAAAACACAGACAGCAGGAATAGGCTTCTTTCCCTTTAAGAAATAATGCACATAAATACATACTGTTACACATGAACACACGTCTTTATCGACTGTTTACGTTTTACTTAAGACAACCTACTATGTTCGCTAGGATTACTCACCAAGACGGGCATGTTGACATTTTTTTTGTGTGAATTTGTCCGTTCAAGAGCAAGACTTAAAAGAGAAAGTCTCGGTTACGTATGTAACCCTCGTTCCCTGAATGAGGGAACGGAGATGTTACGTCAGTGACTGACGAATGGGGGTTTCTCTCATTCGTCAGTCATGACGGAGTATGACTGAGTGAGCCACGTTCGAGCATACGGCACTCGACATGCATACAAGAGTGACTGTTTTGTCCACACTTTTTGATCATCGCTGTTGTAATGTATTGGGAAGCCAGAACGTGTATCCATCGACAGAAACATACATTAACCTAACTCTGTCTGTCTGTTTTTCACGTTGTTATTTTCAACAAACCATATTATAGATGCGTCATCAGATTTGAGATGAACCGCGGTGCAAGTGCGTGCCAAACCCTGGGTGGAGAACTGTACGGTTCGATTTTTTACCTTGAACCGTTCCATCCCTAATATTTATATAATTTATATTATATATAAATATGAATATTTTATATATAAATATAACAATTTTTTCTTAAATATATATGTGCATATGTGTGTATTTACAGTATATATATATGTACAGTGGGGAGAGCAAGTATTTGATACACTGCCAATTTTGCAGGTTTGCCCACTTACAAAGCATGTAGAAGTCTGTAATTTTGATCACACTGCAGCAGGGATTTTGGCCCACTCCTCCATACAGACCTTCTCCAGATCCTTCAGGTTTCGGGGCTGTCGCTGGGCAATACGGACTTTCAGCTCCCTCCAATTTTCTATTGGGTTCAGGTCTGGAGACTGGCTAGGCCACTCCAGGACCTTGAGATGCTTCTTACTGTGTGGATACCAATCTCTCATTTGAAAGCCACGTTTCTAGCATCTGTAAAACTGCATTCTACCATCTTAAAAATATATCTAAATTACGGCGCATGGTTTCAATGCAAAATGCTGAACAGTTAGTTCATGCGTTCATGACCTCAAGGCTAGATTATTGTAATGCTCTACTGGGTGGTTGCCCTGCCCGCTTAATAAATAAACTGCAGCTGGTCCAAAACGCAGCAGCTAGAGTTCTTACTAGAACCAGGAAGTATGACCATATTAGCCCGGTTCTTTCAACACTGCATTGGCTCCCTATTAAACATCGTATACATTTTAAAATCTTGCTGATTACTTACAAAGCACTAAATGGTTTAGCGCCCCAGTACTTGAGCGAGCTCTTAACGCATTATACTCCATCACGTTTATTGCGGTCTCAAAATTCTGGCCAGTTGATAATACCTAGAATATCAAAATCAACTGCAGGAGGTCGGTCCTTTTCCTATTTAGCACCTAAACTCTGGAACAGTCTTCCTAGTATTGTTCGGGAAGCAGACACACTCTGTCAGTTTAAATCTAGACTAAAAACACATCTCTTTACTATGGCATACACATAAAACATTTTTAATTTCTGTTATTCAAATCAGTTAAATGATTGTTTTAGGCTGCATTAACTAGGTCAGCCGGAACCGGGAACACTTCCCATAACACCTGATGTACTCGTTACATCATAAGAAGAATGGCATCTACGCTAATGTTAGTCTTTCTGTTTATCCCGAGGTTTACTGCAGTCGGCCGGATCCGGGCCGTATCCAGACCAGATGGTGGACCTTAGCCTGGACATGACGACCATATCCCTGAAGTGTCTGTAGAGACAATAGTGTCAATTAAACTCCCCCCTGTAAATGCCGCATCGACACGACATCCTAATTAAACCCGTCCCCGGCGTGACAACTCCAATCTTTCGAATAATCCTACGAATATCTATTGATCTAATATGACTTCTGACCTGTAATGTTGCCAGAATCATAATCATACACTATTTGTTCGTCGGCCAGAGGAGAACTGGCACCCCGACTGAGCCTGGTTTCTCCCAAGGTTTTTTTTTCTCCATTCTGGCCCTGAAGGAGTTTTGGTTCCTTGCCACCGTCGCCTTTGGCTTTTGGCTTGCTCAGTTGGGGACACCTAAATTTCAATTATATTACTGATCCGCCCGCATTGACACTATATGATAATTGAAATGAGCTGGATGACATCACCGTTTTCACCAGAGCGGCTGTACAGCCGAATCAAATTCCGTTGCATTATTTTCCTGTTACCACTGTGAAGCTGCTTTGAAACAATTGCCATTGTAAAAAGCGCTATATAAATAAAGGTGATTTGATTTGATTTTGATTTGGCTGTGTGTTTCGGGTCGTTGTCATGCTGGAAGACCCAGCCACGACCCATCTTCAGTGCTCTTACTGAGGGAAGGAGGTTGTTGGCCAAGATCTCGCGATACATGGCCCCATCCATCCTCCCCTCAATGCGGTGCAGTCGTCCTGTCCCCTTTGCAGAAAAGCATCCCCAAAGAATGATGTTTCCACCTCCATGCTTCACGGTTGGGATGGTGTTCTTGGGGTTGTACTCATCCTTCTTCTTCCTCCAAACACGGCGAGTGGAGTTTAGACCAAAAAGCTCTATTTTTGTCTCATCAGACCACATGACCTCCTATTCCTCCTCTGGATCATCCAGATGGTCATTGGCAAACTTCAGACAGGCCTGGACATGCGCTGGCTTGAGCAGGGGGACCTTGCGTGCGCTGCAGGATTTCAATCCAAGACGGCGTAGTGTGTTACTAATGGTTTTCTTTGAGACTGTGGTCCCAGCTCTCTTCAGGTCATTGACCAGGTCCTGCCGTGTAGTTCTGGGCTGATCCCTCACCTTCCTCATGAACATTAATGCCCCACGAGGTGAGATCTTGCATGGTGCCCCAGACCGAGAGAGATTGACCGTCATCTTGAACTTCTTCCATTTTCTAATAATTGCGCCAACAGTTGTTGCCTTCTCACCAAGCTGCTTGCCTATTGTCCTGTAGCCCATCCCAGCCTTGTGCAGGTCTACAATTTTATCCCTGATGTCCTTACACAGCTCTCTGGTCTTGGCCATTGTGGAGAGGTTGGCGTCTGTTTGATTGAGTGTGTGGACAGGTGTCTTTTATACAGGTAACAAGTTCAAACAGGTGCAGTTAATACAGGTAATGAGTGGAGAACAGGAGGGCTTCTTAAAGAAAAACTAACAGGTCTGTGAGAGCCGGAATTCTTACTGGTTGGTAGGTGATCAAATACTTACGTCATGCAATAAAATGCAAATTAATTATTTAAAACTCATATAATGTGATTTTCTGGATTTTTGTTTTAGATTCCGTCACTCACAGTTGAAGTGTACCTGTGATAAAAATTACAGACCTCTACATGCTTTGTAAGTAGGAAAACCTGCAAAATCGGCAGTGTATCAAATACTTGTTCTCCCCATTGTATATACATAATAGTTATACACAGTACACACATATATTATGTAAACACAAACTTATTTTGGATGCGATTAATTAATGTGAACTCCATCTCTGCCAATGCTGTGAGATTGTGTCACTTATAACGTACATTTAAAAAAAAACCTATTAAAACCATTCAACGGTAAAAATTTAATTGATGTCCAACAAATAAACAACAGATATAATACAGATGATCAAATGATAAAGCTCGGGCTGCTGAATATTCGATTCCTTTCCTCAAAAGCGCTTATTGTTAATGATATGATTACAGATCATAACCTAGATGTGCTTTGTTTGACAGAAACCTGGCTAAAACCTGACGATTACATTACTTTAAATGAGTCCACCCCCCAAGATTATTGTTATAAACACGAGCCGTGTCTTAAAGGTAAAGGGGGAGGTGTTGCTGTAATTTATAATAATATCTTCGGTATTACTCAGAAGTCTAGTTTAAAATATAATTCCTTTGAAGTTTTGGTGCTTTATGTAACGATATGTAGTGAAATTGATAAATCCCGTTTGACATTTGTGCTGGCTACTGTATACAGGCCTCCAGGGCACCATACAGACTTTACCAGAGAATTTGCTGATTTTCTATCAGAGTTAGTACTGGCTGCAGATAAAGTCCTAATTGTTGGTGATTTTAATATCCATGTAGACAATGAAAAAGACGCATTGGGATTGGCATTTAGAGACATTCTAAACTCTATTGGAGTAAGGCAACACGTGTCAGGACCCACTCATCGCCGTAATCATACGTTAGACCTAATACTGTCACATGGAATAAATGTTGATACCATTGAAATTCTGCAGCAGAGCGATGACATCTCAGATCATTACCTAGTATCATGTACACTTAATTTAGCAAAGGCTGCAAAGCCGTCCCCTCGCTTCAAATATGGCAGGACTATCACTGCTGCGACTAAAGATTTCTTTGTAAATAATCTTCCTCATCAGTTTCATCTCCTCAGCATCCCAGATAGCCTAGAGGAACTCGATGTTGCAACAGAAACTATTGACTCTCTCTTTTCCAGCACTTTAGACACAGTTGCTCCCCGGCGCTTAAAGGAGATTAAAGAAAATAGTCCAACGCCGTGGTACAACGAGCACACCCGGGCCCTTAAAACAGCAGCCAGAAAAATGGAGCGCAGCTGGAAGAAAACAAAACTAGAAGTTTTTCGCATTTCGTGGAAAGAGAGCATGATTGCATACAGAAAGGCCCTAAAAACTGCTAGATCTGCTTATTTCTTGACTCTCTTAGAAGAAAACAAGCACAACCCTAGGTATTTATTTGATACAGTGGCTAAATTAACCAAAGATAAAGCTTCACCTTCTGATGTTTGTAAACAGCACAGCAGTAATGACTTTATGAACTTCTTTACTTGTAAGATTGATAATATTAGGAAAAAAATTATGGCCATGCAGCCGTCTACTACAGTATCACATCAGACAGTGCATTGTAGTGTCACTGAGGAAAAATTACATTCATTCACTGCTATAGGAGAAGAAGAATTGGCTAAACTCGTTAAATCATCAAAATCAACAACATGTATGCTCGACCCCATACCGACTAAACTACTAAAAGAGATACTTCCAGAGGTCATAGATCCTCTTCTTAATATCATTAATTCATCCTTGACATTAGGATATGTACCGAAAACTTTTAAGTTGGCTATTATTAAACCACTTATTAAAAAACCGCAACTTGATCCTACAAAATTAGTCAATTACAGGCCAATCTCAAATCTACCCTTTCTGTCAAAAATACTAGAAAAGGCAGTGTCCTCACAATTATGCTCCTTTTTAGAAAGAAATGGTATCTGTTAGGATTTCCAGTCAGGATTTAGACCGTATCATAGTACTGAGACTGCTCTCATTAGAGTTACAAATGATTTACTCTTATCATCCGATCGTGGCTGTATCTCTCTGTTAGTGTTATTCGATCTTAGCGCTGCATTCGATATTCGATACCACAACATTCTTTTGAATAAACTCGAAAATTATGTTGGCATTAGTGGAATTTCATTGGCATGGTTTAAATCATACTTATCTGACCGTTATCAGTTTGTAGCAGTAAATGAAGAGATGTCACACCGATCACAAGTTCAGTATGGAGTACCGCAGGGCTCAGTGCTAGGACCGTTGCTTTTCACCCTGTACATGCTACCACTGGGAGATATTATTAGGAAGCATGGCGTTAATTTTCATTGTTATGCTGACGATACTCAGCTCTATATTTCTTCACGCCCTGACGAAATTTACCAATTCACAAGATTAACAGAATGCATAGCTGATATAAAAATTGGATGACTAGTAATTTCCTGCAACTTAATTCAGAAAAAACTGAATTTTTAATCATTGGACAAAAAAACTCCATAAGTAGTAACCTAGAATACTGTCTAACACTCGATGGCTGCTCTGTCAAGTCCTCGTCGTCAGTTAGGAACCTGGGTGTGCTCTTTGATACCAATCTCTCATTTGAAAGCCACGTTTCTAGCATCTGTAAAACTGCATTCTACCATCTTAAAAATATATCTAAATTACGGCACATGTATTTAATGCAAAATGCTGAACAGTTAGTTCATGCGTTCATGACCTCAAGGCTAGATTATTGTAATGCTCTACTGGGTGGTTGCCCTGCTCGCTTAATAAATAAACTGCAGCTTGTCCAAAACGCAGCAGCTAGAGTTCTTACTAGAACCAGGAAGTATGACCATATTAGCCCTGTTCTGGCAACACTGCATTGGCTCCCTATTAAACATCGTATACATTTTAAAATCTTGCTGATTACTTACAAAGAACTAAATGGTTTAGCTCCCCAGTACTTGAGCGAGCTCTTAACGCATTATACTCCATCACGTCTATTGCGGTCTCAAAATTCTGGCCAGTTGATAATACCTAGAATATCAAAATCAACTGCAGGCGGTCGATCCTTTTCCTATTTAGCACCTAAACTCTGGAACAGTCTTCCTAGCATTGTTCGGGAAGCAGACACACTCTGTCAGTTTAAATCTAGACTAAAAACACATCTCTTTACTATGGCATACACATAAAACATTTTTAATTTCTATTATTCAAATCAGTTAAATGATTGTTTTAGGCTGCATTAACTAGGTCAGCCGGAACCGGGAAAACTTCCAATAACACCTGATGTACTCGTTACATCATAAGAAGAATGGCATCTACGCTAATGTTAGTCTCTCTGTTTATCCCGAGGTTTACTGCAGTCAGCCGGATCCGGGCCGTATCCAGACCAGATGGGGGACCTTAGCCTGGACATGAGGACCATATCCCTGAAGTGTCTGCAGAGACCGTGTCAATTAAACTCCCCCCTGTAAATGCCGCATCGACACGACATCCTCATTAATCCCGTCCCTGGCGTGACGACTCCAATCTTTCGAATAATCCTTCGAATATCTATTGATCTAATATGACTTCTGACCTGTAATGTTGCCAGAATCATAATCATACACTATTTGTTCGTCGGCCAGAGGAGAACTGGCACCCCGACTGAGCCTGGTTTCTCCCAAGGTTTTTTTCTCCATTCTGGCCCTGAAGGAGTTTTGGTTCCTTGCCACCGTTGCCTTTGGCTTTTGGCTTGCTCAGTTGGGGACACTTAAATTTCAACTATATTACTGATCCGCCCGCATTGACACTATATGATAATTGAACTGAGCTGATGACATCACCATTTTCACCAGAGCGGCTGTACAGCCGAATCAAATTCCGTTGCATTATTTTCCTGTTACCACTGTGAAGCTGCTTTGAAACAATTGCCATTGTAAAAAGCGCTATATAAATAAAGGTGATTTGATTTGATTTGATTTGATTTGAAACATGACTGAGATCTCCATTAAGACTTCTGAGACATGAAAGAGCTACATCCGAGTAATGAGTAACATCCTCTGGGTTGCAGTAGTGAGTAACCCTGAACAACATGAGAGTAAATAAGAGCAATTATTACTTGACCCATTTGGTCTGTTTGCTTTTTTTATTATAAGCTTATTTATCATACTGATAAATTTATCAGATGGTATACTACATAAAGAACCTGCTTCAGTGAGCTAATTGTTTTATTACGCTTCATAAGACTGCAGTGTTGTGATAAGTCTCTTCAGTATAGTTTCTCTGATCCATCATGACCTTCTTTACTCGTATATATCTTAGTTGTAAAGCACTGATATCTCAGAACAAGCCACAACTTGATGGGTCACGACACATCATATAATCCAATTAGCCTCTTGCAGCTCAGTTTCAATATAAAAGCGAAATCAATTTGTGTGGTGACTATCGCATGCTGCTGTGCCTATATATACTTTTTTTTTGTTGTGATTATTAGATGGCCTACAATCACTCTCTACCAACACACCACCCATGAGGTGGTTACTGCAAATCTTTCCAACCTGTGATTTCATTTGAGCTTATCATTTAATGAGACATGCTTTAATGGACTTTTTATCAAATAGCTGAACAGACCAGAGGCTTTCAGTTGTGGCGATGGATGACTCTTGCTGTGCATTGATCTCCTTCTTATTTCCCACAATGCTGTTTATTTAGAATTGTCTGATAAGGTCAGATGAATGACTACATTCTCTGCCTCATCTTGCCAGACAACATTTATCTTTGTTAAAACCCCAACCTCAAAATGCAACTGATTATATGCTAGTTCAGACTAGTTGATCTGTGTTATGATTTGTAATTAGCATGCAAGGTAGAATTTAGCTTGCTGCCCAATAACCTCCTCTGGGCGAATGACATGAAATCTGAAAAAAGATGTCTAGGTCATTTTAAAACTTGAAAGAAATAAGAAATTATATTTTTCATTAGGGTGGATTTTTAGATCGGAGCCCCATGATGATGGAAAAAATGTGAGATGGGAGGGAAAAATATATTTAAGTGTTTTTCCAAGCGAATGCAAAGTTTCTCAGGGAACACAAAACGTTTTCAAGAGAACACAAATGTTTTTGAGCAAATGCAAAGTTCCTTGAGGGGAACACAATAGTTTTGAATGCAATACTTTTGCAAGAGAACACAAATGTTTTGTGTGAGAATGCAAACGTTTCTTGGGGGGAACACTAGTTTTGGGAACATATTCATTTCATAAAAAAAAAAAAAAAAAAAAAATACCATACTATAATATATAATTATACATTACATTGTTATTGTGTGGGAGAAATAGTTTAGGAAAACGTCACTATGCCCACAAATATGTATAGCCTATATAATTAATTTTGTGGTGATTTATACAACAGCTTTAAGAAGCTACCAAATTAATGGTTTCTAGTCCACGTTATTCCATTGTGTGTCTTGGAAGGATGCAGTATGAAGCGCACAGCATCTGTTTGAAAGCGATTACAGAACCTGGATGCTCTCTATTGCATCTCACACAATGGCCTCATCTACAAGGCCAGGCTTCCATCCTTTCCTGCGGCTACTAATATGAACATTTATGAATTGTTTTGTGGTAACATCTTTTCATAGTATTCCACACTCACTGACTTTGTATTGCATAAATAATTTCTTATACTTAGGAGTTTAACAAGAACTTCAGCGTCATGCTTGCTATCAATTCAGTAAAATTGTTCATAAACAAAAAAAGATTAATTATCAGATATGCTGGTTTAATTTAATGTCATTTGAAAAACAAATGCTTAAATACCTATACATGAGTGTTTCACAAGCAGCTGTTTATGATACTAAACCAGTGCATGCATTTTGGTGTAGAAACAGTAGGCCTATTCGGATCAGCTGAAATAGGCGGGGTTTGAATTTTTTCCAATCAGTTGATGTCAGCTGATAGCAGAGCTTGACTACTTGGCCTGCCTGACCTAACGCAGAATGCTTGATTTTTGGGGTAAACTGTTGTTTAATAAGATATTAAAACAAGTTGCTTTTTGGTGTTGTGTAAGTGGCCCCAAAGTAAATAGCTAATGATTTCCTACAACAAAAATGAATCAATCAAAAACTTACTTTAGCTGGACAATAACTTTTTTCTAGAGCTGATGTACACCCAAACAATCTCTCTTCCATTAATTTCCTATTATCACTGTAAAGCTGCTACAATCTATATTGTAAAAAGTGCTATATAAATGAAGGTGACTTGACTTGATGTCCATTAGACTGTGGATGATAACCAGAGGTGAGGCTTATGTTCACATTTAATAATCGGAAGAAAGCTGACCATACCCTCGATGTGAACTGAGATCCTCGATCAGAGACGATGTCCTCCAGTAGCCCATAATATCGGAATACGTAGTGAAGCAGGTGTTCGGCGGTTTCAAAGGCTGTGGGAAGCTTAGGTAGAGGAATTAGTCGACATCCTTTAGAGAATCGATCAATCACAGTTAATATGGTGGTGTTACCTTGTGATACTGGCAGATCAGTGACGAAGTCGATGGCTATGTGGGACCATGGACGTTGTGGAATGGGAGTAGTGTTTGTAACAGTCCTTCTGGAAGCTGCTTCAGAGTCTTTGCTGCAGCACATGTGTGGCATGCGTTCACGAAGTCGGTGATGTCAGCCTATAATGTGTCCCACCAGAATCGGTTTCTTATCAGCTGAGTTGTGGATGTGATTCCCGGGTGACCGGAGCTTGTGGCAGAGTGTACCCAATGAATTACCTTCTCTCTGAGCTCTGGAGGAACAAATGTTCGGTCGATTGGGCATGCTGCAGGAGGTGGGTTTTGGATGTGTGCCTGTGTGATTTCTGACATGATGTCCCATTGAACCGGAGCCAGGATAAGGGTGGGTGAAATGATGGGATCTTGATGGGAATTCTGTGGTGTGGTGTCGTATTGTCGTGACAACGCATCTGCTTTGATGTTCTTCGAGCCTGGAAGGTATGTGATAGAAAAGTTAAACCGAGTGAAAAATAATGCCCATCTGGCTTGCCTGGGGTTCAATCTCTTGGCTGAGCGTAGATACTCGAGGTTGCGATGATCGGTCAGAACCATGAATGGATGTTTCGCTCCCTCTAGCCAGTGTCGCCACTCTTCGAATGCCGCCTTCATCGCTAGCAGTTTGCGATTACCCACGTCATAGTTCTGCTCAGTTGCAGAGAGCTTTCTGGAATAGAAGGCACAAGGAAATAATTTAGGCAGGTTACCTTGCCGTTGAGAAAGGATGGCACCAATCCCCGTGTTGGAGGCATCCACTTCCACCACAAAAGGCACTTGAGGGTCAGGGTGATGCAGGATGGGAGCGGACATGAATCGTTTTTTCAGGTTGGTGAATGCTTGTACGGCATCGGCGGACGACCGTGGCTTGCTGTTTCCTCCCCTTGTCATAGCGGTGAGTGGTGCAGCGACCGAACTGAAGTTTCTAATGAATCTCCTGTAGAAGTTGGTGAACCCCAAGAATCTTTGCAGCTCTTTTAAGGTGGTAGGTTGAGGCCAATCCAAAACCGCCCGGACCTTCTTTTCGTCCATAGCCACTCCCTCGGGACTGATGACATATCCAAGAAATGAAACTGATGGTTGATGAAACTCACATTTTTCTGCTTTGGCATATAATTGGTGGTCAATGAGACATTGCAAGACCGTGCGGACCTGTTGGATATGTTCTTCCATGGTGTCTGAATAAATAAGGATATCGTTGATGTATACCACCAGACATTGATTTAGCAGGTCTCTGAAGATGTCATTGATGAACGATTGGAATACGGATGGACTGTTGGACAGCCCGAAGGGCATGACAAGATATTCATAGTGCCCGTTGTTTGTGGAGAAGTCTTCCATTCATCCCCTTCCCGAATGCGAATGAGGTTATAGGCAGATTGGAGGTCGAGCTTGGTAAATATCTTAGCAGTCCGAAGTTGTTCTAGGGCAGCAGGAACCAGAGGTAGTGGATACCTGAACTTAACGGTGATGTCGTTTAGACCACGATAATCAATGCAAGGACGAAGACCTCCATCTTTCTTCCCTACGAAGAAAAACCCCGCTGCTGCAGGCGAAGTGGATGGTCGAATAAACCCCTTAGTCAGCTCCTCTTTGATGTATGCTTTCATAGCTTGATCTTCGGGTTCAGACAGTGGGAAGATGCGGCCTCTAGGTGGCGTGGTACCTGGTAGGAGGTCTATGGCACAGTCGTTGCTGCGATGTGGTGGTAATTGTGATGCCTTGGTTTTACTGAACGCTTCAATGAGGTCTGAATACTCAAGAGGTACCCCAGGTGTGGTGTTGATGGTGCTGTTCATGACGGTGGTTCTAATGGGCAGAAGTTTGGTTGAGCGGAGGCATTGGGAATGGCACGTGGAGCCCCTTTGAGTAATCTGTTTGTCCTGCCAGGAAATTTGTGGGTTGTGGTTCTGTAGCCAGGGAAAACCCAGAATGACTGGATTATGAGGAGAATGAATGACGTACAGACGGATAGACTCGGTGTGCAGAATGCCCACTTGCAGGTTAAGTTCGGTGGTCGTGTATTGCACTTGTCTGGTCTCCAGGGGGCGTCCGTCTAGCACGGCCACTGCCAAAGGAGAGTTGCATGGGGTTAGTGCTATGTCATATTGCCGGACCAGTCCTTCATCAATGAAGTTTCCTGCGGCCCCAGAATCAATTAATGCCTTGGTCGTGATTACTTTGGATTGGTGAGTTAACGTGACAGGTAAATCAAGGCAGTTGTTGTGAGTGATAGTTGAAACTAGTAAACTCACCCTGCGTGGCTGTGTTTACGGAGGTCGGATCGAGCACTCGGCTCTAAGATGTCCAGCGAGACCACAGTAGAGACACAGATGGTTATTTACACAACGCTCCCGTTCCTCCGAGGAGATGTGTGTGCGTCCAATTTGCAAGGGTTCTTCACTACTGTTGAGTGAATAGGGGAGTGGAAGGTTACTATTGTTTCTCTGACATCTTTGAGAGCGGATGAGATTGTCGATGCGAATAACCAGTTCAATAAATTGGTCTAGATCCTTATCTTCGTCTCGGCAGGCGAGTTCAGATTGTAGATCGCCGTTGAGGGCTTGACGGAAAAGAGTTTTTAAGGTGTCATCCACCCACACTGTTTGTGCTGCCAGGGTGCGGAAAGTGAGAGCGAATTCAGCAGCTGTGCTCTTCCCCTGTCGAAGCGCGAGCAGTCATTCACCAGCATTCCGCCCTCCTTCAGCATGATCGAACACTGTGCGTAGACGTTGGATAAAGTTCATATAAGTGGTCCTCTCAAGGGTTTGGTTGTCCCAGACCGCCGTTGCCCATTCGAGTGGCTTGCCAGTGAGAAGAAAACAGACCAGGGAGATTTTACCAGTGTCAGTCGAGTACAGGGTAGGTTGTTGAGCCAAAAAGATGGAACACTGCATAAGAAAACCCTTGCACTTGGCCGGAGTGCGGTCAAACTTCTCGGGAAACGCCAAGCGTGGGTTGCTTGTAAGCGCGGTGACAGGTGTGGGTTGTGATTCCCGGCTTGGTTGAAGCACTGGTGCACTTGCTGCTGACGGTGGGAGATGAAGGCTCTGTACCGCCTTAACCAGTTCCTCCGTCATGCTGGTCAAACGACTGAGCTGCTGTTGATGCATCATTAGCTGATTAGCTTGCGCTGAGAGTTTGTTGGTGAACTGCGTGAAAACTGCTGGATCGGTGTGTGGCGACGTCTTCTGTAACAAGGACTTGCAGTTTATTAAGATGACTCAAACTCACAGTATAAACAGGCGTGGATCAGTGAACCAGGGCGAACAGCAATATGAGAGGCAGAGCAGAAAACTTGGTCATAACAGGCAAAGGTCGGGGCAGGCAGCAAACAGTCGAATGTACAAAGTCCAGGCAAACACAGATCAAAGGGCAGGCAGCACAGAATCAGAAACAGTAGTCCAAAGCAGAGTCAAAACACAGGCAGATCAATAACGGGATAAACACTCAGAAATGTAGCCGTGGCAAACAAGACTTCGCAATGAGTGTGTGTGTGTTCAGGGTATAAATAGGCAGAGTGATGATGATCAGGTGTGCAGTAATCAGTCCCAGAGTGACGGTGCATGGGAAATGGAGTCCGAATGAAAGTCAGTACTCTGGTGAGTACTGACCGGCGTTTGTGACACTTGACTTGACTGACCTAGCTAGAGCGCTCAATGTACACCCTAAGGGCTCGGACCGGGCAAAGTGGGTGTGGCGTCTGCTCATTCTCTGTTGAGGGGAGGCCCAAACTTGAGGCAGGATGCGTCTACTGAAAGAGTGTGCAGATCACCAACTCGCTTGAGCGATGCCAGAGCCAGCAGAAGGGCGGTCTTTAGTGAGAGAGGCTGAGGGTCGGCCATTGTGAGTGGCTCAACAGAGGGTCTTTGAGTGCTTTCAGGACTTTGGACAGTTCCCAGGATGGAACCATGCTGGGACGAAGCGGGTTAAGCCTCCTGACTCCTCTGAGAAACTTGACCACCAGTTTGCTTTTTCCAACCAACTGGCCAGCTATAAGAGCATGGTATGCTGCAATAGCTGCCACGTATACCTTGAGTGCGGACGGGTTGTGTCCGCCATCCAGCAGATCCTGTAGAAAGGAGAGTATTGAAGCGATCTCTACATTTTTGGGCTTATAGGTGCCTGGTAGAAGGTGCCCTGGCCTCAGAGATCGTGTTCCTGACATCCAGGGAAAGACGTGAAGGCTCCCATCGAGAGGCTATAGATGGAGGCTCCACAACTTGGGGATGCCAGATTGACCCTCCCACCTGGGAAAGGATGCCCCCCCCCAACAGAATTGGGCATGGGGCTGCTGATAGCAGCTGAACCACAGTTGGTTTGCCAGAGTGGTGGCACAAATGTTATGTGGGCCGGACATAAGATCTATCTGAAACTCCAGCATTAGTTTCTCATACATATACTTCTCCAATGCTTTTGATAGAGAGGAGACAAACTACTCTACCCTGAGGTGGCTAACAGCCCAAAAAGGCCTAAAAAGCTGTTTAGAAACTAAACCAAGCGGCGGCATAAAACCTACTCCTAATCTGGGAGGACGCCTCACCATTTAGCACTGCGCTACATACCAGTAGGAATGAGCGGTGGCCTCAAAACTACTCTCACACTGAGAGGAAGCCTAATCACTGCGCACGGCGAAAATGAGCGGGGGCCCAACCAGTGAATTCACCAAAGGAAAAGCCAACCCATACTCACATACGAAGCCCATATAACTGGTGCTTCGATTCTATCGTTCTAGCCACCTAATAGGAGAACTTCAGGGCCCTAATATCCCTTCCTCTTCTTATATATATTCTCTTTTTAAACACATAATCCCCCTAACTCTATACAGGGAACAGAGGTCTGCAGAAATACATTTTTCTGTTTTCTTTCTTTTTTTAAAATGAAAAAAGGAGACCTACCCAGCACAACCTGCAGCATGCAGAATGAAGACTCACCAATTCAGTTTTATAAACATGAGTTCTATCATCCTTACAGGCCTGAAAGGGGCGCTCTCACTAATCAAGCCAAGGCAGGCCGTCAGAATATCGTTTCCACTCATCACGGGCCCAGCCCCAGGCCTGATGTAAGAAGCGCCTGGGGAAACAAATGAAGAAGAAAGATGTGGGTCAGGTTTTTAGTTCACCCTCGGGGAGGATCCCTTTCCTTTCACCCTGATATCTGCCAAGTTCAGCCACAGATGTCTCTCTGTGGCCACCATCGCCGCCATCGATCGACCGATCGCGTCAGCTGTTTGTTTGGTGGCCCGGAGAGCTAGATCTGTGGTGTGGCGCAGTTCGACTACCGCATCAGGGGATAAACCCACCGCCTGATAAAGATCTCTCAGCAGGTCTGCCTGGTAGGCTTGTAACACCGCCATGGTGTGTAATGCAGCACCAGCCTGACCCGCTGCCGTGTATGCCCTGCCATTTAAGTGAGATGTAGTCTTAAGAGCCTTAGCTGGCAGGGTTGGAGCCCTCAGTGTCGATGCCCGCCCGGATGCGAGATCGGCGGCATCTACACGTACCCATATTCCCCTATCCCCTCGACATGAGCGAAGTTAGCCCGCTGATGTCATGGAATACGGGCCGAATATGGGCTCTTCCATGCCTTCTCGATCTCATTATGTAGATCAGGAAGGAATGGGAGGCTCACTGGAGCTCGAAGTTTATGGCTGGAGAGAAATCGATCGTCAAGCCGACCGCGAGTGATTTCTCCCCTAACGAGCCTGTCTGCAGTGCATTCCTCTAACAGCTCCCCATACACCTCTAACAGCTCCCCATACACGGGGCAGTGTGGCTGAGAGGATTCAGGATTTACCTGACTTTCACCACCCTCATCAGCCATCTCCTGCTCATCCGGAAGAGCACTTGCTGCTGGGCTAGAGAAAAGATCTGTCTCCTCCTCCCGCAGCTCACCCTCGTCAGCCAGCAGATCATCTGAGAGAACTACACCCCTCTCAAGACGATTGGCGAGCTCCATCTGGGAACCCCTAATTACTCACAAAACTCTCACAATTCGCACAGGCAGCTCCCTTAAGAACGGCCTGTGCGTGCTCTTCCCCCAGGCAGTAAACGCACAGCTCGTGTGTGTTTGGACAAGACCTTGGACAAGTGTCAGCACACTTCTGAAAACACTTGGTCTTCTCTGTGCATTTCATAATGAATTTGTATTACCTTGTTTTCGAAGCGCTTCAGACAGAACAGTCCCTAAAGACGAAAAGATGAATGTCATGTTTGCAAGGCGCCCTTCCGGGTCGCACGTTGATGACATCATGGGCTGTCGCCGGTCAATAGGATTGCCGTGATTCGATAGAAGTTTCAGATACCTGTCATGCTGAGGCGTTGCCCAAAGCGTTCTAGGACGAAAGGGAACTGAGTTTTCCTCATAAGCGTCAGTAACTTACGCAATGCGAGTAAACCGCATCGAAAGGAACTCATTTGCTGAAGCAACCATGCAATTTTAGCCTTTGTCTTTGTTTGTTTGTTTGTTTGTTGTTGTTGTTGTTGTTGTTTTTACTCATGTTTTATTGGGACTCGTACTGGAGTGTACAATGCTGTACCAGGGGCCCTGTTCTTAGTACATGTATTACTCAGTTATGTGGATTTTATTCTTGACGATTTGATATTATCCAGGATGTTAGGTTCTTTGAAGCTCATCCCGGTGTTGCTGTCATAGCAACAGGTCTGTAAACTCAAACCTGTTCGGAAGCAGGCTTATTTCATGTAAACAGGATTAGATTGCATCTTTTTAAGTGTCTGCCCCAGTCACTGCTACTTTCTTACAAGAGTACCCCATTGAACCAGGGACAATAATAATTGAAAATAATATTATAATGTGTAGTCTACCGTATATAGACACTACCAGTTTTATTCATTGCAAGATTTATTTGTGAGGGATTAATTACCCAATTTGTTTTTTTTTTTGTTTTGTTTTTTGTTTTTTGAGTCAACAAATCTGCTTCACAGGTAAAATTAAATAAATTGCTAATTACAACAATTAAATAAAAAGGTAAAGTCTGTACAAATACTAGAAACAGTGAAATAATGGAAATAACTGGGAATCATGTAACAAACAGTACACATTTAATTCATCAATTATAACTTTTATGTTGTTTTGGTCACTTGGCTGTTTTAAAGGTCCAGAAATTTGTCAGGTGTGTGACGTTCTTTTTTAATATGTCATTGTGTTGCTGTCTTGCTGCCAGCCAATCACTGCATTGCTGATCATGGTTTCAAGTATCGATATATCTGCCCTTTCCAATTAACACAAGAAGGCGTAGTAATCTCTGACAACTTAATCCAGATAATTTAATCAGATAATCAAATAATCTCAGATGTGTTAAGCAAGGTACAAAAAATGGACCCCTGTTCTAGGTTTGAGTTTTATTTGTGTTCTTGTTTGATTTGCACTGTTTCCAGTTCAGTTTTCAGTTTTGATTTGCCCTCATGTGTTACACTTCTGTCTAGTTAATTATCTCGTTTAGTGTTTATCTGTGTAGCCTATATATATATTGCCCTCAGTTTCAGTTGCTCTTTGTCCGTTATTGTCTATGTTAGTGGTTGTTCTGTCCATTTATTTTCTGAGTAGTTCTGAGTAACCTGAGTTTTAATTTTAATTTTATAATTGTTTTTTTTTTTTTTTTTTTTTTACAAAATTTTATTTTGTTTTAATATATAAGACTGCTGCACAGATATCCTGCTTTTCATCCTTTGCTTCAACCATGCTGTGACAAATAGTGGTAGCCTAATGCTTACCTTTTCAATTTAAAATAGTCACCCAAAGACGGGTGTTTAATTAGATTCACTTTAAAGGACCTAAATGAAGCTCTGATCTCAATGACAGCTAAATTTATTAAATACAGAAAATACTTATGGGTTCACAAACTTTCTAGCATGAGTATTATGGTTCTCATTTCTTCATGGTTGAATGAAGAAATAAGTACAAATTTTGAAGTTTACATCTGAACTAACTTATTCAGTGTAGACTGTCATTTCCTCTAAATTCACTAAAACACAAAATATATATATATATTTTTCTCATTCATGCAGCAAAATATTTAATTATTCCTAGTCTATTGACCACATGTGCAGTTGTCTACGAGAGAGATGGCACTGAATGAAAATGAATGTCCCTTAATCCCTTGCAGTTCTGATTGGATATTGGCTCTTTTCCTCTGCTTGTGGATGACTTATCTCTCATACTCTTTGACATGACGTTGTAATTCCATACACCTCAGTCAGGGAGGATTTGTAGAGGATGGTCTGACATGCTGGGAAATTGCCTGCTGTAGCATAGGAATGTGATCTGAGAGTAGGCCTATGTGGAAATGATAGGGGTCTATTTACTAAAATGATGAACCAGCAACTTATGCACACATCTTTTATTTATTTAGAATGGCAAAATAATAATAATAATAAAAACATGATTATTCAAAGGGAACATTTTTCTCAAACATGTGCTTGGTAGAAAATACAAGTGTCATTGAACCAGCACATATCAGTTCTCATTGTATATTTTATAATGGAAACCTTGCACAAATGCACACATTTATGTCAGTAATTTATGTAAAATAGTTTGAGTTAAAGTTTTTATATGTAACAAACCGGAATATACTGAGGACATCTAGTGCATGTGGATACAATTGTACTCAAAAGTTTACTTACCCCTGCAGAATCTGTGAAAATGTGAACAATTTTAGCAAAATAATGAGATCATACAAAATGCATGTTATTTTTTATTTAGTACTGTCCTGAATAAGATATACATAAAAGATGTTTACATATTGTAGTGAATTTACTTTTGTCCATCCAAGGACGCTAAGTAAGGTAGTGATTGGTACTCACATCACCGCTGACGTTCTGATTTTTGGATCACCCGTCACTTAAGGTGTGGTTATGAGTACACCAGATGACCACCTTCCCCCTCTCTTAGTTTGGGACACTAGTCAAGGTCTTTTACCTTGGCTGTATGAGAACACTCCAGATAGGAGGCTGTCCAATCATTTAGAATGAATGTAAAGTGGGGAGAGTTGGTCAGCTGTTTTATCTGAAAGATTGGTGAGATTTCTAACTTGTAGAGCCTCTTCTGTATTATCAGCACAAGGAAGACACAATTGTAATACAATAAATGTTATTAACAAAGATAGACAAGAATAACTAACACAACTACTAAATGAATACAATGAATGATAAAGGAATAAAGTGCATAAGATGCATAAAATACATGTGATTAAGTTGAGTGTTGCGTTACCTTATGGAAAGATAAACTGTTGTTTCTCTGAAACTAAGGTGAAGAACCTTATTATGCATCAAACTAATAAACGAAAGGTCATTTTTTATTAACTAGCATCAGTTATATTACCTCTAATGTAAATTAGAAAATCATATACTGATAATATACAACAATGCCAAGGTCTCTGGAAAGAGGTTTGGTTAAGTGATATTTACATTCCACGCGGTTGAGTAAGCAGTCCGATGGCGATGACTTCTTCCACTGGTTGTGCTGGGAGACAGTGCAGTGGGGGAAAAGCTGGAATCCGTTTCAACAGCCTTGAACACGAAGATCTGTGGAATGCTGATCTCCTGGAGCACCAAAGGGTCCTTAATCTGGAACACACAGACGAAGGAACCTTGAAGTGAAGGTTTGCTCTCCTGAGCTTAAACTTGTTGCAAATGTCTCTGTGTCTTCTGCCTCTCTGGGCCAGACACTCAGGACTTGGTCAATCCGCTTTTGTCTCTCTGGCATGTAGACTCAGGACGTGCTGTAGTCATCACTGTCTCGCTGGACTAAAACTCTGAACGTAGTGTTTGTTAATGTCTCTTTCCTCACAGGCTGAAGGCTCAGAACGTGGTCGTATCTGTTGCTGCCTCACAAGCTGTAGACTCAGATCCTCGGATCTTTTGTTGTCGCTCTGGATTAACCAGAGGCTCAGAATGTTACAGTGTATCTGTTATGTCTCATCCTTGGTGGACAGACTCAGAACTTGGTGAACTGTTTCAGTCTCATCCTTGCCGGACAGACTCAGAACTTGGTTGATCTGTCACAGTCTCATCCTTGTCGGACAGACTCAGAACATGGTGAACTGTTTGTCTCTATCGAGGGGAGACTCAGAACAAGGAGTGTCTGTTGAAAGGGTACCTTTATCCCTTTCCGACGAGGAGGAGATTGCAATTTGGCGCTTCTCCATTCCAGTGCTGTGATTGGCTGCTGACATCAGAGGGGGCATGCAGTGTGGCCCACCCTTCTTTTCCCTGTGGAACTCATTTGCATACTGTACACAGTTAGAAGTCTTTAAAGTGTCTTTAAAGTTTACCAATGCATTTCCCACTTTCCAAACCACCACCAGAATACCCTTGGCAATATTCTAAACAAATAGACACCACACATGATGGAAAAAGATTGAACTGTCATGCGTTCATTCATTTGTTCATTAACAGCTGAATCTGTGTAAGATGTTGCATTACAAATAGCTGTCACTGAGAATACTTATTTCTCTGAATAAGTATGAAATGGATGTGTGTAGTTTACATCAGTCTTAAGATTTCCAAACATAGTTATGAATGGATTTGGATGGATTATTGTGGTCTTTCTTTGTTTCACCCACTACTGCTGAGGTCCTGAAGAATTTGTGTGGCAGTCACAGACCAGGACATTAGGGATTAGTCTCTAGATGGGTGAAGGACAGAAACTGCATGTGGACCAATGAGAAGTCCTGTCCTTCCTGGGCTTGGTACCAGAGGTCTTCTTCTAGCCTCTAAGAGGTGTCTGGCTAGCATCTTTATCTGATGGCATTGGACAGTTTGTTTGTGTTAGTCCAACAAGATCCAATCAAAATGTAGCAAACCTTTGTCCACTGTTATGGGCAGAGAGGGGTCTGGCCATAAACTGGGCCCTGGAATGTGCTGTCCATTACAATATAGTCCACAAGACAAAAACAAAAAAGCTGAATTCATAAAAATGACCCCATTCAAAAGTTTACATACCCTTGATTCTTACTTTTTTTTTTTTTTTTTTTTTTTTTCTGTGATGGTTGTTCTTGAGTCCCTTGTTAAACTGCCTAATATTCTTCAGAAAAATCCTTCAGGTCCTGGAAATTCTTCAGTTTTTAGTATATACTCATAGCTGTCACAGTCACCAGCTCAGTCACCCTCAACACTACACTTCCCAGAATCCCTCCGGCTCACCACCTGCACACATTCATCGATCTCCTGCACCTGCAAGTCATCACCCTCCTTATCACTCATCAGCACTCCCTATATCAGCAGTCACCATCCTCACCACAATGTCTGATCTCCGTTATGTTTAGTGTGTGTTGTGTCTATCTGTCTAAAGAATATTAATATTAAAGCCAGTTGTTGTACTTCATTCCTCGTCTTTGTCTGTCTGCCTGCAACCACCCGTGACAATAGCATGTTGAAAGAGTGTGCCAAAAGTCCCTGTATAGTCTACTATTTCTGGTAGATTTCCGGCTGATATTGCCTACAGTCCACTGCACTTTGGAGGAGCATTCAGTTCAACTACAAACATGGCAGATGTGCGTGAGATTAACAGTTAAGTAGAGACACCCTAAAAGGGGTTTGAGTTATTAATAATCAATATCTAACATGATGAAAACATATTTATTAATGTTATTTGTTTTATATTCCATCTGCAACAACATTGTGAACTTATAAAGATATAAATAAAACAGATATGTTTGGCAATTAACTATTAAATGCATCATTATGCAAAAAACATGAGCAGAGTTCAACCGGCAGATCGACATACCACTTGTTTTCTCTCCAATACAATAGGAAGAACTGTTTTTTTTTTGTATTTTAATTAAAGTGTGGAGTGTATACATGATGCTGTTAACTGTGACAGGATGATTGAAAGGCTTGTTTGCGTTGACAGAATGCAAGTAACTAAATTAATAATTAAAAAAAGAAACATCCTCTTACTTTGAACTGCTTTTATTTCCAGCAAATGTCTTTCTTGTCTCTCTGTAGCACTGTCTTATCTAACATTGCAGACATTGCAGTTTATTTCTCTGACTACATCTGCAACCCTCATGCTTTCCTTTAGCAGGACTATGGCATAAGCCCTATTCGGACAGTAATTGTTTCTCGTGGGGTCGTAAGGTATTTTCATCATTTACATGGGCTAGTCTGTGATTTTATTGCCGTCTGAATCCAGAATGTCAGTGTTTTTCTCCCACCACCTGCGTAAAAAATCCCCGGCCGAATTACCTACTGTTTTTTGACAAACACCAAGGTCATGAGGTAATTTAATTGCCATCCGAATCCACATCTCTGAGTTTTCAAGAATATATCACTTCAAAATTCACTGTTTATATCCTTTTTGACCACTGCAGAGCACCGTACGGTTGCACTTCGCTGTATTTTGGATGCATTTTAAAGATCTAGACTTTTATTAATGAAATGCTGGAAAGTATTTACAAGAGCAATATATTTCATCACCGCTCAAAAAAGAAAAAAAAGAAAAGCACGTAAACATTTAAAATGGGCTGTTATTACGGCAGCAATTATATATGTTAAAATAACCAAGCAGCATTATGTTTACCTCATGTAAATAAGAGGCTGTATTAATTTATTTCCGCTCATTTCCATTATTCCTTTATTTTGAGATAAAATACAAGACAGAAAACCATTTTAACTATAATGGTGCGTCTATATATCTTCCTATTTTTAAACAGATTTAAATAATTAAATAATAATTAAGATATTATTTTCCTATTATTAAATTAAATATGCTTTTATTCTTATTATACCAAGCATATGACATTTTATTAACAGCATACAATCATGGTATTGACCACGTGATCAGCGCGTTCCCAGGTGCGCAGGATCACAAAACTCGCTCCTCCACCGTGAATAAATCACCATCTGAATACATTAGTTTTATCACTGAGGTGGCATGAAAATTTATTTTTACAGACTTCCACGTGAGAAACAATTACCGTCCGAATAGGGCTATAGTCACACAGGTGATCAGGGACCCTGGACATTTTTCTGTGCTTTTCAGAATCAGTAGAAAGGTATCTTTGGTGTGTTAAGTTATTGGAACTGTGACCTTAATTGTCTACACTGTAAAAAATGAATCATGGGTCTTGTAATTTTCACCCAAAAAAATTAAGGTGATAATTAAAAATAGCTTGTGCATATTTTCATAAGAAAGTTGTGGTTCAGTGTATAGAAAATATTGAGAACTTTTCACTAATAAAACCAAGAGATACATTTTCCAAATTTTTTTTAAGGAAACTTAAGCAGTTTTCAGGGCTTGAACTGAGAAACCGAATAAGATCATACAATTAAGGGAAAAAAAGCTACATATTTATTTTAAGAGAATTAGTTCAATTATGTGGTTTTATTTAGAGACACCATTGTTAGTTCCCAGCATGCTTTGCATATGGCTCGAAATGGAGAGTTAATATTGAAATCAAGTGTTATTTTATGTGTTTTTGAGTGAAGGGAAACATCTGTTAATGTTTAATGATCAGTTATGTTTGACTTTTAAAAGCGTTTCTGTTATGTTGAAGTTTTGATCATTACCATTGTGCAGAAGAGTAGATCTTATGGTTAGGTTGTGGATAACTTTATATACTAATTATATGATGCATGTTGCTTTGTTTAATGAGCGTTACCTTTGCTAATGCCAGTGCAGTAACAATTTTTTTTAACTTGTGCTGTGCTAGCAGCAAATAGTCTATTAATTGTACAACATAACTAAGTCAAATATAAACAGGACATTTCCATTCACTCTAATTCACAAACTTTTGAGAGACAACTTAAAATAAAAAAGCACATTTCACTAAAAATATTAAATTCATTGTGTCATGGACTAAATAATTTAGGAGATTTTACATGATTTATTAAGGTAGATTCCATTAAAGAAATCAAGTCTTAAAAACTACTAAAAAATATAATGTGTAATAATGCTACCATATTTTTTTTTTAAGTAAATAGCACGGAGACGTAACGTCAGTGACTGACGAATGGGGGTTTCGCTTAGAAGCCTATCATCTTCGAGATCTAGAAAACGCCCAATGGCAGCGCCAATGCCATGGGCATTCGGAATTTGCATAGCGTAACTCCGCCCCACAGCGTGGGTATATAAGGAAGTACGCTGGCAACATTGCATTATGTTTACCTGCTGAGGAGCCAAGACTGAACTCCCGGCTGTTCCAGCGGTACAGCGGAAGTGGCAGAGGGACGTTACGTCTCCGTTCCCTCCTCAGGGAACGAGGGTTACATACGTAACCGAGACGTTCCCTTTCATTCAGTCACTCCGAGTAACGTCAGTGACTGACGAATGGGGGTCCCAATATAATCACGCCACTCGGCTGTCATCCAGTGCCCTGCGTAAGCGTGAGCTCCCTGTCGTAAGCTAGTATGGACGAAGGACTCCCACTTAACACAGGAATACCAAGGTACACTGGGAAGCATATTCCAGGTGGAAGTATGCGCCAAATGCCTACCCGTAGGGAGGACTTAAGAACACATATGACCCGCTCAGGGCTACATATGGGAAACTCTGGGGTAACCAGCCGAAGGTGGAAGAATTTTACCCCCAGGGGTGGCAAAGGGCTTGCCAAGGGAAAGACACCTGCTCAGGGAGACTTACAGTGGGAATACACATGTGGGGGTCGCCCAACGGGGGAACCATGCACACGGTGGCACCTAGCCAACACGAGGGCCTGAGCGAGTGGGCAGACGTACTGGTGTCGGCATCAACAGTGCTGGAGGAACTCAGGGCTTCAGGGAAACTACCTGAGGAAATATCGCACGTATCCAGTCCGTGGAGTGGAATGGCGAGCAAGCGAAGACACCTGAGCCTAGTCCATTACCGGCCACTAGTAGAGGCGAGTACAAGAGAGGACACTGGCTCCACTCGGAGATTATAGAATCTGGCGAATGTGTTGGGTGTCGCCCAGCCTGCAGCTCTGCAAATGTCTGTCAGCGAGGCGCCATGCGCTAGAGCCCAAGAGGAGGCCACACTCCGGGTGGAGTGAGCCCTGACCCCAAGGGGGCATGGGCGCCCCTGCGTTTGGTAAGCCAAAACAATGGCGTCCACTATCCAGTGAGACAACCTTTGCTTGGAGAGAGCCTTTCCCTTCAGCTTCCCACCATAACAGACAAAGAGCTGGTCTGAGGTCCTGAAACACTGCGTTCTGTCTACGTAAGCACGGAGGGCGCGTACTGGACAGAGCAGTGCCAAGGCTGGGTCTGCCTCCTCCAAAGGCAGCGCTTGCAGGTTCACCACCTGGTCCCTGAAGGGAGTGGTGGGAACCTTGGGCACATATCCAGGCCGGGGTCTCAGGATCACGTGAGAGTTGGCCGGCCCGAATTCCAGGCACGCTTCGTCAACCGAAAATGCCTGCAGGTCCCCTACCCTCTTGATGGAGGCCAAGGCGGTTAGGAGCGCTGTCTTCATAGACAGGAACTTAAGCTCGACTGACCGCAATGGCTCAAAGGGAGCCCTCTGCAGAGCGCTTAGGACTACTGCGAGGTCCCAAGAGGGTACGAGGGGAGAGCGAGGAGGATTCAGTCTCCTCGCTCCCCTCAGGAACCTGATGACCAGGTCGTGCTGACTTACCTTTTTCGTCTCCACAAGGTCGTGGTAGGCAGAAATAGCGGCCACATAAACCTTGAGGGTGGAAGGAGAAAGCCTTCGTTCCAACCCTTCCTGGAGGAATGAGAGCACGGACCCGATCGGGCATTTCCAGGGGTCTTCTTGGTGAGAAGAACACCAGGTGACGAAGAGGTTCCACTTCAACGCATAGGCGTGTCGAGTAGACAAGGCCCTAGCGGAAGTGATGGTAGCCACCACCTGAGGTGGTAGGGTACTCAAACCTGCCGCGTCCCATCCAGGAGCCACACGTGGAGGTTCCAAAGATCGGGACGCGGGTGCCAAAGGGTGCCCCGTCTCTGAGAAAGGAGGTCCTTCCTCAGAGGAATCGACCAGGGAGGGGCTGTCGCAAGGAGTACGAGTTCGGAGAACCAGGTCCGGCCGGGCCAATACGGGGCGACCAAAAGGACCTGCTCCTTGTCCTCCCTGATCTTGCACAGAAGCTGTGCAAGAAGGCTCACTGGGGGAAACGCATACTTGCGGAGGCCCCGCAGCCAGCTGTGCGCCAGAGCGTCCGTGCCGAGGGGGCCCTCGGTCAGGGAATAAAACAGGCGGCAATGGGAAGAGTTGTGGGAGGCAAACAGATCTACCTGTGCGTCGCCGAACTGTTCCCAAATCAGCTGAACCGTCTGGGGATGGAGTCTCCATTCTCCAGGAAGTGGCTGAAGCCGTGAGAGCTCGTCGGCTGCACGGTTCAGGACTCCCGGGATATGGATGGCACGAAGGGACCTCAGGTGCTTCTGACTCCATAAGACGAGATGGCGGGCGAGTTGAGACATGCGGCGGGAACGCAGACCACCCTGGTGGTTGATGTACGCTACTGTGGCCGTGTTGTCTGACCGGACTAGCACGTGTTGACCCTTGAGCAGCGCTCGGAAGCGGTGCAGGGCGAACCGTACTGCCAGCAACTCGAGGCAATTGACATGCAGGAGGCGCTGGGGTCCTGTCCAGGAGCCCGCGGCAGCATGTCCATTGCACATGGCACCTCAGCCCGTGGTGGAGGCATCTGTTGACACAACAATATGCCTGGAAACTCGTTCTAAGGACACACCGGCCCGTAGAAAACTGAGGTTCGACCACGGGGTGAGGGTCTGCAGGCAGGCCCGAGTCACTGGGACCCGGAGCGTGCCCGACTGCCATGCCCATCTCGGGACTCGATCGCGAAGCCAGTGCTGAAGCGGTCTCATATGAAGCAAACCGAGCGGCGTTACCGCGGCTGCAGATGCCATATGCCCCAGGAGCCTCTGAAATAACTTCAGTGGAACCGCACTCTTGCTCTCGATTTGACGAAGGCAAGTCAGCAGTGACTGCGCGCGCTCGCTCGTAAGCTGCGCACACATGGCGACCGAATCGATTTCCATACCGAGAAAAGAGATCCTCTGCACTGGGCAGAGTTTGCTCTTCTCCCAGTTGACCCGAAGGCCCAGACGGGCTAGGTGCTGGAGCACCAGGTCTCTGTGTTCGCACACCTGCTCTCGAGAGTGACTGAGGATCAGCCAGTCGTCGAGGTAGTTCAGGATGCGAACCCCGTGTTGCCTGAGTGGCACAAGGGCTGCCTCGACAATCTTCGTGAAGACGCGAGGGGACAGAGCTAGCCCGAATGGGATGACCGCGTACTGGTATGCCCGCCCCTCAAAAGCAAACCGTAGGAACGGTCTGTGTCGAGGAAGAATGGAGACATGGAAGTAGGCGTCCTTCAGGTCGATCGCTGCAAACCAATCTGCTGGACGAACGCATTCGAAAAGGCGTTTCGCTGTCAACATCCTGAACGGAAGCCTGTGAAGGGATCGGTTCAGGACGCGCAGGTCCAGGATCGGTCGTAACCCACCGGTTTTCTTGGGTACAATGAAGTAAGGGCTGTAGAAGCCGGACTCCATTTCGGCTGGAGGGACAGGCTCGATCGCACCCTTCGCCAGCAAGGTAGCAACCTCCGCACGCATGAGGGGGGCATTGGGCCCCACTATGGTGAATCGGACTCCCCGGAAACGAGGAGGAGCCTGAGCGAACTGAATCGCATAGCCGAGCCTGATGGTCTTCGCGACCCAGCGGGACAGTCCAGGGAGCTGAAGCCAGGCTCCCAGAAACTGCACCAGCGGGGTCATGCGAACCATAGACGTACCCCGGGTGGGGCAGCGAGGCGGCGTGACCGGCCCAGATGTGGGAGGCGTAGCGTCCCGGTGTGGGGGCACGGTCATCAGCCGCGTCCTGACAGAGGAGACCAGGGAAGGACGCGCGTTCCACTGGGGTCTGCTCTGAGAGGAGACTGGCGTCAGAGAGGAACGAGAGTGGCGTGGCCCGGGGGCAGCGCACACTGCCATCGGTCTCTGGTCGCTCAGGGATGGGTATGTCAGTTCTTTCTTTACAAAAAGGGTGCTGCTGACCCGGGGGCCAGCAGCGGAACAAAGGATTCTCCCCCGGCCCTCCACCGGGGGAAGGAGTGGTCCTGCTACCATCTCCTGGAAAGAACTGCCCATCCCTGAGCTGTCCGCGTCAGGAGCGCCGCTTAGCCTGGCGCTTGGCAGGCTGCAGGGGTTGGAGCAGACTGGGGCGCCTTCCTACGGCGTCCTCCACGGCGCGGCCCAGATGGAGGCTGCTGCTTGGGTGGCGCGGGTGCTTGGGTGGCCCTCGGCGGCGAGCAGACTGAGGCAACTGTGCCGGCGGCTGGGTGGAAGCAGCAGCTGGCCGCCGGGGCAGTACGTGCTTGATGGCCTCAGTCTGCTTTAGGGCGGCTGAGAACTGTTGGGCGAAGTTCTCAACCGCGCCGCCGAATAGCCCATCCTGGGATATGGGAGCGTCGAGGAGACGAGTCCGCTCGGCGTCCCGCATATCAGCCAGGTTGAGCCATAGGTGTCTCTCCTGGACCACTGCTGTGGACATCACCTGGCCCAGGGAGCGTGCGGTCACCTTCGTCGCCCGGAGGGCGAGGTCGGTGGCGGCACGCAGCTCATTTCTGAGCCCTGGGTCAGCTCTACCCTCGTGCATGTCCTTGAGCATCCGGGCCTGGTAGGCCTGAAGGATGGCCATGGCATGCAAAGAGGCGGCAGCCTGCCCCGCAGCTCTGTAGGATTTCGCCACCAAGGTTGATGTGAAACTACAGGCTTTGGAGGGGTGCTTAGGGTCGCCACGCCACGTTGAAGCACTCTGCGGACACAGTTGCATCACAACAGAGCGTTCAACCGGGGGAACCCCAGTGTACCCTTTGGCCGCGGCCCCATCGAGGGCAGAGAAGGCGGAGGAGGCCGCCGATCGGTCACGGGAAGACAACGGGGACTTTCAGGACCGCGTGACCTCCTCATGCACCTCCGGGAAAAAAGGTATTGGGGGCGTGGTCTGACGGGTGTCAGAACGCGGCGCCCCCAAAAACCAATCGTCCAACCGTGAGCGTTCAGGACGGGGTGGAGGGTTCCACTCCAACCCGAGACTCGCGGCTGCCCGGGAAAGCATGGCTGTCAACTCCGGGTCCGACTCGGACAATGCTGGCACACCGGAAGGCGGCAGCACAGCCGAATCATCATCCTCGGAGGACTCCAGCCCACCTTGTGATGCGGCGATCGACATACGCTCGTCCTCTGCGGCGCCAAACGACACACTCGGAACAGCAGGAGCCGGCTCCGGTGTCTCAGTCTGAGCGCACGGCGGGAACGGTGCGCTAGAGGGGGGTGTGGTCCGAGGCATGAGCGTCGGGGCTTTGTTCCACACCGTCACCCTCAGGTCACCCTGGCCACCAGCCAAAGTGCTGCCTCGCGTAGAGACCGCAGATTGGGGTGTGGCAGAGGGGACTCTCACTCTATTACGGAGCTCATTGAGTCTCGACCGCAGCACCGAGATGGGCATGTCCCCGCAGTGGGAACATGTCTCATCCACAAACGCTGCCTGAGCATGCTGAAAGCCCAAGCACATCAGGCAGTGATTGTGCCCATCAGAGGGCGGCAGATATCGACCGCACCCAGAAGCACACTGGCGAGACATCTTGAAAAAGACGTGCCAAGTGTGAGCTCTTTTAAGAGAGGAAGCTTCGCAGTGATGCCGAAGCGCCCAGGGACCGAATACCGGCTGAATGCAGACCACTGCACAGATCAGCAGGCAGGCAGTAAACGATCGCTGGAACACGCCGTCACACCAACACCAACTGGAAAGCTGTTCGTCTCGAAGAAGCTGGCGATACTCAGAAGGCTTGAGGAGTGAAGAGAAACTCTTGGCTCCGAAGCAGAAACATAATGCGATGTTGCCAGCGTACTTCCTTATATACCCACGCTGTGGGGCGGAGTTACGCTATGCAAATTCCGCATGCCCATGGCATTGGCGCTGCCATTGGCCGTTTTCTAGATCTCGAAGATGATAGGCTTCTAAGCGAAACCCCCATTCGTCAGTCACTGACGTTACTCGGAGTGACTGAACGAAAGGGAACATTTTTTACAGTGTACCTCTGTAAACTGTTAGTGTCTTAAGGACCGTTCCACGGATGCATGTGCAATAATGGTTTATGGTTGAACAAGTATGAAAAACATTATTTAAACCATATCCAATGAAGATATATCAGTATCCTGAATAGGGACTGAGTTTATATGCAACAGCCTAATTTTATGTTGTGTTAGTATGTCCCAAAGCTTCCCTACTCTTCTGCTACACACTCAAAAGTATCTACTTTTTTCTTTAGAAAAACAGTACATATGTAGTATAAATAGTGGGATGTAGAAAAAGTCTAACAATGTAACTGCTTTCTGCTTAATATAAAGACATGATTCATCATGTGTCCTCCATCATGAGCAACAAATATATACATAGTTCAAGCATGAAACTCTAACCGACCATGGATCGGACTTGTTTGTTCAGCACATCCCACAGATGCTCGATTGGATTGAGATCTGGGGAATTTGAAGGACAAGTCAACACCTCAAACTCGTTGTTGTGCTCCTCAAACAATTCCTGAACCATTTTTGCTTTGTGGCAGGGCGCATTATCCTGCTGAAAGAGACCACAGCCACCAGGTAATACTGTTTCCATGAAAGGGTGTACGTGGTCTGCAACAATGCTTAGGTAGGTGGTACGTGTCAAAGTACCATCCACATGAATGGCAGGACCCAAGGTTTCCCAGCGGAACATTGCCCAAAGCATCACACTGCCTCCGTCGGCTTGCCTTCTTCCCATAGTGCATCCTGGTGCCATGTGTTCCCTGGCCATCCACGCAGGGCTTGACATTAACACCCGCCAACCTGCCATTTGCGGGTGGATTTCAGCTGTGGCGTGTAACACAGTCACTCCCACTAGCCACATTTTGGCGGGTCTTCTCAAAAGGCATCTGTTATAATCGCGATGCACATTATAACCAATCACACGCAATTCTGTTGAGCTTATAAATGCAATGTCATAATCAGAGGCGTTCAGATTAGTCATCGCTGAAACGCCAGAGTTTTGTTCAGAGCGCGCTCTCACTCACTGAAATCTGCACTCTCATCAAAGCAGAGATGTGTGTGCGATGTACGTAGGAGATTAATTAATCATACATTGATTGACTGTTTTTTCTTCTATTTCAGCAGTGAAAATAGTTTCAAACAATTATCACAACAGAACCATAGCGCACCTGATGTGACTGGCATAAAGCTGGCTTGACGTTGGACGTTCGATATTCGCGAATTTAGGGGCCGTCTCTAAAGTTACATACGACATTGGTATACACGTTTCTAACTTCAATAGAATTTGAAGAGAATGGCTTACAGTCATAAAACCAACTGTAAAGTGTTCATCTAGGTATCAGGTATGATGCACACCTTTTAGATTTTTTAGATTTAATAAAATAAACTGTCAAATCACATGAAAATATGGCTATTTATTTCACTAGGCTACTGTATGGGCTCATACACAAAATACATGGGCTCATACACATGTCATAGCTGTCATAGATAGAAATAAAAATCTTATTTCTTTCAGACAAACAGCTATTGATGACCTGTCATGTTATACATTTCATGTAGACTTGATTTGGATGTCTACAGTGGTAATTTACATATTGCCAACAACAAATTTCCTAACAACAAAATTGTGGCCAGTGAAAATGCTGAGCGGCTAGTAACTTTGGAAAAACACTAGCCACAGTAGCTGGTGAGCAAAAAAGTTAATGTCAAGCCCTGCATCCACATGATGTAAAAGAAAATGTGATTCATCAGACCAGGCCACCTTCTTCCATTGCTCTGTGGTCCAGTTCTGATGCTCACGTGCCCACTGTTGGCGCTTTCGGCAGTGGACGGGGGTCAGCATGGGCACTCTGACTGGTCTACGGCTATGCAGCCCCATACACAACAAACTGCGATGCACTGTGTATTCTGACACCTATCATTAACAGAATTAACCTTCATTACAACATTAACCTATCAGAACCAGCATTAACTTCTTGAGCAATTTGAGCTACAGTAGCTCATCTGTTTGATCGGACCACACGGGCCAGTCTTCGCTCCCCACATGCATCAATGAGCCTTGGCCGCATATGACCCAGTCGCCGGTTCACCACTGTTCCTTCCTTGGACCACTTTTGATAGATACTGACTACTGCAGACCGGGAACACCCCACAAGAGCTGCAGTTTTGGAGATGTTCTGACCCAGTCGTCTAGCCATCTCAATTTGGCCCTTGTCAAACTCACTCAAATCCTTACGCTTGCCCATTTTTCCTGCTTCTAACACATCAACATTGAGGGAAAAATGTTCACATGCTGCCTAATATATCCCACCAACTAACAAGTGCCGTGATGAAGAGATAATCAGTGTTATTCACTTCACCTGTCAGTGGTCATAATGTTATGCCTGATCGGTGTATTGTACCTATAGCTGAAATTGGTACGCTGCACGATGTGAAAGCTTATGTTATCCCTCCTTCTCCTCAGCGCCAGAGATCTATGTGGGTTCTACCATTTCTTGCAGTAGTCTTTCTTCGCCGCTCTCTCTCTCTCTCTGACAGAGGATGGCCCCATCAGGAACCAGCATGATGGTTTTGTTACATGCTACCTTTCTGTCTTTTTTTCCCTAGGTATATACATTATGTCCTTCATCTTTTGGTCACACTCTTGTTGCCAGGTTTGTTCAGAAAAGTACACTATCAAACTATTTTTTATTATTTGTGTAGTGTGCAGAATGTATCCTATATGGACAGTTAGTAAATGTTCTATATATAGGGATGACCTACTATGTTTACCAAAACATGCAGAATACAGCAGAGCACACTGCATGAGTTATTGTATTCCATGTTGTATTGTGCTCACTTGACTTGCAATTTCCAATGTAATCAGGGCTGGAAGTGATATCAGCAAGTATTTATATATATATTTTTATTTCCATAAAGATAATTTGATAACTGAAATAAACATGCAACATGATGAGGTTACATGACAACAATGTCCATTTATTACTGTATAATATCCACTGTTCCATTGGGATACTATACTGTAAAAAGCACCGTCCTTCGGATTAGACGTTAAACTGAAGTCCTGACTCTCTGTGGTCATTAAAAATCCCAGGATGTCCTTCATAAAAGAGTAGGGGTGTAACCCCGGCATCCTGGCCAAATTTGCCCATTGGCCTCTGTCCATCATCATGGCCTCCTAATCATCCCCATATACTGATTGGCTTCATCAATCTGTCTCCTCTCCACCAATAAGCTGGTGTGTGGTGGGCGTTCTGGTGCAATATGGCTGCCGTCGCATCATCCAGGTGGATGCTGCACATTGGTGGTGGTTGAGGAGATATCAAGAGTGCACACAAACTCAATGAAGTGAGTTTTTGCTTAAAACAAGCAAAATTATCTGCCAATGGGGTAAAAGTAAAAATAATCTTGTTTTTGTCCCAAAAAATATCTTATGTCATTTTACTTGTTTAGTAAAAGCATCTTGATTTAAGAATTTTTAGATGTTTAGACTGGAAACAAGCCATAAATACTAAATAAGAAAAGCATTTTTTGCAGTGTAGCTGGATTTGATTGTTGACAATTTGGCATGATCTTGGATTGTTTGGTTCTTCGACGCTCATCCTGGACTTGCAGTCATAGCAACAGGTCCGTAAGCTTAGACCTGCTCGGGAGCAGGCTTATTTAATGTAAAACAGGATTAGATTGCATCTTTTTAAGCAGCGTTGATACTTAAAATCTGTCCCAACCACTGCTACTTTATTACAAGAGTTCCTTACTGAACCAGGGGCAATAATACTTTTAAATAATAATATAAAAACTAATATTTATATAGATCAGTCAGTGGTGGTGACAGATATTATGGGAGTGGCTTGATGCAGCGCATGAGATGCAGATAACTTGATCTTGACCCTTAAAAAACCCTTAAGAAATTAATGCTGTCACGTAACAAATCTGCTTCAAAGGTAAAAATGAAATGAATTGCTAATTACAACACTGAAATAAAAATGTAAAGGCTGTACAAATACTAGAAATTGTTAATATAAATGATTGGGAATCAAAAAACAGTGCACATTTCATTTATCTAACTTTTATGTCATTTTGGTTGCTTGGCTGTTTCCTTATAAAGGTCCAGAAATTCGTCAAGTTTTTTGTCAGGTGTGTGATGTTCTTTTTTAATTATATGATGTCACTACGTTGCTGTCTTGACACCAGCCAATCGCTGCATTGCTGATCGTGGTTTCGAGTATTGATGCATCTGCCCTCTTCAAGGAACACAAGAACCCGCAGTAATCTCAGACAATTTAATCCAGTTATTTTAATCCAATCCACAAATTTGTTTGAAGAACCAAATTAGCCAGAGTTCAGTTATCACGATTATAAGATCTGGCATCTGTCAAATCCTCTCAGATGTATTAAGCGAGGTACGAAGAATGGACAACTGGGCTAAGCCCTGAATATCCAGTGACCCTAGAGCCCCTGACATCCACTTCCTGTCTCTTTCTTCGTAATGGACAAGCCCACATGCATACTTTTTTATTACCACTGTAATAACTAATTCCAATTAATTCTCATGTGAACAAGTAAATCATGGTCACTGATTAGAGACTGACACTCATTGTACAGCTAATAGCCAGATCAGGAAGGTGCAGACTACTGGCTACATCAGCGAAATGTGTTTTTTTAGAAAGCAATTATCACTAATTTGACCATTTCCACAGCCTTTTTTTTTTTTTTTTTTTTTTTTTTTTTTTTACACACATCTCTCATTTAATGGAACATTATCTTTATAATGGGAGGTCACAGTCTAGCAAGAAGAGGAGCTGATGTTGGCAAAAAGGAACCAAAAACAGATTTTGCTTAGAAAATGTGAGAAACTGGTTAGTTCATCCTGTTGGTTGTGTCTGTAACTGATATGTATATAAACATTATGTTAAAGAGGCCTTTTTTAATGTCATTGTTTATATTTTAATATAAAATATTGTTTGAAAGAAATTAATACTTTTATTCAACAAGGATGCATTAAATATACCAAAAGTGACAGTAAAGACATTTATAATGTTACAAAAGATTTCTATTTCAAATAAATGCTGTTCTTTTAAACTTTGTTTATAAGAATTAACCATATAATAATAATTAACCATATAATAACCTATAATAACACAGATGGTAAAGAGAAAGCCACATGATGAATCAAAGTTCATCACAAGCAGCTTCCACAAGTGAGATAAATAATGTAATCTTCTGACACCCAGTTACTATTTACATCACTGTAAAAAAATATTATTGTAATTTTAACTGTAAAAGACTATAAAAACTATACAGTAAAAACCTGTAAATTAGTTAATAGCAAGTTCCCTTACTATTTACAGGGAAAAAGTGTAATAGATGTAGCCTTACATTTCATGTAATTTTACAGTAAAATACTGTTAAATGTATTATTTTTGGAAGTATAAAAAGAACAAATCGTCTGTGTGACACTTCACGTGATGGTTTTTAATGTGCTGAACGGAGTGATAAATCTCTGTTGCAAAGTTTAATATGAAACCTAATTTGGTTGTATTAGATGTGTCTTTTATTTAACCGTAATCATAGTTGCACTTTAACTGTCACATCTCAGGCACTTTAAACCTGCGAACATTTTCACTGTTTTTATTTTAATTAAACTTAAGTACTGGAGTAATGCACAGTGACTAGTGGGTAAATTTCCCTCACCCCTTCCTGTAAAGTGATGTATTGAAGTTTGCTTACTCCCTATGCCATCGCAGTGCCCTTCAGACTGAACATTTCCGCTCCTTTCAGATTGGAATCTCACTTAAAGGTGCACTGTGTAAATTTTAGTGGCATCTAGTGGTGAGGTTGCGAATTGCTCACCCCTCTCTTTTGAAGCACCTAGAGAAGCTACGGTCGCCGACACAGGACAAAGATGTTGTCTGAGATAGCAGAGAGTAGCTATAGCTTTTAGCAGTTAGCAGTTTGTCCGTTTAGGGCTACTGTAGAAACATGGCGGTGCAAAATGGTGACTTCACTGTAAGGGGACCCGCGGTGTATGTAGATAGAAATGGCTCGTTCTAAGGTAATAATTATGTAAGGTCTTTATACACCACTGAAAACATAGTTATTGCATTTCTGTCAATAGATCTTCATAAATACTACACACTGCACCTTTAATATCGCAGAGTGAAGTCCACTTATGATTGAATGGGAAACACCTAATCAAACACAATGTGCTATTCAAATATACAGAATAGATAACGGATTTTGTGAGCTGCAGAGGAGGGAAATATTTTCATGGAATAACATCATAAATGTTTCTATTTTTCTCGCACAAAACTATCGTATGATTTCTGAGCTCTTGGAATGTAAAGCATGAGTTGTACAGACAACTTTTACTTTTGTGGTTGTTGTTTATTTGTTCCCATTCGCCCTCTTGGCACAGTTTAAACAAAATATGAAAAAAGTGAAAAAGGTCATGCTCACTGCATACACCTCTGGGACAGTTACAAGCAGACCCTAACTAAGCAGTGCTTTATAAAGATGTCCTGTGCTCCATTTTAATGATAAAGAGAGCTATAATAACAACATTGCAAGTGCTGCAAGAATATGTTCTGAATTGGAATGACATGATGGAAGAATTTTTCGTTTTTGGGTGATCCACTCCTATAATATCTGGAAACCACACTGTAACAAATTGCTGTAGTTTTTACAGCCAAATTTTACAGAATATTACTGTTAGCATTTTACAAGATGTAGCTGTAGTTCGCAATGCATTATGGGTCAAACGACGTTTTACAGTTGTTAACAGTATATTTCCATGTCAACTGTAATTCATTTACAAGGAGGAGGTGTTGTTACTGTAGCTTATGCGTTTTCACAATAACTTACTGTGGTGTGGTATTATGGGATTGCGCTGGCTTCGTTCAAATTTGAAATGCAGTTGACTGGAGCTGCGCCAGAATAATTGAAGATCAGAGGCATTATTCATAATTCCTGGTAAATTCTTTAGAAGTGTACTCTTTTATATTTATTTCATTTAATGTATAAGCAATATCATGTCACAATATCGTGCTAACACGACATTTAGAAGTTACATGTAAAAGTTGTCAAATCCAATATGTTTCCCCATACATAACGTTAGGTTAGTAAAGAAATGTGACGTTTAACTTTAAGATTTTTGTTTCAGGCCGCAAGGCTTTTTGACGCGGTACGCCATGGTGAGACGAACACGAACAAGGTACGAAAAACGTTGTATTATACAACATGATTTAACATGGATGAATACTGCAGTTTATGGTTTAATTTCACTACGCATTCAGTTAATTGAACTTGTTTTAGAGAGAGCATTCATTCTCTGCTTTAACATGCATAACATTTCAAATGAGAGGAGACAAAATGCCATGCGGTAAGCTTCAGCTGACGAAAAACATCAGAAAATGTGATCAAAGCACGATTAAATGATGCATTTTATTATTTTGCCAGTTTAATTGTCTTATTGAGAACATTTAAAGCAGTGTTTAACTAAATTTTAAAGTAAAGCCCAATGCGAACGATTGTCATAGTATCTTTCGAAAAAACTGACGAACAGCAAAATATGTGAATTTTCTACTTGTTTGTTCACTTGTGTTAACTGTCCCATATGTATCGATCTCAAATTAGAATCTACATGTAAATGAGAAATTGTCTGCACGAGAGCAATAACATTCTATGCTTCTACTCTATGCTATGTATCACTATGTATTTCTGGAGTGTATTTTGATCTCATATGTAAATGCATTAAAAAAATATCACAAGATCTTTTTCTTTATTTCTTGTAGGTGCAAAGAATAGCAGATGATGTGGAGAAAAGTTTGACATTACAATTTCTGAAACTGATTATTTTAGGTAGTGTAAAATATTATTAATTCTGTTGTAAATCATTTAATAAGCTGTTGTATTTTAGATTACATTTTATATTGAAATACTACTGTAATATTGTAGGTTACATTATTGCTTATATTTATTCATTTCAGGTGAACCCTGCAGATATTGACTATTCGAGGGTCAGGTGGTTGTGACTTCATACCTCAACTTTGTTGCTGGATTTGCAGTCTTATTTCAACTTCAGTCTGGTGTCCCGGGAGCAGGCATCTTTTGCACACTTGAATCTTTTTCAAAGGTAACATGCTTTACTTCTGAAAAAGGTTACTTGGTTTAATTTCTGGTACATTTAAATGTGTGTACTGTATGTTAAATGGTTAGATCACCCAAAAATGTAAATTCTGTCATTAATTACTCTCCCTCATGTCGTTCCAAACCCGTAAGACTTTCGTTCATCTTCAGAACACAAATGAAGACATTTTTGATTAAATGTGAGATCTTTCTGTCCCTCCATTAAGTCTATGCAACTACCACTTTCAAACCTCAGAAAGGTAGTAAAGACCTCATTAAAGTAATCCATGTGACTCCAGTGGTTTAACCTTAATTTTATGAAGCAATGCAAGTGCTTTGTTTGCGCAAAAAAACAACAACAACAGCAACAATTTACCACTTTAAATTCATGTAACAACGTCCACTCTCATGTCAACACAACACGCATGCGTCGTGGTGCTCTCGTGAACGTGCGTTGGAGATTAATATTTTGTAAGGAAAGTGGTAAATTTGTTTTTTGTTTTTTTTTGCGCAAAAAAAAACACTCGATTCGCTTAATAAAATTGAGGCTAAACCACTGGAGTCATGGATTACTTTAATGATGTCTTTACTAACTTTATGGGCCTTGAAAGTGGTAGTTGTGTAGACTGTCAATGGAGGGACAGAAAGCTCTCAGATTTCATCAAAAAGATCTTCATTTATGTTCCGAAGATGAACGAAAGACTTACGGGTTTGGAACGACATGAGAGTGAGTAAATGATGACAGAATTTTCATTTTTGGGTGAACTAACCATTTAACAGTACTTCATACATTAGTAGTGCAACAAATGCTGATTGTATTAGTGGCATTTTTACTTTGATTTTCTGGAGCTAGTTTCATTAAATTTTGAACATTATTCTAAAGTTTCTGCTTATATTTTTGTGCAGATGTTTTGTTGGAATCACAGCACTCACTGGAGCCAAGACAACAAGCACAGAGGCAAAGAAAGGGGAAAGATCTCAGAGAAGAGGAACAAGTGAACCCTCATTGCTCATCTCAGAACTTTGAGTGTGTATATATTAAGTCTTTTGATGAAATATTCTTAGTTTAATAGAAGATAAGCTCAAACAACAGAATTTGTGGAATAATGTTGATTTTAGCATTTTATTTTAAAGCTTTTCTTTAAAAAAAAAAAAAAAAAAAAGCAAAAATCTGAGTTGCAGTGAGTTTCAATAGGAGCCAAAATGCCACAAATTCTGTTGATTGACTTTAATTTTTATTGAAAGTTAATGTTCTACACAGAATTTGTCTTAAAATGGCTTTTTAAAAAGTTATTTGTGGTTATTTTGTAATACTATGTAATTTTTATAATAAGATTTTAACAGTTGAAAGACTGAAAATGTTGCCTTGCAATGGCAGTTTTAATAAATGCAATGCCTTGCTGCTAGTTTTAAAAAATATTTACTTGCAACACCTTTGACTTGGTTTTTATTCATTTGTAAATGTATTCAGATAGTGTTCATTCTGCATTTATATCAGTATATTACAGTTTACTTCCTCATCTTCCTCATCAGTTGCATCTCCTCAGCATCCCAGATAGCCTAGAGGAACTCGATGTTGCAACAGAAACTATTGACTCTCTCTTTTCCAGCACTTTATACATAGTTGCTCCCCGGCGCTTAAAGAAGATTAAAGAAAATAGTCCAACGCCGTGGTACAACGAGCACACCCGGGCCCTTAAAACAGCAGCCAGAAAAATGGAGCGCAGCTGGAAGAAAACAAAACTGGAAGTTTTTCGCATTTCGTGGAAAGAGAGCATGATTGCATACAGAAAGGCCGTGAAAACTGCTAGATCTGCTTATTTCTCAACTCTCTTAGAAGAAAACAAACACAACCCTAGGTATTTATTCGATACAGTGGCTAAATTAACCAAAGATAAAGCTTCAACTTCTGATAAACTTCAACTTCTTGTAAACAGCACAGCAGTAATGACTTTATGAACTTCATTACTTGTAAGATTGATAATATTAGGAAAAAAATGATAACCATGCAGCCGTCTACTACAGTATCACATGGTAGTGCATGGTAGTGTCACTGAGGAAAAATTACATTCATTCACTGCTATAGGAGAAGAAGAATTGGCTAAACTCGTTAAATCATCAAAATCAACAACATGTATGCTCGACCCTATACCGACTAAACTACTAAAAGAGATGCTTATAGATCCTCTTCTTAATATCATTAGTTCATCCTTGACATTAGGATATGTACCGAAAACTTTTAAGTTGGCTATTATTAAACCACTTATTAAAAAACCGCAACTTGATCCTACAGACAAGGCAGTGTCCTCACAATTATGCTCCTTTTTAGAAAGAAATGGTATCTGTGAGGATTTCCAGTCAGGATTTAGACTGCTCTCATTAGAGTTACAAATGATTTACTCTTATCATCCGATCGTGGTTGTATCTCTCTGTTAGTGTTACTTGATCTTAGCGCTGCATTCGATACTATTGACCACAACATTCTTTTGAATAGACTCGAAAATTATGTTGGCATTAGTGGAATTTCATTGGCATGGTTTAAATCATACTTATCTGACCGTTATCAGTTTGTAGCAGTAAATGAAGAGATGTCACACCGATCACAAGTTCAGTATGGAGTACCGCAGGGCTCAGTGCTAGGACCGTAGCTTTTCACCCTGTACATGCTACCACTGGGAGATATTATTAGGAAGCATGGCGTTAGTTTTCATGCCCTGACGAAACCTACCAATTCACAAGATTAACGGAATGCATAGCTGATATAAAAAATTGGATGACTAGTAATTTCCTGCAACTTAATTCAGAAAAAACTGAATTTTTAATCATTGGACAAAAAAACTTCACAAGTAGTAACCTAGAATAGTGTCTAACACTCGATGGCTGCTCTGTCAAGTCCTCGTCGTCAGTTAGGAACCTGGGTGTGCTCTTTGATACCAATCTCTCATTTGAAAGCCACGTTTCTAGCATCTGTAAAACTGCATTCTACCATCTTAAAAATATATCTAAATTACGGCACATGCTTTCAATGCAAAATGCTGAACAGTTAGTTCATGCGTTCATGACCTCAAGGCTAGATTATTGTAATGCTCTACTGGGTGGTTGCCCTCCTCGCTTAATAAATAAACTGCAGCTTGTCCAAAACGCAGCAGCTGGAGTTCTTACTAGAACCAGGAAGTATGACCATATTAGCCCGGTTCTGGCAACACTGCATTGGCTCCCTATTAAACATTGTATACATTTTAAATCTTGCTGATTACTTACAAAGCACTAAATAGTTTAGCTCCCCAGTACTTGAGCGAGCTCTTAACGCATTGTACTCCATCACGTCTATTGCGGTCTCAAAATTCTGGCCAGTTGATAATACCTAGAATATCAAAATCAACTGCAGGCGGTCGATCCTTTTCCTATTTAGCACCTAAACTCTGGAACAGTCTTCCTAGCATTGTTCGGGAAGCAGACACACTCTGTCAGTTTAAATCTAGACTAAAAACACATCTCTTTACTATGGCATACACATAAAACATTTTTAATTTATATTATTCAAATCAGTTAAATGATTGTTTTAGGCTGCATTAACTAGGTCAGCCGGAACCGGGAACACTTCCCATAACACCTGATGTACTAGTTACATCATAAGAAGAATGGCATCTACGCTAATGTTAGTCTCTCTGTTTATCCCGAGGTTTACTGCAGTCGGTCGGATCCGGGCCGTATCCGGACCAGATGGTGGACCTTAGCCTGGACATGACGCATGCATCCCTGAAGTGTCTGTAGAGACCGTGTCAATTAAACTCCCCCCTGTAAATGCCGCAACGACACGACATCCTCATTAAACCCGTCCCCGGCGTGACGACTCCAATCTTTCGAATAATCCTACGAATATCTATTGATCTAATATGAATTCTGACCTGTAATGTTGCCAGAATCATAATCATACACTATTTGTTCGTCGGCCAGAGGAGAACTGGCACCCCGACTGAGCCTGGTTTCTCCCAAGGTTTTTTTCTCCATTCTGGCCTTTCTCCATTCACCGTCGCCTTTGGCTTTTGGCTTGCTCAGTTGGGGACACTTAAATTTCAACTATATTACTGATCTGCCCGCATTGACACTATATGATAATTGAAATGAGCTGGATGACATCACCGTTTTCACCAGAGCGGCTGTACAGCCGAATCAAATTCTGTTGCATTATTTTCCTGTTACCACTGTGAAGCTGCTTTGAAACAACTGGCATTGTAAAAAGTGCTATATAAATAAAGGTGATTTGATTTGATTTACTGTTAAAATTATTCTTTTCAGCATCTTGGATTATGGGGGTATTTACAGGATTTTATTAGCAACTTTATTGCCAGGTAAATACTGTACTTTAGTGAAATTACAAAATATTGCTGTAAAATAAAATACAAGCTTAATTCAATGTTACTGTAAAAGAACTACAAATTACTGTATTTCACATACAACAATTAACTGTAAATTGATTTGCAGTATTATGCTGTAATCAATTTTGCAGCAATTAACAACATTTTTACAGGAGTTTATTGGCAACTTTTTTGCCAGTAAATTCCTGTAAATTCTACGGTACATTTTTTACAGTGCAGTATCAGGAGAAATTTACAAGTTAGTGAAGTACAACCTTGTGATTGCTCTCTTTCCTTTTCATCCATTTCTTCTCCTCTTTCTCTGTCATTCTTGTCCTCTCTTCTGCTGTTAGTTATTTCAGGCAGATGTAAGGGTTCAGTTTGTCTGACTATGCTTTTTGATTTCAGTTTGTCATTCACAGAGCAAACCCTCCCAAGGACTTAGTGGCCTCTCTCAAGCAGAATACTAGTGAAGGTGTCTCTCTTCTCTGTTCATTTCTCTTTCTGCCACAAATCTTAATCAAGAGAAATGAAATGGCATGGGATTGCTCGCCCCCACCATGATAAGAGGGTCCAAACAACACTTGTGACCCCATCTCTGTAGGGTTCTGAAGGTAAAATTAAGAATTTGACCTCTGCCCACTAGGAAACTCTTAGTCCTGAGGAGCAGCTATTGGGATCCTTTCACCCATGAGGCTTTATGAAAAAATCATGGCTTATTCTAAAACTAGCAAGCATTCTCTTGTCTTTACCTTTTCAGATGATCTTTTTCGAGATAACTTCAGCTCACAACAGGCTGATATACGAGGTCCAAAACACTAGTCAAGTCAAGTCACCTTTATTTATATAGCACTTTATACAATACAGATTGTTTCAAAGCAGATTTACAATGATAACAGGAAAATGATTCAATGATGCAAACAGAGTTCATTCCTGCTTTTTAGCAGCTCTAAAAGAAAATAGTATCATTGTTCAGCTGAAGTCAGTTCAGTGTTGATTCAGTTCCGATGTAAATATCATCAATTATTAAATTAGTTAATTTAATCTATAAAGCAGTTCTGCAGAAAACAGAAAACAACATGTCATTCGGGGCTTAGTCCAAATCTAGTTGGTTCAGATGCATGCTCCCGGGGAGATTTTTATCTCCATTTATGGCAGCTATATGAACTATTTTTATCTAATTCCTCTCCGTCTTCATCATTCTGAAACCATAACACAACACATTTTGAGGATGTCAAATTATCGCTCCTTTCAACTGACCTGCCAAATTTTTTACTGACCCTACCACAATAAATGAATGAATGAATGAATTTGCTTTAGTTGTTTTTGACCCATGTAAGTCACAGTAGTTTACTACTGCAATTTTATTTGCAAAACTTACTTGTGTTTTAATCTGCACTGACTACCTATAACACCATAACAAAACACTTCAACTGGACCAAATGAAGCTGCGTTCACACTGCCAGTGAATTTGTTGCTGCTTGTCACCAGTGGATGGCGGTGAATTAATTAATTCCAACCGCCAATCCCACCCTGATATAAACTGATTGAATTTTTATGGACATTATGTGTCTTTCAATCGGGAAATGGAATGAGAGTTAACTCGTTCACATTCCTTCTGGTTGTAAATGGCTTTCATGCCTGGGTGTTAGTTGCTCCTCATTTTGTTTTTGGTTGACAGGTTTTAAAGATTATTTGTTAAATATAACAAATAATTGTGTGTCTGATTTGTCTCATTCACTACAATTATATACCTAGCTGCCCCATTACACCTTTAGCTCCAGTGTCTTTTTGGCCTTGCATTTGTCTCTCGCCCTTACTTACCATGAGTGTGCCAAAATGTTGCAGATGCTTAGCCTAACTTCCCAGACAGGAGACCAAAAGGACTGGCTAGGCGTTTTGAGGAACACCCCTCTACACAGGGCTGCCGACAACCTACAGCACAAGAGCCAAAAGCAATTGGACAATGAGGGAAGAGGACTAATGACACACGACTCAAGCCAGACCACAAAGAGCTCACCGAGGTCATCTTCCTGGCCCACAACCTCATGGATCTGAAACAGGAGGCAAACAACCTCAGGCAACAAATCACAGAGTCCCACAAGGACCTGACAATTGCTAAAAGCAGCACAGACCAGCTAGAGATGGAAGCTCATGACTGACACAAGAATGGAATCTGGCAGAATGGAATCACAGGAGGAAATCAACAGACTTCAAGAAGCTCTGACAACTGCTGAACAACAAGAGCGTCTGGAAAAATTGGCCAGAGAGGACCTGGAAAAGCAAAGACCCTTTTTTCGCACTGTTAAAAGTCACTGTTAAAAACAGCAAATTCGGAACTCTTGGACAAAGATGCCAGAATCAGGGCCTATTAAGGTCACCTGAAAACATCCAGAGCTAGAATTAAAGCTCTTACCCAGTGGCTGAACAACACTCAAAACAAACCTGACATGGTCCAAAGAGAACTTAGATACTCTTAACTGCTGCAAAAAGAACCACAGCAGGAGAGACATCTCACTCCCCCAGCAGAGTAATCAGCAGAGTAATCTCCAACTAAATACAGAGATACAAAGGGTGGAGCCAAAACCCTCTGCTTAACACCTCAACAGCTAATTTCCTGAAAGCCTCTGCAACCACCAGAGGAAAAGGATTAATTCAGAGGAACCCTGTAACGGCACATGGAATTTCCCTCAAAGACCTCAACCGACTGGCAAAAAAGGCTCTGAGCAACAACCAAAATTCCCAGCTGACACCAGAAGTATCCTTAAGGATACCTAAACAATCCCCTTGTGAGATCAATTCTGATTATTGAAGCATTTAAACTGATATACTATAATACTATACTATATACTATACTATAATACTATAATAATGTTTTAATGTAATGTTTTAATATTATATTATAAAACAAACTGAAGCATTTAAATAGATCTAATAGCTAAATATTTTCAAGAAATGTGAACTCTTTTATAGTTATCTAAACATCCCTGAAACCCCCCTCACATACACGCAAAAATCTATTTAAACTGATGTATGTAACTGAGGTATTTTGAGTTTGCACGCTACACCAGTGGTGGGTGTGTAATGGTTAATTTCGTTTTCGTTTCGTTTTCGTTAATGGTAAACTGAGTTTTGTTACCGTTCTGTGCCCATCATCCTTTATTTCTACCACTTAATATTAGGTTAAATGAGTTGTGGCACAGTGATTAACTCAGAAACTTAAAAATGGCACTTCATGACAAAAAGGTTGCTGACCCCTGATCTAAAGTCTTTGAATTAATGTTTTAGCCTTACTTACTTAATCAAGATCACAGGTATACCGTTTGGTATCTATGAGTTTCTGTTTTAATTTACTTAATGATCATTTACATTATATGCCGATATATATGCAGCATATTAGTATTACAATAATCTTTAATAGTTTCTCCACCAACACCCAATCAAATTTCATATGGGTAACACTTTAGAATACTGATCCATCATTAATGAATAACTAGACAGGAACAAGTGAGTAATGCAGTATTAACACTCTAGTAACTACTATTAACTAACAAGAAACTCTGATTAATAAATGAGTTAGTAATAGTGCTTAGTCGAATGTGGTAGTTCACTATTAGCTTCTAACGGAATTACTATTTATTTGGATCAGCATTCTAGTGAAGATCATGATAACCCACTAGTAATTACTTGTGTTACTATCCAAAACCTTACAAAAAACTCAAAAGCTTACAATGACTTCAGTAATTACTAGAGAGTTATCATGCTTTTCACTTTTAAATACTGATCCAAATAATTAGTCATTCCTTTAGAAGGATGTAATAACACTTGAGTCATTACTAGTGGGTTACCATTACCTTCACTTTAGAATTAATTATACATTATGCAATATTCATGTTAATTTTGAACCTGTATATAGTAGTTCTTAGTAGTCCTCTGGGAGTTATGAAAAAAATTTAGTTTTTGATTAGCTAATAGTGAACTACCACATTCAACTGAGTGCTATTACTTATTAATTTGTTAATCAGAGTTTCTTGTTAGTTAATAGCAGTTACTAGAATGATAATAATGCATTACTCATTTGTTCCTGTCAAGTTATTCATTAATGACGGAACAGTATTTTAAAGTTTTACCCAACCACTCACACGGCAACAGCTATGGATGCACCATTGACTGTCAGTCCATCCCAATCTCGCGGCAATTCGTACATATTTTACGAGGTGGCTAATTCGTACAAATTTTTTACGACCTCACACGTACGAATTCGTATGATTTTTGCTAAATCGTACGTATTTTACGAGTTGCCCAATTCGTATGAATTCGTACGAATGACCTACCCCTAACCCCGCCCCTAAACCTACCCATCACTGGGGTTCGTACGAATTAGCCACCTCGTAAAATATGCGTAGAAATTGGTCGTGAGATAGCGTTGGTCAGTCACAACTTACCTTCATTTTCCTGGAGCTTTAAGCTGTTTAAGTAGCTTTTTCCTTTAAGTTGTTTGCCTGCTTCTTCCGTTATGTACCATTATAAAACCAAATAATTAATTCACAAAAGCATTTTCTTGTAAACTTTGAAAGTAGTAAAGGTAAACAGGTCAGAGGCACTCGAGCAGTAATCCCCATAGAAGTAATGTATACCATGGTAAACAGCCAGCCTGATACAAAAACAACTTGCATCCCACACACATTTGGATGTTTCACTGGTTTCTCTCATCGTAACTTGTTAGCCATTGGAGCACAACACAGGATCATTTATCCCACAGATAGTTGCCATCAGATGGACAATTTTGGCTATTATTGCCATAAGCCTGTTATTTCCAGGTTTTAGGGAGGCCATTATGAAGGGCAGCTGTATAATATGGTTAATAAATTTGTTGTGTTAGAGGGTGTTATTGTGCACATAGGCCACTTAGAGCTACATCATGACCCATTCTGATGCACGCAGCTATATGAACTGATGGCCACCACACCAGGCAGGAAACAAGATGTACGAAAAAGAATAACAGATAATAATTTATAATAAACAAATATCTGAAAGTATTTTGTAAACATTACACCATGTTTCTTGGTCAATACAATCCCTACATTTTAAATAAATAGTTCATCATTTATTCACCCTCATGAAACTCCAAACCTGCTTGACCAAGAGCTGTAAAGTTCTAAAAAAGGCCCAAAAAGCTAAATAAAATAGTAAAATAAAGCAACATGTAACTTGTGTGTCTTCTGAAACCATACATACACTTTTTTTTAGAAGAACCAAAACTGAAGTGGTTTTACATTATTAATCATTGAAAATATGTGTATTTTCAGACTATCAAGCACAGATGGTCAGTTTGACCAAATGCCATTGGTTCCCTTTCAGTCGGTCACGTTCGACGTACGTCGGACGTCACCGATGAATTGGGATCACTTCTGGGAGCCCCTATCAGCTTCGAGTGTATAGAGAACGGGCCAATGGCCATTGGCGTGCGAGATTTGCATCTCGCATTCCGCCCCGCACTGCGGGTATAAACAGGAAGCGGATGCAGCGCACATTCGTCATTCACTTCGGAGCCAAACGGCGTTGATGAAGCACTGTTCCTGCACCTATCAAGCAGAGAGAGAGAGAGAGAGAGATTGAGAGAGAGAAACACTTGTGCTGGGAGAGAAGGCACGTTCAGCGCGACCGCGTGCTCACTGTCTCTGAAAGAGCAAACTACTGTTTTCACAGCGCTATTGATGGTTCGGTGAGGGTGATCCACAGTGAGAGCAGACACAGGCTGCACTACATTCCTGTGCCTGCTGCGGTTGTCCCTGGGTGCTTCAGCACCAAAAGAGAGTTTCCTCTAAAAGAGCAACACGATGTTTCTAGATGTTTCTGGTCGTTCCCTGTCACCAGCTGATGGTCACAATCGGTGTCTTACGTGTCTGGGCATTCAGCACGCTGAGGCAGCGTTTGTGGATAGTTCATGTTCCCACTGTGGGAACATGACTATCTCGGCGCTTAGGTCGAGACTCGCCTACCTTCGGGAAGGTGGAGTCCCCTTACCTATGCCCCGATCTAGTGCTATTCCTGCCCAGCAGAATAGACCTACTTTAGCGAATAGCCAGGGTGACCTGAGGATCACGTTTAGGGCACACCCGCCGAGCCAGCCTCCGTGGGCCCCTAATCCCTCTGAAGCGCCGCAGCCGGTTGAGCTTCCGGAGGAAATCACTGGCCCCTCCCAGGGGGGTCCGGCGGTGACCTTTGGAGCTCCAGCAGATGATAGGATTTCAATCGCTGCATCGGAGGGGGAGTTTCAGTCCTCGGGGGATGAAGACTCGGCTGCGTTGCCTCCCTCTGGGAGAGTGGCGTTGCCCGAGATGGACCCCGAGCTGACGGCTATGCTTTCCTGGGCCGAAAAGGTCGGGCTCGCGTAGAACCCTCCACCGTGTCCCGAGCCTTCTAGGCTGGATGATTGGTTTCTCGGGGTGGCTCACGCTGGTTCTCAGGGTCCCGCCCCGGTGCCTTTATTCCCGGAGGTGCATGAGGAGCTCACGAGGTCGTGGACGGCACCTTTTTCTGCCAGAAACCGGCCGAGTGGCTCCTCCCTCCTCACTACCCTCGACGGCGGGCCAGCCAAAGGGTACGTGGCGAACTTCACCTCCGTGTCGAAGGAGGACGCCCCCGTGCTACGGGCAGAGATCGCAGTCCTACTGGCGAAGGACGCGATAGAGCCGGTCCCTCCAGCCGATATGAAGACTTCTACAGCTCGTACTTCATTGTACCCAAGAAAGGCGGCGGGTTATGGCCAATCTTGGATCTATGGTTCTTGAATCGGTCCCTTTACAGGCTGCCGTTCAGAATGCTAATGCAGAAACGCATCTTCAGGTGCATCCGTCCCCAGGATTGGTTTGCAGTGATCGACCTGAAGGACGCGTACTTTCATGTCTCGATTCTCCCTCGACACAGACCATTCCTACGCTTTGCGTTCGAGGGACGGGCATATCAGTACAGAGTCCTACCCTTCAGGCTGTCCCTGTTCACGAAAGTCGCGGAGGCGGCCATTGCTCCCATGAGAGAGCGTGGGGTTCGCATCCTCAACTACCTCGACGACTCGCTGATCCTAGCTCAGTCGCGAGCGCAGTTGTGCGAACACAGGGACATGGTGCTCAGTCACCTCAGCCGGTTGGGACTTCGGGTCAACTGGGAAAAGAGCAAACTCTGCCCCGTACAGAGGATCTCTTTTCTCGGTATGGAGCTGGACTCGGTCAATCTGACAGCAGAGGAGCGCGTCCAGTCGGTGTTGAACTGCTTGAATTCGTTCAAACGCAGGACAGCGGTACCACTGAAACATTTTCAGAGGCTCCTGGGGCATATGGCATCCGCAGCCGCAGTGACGCCGCTCGGATTGCTTCATATGAGGCCGCTTCAACACTGGCTACATGACAGAGTCCTGAGATGGGCATGGCAGAGCGGCTTGCTCCGTGTCTCAGCAACACCAAAGTGCCGCCAAACCTTCAGTCCATGGTCGGACCCTTCGTTTCTACGGGCAGGAGTTCCCCTAGAACAAATGTCCAGGCATGCTGTTGTCTTCACGGATGCCTCATCCACCGGCTGGGGGGCCACGTACAACGGGCTTGAAGTTTTGGGTCTGTGGATGGGGCCTCAACTGCAATGGCATATCAATTGCTTCGAGTTGTTAGCAGTTCGTCTTGCGCTGGGCCGCCTCAAAGGGCCGCTACGAGGCAAGCACGTTCTGGTCCGTACGGACAACACTGCAGCCGTTGCATACATCAACAAACAGGGTGGTCTACGCTCCCGCCGCATGTCACAACTCGCCCGCCATCTCCTCCACTGGAGTCAGAAGCATCTGAGGTCACTTTGTGCCACTTACATTCCGGGCCTGCTCAATCGTGCAGCCGACGAGCTCTCACGACAGCAAGTGCGGAGAGTGGAGACTCCATCCCCAGGTGGTCCAGCTGATCTGGAGTCGCTTCGGGACTGCACAGGTAGACCTGTTTGCTGCCCCGGACACGTCTCACTGCCAGTTGTTCTATTCCCTGACCGGGGGGACCCTCGGCTCGGATGCACTGGCACACAGCTGGCCCCAGGGCCTACGCAAATATGCGTTTCCCCCAGTGAGCCTTCTTGCGCAGACACTGTGCAAGGTCAGGGAGGACAAGGAGCAGGTCCTGTTGGTTGCTCCGTACTGGTCCAATCGGACCTGGTTCCCGGAACTAGTGCTCCTCGCGACAGCACCTCCTTGGCCCATTCCTCTGAGGAAGGACCTCCTGACTCAGAGACGGGGCACCCTATGGCACCTGTGTCCAGACCTCTGGAAACTCCATGTCTGGTCCCTGGATGGGACGCGGAGGTTCTAGGTGGCCTACCACAGACTGTGGTAGACACCATCACTTCCGCTAGAGCCCCCTCTACGAGGCGCCTCTATGCGTTGAAGTGGAACCTGTTCATCGAATGGTGTTCTTCTCGACGAGAAGACCCCCGAAGATGTTCGATCAGTTCTGTGCTTTCCTTCCTGTAAGAAGGGTTGGAGCGAAGGCTGTCTCCCTCCACCCTCAAAGTGTATGTTGCCGCTATCGCCGCAAATCACGACATGGTTGATGGTAAGTCCTTAGGGAAGAACGATCTGATCGTCAGGTTCCACTCTATACCCTCTTGGGATTTATCTCTGGTGCTAAACGCACTGCAGAGGGCTCCCTTTGAACCTTTGCAGTCAGCAGAGTTAAAAATCCTGTCTTGGAAGACAGTACTCCTGACTGCATTGGCTTCCATAAAGAGGGTAGGGGACCTGCAGGCATTTTCGGTCGACGAATCGTGCCTGGAATTCGGGGCGGGTAACTCTCATGTAATCCTGAGACCCCAGCCCGGATATGTGCCCAAGGTTCCCACCACTCCCTTTCGGGACCAGGTGGTGAACCTGCAAGCGCTGCCTTCGGAGGAGGCAGACCCAGCCCTGGCTTTTCTCTGTCCCGTTCGCGCTCTGCGGACTTACGTGGACAGAACGCAAAGCTTCAGGACCTCAGAACAGCTCTTCATCTGTTACGGAGGCCAGCAGAAGGGAAAGGCTGTCTCCAAGCAGAGGATGGCTCACTGGATAGTGGATGCCATCGCCTTGGCGTATGAAACCCAAGGCGTGCCTTGCCCGCTCGGGTTGAGGGCCCACTCCACTAGGAGTGTGGCCTCTTCCTGGGTGCTGGCTGATGTACGTCTCCGTTCCCTCCTTCAGGGAACGAGGGTTACATACGTAACCGAGACGTTCTCTCATGTCTCGAAACCAAGTTTAAATATGGGTATGTGCGTATAACAACTTAAACGTCTATATCTTACAGTACATAAAAAGATCTTCAGAAGATTATTGCACGAGTCAAATGGGTACTTTTGTCATACTATTTGTGTAACTGATTCTTGAGATAAGGGACAAAACATGTACAGGAACAGTACAGTTTTTTTTTTTCTTTTTTTTTTTTTCTAAAAATGTACATTTATTCACTTCATAACTTAATTTGTCAACTCATTCAAATGCATGAAAAAGCATGCTACTTTTATTTGATCCATCCAACAATATTGTAAAGTCTTGAATTTTGTAATAATGGTGTTCAGTAAAGGATCTAAGTGATAAAATACATTGTCTGCAATCTTTTTTCTTGGGTTAGGGTTATTATGAACAATCCAGTTCCTAGATTCCTTTATTGTCTACCTTCCTTTTTAATATTAAACATGTATAACCAATTTTCTTAGAGGTGAATGAGGGGAAGGGTCTGATTTATCTAACAACGAACACCAATGGTGTGAGGACCCTCTTGGAATTGTTCCGTTTTATTCTCTTTGTTCTCTGTTACTATGTATCTGTGTTACTGTGGCTCAAGAGCAGCTCCATTTCTACTCTCTTTTAACCACTTTTTGTCCTCTTCAGTTTGGACATAAAAGCTGCACATCATAAAACAGTTTCTTCACCAATTATTGGAAGGTAGGTTTATTTTGTCCATGTGTCCAGTGAGGCAAAGAAAACCTAATACACCACAAAGTACACTTTCATTAAATGAATGCTAAACTGGGTTTATAGGCAATCCAGGACAATGATCTCAAATGCTATTAGATGCAAAAATGCAAATGAGAATGTTTTTAATGTAGTCAGTATACATAGTCTCATAATGTGTAGAGCGACAAGATGATATTGATTCTCAGAAAAAATGGACTGCCTTTCTCTGGACTCAATATGAATCTATGCAGTGTTGAAGATACATGTGTAACCAATCCTACTCGACCCGCTCCGAGCAGGATTCGAACCGATGTCTCAGGCATGAGAGATGGGCGTACTAACAAGGACGCTAAAGACCACAGTATTTAGCGTCAGTCGCTAGTGTGCCTCTTGAGGCCAGGGAAGTGAGGTTACACGCACAGCTCTTACTAGTTTGCTTCTGTTACACATGCATGGATTATTCAATTTCTGCCTTGGTAATCCATGGGAGGAGAGGTGATGTTGACATTTGTGGGGCTGGGATTTCCTCAGTTTGAAAATGCCATTGATTTTTAAGATTTATCGAATAGTCTCCCTTATATTAATCACTATGGTCACTGTTGACTTTTATAGCTGTCAAGGTGTTCAGTGTAATAGATAAAAATCCATTCTTTTTTTTTTTTTTCTCAATTTCCCAGGCAAATGAAACACTCACTTTTGCAGTTTTAGGGCTTTGAAAAACAGAAGGAGGGAACGGAGACGTACGTCGGAACTGACCGACGAATTGGGATCTATTTTCAGAGACCAATCTACTTAGAGTGTTTAGAAACAAGCCAATGAAGATTGGCATGCAGTTGACGCATTCCACGATCCGCCCCGCATTGCGGGTATAAATACGGAAGTGGAAGTACCGCATATCGCTTTTCAACTGAGGAGCTGAGACGAGTGACTCGGGCCTTCAGCTGAAGCACAGCACCTGGCGACGGGACGTACGTCTCCGTTCCCTCCTTCAGGGAACGAGGGTTACATATGTAACCGAGACGTTCCCTTTCAGTTGGTCACGTTCGACGTACGTCGGAACTGACCGATGAATTGGGATCCCTACCAACGCGCCAGGGATGCTGGCCCTTCCAGCGCCCTGCCTGAGCTCGCTGGACCACACCTATGTTGAAGTGGGAGTCAGGGCTCCCGGCAGGGAAGGTCAGTCACTGCTGTTCCTGCAAGACCCACTCAGTATGACTATTGGATAACGCTGGGAAAGCGTGCCCGTCTCGTGGAGATGGTACGCTGCGGAGCCACGTCCTTCAATGGAAGGAGAGGTGGCGAAATACACATAAGCACTAACCTATCAGGGTAGTGCTACATATGGCAGTCTCTGGGGTGGATCCAACCAGATCCCAGGGGGGAAAGAACACCACCAGAGACGACAGAGCGGGCTCTGTCAAGGGAAAGACACGGGGCTAGCCGAGTAGGGTAGCTTGTACCGTGGAGGATACACATATGGGGTTGCCGTTAGGGAACCGCTACATATGGACCCCAGCCTACACACACGTTCCACAAGCATACGGGTGCAGGCCTGGTGTCAGACGGCCGCAATGTCTGACACCGAAGGGGTGATGGAGGAGCTCACAGGGTTAGCCGTTTCCGGGGAACACAACTGGAGAGAATAATCGCACGTATCCGGCCCAGAGGGTGGGAGTGGCGTTGCAAGCCGACACTAGAACGGGCACTTAGCGCTACTGGCCACTGAGGGCGAGGATGCAGGAAGATACCGGCTCTACACGGAGGCTATAAAATCTAGCGAACGTGTTAGGTGTCGCCCAGCCCGCAGCTCTACATATGTCTGTCAGCGAGGCGCCTTGAGCCAGAGCCCAGGAGGAAGCTACACTCCTTGTGGACTGCGCTCGCACCCCGAACGGGCAAGGCACATCTTGGGACTGATAAGCCAAGACGATAGCATCCACTATCCAGTGGGCTAACCTCTGCTTGGAGACAGCCTTTCCCTTCTGCTGGCCTCCGTAACAGACGAAGAGCTGCTCTGAGGTTCTAAAGCTTTGGGTCCGGTCAACGTAAGCGTGAAGAGCGCAGACGGGACACAACAAAGCCAGGGCTGGGTCTGCCTCCTCCGAGGGCAGCGCTTGCAGGTTCACCACCTGGTCCCGAAAGGGAGTGGTGGGAACTTGGGCACGTATCCAGGCCGGGGTCTCAGGACAACGTGAGAGTTGGCCGGCCCGAATTTTAGGCACGATTCGTTGACCGAAAGTGCATGCAGGTCCCCTACCCTCTTGATTGAGGCCAATGCAGTCAGGAGCACTGTCTTCATGGACAGGATGTTTAACTCTACAGACTGTAAAGGCTCAAAGGGAGGACCCTGAAGTGCTCTCCCAAACACGGGAGACAGCGATCGTGTCCGTCAACTGGGGACAGATAACGACGGCATCCAGAAACTCACGGCTTGAATGACATCTTGAAAAAGACGCAGGGTCAAACCGTGTTGCTCTTTTAGAAAAGGAAAAAACCGCTCCAGTCAGTGCCGAGGCACACAGGGGAAATGGCTGCGGCTCGCAGCGGTTCAAAGGTGCAAGCCCGCTGAAAGCACTCAAAGGGAAAAACGCCCAGCGAGCTGTGAAAACAGCTGTTTGTTTCTTCCTCGCGACCACCACTGTAAGGCACCGTCACACCGACACCGGAACACTGGAGCGATCCTCTTCACGAGACTCACTTTGAAAACACTCTTCGTAGGAACACACACACAAAGGAACTGTTCGGCTCCGAAGTTGAAAGCGATATGCGGTACTTCCACTTCCGTATTTATACCCGCAATGCGGGGCGGATCGTGGAATGCGTCAACCGCATGACAATCTTCATTGGCTCGTTTCTAAACACTCAAAGTAAATTGGTCTCTGAAAATAGATCCCAATTCGTCGGCGTCGAACGTGACCGACTGAAAGGGAATGGATGTTAGCTGCTAAACTGCATGACCACCAATTCCATCATGCAAGACTTTAAAAGTCCAGAATAAATGGTCACATTTAGTATTGTCACACTGGATGAAGGAACAAACACAGAAAATGGACTCCGTGCCTTTATTGCAGACAACAGGATCAACAGAGCAAACAGAAGAGTATAATGCAATGTAAGAGTATAATGCAATGCGATTTATCATTGCTTTTGCAATTGAGAGGTGTGTTTTGGTATTATTTTCTTATCAGTAAGGGTTATAAATTTAAAGGGGTGGTTAAACCGGACGCGAGTGGCGCGATGCGACGCTACAAAAGACAATAGAACCCATTATAATCAGTGATGTTGTAGAGAGGTAAATTCCCGACAGTAAACTGATGCCTCGCTCTATTTATGACGTACTGACACGATGGACAAATGCTTTGCAACGGACACTTTGTTGCATCCAGTGTGGACAGCCTTTAGCTGTTGCAACAAACTTCTTTTTAATCCCACCAGCGAACTTTGAATGTTGGTGTTTGTTGGGGTTTTTGTGATCAGTGTAAATTATTCTTTGATTAGAGCTTTTATGGTGTTTACCCACATGCTCGTTTGGCTACAGGCATGCTAAACATGGTTCTGTGTAAACATGCTTCTTTACTGTAGTAAAGCCATGGATTAGTCTTCGTAATGGTCTCATCGTTCTGGCATAAGATATTTGGCTACACTCGTTATAAAGACAGAACTAATGGTGCTCTACAGTCAGTAGCGATCACTATAGATCCACAGTCTGTAATCCAAATAATCCCTCAAACATTTACAAATAACAGCATATCTAAAAGGATGAGACAACTACAAACAAAAAAAAAACATACCATTCTGAAACGTCCTGTAACAGCTGTTCTTGCACAGGTTCTGATCGATCCTCTTCACTAAAATTCTCTGGGTCTCATTTGGGCTCAAATTGATAAGGCAATATTGACGCCATTGTTTATTACAATACTCCTGAGCATATGCAACTAACCGTAATGGTAAGGGGCGTGACGTTTCCGGACAACGTGCACTGGGCAGTTAGCGAATCACAACTCACTGGGCCAGCTAACCAATCTGAGCCCATTGCGTATTTCTGAGGGAGGGGCTTCATAGAACCAGGAAGCTATCTGGCCGTTTTTACGAGAAGGGACACAATGGTGTAGAATAAAGCTAAATTATGTGAAAAATAATGAACACATGTTAGACTGCCTCCCATAAACACAATCAAGCCTTCGAAAAAAGCTGATCAACCACCCCTTTAACCCTGAAAGACCCAAATATAGAACAAAACTGTAAAAAAAAAAAAAGTTCCACCTTTTACATGTTGTTGTAGGAGGCCTCTAATGCAGAAATAAATGGGTTTTTAATTTTTGACATTTTAGTAAGTTTTTAGGGGAATGCTGTAATATTGCAACGTTGGTCCTGTTGGGTAGCAGAATTTCAATGATTTCACTCGCTGTCTGAACAAATGTATAGAACATCTAAGGGTTCATTTGCAGGGTGTAATGCTTATATTAGTAGTGTACATATACACTAATAATCACATAATATTATTAATAAGACGTCATATTTTTATGAAAAATAATTTATTATAAAACATATGTTCAAATTATATTTACAAAACCTGATGAACTGAATGAAAACTTCGGCATTTATGTGATTTAGCTATGTTCATAGCCATATTCAGTTATGATAGTCCTAAAGGCAGTTCTTGTCCTCCGAGAAGCAGAGGCGGACATTGCACTTGCTACAAAGTATGTTGGTGTAGCCTTTACCACAGTGTCTGCAGCGTTCTCTATTTTGTTAATATCTTCTGACACAACTTTCGGAAATACTCCAGTGGTGTATGAAGGGAGACCACATCATTAGTGAAATCCTGACCTGAAAAATCAGTGTTGGGACAGATAAAATCCTTTATCAGCCAGTGATACCTGTCACAGGGCATGGTCTGTGTTCTTGAGTGACTTGATTTTGTTGGCATGATGTCCACATAATCATCAGATGGGTGGTCACTGGGTTGTTTGTTTTACTTTTTCAGTTCACAGGCATCTCCACATTCATCTTCTTAACGTGTATCAGAATCAATTTCAAAATCACTGTTCCCATTTTGGACGCCATCAATGACATCATGCACTTGTAGATAATATAGTCTTTCCTGGCTGGTGGCATTTTGAAATGGAAAAACATTGGTTGTTTTCCATATCCCAATGATACTTACACATTGTAAAGAATTCACACATTCCACAAATTCACACAATACTGTCTGGCTAGCTTATTGTGCCCTCTACTATCATGCTAATAGAATTTATAGCCACCACTTTCCAGAACATTATCACCTGTCCCTCATGCAGGAAGCAGATATTTGGGCAAACAAGTAAAGCTCAGAAAAGAAAACAGGACCAGTTAAGTATGTTTTATAAATTCATAAGATGCAGATAGTTTCAAATATTGCTACACAAATACTTTCAAATTCTCAAATAAATAATTTATTCCTTAATTCAACTTGAACTTATCATTTAATAATAATACAATTTTGATTAAAACTCAAAATTGTAACAAAGACATTTAAAACTTGTGAATGATCAAAAACATGTTTCTATTAGTATTTCTTTCACAAGGATCAGGTGAGAAGTAAGATTCATCCATGTAATGTGCAAGGTGCACAGGCAAATTTTGCTACCCCTTTCACCCAGTGTTGTAAAATTACAACATTGACATTACAAGCTCAAAATTTAATATGAATAAAACATTCAACCGTACCTAGACATATTACATAAAAAAAATATTTTGGGCATTTTACTTACTTGAATGTTGATTTATCCAGTCCAGTAAAACATGATGATGTGCTTCAAGTCAAGTTCGCAGGTTGTGTTAGTTCATGACAAGGTAAAAAGGCCTATTCACAAAATATTCCATCCAATAGCATTGCAAGGCTGAACAATAGGACCCATTAGTTGTGTAAATGTGGTCTTAGAAAGAAAAAAAAAAACTTCTGCAGGTTTATTTTAGTAGAGCTAAACTTGATGTTGTAATATTACAACAGTGGGCCTTACAGGGTTAATATAATGTGAGTATTTTCATTTTGCAAAGTGCTAGAAAGCAACTACTTCATATCGCTGTCACAGTTAAACTTCAAATTGGTCTGCAAGCACACATACTTGTCAATGTGTGAACAGAAGTAAAGTAGTAAACAAGATGGATGAAGTTCGCTACTCCTGTCTCATGTGTTTCTCTACTTAATAACTCCTGACAGCCACCACTAGTTTGTTCTCTATTTAATGTCATACTGTCTTAGAAAAAAATATTCAAAATATGTATTATTATTTATGATTTTTCTTTCCCTAATTGCTTAAATATAAAGTTTAGAGACATACATTACTTAAAGTGATGAACAGTTGATTGAAAAATCAATTCATTAATTTTTATTAAACTAACCTGTTACATTCAACAACAGTTAAGACTGTGAGATAGAATGTTATAGATTATACAACAGTTTGAACTTCACTCTATATGCTGTTTTTCTTAAATATATGGATGCATGTGGGACACTGTTACCGGTTGGCACATCTCTCAGGAAGTGCAGCTGCAGTTTTGGGGAGGCTAAAGCAGTGTGCCAGCCCATCAAAAGACTGTGTAAAATGGAAGTGAACACTCACAGTGACCAATATGAATTAGCCTGTGGAGAAATGTTCCTCACCACCCCCAGCTCACACCCACTCAGCTGTCCTCTACTGTTTATTTTCTAGTGAGGATGTGCACATTTTACACTTTTCCTTCCTGCATTCATTGTTTTGATGTGCCAACCAACAGCCTAAGGGGGGCTACTGACAGCATGCTGTTCACCAGTCTGCATCTTCCAGCCCCTCTGCTTCATCTCAGAGAGCTTGGAATAAATGGAATAGATGGAATAAAGGAGAGAGAGCTTCTGAAAAACTTGCTATGGCAAACATGAGGAAAGCATGTAATGTGAAACTGCTGTGCAGGTAACCTTATGGATCATCTCTGTCTGGGGTTTCATTGAATGAATGAGTGTTGTGTGTAATCTTTCTGTCTCTTTCTTTATGTTTTTATGAGTTTTGTGCTGTGAAGGGATAGGTAAAAACAAACATAATGCTCCAAAACCACATCAACTCATAACTGTAATATTTATCTGAACATATATGTAACATACACATACATATACATATCTGTAACCATGAACATGATATTTAAGTGAATCTAAAGCCATGTCCAGGTCACATTTCACCAAAGATAAAAAAATAAGAAATTATATATCTCAAAAAGAAAGAAGGCCTGTTTTTGGACCATTATAATGTTTGGCATTCAGATATTATTTTCATGACAGTTAAATACATTTAACAAGGTATTATTAACTGCAGAAATGTCATTTTTATTCCTGTTACTTTTTACAAATTTATTAGAAAAAACTACTATGATTTATAAATATATAATAATATTATTATAAATATATATTATTATTAATATACACTACAATTTTAATGGTTTCTTTTTTATTTTGCATTATGACAATTAAGATGGTGCAAAGAAAATTTGTAATGTTCAAAATAGGCTTTATTCATGTTTAATTATTTAGCTTTTGGCATGATTACCAGTGAGACCAGTTTGTTCCTTCAAGACCATGAATTGTACACATAAACACTGTCAAGGACATCTCTTACATCAGAACAGAATTATAGTTGTAATTTATCACCACTTTTATTCTTTTTTCATAAGAGTAACTGTGAGTTACCCACAAAAAGCTACCCACAACCACGATTCTCTGCTTCATTTACTTATTGAGTACATCTGGCTAAAGAACCACTCATTCCAGCTCAACTCAACTCATCAACTCATTTGTTATGTTTGTTATGGCCAACAGATGGATCGATTACTCCTGTCTGCCTCCTGTTTGTCGCGTGTGCTTTGCTTGCTTTTGAATCTTTATGATATCATTCCCTGTTGTTTAAACTGTCACCATATATTGTCTAATATTGCCTACCACATTAAATCTGACATCGCTAGCTTTTAATCTAAATCACTATCACGCGTTAGCATTTCGCTAGCCTGTTAGCTTGCCATCTCTGCACTCAGGTCTCTTGTTTTCTGAGTTCATTAAACAACTGTGGTGAGTTGGATTAGTAAATAGACTCCATCAAACAACTGTGGTAAATTGGATTAATCAACAAATACGGTAAGCCATGTCTTCTTCTCCTGTCGTTGTCAATTGCACTGCATATTTCATGTTTAGTATATCTTTCTCCGTTGGCGAACAGGGCTTCACATGTGATAAATGTAAGGAGATAGTCAGGCTGACGGAGAAGATTTCAGAATTAGAGACACGCATTCAGACTTTATTTGAGAGTAGTGAGAATGTAACAGCTTTAGACACTGCTTTGGATGCGAATAGCTTAGTGAACTCTGTACATTGTTTGGTTCCGGCTGTAGAGCCTGTGCAGCAGGGCAACTGGGTGACGGTGAGACGGCATAGTCGCGGATCAAAAAACCACTCTTCCGTTCCTATTAGAACATCAAACAGGTTCTCCCCACTCAGTGATGCACCCACTGAGAATCCTGTTGAAAGTGCCCTAGTTATTGGCGATTCTATTACACGGAACGTGAAAATAGAGACACCAGCCACCATAGTCACATGTTTACCGGGAGCCAGAGCGCCTGACATCAAAGCAAATTTAAAAGTGCCTGGCTAATGCTAATCGTAAATTCTCTAAGATTATTATTCACGTCAGCACAAATGATGTTCGACTTCGCCAGTCGGAGATCACCAAAATTAGCATTAAAGAGGTGTGTAAACTCGCAAGTACGATGGCAGATGACGTTTTTTGCTCTGGTCCCCTCCCCGTTAAAAGGAGTGATGAGATACTTAGCAGACTATCATCACTCAATGGCTGGTTGTCTAAGTGGTGTCCGCAAAATAACAGGGTTCACAGACAATTGGAAAAGCGTTTGGGGCAGACCTGACCTGTTGAAAAAAGATGGCATCCATCCTTCCTGGGATGGTGCCGCTCTTCTCTCTAGTAATTTGGCACATAGTCTTAGAGCTAAACCTTGACTAACTGGGGCCCAGGTCAGGAAGCAGACGGACTGGCTTAACCGACCGCCTGCTAGCTGTCTCACGTCACAGAAGTCAGATAAATCCCAGCACATAGAGACTCTTTCACCTAGATATTATCACATAGAGACTGTGTCTGTTCCACAAATTAGTAAATACAAAAAAACATCAAAACCATTCAACGGTAAAAATTTTATTGATGTCCAACAAATAAACAACAGATATAATACAGATGATCAAATGATAAAGCTCGGGCTGCTGAATATTCGATCCCTTTCCTCAAAAGCGCTTATTGTTAATGATATGATTACAGATCATAACCTAGATGTGCTGTGTTTGACAGAAACCTGGCTAAAACCTGACGATTACATTACTTTAAATGAGTCCACCCCCCAAGATTATTGTTATAAACACGAGCCACTTCTGAAAGGTAAAGGGGGAGGTGTTGCTGTAATTTATAATAATATCTTCGGTATTACTCAGAAGTCTAGTTTCAAATATAATTCCTTTGAAGTTTTGGTGCTTTATGTAACGTTATGTAGTGAAATTGATAAATCCCGTTTGACATTTGTGCTGGCAACTGTATACAGGCCACCAGGGCACCATACAGACTTTACCAGAGAATTTGGTGATTTTCTATCAGAGTTAGTACTGGCTGCAGATAAAGTCTTAATTGTTGGTGATTTTAATATCCATGTAGACAATGAAAAAGACGCATTGGGATTGGCATTTAGGGACAAGGCAACACGTGTCAGGACCCACTCATCGCCGTAATCATACTTTAAACCTAATACTGTCACATGGAATAAATGTTGATACCATTGAAATTCTGCAGCAGAGCGATGACATCTCAGATCATTACCTAGTATCATGTACACTTCAAATATGGCAGGACTATCACTGCTGCGACTAAAGATTGCTTGGTAAATAATCTTCCTCATCAGTTTCATCTCCTTAGCATCCCAGATAGCCTAGAGGAACTCGATGTTGCAACAGAAACTATTGACCCTTTCTTTTCCAGCACTTTAGACACAGTTGCTCCCCGGCGCTTAAAGAAGATTAAAGAAAATAGTCCAATGCCGTGGTACAACGAGCACACCTGGGCCTTTAAAACAGCAGCCAGAAAAATGGAGCGCAGCTGGAAGAAAACAAAACTGGAAGTTTTTCGCATTTCGTGGAAAGAGAGCATGATTGCATACAGAAAGGCCATAAAAACTGCTAGATCTGCTTATTTCTCGACTCTCTTAGAAGAAAACAAACACAACCCTAGGTATTTATTCGATACAGTGGCTAAATTAACCAAAGATAAAGCTTCAACTTCTGATGTTTGTAAACAGCACAGCAGTAATGACTTTATGAACTTCTTTACTTGTAAGATTGATAATATTAGGAAAAAAATTATAACCATGCAGCCGTCTACTACAGTATCACATCAGACAGTGCATTGTAGTGTCACTGAGGAAAAATTACATTCATTCACTGCTATAGGAGAAGAAGAATTGGCTAAACTCGTTAAATCATCAAAATCAACAACATGTATGCTCGACCCTATACCGACTAAACTACTAAAAGAGATGCTTCTAGAGGTCATAGATCCTCTTCTTAATATCATTAATTCATCCTTGACATTAGGATATGTACCGAAAACTTTTAAGTTGGCTGTTATTAAACCACTTATTAAAAAACTGCAACTTGATCCTACAGAATTAGTCAATTACAGGCCAATCTCAAATCTACCCTTTCTGTCAAAAATACTAGAAAAGGCAGTGTCCTCACAATTATGCTCCTTTTTAGAAAGAAATGGTATCTGTGAGGATTTCCAGTCAGGATTTAGACTGTATCATAGTACTGAGACTGCTCTCATTAGAGTTACAAATGATTTACTCTTATCATCCGATCGTGGTTGTATCTCTCTGTTTGTGTTATTCGATCTTAGCGCTGCATTCGATACTATCGACCACAACATTCTTTTGAATAGACTCGGAAATTATGTTGGCATTAGTGGAATTTCATTGGCATGGTTTAAATCATACTTATCTGACCGTTATCAGTTTGTAGCAGTAAATGAAGAGATGTCACACGATCACAAGTTCAGTATGGAGTACCGCAGGGCTCAGTGCTAGGACCGTTGCTTTTCACCCTGTACATGCTACCACTGGGAGATATCATTAGGAAGCATGGCGTTAATTTTCATTGTTATCCTGACGATACTCAGCTCTATATTTCTTCACGCCCTGACGAAACTTACCAATTCACAAGATTAACGGAATGCATAGCTGATATAAAAAATTGGATGACTAGTAATTTCCTGCAACTTAATTCAGAAAAAAATGAATTTTTAATCATTGGACAAAAAAACTCCACAAGTAGTAACCTAGAATACTGTCTAACACTCGATGGCTGCTCTGTCAAGTCCTCGCCGTCAGTTAGGAACCTGGGTATGCTCTTTGATACCAATCTCTCATTTGAAAGCCACGTTTCTAGCATCTGTAAAACTGCTTTCTACCATCTTAAAAATATATCTAAATTATGGCACATGCTTTCAATGCAAAATGCTGAACAGTTAGTTCATGCGTTCATGACCTCAAGGCTAGATTATTGTAATGCTCTACTGGGTGGTTGTCCTGCTCGCTTATTAAATAAACTGCAGCTTGTCCAAAACGCAGCAGCTAGAGTTCTTACTAGAACCAGGAAGTATGACCATATTAGCCCGGTTCTGGCAACACTGCATTGGCTCCCTATTAAACATCGTATACATTTTAAAATCTTGCTGATTACTTACAAAGCACTAAATGGTTTAGCTCCCCAGTACTTGAGCGAGCTCTTAACGCATTATACTCCATCACGTTTATTGCGGTCTCAAAATTCTGGCCAGTTGATAATACCTAGAATATCAAAATCAACTGCAGGGGGTAGATCCTTTTCCTATTTAGCACCTAAACTTTGGAACAGTCTTCCTAGCATTGTTCGGGAAGCAGACACACTCTGTCAGTTTAAATCTAGACTAAAAACACATCTCTTTACTATGGCATACACATAAAACATTTTTAATTTATATTATTCAAATCAGTTAAATGATTGTTTTAGGCTGCATAAACTAGGTCAGCCGGAACCGGGAACACTTCCCATAACACCTGATGTACTTGTTACATCATAAGAAGAATGGCATCTACGCTAATGTTAGTCTCTCTGTTTATACCGAGGTTTACTGCAGTCGGCCAGATCCGGGCTGTATCTGGACCAGATGGGGGACCTTAGCCTGGACATGACAAACGCATCCCTGAAGTGTCTGTAGAGACCGTGTTAATTAAACTCCCCCCTGTAAATGCCGCATCGACACGACATCCTCATTAAACCCGTTCCCGGCGTGACGACTCCAATCTTTCGAATAATCCTACGAATATCTATTGATTTAATATGACTTCTGACCTGTAATTTTGCCAGAATCATAATCATACACTATTTGTTCGTCGGCCAGAGGAGAACTGACACCCCGACTGAGCCTGGTTTCTCCCAAGGTTTTTTTTCTCCATTCTGGCCCTGAAGGAGTTTTGGTTCCTTGCCACCGTCGCCTTTGGCTTTTGGCTTGCTCAGTTGGGGACACTCAAATTTCAACTATATTACTGATCTGCCCGCATTGACACTATATAATAATTGAAATGAGCTGGATGACATCACCGTTTTCACCAGAGCGGCTGTACAGCCGAATCAAATTCTGTTGCATTATTTTCCTGTTACCACTCCACTGTGAAGCTGCTTTGAAACAATTGGCATTGTAAAAATCGCTATATAAATAAAGGTGATTTAATTTTGATTTGATATGTTTGTTTTGAATCACTCATAATTCATCTTTGTTTAAAAAAAATCATCATCCAGAAATACTGCTGTGCTAAAATTAAAAACAATACTATCAGATAATACATTCTTTTATATATTATTTTCTTCACGTCTTATGTTATAATCTGTCATCTTAAATTGAAGCCTCTAAAGTAAATGTTAACTTGAGAAATGTGGAAGTCTAAAACCCACACTGGAAATCTGAGCTTTAAAATCCAATTTAATTTGTGCAATAAAAAGTTTCTGGATTAAAAGCAAAGTTATGACGTTAAATGAAGCAGACATATTTAAAAAACATATGTCTAGATTACTAATTATATAAAAGCAACTTTGTCACATTGAGATGTAAATGTGACCTCCACCCCATCTCCACCCCAAAATAACCATATATGGAGCTTACAACGCCTAGCTTTATTATGCATAAGGTCATCTGCATATCATTTTGATGCATATTCCTATCCATGTGATACCATGTTTAACGGTAGAAGAATTTATGAAAATATGAGATACAGACTGTGCCGTCACATACTAAAAATCATTCAGTATCATTGCCTTGTTTTAGAATAATAAATCAAAATTGTATAAAATACATTTCAGAGAAAGTTTTCAGAGAAGAGTTATTCTCAATCTTTTCCACTGGTCAAATAGTCTTTGAATTGCTTTAAGCAAATCAAATTTATGCACTTTTGCCTATAGGGTAAACACATACAGTGGGGAGAACAAGTATTTGATACACTGCCGATTTTGCAGGTTTTCCTACTTACAAAGCATGTAGAGGTCTGTAATTTTTATCATAGGTACTCTTCAACTGTGAGTGATGGAATCTAAAACAAAAATCCAGAAAATCACATTGTATGATTTTTAAATAATTAATTAGCATTTTATTGCATGACATAAGTATTTGATCACCTACCAACCAGTAAGAATTCTGGCTCTCACAAACCTGTTAGTTTTTCTTTAAGAAGCCCTCCTATTCTCCACTCATTAAATGTATTAACTGCACCTGTTTGAATTTGTTACCTGTATAAAAGACACCTGTCCACACACTCAATCAAACAGACTCCAACCTCTCCACAATGGCCAAGACCAGAGAGCTGTGTAAGGACATCAGGGATAAAATTGTAGACCTGCACAAGGCTGGGATGGGCTACAGGACAATAGGCAAGCAGCTTGGTGAGAAGGCAACAACTGTTGGCACAATTATTAGAAAATGGAAGAAGTTTAAGATGACAGTAAATCTCCCTCGGACTGGGGCACCATGCAAAATCTCACCTCGTGGGGCATCAATGATCATGAGGAAGGTGAGGGATCAGCCCAGAACTACACGGCAGGACCTGGTCAATGACCTGAAGAGAGCTGGGACCACAGTCTCAAAGAAAACCATTAGTAACACACTACGCCGTCATGGATTAAAATCCTGCAGCGCACGCAAGGTCCCCCTGCTCAAGCCAGCGCATGTCCAAGCCCGTCTGAAGTTTGCCAATGACCATCTTGATGATCCAGAGGAGGAATGGGAGAATGTGGTCTGATGAGACAAAAATAGAGCTTTTTGGTCTAAACTCCACTTGCCGTGTTTGGAGGAAGAAGAAGGATGAGTACAACCCCAAGAACACCATCCCAACCGTGAAGCATGGAGGTGGAAACATCATTCTTTGGGGATGCTTTTCTGCAAAGGGGACAGGACAACTGCACCGTATTGAGGGGAGGATGGATGGGGCCATGTATCGTGAGATCTTGGCCAACAACCTCCTTCCCTCAGTAAGAGCATTGAAGATGAGTCGTGGCTGGGTCTTCCAGCATGACAACGACCTGAAACACACAGCCAGGGCAACAAAGGAGTGGTTCCGTAAGAAGCATCTCAAGGTCCTGGAGTGGCCTAGCCAGTCTCCAGACCTGAACCCAACAGAAAATCTTTGGAGGGAGCTGAAAGTCCATATTGCCCAGCGACAGCCCCGAAACCTGAAGGATCTGGAGAAGGTCTGTATGGAGGAGTGGGCCAAAATCCCTGCTGCAGTGTGTGCAAACCTGGTCAAGAACTACAGGAAACGTATGAGCTCTGTAATTGCAAACAAAGGTTTCTGTACCAAATATTAAGTTCTGCTTTTCTGATGTATCAAATACTTATGTCATGCAATAAATTGCAAATTAATTACTTAAAAAATCATACAATGTGATTTTCTGGATTTTTGTTTTAGATTCCGTCACTCACAGTTGAAGAGTACCTATGATAAAAATTACAGACTTCTACATGCTTTGTAAGTGGGCAAACATGCAAAATCGGCAGTGTATCAAATACTTGTTCTCCCCACTGTATTTTAGGATGTTTATATATTTTTAATGGAAACAGATAGGCCTAATTTTTTGCAGTATAAATTATTGTCTGAAACATTTAAAAAAATAAAACATATTCGCATATCTTACCATTTCCTTCAAATTCTATCGTTCAAATGTCACAATGGCTGAGATGAAATAATGCAAAAGATCCAATAGCGAGTACGAATGTTTATTAACTGACAGGGAACAACAAAAGTAGAGCGCACAGGAAGCAGGCAGAAGCTGGCAGAATGTCAGAACACGCAGAGGCCGTGACAATTAGTGACGCAGGTACGCAATGGGCAAAGTCCACAGCAGCGGTGTGTGGACCAGAGCAGGCGGATTAATACAGGAATGAAATACGGGTTTTAATTTGGACACATGAAACGGGGTGAATCCTCCCGTACGCAGGAGGTAGTTTGAGGCGGACTGTCACCGGACTAAGGATCTTGGTGACAGGGAACGGACCAATGAATTTGGGAGCAAGCTTGTTATACGCGGAACAGAGAGGAATATTCTTGGATGAAAGCCACACTCTTTGACCCACGACGTAGACGGGAGGCTTAGACCGGTGGCGATCGGCTTGAGCCTTGGTGCACGCTCCCACCTGGAGAATGTGTGGCGACACCTCTGGACAAAGGCGTGAGCGGAGGGGACCGCGACCTCGGATTCCAGACTAGGAAAAATTGGTGGCTGGTAACCTAAACTACATTTAAACGGAGAGAGGCCCGTAGACGACACTGGTAACGAGTGGTGGGCGTACTCAACCCATGAAAGTTGCTGGCTCCAGGAGGAAGGATTCTTGGATACCAAACATCGCAACACTCTCTCAAGGTCTTGGCTGGCCAAAACGACAGTCTTGCCCTGGGAGGGCGGTGATAAAAATCTAATGCTATGTGGGACCAGGGTCTCGAAGGGACAGACAGCGGTTGGAGTAACCCATCTGGAGGACGATTGGAAGTCTTACCTGTGGCACAAACCGCACAGGCCAAAACAAAATCCCGAATGTCACGAGCCATACCCGGCCACCAGAATCGTTGCGTAACCAAAATACTACTCCGATTAACTCCTGGATGACAAGCTACATTGGAACAATGACCCCATTGAACAACGTCGGACCATAGTCTCTCAGGCACGAATAATCGACTCGGTGGCCCGCCGGGCGGAGGCGTTACCCCTTCTAAGGCCAACTTGACCTTCGACTCGATCTCCCATGTGAGTGTGGAGACAATGAGTCTCTCTGGTAAAATGCACTCTGGAGTGGATGTGCGTTCGGAGTGGTCAAAAACGCGAGACAAAGCATTGGGTTTGATGTTTTTAGAACCCGGGCGGTACGAGAGAGAAAAATCTAAATGTCTGAAAAAAAGAGCCCACCGAGCCTGCCTGGAGTTGAGTCTTTTAGCAGATCTGATGTATTCCAAGTTCTTATAATCAGTCCAAACGATAAAAGGTACCCCCGACCCCTCTAACCAATGACGCCACTCCTCCAATGCTAGCTTGACTGCCAACAACTCTGTTACCAATGTCGTAGTTGCGTTCGGCTGGCGACAAACAATGGGAAAATAACGAGCATGGATGCATCTTGTCATCCGAGGAAGAGCGCTGGGAGAGAACCGCACCTACCCCCACCTCTGACGCATCGACCTCCACCACGAACTGACATGATGGATCAGGGGCAATCAGAATGGGAGCCGAAACAAAGCGGCTCTTGAGTTTGGTAAATGTAGCTTTGGCTACACCAGACCACCTGAACGTCGTTCTGGGGGAGGTCAGTATCGTCAGAGGAGCGGCTAGTTGGCTGAAATTACGAATAAAACGAAATTGGCGAATCCCAGAAACCTCTGTAGGGCCTTACGGGAATCTAGACTTGGCCAATCTACCACAGCCTTAACCTTGTCGGGATCCATGTGCATTCCATTAGATGAGATGATGTACCCTAGGAACGGAACAGACTGTGCATGAAACAAAAAGCCCATTCTTTAACAACCTCTGGAGCACTCGTCTGACGTGCTGAACGTGCTCCTGGAAAGAAGAAGAAAAAATCAGTATGTCCTCCAGGTAGACATAAATGAACTGATCTACCATGTCTCTCAGCACATCACTGACGAGTGCTTGGAAGACCGCAGGGGAGTTGGACAGCCCAAAGGGCATGACCAAATATTCAAAATGGCCCCTGGGGGTATTAAACGCAGTCTTCTACTCATCCCCCTCCCTTATACGAACCAAATGATAGGCATTATGTTAGTCCAGTTTTGTGAATACAGATGCTCCCTGCAACCTCTCAAAGGCTGAAGACATCAACGGCAAAGGATAAGTATTCTTTACCATGATGTTATTCAGCCCTCGGTAATCAATGCAAGGTCGCAGAGAACCATCCTTCTTACCCACAAAAAAGATCCCCGCCCCCGCTGGAGAAGAGGAAGGGCGGATTAACCCGGCTGTTAGAGAATCAGAAATGTATTTCTCCATGGCCTCCCTTTCCGGAGCAGAAAGTGAGTATAACTTGCCCTTAGGCGAAGACGTACCTGGCAGTAACTCTATAGCACAGTCACAGGGACGATGTGGAGGTAGAGAAGCAGCCCGGGACTTACTGAACACTTCCTTCAGGTCAAGGTACTCCTTGGGCACGTTTGATAAATTCACCGGCTCATCATGCAACACAGAACTAGACACAGACGGACAGGCAGACACAAGACAAGAGGCATAGCACTGATTGCTCCAGGCAGAGATGGAGTTGTGGCCCCAGTCAACCCTGGGGTTATGCTTAACCAACCAGGGATGACCGAGGACGATGGGAACCAGCGGAGAGTCCGTGATCATGAAGTCTATCCCCTGTGTGTGGTTCCCTGACATTACCAGTGTAAGTGAACCAGTGGAGTGTGTAATGGCAGGAAGTACTTGTCCGTTAAGAGCGTGAACAGCAATGGAGTGGCGGAGGGGAATAATGGGAATCTGGAGATGAGTGGCCAAGGAAAAGTCCAGAAAATTACCTTCCGCACCGGAGTCCACCAGGGCCTGGCAGCTGTAAGACTTGCAGTCTTACCAGGAGGAGAGTAGCAGACGAGGATTTCCCCAACGTAGACCCACCCGACAGTAACCTCTTCCCTACTGTCTGGCTTGATCTTTTGCTGGGCAGTTGTTGAGAAAATGTCCCGCCGCGCCACAGTAGAGACAGAGTCCCCTCGATCTCCGACGGCATGGGCTCAAGATCGACTGGTGGGCTGACCGTGCTTTCACCGGAAAACTCAGGAAACTCCGAAAACAGTTGTGGTCATGAGTGTTGACCACGTTGTTGTAGTCGCGCATCCACGCGCAGAGCCAGCTCCATAAGTCCATCTAGGCTTGTGGGTAATTCCAGGGTGTAGATTTACCTCTGAACACGGTCAGCCAGCCCATGCAGGAAAATGTCCCACTGCGCCTCCTCGTTCCACTTGCACTCCGCAGCCAATGTCCGAAATTCAATCGCATAATCGGAGACGGGTCTGTTGTTCTGTCGAAGATCCGCGAGTCTACTTCCGCTCACTGCTTCTGCTCACTGCTACTGCTGCTGGCTGGAATGGCAAGGATGCCGCGGGCAAGGACACTAAGCTTCGGGTACTTGAATTGCTGATCTCTCCACCAGCCCAAAACACTCTCTTTCGTCCTGCATTGCATGATTTTGAGTTGAGTACATCTTTCTTGGGCGCGGGTCCTTCAGTGGGGGTCTCCTCGGTGCGGAGGTCACTGAGCTGTCTCCGAACCTCCAGGTGAAGGTTGCCTCTCTCTGAGGAGGACAACATTTGGAGCTGGCTATATTTAGGCCAAAGGAAAGTTGCAATTTTTTGGAGTTCTTGGATCTCCACTTTACGCAAAATCCAACTGAGATGCCGCTCGCGGATGATGGCTTGATAGGGGCTGTCAGTCGTTTTTCTGTTCAGTCGCTCAAACCACAGAAACACCAGGTTTATGGTTGGGTACTGCTCCCCTTCAAGTTCACGCTGGGCATCATAAAATGGTTGCAGGAACTCGACAAGAAAGTCAAGGACATCTGGAGATATGGCATCGATCCGCCAGCCCTCTGCACGGTCATCTAGTTTTTTCGCATAGTTCTTGATAAACCGAGCGGACAGAATTTAAGGTCAGATAAACCTCGTGTCTGCCATTTGGATGACTGTTTTTGACAGCAAAGCTGCCATGCCCGTCTTTTTGACATATTTGACCAGTGCCTTGGTAGCTTGCAGAGTGTCTGCAACAGTCGAAGCATCTTGGGCCAGTTGTGTGGGGTCCAGGGCGTGTCGCATCACCGTATTATAAAGGTGATCTTGGCAGTCAAGTCTTCTATATGGTCTGAGGGCACTGATGATGTTTGAGCCTTGGTCTGTCACCCATACCACTTTATTCAGCAGACTCATATTCAGGCCCTACTCCGTTAGAAGTCTGATGATTTCTCTCCTAATATTCTCCCCTGTCTTAGCCTCTTCCAGTGGGAATGCGACTGTTGTCAATACAGTGCTTATCATTTTAAATGTTCGTGTCACGAAATGGCAAGTGATGCTCAAGTAGCTTAATTTGTGGTAGTCCTCCGTCCAGATATCCATTATCATTCCGATCGAATTCACCTCAGTCAGAATGTCATTTAGCTGCTCAAACAGCTTTGTGCGTTTCTCTGTTGCCAGCTCACGGCACCGTTTTGACACAGTGGTGGGATCAGGCAGTACGTCCTGCGCTGCCACTGAACCATATGTAGCACAGATGTTAATAAGCTGCTGGGCCAGCTCAAAAAAAAACCCCTCCTTCAATGGAACGAAATGGCCTTATGTCTTTACAGCAGTACTGAACGCATTTTTCAGTCAATTTTTGTTTGGCCTGCTGAGGGATTTTTCTTGAGGTACTAGCAAAGGCAGTGATGCTCATCTCTTGTGTGAGTGCCAGGAACGAGGAACAGCAAGGACGTTTATTTTCCCACACCGCCGTTCCCCACAGAGCTGCACGTCCCGAGAGCAGGGTCAGCACCAACGCTACTTTAGATTCCTCTCTAGCAAACGTTAAGGGCTACAGAAAAAAAAAAAACACAGAGCACTTTGTAAGGAAAGATCTACAAAGATCGGGATCACCCGAATATCTCTCCGGTGTCGGAATGCGTGGCTCGTAATGACTGGTGATGTTAGATGAGTTGGGGGGAACGGCCGGCGGGGCTGGCGCAGTGGGCGCTGTCAGCTGTTGAATCTGGGTAGTAAGCACAGACACTAGAGGATGGATACCCGACCCGAGCCCGATGGGACCCGACGGGCCGGGCCGGGCCGGGCCGGGTTCGGACAGATATTTAGAAATAATGTACGGGTTCGGGTCGGGCTCGGTCATGTCAGCGCGATAAGGCATTGAACATTTGAAATTTAAAACAGCTTATTATGTAGGTAGCCAATGGGCCTGTTTAACTTGATGCAAAGGTTTGTTTTTGTGATTAAAATAAATTTAAAATATTACCCTAACATCCGTCTTCCTGTGTGCAGAAATTTGTTTATGTAGCTGTGACAATGCGCAACACGTGCGTGCATATTGCATATTAGGCTACATGTGGCTGGCAGCGCAACGATGGAAGACATTAAAAAGAAGTTGGCCTCAGGAGATTTTAAAACCGCCGAAAATGAAGAAAAGTCTACAGTGTGGAAGTATTTCTACATAGTTGTCAAGGCCGATAGTGATGAACCTGTTGGTTATGTTCAATGTAGGGGTTGCGGAGTTCTCATGAAATATGACAGCAAGATTCCGCCCCGCAGCGTCATGTGGATAGAGTTTGTAAGTCACCTGGGCTACTGCAGCCGAGCATCACTGCCTTTGCTAGTACCTCAAAAAAAATCCCTCAGCAGGCCAAACAAAAACTGACTGAAAAATGCGTTGACTACTGCTGTAAAGACATTAGGCCATTTCGTTCCATTGAAGGAGGGGTTTTTTTTGAGCTGGCCCAGCAACATCGGTGCTACATATGGTTCAGTGGCAGCGCAGGACGTACTGCCTGATCCCACCACTGTGTCAAAACGATGCCGTGAGCTGGCAACAGAGAAACGCACAAAGCTGGTTGAGCAGCTAAATGACATTCTGACTAAGGTGAATTCGATCGGAATGATAATGGATATCTGGACGGAGGACTACCACAAATTAAGCTACTTGAGCATCACTTGCTATTTCGTGACACGAACATTTAAAATGATAAGCACTGTATTGACAACAGTCGCGTTCCCACTGGAAGAGGCTAAGACAGGGGAGAGTATTAGGAGAGAAATCATCAGACTTCTAACGGAGTATGGCCTGAATATGAGTCTGCTGAATAAAGTGGTGTGGGTGACAGACCAAGGCTCAAACATCATCAGTGCCCTCAGACCATATCGAAGACTTGACTGCCAAGATCACTTTTATAATACAGTGATGCGACACACCCTGGACCCCACACAACTGGCCCAAGATGCTCCGACTGTTGCAGACACTCTGCAAGCTACCAAGGCACTGGTCAAATATGTCAAAAAGACGGGCATGGCAGCTTTGCTGTCAAAAATAGTCATCCAAATGGCAGACACGAGGTTTATCTGACCTTAAATTCTGTCCGCTCGGTTTATCAAGAAATACGCAAAAAACTAGATGACCGTGCAGAGGGCTGGCGGATCGATGCCATATCTCCAGATATCTTTGACTTTCTTGTCGAGTTCCTGCAACCATTTTATAATGCCCAGCGTGAACTTGAAGGGGACCAGTACCCAACCATAAACCTGGTGTTTCTGTGGTTTGAGCGACTGAAGCGTCACTGCAACAGAAAAACGACTGACAGCCCCTATCAAGCCATCATCCGCAAGTGGCATCTCAGTTGGATTTTGCGTAAAGTGGAGATCCAAGAACTTTCCTTTGGCCTTAATATAGCCAGCTCCGAATGTTGTCCTCCTCAGAGAGAGACAACCTTCACCTGGAGGTTCGGAGACAGCTCAGTGACTCAAGAAAGCTGTAATTGACTTTGAGGAGTGGGAAAATGTACCTCGACTCAAAATCATGCAATGCAGGACGACAGATGTTTTGGCCTGGTGGAGAGATCAGTAACTCAACTACCTGAAGCTTAGTGTCCTTGCCTGCGGCATCCTTGCCATTCCAGCCAGCAGCAGTAGCAGTGAGCGCAACTTCAGCGCTGCTGGCAGGACCATCGAGCAGAGGACAGCCTTGAAGCCATCCACAGTTGATGCAATCCTTTTTCTGCTTAAAAACCTGGATTAGCCTAAACTTTGATGGATGGATTATGTAAATAGATCCCATGTTGCAGTTTAGTAGCCATACAGTTTGAGAAAAATGGTAAGAGTGATTTTCATTTCAATAAGTTGCATTTGTGTTACGTTAATGTTTTGTTCTGTTAGCTTGGGCCATTTTTAGTAGACCTTTGTTCATTTAATTTCAATTGGCTATTTGATTGGGCCCTGTGTTAACGTGTGCTTTGTTGCCCCGTGTGCGCGCTGATGCGCTCATCTGTAAACATTTCAGAATGCCTTCCTACAGTTGCTTAATAAAAGCGGGCTTTCCACACAAACAAACGTACGTGTGTCATTAGTATGAGAAAAAAAAATAGATTTTAACTGGGTCGGGCTCGGACATAAATATCTTAATGCCTGTCGGTCTCGGGTCGGGTTCGGTTACTGTTCTGTCGGACGCGGGCCAGGCTTGGACAGAAAATGCGGCCCGATCCGCACTGTATCGGACACCTGCGTCACTAACGCCGCACTGTAGCGAGCGCCTGTTCATCCTGTCTATCCATTCGCTGGTTGCTGTTAGACAAATACTCCTGTAACTCAGCAGCTCTCGCTGGATCCATCGTTGGTCAGACCGTTCTGTCACAATGGCTGAGATGAAATAATGCAAAAGATCCAATAGCGAGTACGAAAGTTTATTAACTGACAGGGAACAACAAAAGTAGAGCGCACAGGAAGTCCAGAGACACAGGAGAACGAGTCAGAGTCCAAAGCAGGCAGAAGCGGGCAGAATGTCAGAACCCGCAGAGGCCGTGACGATTAGTGACGCAGGGACGCAATGGGCAAAGTCCACAGCAGCGGAAGAACTCCAGGAACAGGAACTGGAAAACAAACTCCCAGGAGCGATCCGATCGACCACACACGGGGAATCCACAGGACAGTCTGAAACGATCTGACAAACACAGGTTGGGTGGTGAGACATTATATAGGCATGTAAATCAAGTGCAGCTGGCGGTGATGATCAGATCCACTGCAATAAGTGACCACGCCTCCAACACAACCACACACACACACAGAGAGAATGAATCAGTGAATTCATGAACCGTGACAGTAAATACATTGGTATTTTTCATAATATTGGGAAGACCACGAAAGTGGTTATCATTAGGCTACTGTCTGTCTGTGCACGACACCAAAAGCAGAGGTTGTACAGTACTGTGTCATCGGACTTTTTAAAACCGGCCAATGGGCCATTCAGTCACCGAGCAAGTCCTTCGGTGTCTGTCATTATACCGTCTATGTTGCTAAGCCATCTGTTGCTAAATGCGCATCATTGATCATTATTCGCGTGAAAATATTTTATTAGAACACAAGTTCTGCTATTTAGAACACAATTTAAAGTGGAATTCTTGTGCCAAGCAATCCTCGCTGTAGTTAAAACATTAAAACACAGCATGCCACAGGAAAAGAGTTCAAAAGCAGCGCATCCACTACAAATATTTCTAATTTAAATCAATATAAAAATGTTGTAACTTCTAAATAATTTTTATTTTTATGAAATTTCAGTGCTAAACTCCATTAATGAGAGTGGAATATTTAATCTACACGTGTATATCAGATGTAAAACAGAGTTTAAATCTTTCTGTTTAGTTCATTACTTCGCTCACTCCAGTAAAAGAGTGTGTATGCACGGTCTAGAGTGTCTGTACGGTGCGCACATATTTTCGCCTAGTTTATTTTCATAAATCCTGTGCGTGGAAAATTGCTATTTTGCAACACTCGAGCTAGATTGATCAGGGGCCTGATGTATAAGCTTTGCGTACGCACAAAAAAGCATTGAAATGTGCGTACGCAGCGCTTATACATCAGGCCCCTGATCAATGAAAGTCAGATGCTTTTGTAACATTCTCAAATCATGCAGGATCAAACAGATTGTCAGGCTTTTGTTCATGCTAGCTCAAGTGTTGCGAAATGGCATGAGGGTAAGTAAATGACGACAGTTTTCATTTTAGGTGAACTAATCCTTTAAGACTTGCTGAAGAATTTGACCCATGTCTGGTTGATTTACCAACAATGTATGTTTAACAGTATGGACCTGACTGAAAGTGTGAGACAAAGTGAAGTGGAAACGCGTGGTTTTGAATAACAGAACAAGGTTCTGGAAAAAAGATGATGGATTTTTATTGTTGCTTTTAAATTCATGCACATAACAGAAATGAAATTTATGACATAGGGTCTTTTTAAACATGAACCAGTAAATCAGGGGACAAATGCATCAAGCTTTTCACAGTCACAGTCCAAGATCAACTTCCCTGGCCCCTTAAATCTGCCCATTTGTATTCGAATAGCAAAAGCTTATCAAACATAAGCCACCTGCCAAGCCTGATACACAAAACACCAGCCAACGGTATGAGTCATTGTGTGCTTGGTATACGATTTTAAATGAAGAGGATACATCTCTACTGAGGTTGAGTCTATCTAGTGCTACTTAACAAAGCCATCTATACCGTTAACGTGCATAACCACTAAATTGGATTCTTAAGGTGTAATATAAAAGATCCAATTTCAGTTTAGAATGGAACCTCTCTGATTCTGGTGTCAGACGTTAAATCTTTACCTTATTTATGTGCTGACATTCATCTCTTGGTTATTATCATTAAATTTCTCACAGAGTCTCAACCATTTTCCCATGTATAAGGTAATAGTTCCCTATCCGTGGTCTGTCTCCAGAGAGTGTTTAGCCCAAGTGCATTAAAAGCAGGAGGTGGTGGTGAATAAGGATATTCTTTAATCTTTCACTCATAATGGTTTCTTCAAACATTATCACACCTCTCTGCACTCAAATTACTGTGATTGATCCACCTTGGGTATCAGGGGTACTTTAAAGTCTCTGCTTTGCAATCACCTGACCTTGTCACCTGCACTGAAAAACAAGCCATATAAAAGCCCTTCATTTGGATGCAGTGCAGCTCAGTTGTAATACCTCTATCAACACATGTTCTCATGTGGAATGAAGTGCTAGAAGTATATTGCATCCCAACAGGTGATATTGGCAAGACTTCCACACCCAATCAAAGGCTTCCTCAAAGAGAAATTTTACCATGAAGTAGACGGTTTAGGAAATTGCACTCTTTGGGTTTGTCTAATTCCACTCTCTATGTCACCAGGGGCCTGATGTATAAACGGTGCGTATGTACAAAATGGGCATAGAAATGTGCGTACGCAATTTTCCACGCACATATCGGGATTTATAAAAAATAAACTAGGTGCAAGTATGTGCGCACCGTATGGACACTCTAGACTGTGCGTATGCACTCTTTTACTGGAGTGAGCAAAGTAATGAAGTAAACAGAATGATTTAAACTCTGTTTTACATCTGGTATACACATTTAGATTAAATATGCCACTCTCATTAATGGAGTTAAGCACTGAAATTTCATGAAATCATTATCCAGAAGTTACAAATTTTTTTTATAATAATTTAAATAGAAATATTTGTAGTGGATGTGCTGCTTTTGAACCCTTTTCCTCTGGCATGCTGTGTTTTAATGTTTTAACTACAGCGAGGATTGCTTGGCGCATGATAATTCCGCTTTAAATTTTGTTCTAAATAGCAGAACTCATGTTCTAAGAACAATCTGATTTGTTTAAAGCAATAAAAAAAAACTATTTGGCAAGTGGAAAAGATCTTGGAAAACTCTTCTCTGAAAACGTTCTCTTGTCAGGGTTATGTTTTGTTTGGTCTTTATTTTCATTGTGTTCAGTTTCTGTTTGTCTGTTTTCTTTTGAGCCAGTTTTCCTATGAATTTCATTGTTTCATCTAATTCACCTGTCCCTCGTTAATTAACTCATCAGCTCCTTTGTTTGCCCTCTGTATTTAAGCCCTCAGTTTCAGTTTGCTCCTTGTTCTGGATTGTTTATGAGGGTTTAACATTTGTTGAAGTGGTTGTGCTATTCATTTTCTCCTGTGTGTTTCCTTGTTTGAATCGAGACTATTTTGGGTATCTCCTTCGTCGTGCACTTTGTTACAGCCACCCAACCATGACATCTCTGAAATGTACTATATGTTATACAATTTTGATTTATTTATTCTAAAACAAGGCAAGGATACTGAATTATTTTCAGGGTCCATTTTGGAAGGGAACAGTTCTCTGATGTGGAAAGGAAATTAACCCTAATGGCTTACTAAATCAAAGGAGGAGAAGGGGATTTTTTTTTTTTTTTTTACTTAAAATAATTCCCAGTTTCTATGTTTCTTTGTATGTTTTGATAGTGTTACACATCTGTCCACTGCAATAAAAAAATGCAGTTGATAATCCATTACACTGTCATTAGCCATTTTGAATTTGTTAAATAAAACCAACATAAGCATACTACATAGAATACTATTATTCTATATATTATTTTCAAAATGATAACTGTATGCTACTCACCGAGTTAAACTATAGTGAAAGTGTAGGTGGTCACCATGTTCCAGATAACATAGACTACCGTTCAGGAGGTTGATATAATAAATCTGCTCCGTTTGTCAACGTCCCGGGTGGTGGACTTTGTAGTTAACGGGTCCCACTCATTCCACCATGGTGTATGGGCCTTGCCAGGTTGCCAAGATTTGGATTTAGCACAGGGAATAAGTGACAATACTTGGTACCCCGGATGGAATTCACGGGGCTGGGCCTTACAGTTATATGTCTGCTGGTGGGCTAGTTGGACTTCTTGCATATGTTCCCTGACTAGAGGACATTACCTTCTCGATATGATGTCTAATCTCCTGAAAATGTGGGGATGACTGTTATCATATGGGGGGATGGTTGTTGCTCCCAGGCCTCACGGACCACATCGAAGTGGCCCCGGGGTTGTCATCCAAATATGAGTTCAAATGGAGTAAAACCTGTCGATGCATAGGGAACTTTACGGACACCAAACAGTATATACGGCAACATGAGGTCCCAGTCATGCCCATCTTCAGTGACCACCCTCCGCAACATCTTCAGACTCTGATGGAAGCGTTCAATGAGGCCGTCGGTTTGGGGGTGATACACCGAAGTACATAGCTGTATTACACGCATCAGTTTACAGAGGTCTGCCATCAGCCAGGACATGAACGTAGTCCCTTGTTATGTCAAGACTTTGTTTGGGATGCCTACACGGCTCATAAGGAGGAACAGCTCCTTAGCGATGTTCTTAGCTGTTGCTTTTCATAAGGGGATGGCCTCAGGATATCTTATCACATAGTCCAGGATGACTAGTATATATTCGTGACCCTGAGCTGATTTAGGCAGCGGTGCTACCAAGTCCATGCCAATACACTCGAAGGGCACCTCTATGATGGGCAACAGAATGAGCATGTTAGGTGGGGGTCACTGAGGGAAGGTTCTTTGGCAGGTTTCACAATGCTGGCAAAATCTTTTTATGTCACTGTCAAGCCTTGGCCAGTGGAAGGGGTCCCAGATCCGTTGAACAGTATTTTGGGCTTCAAGGTGTCTAGCCACAGGGTGCCAGTGAGACAAGGCCATGATGGTCAGTAGCAAAGTAATTACTTGTTCAAAATAAGTACCTACTCAAGAGAGTATGTGATTTTAGGTGCAGCCCATGTTTCAATGTGATGACTCATGATAGTGTTTTGAGAAGCTCAAAGTAAACATTTTCCAGATGCTCTGAGTTTGGATTATGAAGCACACAGCTCTGTCTGGCTCCGCCTCAGTCCTCTAGCACCCTGTACAGATTAAATTTAAAGCTCCAATCTCCTCCCCTACTTCGCTCAGAGAAGCTGTCAATCTCAGCTGTCAATCATAAAGTCACACCCCCGTTTTTATAGCATCAATCCAGGGAGTGGGTGAGGCACACCAGATCTAGGAAATCCTTGGTGTGGTCCTCAAGTGTATGCTGCTTCTGTCACATTGTGCTGGTGTGGCTGTAGTAATCACACGATGAATGTGTATAAACAAACACTTTATTATAACACTCAGAGATCACAGGAGTAATAAACAGAAGAATCAACCACATCAAACATAAATGAGGCTGAACACATAAGGGAACTACTGTCTTAAATACGCTCCCTTAGCGTAGCGCTTCTGAAGTATGAATGAAACTAAACCAATCATGATTGGTGCTGCATCATGACGTAGCATGTGACGGCATACCCGGAAGTATAAACGGGGCGCCGGCACACAACAGAGTTAGCTTTCACGACGAAGCAAGTCGCTCCCAGGCATGGAGAGGCATGGCAAAGGGACACAGTGTCTCGTTCCCTTCTCAGGGAACAAAGGTTACAATTGTAACCCGAGACGTTCCCTTTCGAGGGAACTCGCACTGCGTCGGTAACGACACTTTGGGGAACGAAATACCCACTATGCCACACCGAAACATGCCTGTCCCAGTGTGAAGCTGGAAACCAGGCACACTTAGGACGAGAGCACCCTTGTGCCAGGCGCCGCAGGGAGCTGCAGACTGCAGAATTTGATCAAGGTATGTGGGGTAGCCTACCCAGCTGCCTCACAGATATCCTGAAGGGGAACTCCCGAATAAAGGGCTGTAGAGGAGGCTATGCCCCTAGTCGAATGCACCCTCAAGGCCACAGGTGAAGGCAGACCACGCACCTGATAGGCCAAGGCAATAGCCTGCACAATCCAATTACTGACTGTTTGCATAGAAGCCGGGAGCCCTTTCTTAGGCGACCCAAAACACACCAATAACTGATCTGACTTTCTCCACTGCAAAGACTTCTGAATATAAACCTTCAGTGCTCTGACCAGGCAGAGTAAATTAAGCCTTCCCTCTTCCGCCAACACATGAGGGGGAGGATGGAATGCCTGCAGAACCGATGACCTTGCCAAATTGGAGGGCACCTTAGGCACGTAGCCAGGCCTAGGATGCAAGATGGCTTTAACTCCCCCTGGGGCAAACTCCAGGCATGAAGAAGATATAGAAAGGGCCTGGAGATCTCCCACTCTCCTAAGTGAGGTGATCGCTAGGAGAAAAGGAATCTTAAGTGTCAGGTTCTTAGCTGTTGCTGACTCTAGTGGTTCGAAGGGAGCCAGGGATAACCCTTCAAGAACCACCGCCAGATCCCAGGTTGGGACTCTGGCGTGAGTCGCAGGTCTCATCCTGCATGCACCACGGAGGAACCATACAACCAGCTGGTGCCTCCCCAGAGGCCCATCACTTACAGGAGTGCGGAAAGCCGCTATGGCAGCCACGTACACCTTAAGTGTGGACGGGGTAAGACCAGCAGAGAAGCGATCTTGGAGGAACTCCAGCACTGAAGCCACTGGGCAGTTAACTGGGTCCAACTCACGCTCTCTACACCAAGTGGGAAACACGTTCCATTTTGGCCATACAATCTCCTCGTGGAAGGAGCTCTGGAGCTGAGTATGGTTTCTACCACACCCGCCGACAGGCTAGCCTCTAGGTACTGGGCCCCCGCAGGGGCCAGACCCACAGCTTCCACAACTCTGGCCGGGGGTGAAATATTGTGCCTCCTGCCTGAGACAGCAGGTCCCTCCTCAGAGGGATCTGCCATGGTTGGCCTGCCAGGAGTGATATGATGTCTGAGAACCATACTTGGGCCGGCCAGTACGGGGCTACTAGAAGTAGGCTGTCTCCGTCTTTATGGACCCTATCCAGGACTCCCGGGAGCAGAGCAATCATGGCCTCGGCCATGTCTGCACCATGGCATCCAACCCCAGTGGTGCTGGATGCGTGAGAAAAAAAAAACAGTGGAGAGTGGGTCGTCTCTTGAGACGCAAACAAATCCACTTCCACTGGGCCGAACCTCTCGCATATGGACTTCACCACCTCAGGGTGAAGTCTCCATTCCGCGGGCCTCAACCCCTGCCTCGACAGGACGTCTGGTCCTGGATGCATCTGTCGAAACGAGTCACAACCTCCACAAGTGGGGACGTGAAGTGGCGAATGTGCTTCAACATCCTCCGCCTCGATGCTGAGCACATCCACATCCATGCTGGGTGGGTTTCTGCACGGGGAGGAAGGGCATCAGAGCTGGCAGACGATGATTGAGAAAGTGCCTCAGCAGTCTCAATCTCATCTGCTAGCTCCCGCTGCGAACCCCACGATCTAAGCCACCACGCCGCCTCGGCGGCCTCATCGAACACAGCCAGGCGGGAGTGCAGCACTCTGAAGGGAACAACACCAAAACACAATAAAACTAAGGGTGCGTTTACACGACAACAATGTGCTAAAAATGTTGTGTGGTCACTTTGTAAAGCAACTACGCACCTATAGATTGAATATGCAATATGCATGCGCATGGTCACCATTTTCACAAATTCACATTTTTATAGTTTACACAGAGACAATAAAGGTATCGTTTTCAAAAACTTAGACTTTACTGAGGTGTTCTAATGTGGTTTTCTTACTATTGCACTAGTGATACGTTTCAAGCCTTTGTACTCTTACTGCAACATGTTGTAATAACTTACAGCTATGACATAATTCATTGTGCATATAGTAATTAATTTTGTAAGGTACTGTAAACTATTTTGTGACCAGATATTCAGTCTACAATCCACAGAGCAATTGCACCATCTTGTATTTACCAGTGAACATGTTCTACTGACAAACTCAGCACGTACATAGTATTGGCAGATACATTTTACACACTAATGCAAAATGGACTCTTTAGAGGCACGTGTACCGTGTGCAAATTGAAGAAGTAGTTGTGTTTAACTAAGCCTCTGAGTGATTGCAAGGCTACATTTCCTCTGCACCTATTCTAAATTCAGTCATACTGTTTTATTTTCCTCCTATGCATTTAGAACAGAGACAAAGAATAAAGACCTGGCACAATACAGTCTGTTTGAGCTCACAGCACAAAAGGATATTCTGTCTTCTCTAGACTCTCTGAGATACGGTTGCCATGGACTTTGGCTTAACCACAGCTATGCAACGAGTTTAACCAAGTCATTAAAAGGATTTAACATGTTCAAAAAAAAAAAAAAAAAGAGTGAATTTATTACATACATGCTATTGAGTGATTCAGGAGAAATTTAGTGCACATTCTATCATGAGGAAGACTGAAAGTTCAAGACATTCAAACTAAATTACTACCATACTTGTAAAAAGGATTGGCAATTACAGTGTCCTCAATATAAAGTGCAACAGGAGTTCATCACACGTTCGACTGTTTAAAGGAATAATTCACTCACCCTCAAGTTTACTTGCCCATATGACTTTCCTCTATGAAACACAAAATAAAACATTCGGAGGTATGTCCAAGCGTTTGTTTTAAAAACAAAGAAAATGGATGGTGATTTTAACCAGTGCCGTTCAGGATCATTGATTTAAAAAAATGCAGGGACATGTTTCCTTTCTAGCATTTGAATTATTATTTTCTATTATTAGTTGGACACTCACAAGATAGTATTTATAAAATTCACTATCCACTTTTATTGTATGGGAAACAGAGACTCTTCAAATAAATCTCCTTAACCATTGACTTAAGCTTGACATATGAAATAAAAGTATGACTTTTTTTTTTTTTTTTTTTTTTTTTTTTAATGGAACAGTTTATTGATCCTTTAAACAAAATCTAAAAAAATAAATCTTTGCTTAAAAATATGTTTGCTTGTTTTTTGTTTTGTTTTTGTTTTTTGTTTTTTTGTGGAGTATCGATACATCAGGCTTTTGTGGATCATATAGTTTAATATAGGAGAATGTGGAGCTCAAACTGAAAGGATGAAAAAATACGATGGATGAAAAAACACCATGAGTGGGGGTTATGAGGGGATTGGTTGTCTTCCCTGGTTGCAAGGGCGTAGTTTAGGTTTGAACATTGGAGGGTTGAAGTGTGAATCATTTAATAGGATCCCAGGGCATGCTCCTTGTGAGGTTTATTTATTTGGTTGTTTGTTTATTTTTGCAAAACTTTTACAAAATGGTCCACACATGCAAAGTTGGTTGATAACATACCTGCAATTAAGTAGCCTAAAGTTAACAATCACTTGTTTACAAAGTGCCATGGGAAGTCAAACTATCTTTACTTAAAATGCTCTTATACTGAACATGTTAATTTCCTGTCATCTCTTGGAATATCTGAAAGCCGGGTTTTTCCTAATATCTTAAATTATTAGCAGAACACATTTTACACACGGGGAAAACCAATTGTTTAGTCAATAATTCAAGAAGGTCCATACTTTAAAGCTCTTGATTCTAACTTGTACTTGGCCTTATGAAAAGTAACATCATTCTTGTAATTGTTTAACTATAGCATCTGTTACATTAAGGATATATTACAGGTAAGACCATTGATGGCTCCTCATTACCATGCTTAGGGCAATGTTAACTTTTTTTTTTCTTTTTTTTTTATAGCATATGTTATGAAAAATAGCAACCTACACATTTAGACACAATATCTTACAACATGCCACAGTTGTAATATAAATCTTTAGTGAAAAATCTATTCACATAACAGATTATCTATTATAATTTCTACAACAAGTTAGTCAAAATGTAACATAACTACAAATCAAATCAAATCAAATCAAATCACCTTTATTTATATAGCGCTTTTTACAATGGCAATTGTTTCAAAGCAGCTTCACAGTGGTAACAGGAAAATAATGCAACGGAATTTGATTCGGCTGTACAGCCGCTCTGGAGAAAACAGTTATATCATCCAGCTCATTTCAATTATCATATAGTGTTAATGCGGGCGGATCAGTAATATAGTTGAAATTTAGGTGTCCCCAACTGAGCAAGCCAAAAGCCAAAGGCGACGGTGGCAAGGAACCAAAACTCCTTCAGGGCCAGAATGGAGAAAAAAACCTTGGGAGAAACCAGGCTCAGTCGGGGTGCCAGTTCTCCTCTGGCCGACGAACAAATAGTGTATGATTATGATTCTGGCAACATTACAGGTCAGAAGTCATATTAGATCAATAGATATTCGTAGGATTATTCGAAAGATTGGAGTTGTCACGCCGGGGACGGGTTTAATTAGGATGTCGTGTCGATGCGGCATTTACAGGGGGGAGTTTAATTGACACTATTGTCTCTACGGACACTTCAGGGATATGGTCGTCATGTCCAGGCTAAGGTCCACCATCTGGTCTGGATACGGCCCGGATCCGGCCGACTGCAGTAAACCTCGGGATAAACAGAGAGACTAACATTAGCGTAGATGCCATTCTTCTTATGATGTAACGAGTACATCAGGTGTTCTTGGAAGTGTCCCCGGTTCCGGCTGACCTAGTTAATGCAGCCTAAAACAATCATTTAACTGATTTGAATAATAGAAATTAAAAATGTTTTATGTGTATGCCATAGTAAAGAGATGTGTTTTTAGTCTAGATTTAAATTGACAGAGTGTGTCTGCTTCCCGAACAATGCTAGGAAGACTGTTCCAGAGTTTAGGTGCTAAATAGGAAAAGGACGGACCGCCTGCAGTTGATTTTGATATTCTAGGTATTATCAACTGGCCAGAATTTTGAGACCGCAATAAACGTGATGGAGTATAATGCGTTAAGAGCTCGCTCAAGTACTGGGGCGCTAAACCATTTAGTGCTTTGTAAGTAATCAGCAAGGTTTTAAAATGTATACGATGTTTAATAGGGAGCCAATGCAGTGTTGCCAGAACCGGGCTAATATGGTCATACTTCCTGGTTCTAGTAAGAACTCTAGCTGCTGCGTTTTGGACCAGCTGCAGTTTATTTATTAAGCGAGCAGGGCAACCACCCAGTAGAGCATTACAATAATCTAGCCTTGAGGTCATGAACGCATGAACTAACTGTTCAGCATTTTGCATTGAAAGCATGTGCCGTAATTTAGATATATTTTTAAGATGGTAGAATGCAGTTTTACAGATGCTAGAAACGTGGCTTTCAAATGAGAGATTGGTATCAAAGAGCACACCCAGGTTCCTAACTGACGACGAGGACTTGACAGAGCAGCCATCGAGTGTTAGATAGTATTCTAGGTTACTACTTGTGGAGTTTTTTTGTCCAATGATTAAAAATTCAGTTTTTTCTGAATTAAGTTGCAGGAAATTACTAGTCATCAAATTTTTTATATCAGCTATGCATTCTGTTAATCTTGTGAATTGGTAAGTTTCGTCAGGGTGTGAAGAAATATAGAGCTGAGTATCGTCAGCATAACAATGAAAATTAACGCCATGCTTCCTAATAATATCTCCCAGTGGTAGCATGTACAGGGTGAAAAGCAACGGTCCTAGGACTGAGCCCTGCGGTACTCCATACTGAACTTGTGTTCGGTGTGACATCTCTTCATTTACTGCTACAAACTGATAACGGTCAGATAAGTATGATTTAAACCATGCCAATGAAGTTCCACTAATGCCAACATAATTTTCGAGTCTATTCAAAAGAATATTGTGGTCGATAGTATCGAATGCAGCGCTAAGATCGAGTAACACTAATAGAGATATACAACCACGATCGGATGATAAGAGTAAATCATTTGTTACTCTGATGAGAGCAGTCTCAGTACTATGATACGGTCTAAATCCTGACTGGAAATCCTCACAGATACCATTTCTTTCTAAAAAGGAGCATAATTGTGAGGACACTGGCTTTTCTAGTATTTTTGACAGAAAGGGTAGATTTGAGATTGGCCTGTACAATAGAACATTATAAATTCTAGCAAAGGTGGTCATGAGTTTAAAAAGATTTCTAATTTATTTTGGTGCAGGATAATATTTTCCCCTCTTTTCACCAGTCTTTTTAGTGGCTGTTTTTAGATCATGTTCAACCTGCTCCGTAGCGTTTTACTACATTCTCAATAGATTTAAAATGGAATGCATACATTTTATCATCAACAACCAGCAACTTTTGTAGCGCGCCTACAGTGATTGTATGTATTTTGAAATTATTATTTTTGTTTTTTGTTTTTAATAAATTTGCAAAGATTTCAAACAAACTTCTTTCACGTTGTCATTGAAGGGTATTGTTTGTAGAATTTTGAGAAAAATAATGAATTTAATCCATTTTGGAATAAGGTTGTAACATGACAAAATAAAAAGTGAAGAGCTGTGAATACTGTCCAGATGCACTGTAGGCTTTATGCCGAACATCACATGAACAAACAGGAAAACTGTTGTCATCACATCTGCTTGTCAGAGAAAGTGTTAACAGCAGTGTGAAATGATGGCAACATTTATGGACTTTTAAGGTAATCAGCTAGCCTAGTTCTTTTTACTGTTACAGTTATATTCAATTTAAATATCTAAATGTTAGTGAGAAGAAGAAAAAAAAAGTGGTAACACTTTACAATACGGGTGCACTAATATGCATTAAATATTTTTAAGAACTAAGAACTACATGAAGAACTAAATCATTTATTAATGATTACTGCATCAGCAACTAATGAACATTATATATGATTAATAGATTAAGCAATTATATGAATTGCTATTAATTAAATGTCATGTATTAATTCCCTAATAACATATTATATTAACTATTAATGTAAATTCATATGTTAATTACCACAGTGGCTAAAGTTATGTACTTCAATTTCCAGATGTCTGCTTTAATTAATTATTAGCGAATTTGCAAAGGTATCATTGTGTTATGACTTTATTTGTTGAGGCACATGACTATTAACTAATTGTTAAGTAATATGTCATTGTGGTTATGGGTTTTGAATTAATTTTTAGTTAGTTAACAGTCAAGTAAAGTCATAACATAATGATACCTTTGCAAATCATTAGCTAATGATCAATTAAAGCAGACAACTGGAAGTTGAAATGCATGGCTTCGACCCATTGTGGTAATTAACACATGAATTTACACTATTAGTTAATATAATATGTTATTATGGAATTAATACATTATGACACATTTAATTAATAACAATTTATTGATTAATCTATTAATCATATAGAATCTTCATTTGTTGCTGATGCAGTAATCATTAATAAATGGTTTAATTCTTTATGAGTCATACATTAATTCATGATTATCTGTGCATTAGTTAAGCATGAATTAATGCATTTTAGTGTACCCGTATTGTAAAGTGTTACCAAAAAAGTTTAAATAATCTGCATATGCGATAGACATCTGTTAAGATACATTCAAAGAAGTGAGCAAAGACGAGCATAAGTAAAATGGCTTTATATTTAACGAAGCACATACAAAAAAATTTAACAGCGTTCCAACCTGATTTACAGAATATGGAAGTTTGTTGTGCATAACCCCCATTTACCTAAAATTTCCCTTTGCAGGCTGCACGTGGAAGTTTGTTCACCATGACATTGTGTGCGATCTGCAGGCTCACATGCAGCCATGTTAAAGAACATCTCATTGCAGATAACAACGTTGTAAATCAGCGGAAATTCGAGCTTTTGACTGCTTTGATAAAAGGAATGAAGGTGAGAAAAATCTTTGATTGTCCCATCCCTGGTTGCGATGTGACATCTGTGACACTGTTGTGAGGTGCTCATCTGGATCGGCACCTCATGCGGATACATCACTTAGAGCCTGACCAGCAAAGGAGGCACCTCACAACAGCCTACCGAAAAGCTATTCTTGGGGAACTGTGGGCCCTGAGGCAGACCCACTCATGGCCTCCGACATTGACATTATGGAGGCCGGGGAAGAGACTGAGGAGGGCGCCGACCAATTCCAGCTGGCACCACTGCTGGACACGTTCAGGCTGTCCTTCCTCAACCCCCAGCCGTCATGAAAATGCAGGGCAAGTTCTTACAGTGCTAGGCATAGGACCCCCCCAAGACAATATCTGATTGGTTGACACACTCGTAAGGACTCTCTTTGAACCACCAAGAGCTCACTCCAAACTCATCAACTTTCCCGTCCGAGCTGCCGTTGAACCTTGCCGAAGAAAAACCTCTTAAAGTCCGTACCTCCAGTAGCTCACTGAGACACAGAGAAAACTTTGTTGCATAGCAACACACAATCCAGGAAACCGGCACATGAGGCTCCACCCTGCAAAGCCAACCGTCCATTCACCATTGAGTGTTGTCCCTTCGAAATCAACATCAACTGACCGCTAGCCAATCAGCACTGCCGAGATCCCTCCAGCAACTTCGTCACAAAAGGCATGCGCTCGCAGGAGCATCCAAAGTCAAGTACACAATCTCCCAATTCTTTCTGAACTGGTGCAAATCTTATTAAGCAAACGAACTGAGGTTGAATTGCTAGTATATTGATTCTCTCAGGTTGCGGTCAAGAAATAGTGTCTAACACTAGACATTTGGTACTCCATTCCTCCTCCGTTAACAATATCACATTTCCCTGTCACTGTATGAATGAATGTGTTTTTCTTTAGATTAGTTTGTGTGTATTAGAGTAGTTCAATAAAGTCTTGTTTGATTTTCATATATGTCTTGTGCTGTGTGCTTACAAGTTACTGCCTTAAACTATTTGATTTTGTTACACCTTGCTCATAATTTTATGATAATTTCTTACTAAGTAAAGATTTGACAGCAAAAAAGACATGTAACACAACCTGAAGATGGACAGATTTAGAATTATACTAAAAGGCCTTTTACTTGTTAACTCTCGGAAGTCCACCTCGTTTTTTTTTTCTTATCAGTGCGAAACAGACTCAAAATACTCTGTCGATTTTGGTCATACAGGCAAGTGTTATACATCACTATATGTTAAGTTTCTACTTTTATTGGTGTATACTCACAATAAAAACTAAATGTTGTGCTTTTTGCAAAATAAAGAAAACAAACATGATGCGTGATCTGCAGCCTCTCTCTCAATGAAGTCTTTTCTGTTTCTCTTTAGAAATTGAACTGTAATTTAGTGAATACTTGTCACACAAACATTAGACATGTCTAAAGAAACGTTGAAATGTCAGGTTTTAAATAATGTAAATCAAATCGAAAACAAATATTCTGTGTTTATGTAATCTGTTTGAAAAGAGAGACATGTCAGTCGTTCGCGAGCCTCTTCATTAGTGTTAATGTGGCCATGCCCACGGAGCGCGCGTTCTTTTGAAAGTCAAATACTGACGCGATGCATGAGAACAGAGTCAACGCCCACATCAGCTCGAATAAACACATCAAGATTTGTGCATGTTAGCCTACTTTACATCGTTTTGAGACGCTGTGAGGAATAATCCTGGAATAATTTACCTCAGAAGAAAAGCTGTTTATTTCTAAAAGTAACGGATCCAGCCGACGATTGTGAGGTAAGTTTATTCTGTTAGTGTCTGTGAATATTAAACCGCAAAAGTCCATTTAAATATGAATCCTGCTGTAACATAAAATGTCATAGACGTAAGACTGTTTAGACAAGATTTCTTTGGCCTGTTTTGGACAGATTATTAAATGTTTATTGTGTTTATAATAGCCTAGTGTCATATCAATAAAGCTTTTGTTCGCAAATTTCTGCTCAGATGCTATATAGTACCAGTCAAACGTTTTGTGTTCAATAGGCTACTTGTTGTAGCCATTAAAACGTATTTTGTCAGAAAAAATCCATTTAAAATAACGGTTTTCTATTTTAATATACTGTAAAATATAATTTATTTCTGTGATGCAAAGCTGTTTTTTTATCAGCCATTATTTCATTTATTCATCCAAGAATCCTGAAAAAAGTATCACAGGTTATAAAAAATATTAAGAAGCACAGCAGTTTCCAACATTGATAATAAATCAGCATATAAGAAAGATTTCTGAAGGATCATGTGACACTGAAGACTGGAGTAATGGCTGATGAAAATTCAGTTTTACATCACCAAAATAAATTCGATTTTAAAGTATATTAAAATAGAAAACCATTATTTTAAATTGTAATAATATTTCACAATATTAATGTTTTTTTTTTTTTTTCTGTATTTTTGATCAAATAAATGCAGGCTTGATGACCATGAGACTTCTTTTAAAAACATTAAAAATAGTAGTGTGTCCAATCTTTTGACCGGTACTGTATATAATTTAAATATAACAGGCCTATACAAAATTTTGTTCACATGTTGTGCAATATCAGCAATCATGTTTTCTGTTACGAGTGGACATTATATTAAGGTTATACAATACAATAGTTGATCCTGTTATCAGTATCCTCACAGATTATCAGTTTTTTTTTCCTTTTATCTCACAGATTTGAGAATCATAGTGACCTGATACTGGCCCACATAGAACATTGTGCCTTTGTCTCTCACTTTATTTTGTTGAAAAATATATTTCCTTTGTCCTGTTCCTTAGCTCCCTCTCAGTCACATACCTGACTCAAAGTCTCATTCATTATGCGGCTCATTATGCGGGTCTTTTGTTCTATCAGGTCTGAATCACAGCATTATACATGATCATTCACACCCCTTCGCATACGGCTTTTGTAAAGAAAAAGTGTCTTACAAAATTTAAATCAATATATTGTTTTATGTGAATGAGTAGGCACAATGATTCTCACATCAGTTTGAAGCAAAAACTTTAGGCAACAACACCCATTACTCAAAAGTCTTGTGGACACATATCTATTGTGTGTTTTCTGGCCTTAATTCAGTGACTTACATTTTTTGTTTTTTTTCAAAAACCATGCATAAACGCTATTCTCTCAAAAATACAAGCATGTGCATACATGTTGCTAACATATTATGGTAGCCCAGTTTGTGCTGAATACAGTGTAATGACACTTTTGCCATTAATGTGTTTATAAGCAACTGAAAAAAGCACAAATGTCAGAGCATGTCAAAACTTCTAAAGGGCCCCAAAACTGTGCAGACCTTTAAGAGTTAAAAAAGTATGAACTATAAAGCAAACAACTGAAGGCATGTAGAAGATTGTGTATAACAGGATTTTCAGCAAAGTTTTGATCATGTTAAAAATGGAAAGGCCTTTGAAATTTGTGTATCAAATATGATGCATTAGGCTTTATATAGTTAAGAAAGTAAGTCATATGGCTTTGAAAGAACATGTTTTTTAAATGATGACAACATTTTAATTTTTTTAAATTAAATAATTTATCTCCATCAACATAATTCATGCAGTACTCTAAGTAGTACTCTAGTTTAATCTTAACTGTCATAAATCTGCAACATGTAAGAATGTCCTACTCCCAATGGGGATTTTCCAGCATCTGGTTGTGACGATCTGAAACCTGCTCTGTGATTCAGAAGAAAAGTATGTGTGTCTAGTGTTCCTGGGGCTGGCAATTCCAAGAAAAAGCCCTTGAACAGTTTCCATCAGGGACATTTTAGGAATCTAATCACTTATGTCCTTAGAGATGTGATACTAATTAGCACTGAAATATACATCACAGTCAAATCTTTAATTAATTATCTTTAATTAACTGTTTAATTAACCGTGATGGAATTGCATCACCAATTTTTTCACCACCCATATTTAAATTGCGAATAAAAAGTACTTTTATAGACCACATAGATAGTTTGATTAACTATGAGAAAATATATTTGAATATTGGTTTGAGTTTTCTGTGATTAAATACCAGACTCTACAAAACCTATAATCCAGGCACCTGTGTAATTACAACAGGCCATACAATATACCTGTTCAAATGGTTAACTATGTATTAATACAAAACAATATTTTGAAGTAGATTTTGTATGTGGTGTTTCCTCCACTGCAATAATGCTAGGGTGTTCCAGGTGCAGGATTTTTAAATGTTTTGCTAAGGTGTTTTTAACACATTGCTGGGTGTTAGGGGTGGATTTCAAGGTGATGCTAGACCGTTGCATGCTGGACTCAATACAGCCCACCCCTAAGTCTCAATGATATTCTGGATATGACTTGGATCTCTACTTCACTGTAAATTAGAAAGTATAAGGAATAATACCCTTTTTTTCGTCTGTCAGGTGATGATTGCTTAGAAAAGTAGAAGCACGCTTTTACTCAACAATAAGTGATTTTGACAAAAATACAGTATATAGTTTTCAGTGACCCTTGTGACATTGTGGCAACAGCAGCACATTCCTTGAAAATGTCAAACAGGAGATGATCTGCTCTCTATGTTGAAATTGGGATCTGCAAAAGCTGTAGTCACATGCAATAAAAAAGTGAAGAAGTCAAGTTAAGTCAAGTCACCAGTTATATAGCACTTTTTACAATACAGATTGTTTCAAAGCAGCTTTACAGTGATAATAGGAAATGAATGGAAGAGAGATTGTTTTGGCTGTACAGCAGCTCTAGAAAAAGGTTATTGTCCAGCTAAAGTAAGTTTTTGATTCATTTCCGTTGTAAAAAAAACATTAGTTTGTGTACTTTGGGGCCACTTACACGACACCATTTTCAAATAAAATAGAAAACTTTTAATGCATTCTGGCCGTTCGTTTGCATGGCAACAGTGTTGGGTGGCTAGGGAACGCAAACTTTGAAATAGGTTTTGAAACAATACCATTATCATCTTCGTATAAACTTCAAAAAACATGAATCTGTGATGGCATGCATGTAAGCATTACGTGTTTAGTCTATAGGCAAACACGCTTGAATACGTATGTGCGCAGGCGCTTAGTTTTTACAAAATGACCGCCAAATTACTTGTCTGGCATGCATAATACAGTGTTTTTAGTCATTTCCGCGAATCCATGTGAACGGGAATGATTTTGATAACGTTTTTATCTGTACACAGGGAAAGTGAACACAGGGGAGAGTCTAGTTGACACTTGCTGCATTGTGGTCGTGTCTAGGCGCAGGTGATCTGGATATGGCCTGGGCCCGGCAGACTACTGTAAACCTCGGGATAAACAGAGAGACTAATACTAGCATAGATGCCATTCTTCTTATGATGTAACAAGTACATCAGGTGTTATGGGATGTGTTCCCGGTTCCCTATAGAAATTGATATTAAATAATAGAAAACTAGATAATAGAAATTGAAATTAAATAATAGAAATTGATAATATTCTATATGTATGCCAGGTTAAAGAGATGAGTTTTTAGTCTAGATTTAAATTGACAGAGTGTGTCTGCTTCCCAAACAATGCTAGGAAGAGTGTTCCAAAGTTTAGGTGCTAAATAGGACAAGGATCTACCCCCTGCAGTTGATTTTGATATTCTAGGTATTATCAACTGGCCAGAATTTTGAGATCGCAATTGACGTGAAGGACTATAATGCGTTAAGAGCTTGTTCAAGTACTGGGGAGCTAAACCATTTAGTGCTTTGTAAGTAATTAGCAAGATTTTATGCAATGTTTAATAGGGAGCCAATGCAGTGTTGCCAGAACCGGGCTAATATGGTCATACTTCCTGGTTCTAGTAAGAGCTCTAGCTGCTGCGTTTTGGTCCAGCTGGAGTTTATTTATTAAGCATGCAGGGCAACCACCCAGTAGAGCATTACAATAATCTAGCCTTGAATATGAAGTGTCAAATAAGAAGTGACTTTGCATATATCTTTGCAAAATATAAAATAATTGGATGAAGGTAAAAACTGCTACACTGTCCAGATAAAATGTTCACTAAGTAAAGTGTACTTAGTGAATACTTGTTACTCCCACTGCGACACATTAAGGCTACATTCAGACTGCCAGCAAAATTGACTCATATCAGATTTTTTTGATCATGTGTGACTCAGATCTGTTTTTTTTTTTTTCTTCATAACAGTGTGAATATATCAAACCACATGGAATCTGATCTTTTAGATTCTGATTTAGGCCACTTCTATATCTGGTCCTAAATTAGAGATTGGTTTGGGGCCATATTCACAAAGCATCTCAAGGCTAAAAGAAGCACCTAACTTACCACGTTATAGCGGTACGTTGCTGGAACATGGCAGGTACGGCCTAACAACTAAAATACCACGTCCACCTTTATTTTTAATATAATTCTCACCTTTATGAGGATGAATCCTCATCCTCATCTGGCATCTGAAACAGAGGAACACCTTATTAATGTTGCTAATCTACAGTTTTTAATGAATCTACATTTTTAACTTTTGAAAGAAGTCTCTTATGCTTACCAAGGCTGCATTTATTTGAAAAGTAAAAACAGTATTATTGTGAAATATTATTACAATAAAAAAAAGTTTTCTATTTTAATATATTTTAAAATGTAATTTATTCCTTTGATGCAAAACTGTATTTTCAGCATCATTACTCCAGTCTTCAGTGTGACATGATCCTTCAGAAATCGTTCTAATATTCTGATTTGATGCTCAAGAAACATTTCTTACTATTATCAATGCTGAAAACCGTTGTGCTGTTTCATATTTTTATGGAAAAAGTGATAGATTTTTCAGGATTATTGGATGAATACAAAGTTCAAAAAAAAGTTTTATAACATTATAAAAGTATTTAGGCTACTGTCACTTTTGATCAATTTAATGCATTCTTGCTAATAATGTCTTCCAAAATAAACAGTGTACACATTCTCAAAGAACTTACATTTTGATGATTACTTCCCTCACTTCCGCCTCCATCAGTTCAGTCGTTCCCAGACTTTTGAATCTCAGGTCCATTATAGCAGCCTCCTCAAAAAAAATACCATCTTCATGTACAGAAAAAAAAAATAATTAAACAATAATTTTACTGTAAGGGTATATCTCTTATGAAATGTTGTTTTGTATTGTTTTTTTGCAGCTGGTAATGTTTGGATAGGTCACTGCAGACTTCTTTAATGATGGCCACAAACTGTGAATCTGGTTCACAAGGCAGAATCTGGACACATGTAGCATATCTCCTGTCACTTGACACACACACAGGGTAGATGTGCACAGAACAGACGAACTGATGAACTCCGCAGCATTCTCCAAGTCATCATCTGTGACCTTTTCAAGTTTGAGACAAAATCATTAAAATATTATAGTGTATACGGTACATTAAGTTACACATTATTTGTTTTTTATCATGACACAAATTCATCATGCTGACATGAACTCATTTATTAAGTCATGCATTGTATTTGCTTAAAGCCAGGTTCACACTGTACAATTTTGGTCACGATTTGGCCGTCTGAGACTTTTTTGTTTTCTTATATTAGTTAACCTAGTATTAGTTTTTGCTGAAGTATTGATAATTGTGAAATTTCACAAATATCTAAAATTACTCATCATGAAATAAAACTTTGATCATATCACCGACCAATAATCGTGTTAAATAATCGTGATTTCAATATTGACCAAAATAAATAAGATTTTTTCCATAATTGAGCAACCCTACTATATTCAACAACAACTTGTTTGTTGCGTCATACGTCATTTCACCATTTCTACATTGTATATGTGCAGAACTTTTCATTTTAAAGGGGTCATGAACTGGCTTTTTTATTTTTTTATACTGTTATCTGAGGTCAACTTATGATGTTCGCGTGGTTTTTACATTCAAAAACATCATAATGAATAAGTAATAGGCTATTTTCTACCCTGGTTTTGCTCGGTTTTATGGGCATGCCGCATTAAAGACTTGGAAGTAAACGCCCACTGCTATGATTGGATAACAGTTTTGCATATTATAATGAGCTTCAACTCCCCGTGAGTACACGTGGGGAATTATTTTGAAAACGTGTGGAAAAATGACAACCGGAATGATTCGCCCACAGGGCTCGCAAAATGTCTTTATCAAACAAACACAATGATTTATCTCTCATCCACCCGCAATTAATTGGAATGTTATTTTTTATTACTTGGCCCGCCCGATCGGTGGATATAACCATGAACGTGCATCACTAACACACACACACACCAAGTATGTGCATCAGCAAAACTTCACTGCAGACAAATCAGCATGTTCAAAACTTCCACGATTGTATTTTTCCTTCAAATAACAAGTCAAGAGAGTAAACAACACGCATCTAGAAAGGAATGTTATTTCACTATTTAAGATAGACCATCATTAGACCCGGGATGTCGGGCTTTGCGAGCCCTGGCCCATACATGTTCGAGTCTGATCACGAAACGCAGGACAATGATCCAACAACACCTCAAATACAATTTCTCTGATCTACATATGTGCATTTTAAGACGTTTGAAGGCCAAAAAAATGAATGAGAAATAGCTTTAAAAGTCAGTGGGCAGTAGATTATTTGTCAATTCCTGCTCTCCCCTCATCTCCATCACTCTTTCTTGCCGTCTCTTCCCCTCCTAAAGCAGTCAAGAAAATAAACATAGGGTCAATTTATATTTAGAATATTTTTTATTAATCACTTTCTAAGACAAGTTAATTTACTGAAGGCTACGAACGCTAGTTTTTTTTTGTAATTTTTTTTTTTTTTTAATTAATTCACAATATGTACACATTCATTATTAATCTTATGCCTTATATGAAGAAAGCTTCGTTAATGTTTCTTGTCCTCTCACATTGACAGTTGCTAATTATTACATTACATGAATCACGTAAATTATATAGGCCTATTTTCAATTCAAAATGGCGAAATTAGACAAAAGTTTATTAGTTTGCCTGATTATTTTTGTCGGTAGTTTAACATTTCAATCCTAAAACAGCTGCCAAATATGAAATGTTTAGTTTAGCTACTTACATCTTATCTTGCTCTTTATGACAGTTTACTGAAGCAGCGCGCTGGAATTCGTGCTCAGCACCTTCAGTGAACAAAGCCCGCCTACTTTTGATTGGTCATCTTAAATATTTTGACGTTGATGAGCAAGCGCTAACAGACCGCAGGCAGCTCAGATGAGAAGATCTTGGTGCTGTCCAATATCTTTGCTGCATTAAAGTAGTGTTAATACTATATTAGGCAATTATTTCACAACCTGGGGGGCCTGCACGGCCAACACGGCCAACACTGCACTACAGAGCTCGAGGCGTGGGATGGTAAGCTCTGGACAGGGGGCTAGCTTGGCTTTCCCCAAGACGAAGCTTGTCTTGCAGCTTCCATCAGGACTCAAACTTCTAAGATAAGCTACAGCAGCTATAGCTAGAACAGAGGCATCTGCAAAGATGCAAAGCTCTCTTTGAGAAGCTTCTGTAAGGGAACATTTAGTATAATGCTTAGAGATCTGGAGATGTTGCCAAGGTCCCAACTTCTTAAGAGGCAAAGGCGCATCCCAGTCATGTGACTCAGTTGTGAGTTCTCTTATCAGAGCTTTGCCTCGGATGACAACTGGAGCTACAAACCCAAAGGGGTCGTACAAACCATTCACAGTAGAAAGAACTCCATGTCGTGTAAATGGTTTTGTGTCACTTGACAATTGAAACGTAAATGTGTCGGTTATGAGATCCAACTAACTCCAAGGGTACGCTGTACAGGCACTGCAACCTTGCCAAGGTCCATGTCTCTTCGATTACTGGCTATGACTTCCTTGCTGTTAGAAGCAATTTTGTGCAGCTTCAAATTGGAACATGCCAAGGCTGCTTGGGTCCTCTTGAGGAGATCAATAGCAGCTTCCCCAGATGGTAGTGACTTTAAACCGTCGTCCACGTCCATGAATGCGAAATGTTCTTCCTTGATAGGTTTCTTGGAGAAAGACCGCTGTAGAGATCTGAAGCGATCTAGAGCTTGTCTCTTGTTTGGTAGGTGTCCCCTCTGAGGTTTGAATGGAAGAGGGGCTACCCAGCTATTCCTTTCATCTTTGTAGAAGCCCCCCTTCATTATACGGAGAAAAGTCAAATCTTCAAAGGACAGAGCTATCGGTTCATCATCCTTTGTCCTCTTGAAGACATCCTCTTCTACTTGATGTCCATCTTCTTCCCATACAGGCCTTTTCACAACAACCATAGCTTGAAGGCTTGTCACAAACATTCTCCTTGATGTGATAAGCATTAGGACAACGCTTAAAAAGCGATTGGCGGCCACTATCCAAGGTGTTGGTGAAGAAAACGTTGACTTTATCTGGCTTATGCACCTTTGCCCACTAAGCAGACATTGCCCACTATGACCCAACCAATTTCTAACTTCAAAGCATATGGGGCTTCGCGAGGTCCGTTGATGTACTTCATCACTTTATGTACCTTTATGATGTCTCTTCCCAACAGCATCATGATTGGAGCTTCCTGGTCAATTTCCGGGATCTGTTCTGCAATACCCTACAGATGAGGATGGTGAAGAGCAACTTGCGGGGTGGGTATCTCAGAGCGATCGTCTGGAATGTTATCACACTCTGTTAAGGTAGGTAGAGAATGAATGATTCGACCATCGATGGATGCCACTTGAAATCCATGTGTTCTCCTCCCACTCCTTTGGGAGACCCTAGCACAAGTCTTGAGGTAGTAGGAAGAACTGTCACAATCCACATCAAAAACTTTGAAGAACTCAGATCTTACCAATGATCGGTTACTTTGGTCATCGATAATGGCGTAAACTCGAATAGCTTTCTCCTGCTGGCCACTTGGAAACACTGAGACAAGACAAATCTTGGAACACGTTTTGTCACTCAAATCGCTACCGTATACTTCTGTGCATTTGGTGGACACATCATCTTCAGAAGAATCTTTCTTCTCCCCGCCATAATCTCTAGTGGTTGTGTGACCTTTAGCAGACCTCACAGTTCCTTGCAAAATGTAATGTTGATGATACACACTTAAAGCAAATCCCATTCTGCTTCAAAAAGGCCTTCAATGGATTGCTCTCTAAACCCACAACATTTGTTGAAAGGATGAGGTTTCTTATGTATGGGACAGAACTTTGTCAAATCCATCTGAGCTCCTTGAGCTTCTCCACCTGTAGGCCTCTCAGGAGGGATGTCTGTTTTGAGAACTGAGATGGATGCTCTTTTAGTGTTCCTGAAATGTTCTGGCTTTGAATGCTCGGCTTGAAGAGGAAAGGCAAAGCTAGGATCATTCCGCATACTGGCTTGTTCTACGACAAAGTTAACAAGTACAGAAAAGGGGGGAAAGGGAACTCCGTGTTGTTGTTTGAACGAAGAGTCATCCACTTATCTTGTAAGCTAAAAGGTAGTTTTTGCACTATGTTGGCTATGCCACGTGCGGTGTCCAAACAAGCGAGATCCAGAAGCACTCCCACAAGTATAGGAACAGAGTAAAACAAGGTAAAATATGCATGCAAGTGACAGTTTTTTTATTGAAATTCACTTAGGGAAAAATGGATGAGACTTTAATGTTAAAGGCCTGAAAATAACCTAAATATAAAACTAAATGTCTGATCATGTTTTGATTCAAATTTGAGGATGATACGCTCAAAAATTTAGCTTCTGTAAGCTTTTATGTCAAGAAAAGTCTAGGCGTCCTTTCAAAAAGGCCATTTATTTCAGAACATTTGTAATTGTAAAGAGTAGTTTTTCATTCAAATAAATCTGCAATAAACTGCTAATTATAATGAATATACAGTTACTAAAGCAACTACAGCTACTAAAGCAACTATTTACAGAATTTACAAAGTGTAAAAAACTCATTTAGTTGATAAGAACTGCCTGTCATACAGTCAGCGAGCTGTGTGTGCCTCTCACGAGGTGTGTGCATAAACTGACAGGTGCGCGCCGGTTTGAATGGAAACGTCAGCACTAGTAGTATTCACCAATGCTGTTTACATATACGGCGCAAGATGACGCCTTTTGATTGGTTACTATGTCCATCCATCAAAACTTTGCTGGCAAGGTATTGGCTGGGCATTGACTGGCTTTATCCAATGAAAACCATGGGTGCTATGATTGACACCTTGCCAAGCCTGTAATGCGCTTCCTGGATAAACTGAGTCACCAGAACGCCTGTGATTGAAGGAGAAAGACAAGGGAGGGCTCATATTATGCGGAAGAGTCTACACGACAGGGGAGATCGTCAGAATACTGATTAGAATCGATATTTCATTGAAAATGGACATGATTGATTACTCTAACTCAAAACGCTCATGCAAACAAAGGAGGATTTTTAGTTTTTTCCCCTATTTTTCCATTGTTTTGGATTAAAGAGTGGGATGCATTTTGAAGAGTGGACCCTTACATTGAAATGTATGCTGGTGTTTCTTGGATTCGTCCAATGTGATCTGAACGATAGGAGATGAAAGCTAAGTACTGTGTTTATTTTGTTCATGTTTACATGGCCGGTCCTTCAGCATTTTATTTAACCCTTCCCTCTCTGGTGTATTTATTGCAAAAACAATGAACAATGAACATGAATCTTGAGGGTTTTAGCTTTCAAATGATGCATAGTTTGTGATAGTTGACTGAATATTTGTTATAAAACAAAAGTAAATAAAAGTACAAACACGCCCACGCACCGGTGCGGGATAACAGGTTAAGTATACAAGAGGAATTTAACATATATTGCTAGCATACAATAGGCACATATGAAATAACAGTGCATATGATAGCATACATGGATGTGAAATAAACTGACATCTCAAAATGAGTGATTAACCAGAAGTAATTTTAACATAGACAACATACGTGTGCGTAATAGTTAACGCATGGTAAATGCACAGTACACATATCAGTATGTGAAATGATACTAATGAAAACTTGCACTAAACACAAAATACAATCAAATATAGTTGAATCATATCTTGACATAAATTTACATACCAACAATAACTCCCGAAAGACAAGAAATGTAGCAGATGGCTTAAGATGAACTCACAATAAAGGACAGCTATCTTCCATGCAGCAGATTGTAGCTGGTCTAACACTGATCGATCTAGACGCTGCTGCCCTTAAAGGAATCTCTACTCAAACATCACATATGACAACACACATTCTGATTGACGTGGTTACATGTTTTTTATTCCACCTGTGCTACTAGTCTGGTTACAATCAGATTATTTGGGTCCATGTAAGCACAGCTAATGTTGCTGCTATAGCTTCGGATAGAAAAAAAAAAAAAAAAGACGAGTGTGCAAATGATTTAGGCCCCATTTACACTGTATGGTTCAAGTGACCCAATTCCAATTTTTCCCTCTCATGTGGCACAGATCGGATATGACGTGTGAATGTGTAAGCAGGAAAAAAACGCATGAATTCCGATATCCTCAGATCGGATTCAGGCCTCACTCATATGTGGTAATAAATCCGATATGATTCAGATACGTGCATTTGCGTCTGCCATGTAAGCGGTCAAATCGGATATTCCCCAGTAAATGCGAAAAAGGGACGGAGGCGAATGACGTCAACTCAGGTGGACACGAACTGCGATCACATGACACTAATGGTGCGATGGAAGATGAGAGCAATGTTTTAATGACCTTTAAAGATTGCAAAACATTGAATAATCATTTCATCTGCATCCATTGCGTCCATTGCATATCACGCCGTTTTACTTCCTTTTCCGGGTCAGAACATCTTGGGCTGTTTCACCAGTGTATAGTGTAAATGCAAATATCGGATACGGGTCGCTTTTAAAAGATGATGTAAGCGGGTCGTCAAAAAAATCGGATATAGTCACCAAATCGGAATTGTGCATCAAGACCTGCAGTGTAAATGCGGCCTTAGTAAATAGCAGAGAACAGCATGGCCATTCCTTTCAACAAAAATAAGTAGAGAGTGTATTAGTGTGTGTCAGTGTATGCGCACATTATAAGGTTGCCAAGTAGCCTATGTGATGTGGTTGTGTGTGATTTGGGAATAGGGGAGAGCCTGTACAACGGTAAAATTACCAACTCCCTGAATTTTTTAAACAAGTTTGAATGCTTGCGAGCTCCTATGACAGAACAAAAAATTATCGCACCATGTACATCCAGAATTAGACCATTAACTCTTTCCTTGCCATTGACGAGTTATCTCGTCTTTTAATAGAAAGCGTTTCCCCGCCAAATACAAATAGTTTTTGCGGCTTTCCGTGTTTTCACTGTTATAAGGTAGGGGGCGCTGTTACGCATCTTCTGAAAGAGAACTGAATCTCCTGATTAAAACACAGGTGAAGAAGATGCAGAAACAAGTGATAGCATATGTAAAATAATGCGATCATCAACATTAAACAGCAAATCAAAACTGCCTAACGTTACTGAATGAAGTGTTGACCCAGGACGAGCTATAGGACTTTGGGGGTGTTGATGGACTCGATCTACACAATCTATGTTTTGATCATCGTTCTGAATTTGATCCAGATGTGATTTTCTCAGCTTTTTGCTCAAGATGTTGCTTTTTTATGAAACTTACCCATATTCAAGTGTTGATAAAAAGAATGCATGAAGCTATAATAAAACTTTTTTTTTTTTTTTTTTAAAGCAGAGGGTCTGTTCTTTCTTTTGATATATTGCATGTTCAGATAGTCATACAACAAAATATTCTGGGGACCATGAAATTTTTGTGAAAATGATCAAAAACCTGGGGAACAGCCAACTTAAAAAAACAAACAAACAAACAAACAAACAAATAAACAAAAAAAAAAACAAAAAAAATGCTGGCAGGCTAAAAGTTAATTAATATCTGTTAGTCTCTATGAGTACTTGAATTGTGAAATCCAACCCTGTGGATTGTCTGTCTGGATTGCGTGTGGGTCCAAGAAGATTGCTTTAATGTCTGGATACTGCTCAACAAATTTTTCAACTTTTTCAACATGTCTTCACATCCAGGCAGTCCTGAAACATTTAACCCATTGAAATCAATTTAAATCTATTTAGTCTTACCTAAGTGACCCAGGAAATGATGCTTCAACTTGAACATGGTCTTCATGGACGGGTGTTTTATAAAATTACAAATATAGTGTTAAATAGAAATATTAGCAATAAACATTTTGCTTTAGAATCAGCTATCCCAGGTCAAATAATCTGTCAAACGTTTGTGTTTTCAATAAATGTTTGACAGACTGCACTAACAAACAAACCTTCTCTGAGGTTTCATTTTAGATTTTAAATTAAATGTACCATTCAGGTAGCAGGTAGGGCTGTAGTTTGGGTTAGGCTTAATAATATTGAAATTATTTTTGAATTGGTTTTTTTTTTCTGTCTTTGATTTTGTTTTCATAGTCACGTTCTTCTCAAGTTCAGGTTACAATATTGTATTAAATTGCTCCATACAGTCCTTGGCAGTACGTTTTATTAGTCTTCTGCAGTCTTCTTTCTTGTGGGTCTATGCAGTGTCCATACACATGTGATACATCCATAAACATTACACAGTGATTTTCTCATTTAATCTCAGACATTGCTCCATTAGTCCCTGCAGTTTTACTGTTAGTCCCGGCGAACATGAGCGCAGATCTAGAATGTGAATTTATGAAAAGGTTATCGCCTCCTGTAACAAGCCCACTAATTGAAGAGTATTCTCAGCAGTCCATGAGAAAAGGTTAAACTCCATCTGTTGACTGATTTGCTAAAAGAAAAAAAAATACACCCAATAAACTAATTCACAGAAAGAAAAAAGAAGAAGAAAAAAAAAAAAACCCTGTTTGGAACCTTTTAGATGTTTGGAGAAAGGAACTACACTTATTGCAGGCCATTCATACAACTTATGCATCCTGATTGTCAAGTAAACTGCCGCAATTATGTCCCGCGCTATGGATGGAACCAAACTAGGGTCCATAATCAGATCAAATCAAATCAAATTAAAATTTATTATTAAAGCACAATGAAAACAACAGTAGTTGACCACTGTGCTGTACAAAAACTAAAAATAGACATGCTAAAAATAGACATAAAAATTTATATAAATAATTTAGACCGCAATGCAATTAGAAGGAGGAGAGTATCAAAACACTAATAGGTAATAGAGCCTTATACTCTAGGAAAAGTTATAAGCCTGTGTAAAAAGATAGTTTTTAACAAATTTAAATTCAGATTCTGATTAAACTAATTTGAGGGAAACTGGAAGACAATTCCACAGTTTTGGCTTGACAATAGAAAAAGCACAATCACTCCACAACTTTAATCTAGATCTCGGGACCATCAACAATCTTTGCTCAGAAGACCTCAGAGATCTAAGGAATGTATTTGGATTTAAAAGATCACAGAGATATTTCTTTCAGACTGACTTAAAGAGAGGGGACATAGACTCCTTGTGCTATACCACCGGTCACAATTGTCACCGTCTTCATTTATCTGCAGTCTGACAACAGAATAAACCATGTATTAATATAGTTTCAATATGTATGTATAGATAACCTTTTCATGATGATGTGTGCAAAAAATGTATGAGCTATTCAAAAATTAACTTAGAAAACTTGCCTGTTATGTCTGAGCTTCGATTGTGTCGTCATCATTGTGTTAAGATGGCAGTACCAGGAAATAAATGTGTGTGGTCACATGAACAATGTTACACCTGCCCAGAACTCATGTAGACATCTTAAATTTGCATTATAAATGAACATGTGCTTCATAATAGAAGTTGCTTTTTAAAAAAAAAAAAAAAATGGATTTGACTACATAATTGCACAGTTTATCAAATTTGAGTGCAGAATCGAAGATAACACCCATTTTTCACAGAAGGTTTTACATGGGAGTCCAGATCTCCCAAATCACAATCAGAGGTACCTCAATATTCCTGGGTCAACAACCTTCACTGCAGGCCTTAACTGTCAAGTCTCATTTGTTTGTTCCTTGCTCACAGAGAGGGCATTGGATCAGGCCACGGTAGTATGAACCAGAGAACTATCTGCTTTCCTGACCTTCGAGAACTTTCTATCACGCTTCTGAAAGTATTCAAACATCCCACGGAAGGCCTGGAGGACGGGGATCAACTGCTTACTCTGCCACAGGGACGAACCACCGCAGCGGAATGCGCTCTCACATTCCACACTCTGGCTGCCCAAACAGTGTGGGTGGATGACATGCTTAAACTGCTCTTCCACACAGGACTGAATCCTGAATTGCAATCCGAATTCACATACTGGGATGAGATAATCTCAGATAGATAATTTCATTCACTCCTGTAGACTCCCTAGAGTTCCACCAGTACAGAATTTAATGGAATAGTAAGTAATGGAGGAGAAAGAACTCATGGAAATTAAACACACTTGACTCTCTGCCGAGGAAAGAACTCAGAGAATCAGACACCAGCTGCGTATGTACTGTGGCCAGGCAGGACACTTCTGGACAACCTGTCCCATTCGGCCGTCCCGAGGAGACGCATTGGTGGTGAGTACATTTACATCCTTTCTTCCTCTTATATCAAGTAGTGTGGTACCAGTAACCTTAATGTTTGCTATGTTATATTTAATAAATAATCCACTTGGGAGTTGTAAGACCATAACAAGCAAAGGTCCAAGCAGGCTTTGAGAAGTGTGGTCTCATTATCAACTTTTATTCCTCCTGCTGACACTAGCCAGGTAATTAGTGAACCCCAGAGACATTCCAGGTGGGGGAAGGTGGCCACATGCAGCAGCGCAGCTGGAAGGGCCTCAAAGTCACAACCAGTCATGTTGTGGCATCCCATTTGGGAGACCACAACCAAGTCAGACTAACACCACTGAAGTTCGTCCTTCTTTAACCTGGAAGAACTTGTTGCAGCTTTACCACCATCGAACTACTAAACCATCAAGACTTTCTTCTGAGACTGCATATCCGGACACTCGTTCAATGGCTAAGGCATTGTGCAAGTATCGTACCTTTAACTAACTAAACAGAGGTTTAGTGTAAGCTGTAGACCCAAGGTGCTAAATTACGAAATGGATGGTTTTTGTTCAGGTGGTTAACTGACTCTTAGCTTCAGTCCCGTTTCTGTTTTGGTTTCATTCATTCACTTTCCATTTTACGCATGTGTGAATTGTGTGCAGGTGTTTTTCTAGACCAGTGTTTCTCAACTGGTAGGTTGCCACCCAAAAGTGGGTCGCAAAAAAGACCGTTTTGAGTGGGTCGCGGAGTGTGCAGTCAAAGAAACAACAACAACAAAGAACGTAATTTTAAATGTTTTTCTGATACGTGCATGTAAAAAATTCATTTTTTTTACATGCATTAAAAAAATGCATGTAGAAATGCATTGTCCTGAGAAAAATGAGAAAAATGCATTGAAAAATGAGAAAAATGCATTGTCCTGATTCAGTATCTGCTGTTAGATAAGATGCTGTCTCAGGATATATGTCAGTGTCATTATTCTAACATTATTTTCATAACTTGTTACGAAACAAAAAGTCTCTCATCTCAGAAAAACTTTCCTGTCCTGTCAGACGTTATACTGTGCTCGCAGCGCACACTCTTCAATTGCACACACAAATGCACTGTATCACTTCACTATATATAAAGAACAAAATAAATTACGAGCATGTAGTTACGTTGTCAATTAGTAAGTCATGAAATAAAAGTAAAATACCAATAAATCACGCAAGGGGTATGTTGTGTGTTAGCTGGGAAGGATTTGCATACAGGTAATGTTAATTCTATTCATCAGAATCAGTGTCCATGTTTTAGTACAACGCAGGGAGTGTCACAAGGTCGCTGGCCAAGCTATGGCCCAAACCAGTGACGATCAGGGAAACTAGTTCACTCATATTGAGGAGGGGGCAATGTCTTGCTTGTCGGTTGTGGTGGTGTTCGTGTCAAGCCCAAGTGTATCCACCAGCTAAAGATGTGTGTATGGACATTCGGCTATCATACCTACCTTGGTTGTACCAGGACAAAAAAAAACAAAAAAAACAGTTAATTGTGGGTACTAACGTGATCAAGTACCTTCTCAGTCAACTTAAACAGTCCCAAAGCTATTGGCATGTCATGAACCAGCCAAATTCTACAGGAGAACCAGAGATTCAGTGGTTCTTGAGTATGCTGTCTGGGCATAACAGATGGGAAGGTGGTAGTATCCCAACCGTTGTCAGTACCGTTAAGCTCACTCAAGCCATCACGCTTTTACCTCAGCAAGAGCACCTTGTGTGGGGCAGGCTCCCAGCAAGTTCCACTGTTTCTGTGGGTAGTACTGTGTTGCGCAGTCTAAGGCAGGTGTTCTTGTCAGGCGTGTTTTAGCCACATTACCTGGTGACAGATGGGTGCCGGTTAAGGTGATCAACCCATCCAGTAAGCCGGTCACTGAATGCTAAAATAGCCGATGTATCTCCTGTTTTGGTGGTCAAAGACCTGGATGTGCAACCCGGGCATGGTCATGGACAGACTGTGAGTGTGCAGATCCAGTCTGTCTCCTCTAGTGCAGAAACGAGTAGTTTCCCTCTGATTTCCGCGTCGCACTGCAGAAGCTTGGTCTTAGTGAAAAGAAAATGATTACGAGAAAAGGGACATATACAGGGTTCTAAATTAACTTTTTTGATCACCAGCCAATGTGGCTGGTAACTTTCTAAAGTTACCAGCCAATCAGAATTTCCACTAGCCAAATTTTTTCCGGTGAAAATAAGAGAAATTATGAGTGCCACTGAATGCATTTGATCATTTTATTAACATTGTTGGCATGAAAAACACATATGAAGTACAATGCATACAACAAAATATACACAGAAAGTGCAAACATTTCAAGTTTGGGATCTATCTATCTATCTATCTATCTATCTATCTATCTATCTATCTATCTATCTATCTATCTATCTATCTATCTATCTATCTATCTATCTATCTATCTATCTATCTATCTATCTATCATCTGAATCACATGTCTTCAGAGCTCTTCTTCTTCTTCAGAGGTGCCATCAGAATCTGAGCCACCCTCTGTTCCTTTTGTTCCATGTTTGCGCACAAAGTCAGGCCTGCGTGAGCGCAAACTGTCACTCTTTACCTGCTTCATAACACTGAACCCTCTTTCACAGTCAGATGTAGTTGCAGGGATGGTGAGGAGAGCATCAAAAAGATCAAGGACATCAGGACACCGATGGCGCAGCATTCTGTTCACGGTAGGCCAGGTCTTCTCAAAGGTTCCTGTAGCAGGGTGAGACAGAAAATTTGCATTATACACTTGCAAACAATTATACATTTTCAAATGCAACTTTAGTTATTAAAAGATGGCATCAAATTTGGATTGTGCCTTTAACAAATTACATTTACTCTGATTCCTGATAAACAAAATAAAACTGTCTCACAATATTACACATTTCTATAGAGCTTGGGAACTTTTCAAGCACTTGTTTAAAAATGCTACTGATAAGGTACATCAGATTTTTTTTCTCAAACATCATTCTCCAAGTACCTTGGCTGAATCCTGCTGTGTACAGTTCAGTCTTGAGAATTGTCCATTGATCAGGGATCAACTCCACATCCACTCCAGCAGACAGTAAAAGAGGTCGGAAGTGACTGATGAGTTTGTTTACCTCTTCATCACCAAAATCTGAGAACAAAAGGGAAAAAAATTAATATAAAGTTAAGCAGTTGTCTTAAAAAATAAAATGCGTAAAGATTTGTTCTTTACATTTGAATTGCTAACCTGAACTTGTGTCTGCCTCTGGCTAGCACTGGAAACTGGTCAGCCGCATCGCCTGCAGGACACCACTGTTCACATCACTAAATCTAGCAGTGATGGACCGGCACAGAGAATCGATTAGCTCATTCTTTGCCTTGTCATGCTGGTCGGCATCAGTAGGCTTCAGGAGGACTCCCTCATAGGTGTCTGTGTCCAGCACTGCTTTCAGCTTAGGCCCAGGTCTACAGTTGTGCAGAGATAGATGGATGGGCGTCTTTTTATTTATTTTTATTTATACTGAGGTGAAAACACACCAACACAACCTAAAATCAAATCATAAATTGTAGGATAGATACATACCTTGACTTGTACTTTTCTATGACAGCCTGAGTGGAGGAAAGGCAGCTCTGAGCTTCAGCCAGGGTTGACACTGACCTCTGCAGTGACTTGGAGAGGTTGCTCAGTTGATAGATGGTGTCATGGAGAAGGCAGCAAAACCTGAGCACTCCACCATCCTTGCCTATGTTGAGGAACCCCTTGGCTTTTGCCCTTAGAACAGTATTGATGTTCGTGGCCTCCTGGGACTACAAACAAAACAACTGCATTATATTAGACAGCATTTAAAACTGATGAAGAGAAAAAGAAAGCAAACATTAAATAATCCATCTACACTGCTGGTTTTAGTAGGCTATAAATTAACATACCTTCTCCTCTAGGTGGCGTACAATGCCAGCATATCCCCTGAGGAAATGGTCAAGTGATTTGAAAAGATGTGGTAGCCACCGGGTTCCTCCTACTCTGGTTGGCATCAAAGCCTTCATGTGGAGCTCCCTGAAGTGTTGCTTTAGGCTGGCCCTGTTCACTCCACTCTTATGATATAAGGTGTAGAGTCCACTCAACAGGTCCTCAACTTTCCTAGTCATCACATTTTTTCTTATTCCGTCTGAAAAGGCAAGCTCTAGCTTATGGGCCATGCAGTGGATCCCCAGCACATTTGGCCTGTCTGCATGCAGTTTTGTAACTACACCATTGTTTACTCCTGTCATTACAGATGCTCCATCTGTGGTGATTGCCACTAGCTTGTTCTTCCAATCAGAGCTGACTCCACTTTCCATTATACTCCACACTGCTTCAGCTATATTTGTAGCATCTGGCTCTGAGACAGCTTTTACCCCGACAAAATCAACTTTGACCTTCCCCTCACTGGCACTCCTGACATAGACCATTTCTTCTTCCATCACTGCACTGTCCAGGGATCCATCTGACATGAGCGAGATGAACTTGCCATCTGATAATCTTGCCCTCATCTTTCTTCTCTCATCCTCTGCTATGTAGTGTATGAACTCTTTTGCCTGGTAGTCATTTGTGTATGTCTCTCCTATCTTCAAGCCTTTCTTCCTGTCCACCCTGAAATAATTTTTTGTATAAATGAAGCCACTGTTAGCACCTACAACAATTTTTTTTTTTTTTTTTGAAACCCCCAAACGTAAAGTTTCATCTGTGTCTATGGAAGCACTCTGAATCGTATTAAATGCACTGTTTCTGAAACATGTAAATAGTAACGTTAATTCACTTACTCACACATCCATGCGAAGTCGGTGAAACCGATGGCCTGGGCATTTCGAAAAAGTAGCTGCATCTTCTCCAACTCAGACATCTTCAATAAAGCGAGGCTTCTCCCAGCAAGGCTCTCATCAATACGACCTGTCTTGGCAATTTTAATCCTTAGGCTCTCCTGATGACTTCGGGCACTCTCATGGTCCTTTACTGCCTCAACTTTAAAAATGATTAGTTCCCACCATGAAATTGTTCGTTTTGTTTTTTTCTTTCGCGTACATGTGGCAATCCTGACAAAACACGGCGACATTTTCGTGATCAAACACAAGCCATTCATGACCCGTCAGCCATTAAATTTTCTTTTCTTCGTTTCTCTGTCGATATCCTCATCCCCTGCCTCGTTCCTCTTCTCGCCCCCAGAAATCTGTCCCAACCACCGCCGCATTTAGTTTAATCTTAACTTTTTACTTTACTAGCTAACTCCCTCCTCTTTCAGTCTATGCTCCCTGCTCTGGCTCCGTTCGTTCTTCTTCTTCCTTGTGTTTTCTGGTGGACGCTCTGTTCGTTTCCATGGTTTCTCGCGCTGGTTTCACTACAAACTGCGCGCAGCCAATAGGCATATGAAACGTCATTGCGTGTTCATGGGAAATGTAGGAAGTGCTGCCAGGGGGATAAATGACCGAGAACAGAGCCTTATGTATCATGCATGTAATGCCTCATGCATCACCGGCCAAACTGGCTAGTACGTTTTTATTAACACCCGCCAAAATGAATTTTAACCCGCATTTGGTGTTAATTTAGAACACTGGACATATAGTGCCACATTTTGGGAGACATGTTATGGAGGTGCTTTGCTGTTGCAGGAAGTAGAAATAGAAATATTGTAATAGAAGTAGAAATACTGACTGTATGAAGGACCCCTAGTGAAAAATAAATAAATATATATATTTGAAATACATTTATGCTAAGTACACTACAAAACATTTGCATATTACATACTTAATATAAATACCCTGCAATGGTACTAAATTGGTATACTTAAAGTCTGTTAAATTGGAACAACTAATTTTGTACTTAATGTACTTTAGTTAACCGGAAATAGTGCTGAGGTCCAGCTAAAGATATACTTAAGTATATTTGATTGTGCTAAAGTGGAACTATTGCAAGTATACTTCAGGTACACTTTAAATATCTTGCATTTAAAGACTAATATTATACAGAGATCACACTATCCTCACTAATAGTGATATTAAAACACATTTTAGGCTTAATATTAAGAAATGTGCATAAAGAAGTACTCCAAATAAACTTTAATTATAATATTTATATAAGTGAGTCTCAAGCGATATGTCAGTAAATATGTTAATGGATTTGTTGTATACTTAGTATGAAATTAATATATTTTAAATAAATTTTGGTCTAGGTTTTCATCATGAATTCTTTGAAGTATCAAGCCATTTTGTCAAAGATGGTGATGCCTTCGGTGCAGAGACTGAAGCTTGATGATCAGTGGACTTTCCTCCAGGACACTTTCCTTGAGTGGCCTGTACCGTCTTCAGATTTAAATCTCATTGAAAATATTTGGTGGAATTTGAAGAAAGCAGTGGTAATGTGAAAACCATAGATAATCAGTGATCTGGAAGTTTTCTCAAGCGAGGAATGGGCCAGTATCACAGTAGGGAGGTGATAGAAACACTTACAGTCAGCATTTATTGGAGGTTATAAAGAATAAAAGTTTCTGCAAAAAAATGTGACTTTTGGGGGTTAAATAATTTTGTACATGAATGTTTAGAGCTAATTAGATTTGTTTTTTTCCATTTTTCATCAACTTTACGTTGTCAGAATCACTCAAATGTGTATTAATAAACTTTAAGTTTAACTTAAGTTTATCTGTGTAATAATTAGGGGTTGAACGACTTCAGATTTTTTAAAGTCGACATTTATGTAATGAAAGTCGAGTCGACGTCGACTAGTCGCTGATGACGTCATTAATGAACAAATAAGCCTGAACCTCGAGCTGAGACTCGAACACAGGGTTATTTTTTTTTTTTTTTGTGCACAGCTGATAGGACACAGCACTGCCCAAAAGGTTATTGCTCCTACATAACAGCTTTTGTTTATCAATTCTTTTGTCTTTGGGTCGTTATATTTCTCACAGATTTTCTTTCAGATTTCGTTCTGAATCAGATACAGATAAAGTAGCCTAGTAAAGATTAGGCTACATCTATATGAATGCATTAGTGAGAGAACGATTGCGTATGAATTAATTCTACCTGGCAGCATCTCTCTACTAATAGTGAAGCTGTGAGTTTTAGTTATCAAGAAATATATGCTAGAACTTTTCAATTTCTAAGCTATTTTATTGATAAATCACAGAACAGTGTTGACAATGTGTGGTTTGTGAAAACAAATTAAGTAACTGATTGTTTGGATTTTATTTACTACACACCATAATCCAAATATACATAACGAAGGACACATTATTGAGCACATTGATCTAAACGGAGAGACTTGAACATTTGCACACATTTGTGCCATTCCTGAAACAGTTCCTGCTCAACATACCTGTCATTTCCAAGGTGTTTTCATTTTCATTTTACCATGTTCATGCTTGCTGTATTGGTACAGTGCTCTCAGAGAAAAACAGCTTGAAGAGACTTGAGAAAGTTTGAGATATCAGGACTCATCAGTGGCATCAGGTCCCTGTAAAAAAACCCAACAAAACAACTGTGAACATACTAATATTAGGAGCAACTAGGGCTGCATCTAATTGTGATTTTTCTGGTTAAAATTGTGATTTAAAATTCACAAAAAATATAAAGAACACCAGGTTTGTTGTGCTTACTTGTAGGGCTGCATAAAATAATAGTTTTATTTTACAGAAAACCTTTATTTTTTGGGAAAATGCAGACGGCCAATAACTATAAATTATTAGAAATGTTATGTATGTTTAATTCATACTGGAAGCCGGAGGGCGCCCTCATGCAGAAAGTCCAAATATGCCTCACAGAAGTGAAATAACATGATGTTCCAGGATATCCCTATCTCTGTAGCTAGAAACGCTTTGACATTAAATATGAAGACAATAAACACATGACTGCAAGAGTATATGGTTTATCTGTGTTCTTCAAGCCATCTCAGGTATTTTCATAAGAATAAAGTATATTTATGATGCAATTCCAATTGACCTAGCATTAATTATATATAGAATACTTCAAAATAATATACTGTCTTCCTCATTCTGTGAAAAGAAGCCACTTCAGATCCCAAATGGAAATTATTTCAAACACGTATGATGTTATGAAGTGAGCGCGTTTTGCTTTTTAAATGCACATCATAAGTGACTCAAACTTACAACTTACAGAGACCATTTACTCTATGAAACATTATTGTTTAGCACAATATAAACATCTACGTTTGAGCAGATATTCACGAACACAGTATTTCACAGTAAACACTGTCTAAACATTCTAATATGTTACAGTTTATGTAACAATAATATGTTAACTAATATAAGTGAGAATAAAATTACTTACCTCTGCTGGATATCAATCGCGTTCTTCTTCTTCTGAGGTAAATCCAAGGTAAACTCACAGCGTCTTCCAAACTTGATGAAAAGCAGAGGAATGATGAAGCTTGATGTTTTGAGGTGATGGCGGCGTTTTCAGGTTCCGTGCCTCACACATGGACGATTTGCGTGTCAAATACTACACTGCGTGTGGGTAATACAATATTGTAACTCATTACTTTTAAAAGTAACTTTTCACAACACTGGCCAGTGCATGTCCTTTCTAATCTAAACTGGATATCTGGGGGAGGCGAGGCTATCCTAACAGTTTACAAATGAGAGTTAGTTGACATGAAGTTGCAAATTAGAGTTAGTTGACATGTAGTTGCAGAGTTACTAGTAGAATGTCTAAAGTGGACTATTAAAATAAAGTATAACCAATAGGGATGTAACAGTACACAGAAGTCACTGTTCAGTACTTACCTCGGTTTTGGGGTCACGGTTCGATACAAGTTCGGTACAACAGGGAAAAGCAACAAATCCCCAATGCTTTCTTTTCATATATTTTGAACAGACAGTAGTGCAGATTACAGTTTGTTCCACCTAGCGGCATGTAGTCCCTACTGAGGGAGTTGGTACTGTACAGCTTTCTTTAATGTATTAAGCACTAAGCAGTAAACAGAATGCACTCTTGCATAGGTCATATTTTTTGTAGGGCTGATAAAAAACAAAAGGTATTTGGTCACAATCAGCAAAAAAACTGAAAAGCATCTCTTGTGTTATAAAATTATAAAATAAATAGAATAATGAACAATAAAACTTGTGCAAAGATTAGTTTTTGCACTCCTTTAGTCTTTTTCTGTCTAGCTCCGTTGATTTGCACATCTGGATGATGTCGTCTGATATGTGTTAGCATGAGTGGGCCTGGGGGGCCTAGGCCCCCTCATTTACATGTTCACCCCCCGAGATTCCTGATTGCTTAAAAAAAAAAAAAAAAGGAATTGTTGATTTGTTACTCTAACAAATAGATTTACCAATGATGTGCAGTAAAATGCAACAGCTGTTTGTTTGATTAGCCTACACTCTCATTTTCTCTGTGCATGAGAGTTCATTAACATGCAGAGATGGGGGCAGATTTAGTGATTTGGGGGCCCCATGCAAAATATAGGAATAGGGCCCTATACAATTGCACGCATTTGTTTTCATAGAATATGTGTACATGACCAGATTTTCCCCGTTTCACAAAATACACTTATTCATGACTTTTTACTGGAAAACAAGAAAAAGATACTCATTAAGAATATAACATTATTGGAGTGCACTTAATAAGATAAATGGTTCCAGTGTCAGAATCAATAACTCAAATTATGTCTCTTACAAACATAATAATGTAATTTGTCCCAGTATAAACAGAATGATGAATCAGGTACACTAACATACCAAACGTGATATTTTGTGTGTTTCTGATAAAGGGTAATCTAAAGATTGATATTGAGTATGCATAATTCCATGTAGCATTCCTTTGCTCTCTGTTTATTGATTGATTGATTGATTGAACATGACCTTTTTTGAATCACAGTATAACAACACTTACAGTGGGGAGAACAAGTATTTGATACACTGCCGATTTTGCAGGTTTGCCCACTTACAAAGCATGTAGAAGTCTGTAATTTTGATCATAAGTACTCTTCAACTGTGAGTGACGGAATCTAAAACAAAAATCCAGAAAATCACATTGTATGATTTTTAAGTAATTAATTTGCATTTTATTGCATGGCATAAGTATTTGATACATTAGAAAAGCAGAACTTAATATTTGGTACAGAAACCTTTGTTTGCAATTACAGAGATCATACGTTTCCTGTAGTTCTTGACCAGGTTTGCACACACTGCATCAGGGATTTTGGCACACTCCTCCATACAGACCTTCTTCAGATCCTTCAGGTTTCGGGGCTGTCGCTGGGCAATACGGACTTTCAGCTCCCTCCAAAGATTTTCTATTGGGTTCAGGTCTGGAGACTGGCTAGGCCACTCCAGGACCTTGAGATGCTTCTTACGGAGCCACTCCTTAGTTGCCCTGGCTATGTGTTTCGGCTCGTTGTCATGCTGGAAGACCCAGCCACGACCCATCTTCAGTGCTCTTACTGAGGGAAGGAGGTTGTTGGCCAAGATCTTGCGATACATGGCCCCATCCATCCTCCGCTCAATACGGTGCAGTCGTCCTGTCCCCTTTGCAGAAAAGCATCCCCAAAGAATGATGTTTCCACCTCCATGCTTCATGGTTGGGATGGTGTTCTTGGGGTTGTACTCATCCTTCTTCTTCCTCCAAACATGGCGAGTGGAGTTTAGACCAAAAAGCTCTATTTTTGTCTCATCAGACCACATGACCTTCTCCCATTCCTCCTCTGGATCATCCAGATGGTCACTGGCAAACTTCAGACGGGCCTGGACATGCGCTGGCTTGAGCAGGGGGACCTTGCGTGCGCTGCAGGATTTTAATCCATGACGGCGTAGTGTGTTACTAATGGTTTTCTTTGAGACTGTGGTCCCAGCTCTCTTCAGGTCATTGACCAGGTCCTGCCGTGTAGTTCTGGGCTGATCCCTCACCTTCCTCATGATCATTGATGCCCCACGAGGTGAGATCTTGCATGGTGCCCCAGACCGAGGGAGATCGTGTACCATCATCTTGAACTTCTTCCATTTTCTAATATTTGCGCCAACAGTTGTTGCCTTCTCACCAAGCTGCTTGCCTATTGTCCTGTAGCCCATCCCAGCCTTGTGCAGGTCTACAATTTTATCCCTGATGTCCTTACACAGCTCTCTGGTCTTGGCCATTGTGGAGAGGTTGGAGTCTGTTTGATTGAGTGTGTGGACAGGTGTCTTTTATACAGGTAACGAGTTCAAACAGGTGTAGTTAATACAGGTAATAAGTGGAGAACAGGAGGGCTTCTTTAAGAAAAACTAACAGGTCTGTGAGAGCCGGAATTCTTACTGGTTGGTAGGTGATCAAATACTTATGTCATGCAATAAAATGCAAATTAATTATTTAAAAATCATACAATGTGATTTTCTGGATTTTTAGATTCTGTCTCTCACAGTTGAAGAGTACCTATGATAAAAATGTACCTCTACATGCTTTGTAAGTGGGAAAACCTGCAAAATCGGCAGTGTATCAAATACTTGTTCTCCCCACTGTATATCTATTTAGACTTACAAACATCCTGTTACAACAAAGTAACAACTAATTGTACATATGAGCATTACTATGTGTCAGAGTTTCCAGTGTATAGTGTTCACATGTATAGTGACCCTACAGCAAGAAGGACATTCAAGAAAATCCTCTTTGCCATCAAACAGGTTCTCCCCACTCAGTGACACACACTCTAAGAAACCTGTTGAAAGTGCAAAGCTGCAAATATTGTTATTCGCATCTGCACTAATGTTGTCCGACATCGCCAGTCAGAGATCACTAAACATAACATTAACAAGGTGTGTGAACTCGCAAGTAAATTGTCAGACACTATAATATGCTCTGGCCCCCTCCCTGTTCACCGGTGTGACGAGATACGCTGCAGACTACAGCTACATTGGACAGATATTCTACATGAATATGGTGAAGGTGAGCTCACTAACTGGATGCAGGTAAGTTTTTTTCTCCAGTGCATATAAATGCCAGGTATGTGATGTTCACTTATATATTTGGATTTGTTTACAGGTATTACAATATGAAAATATGCCTTTGACCCTCATTTATATTTTGATTATATTGTTAACTATATTGTAAATAAAAACAAACAAAAAATAGATCTATTTTTTTTCCTCACATTCTTTTTGTAGTTCCCTCTCAGTCACATTCCTCATTGATAGGCCATTTAGGGAAGGGGTCATTGTCTCCTCAGGTGTGAATCACATCATTATTCATGATCATTAATGCTTTCTCACTTATGGACTTTCCAAACAAAAAGTGTCTTAAAAATTAAATCAATATGTTGTTTTATGTTAATGAGTGGGCAGGATGATTTTTACATAATTTTGTAACATAAAATCCAGTACTCAAATGTCTTGTTAATAAAATGTTTAGTATGTGTTTTATGGCCTTATTTCAGTGACTTATTTTTTTTCAACAACTACACATAAACAATATTTTCTCAAAATTACAAACATGTACATACATGTTTCTTACATATTATGGTAGCAGAGTTAGTGTAATCAGACTTTATCCATTAATATGCTTATAAGCAACTGAAAAAAGCACAAATGTCAGGGCATGTAAAAACTTCTCCAGGGCCCCAAAACCCCTTCAGACCCCAGAGGGTTAAGTTGGCTGTTATTAAACCTCTTATTAAAAAACGCGACTTGATCCTAGAGAACTAGTTAATTACAGGCCAGTTTAGAATCTCCCTTTTCTGTCAAAAACACTAGAAAATGCAGTATTGTCACAACTGTTTCTTTTAAGAAAGAAATGATATCTGTGAGGATTTCTAATCAGGATTTAGACCATAACATAGTACTAAGACTACTCTCATTAGAGTTACAAATTATTAGCTCTTATCATCCGATCGTGGTTGTATCTCATCTTTGCAAATATTAGTCTGTCCATTGAGATCCCATTAATCAGGTCCATATTCAGATCAGAGGGTGGACCTGCACCTAGACACGACCAAAACACAGCCCTGAATGTCAGCAGAGACTGTGTCTACTAAACAATCCCCTGTGAAGGCCTCGTCGACATGACAGCCATCGGCACAGATCCTCAGTAAAGACCACAAGAACCAGATAGGTCCTCCACACAGACCCTGTGACCAGCTTCATCTCCATATCGGCGTGATGAACGTGATCTTCAAGCAAAAGGAACCGTATGAATATTTGAATGCTACCAATACCGATCTGAAATCTGACTTGTGATGCAGCCTGAATCATAATCACACATGTTCGTTTGTTGGTCAGAGGAGAACTAGCCCCCTGACTGAGCCTGGTTTCTCCTAAGGTTTTTTCTTCATTCTGTCACCTGATAGAGTTTGGGTTCCTTGCCACTGTGGTCTCTGGCTTGCTTATTTAAAGACATTTAATATTATTGATCTGACTGTACTGACACTGTTGTATGAGAACTGAACTGAGCTGGACGATGACATCATTTTTACAGAACTGCTTTATAGATTAAATGAGCTAGTTTAATAATTGATGATCTTTACAACGGATCTGAATTAACACTGAACTGACTTCAGCTGAAAAACAGCCAAATGCATAATATTCCTGTTATCACTGTAAAGCTGCTTTGAAACAATCTGTATTGTATAAAGCACTATAAAAATAAAGGTGACTTGCCTTGTCTTGTTTCTAATTAGTCTAGTTAGTGTGGGAATACACATTTAAGAATATGTTTAAAATCTGCTGATTATATGTCCTGACATATCATCAAATGAAAATCTAAGGTGACCTGCATTGTATTGGGCATTCAAGGTGCATGATGGCATCAGTGTAGTGAACAGACCATTCCAGGGCCCAGTTTTATGTAACATCATCAGATAAGGATGATAGGACAACTGACACCTCTTAGAAGTCCAAGAAGAAGAACCCTTGGTACCAAGCCCAGGAAAGACAGAACTTCTCATTGGTCCACATGCAGTTTCTGCCCTTTACCCATCTTGAAAAAAATTCCTAAGATTTAGGACTGCCATAAAAAATCCTTACGACCCTTTGGATGCAGCAGAGGTGGCTGAAACAAAGAATCCATTCATAACCATGTTTGGAAATCTTAAAATTAATGTAAATTACAATACATCAATTTTATACTTATTCAGATAAATAAGTATTCTCAGTGACAGCTATTCATAGTACAACATCTTACTCTTACAAATAAATGCATGCATGACAGTTCAATCTTTTTTCATTATATGGTCAGAACAACAAGGTGTTCTGGTGGTGGTTTTCCATGTTACATAATCTTTATTTGTTCAGCAGAAGTTTGAGTGTGTAGCAGAAGAGTAGGCAAGCTTTGGTAAGCATAGTTCCCATGCATAGTTCCCATTCAGTCGGTCACTTCCGACACCACGTCGGAGACCGACGAATAGGAATCTCGTTAGTGAGAGCCAATCTACTTTGAGTGTAACTAAACGAGCCAATGCACATTTGCATGCAATGATTGCACCAGCTGCTCATGCCATGCAGCGCGGGTATAAATGAGCCACAGGTGCTTGCATCAAATCAGCTTTTTGCTTCGGAGCCGAGTGATGGATGGTTTGTCCTGGAATCGTGTGTTAACATTATAACAAGTCAAGCTCTTCGAGTGGACCTCTCCTCGTTTGGTGTTGGAGTGAAGGCACTGCAGCGGGGTTGCTTTTCTCTCTTTCTTTTTCTATTTCGTTTTATTGAGCAAAAACAAAAGGCTGTTCTCACAGCTGGTTCGGTGCACTGTTAAGAGCGCTGAAAAGCTGTTTTCACGGCTGGTAAGAGATCGCCTTCTATGAGAAAGAGAGCATGCATGACAGGCTGCACATTTTCCCTGTCTGTGTCGCCGCGACTATCCCCCTGTGTGCTTCAGCACCCCGGAGAGCAGTTTCCCTAGAAGAGCTACACAGATAGAGATTGCGTCTTTTTAAAGATGACATTCTATCTGGGTGTTTCTGGATGTGGTTGTTTCCTGTCCTCACTGATGGCCACGAGCACAGTTTCACATGTCTGGCTATATGCATGCTGAGAACATATATTTCACATGAGAACATGACCACGACGGCACGCCGGTCGCAACTTTCTTTATCCGGGAAGCTTGAGTCCCCTTTGTTGTTGGCCAGCTGCCGCTTGTGTGTAAAAGCACAGCCGCGGGTCTAGCTTCCATAGGAATGAACTGAAGCTCAACTTCCATAGGAATTAATTGAAAACGCTTGCTCGGCTCCGTGCCAGTGGACATGCACCATTATAAATGCCCGTTTTTTACTTTCACACTGAAAAGATCTCATTCTATGTAATTTCTTCTCCCAAGAACCAGATCATTCTTGGTCATCCATGGTTGGCTATCCATGACCCTAGTATTTCCTGAAATCAAGGTGAAATCACTAAATGGTCTCTTTATTGCCACAAACATTGTCTTAACTCAAAGATGACCTTCCCATGTTTTACCACAAGTGTGGAAAGCCCAGATACCTCCACAACAACAGTGATTCCAACTGAATATTCAGAATTCTCAGAGGTCTTTAGCAAAGCAAAAGCAACTCAACTACCTCCCTATCGTCCATGGGATTGTGCCATTGAACTTCTCCCAAATACTACACCTCCCAAAAGCAAAGTTTACCCCTTGTCACATCCAGAGACTTGGGCCATGGAAAACTACATTGAAGAAGCCCTGGCATTAGGCATTAGTGATGTGTCATTCATGAACGATTCGTTCATTTTGAACGAATCTTTATTATGACTCAGGAACAACGAGTTGTCTCAGAGAGTGATTTGTTTATTTTGTGTTGACCGTTCATGCACACTTGTCCCCATAGGTTCTGTACAGGAAACAGAAATGATCTGAGTCGTTCATTCATCACATCACAGCCACATAGGCTGAATGCAGTCTGTACCGAAACAGAAATAATTAGTTCACCTCTTGAGTCTTCGGGTCCGAGTCATTCGTTCTTTTGTCACGTGACAGTACAGCCATATTGGATGCAGAAATTAGTTAATAATTCACAACCTTCCTCAAGCACATAGTTCGTTTTTTAAACTTAGTGTTTTACTAAATAAAAATCAGTTAAAAGGATTTATGCATACTTTTGAGTCACTCACTATGTTTTTTAGTCCATAATAAATCACCTAAAAAGTTTACAAGTTCTTTAATTGAAAAGTCACATGTAGTTAGATAAGCACTGCATTACTACATTACTACAGCATTACTTTAACACTGTACACACTCTTGATTTTTATTAATTTTTGCCAACAAAGCTTTAGAGCAAATTGGATAACTATCCAAAAATGAATTAAATCAATTTAAATAAAATCAATTAAAATTAAAAGGACACTATAAAACCACAGAGCCTAATAGCCATAACTTAAATCACAATATAAAGCCTAAAAACAATATTGCACAACAAGCTGGGCGTTTCAAATAAATACAAAATAATCTTATAACACACTATGGCTATATTTTAGGGCCTGCTTTAAGGCATGTTTGCATAATAAAAAACAAGATCCCGGACCTTGGACTGGCTGAGCCTGTTTCTTCTGTCTGAGATAATCTGCCCAGTTTTAGAAAAAAATCTTTCAGATGGCACAGATGTGGCCACAATGACCTCAGAAAGGCTTTTGTACACAGGTAAACATCTCTACCATGCCAGAGGGTCTGGCGTGCGGGGTAAGAGTGGCTCGACAAGGTAGGCCCGCATCTCCATCATAGCATCTGACGTAGTTGAAGTAGTAGGAGAAGGCCTCAAGCTTGCTACCCTCTCATTAAAGTATTCCCAAAACTTGGCCTTTGCACTGACAGTCACACCAGAATCTGGAGGATTCTTCTCTTCACTCTGAGTTGGGTTAATAGCTGCTGGAGCTGCTGTAACCATCTTCACTGTCCCTTCTGCTGCCTGGTGGTTGACAAAGGCTTGCTTTTTGACTTGGATCCAAGCATGGATCCAAGCAAGTTGCATCAGCAAGCTTCTCAATGAGCTCCACTCTGCCAAACCTTCTAGTCATTTCTGACATCAGGGTGTCCACTAGTTTTTTAACAGGTGGAAAGCTGGAGGGATTCCTTTGATAACGGACAACAATCTGGAGTAACGGAATTTGCATAGTGTAACTCCGCCCCACCTCGTGGGTATATAAGGAAGGACGCTGGCAATCTCGCATTATGTTTCTGCTTCGGAGCCAAGAGCATCTCTTCACTCCTCAAGCCTGATACTGAGTAAAGTCAGTTTTTCGAGATGAGCGACTCTCTAGTCTGTGTTGGTGTGACGGCGCGTTCCAGTGATCGCACATTGCCTGCCTGCTGATCTGTGCAGTGATCTGCAACAGCTGGTGTGTGTTTCCCTGGGCGCTTCAGCACTGCTGCAGAGTTTCCTCTCACAAAAAGAGCTTGCGCATGGCACGTCTTTTTCAAGATGTCTCGCCCGTGCACTTCTGGGTGCATTCAGTCTTTGTCGCCTTCTGATGGGCACAATCACTGCCTGACGTGTTTGGGCTTACAGCATGCTCAGGCAGCGTTTGTGGATGAGTCATGTTCCCATTGCGGGAACATGACCATCGCGATGTTGCGGTCGAGACTCTGTGACCTCTGTAAAGGAGAGAGAGTCCTCTCTGCCACACCCCAATCTACCGCCTCTGCAAGAGGTGGTACTTTGGCTGGTAGCCAGGGTGACCTGAGGGTTACGGTGTGGAATAAACCCCGACACTTGTTCCTCGGGCCACACCCCCCTCTTGCACACCGCTACCCGCAGGTGGTCGGACTGAAGCAGCGGGACCGTCTGTTGACACCTCGCGTATTTCGTTCGGCGCTCCAGAGGATGACGAGATGTCGATCGCCGCATCTCAAGGTGGGCTAGAGTCCTCTGGGGATGAAGATTCGGCTGTGCTGCCGCCTTCGGGTGTGCCAGCATTGCCCGAGTCCGACCCAGAGCTGACAGCCATGTTATCTCGGGCAGCAGCGAGCCTCAGGCTGGAGTGGAACCCTCCACCCTGTGCCGAGCACTCGTGGCTGGACGATTGGTTTTTGGGGGCGGCGTGCCCTGACAGCCGCCAGGCCCCGCCCCCAATACCTTTCTTTCCAGAGGTGCATGAGGAGGTCACGCGGTCCTGGAAGTCCCCGTTGTCTTCCCGTGACCGTTCGGCGGCCTCCTCCGCCTTCTCTGCCCTCGATGGGGCCGTGGCCAAAGGGTACACTCCCCCGTTGAAAGCTCTGTTGCGATGCAACTGTGTCCGCAGAGTGCTTCAACGTGGCGTGGTGATCCTAAGCACCCCTCCAAGGCCTGTAGGTTCTTGTCTACTTTGGTGGCAAAGTCCTACAGAGCTGCGGGGCAGGCCGCCACCTCTTTGCATGCCATGGCCATCTTGCAGGTCTACCAGGCCCGGATGCTCAGGGACATGCACGAGGGTAGAGCTGACCAAGGGCTCATGGATGAGCTGCGTGCCACCACCGAACTCGCTCTCCAGGCGATGAAGGTGACCACACGCTCCCTGGGGCAGGTAATGTCCACAGCCGTGGTCCAGGAAAGACACCTGTTGCACAACCTAGCCGATATGAGAGAGGCTGAGCGAACCCGGTTCCTCAACGCTCCCATATCCCAGGCTGGCCTCTTCGGCGGCGCGGTCGAGGACTTCGCCTAACAGTTCTCGGCCGCCCAGAAGCAGACTGAGGCCATCAAACACATACTGCCCCGGCGGCCAGCTGCTGCTTCCACTCAGCCGCCGGCTCAGTTGCCTCAGCCTGCTCGCCGCCTAGGGCGCCTGGCTAGAGCTTCCCAACCTGTCCTGCTGGCTCGCGAGAACCATCAGGCTCGGCTATGCGATTAAGTTTGCACGGTCTCTTCCCCGCTTTCGGGGAGTCTGTTATACCCTGGTAGGTGGCAATGCCCCTGTCATGCGTGCAGGGTGAAGGGTGCAATTGAGACTGTCCTTCCAGCCGAAATGAAGTCCGGCTTCTACAGCCCTTACTTCATTGTACCCAAGATTAGGGTTACGACCAATCCTGGACCTGCGCGTCTTGAACCGTTCAAGATGTTGACAGCCAAACGCATTTTCGAATGTGTTCGTCCGTCGGATTGGTTTGCAGCGATCGACCTGAAGGACACGTACTTTCAAGTCTCCTTTCTTCCTTGACACAGACCGTCTCTACGGTTTGCTTTCGAGGGGCAGGCATACCAGTACATGGTTCTCCCATTCGGGTTAGCCCTGTCTCCTCGAGTCTTCATGAAAGTCATCGAGGCAGCCCTTGTGCCGCTCAGACAACACGGGGTTCGCATCCTGAACTATCTCGACGACTGGCTGATTCTAAGTCACTCTCGAGATCAGGTGTGCGAACACAGGGACCTGGTGCTCCAGCACCTCGTCCGTCTGGGCCTTCGGGTCAACTGGGAAAAGTGCAACTCTCCCCCGTGCAGAGGGTTGCTTTTCTCAGTATGGAAATCGACTCGGTCGCCATGTACACGCAGCTTACGAGTGAGCGCGCACAGTCACTGCTGACTTGCCTGAGACAAATCGAGGGCAAGAGTGCGGTTCCAGAGAGTGCGTTCCATTCCTCAGAGGCCCTGGTCCCATCTATCAGGAGACTTTGTCACAGATCTACCCAATTCCAACAAATTCACCACAATTCTGGTAATCATTGACCGTTTTCCTAAAGTTTGTCATCTTGTTCCACTCAAAGGTCTTCCCACTGCCATGGAAACAGCCACTGCCTTGTTCCATCATGTGTTCTGGGTATATGGATTACCAGAGGACATTGTCACGGACCAGGGTCCTCAATTCACATCAAGGGTATGGCAGGAATTGTGCAAACTGTTGGACAGGCTACCACCCACAGCTAATGGACAAGTGGAGAGACTGAACCAGGAGATCGGACGTTACCTTAGGCCATACTATACTGTAGTCGGGAACAACAGAGGTGGAGCGAATTTCTTCCATGGGCTGAGTATGCCCAAAATTCACTAATCCATTCATCCACAGGACCCCTTTCAATGTTTGCAAGGCTATCAACCTCTTATGTTCCCTTGGTCTGGTGAACCATCTACAGTAGCGGCAGTGGATGACTGGATTAGAACAGGTGTGGGACAGCACTCATGTGAAGCTTCAACGTGCCATTCATTCTCAAAGAATCCAGGCGGACTGATGGACCAACCCAACTACCAGCAAGGCCAGAAGGTCTGGATTTCCACACTGGATTTTCGTGATAGACATGCGTCTATGGCTACCCAGCAGGAAGCTCAGTCCCAGGTATGTAGGTCCATTTCGTATCATCAGACAAATTAATCCTGTGACCTAAAGACTTTAGCTTCCTGCTAATTACTGGATCTCTCCTTCATTTCATGTATCTTTGCTGAAACCGGTCCACCCTGCATCTGGCCCTGAAACCATGGAACCTGAACCTCCCTTGGTCCCTTGGAGATTGATGGAGAACCAGCATACTTGGTAAAGGAAATCATTGATTCAAGAAGAAGAGAGATGCAATATTTGGTTGACTGGGAGGGCTACGGAACAGAGGAGAGATCCTGGGTAGCTGCTAGAGACATTCTGGATCCCTCCCTTATCCACGATTTCCATCAAGCTCATCCTGACCGCCCTGCACCCAGATTAAGGGGACGAGAAAACCTCAATGAACCTAGCCTGTGTCTTTGATCATCTCTTTGGCTGTTGATTTGGATTTACTGCTTCAAAACAGACACCAAACCTGAGTTTGTTACAATTGTCTGCTAAAAAAAAATTGATTCTGAACTGTCTAAATGAGTCGTCAGCAATTACAGTCTAATCAGAGCAGAGAAAGCTCTCGGAAAGGAGGGGTTTAGAGAGTCTGAATCCTTTATGGAAACATTTCATTTTATATCAAAAATTTCCACCACACTGGACATAATCAAATATGTGATATGATTATATGTGTGCATCAAGTCTAAGATTCTGTATGCTTCTAGGCTAGCCTGTGACAGTCCCCACACTGTTTTTTTTTTTGTCTTTGATTAAATATTTCAAATACATTTTCCTCTCCAGAATATCACACACTGTAAGCACATTAAGATCAGAAATGTGTACTGAGAAAGTCAAATTTCACATTGACTTTATTTTTCTTTTTGCATCTCCAGTCTGCTAGCAGGACATTGACCATGATAACCCCAAAAGGAAGTCAATCATCTTGGACTTTTGCATGCAAACATGTGAAAAGTGAAATTAAACTTGGTTTTGTATTTCCTCCCAGCCCCTTGTGACAGCACCTTACTGCACAAAGACAGATTTATTACATATAAAGATTCCAATCACTTCTACATCACTTTACAGACATAAGAGTCCCTGTAGTTTTAAGTATTTAATAATGAAAGCAATTTATAATCTAATTTTGTTCATAAAATTAATTCAACATGCCACTTTCATTATTCTTATGGCCCATTACATATTATACAGTTAATGGAACACAAAAGCAACCATGATATATGTTGTCCTTGCATGTTTATGTGTTATTAGGTTATGCTCAGCCTGCATGAGTATGTAGACTGTACTGTCAACCTGGGACAGTATGACAAACCTGATTTAAAAAAACATTATTGCTATGCACTGATTCTATATGATTATGATATGGTTTAACAATTAAATAAAAACAAATATATTAACTTCTAAATGCATTTTTTATATTGTGTATGCAATGCTTTACTTTTATGCTGCTATAATGTCATTTTTTTATTTATCTTCATTTGCGAGCTTTTCTCAGGGAATATTGATAAATACAAATAATTACGATTAACTGGGATATTATAACTGGGGGAGGGCCACTTCTTCCAGAATACACTGTGGAGGAGGAGTTTGCTCTGAGTAGCAATGATGGGCGCCCGATTATGGATGGGATTACAGGTGCTGTACAATCTGACCCAGGTGCTGGCTCCTCTAAGCAAGTAACACTGGGTATGCGTGCAATGCATCACTACTTTAAAAGTTATAAATATGGCTGACTGTATGTTCTGCAGTAGAGGGAAATACAGTGCCCCTGTTGAAGCCAGCACACACACAGTCTCCCACACAGTGGTCAGTATGCAGCAGACATATAACAGAAGATCTGACACAATGGACGATGGAGGCGCAGAATAAACTGTGGCCGCTGGTGATTCAAGCCAGGAGAGATGGAAAACGAGCTGGGTTCAAGGGATCGTTTGCCATCATTGATGGAAAGAAGATTACAGCGGATAATATGCAAATCATATTAACGTTTGCCCTTTACCCTTTTGAGGACTAAAAGTGAACTTTATCTACAAGCATGGCTGTAACCTCTTTTCAAAGATTGTGTCCTGTTTGTTCTCTCATGGAATTTCCTTTTTTGAATGCATTGGTCATTCTATAGGTTGATATTTTCTAAGCCATATGATGTTTGATATGGAAGGTTAAAGAGATAGGTTTTGCACTTTGTTCCCTTCTCGCCTAGTTAATTCTTTTGCCTTTTAGGGCAGATTGCTCTTTCTGTGTTCCTATTCAATGTCTTTCAACTTTTTGTGTTTTTCTCTTAATGTTTTGGGGGATTCGTGATCTTACTAAACGAAAAGCCTTATTTTTATTTTGTAATTCTAAAAGAAGTTTATTTTCTACAAGAAACTCATTCTAGTGTTAATGATGAGTCTTTTTGGTCAGCACAGTGGGGAGGTAAAACTTTATTTTCACATGGGTCTACTCATTCAGGGGGAGTTATAATTTTATTTAATCATAATTTCAGTGGTAAAATTCTAGAGTCACATTTCTCTTCAGAGGGCAGATGGATAATAGCTGTTGTTCAATCCGGAGAGGTTGTTATTATTTTATGTAATGTATTTAACAGTTCTGATTTAAACCGCATTCTTTTCCAATCTTTGTCTACAAAATTGCTTGCTTTAAGTCTTAAATTTTCTTCAGCAGCATTTATTGTGGGAGGGGATTTTAACGAGGCCCCTGATCTCCATTTAGATAGATTTCCCCCAAGACTCAACGTTAATTGCCTTAATTTAGTTATAAATGATTTTTGTAACAGCCTTTCTTTACTGGATGCTTACAGGCATGTCCATGGAAACAGTATCTCCTCATTTACATGGTTTAAAGCAGACATGTCACAAAAATCTAGAATAGACCTTTGGCTTATATCTGACTGGCTAGTTTCCTTTATTAATTCCTGTACTATTTCTCCTGCCCCTCTTACGGATCATGCCTGTATTGATCTTTAAATATCTGAGGTGCACAAAAGTTTTCAGAGGCGACCAGGATACTGGAAACTGAATACTTCATTTTTACAACTTCCTTCATATTGTTCAGGCATTAAGAACATTATTGAAAAATTTAAAGTTAATTCAGACTCTGCTATAGTGAAATGGGAACTTTTTAAGTATGAGTGCCGAAAATTTTCAATTCAGTTTGGTAAACAACTTTCTAAGACAAAGGAGTCGAGAAGCTCTGCGATCATAAAGGAAATAAATAATATTTTATGTCTATCCTCTCCTAGTGAACAGGACAGGGAAAGGCTGTATTTACTGAGGGAAGACCTTGATGTTCTTTATGCAGAGAAGGCCAAAGGTGCGTTCATCAGATCAAGGGCAAAATGGTTAGAATTTGGAGAAAGAAATTCGACATACTTTTTTAATTTAGAAAAAAGAAGAGGCAAGTTAAAAAGGATCTCAACCCTTAATATTAATGGTAATCTCACTTCCGATGAAGGCAAAATTTCTAAGTTTGTAGCTGACTTTTATCAACGACTTTATACTTCTTTTCATTCAGAATTTTCAAATCAGTTCTTCTTTAAGGTGGATCCATTTATTTCAACTACAAACCCGATTCCAAAAAAGTTGGGACACTGTACAAATTGTGAATGAAAAAGGAATTCAATAATTTACAAATCTCATAAACTTATATTTTATTCACAATAGAATATAGATAACATATCAAATGTTGAAAGTGAGACATTTTGAAATGTCATGCCAAATATTGGCTCATTTTGGATTTCATGAGAGCTACACATTCCAAAAAAGTTGGGACAGGTAGCAATAAGAGGCCGGAAAAGTTAAATGTACATATAAGGAACAGCTGGAGGACCAATTTGCAACTTATTAGGTCAATTGGCAACATGATTGGGTATAAAAAGAGCCTCTCAGAGTGGCAGTGTCTCTCAGAAGTCAAGATGGGCAGAGGATCACCAATTCCCCCAATGCTGCGGCGAAAAATAGTGGAGCAATATCAGAAAGGAGTTTCTCAGAGAACAATTGCAAAGAATTTGAAGTTATCATCATCTACAGTGCATAATATCATCCAAAGATTCAGAGAATCTGGAACAATCTCTGTGCATAAGGGTCAAGGCCGGAAAACCATACTGGATGCCCGTGATCTTCGGGCCCTTAGACGGCACTGCATCACATACAGGAATGCTACTGTAATGGAAATCACAACATGGGCTCAGGAATACTTCCAGAAAACATTGTCGGTGAACACAATCCACCGTGCCATTCGCCGTTGCCGGCTAAAACTCTATAGGTCAAAAAAGAAGCCATATCTAAACATGATCCAGAAGCGCAGGCGTTTTCTCTGGGCCAAGGCTCATTTAAAATGGACTGTGGCAAAGTGGAAAACTGTTCTGTGGTCAGACGAATCAAAATTTGAAGTTCTTTTTGGAAAACTGGGACGCCATGTCATCCAGACTAAAGAGGACAAGGACAACCCAAGTTGTTATCAGCGCTCCATTCAGAAGCCTGCATCTCTGATGGTATGGGGTTGCATGAGTGTGTGTGGCATGGGCAGCTTACACATCTGGAAAGGCACCATCAATGCTGAAAGGTATATCCAAGTTCTAGAACAACATATGCTCCCATCCAGACGTCGTCTCTTTCAGGGAAGACCTTGCATTTTCCAACATGACAATGCCAGACCACATACTGCATCAATTACAACATCATGGCTGTGTAGAAGGATCCAGGTACTGAAATGGCCAGCCTGCAGTCCAGATCTTTCACCCATAGAAAACATTTGTCGCATCATAAAGAGGAAGATGCGACAAAGAAGACCTAAGACAGTTGAGCAACTAGAAGCCTGTATTAGACAAGAATGGGACAACATTCCTATTCCTAAACTTGAGCAACTTGTCTCCTCAGTCCCCAGACGTTTGCAGACTGTTATAAAAACAGGGGATGCCACACAGTGGTAAACATGGCCTTGTCCCAACTTTTTTGAGATGTGTTGATGCCATGAAATTTAAAATCAACTTATTTTTCCCTTAAAATGATAAATTTTCTCAGTTTAAGCATTTGATATGTCATCTATGTTGTATTCTGAATAAAATATTGAAATTTGAAACTTCCACATCATTGCTTTCTGTTTTTATTCACAATTTGTACAGTGTCCCAACTTTTTTGGAATCGGGTTTGTATAAGTGAAGATAGTCATGCTGTTTGTGAGGGTGAGATAACTGTGGAAGAACTGGACATTCTAATTACAAAGACCCCATTTAATAAGAGTCCAGGCCCTGACGGTTTTCTGTTTGAATTTTATCGATCTTTTTGGAGTGATATAAAATATTTGATCTTAGATGTTTTCAATGAGTGTTTAGATAGAGGGGAATTATCCAAATCGATGAAGCAAGGTCTTATTACTTTAATTCCTAAACCAAATAAAGATATAGTACGTGTTTTAGATAATTGGTGCCCTATTACGTTGCTTAATTCTGATTACAAAATATTAGCCGCAGTATATGCTAGGAGACTAAAACCCTGCTTAGAAGAAGTTATCTCACCCACACAATCTGGCTTCATGAAAGGTCGACACATCACAAATAATATTCGTCTTGTTTTAGATCTCTTAGATTACTCTGAGTTGGTCAATGATGATGCACTTATTTTGTTCTTAGATTTCTACAAGGCATTTGATACAGTAGAGCATGCCTTTATGTATGATGCTTTAAGATGATTTGGCTTTGGTCCAAAATTTGTGCAAACTGTACAGACCTTGTATAAAGACATCAATAGTAATGTATCCTTGTCTAATGGAACTTCACCATGTGTTGTCATTGGGAGAGGCATCAGACAAGGATGCCCTATTTCTCCTTTTTTGTTTCAGAGCTTCTTAACCTTTATATAGTGCATTGTTCGAATATTGAGGGCATCCAAATAGCAGACCGCACTATTTTAATTAGTCAGCTGGCAGATGATACATGTATCTTCTTAAAGGATAAAAAACAGGTCCCCACTATATTAGAGACCATAAAACTCTTTTCTGATGCCTCTGGCCTTTCTGTTAATCAGAGTAAATCAGAGATCATGACAATTCATCATTCTAATATCCCAGATATATGTGGAATTAAGATAAAACAAAAGGTTAGATATCTTGGCATTATAATTAATAAATGTCCACATGAAAGAGTTGAAAATAATTTTTCTACTTGTTTGTATAAAGCAAAAATGACTTTTAATTGCTGGTCTCAGAGGAACCTGTCGATCCATGCTTGGTTCTGCTTTCAAAGGCTGAGGGAATCTCAAGACTAGTATACCCTGCTCTCTCCTTGTATGTTAATCCCAAAATGTGTTCAGATATTGACAGGGCCTTATTCAAATTCATTTGTCAAAAACAGAACTGAATATGTAAAGAGAAAAACGATTATTAGAAAAATTTCAGAGGGTGGGCTTAACGTTCTTGATTTCAGTACTCTTAATATAATTTTTAAAATTAACTGGATAAAACACTGCTTGACCCAGAATAATTATATTTGGTTTTATATCCCTAACCTGTTTTTTGAAAAATGTGGTGGGTTAAACTTTTTACTATCATGTGACTTCAAATATAGCAAACTTCCCATCAAATTATCTAATTTTCACAAGCAATCACTAGAAGCATGAAAAATAGCCTTTAAACATAATATCTCTCCACACTCATGCATATTATGGAATAACCAACATGTGTTATCTAAAAGAAAGAGTATATTTAAAAGAGAATGGTTTGATAAGGGAATTATATTTATTTCAGACTTACTAAATGGTGATGGTGAGATTTATACTTATCAGCAATTTCATTCTCTATCAGGATCAAGTCTTCGTATAGAGATTTCCATATGGTGGTGAAAAGCATTTCCACTAAATTGCTTCACCTTATGAAAGCTCATCTCAGTTACAATCCAGTGTGCCGACAGATTCCAAAACTTGTTATTGGATGTGTTAATATATTGGATATGAAGTGTAATAACGCTTACATCAGAAATTGTATTACTCGAGATATCAGCTGTTACCCAAAAGCACTTTTGAAATGGAAATAATTTTTCCCTATACTTTCAATTGAGAAAATTTGGTCAGTAAGTAATAAGTTTTTATTGCCAAATAAGGTAAAGGAAATTCATTTTAAAATACTGCACAGGTATTATCCATGTAATGCATTTCTTAAGTTTAAAGAAGACTTCTCACCAAAATGTTCTTTTTGTAAACTCGAATCTGAAACTCTAATGCATTTATTTTGTAATTGACTTTTGGAAGCAGATATCTATGTTGGTTTTTGATACATTTTACAAAATAATCAAAATAGAAGAGTCTATGATCCTCTTCTTGGACTGTAATACTAAATCTGATATTATTGATAACACATTAAAGTTAATTATTCTTCTTGGGAAGTTTCATATACATAAAGCTAAAGTAATGTCTATCACACCTGCATTTAAGTTTTTCTGTAAAGATCTTAAAATATATTATGACTCATTGAACTCAATTACTAGAAATAAGAAGTGTATTAAAACATCTCTCATATTGAAAAAAGTAATTTGCAAAATGTAATGTTTTACCTTGTACAATGTAAGATCTGTTATGCGTATTCCCCAATTTCTGTTTGTTTTTTGTTTGATGTTAAATATCATTGTATGTTTATTTGGAAAATTGATAAAAAAAAATAAAAAAAAATAATTGTTGCTGTCTGGGTACATTCTGTGTGAATGCTATATTTGAGTTTAATACGAGTCATGTTGTTAATTGTTTTGTGAAAGTGTTATATGTGTGATTCATTTAGTTTAGTGCTGTTATAATTGGTATTTCTCTGTGAAAATGTGCAAACTGAACATGGAAATATCTTTGTTATCGTTTGGCCTAAAATACAGGTCAGGTTTTTGTTCCTGTGGAGCCAGATTTCTGGAAATTCAATTGATGGCGAGCCCCCATGGATCTGGACACCAGATCGACTGAGTAGGCCTAAACTTCGTATCGTGAATTCTACTGTTTTCTTCCATTTAAGGTGGGATCTCAGCTCACATATTTTTTTTTTTTCTTCTTCTCGTTGACGGAAACTGAGAAATTTGTTTCTTGGATCGTCTAAAGGATTTTTTTTTCTTTCTAATTTTTTGCGCATTCACTGAATCTTCATTGACTTTGAGAAACTGATTCACATTGTGATTTTGTGCTTATACAAATTTCATGGATGGATGTGAACCAAATTGATTTGACATACCTATAGAAATATAAGTATGTTATATTTACAAGGTGCACCTATAGGTTTTTGTTGTGTAATCTAACGTTTGTACTGTGTTATACCGGTATATTGTTTATTCTCGTTATTATCTTTATCTTTGATTGTTCCTCTTGGTTATTTTTCTTTATCATTTACCGTTTCAAATAGTAAATATCCAGCTGGAGTAAAAAAAAAGAAGCTCTGATCATTTTATATGCACACGTCTTTAATTACATTAATCAAAGGCTCCATAGTCGAACCTAACTGGTCCAAATAACATTCATAGTTGCTCTTATTGTTGAAAAAATTCAAATAATATTCATATCTATTAGAAGTGCAAACAGGTGTTACATCTTCATCGTCAGTTAGGAACCTGGGTGTGCTCTTTGATATCAATCTTTCATTTGAAAGCCACGTTTCTAGCATCTGTAAAGACGCATTTTTCCATCTTAAAAATATATCTAAATTACGACGTATGCTCTCAATGCAAAATGCTGAACAGTTAGTTCATGCGTTCATGACCTCAAGGATAGATTATTGTAATGCTTTACTGCAGTGGTTCTCAAACCTGTCCTGGGGTCCGTTCTTCGTACCTCGCTTAATACGTCTGAGATGTTTTGACAGATGCCAGATCTTCTAATTGTGATAACTGATCTCTGTCTAATTTGGTTCTTCAAATGAATTTACGGATTCTTAATTTCAGGAGGTTTTAAATCTGGGATTGAAAAAACAGAAGCTGCCAAGCTGCCGGCTCCAACCTGGTCCTCTGAACTGCCGGCAACGCTCTGGAGGCTTCCTGTTCTGCTGAAGCAGCCCCTTCTCAGCCCCCAGGGCGCCCACCCCTTGGATGTATTACGGCACAAGGACATGCCTTCCGGGAGGGGGTGGGTACTGTCATGTGTTATGTGTTTGATATGTTCCTTTGTTTAATTTCCCACCACTCCTTTGTTTCCATGGTCACTGTATGAGTTCATTGGTTTCAGCTGTGTTTGATTTAATTATCTCGTTTCAGTTTGTTATTTAAGCTGCACCCTTGCCGTCACTCTTTGTCCAGTCACTGTTGTGCTTGATATGTTTGCAACTACCTGTCTGCCCGTCTTTGGAACCTGATTCATTTGTCTTCATCAGTCTGCCTGCATACATCGTTACAGTTTGCAATGCAAGAGTAAATAAAGAACTGATGTTTGAGTAAAACAGCATTTTCCCTATGACACTATATCACTATGTCCATTAAGGCTAATGTTTTTTTCTAGACCTATCTGAAGAGCGGAGAATATTCTTAGTCTGTTATTTGCTCTCTAGTTGAAGCAAATGTACTGTTTTAAATATCATGTACATAGCGCTTCATCTTTTGTATCATGAGATTTCAACAACAAAAAAACTGAGCGTCCATATTGCTACAATAAACTTTATATCCTGTATATATAAGTTAATGAAAACATAATGCAATGCACTTACTGCCTCAGGTGCATCTGTTCCAGTGACAGACAAAATATATCTGTCATTCCCTCGTCAAAAACCTTGTAACTCCATTTGAGCTTGTTTTAAATAAAATGTTAATATTGTAATGGCACATGCAAATGTCTAAACATAGCTATATAAAGCCACAAACTTCGATACATACGAGGTTTCTGCCCGACAGCGACGATATGTAAATTTGTTGTTTTCTCATCACCAATAACATCATATAGCTACCTATTTGACCTTATTGTGCTCCTACCTGACTTAAGCTCAAGTTTCACATTAAGTGTGAGTACTATTTTTAATATAACATCTAGTTTTAATATGCCATTTTAAGCCATGATTGTGCAATTTTGTTGTAGGCTACTGTATTTTTATATACTTGGTGATTTTTTTTTTTTTTTTTTTTTTTCTGGGGTAGGGGGGCCTACCATAATGCTGTAGCTCAGGGGCCTTTGGTTTTCTTAAGGTGCCCCTGATAGCATAACATACATAAGAATAGCATAGACAACATTACAATATACATATATTTTCCACAACAGCTTGCATTCCTCTTAATATACAAATGCTAACACAAGTTTGAAATTAAATAATTATTAAAAGATTCTTAACTGTAAATACCCAAATTACGATGCAAATCTAACAAGCTGTGAAAGTAACATTTTACACTCATCTAACATTTTATGATACAACACCATGATATATGACAAACACCAAAAAACATTCATAACATTATTGATTTAGAAAACACTTACAGACAATTCCTTTTTCAAGAGTAAATAAAGTATGGATGTAGATGGATATCATCTGTGTGTTCTCTCAAATGCCTCACAACAAAATGGCTGAACAGCACATGTTATACTTAAATAGGGGAAAATTACCTCTAGGGGTTGCTAAATTGCGAACTGGAGCAGGGAACAGCATAATCTAAATATGTTACAATTTAAAAGTAAATGCACAATGTTCTTAAGGGAGGCATCTTCCCCATGTTCCCCTATTATTCGTAGAAGTAGTAGCCTAATAGTAATATTATTAATAATAGTCAATTGAAAGATTATACCCTAGGCTACATGTTCAAAATAAAACATACACATGGTTTTCCAAAACCATGTTAACATAATTACACGGCATTAAAGTTAGCATGTATACTTTGATTCCACATGTGTAAATTATTTTGGTTAATCCGCCAACAGGACCCCGATTTCGGCCTCGCTAAAATGCTTTTTCTTGTTGCTTGCCATTCCCAAGTAAAGAATTTGGTCGTTGACTGGTGCTCTTTTATATGCTAATGATATTGCACACTTTATGCAGTTAGAGATTCCAAGTTTTTTTTTTTCTTAAATTATTAAATTAGTCACTTTGTTTTTCAGTGCATTGCATAACAGAATAATGTCTTTAGTTTATTTATTTTTTTATTTATTTAGAAAAAAATAAAGCATCTCTACAAAGAATAGCTGCCAGTTTATGCTTTTTTTGGTTCTGTTTTTAGTTACATTTTTCCCTGTGCCCATTTGCCTGAGTTCTAGTTCCTTGTTTGTTCCCATGGTTTCTAATTAGTTTTACACCTTTTCTCAGTTCTGTTAATTATCTTCCTCATGTATTTAAGCTCTTAGTTATCATCAGATCTTTGTCTTGCAATTACTTGTTCCTGTACTCTTCTGTTTTTTTTGTTTTGTTTTTTTTTATGTAAATGAAAGACTTCTGAAGTGAATCTCTTTTGTTGTGTTTACTGACCAGCAGTATGATGATACGTGAAAATGTATTTATACATTTTACATTTTTGTAGAATATAAACATGTTTTTATGACAAACATTAAAAATGACTATATTGAAATATATGATATGATTAAATTATAAAAAAACGTATAATTACAATAATAAAAAGAAAAAGCTTTACAATTTAGTGCATACATCTTTAAATGTATTTCTGGGTTAAAGTGACTCAAAATAATGGAGCATGTCATAATCACAAAATTTTAAATAAAACTGTTGTGTTCACAGTGTAGCTTAATTAGCCTACATTATTTTTAATGTAATAGCTTATTTTACAAACCTGATTCCAAAAAAGTTGGGACACTGTACAAATTATGAATAAAAAAGGAATGCAATAATTTACAAATCTCATAAACTTATATTTTATTCACAATAGAATATAGATAACATATCAAATGTTGAAAGTGAGACATTTTGAAATGTCATGCCAAATATTGGCTCATTTTGGATTTCATGAGAGCTACACATTCCAAAAAAGTTGGGACAGGTAGCAATAAGAGGCCGGAAAAGTTAAATGTACATATAAGGAACAGCTGGAGGACCAATTTGCAACTTATTAGGTCAATTGGCAACATGATTGGGTATAAAAAGAGCCTCTCAGAGTGGCAGTGTCTCTCAGAAGTCAAGATGGGCAGAGGATCACCAATTCCCCCAATGCTGTGGCGAAAAATAGTGGAGCAATATCAGAAAGGAGTTTCTCAGAGAAAAATTGGAAAGAGTTTGAAGTTATCATCATCTACAGTGCATAATATCATCCAAAGATTCAGAGAATCTGGAACAATCTTTGTGCGTAAGGGTCAAGGCCGGAAAACCATACTGGATGCCCGTGATCTTCGGGCCCTTAGACGGCACTGCATCACATACAGGAATGCTACTGTAATGGAAATCACAACATGGGCTCAGGAATACTTCCAGAAAACATTGTCAGTGAACACAATCCACCGTGCCATTCACCGTTGCCGGCTAAAACTCTATAGGTCAAAAAAGAAGCCATATCTAAACATGATCCAGAAGCGCAGGCGTTTTCTCTGGGCCAAGGCTCATTTAAAATGGATTGTGGCAAAGTGGAAAACTGTTCTGTGGTCAGACGAATCAAAATTTGAAGTTCTTTTTGGAAAACTGGGACGCCATGTCATCCGAACTAAAGAGGACAAGGACAACCCAAGTTGTTATCAGCGCTCAATTCAGAAGCCTGCATCTCTGATGGTATGGGGTTGCATGAGTGCGTGTGGCATGGGCAGCTTACACATCTGGAAAGGCACCATCAATGCTGAAAGGTATATCCAAGTTCTAGAACAACATATGCTCCCATCCAGACGTCGTCTCTTTCAGAGAAGACCTTGCATTTTCCAGCATGACAATGCCAGACCACATACTGCATCAATTACAACATCATGGCTGCGTAGAAGAAGGATCCGGGTACTGAAATGGCCAGCCTGCAGTCCAGATCTTTCACCCATAGAAAACATTTGGCGCATCATAAAGAGGAAGATGCGACAAAGAAGACCTAAGACAGTTGAGCAACTAGAAGCCTGTATTAGACAAGAATGGGACAACATTCCTATTCCTAAACTTGAGCAACTTGTCTCCTCAGTCCCCAGACGTTTGCAGACTGTTATAAAAAGAAGAGGGGATGCCACACAATGGTAAACATGGCCTTGTCCCAACTTTTTTGAGATGTGTTGATGCCATGAAATTTAAAATCAACTTATTTTTCCCTTAAAATGATACATTTTCTCAGTTTAAACATTTGATATGTCATCTATGTTGTATTCTGAATAAAATATTGACAACTTCCACATCACTGAAACTTCCACATCATTGCATTCTGTTTTTATTCACAATTTGTACAGTGTCCCAACTTTTTTGGAATCGGGTTTGTACATAAATCTATTATTACATTTTGTGCTCAAATTTATTACATTGAAAGATAATTATTATATTGTAAACATTGTTTCACTTATACATTATGTGCTGGTATTACCTTATGAACTGTGATTACATTATAAGTTGCTACAGTGTGTTCATAATATAATACATTTCTCATACAATAACCTATTACATTGTGGAAAATTGTTATTACATTGGAAAATCGTTATGCGCTCAAGACTTTATTACATTTTGACAAAAATTATTACATTATAAACATTTTATTACATTATTAATGTAATACCTATTACATTATGTGCAGTTATTACATTGTGCTTTGTTATTACATTAGCGTGTCTTTAGGGGTTTGACTCAGTGTAAGTGTGGGAATGTGGCATGTGCAACAACGTGTCAAGCTTGCTGGTCTTGCACTTTCATTTACCTTTGGGTTCAAACGAGAATGGGAACAGAGTACTCCGATAAGACTCACTTTCCATTTTTCCTTCTTATTTTTTTTTTAATTGTGTGTGTGTGTGTGTGTGTGTGTGTTGACAATATAAACAAACAAGTTGTTCTTGTGTCCTCAGAAGAATTGCAAACCCACTGGCATTCTGACATCTGAATGACAAATTGTTTGTTTGTTTGTTTGCGGTCCAATATCACTGCAGCCATCTGCTGTCAACATATGCTTACGAGAACACATCCAAACTTATTGTAAAGTTAAGTCATCGGAAAGCCATTCTCTGTTCTTTTATAGTTTAATTGTTAGGGTGTACCGGCGGTGAAGGTGTAAAATCAAATGATGATGAAAAGGAATATACAGTCCAGGGTATTTATTTTGGTGCAAAAATCATGGTTCCCAAGCAAAATGCAAAAATATATACAGTGACAAGAACCAAGGCAAGGCAATAAAGTCCAAATATATATATATACAAATTGATAAGATGTTCATGTATGTATTCTGGCTATGTCTATATCCAGGCCCAAAAATACAGCAGGTACTCCCACACGCAAACTTTCCAACACACTCCAAACCTTTCTTCCAAAACGGCTACCAGGAGCCCTTTTATAGAGTTAGGTCCCTCCCACTTTTAGAACATACCATGTGGAGGAATTCTAAAGCAAGATAAAACTACACAAATACACATAACAAATGGTATTAGCATGCAACATATTAATCACACTATTGATTAAAGTAATGCATTCAAACATTGCAAACAAAAATGCATGGGAAATTCTGGTTAAGCTGATTTCCCCCCGTGATGTCACTGAAAAGGTAGTGCCCTTCCTACTGGGCAAAGGGGAGCTTTAAATATGGCAGCTTCCGCTGCACATGGGTTTGGCAGTTGAGCAGTGACACCCAATGTAAGTACAACTGTTTTATATGTATAGGTTAGTTTGTTACAATGGAAATAAACTTTTAACGTTTGTAAAACAGTTTGGTGTGTTTTCTTTGAATGTTAAATCATATAATAAAGCATTATTCATTGACACAAAACAAACAAACAACAAAAGAAAATTATATAGCAAAACAATTAAAGGGCCACAAATGGCATATGTGCGGTGGCCGAGAGAGCTCAACGCGTTGCAACTAAAGAAGACACAAGCAAATAGAAAAAACACCAGCAAGTAAAGAAAACAAAGTTCACAACACATGAATATACAGAAACGCGCTGCAAATGTCCACAACACATGCAAATACAAAAACGCGCTGCAAATACTCACAACACATGCAAATACAGAAATGCGCTGCAAATAGGCCTGCTCATAATGCACATACGATCAGAATGTTAAGATAAACAAAAAAAAAAAACTTTCAGGTGCACACCACTGAAGAGTAAACATTGAACAATCCCAGCCAGTGATCCCAGCCAGGTGCGTCACTTGTTGGTGTTCCCTTATAACACTTTCGTTGTGGTCTGTGCCAGTCCCGGTGCCAGGACAAATGATTTGGGGGGTTTCCCGGAGTATGTTACATACATCCCGGAGTACCAAAACATAGGAGCGGACATCCTGTCAAGACAGGGGCTGAGGCCAGGGGAATGGAGACTTCACTCCGAGGTGGTGGAGCATATATGGGAGGTTTACGGCCAAGCTGAAGTGGATCTGTTTGCGTCTCAGGATATGATACACTGTCCACTTTGTTTCTCCCTCGCACACATGCTATGTAACAGACATGGCAGAGGCTGCTTCTGTATGCTTTTCCCACAATTGCTCTGCTCCCAGGAGTTCTGGAGAAGACCGGGATGGAATAAGTCTACTTCTATTAGCACCGTACTGGCCGAGCCAAATATGGTTCTCGGACCTAATATCCCTCCTCGACGGCTCTCCCTTCGAGATTCTGATCAGGAGGGACCTTCTGTCTCAGGCGGAGGGCACAATCTTTCACCCTCGCCCAGAGATATGGAACCTGTTGGTTTGGCCTCTGAGGTGTCCAACTCATAGACTCTGGTCTCTTAACTGAGGCTGTTTTAGTGCTAGAGTTTCTACAAGATTGCTTTGTGACAGGGCTATCCCCGTCCACATTAAAGATTTACGTGGTGGTCATATCGGCTTACCATGTCCCTTTTAGGTGGTGCATATTTGGGGAGAAACCCTCTAATAACACGTTTCCTTTGTGGCACTTTGAGGCTGAGGCCTGCAACTCATACCAGGGTTCCAGCTTGGGACCTGGCTATTGTGCTGGAAGGCTTATCTCCCTTCAAGCCTCTCGAGACTGTTTCAGAAAAGTTTCTGACACTTAAGACAGTGTTCCTTCTAGCCATAACTTATCTTAACCCCTAGAAGTCTGCACAGTTTTGGGGCCCTTTAGAAGTTTTGACATGCTCTGACATTTGTGCTTTTTTCAGTTGCTTATAAACATATTAATGGCAAAAGTGTCATTATACTGTATTCAGCACAAACTGGGCTACCATAATATGTGAGCAACATGTATGTACATGCTTGTATTTTTGAGAGAATAACATTTATGCGTGGTTTTTGAAAAAAAACAAAAAAATGTAAGTAACTAAATTAAGGCCACAAAACACAATAGATACAGTGGGGAGAACAAGTATTTGATACACTGCCAATTTTGCAGGTTTGCCCACTTACAAAGCATGTAGAAGTCTGTCATTTTTATCATAGGTACTCTTCAACTGTGAGTGCTTCAACTGCAGAACTTAATATTTGGTACAGAAACCTTTGTTTGCAATTACAGAGATCATACGTTTCCTGTAGTTCTTGACCAGGTTTGCACACACTGCAGCAGGGATTTTGGCCCACTCCTCCATACAGACCTTCTCCATATCCTTCAGGTTTCGGGGCTGTCGCTGGGCAATACGGACTTTCAGCTCCCTCCAAAGATTTTCTATTGGGTTCAGGTCTGGAGACTGTCTAGGCCACTCCAGGACCTTGAGATGCTTCTTACGGAGCCACTCCTTAGTTGCCCTGGCTGTGTGTTTCGGGTCGTTGTCATGCTGGAAGACCCAGCCACGACCCATCTTCAATGCTCTTACTGAGGGAAGGAGGTTGTTGGCCAAGATCTCGCGATACATGGCCCCATCCATCCTCCCCTCAATACGGTGTAGTCGTCCTGTCCCCTTTGCAGAAAAGCATCCCCAAAGAATGATGTTTCCACCTCCATGCTTCACGGTTGGGATGGTGTTCTTGGGGTTGTACTCATCCTTCTTCTTCCTCCAAACACGGCGAGTGAAGTTTAGACCAAAAAGCTCTATTTTTGTCTCATCAGACCACATGACCTTCTCCCATTCCTCCTCTGGATCATCCAGATGGTCATTGGCAAACTTCAGGCTTGAGCAGGGGGACCTTGCGTGCGCTGCATGATTTTAATCCATGTCGGCGTAGTGTGTTACTAATGGTTTTCTTTGAGACTGTGGTCCCAGCTCTCTTAAGGTCATTGACCAGGTCCTACCGTGTAGTTCTGGGCTGATCCCTCACCTTCCTCATGATCATTGATGCCCCACGAGGTGAGATCTTGCATTGTGCCCCAGACCGAGGGAGATTGACCGTCATCTTCCATTTTCTATTAATTGCGCCAACAGTTGTGGCCTTCTCACCAAGCTGCTTGCCTATTGTCCTGTAGCCCATCCCAGCCTTGTGCAGGTCTACAATTTTATCCCTGATGTCCTTACACAGCTGTCTGGTCTTGGCCATTGTGGAGAGGTTGGAGTCTGTTTGATTGAGCGTGTGGACAGGTGTCTTTTATACAGGTAACGAGTTCAAACAGGTGCAGTTAATACAGGTAATGAGTGGAGAACAGGAGGGCTTCTTTAAGAAAAACTAACAGGTCTGTGAGAGCCGGAATTCTTACTGGTTGGTAGGTGATCAAATATTTATGTCATGCAATAAAATGCAAATTAATTATTTAAAAATCATACAATGTGATTTTCTGGATTTTTGTTTTAGATTCCGTCTCTCACAGTTGAAGAGTACCTATGATAAAAATTACAGACCTCTACATGCTTTGTAGGAAAACCTGCAAAATCGGCAGTGTATCAAATACTTGTTTTCCCCACTGTATGTGTCCACAAGACTTTTGACTAATGGGTGTTGTTGCCTAGATTTTTTGCTTCAAACTGATGTGAGAATCATTGTGCCTGCTCATTCACATTAAACAATATATTGATTTCAATTTTGTAAGACACTTTTTCTTTACAAAGCCTGTATGCGAAGGGGTGTGAATGATCATGAATAATGCTGTGATTTACACCCGAGGAGACAATAGAACCGATGAATATTATAAGTAAAATATTTGGGATTTAAAACAACATTATGCAATGCAATTAAGATTTCAAAGAGTATAGTGTGAATTCAGGTTGATTGAGATGCGCCGTGCAATGCATGATCGCGCCGGCGTCTATTGTAGGCTATTGTCTGCTATATTTGCTTCTTATTTATTAAATGCAGGCAATTGGCTGATGAAACACTGATTCAAATTAAGATACGATTTATACAAAACGAAATTCACTTTAAAGAAAGGCTTTCTACAAAACAAAACTTAATGACGTGGTCAAAATCATGTCTGACCCACTTTATGTCTTCTGACATATTGCGCATCTTATGATGTGTCCTGTAGATTAAATTAAAAAATAACATTAGGCTATAATATTTAAACATCAATATGAAACAAAATAAGTTTTAATGGCTACAACAAGTAGCCTATTGTACACAAAACTTATAGCATCTGAGCAGAAATTTGCGAACAAAAGCTTTATTGATGTGACACTAGGCTATTTTACATTAAACACTTCATAATCTGTCCAAAACAGGCCAAAGAAATCTTGTCTAAACAGTCTTACGTCTATGACATTTTATGTTGCAACAGGATTCATATTTAAACTGTCTTTTTGCAATATTCACAGACACTAACAGAATAAACTTACATCACAATCATTGGCTGAGTCCGTTGCTCTTAGAAATAAACAGCTTTTCTTCTGAGGTAAATTATTCCAGCATTATTCCTCACCGCGTCTCAAAACGATGTAAAGTACATGCACTAATCTTGATCTGTTTATTCGAGTTGATGTGGGGCGTTGACTCTGCTCGCATGGATCGCGTCAGTATTTGAATTTCAAAAGAATGCGCGCTCCGTGGGCATGGCCGCATTAGCAGATAATGAAGAAGCTGGAGAACGACTGACATCTCTCTCTTTTCAAACAGATTACATAAACAGAATTTTTGTTTTCGATTTGATTTACATTATTTAAAACCTGACATTTCAGCGTTTTTTTAGACATGTCTCATGTTTGTGTGACAAGTATTCACTAAGTTACAGTTCATTGTCTGAAAAGTATCAGATTGGACTTCATTGACAGGGAGGCTGCAGATCGCGCATCATGTTCGTTTTCTTTATTTTGCAAAAAGCACAACATTTTGTTTTTATTGTGAGTGTACACAAATAAAAGTAGATACTTAACAGATTATAATGATGTATAACACTTGGCTGAATGATAAAAATCGACAGAGTTATTTGAGGCTCTTTGGCACTGATAAGAAAAATATCGAGGTGGTCGCGCTGGCGTGATCTTCGACCTCTAGGGGTTAAAAGAGTAGGAGATTTGCAGGCCCTGTCAGTATCCCCCACATGCCTTGAGTTTGCACTGGGGATGGTCAAGGCATTCCTTTACCCTAAGCCGAGCTATGTGCCTAAGGAGCCGATCAACGTCCCACGGCCTATCATGTTGCAAGCCTTCTGCCCTCCTCCTTTCAGAGATCAGGACCAGGAAAAGCTGAACCTTTTGTGTCCAGTGAGAGCGTTGGATGCTTATGTCCACAGAGCTGCCCTGTGGAGGAAAACCGATCAGCTGCTTGTCTCCTTTGGATCACCTAAGAAGGGTCTCTGGTCTAAGTCTCTGGTCAGCCTTCACCTTTGGCTGTCAGAGCACACTCTACTAGGAGTATGGTGGCCTCCAAGGCCTTAGTGTCGGGCGTATCCCTTAAAGAGGTTTGTGTTGCAGCGGGCTGGTCCCGAGACCTGGATGCTGCCCCAGGTATTCAGGTGCTTATGTCTTAAGTTATGCCACAGTTTCACACAGTCAGGCACTTGTAAGCATGGCGTCTGGATATTATCGTTCCTCGAAAGGGAACATGTCAGGTTACGACTGTAACCCTAGTTCCCTGAGAAGGAAACGAGACGCTGTGTCACCCTGTTATACTTCCTGCATCCCTGTGATCAACTTGCTTCGGCTAATTGAAGCTAATGCCGTCTTTCCGGATGTGCTCTTATGCTTTCCTGGTCATGACGTCGCCCACCCATGACGTTCCATCTCGCCATTGGACTACTTGACACACGTGCTTCAGATGCAATCACGCAGAGGCATTCCCAAAGCGTCATTGACGCAGCGTCTCGTTCCCTTCACAGGGAACTAGGGTTACAGTCGTAACCTGAGATGTTAGGACTATGTTTCCTGACAGGAATGTTGTTATAAGAACATGTAAGAACATGTCTTACTGGTAAAATCACAGTGACATTAAAAGGTATGAGATTTGTATAGTTTTGTTAAATTAAATTAAATTTTGTTAAATAAATTGTTTTTGTATAACAATTTGGTGTACTGAAAATTACTATTTAGTGATGTGTATCACTGCCACAGTTAAATGATGCATATAAACAATGGGGTTTAAGATTTTGGTTATATTGCCCACCCCTAAGTAGTTTAACTGAAAAGTTAATTGAAAGCCATGCTATAATGCTTAAATAAAAGACATACTGTAATACATAAAATATAAAAAAATATAAAAAAATATAAAATATAATTGGATAATGGAGAGGGTAAAACCTTGGAAGAAACCTGCTACACCAGGGGCCAGTTCTCCTGGATACAGTACTGCATTTATTAAAGCACTGTTGTATGATAATGGTATGAGAGGTGCCTTCAGTTCCAGCAGCCCTAATAACGTAGCACTACCATGAGATGAGTAATAATGAATAAGTACAGTATGCTTGTGTTACGTCCCTGGACGTAAAGTTTTCTTTTATTGTTGTGCATTTGATTTCTTGATGATGTGATATGTATTGTGTGCAGTTCTCTCCCTTTCTATTTCTCTCCCTCTCCCTCTGTGCAGTGTGTAATTGGGCTCAGCTGTGGGAGTTAACGTTGATGAGCGGGAGCGCTTAAATGCTGGGAAAGATGGCAGAGTTACAGAGCTCCTTGTGCACGCGTTGTAGAGCGCCGCTGTGTCGATCTTGCCGTTCTGTCCCTCTCAGTGCTACTTTGGGTGCCAAATAAGAAAAGTATCTACAGTACATCCATTTGTGAATTGTTATATTTAAGTAACTATCAACGGGCCGGAATGTTTTTTATTGTAATTTTCCGTAGTAAACGTGATGGAGTATATTATATTCTATAACCTTATCTTCAGAACTTTTTTTTTTTTTTTTCAGAACTAATACCTCCGTTTTGTCAGAACTGAGAGGAAGGAAATTATTAGCCATCCAGACTTTAATATCACAAATACACTTTGCTAACTTGAAAGTTAAAAGGTTTCATCAGGTCTTGATGGAAATATAAAGTTGAGTGTCATCTGCATTACAGTGAAAACAAATGCCATGGTTCCTGATAATGTCCACAAAGTGAGGCAAATAGAATAGAAAAGGACCTAATACTGAACCCTGTGGCACTCCATACTTGACTTGTGTTTGGTCTGACATAGATGTGACCTAAACCATGTTAATTCTTTGCTCTTTTGGGGGGTTAGTTCTTCCTCTCTGATAACATCACATGACTGTTGAAGACAATTAGTATAATGAATACAGGGCCTTGTCAACACTTTTGCTTTGAGTACATCGGTAAGAGGATAAGGGGGATAGACTGGAGCCTAATTTCCGAAGAAGTTAATGGTGCTAGTAAGCGATTTTTCAAAAAGCTGTTGAAAAGTTGGTTGGACCGAGCACCACAACAAATGTCTAGCCAATCAGCATTAGAGGGCATATGATGGTGGAGGAGAGAGAGTGAGCAAGAGGGAGATTTGAAGAAAGACTGTTGAAAGAGAGATGAGAGACAATACAAAAGAGAAAATCTCAGAGGAATATCACTGGTAAAAGAAGGGTTATGATCAGGCAAGAGCTTTAGGACCCGCGTTAATATTAGAAAAGCTTTCCAGTGCTAGAGAGACCTACGCGAGAAGGCCTGGAAACGGACACCGAGGTTGCGTTGTTTCTGCTCCATATGTGAGTAACATTGGTTTTGCGGTTTCACAGAACCAAGAAATGCTGTTGTTGTCATGTTAGCCGTAGTTACAGGAAAGTTTTGAGTGTCATTGTTCATCACGGTTCGAGACCAGCTCGGAGCGAAGCTGTTAGGTGCAGGCTGTAAAGTGTTTGTGAATTTTGTATGCAGAGCAATAACTTTACAATGACATTACTCAAATGGCTGGGTAACACAAAAACGATCCAACCATGGAAAAAACAATCAAAAAAAAAAATGACCCAACAGGCTTAACCCAGCGTTGGGTAGGAAAAATAAAACTGACATCAAGACAAAATGAAGTGTTGTCTGAAGTGTATCTATAGACACATAACTATTGAAAGACCATGTTTATGTATGAAGTCAACTTGCTGTTGTTACCACTAAATGTCAAGCTTTGCATCTAAGAAAAAAACAGATGACATACATGTGCCTCGTTATCTCTGCAGGCCCATTCTATTGCTTGGAGAAAAGTTACATTATCATAGATGTAATTTTCTATCTCCAGGATGAGAATAACTCAAAAACATACAAAAAAGCACCATCATGTCAATCACATCGGTGATTTTCAAACTACTCATGGCAGACAGACTAATGACATTACCCCTGCTACTCCTTTTTTTTTCTTATCTCATTTGCGTCCTCTCCACTCTCTTGTTCCACCCTGCTGTCCTCTTTCTCTCTGTTCATACCATTTTTACTGTTTTTGCTCTTTCCTGAACTTTTTCAATACCATCCTCCCTCACTCCTCCTCTACCTCTTCCTACACTCTTAACCCGAATTAGTTGACTTTACTAGAAATTTGCGTGGAAACCCATTGCACTAAACTATTTTAGTTTTTGCACAGGGAGAAACTAAACAGGTTAAGTTGTATTAACATAGAATCTTAAGTGGGTGCAGTAGACAAATCAAGTTTACATTAGTAGTCTTTACTGATCAAATCATTAGTTCACATTATGAATTGTTTTTGAGTATACGTTTTATATAATTACTATAAAGTTAAACATACAAAAAAAAAAAAATGATAAATGTTATATTTATGTAAAGTCTTATAATTTAAAAAAATGATGCTACTTAGATTGAGATTTTTTTGTATTAATTTGAAGAAATAAACAACAACATTTCAATGTTTTTATTTTTTTTTTATTGTAGACAAAAAATAAGACTTCAATGTCAATTCATATGCAAACCTTTTTGCTTGGTAACAATTGTAAATTGTTTAGAGGAACATGAACACACAGTATTCAACAATTTGCTATATCCTTGTGAATTAGTACAGTGGGGAGAACAAGTATTTGATACACTGCCGATTTTGCAGGTTTTCCTACTTACAAAGCATGTAGAGGTCTGTAATTTTTATCATAGGTACACTTCAACTGTGAGAGACGGAATCTAAAACAAAAATCAGCCCCGAAATCATGTCATTCCAAACCCATAAGACTTATGTTCTTCTTCAAAACAGAGATGAAGATTTATATAAAAAATAATAAAAAAAAAAAAAACCCTGAGGTTTCTGTCCCTCCATTCAAAGTCACATAAAGCCATCTTATCTCTTTAAAAGACTTTTATAAAACCGCTTGATTCATATGGATTTATTTTATGTTGCCTTTATGACCTTTTTAAACCTTTAAGTTTTAATGGAGCGACAGAAATGTCTCAGGTTTTATTAAAAATACCTTAAATGTGTTCTGAAAATGAATAAAAGTCTTATAGGTTAGGAATGACATGAGTGTGAGTAAACGATGACAATGTTAGAAAGATGTTAGAAAGATGTTAGAAAGAGGTTAGAAAGACCTTTTGCTACTAAGTTTTAATGGTTTAAACCCTTTACACACAGGTTATCAAACATAAGGACTATCAATTAATAAAATAATTATGTGGTCATGGTCCTTTGAGAAAATAAGTTACTTACAAAGCATGCTTTGAAGTCTGTGGGGTTGTCACAAAGGACAATTGGGAGCCCTCTGAGCACCAGTGACCTAATATCAGTTGGCTCTTGAGTCTGTTGGGGAGTAAAATAAAAAATTAAGTTACATAGCTAGAATAACAAGGAATGATCTACAAGAAAGAAGAACCAACAAAGCACAGTTTTGATTGTATTGGACAACCAATATAGTGTTAATAGTAATACAGTTCCCTTTCGTTCAGTCACTCCGAGTAACGTCAGTGACTGACGAATGGGGGTTTCGCTTAGAAGCCTATCATCTTCGAGATCTAGAAAACGCCCAATGGCAGCGCCAATGCCATGGGCATGCGGAATTTGCATAGCGTAACTCCGCCCCACAGCGTGGGTATATAAGGAAGTACGCTGGCAACATCGCATTATGTTTCTGCTTCGGAGCCAAGAGTATCTCTTCACTCCTCAAGCCTTCTGAGTATCGTCAGCTTCTTCGAGACGAACAGCTTTCCAGTTGGTGTTGGTGTGACGGCGTGTTCCAGCGATCGTTTACTGCCTGCCTGCTGATCTGTGCAGTGGTCTGCATTCAGCTGGTATTCGGTCCCTGGGCGCTTCGGCATCACTGCGAAGCTTCTTCTCCTAAAAGAGCTCACACTTGGCACGTCTTTTTCAAGATGTCTCGCCAGTGTGCTTCTGGGTGCGGTCGATATCTGCCGCCCTCTGATGGGCACAATCACTGCCTGATGTGCTTGGGCTTTCAGCATGCTCAGGCAGCGTTTGTGGATGAGACATGTTCCCACTGCGGGGACATGCCCATCTCGGTGCTGCGGTCGAGACTCAATGAGCTCCGTAATAGAGTGAGAGTCCCCTCTGCCACACCCCAATCTGCGGTCTCTACGCGAGGCAGCACTTTGGCTGGTGGCCAGGGTGACCTGAGGGTGACGGTGTGGAACAAAGCCCCGACGCTCATGCCTCGGACCACACCCCCCTCTAGCGCACCTTTCCCGCCGTGCGCTCAGACTGAGACACCGGAGCCGGCTCCTGCTGTTCCGAGTGTGTCGTTTGGCGCCGCAGAGGACGAGCGAATGTCGATCGCTGCATCACAAGGTGGGCTGGAGTCCTCCGAGGATGATGATTCGGCTGTGCTGCCGCCTTCCGGTGTGCCAGCATTGTCCGAGTCGGACCCGGAGTTGACAGCCATGCTTTCCCGGGCAGCCGCGAGTCTCGGGTTGGAGTGGAACCCTCCACCCCGTCCTGAACGCTCGCGGTTGGACGATTGGTTTTTGGGGGCGCCGCGACACCCGTCAGACCACGCCCCCAATACCTTTTTTCCCGGAGGTGCATGAGGAGGTCACGCGGTCCTGGAAGTCCCCGTTGTCTTCCCGTGACCGATCGGCGGCCTCCTCCACCTTCTCTGCCCTCGATGGGGCCGCGGCCAAAGGGTACACTGGGGTTCCCCCGGTTGAACGCTCTGTTGTGATGCAACTGTGTCCGCAGAGTGCTTCAACGTGGCGTGGCGACCCTAAGCACCCCTCCAAAGCCTGTAGTTTCACATCAACCTTGGTGGCGAAATCCTACAGAGCTGCGGGGCAGGCTGCCGCCTCTTTGCATGCCATGGCCATCCTTCAGGCCTACCAGGCCCGGATGCTCAAGGACATGCACGAGGGTAGAGCTGACCCAGGGCTCAGAAATGAGCTGCGTGCCGCCACCGACCTCGCCCTCCGGGCGACGAAGGTGACCGCACGCTCCCTGGGCCAGGTGATGTCCACAGCAGTGGTCCAGGAGAGACACCTATGGCTCAACCTGGCTGATATGCGGGACGCCGAGCGGACTCGTCTCCTCGACGCTCCCATATCCCAGGATGGGCTATTCGGCGGCGCGGTTGAGAACTTCGCCCAACAGTTCTCAGCCGCCCAAAAGCAGACTGAGGCCATCAAGCACGTACTGCCTCGGCGGCCAGCTGCTGCTTCCACCCAGCCGCCGGCACAGTTGCCTCAGTCTGCTCGCCGCCGAGGGCGCCCTCCCGCGGCTCCCGCCCCTCCCGCGCCACCCAAGCAGCAGCCTCCACCTGGGCCGCGCCGTGGAGGACGCCGTAGGAAGGCGCCCCAGTCCGCTCCAGCCCCGCAGCCCGCCAAGCGCCAGGCTAAGCGGCGCTCCTGACGCGGACAGCTCAGGGATGGGCAGTTCTTTCCAGGAGATGGTAGCAGGACCACTCCTTCCCCCGGTGGAGGGCCGGGGGAGAATCCTTTGTTCCGCTGCTGGCCCCCGGGTCAGCAGCACCCTTTTATGGTTAAAGAAAGAACTGACATACCCATCCCTGAGCGACCAGAGACCGATGGCAGTGTGCGCCGCCCCCGGGCCACGCCACTCTCGTCCCTCTCTGACGCCAGTCTCCTCTCAGAGCAGACCCCAGTGGAACGCGCGTCCTTCCCTGGTCTCCTCTGTCAGGACGCGGCTGATGACCGTGCCCCCACACCGGGACGCTACGCCTCCCACGTCTGGGCCGGTCACGCCGCCTCGCTGCCCCACCCGGGGTACGTCTATGGTTCGCATGACCCCGCTGGTGCAGTTTCTGGGAGCCTGGCTTCAGCTCCCTGGACTGTCCCGCTGGGTCGCGAAGACCATCAGGCTCAGCTATGCGATTCAGTTCGCTCAGGCTCCTCCTCGTTTCCGGGGAGTCCGATTCACCATAGTGGGGCCCAATGCCCCCCTCATGCGTGCGGAGGTTGCTACCTTGCTGGCGAAGGGTGCGATCGAGCCTGTCCCTCCAGCCGAAATGGAGTCCGGCTTCTACAGCCCTTACTTCATTGTACCCAAGAAAACCGGTGGGTTACGACCAATCCTGGACCTGCGCGTCCTGAACCGATCCCTTCACAGGCTTCCGTTCAGGATGTTGACAGCGAAACGCCTTTTCGAATGCGTTCGTCCAGCAGATTGGTTTGCAGCGATCGACCTGAAGGACGCCTACTTCCATGTCTCCATTCTTCCTCGACACAGACCGTTCCTACGGTTTGCTTTCGAGGGGCGGGCATACCAGTACGCGGTCCTCCCATTCGGGCTAGCTCTGTCCCCTCGCGTCTTCACGAAGATTGTCGAGGCAGCCCTTGTGCCACTCAGGCAACACGGGGTTCGCATTCTGAACTACCTCGACGACTGGCTGATCCTCAGCCACTCTCGAGAGCAGGTGTGCGAACACAGAGACCTGGTGCTCCTGCACCTAGCCCGTCTGGGCCTTCGGGTCAACTGGGAGAAGAGCAAACTCTGCCAAGTGCAGAGGATCTCTTTTCTCGGTATGGAAATCGACTCGGTCGCCATGTGTGCGCAGCTTACGAGCGAGCGCGCGCAGTCACTGCTGACTTGCCTTCGTCAAATCGAGAGCAAGAGTGCGGTTCCACTGAAGTTATTTCAGAGGCTCCTGGGGCATATGGCATCTGCAGCCGCGGTAACGCCGCTCGGTTTGCTTCATATGAGACCGCTTCAGCACTGGCTTCGCGATCGAGTCCCGAGATGGGCATGGCAGTCGGGCACGCTCCGGGTCCCAGTGACTCGGGCCTGCCTGCAGACCCTCACCCCGTGGTCGAACCTCAGTTTTCTACGGGCCGGTGTGTCCTTAGAACGAGTTTCCAGGCATATTGTTGTGTCAACAGATGCCTCCACCACGGGCTGGGGTGCCATGTGCAATGGACATGCTGCCGCGGGCTCCTGGACAGGACCCCAGCGCCTCCTGCATGTCAATTGCCTCGAGTTGCTGGCAGTACGGTTCGCCCTGCACCGCTTCCGAGCGCTGCTCAAGGGTCAACACGTGCTAGTCCGGTCAGACAACACGGCCACAGTAGCGTACATCAACCACCAGGGTGGTCTGCGTTCCCGCCGCATGTCTCAACTCGCCCGCCATCTCGTCTTATGGAGTCAGAAGCACCTGAGGTCCCTTCGTGCCATCCATATCCCGGGAGTCCTGAACCGTGCAGCCGACGAGCTCTCACGGCTTCAGCCACTTCCTGGAGAATGGAGACTCCATCCCCAGACGGTTCAGCTGATTTGGGAACAGTTCGGTGACGCACAGGTAGATCTGTTTGCCTCCCACGACTCTTCCCATTGCCGCCTGTTTTATTCCCTGACCGAGGGCCCCCTCGGCACGGACGCTCTGGCGCACAGCTGGCCGCGGGGCCTCCGCAAGTATGCGTTTCCCCCAGTGAGCCTTCTTGCACAGCTTCTGTGCAAGATCAGGGAGGACAAGGAGCAGGTCCTTTTGGTCGCCCCGTATTGGCCCGGCCGGACCTGGTTCTCCGAACTTGTACTCCTTGCGACAGCCCCTCCCTGGTCGATTCCTCTGAGGAAGGACCTCCTTTCTCAGAGACGGGGCACCCTTGGCACCCGCGTCCCGATCTTTGGAACCTCCACGTGTGGCTCCTGGATGGGACGCGGCAGGTTTGAGTACCCTACCACCTCAGGTGGTGGCTACCATCACTTCCGCTAGGGCCTTGTCTACTCGACACGCCTATGCGTTGAAGTGGAACCTCTTCGTCACCTGGTGTTCTTCCCGCCAAGAAGACCCCTGGAAATGCCCGATCGGGTCCGTGCTCTCATTCCTCCAGGAAGGGTTGGAACGAAGGCTGTCTCCTTCCACCCTCAAGGTTTATGTGGCCGCTATTTCTGCCTACCACGACCTTGTGGAGACGAAAAAGGTAAGTCAGCACGACCTGGTCATCAGGTTCCTGAGGGGAGCGAGGAGACTGAATCCTCCTCGCTCTCCCCTCGTACCCTCTTGGGACCTCGCAGTAGTCCTAAGCGCTCTGCAGAGGGCTCCCTTCGAGCCATTGCGGTCAGTCGAGCTTAAGTTCCTGTCTATGAAGACAGCGCTCCTGACCGCCTTGGCCTCCATCAAGAGGGTAGGGGACCTTCAGGCATTTTCGGTTGACGAAGCGTGCCTGGAATTCGGGCCGGCCAACTCTCACGTGATCCTGAGACCCCGGCCTGGATATGTGCCCAAGGTTCCCACCACTCCCTTCAGGGACCAGGTGGTGAACCTGCAAGCGCTGCCTTTGGAGGAGGCAGACCCAGCCTTGGCACTGCTCTGTCCAGTACGCGCCCTCCGTGCTTACGTTGACAGAACGCAGTGTTTCAGGACCTCAGACCAGCTCTTTGTCTGTTATGGTGGGAAGCTGAAGGGAAAGGCTCTCTCCAAGCAAAGGTTGTCTCACTGGATAGTGGACGCCATTGTTTTGGCTTACCAAACGCAGGGGCGCCCATGCCCCCTAGGGGTCAGGGCTCACTCCACCCGGAGTGTGGCCTCCTCTTGGGCTCTAGCGCATGGCGCCTCGCTAACAGACATTTGCAGAGCTGCAGGCTGGGCGACACCCAACACATTCGCCAGATTCTATAATCTCCGAGTGGAGCCAGTGTCCTCTCTTGTACTCGCCTCTACTAGTGGCCGGTAATGGACTAGGCTCAGGTGTCTTCGCTTGCTCGCCATTCCACTCCACGGACTGGATACGTGCGATATTTTCCTCAGGTAGTTTCCCTGAAGCCCTGAGTTCCTCCAGCACTGTTGATGCCGACACCAGTACGTCTGCCCACTCGCTCAGGCCCTCGTGTTGGCTAGGTGCCACCGTGTGCATGTTTCCCCCGTTGGGCGACCTCCACATGTGTATTCCCACTGTAAGTCTCCCTGAGCAGGTGTCTTTCCCTTGGCAAGCCCCTTGCCACCCCTGGGGGTAAAATTCTTCCACCTTCGGCTGGTTACCCCAGAGTTTCCCATATGTAGCCCTGAGCGGGTCATATGTGTTCTTAAGTCCTCCCTACGGGTAGGCATTTGGCGCGTACTTCCACCTGGAATATGCTTCCCAGTGTACCTTGGTATTCCTGTGTTAAGTGGGAGTCCTTCGTCCGTACTAGCTTACGACAGGGAGCTCACGCTTACGCAGGGCACTGGATGACAGCCGAGTGGCGTGATTATATTGGGACCCCCATTCGTCAGTCACTGACGTTACTCGGAGTGACTGAACGAAAGGGAACGTCTCGGTTACGTATGTAACCCTCGTTCCCTGAGGAGGGAACGGAGACGTAACGTCCCTCTGCCACTTCCGCTGTACCGCTGGAACAGCCGGGAGTTCAGTCTTGGCTCCTCAGCAGGTAAACATAATGCGATGTTGCCAGCGTACTTCCTTATATACCCACGCTGTGGGGCGGAGTTACGCTATGCAAATTCCGCATGCCCATGGCATTGGCGCTGCCATTGGGCGTTTTCTAGATCTCGAAGATGATAGGCTTCTAAGCGAAACCCCCATTCGTCAGTCACTGACGTTACGTCTCCGTTCCCTCCTCAGGGAACGAGGGTTACATACGTAACCGAGACGTTTTGTGACATGTTTTTATTACTGTAATAAAAAATAAATAAAATGAAAACAATGCAACAAGTGTATAATAGATATGCACCAACCGTGGTTTGTTGTGAAAGCTGTCAACAGCTGTCCAACATTCCCTCTCCTAGATCAAAAGATCTCAATAAGACAAAGACTGTTTCGATCAATAGAACTCCTGCTTGAGCTTCTTTCACTCAATCCCGTTGAACTCCATGAACGCCTGTAAAATTTCTTTCTTTCTTTGGATGAACACAAAGATGTTTGCTTTGTGTGGTTTTTAAAGCGCCAATTTTGGGGGTCCTGTATACCCCTCAGAGATTAAATATTTTATAAAGAAATGTAATAGATAGAAAGTCATATACATCTGGGGGAGCATGAGGGTGTGTAAATGACATTGAACAATGACATCAAATAATAATAGAAAGAAATATAAGTAATAACACTCTTGAACATACCTGATCTTCTGTAAAGAGAGCAGGGCAACGTTCCACCATCTTAAGAAGCAAATTTCTGAAATGTTACCTTAATTAATACACCAGAGAGACATACGCTAGCGTTAGCCACAAGCACATATACAGTACATACACATGTGCTGATATGAACAGACAGAAATAACTCATGCCAAAGACTTGGGTAAAGTTGGTTTTATATTCGCACATTCGGACTTCCGTGTTTAAGAACTTTCTAATTATATGTGCAATAAAGTTAATTTTAGCAAATTCAAAGCAGCGACATGATAATGGCCAAGTATTGTTTTAATGGCATACTTACTTGCGAATGTCCACTGAATGTCCAATATAGTGTGGTAAACCAGATAGGGACCGTCTAAAAAGTCCTAATTTTTTTTCATTGTGTGCAAACAGACAACTACATTTTTGCCAGCTACAGATGTAGCTACCAGCAAATATCACTCACATTATATGCATATTTTACTTTAGCAACAATAAAAATTGCATTATAATGATGGTGTTTAAAAAGATGTTTAGGAAATGAAAAAGAATGAACATGTACATGAACTGTAATTTGATATCCAGTCAAGTGGAGAATCACGTGTATCTCCTGAACATAGTTAATCACTTCATTTTACAACTGCTTTTATTTATTTGCCTCAAAATGAACAATAACTCTGTTGGTGTGTCAGTTTTAACAATGACATGATTTATTTCAATAGGTTTTAAAAGCATGGGCCGACTGCTCCAAAGCAAGGAACATCTTGTCTGGACCCTACAGAACATACTACAGCCCATGTCTTGCTGTTTTATTCACCTCTGATTTTCTGGTTTTAAGTGATATAAAGACTTACAGTAAAGAAGAACAGTGTAACAGTGTTCTCTAGGTGTTGAAAAAAATAAGAATGGCTAAATTATCTTTGTTTTCCTGTTGTATCACATCTTTGTTTAACATGAAACTCTCACAATATCACAGTTCGAGTGCATTGATTGATGTTTACAGTCCTGCAGAAATATCAATGTCCATGGTACTAAATCCATCAGATTATTGAGAAGTACTCAGAAAGCATGACAGCAAACAGGATGTGTATTTTTGGTGAACACTTCAAAAACTAGTGGCAAATCTTTCTGGTTTATAAAGAATTTGTGCCTAACATATCACTATGTTTTATAGGGTTCTTCAATGACACACCATCCAGTTCAATAGCTTTTGAAAGGAGGGTCACACCGCTTTAAAACAAGTTGTAAAATATTTATTTGACCCTAAAGAACACACTACAAGTCTTTAATGTAGTAGTATTTACTCTAGATGTTTAATTTTTACTATAAGTGTATTCTATGGGGTTCTTCAATGGCACACCTCCTAGTTCAATAGCTTTTAAAAGGAGGGTCATGCCGCTTTAAAACAAGTTGTAAAATATTTATTTGACCCTAAAGAACACACTACAAGTCTTTAATGTAGAAGTATTCACAAAATATTTATGTGACCTAAAATAACTTAATGTATAAACCCGATTCCAAAAAAGTTGGGACACTGTACAAATTGTGAATAAAAACAGAATGCAATGATGTGGAAGTTTCAAATTTCAATATTTTATTCAGAATACAACACAGACGACATCAAATGTTTAAACTGAGAAAATGTATCATTTTAAGGGAAAAATAAGTTGATTTTAAATTTCATGGCATCAACACATCTCAAAAAAGTTGAGACAAGGCCATGTTTACCACTGTGTGGCATCCCCTCTTTTTATAACAGTCTGCAAACGTCTGGGGACTGAGGAGACAAGTTGCTCAAGTTTAGGAATAGGAATGTTGTCCCATTCTTGTCTAATACAGGCTTCTAGTTGCTCAACTGTCTTAGGTCTTCTTTGTCGCATCTTCCTCTTTATGATGCGCCAAATGTTTTCTATGGGTGAAAGATCTGGACTGCAGGCTGGCCATTTCAGTACCCGGATCCTTCTTCTACGCAGCCATGATGTTGTAATTGATGCAGTATGTGGTCTGGCATTGTCATGTTGGAAAATGCAAGGTCTTCCCTGAAAGAGACGACGTCTGGATGGGAGCATATGTTGTTCTAGAACTTGGATATACCTTTCAGCATTGATGGTGCCTTTCCAGATGTGTAAGCTGCCCATGCCACACGCACTCATGCAACCCCATACCATCAGAGATGCAGGCTTCTGAACTGAGCGCTGATAACAACTTGGGTTGTCCTTGTCCTCTTTAGTCCGGATGACATGGCGTCCCAGTTTTCCAAAACGAACTTCAAATTTTGATTCGTCTGACCACAGAACAGTTTTCCACTTTGCCACAGTCCATTTTAAATGAGCCTTGGCCCAGAGAAAACGCCTGCGCTTCTGGATCATGTTTAGATATGGCTTCTTTTTTGACCTATAGAGTTTTAGCCGGCAACGGCGAATGGCACGGTGGATTGTGTTCACCGACAATGTTTTCTGGAAGTATTCCTGAGCCCATGTTGTGATTTCCATTACAGTAGCATTCCTGTATGTGATGCAGTGCCGTCTAAGGGCCCGAAGATCAGGGGCATCCAGTATGGTTTTCCGGCCTTGACCCTTACGCACAGAGATTGTTCCAGATTCTCTGAATCTTTGGATGATATTATGCACTGTAGATGATGATAACTTCAAACTCTTTGCAATTTTTCTCTGAGAAACTCCTTTCTGATATTGCTCCACTATTTTTCGCCGCAGCATTGGGGGAATTGGTGATCCTCTGCCCATCTTGACTTCTGAGAGACACTGCCACTCTGAGAGGCTCTTTTTATACCCAATCATGTTGCCAATTGACCTAATAAGTTGCAAATTGGTCCTCCAGCTGTTCCTTATATGTACATTTAACTTTTCCGGCCTCTTATTGCTACCTGTCCCAACTTTTTTGGAATGTGTAGCTCTCATGAAATCCAAAATGAGCCAATATTTGGCATGACATTTCAAAATGTCTCACTTTCAACATTTGATATGTTATCTATATTCTATTGTGAATAAAATATAAGTTTATGAGATTTGTAAATTATTGCATTCCTTTTTTATTCACAATTTGTACAGTGTCCCAACTTTTTTGGAATCGGGTTTGTAGTAATAATGTAGTAGTAATTTAATGTAGTAGTATTTTCTCTACAATCACTGTATTTTATGGGTTTCTTAATTGACACAACTTTCATCAAAATATTACATTAACTAAATTTAGTTATTACTGTATTGCCTGAAAATATTAACTTATTTACTTTATGGATTTATATATAGAAGAATGATTTGCTTTAAAATAACTTTGAAACCATTATGAGCAAAGTACAGTTTCACCTTATACCTTCAATATGTCTGTAATGATTATTGAATATTTTTTTAAGTTACAAAGCACACCCTATAAAACACACTAAACCTCCTAATTTGTGTGGTCAAACGTAGAGTTCACTTGACATTGTAATACTACAGCATTGTGGTGAACATCGGTTAGGATGGCATTCCAGAGACCAGTTTATGGCAAGGCCCTGTCTAACTACTGGTGTGGAAGAAGATGTGCCACACTGTGATTGGACCCTTGGTGAATGAACATAAACAAATGTTCAGCAACATCAGATAAGATGCCAAGACAACTGCCAGACACTTCTTACAGGGCAGGAAGGGGGACCTTCTGCCCCCACCACCACCAAGGAGAGGACTTCTCATCTAAAAGTTGACTTTAACCACCAAACCCATTCCTAAGGTTTAGGCAAGAGCTGCCATAAAATATAAAATATAAACTGCAACACATCTACTTCATCTTCATACAAATTGAAGTTATTGGTTTACTATCCTTTAGAAGTGCATATCCATTACTAACATTATTAATCGTTGAAGTATTTACTCTTGCATATCTATTGTTAATAAATGTAATTAATTTTATTACACTGTGTCTTCATTGTGTTGATGATCAAAGACTCTACTAGTTGTCCAGACTCGTAAATCCTTCAGATAAATCAGAATCAAACCAACTCCCTCTAGTTTACATTAATTCTGAATTATTGAACATCTCTTTTGGGAGTGTTCTTATATTGTTAAGATAGTATATTCTTAGCTGGTGCCCCGTATCAAAAGGGGGAAGGGGTCATCTGATACACTCATAACCACACCTTAAGTGACACGTGATCTAAAAATCACTACGTCATCGGTGAATTGAGTAAAAATCACTACAGCATGTAGAGCGCAATAATTTTACATGGTGGAACAGGTTGTTTAAAACATTGTCTGTAATGTCTTTCTCTAACCTTATTGAATATACTACTACTAAGCATTAAACCATAAACAAACTTGGCAATTTTACTTTTTTAGGAAAACTTGACATGACGTGACATGATGCTGTCCACATATGTGATGCTGAAGGTCTTACATGATCCTACCTGCACCTTAAAGTTTCAATAACTTTTTTAGTGGTTACCCAAATTAACCCCAAACCACTTGAATGTTATTAAACACCCTCCAAAGAACACACTACACCATGGGAATTGGCATATTTATTGCATTTAGTTGACTGTGAAATGCAGCTATTTAAACAGCTCAAAAAATCTTATATGGTGGAATAAACAGCTCCAACACTGTTTCTGCAGTCCACATGCATTGTGCTGCATCTAACAAGTTTCCCTGGCCAGATAAACTAGTATTTTTTGCATCCTAATTAGGAAAGAATCATTTTAGATCTTTTACCCTATAACTGGTGACGTATCCTGGTGGTAAAAGTCAATAAAAGTCATGTTTTAAAAAAAAAAATCATAAAATTGTATTATTTGTATCCTAAGAAGATGGAAAATAGCAATAAATTAATTGTCTGATTTATCTTTTATGGAATGCCACAACTGCCAAAATTAAAAATAAATAAATACATAAAGAAATATACAAAGAAATATAAAAAAGCAAGAATAAATACATATAAAAATAAATATACATAGAAAAGCAAAAAAAAAAAAAAAAAAAATATTTATACATTTATTTCCTTATTTATGTATATATTTATTTTTTTCCACATTTATTTATTCTTTTATTTATTTCTACATTTATTCATTTCTATTTTTATTTATTTCCACATTTATTCATTTCTACATTTATTTATTTCTACATTTATTTATTTTTACATTTATATATTTCTACATTTATTTATTTCTACATTTATTCATTTCTATTTTTATTTATTTCCACATTTATTCATTTCTACATTTATTTATTTCTACATTTATGCATTTTTACATTTCTTTGTCCGTAGGGTAATGAGGAGGGCGTGGTTTACCTCAGCCATAGCAATCGAGCTCAGAGTAGGCGAGGGTGAAGCGTTGAGGCCACAGTGACACCTTGTGGTGCGGCCGAAATACAATAAGTATAGCCTACTGACGTTGATACTGTCTCTGATGAATGACTTGGATAGGTATATGGCCAAAATCTTATATCACGGGTTAAGTCATATCACCCTAACTGTAATGTGTGACATGGAAAGACTACTCTTTATTCCGGACATGGCCATAGAACATCGTCTGGTCTGGATTTGTAAAATGTCCTAGGCTAACAAACATGAACAGCAACATCTTCAACAAATCTGATAACAGGGACTCTGAAATGGAAGCGCTTGATATTTTCCATTACCGGTCAGAACACACGGAAAGGAAGCAGCGCACATATAGGCTACAGTGAAGTCGACGCAAGCATATTGATCAATGCATTTGAAACGAGACCACAAATTCACTTCACATTCATATTTCCTATTTGTACATGCACAACATGTGACAAACGCTTAAAATACAACGCATATTTCAAAGATCCAAAATAGAACGAGGCGTCGGTTACAGTAGAACATTTTGTCGCGTCGCGTCACTTCACGTGTGGACAGTCACAGCATCACTGAGTATAATGGGTTTTTCTTGGTGTGGTCTTATTATTAATCACACGTCTTGGGCTAAGTTATCAGCTGAAAATATACAGAATTAGATAAATCAAATGTGCCCATGGAAACGGAGCTGGTGAAACACACACGCCAAGCATTAAACATACACAGATGCATCATCCTCTATCAAACAGCACCTGTCAAGTGCCCTCATATTTTTGAGGAGACATAACTTTTAGTTTTGGTACTGTCAGTTTACAGTTAGCCCGTTAGGGTAATTTATGTGTATCTTTATGCCTACCATGCATATTAGACCAACGCCAAGCTTTGATAGGCGCAGTGAGTGTACGGGTTTACTTTACAGGAATTTAACTTTATAGGCCTATTTCATATAGTCTATTTAATTTTATTTTGGCCAGTATGACGATGATAATAACAATAGCCTAATAATAATAAGAAGAAGAAGAAGAAAGAAAGAAAGAAAGAAAGAAAGAAAGAAAGAAAGAAAGAAAGAAAGAAAGAAAGAAAGAAAGAAAGAAAGAAAGAAAGAAAGAAAGAAAGAAAGAAAGAAAGAAAGAAAAGATAAGTGATTTCAAAGACTGGGATGGGATGGATACAAAAATGTTTTCTTGGTTTTCTTGTATTTTTCTCACCTGTTCTTTTGATATTTTTTGATAATAAACTTCATGCTGTATAGGGAATATAACACCCGTGCGTTGTACCTAAAGCCTAAAGGGTGCGATTTGTAAATAATAATGACAATAATAATAATAATAATAAAAATTAAAAAGTTATGTAGCCTATAGCTTTTTTTTTTTTTTTACTGTTTTTGGCAGTTGCTAGGCTACAGTAAAAAATGTAACAATAAATAATTTGATTTTATCTTTGAAGTAGCCTATTAGATAGATATAGCTTCGATATTTGATCAGTATGATGATAGGCCTACTTGGTTACAATGACACTAATAATTCTATTCTGAAAAGAATAACGAGATACAAACCTGTAAATATTCAATCGACTTTTCTGAAATTCAAAACAAAATATTAATGCATTCGTAATTTCCATTTCTGAATAGGTGCTATGGTCACGCAGGTTTGTGCATTAAACTCATGGCCCCGAGAAATAACCTATCAACAATTATGTTGTTCCCCTGAACATGACCCCTCTCTGCCACCTTTTTGAACATTTGGTCATGTATTTATTTATTTATTTATTTATTTATTTATTTATTTATTTATTTATTTATTTATTTATTTATTTATTTATTTATTTATTTATTTATTATTATTATTTTTAAATAACGCATAGGCCTAAATAGAAATTATCACAGAAACAAATCTACAGCTGAACCGCTACAACACGTCGTGTTGTTTTCAATTCGGCGTATTTGAAGGAATCAAACGAATGGATTGAACTCACGTGTTAAGACAGTGACTTGCTGCCATCTGCTGTCTGTCATATTTCTGTCTTCAAAATGTAAAACACTTATCTCATAATATTTTTATGCACTTGTAGGCTAATTCCTGTGTAAATGCATTAATATCTCTTCTGTATTGATGGCTCTGATGAAGCTCTGATTGGATTTTACTGGTAGGCTAACTGCCCTGCAGCCTTATCATCTAACTGAATTTATCGATTGGGATTAACACGTTCATACATTTAATAAGGTTGCATCTGGACATCAGTTTATGGGGGTAGGCTAAAGACTACCACCGCTTAATAGAAAATAAGTTTGTTTCTGTTGCTGTCAATTGTTTTTGGAAGTTACATTAAAATGCAGTTAGCTCAAAAATATGAGGGCACTTGACAGGTGCTGTTTTATAGAGGATGATGCATCTGTGTATGTTTAATGCATGGCGTGTGTGTTTCACCAGCTCCGTTTCCATGGGCACATTTGATTGATCTAATTCTGGATATTTCCAGCTGATAACTTAGCCCAAGACGTGTGATTAATAATAAGACCACACCAAGAAAAACCCATTATACTCAGTGATGCTGTGACTGTCCACACGTGAAGTGACGCGACGCGACAAAATGTTCTACTGTAACCGACGCCTCGTTCTATTTTGGATCTTTGAAATATGCGTTGTATTTTAAGCGTTTGTCACATGTTGTGCATGTACAAATAGGAAATATGAATGTAAAGTGAATTTGTGGTCTCGTTTCAAATGCATTGATCAATATGCTTGCGTCGACTTCACTGTAGCCTATATGTGCGCTGCTTCCTTTCCGTGTGTTCTGACCGGCAATGGAAAATATCAAGCGCTTCTATTTCAGAGTCCCTGTTATCAGATTTGTTGAAGATGTTGCTGTTCATGTTTGTTAGCCTAGGACATTTTACAAATCCAGACCAGACGATGTTCTATGGCCATGTCCGGAATAAAGAGTAGTCTTTCCATGTCACACATTACAGTTAGGGTGATATGACTTAACCCGTGATATAAGATTTTGGCCATATACCTATCCAAGTCATTCATCACAGACAGTATCAACGTCAGTAGGCTATACTTATTGTATTTCGGCCGCACCACAAGGTGTCACTTAGGCCTCAATGCTTCGCCCTCGCCTACTCTGAGCTCGATTGCTATGTCTGAGGTAAACCACGCCCTCCTCATTACCCTACGGACAAAGAAATGTAAAAATGCATAAATGTAAAAATAAATAAATGTAGAAATAAATAAATGTAGAAATAAATAAATGTGGAAAAAAATAAATATATACATAAATAAGGAAATAAATGTATAAATAATTATTTATTTTTTGTTTTTTTTGCTTTTTTATGTATATTTATTTATATATTTATTTATTTATTTTTTCTTTTTTACATTTCTTTGTATATTTATTTATGTATTCATTTATTTTTAATTTTGGCAGTCGTGGCATTCCATAATCTTTATGGTCTTGCCATTTTAAGGGTTAAGCATTTTGTAAATACTATTTAAAAAGTATATCAAATGTCACAATTATTTCTCCCTCACAAATGCAAGTGTTTTTTTTTTTTTTTTAAATTTCATTCACATACAAGACCAGCAGAAGACAACAAGCACCACAACAATATGTTTAAAGTATTTCCATAACATACAGTGGGGAGAACAAGTATTTGATACACTGCCGATTTTGCAGGTTTGCCCACTTACAAAGCATGTAGAAGTCTGTAATTTTTATCATAGGTACACTTCAACTGTGAGTGACGGAATCTAAAACAAAAATCCAGAAAATCACATTGTATGATTTTTAAGTAATTAATTTGCATTTTATTGCATGACATAAATATTTGATACATCAGAAAAGCAGAACTTAATATTTGGTACAGAAACCTTTGTTTGCAATTACAGCGATCTTACGTTTCCTGTAGTTCTTGACCAGGTTTGCACACACTGCAGCAGGGATTTTGGCCCACTCCTCCATACAGACCTTCTCCAGATCCTTCAGGTTTCGGGGCTGTCGCTGGGCAATACGGACTTTCAGCTCCCTCCAAAGATTTTCTATTGGGTTCAGGTCTGGAGACTGGCTAGGCCACTCCAGGACCTTGAGATGCTTCTTACGGAGCCACTCCTTAGTTGCCCTGGCTGTGTGTTTTGGGTCATTGTCATGCTAGAAGACCCAGCCACGACCCATCTTCAATGCTCTTACTGAGAGAAGGAGGTTGTTGGCCAAGATCTTGTGATACATGGCCCCATCCATCCTCCCCTTAATACGGTGCAGTCGTCCTGTCCCCTTTGCAGAAAAGCATCCCCAAAGAATGATGTTTCCACTTCCATGCTTCTTGGTTGGGATGGTGTTCTTGGGGTTGTACTCATCCTTCTTCTTCCTCCAAACACGGCGAGTGGAGTTTAGACCAAAAAGCTCTATTTTTGTCTCATCAGACCACATGACCTTCTCCCATTCCTCCTCTGGATCATCCAGATGGTCATTGGCAAACTTCAGACAGGCCTGGACATGCGCTGGCTTGAGCAGGGGGACCTTGCGTGCGCTGCAGGATTTTAATCCATGACGGTGTAGTGTGTTACTAATGGTTTTCTTTGAGACTGTGGTCCCAGCTCTCTTCAGGTCATTGACCAGGTCCTGCCGTGTAGTTCTGGGCTGATCCCTCACCTTCCTCATGATCATTGATGCCCCACGAGGTGAGATCTTGCATGGTGCCCCAGACCGAGGGAGACTGACCGTCATCTTGAACTTCTTCCATTTTCTAATAATTGCGCCAACAGTTGTTGCCTTCTCACCAAGCTGCTTGCCTATTGTCCTGTAGCCCATCCCAGCCTTGTGCAGGTCTACAATTTTATCCCTGATGTCCTTACACAGCTCTCTGGTCTTGGCCATTGTGGAGAAGTTGGAGTCTGTTTGATTGAGTGTGTGGACAGGTGTCTTTTATACAGGTAACGAGTTCAAACAGGTGCAGTTAATACAGGTAATGAGTGGAGAACAGGAGGGCTTCTTAAAGAAAAACTAACAGGTCTGTGAGAGCCAGAATTCTTACTGGTTGGTAGGTGATCAAATACTTATGTCATGCAATAAAATGCAAATTAATTATTTAAAAATCATACAATGTGATTTTCGTCTCTCACAGTTGAAGTGTACCTATGATAAAAATTACAGAGCTCTACATGCTTTGTAAGTGGGCAAACCTGCAAAATCGGCAGTGTATCAAATACTTGTTCTCCCCACTGTATCAATAGGCAATACATATTTCTTACAATTTAAACACACTTTTAGCATAAGCTCCTCTAACTGAATAGCTTACAAACACAAATCACATCCATGGTTGTTCTTCTGGTGGCAGATTAATGTTGAGGCACTGAACATGACCATCTCTGGCATAATTCACATTGAATCTGGAAGAAAAATAGGTCTTGGAATTATTAAATGTAGTTGTGAATACACATATTTTCACTTAACACAAATAGTCAACAGGCAGAAATTGCATAGTCAATACCCAGATGCATTGCTCCTCTGTTTGGGCTCTTTCTATTTGTCCACACACAGAGCAGTACTCCTCTCATGACAATGTAATTATATGAATGTAGATTGGATTATAATTAGTCTCTTTGTCTCCAACGTGGAAATAAACTGTTCTTTATACTTTGTACTTTATACCTGATGCCAGCACACTTTCTTTGGCTACATTTTACCTGTAGTGGCACATCATCTCCTTGCTGGGTGTTATATTAATTCTGTCAGGAATTTTTGGGAACTCTTCTACCACCTGTTTGGCCATCTAGAAGGACATCAGTGAAAATTAATAGACAGTCTCATATGGGAAAAGGTGAGGACAGTGTTTATGTAAACCACTTTCCCCCTTAATTTACCAGCATCACAAAACCACCCTCCTGAAATGAATGTTGGATTGTGCCAAGATTCCACTTGGTGTCCACCCAGTCTTCTCTTCCATACTTATTTCTTCTCATTTGGAAAAATTCTCTGTTTTTGGAAAAATGCCGAGTGTGTGTGTTTATTAAGGTCTTAAGCAACACCAACTATGCTAATACCATTACCGTGTTTTGGAGCTAAACATGCTAAATAACTTTTTTAAATCAAACTATCATACCCATACACAAACTATCATAGCATTTCATTTGAGGGTCAAGCATGAAAATGGTGTCAGTGTGAGCATGTAGAAACTAAATTGGAGAAAAAGAAACAAAAGAAATTATCAATTAAATGTCACTGAAAAGATCAAACATCTTTTCGCAATCCTTGCCGTGCCATCTGCTCTCTTATGCCATTTAAAATGACACCTGTGGCTTAGCTGGTAGAGATTTGCACCCTTCATATTAAGATTCATTACTTATCATACCGTTAAATACAAATATAATTGTACAGTTATGCCTTTAGATTTTTGTTTTGATATATGTACCTCTCCAAATAACCATTCATGTGGCCTCAGTATTTTGAATTCCTTGTGATGTAACAGGTACTCCAGATTCTGGCTAGGAGAGTTCACAATGGCTACAACCAGCTCTGTAGGTGGCTTCATCCATAGCATGTCGACCTGTAATGATATGAAGTTCATACAGTAAATAATAGCGTACCTTAATATATGCAATTAATAGTTTTCAGTTTTGTACTGATTTCATTACCTCTTCCTCTACATGGAGTACCTTTGCAGGAAGCTGATATGCGTCAAAACTTGAACTTTCCTTGCTCTGTCACATTCTTGTGGATCCTTTTTTGGGGGGAGCTGGTATTTGTTGTAAAACAGAAAATAATTTGGATTTGGTGGATGGGAAATGTTCTTTCTTCTTCTTCATCCAAGTTTCTTAGACTGATCAAGGTTCATAGGTGGCTCAGGTTGGAGCACTAGCTTTTGAGGAAGGTTATGCTGAATGATATTCTTCGTATATCTTGCTTGCAGAGACGGATGCATTTTTCTTATGAAGGTTCCTTGTTTGACTTTTGATTCGTTATGCATTATGGAATGTTTGACAATTCCAAACCACTTTTCTATGTGGCAGTATCTCTTGTTTTTGGTAGTTTCTTTGTTGTCACCAAGTCTTGTTCATGAGATTCATACCTAGTCAGGTCTCCCAACAGCAAGCCACTCCAAAAAGGGAAAAATGCCAAGGTATAGTATGTTCTTTAGGGTCGGATAAATATTTTGCAACTTGTTTTAAAGCGGTGTGACCCTCCTTCCAAAGGCCCGTCTATTGAGCTGGATGGTGTCTCAATGAAGAACCCTATAGAATACACTTATAGTAAAAAATAAACATCTAGAGTAAATACTTCTACATTAAAGACTTGAAGTATGTTCTTTAGGGTCAAATAAATATTTTACAACTTGTTATAAAGCAGCGTGACCCTCCTTTCAAAAGCTATTGAACTGAAAGTTGTGTCAATAAAAAACCTTATAGAATACAGTGATGGTATAAATTAAACATATAGAGCAATTAATAGTAAAAAAAAAAAAATCTTGATTAATCGCATCCAAAATAAAAGTTTGTGTTCACGTATGTGTGTGTGTGTACTGTGTATAATTATTGGCAGCGGCTATTTGCACTAAGTGTAAATAGCAACTAGATTCTATTTACACTGAGTGAAAATAACATTTTCTTAGCGATAGATGATATTTACACTAAGTGCAAATAGTGATAGATGCTATTTACTAAGTGAAATAGCATACTAAGTGAAAATAGTGATATATTCTATTTACACAATGTAAAAGTAGCAGTTCTTTGCAATATGTGTAAATAGTAATTACATGAAATGTATACTTTATTTTGACAGATACATACTATTTGCATCTCAGTATTGTTGTACATTAACAGGATGCAATAATAACAGTGTAAATTATTATATTTATTAAAATTATTAAATGGATGCCGCCTTAATGGGACAATAAAAGCCCTCCCTACACCTACCCCTACCCCCAACCCCAACCTCACCCCCACCCAATAAATGCGTTTATTATTATTAAACATTTCTTTAGGCAATTTATTTCCATTTTTAGAAAATTTTCCTTTCCGATGTGATATGTGATGGTAAAATGGAGAAGAGCGAGCTCTGCAAAAGGCGGATACGAACCCGCGTCGATCACGTCAAAACCAAGATCCATAAGCCTCAAGCTTTACTGACTACACCAATGTGGATGTTGAAACATGCACATCATTTTTTAATCTTGTTTGGCTCAAACAGGCATTGTTAGGCGGAGCTAGTGCGAATAGCACTTGCCAATAAGGCACGCTATTTACACTTGGTGTAAATAGACACTCCGATAATTTATTATGTATATTTGAATACACACACATACTTGTATATATTTAAGAAACATTTGCGTGTATATATATATATATATATATACACTCATATATATATATATATATATATATATATATACACTCACCTAAAGGATTATTAGGAACACCTGTTCAATTTCTCATTAATGCAATTATCTAATCAACCAATCACATGGCAGTTGCTTCAGTGCATTTAGGGGTGTGGTCCTGGTCAAGACAATCTCCTGAACTCCAAACTGAATGTCAGAATGGGAAAGAAAGGTGATTTAAGCAATTTTGAGCGTGGCATGGTTGTTGGTGCCAGACGGGCCGGTCTGAGTATTTCACAATCTGCTCAGTTACTGGGATTTTCACGCACAACCATTTTTAGAGTTTACAAAGAATGGTGTGAAAAGGGAAAAACATCCAGTATGCGGCAGTCCTGTGGGCGAAAATGCCTTGTTGATGCTAGAGGTCAGAGGAGAATGGGCCGACTGATTCAAGCTGATAGAAGAGCAACTTTGACTGAAATAACCACTCGTTACAACCGAGATATGCAGCAAAGCATTTGTGAAGCCACAACACGCACAACCTTGAGGCGGATGGGCTACAACAGCAGAAGACCCCACCGGGTACCACTCATCTCCACTACAAATAGGAAAAAGAGGCTACAATTTGCACGAGCTCACCAAAATTGGACAGTTGAAGACTGGAAAAATGTTGCCTGGTCTGATGAGTCTCGATTTCTGTTGAGACATTCAGATGGTAGAGTCAGAATTTGGCGTAAACAGAATGAGAACATGGATCCATCATGCCTTGTTACCACTGTGCAGGCTGCTGGTGGTGGTGTAATGGTGTGGGGGATGTTTTCTTGGCACACTTTAGGCCCCTTAGTGCCAATTGGGCATCGTTTAAATGCCACGGCCTACCTGAGCATTGTTCCATGTCCATCCCTTTATGACCACCATGTACCCATCCTCTGATGGCTACTTCCAGCAGGATAATGCACCATGTCACAAAGCTCGAATCTATAATATATATGAGTGTGTATATATATATATATATATATATATATATATATATATATATACACACCTAAAGGATTATTAGGAACACCATACTAATACTGTGTTCGACCCCCTTTCGCCTTCAGAACTGCCTTAATTCTACGTGGCACTGATTCAACAAGGTGCTGAAAGCATTCTTTAGAAATGTTGGCCCATATTGATAGGATAGCATCTTGCAGTTGATGGAGATTTGTGGGATGCACATCCAGGGCACGAAGCTCCCGTTCCACCACATCCCAAAGATGCTCTATTGGGTTGAGATCTGGTGACTGTGGGGGCCATTTTAGTACAGTGAACTCATTGTCATGTTCAAGAAACCAATTTGAAATGATTCGAGCTTTGTGACATGGTGCATTATCCTGCTGGAAGTAGCCATCAGAGGATGGGTACATGGTGGTCATAAAGGGATGGACATGGTCAGAAACAATGCTCAGGTAGGCCGTGGCATTTAAACGATGCCCAATTGGCACTAAGGGGCCTAAAGTGTGCCAAGAAAACATCCCCCACACCATTACACCACCACCACCAGCCTGCACAGTGGTAACAAGGCATGATGGATCCATGTTCTCATTCTGTTTACGCCAAATTCTGACTCTACCATCTGAATGTCTCAACAGAAATCGAGACTCATCAGACCAGGCAACATTTTTCCAGTCTTCAACTGTCCAATTTTGGTGAGCTCGTGCAAATTGTAGCCTCTTTTTCCTATTTGTAGTGGAGATGAGTGGTACCCGGTGGGGTCTTCTGCTGTTGTAGCCCATCCGCCTCAAGGTTGTGCGTGTTGTGGCTTCACAAATGCTTTGCTGCATACCTCGGTTGTAACGAGTGGTTATTTCAGTCAAAGTTGCTCTTCTATCAGCTTGAATCAGTCGGCCCATTCTCCTCTGACCTCTAGCATCAACAAGGCATTTTCGCCCACAGGACTGCCGCATACTGGATGTTTTTCCCTTTTCACACCATTCTTTGTAAACTCTAGAAATGGTTGTGCGTGAAAATCCCAGTAACTGAGCAGATTGTGAAATACTCAGACCGGCCCGTCTGGCACCAACAACCATGCCACGCTCAAAATTGCTTAAATCACCTTTCTTTCCCATTCTGACATTCAGTTTGGAGTTCAGGAGATTGTCTTGACCAGGACCACACCCCTAAATGCATTGAAGCAACTGCCATGTGATTGGTTGATTAGATAATTGCATTAATGAGAAATTGAACAGGTGTTCCTAATAATCCTTTAGGTGAGTGTATATATAATTTATATTATATATAGTAAACAAATATTTTATATATGAATATAACACATTTGTCTTAAATAAATACATGCATGTGTGTGTGTTCATATATACATAATAATTATACACAGTACACACACATATTATGTAAACACAAACTTTTATTTTGGATGTGATTAATCGCGATTAATCGTTTGACAGCATTAGTTTATTTTCATTAATATTACTATAGTAATATTATTATTTATTAGTATTAATATTATTTTTTAAATATTATTTTTTATGAAGTGGCTTTGACAGTTACAGATTTGAAAAACAAAAAGGCGAGAATAAAGACCCCTAAACTCCAATACAAAGAACCATTTCAGCATATAAAGGTTTCATCAGGATGATATGGTTCTAAATAGTAACTGTTATTAAGTGAAAAGAACCTTTAAAGAACCACCTTTTTTTAAAGTGTACTGTAGCTACATAATTATTTGTATGCACACTCTTGTCATAAATTATGGGGTGTTTTGGCTTAAGTACACTATCGTGTTAGTTATGTATCTGACAAAGCAAATTAATAAATATCTCATTGTAACATATAAGATCAAGATGATAAACACTCCTGAAACACCACCACAGTTAGAATTGATAATTGAAAAATGATAATTTAGAAAATTACAAAATACATTTACATTTATTATTGATGAAAATGCTTTTAAAGTATTTGTTTGAAATATTTCAAATTTATTTAAGAGTTTGTCCAAATAAACCTCCTTTATGATGTCATGTTCTCTGATGACTTTAGTACCATTTACAGTGAATCGTTCGATCATAATCGAAACGTCATTTGTAGATGGTTCCTAAAATAATGATGACATCACAACATTCCATAGAGGTAAGCGTGTTTATCTGCTTTTGAAAGACGTCGAGATCTACAGAAAAATGTGTTGTAGTATGTGCTCATAATAGTCTATAATGATAATTAACCGAAGTTAGCCTTTTTTAATGCAGATTAACGAAGTTATTGAACGCGGAAGTCAGAATATGCATTTGACTGATCTAATTCTGGATATTTCCAGTTGATAACTTAGCCTAAGATGTGTGATTAATAATAAGACCACATCAAGAAAAACCCATTATACTCAGTGATGCTGTGACTGTCCACACGTGAAGTGACGCGACGCGACAAAATGTTCTACTGTAACCGACGCCTCGTTCTATTTTGGATCTTTGAAATATGCTTTGTATTTTAAGCGTTTGTCACATGTTGTGCATGTACAAATAGGAAATATGAATGTGAAGTGAATTTGTGGTCTCGTTTCAAATGCATTGATCAATATGCTCGCGTTGACTTCACTGTAGCCTATATGTGCGCTGCTTCCTTTCCGTGTGTTCTGACCGGTAATGGAAAATATCAAGCGCTTCCATTTCAGAGTCCCTGTTATCAGATTTGTTGAAGATGTTGCTGTTCATGTTTGTTAGCCCAGGACATTTCACAAATCCAGACCAGACGATGTTCTACGGCCATGTCCGGAATAAAGAGTAGTCTATCCATGTCACACATTACAGTTAGGATGATATGACTTAACCTGTGATATAAGATTTTGGCCATATACCTATCCAAGTCATTCATCACAGACAGTATCAACGTCAGTAGGCTATACTTATTGTATTTCGGCCACACCACAAGGTGTCACTGTGGCCTCAACGCTTCACCCTCGCCTACTCTGAGCTCGATTGCTATGTCTGAGGTAAACCACGCCCTCCTCATTACCCTACGGACAAAGAAATGTAAAAATGCATAAATGTAAAAATAAATAAATGTATAAATAAATGTATAAATACATAAATGTAAAAATAATGTATAAATAAATAAATAAATGTAGAAATGAATAAATGTGGAAATAAATAAAAATAGAAATGAATAAATGTATAAATAAATAAAAGAATAAATAAATAAATGTGGAAAAAAATAAATATATACATAAATAAGGAAATAAATGTATAAATAATTATTTATTTATTTTTTTTTGCTTTTCTATGTATATTTATTTATATATTTATTTATTTATTTTTGCTTTTTTACATTTCTTTGTATATTTATTTATTTATTTATTTATTTATGTATTTATTTATTTATTTTTAATTTTGGCAGTCGTGGCATTCCATAGAGAGGACTTGAGTGATTCAGAATGGTCTACATTTTGGTTTTAGCTTAGTATGATAGCATATTGAAATATTTATCTTTCTTCTGCTGTTTCCTGCTATTGCCGCACAAAATAGTTTTTTTTTTACTCCAAAATAAGGACCTATCAAATGCTTTCAGACTGAGTAACAACAACAAACGGTGTTTCCTTTGGCAGAACACCTTGCATCTCCATATCTTTTTTTTTTTCTCTCCATCTGCTCTGCCTCCATGTTAGAAAGTACCATTTTCTCATTCCTATTCCTTACAAGATTTAGGATATTGTCAAAGCCTTCTTGACAGAGAGTATAGAATAAGAAAGGGATAGAAAGAATTAGAAAACTCATGAAAAGAAATGTCTGGGTCATATTTTACCCCATAATAATAATAATAATACTTTATTATTATTATTATTATTATTATTATTATTATTATTATTATTTTATTGCATTATTTTGACATCAATTCAGCAAATTTTAAAAATCTCATTATTAATTTATATATTGTTTGAATTATAGTGGAAAAAATATCACAGTATATAAAAAGTCTACACACCCCTGTTAAAACAGCTGGTTTTGTGATGTAAAAAATTAAACAAAGATAAATCATATCAGAACGTTTGCATATTTAATGTAAAACTTACAACCAAAATAAAACGTCAGAGAAAAAAAAAACTTGGAATAACTAACTGCATATGTGTGCACTGCACATCTGAAATAACACTTAACTGAAGCACCCTTTGATTTTATTAAAGCACTCTTTGCAAAAATATTCCCAAGTTATCACCTTCATAATTGATCATGTGACCATTACAATGATAACAAATCATGGGTAACTTAATGTTGTCAAGTTAATTCAGTCACATTAAATAATATTTTAGAGCTGAACAAAACCAATTAGTTTTGATTATTTGGTAACGCTTTAGATTTCAGCCCGCAAAGTAAAACAAATTTACAGCATAACTTGCAGTAATTATTGTGTACCTATAAAGTATGTACGTGTAGGTATAAAGGAACAATATGTAAAGTTCGGGGAAAAAAGGGGTAACAACTAGGAATATTTAACAAATTAAAGGGGCACTTATTCTACTTTTATGATAGACAATCTTATGTTTGGAAGAAATTTAACGAGAACATACACTGCATACCTTTTTGTAATAATAGAGTATTAATACATATGGCCTAGGCTTTTTTTATATTACGGGGTACATAATTTTATACTGGGGAAATACACTCTTGTTCCATATACACTGTAAAAAAAAATCCTAATTTTACGGAAAATTAGTTTACAGTATTTTCTTGTAATTTTAAATTATGTTTAAAACTATGTAAAATTACAAACAATATCTGTAAATAAACAACTTATCTTTATCTTATTTAAGGATTATCTCATTAATGACAAATTACAGTAATTCTCATTTTTTATACAAGAAAATTACTGTATTATTTATACAGTATTTTTCTGTTTTCATAAATAACATACAAATTCATGTAAAATTACAAACAATATCTGTAAATTAACAACTTGACTGTTATTTTAAGGATTGTATCATTAATGACAAATTACAGTAATTCTCATTTTTTATATTATTTATACAGTATTTTTTCTGTTTTCTTAAATTACATACTGTGCCGGGGGGGGCGTGGTTTAGTGAGGTCTGTGACGGGAGAGAGAGTTGGGAAACGAGCGTGGCATAAGTGGGTTAAGTGCAAATGATGAACACCTGTGTCTTGTTCCAGTAATGGGCATGGAGAGCCCGGATAAAAGCCACCTCGAAGAGGACATGTGGGGGAGAGAGACTGACTGCAGACTCGTGGCACAGAGGGACTGAGGAAGCGCTGGAGAGCACTTTTTGTAAGAAATACAAACTTACTGAGCTGTTGTTTATGTTTTGTTTGAGTTGCTTATTTTTTATAATAAATACCACGAGTCTCAGTCAAGCCGACCCTGTCTTCTTCCTTCCTCTCCTATACCGAACTTTGCTACAGTGGTGCCGAAACCCGGGCGATTGTGCAGGCCCAGCAGGAGGATCGCGAGAGGTTCCGGAGCTGGATGGACCGGGAGGTTCGGGCAGAGGTGCCAGCGGCCCCGAGCACGTCCACCCACCTGCCCGGAGGTCTTCCTGGACCTTTTTGAGAAGACGGCTGAAGCAGGTGGGTGGGCATGGGATCAATGGCCGCTTAGGCTGATTCCCCTGCTGTCGGGGGAGGCACAGGCCGTGGCACAACAACTCCCTGTCCAGAACCTCCTGGTATTTGACGATCTGAAGAGGGCCATTCTACAGCGGGTCGGCCGAAGCCCAGAACAACATCGTCAGCGATTTCGTTCGCTGGAGCTGGGCGAAAGTGGCCGGCCCTTCGTAATGGCCCAACAGCTCCAGGACTCCTGCCGCAAATGGCTGCTGGCTGAGGGACGCGACGTCGAGAAGATCATCGACCTGGTGGCACTGGAGCAGTTCGTCACCCGACTGCCTCGGAAAACGGCCGAGTGGGTCCAGTGCCACCGTCCGACGTCACTGGACTCATAGCCATAGACCTGGCGGAGGACCATATGGTGGCGTGCCCAAGGGTCGGCGGACCTCTACCATCTGTCTCCCCCCTCTGCTCCCAAACCTGTCCCTCTCCCCAGGTCCCGTCCTCCAGGCCCGCCTAGGATTCCACCCCGAGGGAGGGGTGGACCCAGCCTGGAATTCGCTGGGAGTTCGTGAGCTCCGCCCACGGGGGCGGGGCCGAGCCCAGTCGGGCGGGGCCGAGCCCAGTCGGGACCCATGCCGTTCCTTCTTCCCCGCTCTCTCCAGGGCCATCGCTGGGCCCACTTACCACCACTGGGGTGGCGGGTAGGTCTGGGCCGGCCTGTTGGCGTTGCAGGGACCCGGAGCATTTTATTGACAGGTGTCCACTGATGGAGGTGGGGACAATGATCCAGGTCCCGGATGTCCCACAGCCTTCCCCCGGTCAGGCTGGCTGGTACCAAATACCTGTGAGTATTAAGGGGGGTACCTATCCGGCTTTGGTGGATTCAGTATGTAACCAAACCTCAATCCACCAAAGCCTGATTCAGCCCGAGGCGTTGGATAAAAGCCGCATGGGTCAGGTGCAGTGCGTGTACGGGGACGTGGTTAAATATCCTCTAGTGTCAGTCATGATTCAGTTTAGGGGACAAAAGCATAATGTGGAGGTGGCAGTTAACCCGCACCTCTGATATCCGCTGATTCTGGGAACCAATTGGCCAGCTTTTAGAGATTTATTGGGATATTTATGTGCGGATGTCTCTTGTGAAAAGAAAAGGCAGCAGCTGTGCAGGTAGGAGAGACTGAGCCAGGATCACTGAGTGCTGAATCAGGGGAACCGAGCACAATTGAGAGGCTGATCCTCTCAGAGCGCGATGACTTTCCCCTGGAACAGTCTCAGGATGAGTCATTAAAATATGCTTTCGAACAGGTCCGTTCCATCGATGGCCAATCTCTCCAGCCTGACCAACCGCTCTCTTTTCCATATTTTGCTATTATAAAGGATCGGTTGTATCAAGTGACACAAGACACTCAGACAAAACAAAATACAACCCAATTATTAGTACCAAAAAGCCGCCAGGAAATGCTTTTCCAGGCTGCTCATTGTAACCCCATGGCGGGACATTTAGGACAGGGAACAACACTAAATCGTCTCATGGCCCTTTTTTTTTTTTGGCCGGCATTCACGAGAACGTGCGCAGGTGGTGCGCGTCTTGTCGTGAATGTCAGCTGGTAAATTCGCCGGCTGCCCCAAAAGCGCCTTTGCGCCCCCTTCCGTTAATGCAGGTCCCCTTTGAGAGAATTGGTATGGACCTCATCGGGCTATTAGAACGATCCGCACAGGGGCATTGCTTTGCATTAGTGATAGTGGACTACGCAACGCGATACCCCGAGGCAGTAGCAATCCGTAACATTTCAGCGAAAAGTGTTGCGGACGCTCTGTTTCACTTAATCTCCCGAGTGGGGATCCCAAAAGAGATCCTCACTGATCAAGGCACGGCGTTCATGTCACGTACTTTACGCGAACTATACGAATTATTGGGCATTAAATCGATTCGTACCAGCGTCTATCACCCACAAACAGACGGACTGGTAGAACGATTTAATTGCACGTTGAAAACCATGATTCGTAAGTTTGTTCACGAAGACGCCAAAAACTGGGACAAATACGTGAAGTCCCACAAGCCTCCACAGGGTTTTCCCCCTTCGAGCTTCTTTATGGACGTCAACCATGCGGGGTGTTAGACGTCCTAAAGGAAACTTGGGAGGAGGGACCTTCTGACGGTCAAAATTAAATCAGTATGTCCTGGACCTGAGAAGAAAACTCCACACTTTGGGGCGGCTATCCATGGAGAATTTGTTACAGGCCCAGGACAAACAGACCCGGCTGTATAACAGGGGTGCTAAACTGAGAGAATTTACACCGGGAGAGAAAGTCCTTGTATTGCTTCCTACATCAAGCTCTAAATTACTGGCGAAGTGGCAAGGACCCTTTGAGGTCACACAGCGAGTTGGAGATCTCAATTATGAGGTTGTACGCACGGATAGGGGAGGGGCACGTCAAATTTACCACCTTAACCTCCTTAAAAAGTGGAGTGAGGCGGAATCAGTGATGCTGGTGACGGTATTTGGGGCAGAAGAAGATCTTGGGCCAGAAGTGACTACTAACACACAATCTATCGCTCTGGCCCCGGGAGGAGATCATCTTTCGCCGTCCCAGATCACTGATGTGGCCAAGTTGCAGGCAGAATTTGCCAACGTGTTCTCACCCCTTCCCGGTCGGACAAATCTCATTCAGCACCATATTGAGACAGAGCCGGGCGTGGTGATTCGCAGCCGGCCACCTGAACATAAAAAGAAAGTGGTTCAGGGTGAATTAGAAGCGATGCTTGATATGGGGGTAATAGAAGAATCCAACAGTGACTGGGCAAGCCCAATAGTTTTAGTTCCTACTGACGTTTCTGTGTGGATTACTGCCAAGTAAATGCTGTGTTGAAATTCGATGCGTATCCAATGCCAAGGGTTGACGAACTGCTTGATCGGCTAGGCACCGCTCGATTTTATTAGACACTGGATTTAACTAAAGGATACTGGCAGATCCCCTTATCGCCTCTATCCAAAGAAAAAAACGCTTTCACAACGCCGTTTGGATTACACCAATTTGTTACACTTCCTTTTGGGTTGTTCGGGGCACCGGCCACGTTTCAGCGTCTCATGGACTGAATTTTACGGCCCCATGCTGTATATGCCGCTGCCTATCTGGATGACATTGTCATTTATAGTCATGACTGGCAGCGACATATGGAGCATGTGAGGGTTGTTCTGAGAGCGCTGAGGCTGGCCGGGCTGACAGCCAACCCAAAGAAATGTGCGGTTGGGCGTGTGGAGGTCAGGTATCTGGGCTTCCACTTGGGTCACGGGCAGGTGCGTCCCCAAATTGATAAGACGGCAGCAGTTGCAACTTGCCCGAGACCCAAGACCAAAAAGGAGGTGAGACAGTTCCTGGGGCTGGCGGGATATTACAGAAGGTTTGTGCCTAATTATTCAGAGCTCGCCAGCCCGCTGACCGATCTCACTAAAAAGGAAGCACCAGATCCGGTCCAGTGGACGGATTAGTGTCAGCAGGCCTTCACTCAGGTAAAGGCTGCTCTGTGTGGTGGGCCGCTCTTGCATTCTCCTGATTTTTCTCTCCTCTTCTTGTTGCAGACTGACGTGTCAGACAGGGGGCTGGGAGTGGTCCTGTCCCAGGAGATAGAGGGAGAGGAGCGGCCGGTGCTGTACATTAGTCGAAAGCTCTCTAAGAGAGAGACTAAGTACAGCACCATTGAGAAGGAGTGTTTGGCCATCAGGTGGGCCGTCCTCACCCTCCGATATTACCTCTTGGGACGGGAATTCACCCTCTGTTCGGACCACGCTCCCCTGCAGTGGCTCCACCACATGAAGGATACCAACACGCGGATCACCCGTTGGTATCTAGCTTTACAGCCTTTTAAGTTCAAGGTGATCCACAGGCCGGGGGCGCAGATGGTTGTGGCTGACTTCCTCTCCGGGGGGGGGAGGGGCTGCAGGCCTGAGTCGGGCGGTGGGAGTATGTGCCAGGGGGGGCGTGGTTTAGTGAGGTCTGTGACGGGAGAGAGAGTTGGGAAACGAGCGTGGCATAAGTGGGTTAAGTGCAAATGATGAACACCTGTGTCTTGTTCCAGTAATGGGCATGGAGAGACCGGATAAAAGCCACCTGGAAGAGGACATGCGGGGGAGAGAGACTGACTGCAGACTCGTGGCACAGAGGGACTGAGGAAGCTCTGGAGAGCACTTTTTGAAAGAAATACAAACTTACTGAGCTGTTGTTTATGTTTTGTTTGAGTTGCTTATTTTTTTTTATAATAAATACCATGAGTCTCAGTCAAGCCGACCCTGTCTTCCTTCCTTTCCTATACTGAACTTTGCTACACATACAAATGTATGTAAAATTACAGAAATAATCTCTAATAAAATATTTAGCTCATTATATTAAAGGTTTATGTCCATACTAACAATTTAACATTATTCTTTGTAATTTTAAAGTAAATCTTATTAGTTTTATATTTACACTGTAAAAATAAAATAGTAAAAAAACGGTCAAATGACTGGCAGTTACGGCTGCCAAACAAAAAACGTAAAATATCTTAATTCAAATAGTGCAAAAACAATAATTTTACAGAAATTTACATTAAAAGTTTTAGAGAAAACACTGTTATTTTACAGATTTTTCCTTATTTAAATTAAGATACTTTACTTTCATTTTATGTTTTTTGTTTGGCAGCTGCTGCTGCCAGTCATTTGACCGTTTTTTTTTTAAATTATTTTTTTTACAGTGTAGGTGTATTTTTACATTCAAACTCTGTAATTCTGGATACAAATATAACAAACTATATATAGCAAACTAAATATCAAACAATAATCTGTTTTTAAAGAGTACAAAGCTGCACTGCTCTCCAGGTTAAAACTTTTAGGCCTCTGCCCACACCACAAAACACCATTTGACCAATTAATTAAATATAACAGCAAATAAAAATAAATATACACATTTGCTAACTGTAGTTTAAAACAAGTTTTTTCTATAGTTGCAAGGCTATTTGCTGTTTTTCCGTGTTCATTTGAGCGTGATTGGTCAATCTGAACGTCATCCAGGAATCTGGCCAATGACAACTGTGCGCGCCTTCTACCGATCAAGTTTGAATATACACCCATTGCCGTTGGAGTTTTTGCGAGCGGCTTCTAATATGCAACAGGACTGCTTCGATCGGTCCACCAGTAATGGCATTACATGGATCATTTTACATCTGTTAAATTCTTATTTTGAACGAATTTTGGTTGTGGGATGTCGACTGAGAACGAAAAAACATGAATATGAACAGACATTTAAGTTACCAATGGCGGACAATTATGGAAGCCCGTTTCTGCCACAATTGAGTAAAAAAATATAATTCTTTAAGTCATAATAATGAGAAACTTTCTCATAATAATGACTTAATATCTCGTAATAATGAGAAACTTTCTCGTAATAATGACTTAATATCTCGTAATGACAGTTTCTCATTATTATGAGATGTTAAGTCATTATTACAAGAAAGTTTCTCATTATAACGAGATATTAAGTCATTATTATGAGAAAGTTTCTCATTATTATGACTTAAAGAATTATATTTTTTTACTCAATTGTGGCGGAAATGGGCTTCCATAGACAAGTGATATGCTAATCACGATTAATTTACATATTCTGTTTCTGTGTTTTGTTACGTTTTAATACTGTTAAGCTAGGGCTGGGCGCTATGACGATGATAGTGACTATCTTTAGAGATTTTGCAGTTAACGTTATTTTTTATATCGCGGAATGTAAATATATCCGCGTAGCACTGTACTACTTAAAGTTATTGACATTTTGATAAAGAAACATGCATGAATGAAGAATAAAGAGCGGGACATGCATGTGTTAAAATAAGCCGTCTCTCTCAGACAGCATGCGATCCCGAAATCAATTATCCTTCGGTAAAATACACACAATTATCTCAAAATCCCTGTCATGTGAGGTATTCACTTGATTTAAACAGTCAGTTATGTCTGAAGTAAAGTTAAACAGTTAAAGTTAACGTGGGGAAACCAGGATGCTTGTCATTCTGTGCATTCGTTCTTAAAGGGGCAGTAGCTTAATAAACTGTTGTCTGTCATAATTTTAATCAAACAACAAAAAACTAAGAGAAGACCTTCTGCGTCTTTAAGAATCAATTGATATTAAATTCATAGAATTTCTTACAGTGAAGACTAAGCAGTATTTCTAGTATTTATCAATAAAAATATCTATAAAAATAAAATAACTATATTGTGATATCGTTATTGTGAAATAAAATTTCTCTTGTATGTAGAATAATATGGTCATAATGCCCATCCCTACTGTCAGCTAGTTTTAAGATCAAGCTTGTCATAAAAAGTAAAGGAGCTTTGGAATGAGTAATCTGAGAACACTGTCATGTACACTCGTTCGACAGAGAGGACATGAAACCGCCATTCTTGGACTCTGAAGAATTATAAGCAAACCAGGATTTTGGATCTACTGTGAAGTTTTTGTATGGAGCTGGTGAGTAAATTTTTTGCAAGCCCATGTCTCTGTCAGTAAGTCGATAATTAATATTAATGTTTTATCAAACAAATTAATATTCATTTGTGTGTGTGTGTATGTTTCTTCCCCCCTCATGATCCAGAAGTTTTGGGAATGAAAATCTTCTGCCACATGATCTTCAGAGGAAGTGAGTATTCATGTCATATCCAATATTAATACTGTTACTGTACCCTTATGTGTGAGGAAATGTGAACACAGGCAACTCAGCACCAAGGCACCACTCTGGTTCAAACGTTCCTTCTTGAGTTTAAAAGCATAGCTCACTCAAAATGAAACCTCATTATTTTCTCACCATCATGTCTTATCAAACTTGTATGGCTTTCTTCTGTGAAACAAAATATTTTGAATAATGTTGGTAACCAAGCTACACTGGACCAAATTTTATGAACAAAAATCACCAAGACATCTCTCAAAATATCTTTTCTTCCTATCTATTTTGTGTTTTCTACAGAAGAAAGTCATACAGGTTGGAAAAGACACAAGGGTGAGTAAATGATGACAGTTTTCATCCTATAAGTATGATATCTTGAGTAATCTAATGATCTCATCAAGTACCATTTGTGATAGAAAAACAGTGTAAACTGCTGCAATTAATACAAATATTAGTTGGTTGGTTTTATTTTGGTGTACTAGTTGGCATTTTTCTTTGTACAAAAATTGGTGCAACTGTGTTACCTTGCTATGATACATCTGGAAAAAGGTGTCCATTGTTGTGAATCCTCATATTCCTTATAACTCCCATCTCAAAGCTGAGAGGATTCTGTGTTCATATAGCCAGCATGTGTCATAATGTCAAATGTTGTTTAAAGGAAAGGTACAAAAACAAAATCCTCCCTTTTTAAGGACTTTTCAGTGAATCAATGTCTTTTTCTTTCTTTCTTTTAAGGATACAGCTGATTAGTGGAGATTTGGAGGAGGATTGCTCCTTATCTGCTGTGTCTGTCCCTTCTGGTGCAGAATCATGGACCTTTTGTTGTATGTTTTGATTTTACTTATTACACTATATAGCTTGGATTCTGAATTAAAAGGTAAATGTTTGTCCACATATATTATCAGAGCTACATGGAGCCCACGGGGGTTAGTTGAATATTGAGGAAAACAATATAAAACTGATTTGAAAAATACAAGCTAAAATACAAAGCTATCAGTTAACAGCACAATCTGTTATTTTTGCCATCTGTTTCAAAGGTGAAATCATGACCTTATCATGATTTTAGTAACTTATAAGATAAAATGCAATTTTTAGTTTTTCAATTCCTCCTGGGGGCTCTGAAGAACTGTTTGTGAAGAATTTGTTTACATAAATTTACATCTGAATAATAAAAGTTTTAGAATCAATAGTGAAACAGTGACAATCTTGTAGATGTATCAGATTTGTTTTAGTTTTTTTCAGTTTGAAATTGAGACTTTTATTCAGCTTTAAAATTTTGATGAAACTGTTCCACTGTTATCTGTATTTTAAATGTTAAATGTAGTATGTATTGTATTGTTGTACAGACTGTATTTTGTCTTCCAAAATAAAACTGTAAATTTACAATCTTGAGCATGCTTTAACACTTTATTGTTGAAGGTTTTTTTTTATTGTAATAATCTGTAAAATAAGTGTTTTTCTGCAGAATTTTTAGTACTGTCACTTTATTGAAGGTGTTTGATCATAATAATCTAGGAAAAATCTGTAAAATAACAGTTCCCTTTCGTTCAGTCACTCCGAGTAACGTCAGTGACTGACGAATGGGGGTTTCGCCTAGAAGCCTATCATCTTCGAGATCTAGAAAATGCCCAATGGCAGTGCCAATGCCATGGGCATGCGGAATTTGCATAGCGTGACTCCGCCCCACAGCGTGGGTATATAAGGAAGTAAGCTGGCAACATCGCATTATGTTTCTGCTTTGGAGCCAAGAGTATCTCTCTCTTCACTCCTTAAGCCTTCTGAGTTATCGTCAAGCTTCTTCGAGATGAGCTGCTTCCCAGTCGGTGTTGGTGTTACGGCGTGTTCCAGCGATCGTTTACTGCCTGCCTGCTGATCTGTGCAGTGGTCTACATTCAGCTGGTATCCGGTCCCTGGGCGCTTCAGCATCGCTGTGAAGCTTCCTCTCCTAAACGAGCTCACACGTGGCACATCTTTTTCAAGATGTCTCGCCCGTGTGCTTCTGGGTGCGGCCGATTTCTGCCGTCCTCTGATGGGCACAATCACTGCCTGACGTACTTGGGCTTTCAGCACGCTCAGGCAGCGCTTGTGGATGAGTCATGTTCCCACTGTGGGGACATGGCCATCTCGGTGCTGCGGTCGAGACTCAATGAGCTCCGTACTAGAGCGAGAGTCCCCTCTGCCACACCCCAATCTGCTGTCTCTACGCGAGGCGGCACTTTGGCTGGTGGCCAGGGTGACCTGAGGGTGACGGTGTGGAACAAAGCCCCGACGCTCATGCCTCGGGCCACACCCCCTTCTAGGGGGGAGCTGGAGCCGGCTCCGGCTGTTTCGTTTGGGCCCGCAGAGGACGAGGAGATGTCGATCGCCGCATCGCAAGGTGGGCTGGAGTCCTCCGAGGATGATGATTCGGCTATGCTGCTGCCTTCCGGTGTGCCAGCATTGCCCGAGTCGGACCCGGAGTTGACAGCCATGCTTTCCCGGGCAGCCGCGAGCCTCGGGTTGGAGTGGAACCCTCCACCCCGTCCTGAACGCTCGCGGTTGGACGATTGGTTTTTGGGGGCGCCGCGTTCTGACACCCGTCAGACCAAACCCCCAATACCTTTTTTCCAGGAGGTGCATGAGGAGGTCACGCGGTCTTGGAAGTCCCCGTTGTCTTCCCGTGACCGATCGGCGGCCTCCTCCGCCTTCTCTGCCCTCGACGGGGCCGTGGCCAAAGGGTACACCCTCCGGGCGACGAAGGTGACCGCACGCTCCCTGGGCCAGGTGATGTCCACAGCAGTGGTCCAGGAGAGACACCTATGGCTCAACCTGGCCGATATGCAGGACGCCGAGCGGGACTCGTTTCCTCGACGCTCCCATATCCCAGGATGGGCTATTCGGCAGCGGGTTGAGAACTTCGCCCAGCAGTTCTCAGCCGCCCAGAAGCAGACTGAGGCTATCAAACACATACTGCCCCGGCGGCCAGCTGCTGCTTCCACCCAGCCGCCGGCACAGTTGCCTCAGCCTGCTCGCCGCAGGAAGGCACCCCAGTCGGCTCCAGCCCCGGAGTCCGCCAAGTGCCAGGCAAAGCGGCGCTCCTGACGCGGACAGCTCAGGGATGGGCAGTTCTTTCCAGGAGATGGTAGCAGGACCACTCCTTCCCCCGGTGGAGGGCCATGCCCTCTCTGACGCTGTAATTAAAAAAAAAGCCTTGGTACACAATGTTTTGGTACACTATTATTACAAAAAGGTACGCAGTGTATGTTCTTGCTAAATTTCTCCCAGATGTTAGATTGTTGCCTATCATAATAATAGAATAAGTACCCCTTAGTTCTAAAATACTTACAATATAAATAATTTGTTAATTTTCCTGGTTGTTACCCCTTTATTGCTCAAACTTGACATATTTTTCCCTTATACATGTACGTACGTACTTTATAGGTACACTTTAATAACCGAAAGTTACACACTGAAAATTCTGTTCATTACTTTGCGGGCTGTAATCTGAAGTGTTACCAATTATTTTAATATTACCATGTGTAGCACATTTTTAGATTATATGACCAAAAAAAAAAACATATATTGATTTAATTCTCCCATCAATCATTGTGTTCTCTTTGTCACAGCAGGATTCAGTTGTTCCAAAGTTTTAAATATTGTTTTACAATGGCACAATACTGTTTCAGTTGTTTGGAGCTCATGGGGGTTCTTGGGTAATATGTAATTAATGTGCATTGTTGAACATGTGAATAGTTCTCCATGACCTCAAAGGTTGGTGGTAGATTAGTCATTGTTCACACATGCTCACCAGAGAGCTGCTATGATTGCTTGTCAAAAGATTAGCACTTTTTGTGTCATTTAAAAAGCTTAAGTCTACTTTTTAGCACCAATAATTAGGAACACATATCAAATACTGGATCAGTCATGGCATTTTTGCTGTAAAATACTTATTACGTACAGTTTTATCAACCATTGTTTGCTTTGTAATTGTAATTTTTGTTTTAGTGTAAAAAAACAAGTAATTGGTGTAAGAGGTGTAAGAAAATGATTTATAGCCACTTGGCAGAGGTTCTACACAGTGTGTGTACAGGTATATGTGGTTTATGAGGATCATGTATAATGACATGTGTATTACAACGTAAACATGGTTTAAAAAATATCCTAAACAGAGGTTTTTTTTTTTTCTCTTAAAAAATGCCAAAAGTTTTGTGTAATGTATAAAAAGACCTTAAGATTAATACTTCTGGACTTTCAAAATTTTGAGCTGAAAATGATAACTTCGCACTCATTAGAAAGTGACCAATGACATGAAATGTATCTAAGTTTAAATTATCTCATGGATGTGGCTGTTGTGGTCATAGTGGCACCAGCTACTGCAGTAAATGTGGAGTATTCAAAGGACTTTGACAAAATCCTTTTATATTTACCTACTTGCCACTCCAGCCCTTGCCACTCCACTGACTGGATGCGTGCACTATTTCACTCAGGTGAGTTTCTCAGTAAGCCCTGAGTTCCTCCAGCACTGTTGACGCCGATACCAGTTGGTCAGCCCTCGTGTTAGGCTAGGTGCCTCCATGTGCTTGGTTCCCCCGTTGGGCAACCCCCACATGTGTATTTCCACGGTAAGTCTCTTCGAGCACATGTATTCCCTTGGCAAGACACCTTGCTACCTCTGGGGTTGAAACATTCCACCCTGCGGGCTGGATACCTCAGTGTGCTCCATATGCAGCCCGTACTCGGGTTATATGTGTATTCTAAGTCCTCCCTGCAGGCAGGCATTGTGTTGCATATTTCTACGTGGGATATGCTTTCCAGTGTACCTTGGTATTGGCGTTGAGCCTAGCCCCTTGTTCGTGCTAATCTCATGACAGGGAGCTCAGGTCAGCGCAGGATGCTGGAAGACAGCTGTTGTGGCGAGATTAGATTGGGGACCCCCATTCCGTCAGTCACTGATGTAACGAGAAGTGACTGACTGAAAGGGAACGTCTCGGTTATGTATGTAACCCTCGTTCCCTGAAGGAGGGAACGGAGACGTTACGTCCCCCTGCCACAACCGCTGTACCGCTGGTACGGCCGGGCGCTCAGCCTCGGCTCCTCAGCAGGTAACATAATGTGAGATTGCACACGCAGCTCCTTATATACCCACAAGGTGGGGCGGAGTTGAGCTATGCAAATTCCGCAGACCCATGGCATTGTCATGCCATTGGCTCGCTCTCTAGAACTCGAAGGCGATTGGCTTCTAAGCGAAACCCCCATTCCGTCAGTCACTGACGTAATGTCTCTGTTCCCTCCTTCAGGGAACGAGGGTTACATACGTAACCGAGACGTTTTCCTGAAACCACTGGGGTGGCGGTGGCGCCGGGCCTTGGGCCTGTCTTCGCTGCTTGCAGCTATATTTATTATTATTCTTCTCTGAAATTAATCACATTTTTGAGGGCCTGAACATGCTCAAAAACATTGCAAACACGTCAGAACTAGCGAAAATTTACATCTGATATGGTTTTCAGAAATTAAGTTTGGCAAAATGGCTCGATAGCGGTGCCCCTCCCACTACGTTTCACCTACGTGTACGAAATTAGGTACATACATGTCCCAATACCTACAAAAAAAGTCTCTTGGAGTGAAGCCCTTAATGCAACATCTCCAAATAATTTATTTGCCAAATGAGATGCTGGGTCTTCCAGAGTCCATAGGCTAGACCAGTGGTTCCCAAACTGGGGTACACAAAATGCAAAATGTTTTTCTGTTCATTTAATTCTGCAACACCTTAAAATAACATTAAAACCAAGCATGTTTTTTTAACAGGCACAGTGCTGTAAATACATGACATCCAATCAAAATACCAAATCTTTTGAGGTCAAAACTGACTGCATCTATTTACACACAAGCAGTATGCATATAGGTTGTGTGCAGAGTCTGTCTTAGCAAATCACGCTCCATTACTGCCGTTCTCGACAATGTACCAGTAGATTTATTACTTACTAGCATGAAGAACAAGACTGTCTGAAACAGCCTGGCACAGATTGTCCATAAAGATCGATAAAAGATTCGAACTCTTCAATAAAAAAACACATACCCTTTGTGAGTTTTTTTTTAGTGTTGATGATATATTATACGAGCAAGAATGCAAATCCATATCCACACGATTGCAAATGTGACTTTGATTTTATACAGCAGTTCAACAAACAAAAGGGTAATATTAAGTGATGTTCATTTTAAACACAGTATTGTCAGTATTTTCTCTATTTTGCAACGAAATAATAGTTCCAACGAAAGCCACAGCAGAACTGCAACACAGCGGTGTTTCATTAATGAATCTGCGGCTTTGAATGAATCGTTTGTGAAAGTCATTGATTCAATGATTCATTCACAAATACAGCTACTTGTTTCATTACTGAATGAATGACTCGATGACTCGCGCATTAAGACAGTGACTTACCGCCACCTGCTGATGGTTTTAGTTTAATATTTCAAAGAATCACTTTTTTTTTTATAAATCATTGCATATTTCTGTATTAACACTTGAGGTCATCTGACCTTGTCAACTGCCAATTGAATTGGTGTGATTACACACATGCTTCAGACTTGTTTTAAGTAACATAAAAATTCAAGAAAACCCTGAAAATCTGTTGTCAACGTTTAAAAAAAAAAAGTGAAAATTGAAGATGAAACCTTGCCAGGTAAGGTTCACATTTGCTGCTCATTTAAGACTAAACCCTTCTCTCCTTGTTCTTTTAGGCGGCAAAAGCAGGGAGCAGTCTATTTTATTACCCTCTTTGGTCTCTGTGGCCTTAGAGTAAAGATGTTGCCAACAAAAATGAAATTCCCTTTGCTTTAGTAAGCCAAGTCTGAAAGACCATTAAAGGCAAAGCTGGAGCTCACTGTCTGTTTACTGAGCTATTGTGTGGTGCAGCACAGCTGTGGCTTCAATCTCACCTTGGCATGTCACTACAATGGGCAGAAACAGCACCACAAAATATTTTTCCCAGAAGTTGGAGAGAGAAAGATCACTTAAAGTGCTAACAAAACTGACATTATTGCAAATGTTTTTGGTAGAAAATGAATTTTGCAGAACTCCTCAAAAGAGAGGTGACAAGGGCACGTTGAGAGTAGAAATATTGATTGCACTTACAAAAGGGTGGTAATGTCTTTTAGACAGCTTAGACAAGAAATGAGAGGTGTTTTTTTTTTTTCATTCTTTAAAAGAACTTCACTGGTGCTAAAGCAACTTTTGTGTATGTGTATATGTGAGAGCACAATAGTTCACTTGGGTGAAAAATGAGTTGTTTTAAAGTTTTTGATATATAAAGGTATAAGTTAATGGATACAAAAGAAAAGGTGCAAGTTCAGATTACAGCAAAAATATTAGTTGCTTATTGTGTATTTGAAAGGTTGTTTGACAAAGAAAAAAAGTGCTATAAGAGACAGAACACATTTAATAAACTGCTTCAACCCAACATCATGTGAGCTGTTAATTTATTGATGGCAGGGGTCATCCCCAAACTGTTCCCACAAAGTTGGGAGCATGAAATTGTCCAAAATGTATTGGTATGCTAAAGCATTAAGAATTCCTTTCACTGGAACTAAGAGGCCAAGCCCAACCCCTGAAAAACAACCCCACACCATAATCCCCCCTCCACCAAACTTTACACTTGGCACAATGCAGTCAGGCAAGTACCGTTCTCCTGGCAACTGCCAAACCCAGACTCGTCCATCGGATTGCCAGACAGAGAAGCGTCATTCGTCATTCCAGAGAACACGTCTCCACTGCTCTAGAGTCCACTGGCGGCGTGCTTTACACCATTGCATCCTACGCTTTGCATTGCACTTGATGTAAGGCTTGGATGCAGCTGCTCGGACATGGAAACCCATTCCATGAAGCTCTCTACGAACTGTTCTTGAGCCTCTTGAGCTGAAGGTCACACAAAGTTTAGAGGTCTGTAGCTATTGACTCTGCAGAAAGTTGGTGACTTCTGCGCACTGTGCGCCTCAGCATGCGCTGACCTCACTCTGTGATTTTACGTAGCCTACCACTTTGTGGCTGAGTTGCTGTTCCCAATTGCTTCCACTTTGTTATAATAACACTAACAGTTGACCGTGGAATAGTGAGGAAATTTCACGAATGGATTTATTGCACAGGTGGCAACCTATCACGGTACCACGCTTGAATTCACTGAGCTCCTGAGAGCGACCCATTCTTTCACAAATGTTTGTAGAAGCAGTCTGCATGACTAGGTGCTTGATTTTATACACCTTTGGCTATGGAAGTGGTTGGAACACCTGGATTCAATGATTTGGAGGGGTGTCCCAATACTTTTGGCAATATAGTGTATGTGTTGGCTCAAATGAATGAATGAATAGCAACCGTTTGCAATTATGTTCAACCAACAAACTATATAGAGTTGATTTGAGTAATAATTTGTAACAAACACATATTTAAGTTGATTGCTCAAAACAATTAAGTTGCTCCAACTAGAGTTGTAGCCCTGAAACCAATTAATCTTATCTATTTCAGTTAAAATCCAAAGCTAGCATAGCACATTCAATTCAATTCAGTTCAACTTTACTGTCATTGAGCAAAGTACGAATACAAAGCCAATTCCAACCAGAATGCAAATAAAGTAGCTGTCACGCCTGCCAGCTGGAGTGCCTATGATAGCCACCAGAGGGCACTCCTTCCCTCTTTGTTATCACATCATGAACTGCATTACCCATAACCCATTTCCCAGACTCATTATGCCTGATTGCTTTCAGCTGTTTCTCATTACCCTTGTTAACTCTTCCTATATAAGCCATGTGTAGTCACTCATTCATTGCAAAGTCTTGTAAGCATCACACTGCATTTCTGAGTGCTCTCTCTGGTTTCCCATGTAATGGTTCTGATTTTGTGCCTGGTTTTCTGGATTTCTCTGTTTGCCTGTGTTTTCTGCCCTGTTATTGTTTGGATTGTTTGCCCTGTGGTTTTGATCCTTTACCTATATTTTGGACTTTGATTCTGGATTAATAAACAACTGCGTTTGGATCCTTAACCTGTGTGTGTCAGAGTGGTTTGTGACAATAGCAATCATTTGCAATTACGGAAATAAATGTGTCAATGTAAACATGCATATATATATATATATATATATATATATATATATTATATACAGTGGTGGCCAAAATTATTAGAACACTTGCAGATTTAAGAGATTTCAGTTATTTTTGTTGAATTGGCTATTACAATACCCATAAAACGAATGACATATCTACAAATTCAGAGATAGGAGTCTGCTGGAACATTAAAAATTATGGACTGGCCCCCTCAAAGTCCGGACCTCAACCCCATCGAGCACATTTAGGGCGAGTTGGAAAATAAACTGGACAGATCTATTGTGCATTCAAAGGAAAGCCTTTGGCTTCATTTGCAGAAGGCATGGGATAACATTAGTGTTGAAGTTCTCTGGAAATATATTGACACTATGCCAGAGAGATGTGCTGCTGTAATTGCTGCAAAAGGTGGACATACCAAATATTAAAGTTAAAAGTGGATAAAAACAGTACGACTCACTTTATCTGATATCTGATGTGCTCAGAGCAACCATCTGCATGTTTCATGAACATTATGAAATGAAATCAGGTTTTGGAGGCAAAAAATTGTCAATATTTTCAGATCTGTCAGGTATTCTAATAATGTTGGCCACCACTGTATGTATATGTATATATATATATATATATATATATACATATACATATACATACATATATATTACTCAACTCCAGAGGTGGAAAGAGTAATAAAATATTAAATATTAAATATTTAAGTATTAAAATATTAAAATATATACAAAGTACATTCTATTGGAAGCCTACAATAGTAATATATTTCTGTCATAATTTCTTCTAGTTAAACCAAACTTTTATTTTGACAGGTTGTAGTGAAGACCTGTTTCAGAGAAGACCTGTTTCAGAGTGTTTTCAGAGAGATTTGACAATGGTTTTTATTCAAATAAAATGATGAAAATGCTCATTAGGGGTTCTCTCAGATTAGCTCTGGAAATGTTCATGTGTTCATGTCCAAATATGGTTTGTGAGACATTAAAAACTCCATGAGCATCACGCGTAGGCCTACTTGAGTATGTAGTAGACGAAACGGCACTGCTCTCTCCTTCTTTCTTTTGTTGTTTTTATTTGTTTTATTTTAATTATTCTTCTCTTGTTATCATTGTTTCTTTATAGGAATTGTATGATACCTGATCCTCTTCATATATGTGATTATCATTACTTCTGTCTTGTATTTACATACAAATGTTTTTTTTTAATGCTTCTTAATGTTCTCCTGAAGGTATTTATTTGTTTTCATGTTTTTAAAAAAATAAAAAATAAAAAAAACGAAACGGCGCTGCTCATTCAGACAAAACAAGATCATATATTTATATAGCAGTGTTTTGCGCTTTAATATTCACAGACCATGTCGTGATTTGATTTATTGTACAGCTTTACTTTCGATGTCACGTAAAACACGCAAACTGATAGATGAATGAATAATCATTCATCCATCAGTTTGCGTGTTTTACATGACATCTGCGTTATACTGTAAATTAATATTTAATTTATTATTTAATTTATTTAATTTATTTATTTTCATGACTGGATTCCGGGATTCCGGAATCATAAACATAGCCTTTATCTGCACAGAAGGATGATGTTTCCGAACAAATTGGATATCCTCCAGGACAACCACACGTTAATTTTTTTAATTTTTTTTTGTATATCCAAAGTATTTCCATACTAGCCAGGGATTCACGACAGTGTTTTGCTTTCAGATGGGTCTGCATCACTGACGTCTGTCTTGTTCGTCTCCATCTTTTTGTGATTTTTGCGCGTTTGTTCTCCCGCCCTTCAATTCAGTGCAGTAGTTTCCGGAGCGCGATTTAACCCCCTTTGTATTATTTATTTATTTATTTATTTATTTTTACTCAGTAACGGATATGGTTTAAAATGTAGCGAAGTACAATACTTAAAACAAAACATAGGCTACTTAAGTAAAAGTAAAATTACAGATTTTTAAAAGTAGCCTACACAGAAAAACTACTCAATTACAGTAACGCGAGTAAATGTAATTTGTTACTTTAAAAATACAGACAGCTAACATTTCTTTCAGCTCAAATTTTTTTCTACCTAGTTTTATTGTTTTCCTATCACTTACCGGAGCGCAATGGAGAGGCACCGTCTTTCCAGAAGAGGCAGACTTCAAAGAAGAATGAGCCTCGCTTTCATTTGACCAAGATATCAACAGTGACGTCCATTTTTTAACGGCTCTGCTTCCGTTCAGTATCTCAGTTGACGTTTCATTAAACTGCTGATATAAATAGTTTTAAGTCCAAGGCAGCCAGCTACGAGATGAATCGTGACCATAAAACATTTGATTCGGCCCACAAATAAAAACTTTTGAACCCGTTCGCGGGTTTCCATGGTAAAGTCGCTGTTACGCTTAGAATTGTGACAGCTAGTTTTCCCTTAATGGCTGTGGGCGGGGTGCTGAACCAGAGAACACAGCGATTAATGCATTATGACGTCTGATAATTCCATGTAGCCTGGGTGTCTCTGTGTAGTCTTGCTAATTATTCAGTCTCATATGCCATGTATTTGTCAGGAGATGAAAAATAATTCAAGTGGAATAACAATATTTGGTGCTGAAGGAGACGGAGCTGAGCTCCGTTGGGGTGTGTTGTGGACCTGAGGAGGCGGAGCTGCGCTCCGGTGCGCTCCGGCCCAATTTAACCTCTGCCCACAAGATCTGCAGTTTTGGAGATGCTCTGACCCAGTCGTCTAGCCATCACAATTTGGCCCTTGTCAAACTCGGCCAACAACTTTCATGAGGTAAAATCACTAAAAGCCTTCCTTATATAGATCAGTGACAGCAACAGAAGTTACATTATTATGCCATTAGATGGTGGCAAAAGCTGTCTTAATGAGTGAGTCACTCAGTAGCGAAGACTTTTATACTGAAAGGACTAAAATCTGTTGTGTGAACACGGGAACAAGACGCAACTGACAAATGCTTTGACTAGTGCTGTCAGTGTCAGGACAAAGGAAAAACCCTTAACTATTAAAAGGACAAGATATTTCAGCGGACATTCAAACTGATTTTTTTATTATGAACATTGAACTGACCTTAAGGAATATGCTAAATCTGAATGCAGGTAATACACTCTCTCACTAAAATACAGTAAGCTTTAATGAACAATATCAATTGAGAACAAACATATGTTTCCGTTGCTAAGAGTTGTTGCTAGGGTTGTTGTGCAGTGATTCACAGAACCGTTGGTTGAAGCGGTGAAGCGTGAATAAAACACAGCTATTGACCAATTAAAATCCAAAAATCATGAATGTACAATATAAATAAGTACTATGAACACTGGAAAGTGTTCAGCTCACTCCAAAAAAAAAAAAAAAAGTGCTAAGAAAAATGCAGTGATAATAATGTCTCAGGGCAGAGAGTTCAACAGGGTCACAGACTCAGGGAAGAAACTTTTCACATTAAGCACATGCTTAATGCAACTTATTAAAAATGTATATTTAATGAACAAGATATTACTTGTCACTGACATTAGCGCAGTCATTGCTTACAGAGTCAATGTAGTATTCACCTCCATGTAGTCTACTCTTCAGCACAATAGTAACCACAAAAACTTAACTCTTTTAAATGTCAAACATAATGAGAATGAGATTATAATGTTATTCCCCCGATGCTGATGCACAGTGATATAAAAAGACCAAACAGATTTCTAAAGTCTTGACAGCTTTCTTAGTCAGACAGTCTCTAATACTGTTTACATACAGCCAGGGTTTGAAATTAACACCCGCCAAATGCGGGTAAAAATCAACTGTGGCGGGTAGCACTGTCAAATCACTAGCCAATTTGGCGAGTTACTTATTATCGTTTACTCACTTTGCTGGGAAAGTTTGTGTAAGCCAAATCTGCGCAGATTTAGTGCAAATAGGCTACTCGTGAGTCATCATGATATATTAAATACAGCGTATTGCGCAGAATTTGCGCATATCTGTCTTACTTGAACATACATGTTACTACGCATTCATTTGTATTGAAGTAATAGCGAAGATTTAAAAAAAAAAAACATAATAGTGTGGCGATACTTGAAAAACAGCACTTCCTCACTGATACAGAAGACTCTGAAGATGAGAGCTCTGGGGACATTTGAGCATTTGGTTAACAGAAAAGACATTAATGCCAGTGCATTTCCAGGCCCGTCTGAAGTTTGCCAATGACCAACTGGATGATCCAGAGGAGGAATGGGAGAAGGTCATGTGGTCTGATGAAACAAAACTAGCCAGTCTCCAGACCTGAACCCAATAGAAAATCTTTGGAGGGAGCTGAAAGTTCGTATTGCCCAGCGACAGCCCCGAAACCTGAAGGATCTGGAGAAGGTCTGTATGGAGGAGTGGGCCAAAATCCCTGCTGCAGTGTGTGCAAACCTGGTCAAGAACTACAGGAAATGTATGATCTCTGTAATTGCAAACAAAGGTTTCTGTACCAAATATTAAGTTCTGCTTTTCTGATGTATCAAATACTTATGACATGCAATAAAATGCAAATTAATTACTTAAAAATCATACAATGTGATTTTCTGGATTTTTGTTTTAGATTCTGTCACTCACAGTTGAAGTGTACCTATGATAAAAATTACAGACTTCTACATGCTTTGTAAGTGGGCAAACCTGCAAAATCGGCAGTGTATCAAATACTTATTACACATTACACACACAGTGTGGAGAACATACATATATATATATATATATATATACACACACACACACACACACATATATATACTGTATATAAGCTGTAACGTACTTAATCTGGTTCATTTCTTTCTTCTTTTTTTTGGCTAGTAGAAGTTCTGAATGGCCAGTAACTTAAAAATTTAGTAGCCAAATTGGCCGGTGAGTGATAAAGTTAATGCATACAGCCTTACTTCAGTCAACAAAATCCTAAAATTGGGGTTTTGATTAGTAAACGTACTGTCAAGGGTATTCCCACCAAGGATGAAGACAAGGAAGATTAAGTTTAAATAAAGATATTTACTTAAGTAAAACAAAACGAAATCAGTATTCCAACCAGACCAAACATAACCGTGTGAACCATACACAGACAACACTAGACAATTAGTGAAGATAACTGAAGGACTTAAATACTCAGGTAAACGAACTCAATACAAAACAGGTGTGCTCTAATCAGTAACCATGACAACTAATGGCGGGAACATAGGAACAAAGACATACAAACTAAACCTTCATAATAAAAGTGAAACAAAGGCAAAACGTGACAGTACTCTCCCCACTAAAAATAGTGTCAGGATTGGCAGTCGAAGAGACCACCAGGGTGGTGCAGACGGTGGTCTGGTGGTGCAGACGGAGATCTGGAGACCCGGGGTGAAGCTGAGGCGATGACAGGACCGTATGACACCGTAGGATCCAGAGGCTTAGGCGTAGCTGCAACGACGAGCACCTGAGGTGGAGCCAGGGTACCCGAGGACTGAGGCGACTCCGGTGCGACCAAGGCATATGCCGAGGTGGAGTTATGGGAATGGCGGACCGAAGTGAAGCCAGGGGATCCACACTCCAAGGCAGAGCTGCTGCCCAGCAGATCCGAGGTGGAGCCGAATTACAGTATAAATCCCACAGTGAAGCCGAGGGACAGAAGGGCGCCAGTGAAGGTAGGGCCAAAGAACCAACCAGTCTGGGCAGAGGAGGATGGAAAGGGAGGTAGGGAGGGTGTATTTTCCAAAACACTGAAAACTTAAAACTGATCCTGACCAGTGGTAGTGAAATCTTTTGGTTCAGCAGAACCGGTGGTGATACAGTCTTTTCTCTGGGCAGGATCAGTGGTGACAAAGTCTTTGAGCTGGGTAGGGCCAGCAGTGAAAATATCTTTGAGCAGGGTAGGACCAGCAATGATGAATAAAAGCATTTTCATCTTCTTCAGGATAATCAGTGATGTATACTGTAGTATTTAAATTACCCAGAGCCTTTTCTAGCCTAACAAAGTAAGGAGTATTCTGTTCCCCTTCTTCCAACGATCTTTTCCTTGATCTTACAAAGGTTTCTTCTGCTTTCCTTTTATAGATGTTATCTAATTTAATTTGTAAAGCTGCCATACAGAGTTTGTATCTTTCTGAAAAAGAATCTGATCCTTTCTTAAGAAGTTAAGTAATTTCAAATATAACTTTATCTTCCTGTTCTTTATGAAGGTAAATGACTGCCAAAATGTCTTAAATATTTTGAAAAGTTCTCAGTTAGCACAGCCTTTATCCTTCTTAAAAAAATAATTAATCAAGTGAATAACCTTCATATTTACTTCCTCAAATTTCAAAATAGAGTTATTAAGTTTCCAGTAAGATGATTTTGGTGTATAGTGATAAGTAGATATTTGGTCAGTAAGTCAGTAAGAGGGGTTGGAAAAATGTTAACAGAAAAATTGTCTAAATCTACATTTCTAGATACAATCCAAAAGTATATTCTTGACTGTCTGTAAACATCATTATTGCACTATAAGTTCCATTGTTTGGATTTTTAAGCCTCCAGATGTCTAGATCACATTTGTCCATAAATGTCTTCAACAGAATGTTAGACTGGGCTTTTTTTTGGTGGCACACTGTCTATCATATTATCAGGAGTTAAAATCTCCACTCATAAAGAAAAAAGCAGAAAGATACTATATTTAACCAGCCAATTTTCTTTTCAATTACATCAAATAAAGCCATGGTTTTCATTTAAAGTATTGTATCCATAAATGTTAATTAGAAAAATTAAAACATTATTGATGGAAAGAATCTGAAAATAAGGTGGCCATATGGGTCACAACAGCATTGTAAAACTTCACCAGCAAATTTGTTCTTAAGTACTAAAACACCCACTGAGCATTCAGATCCATGAGAAAACCAAGCATCATTTCCCCATTGTGATTTCAAAAAAGTACAGTTGTTCAGATGAGTGAAAGAAATAATAATCAGTACTATACTTTTTCCCAAAAAGAAAAAGAGCATTATGCTTCACAGAATCTCTCATTCTCCTGGAATTTAGAGAGATAGCAGAAACAAATATAGTCTAATGAACAAGAAAAGGAACAACTATAGCAAGTGCAAAAAAGCACAAAGAGTAACATAACCTGAGAACGGTAGCTCAGCTAAACACATATATAAAAGATAACCGTCAAAACAGTTGACAATTTGATTAAAATAAAGTAACATAAAATAAAACCATTGTGTAAAGTGTTATGCGTCATACCATGCAATGCACTGGAAATTTGACTGTAAACGGATGCTAAATGCATTAAAATGCATTGCAATATCTCCGTTAGTACAAAAGAAAGAAGGAGAAAAAAAAAAAAAAAAAAAAAAAAAAAACAACATCAAACTGGAATTTTGTCCACTGTCAGAAACAATATGATTAGGCAAGAATACTCGGGGGAAACTGTCCATTTTTTGACCATAGGTTTTTTTTCCCCCTTCTTCATCTTTCATTAGACGCAGGCAGCTAAATCTCCACACCATTGATGTAAGCACAAGCACCAACGTAGTATGCAGCTTTTCCTCCTACTCTGGTTTCTTCCACTTTAGGCCACAATTTCTTTCTTCTTTCTCTATCCAGTGGTGTGAGATCTTCTATAAACCGCAAACTATTTTCCTTCAAAAAAAGCAGAGGATTTCGTGCCTTCCATACTGCATCCCTGACTATCAGTCAGTCGAGATCAGTCAGTAGTAAATCTGCCGCACAGGCTGTCATAAAGACTGTATTATGACAGCCCGTGCAGCAGATTTGCTACTGACTGATCTTGTTTTTTTCCCAATCTGTGAACGAAGTCTATGGCGGAGATTTTGCCCTTTCCTTCAGGATATGTTTACTTAAGCAGATGACTTCGTCCCTGATGTTCTCCTTCTCTTTTTCAGGCACCCTTCACAACCGAAGATTCCACCATCTCGAGTACCTCTCCAAATCAGAGAGACGAGTTTCACAGTTCTCTATTCGCTGCTCCCCAAGTTGTAGCTTAGATAGGTAGTCAACTTTCCCTTTCACATCTTTAACTTCAGCGGAGACGAAGTCCACTGTCTTTTTCAGACCCTCGGTTTTCATAGCATTAGCATTCACCAACTTCTCCAGAGAATCAGAGCGTTTGTTAATCAGGGATGACATTGATGATAATATCGCGACCGTTCAAAGATTCAAGAAGCATAGTCATGCATTTCTAAAGATACTACAATAAAAATATTTTATATAAATAGCATGCCGTATTTGGTATTGAGAAAGGGTCTGTTAGTGACTGGAAGTCACATTATTAAGTGAAACTTACATTATTACACCATTAGATAGCAGCGAAGACTTTTATATTGAAAGGGACTGAAACAAGGTTGTAAACAATAAGACAAAACTTACAAATGCATTGACTAGCGCTGCCATGGAAAACCCCTTTAACTGTTAAAAAGACAAAGATATTGCTGTTCTGTATGGGCGTTCAGTTTTACAATAAATTAAGATTAGCTGGCCTGTGATGACCCCCCGGAACCATTGGCATGACATTGAAACACTGTGATAATGACTGCTTGGAAGGCTTGTCTTGATACAGCAGTCTGGAACAGAGAGAGAAAAGAAATACAATGACAGCAAAGGTGCAGATCATACAGCTATGGAATAAGTATACTGATGTCGAAAGGGGGGTGCAATAGCGCGATGCAATAAGATTCCAGCAACAAGCAGTTTGTCTGTCACCAGACGTGGCGCGACTGCGAGACGTGACAAAATCAATCAAATATCACTGCCAATCAGAAGAGCATGTGGGCGGGCTTTCTGTGAAAGCCCACTGCTGTTCCGCACTCACACTGAAAATGTTTAATTACATAAATAAATAAATAACATTATTCAAAAATACATACTCAGTGACTGATACACAGACTTTGTTATGGAATACAGCTGTTTGTTTCCATAGAATTCACAGTTTGAACTCTATATTTGTTTTCAAAATCTGAGGTAAATTGTCCATTCTCACTTTCATTGTGGCGCTTAAAATAATGCGCAATGAAATTAACTAAAAAAAAAAAAATAATTTATACACATAATCAGTGTCAATTTTTTCATGACAATCAGTTTATCCATTCTTGTTCATAGGGAAATTCAGATCCATCTCGCCTCTTTTATTACGGAAGGAAAATGATATTCAAACTCAAATTAAACAATTTTAATACTGTACAAAAAAAAAAATCAGCCCCTGAGATAATTAATGACCAAAAGATTACTAATTAGATTAGTGAATATGAAATATTGCATTTATTTCCCCATTAAGGTCTGAGGTTCAGACGGGAGCTCTGGAGGAGGAAGAGAGTAGCGGCCTTTCTTTTATTACAGGGGAGGAAGAAAAGAATGTGGGTGCATCCAATAAATCAAAGAAGAGCAGAGCAAGGGGTCTACTACAACTTAGTGTAAGAACTTTACCTGGACAAGGCACATTTTTTAAATTATTTTCAGATGGCCTCCACTGATATGGACAATGTGCTGTCCCGTATTGGCGAGACCACATAATACCATGATCCAGTTAAGCCCCAAAAACGTCTTGCTGTAACACTAAGGCAAGTAAAATTATTCACAGGTATTTGGCACCAGGATACTCAATGCACAGTCTGCCATACTGCTTCGTCTCAGAGTCCAAACAGTGTCCAACTGTATCAAGGAGACATTGACGAGCAAATTTTGCCAATATATCTCCCAAAGCCTACAGAGGGAATGTGGAAGGACATAGCTCTGTCCTTTGAAATTCGGTGGAATTTTCCCAACTGCATTGGGCACTAGATGGTAAACACATCTGCATCACTGCTCCACCAAAATCTGGAAGCCTTTTTACAACTACAAAGGCTACTTCTCCATCATTCTACTTGCCCTTGTCGATGCCAACTACAAATTCATTGCAATCCAGGTTGTTGATTTTGGAGAAAGCAGTGATGGAGGAGTCTATAGCAACTCCGCACTAGGCAGAGGAATGAAGTAGGAGACACTGAGTGCTCCTGAGGATAAGTGTTTGCCTGGTGCTGAGGACCTGGGAAGACTTCTATGTGATGGTTGGGGATGCTGCATTCCTTCTCATGCCCCACTTAATGAGACACTACCCAGGGAAGAATCTAGAGAGAAGAAAGGAGAATTTCAATTACCGCCTCAGCAGAGCCCGAATGACAGTGGAAAAAGCATTTGGCATACAATCCTCCCGCTGGCTGATTTTCTATGATTGTTGTGACATGCATTCTACACAACATGCTGACACACCCAGGTGAAGAGGAACACTGGCTCAGAGAGGCACCTGAAGGGGGCTGACTGAACACCCCAACAGAGCAAGCCTGCAGCATCAAATGTGCGAGAGAAGTTCTCTGAAGTTCTCAGCTCTCAGGCAGGAATGATTGTTCCTGATCAGTACGTTTGAAAACATCCAAATGTTGTTATCAAAGGCATTCTACAAATTTGTTTAAATCAAACATTTGGAATGAATTGATGCAATCTGATTGTTGTAAACTTAAATAAAATGTATTAATTTCTGTTGAACTGTTTTGTATACTGTCTTTAATCCACGGACATTTTGGATGTGTTTCTGCCACTATAATCTGCCACTAGCTTATGATTTGAATCAGTATGGGAAAACATCCCAAATGTGCAAAGCCATGGTCCACAATATCTGTCCATTGGCAGAGGGAGGTTACTTATAATAGTCTATGGTACTAATTATACACTATTTAATAAAATGTGTTAATGTAAAGACATAGCAATGTGATTATACATAATAAAAATATTGACCTACATGCCATGGTAAACTACCATATTTTAGTCCATATCATTAATAACTATTACATAAAACAAAACAAAAAGGTAAGGTCAGTACAGAGAGACGTTAAAAATGTGGGCTCTTGGTATGTCTCCATGAATAGGGTTGGATAACAATTGCTAACTAGAGAAGCTACATGCATGCTATGTGCCTGACAGGGGAGTATATTTTATATATATATATATATATATAAATTCTCATCTCACACATCACTGAACTGCATTTAGACATTTTTTTTTTGCAACAGGACGTTTTCTATGCTATAATGTATTTCTATAATAAATCAATATACAGCTCTGGAAAAAATTAAGAGACCACTTAACATTGATTTTTGAACTTGGAGTGGTCTCTTAATTTTTCCCAGAGCTGTATATATGACATATCTTTCAAGCAATGTGGAAGCAAAATGACTGAACATAAAAAAATAAACTTTTACAGCCATTTTATCTTTGCAAGCATATACTGTTATTTAGTTTAATCAGTCTTATTAACAGTATATAATTAGCATCAAACAAACCATATAGCCACAGGATAGCCACTTTCTATGGCTTCCAGATTTCAACAATTAAATCAATTAAATTTGTGACTAGTATCACTGCTATGTATGCCCAATAAAGCTGTTTTTTAAATGAACCGATTCAAATCTACTCTTAATTGTGATTTTATGCGCACTGTAGTGACCAGTAATCTGCAGCTAACAGAGCAATTTGTGCTCTTTTTACCACTCTGTAAAGCACATTGCAGAAACAATGCAGTCCTACTGTAGAAGCACATTCCACATACATTGTAGTCCTACTGTCTACAGTATACTACCTAGCCATATAACACCAAATATAGAACATTATTCACAAGATGAGCGCTATAATCCACAAGAAACTGTGTAAGGTAAACTGTAACTGAATGTCATGAAACTGAATGCTGGCCACTGACATCCCTGCCATTATATGATAGGCTGAGGTGCCTGACGTGATCCAAGATAGCCATTACACTTTTTCCAATGGTAAGAGACACATACCCTCTCATCTCTCAATAGACCTTATTCAAAACAGCGCCATGACAGGTATGAAAGCGAGGCTGTGAGGGATAGACTTACCATGTTTTCAATGGCATCTGCTGTAAAAAGCTGTACAAAGCTCCTAGATCACTTATAATTTTCCACAGCTCAAGTTTACTGTGTACTGAAATTTCATGGAAAGACATTTTGCAGTGTTTCATAAGCAGAACAATCCAAAAACACATTAAATAATAGTACAACCAACTGAAGAGATGTATGTCTATCCCTCACAGCCTCACTTTCATTAAAAATCAAAGATGGTGCTACTGTGAATAAGGTCTATAATAAGACAATGGCTGCATCCGAAAGCGTAGGTAGCTGACTTTTGGCCTCGCTGCCTTATAGCCAATAACTGCGCACAAAGGTACCTCATAAAACTGATTTCAGATAGACTTCTGAGGCAGCATAACAGTTTAATGATCTACAGCTAAATAGAGCGAGCTTTGAACTAAACAAATATTTAACTACTACAGTAGTAATTTTTTTTTCAGAAGTGGAAAACGTTGGTCAAAAACATACATTTACACACAAACTGATTAGCAACCACAACTTTCAGATGCCATCTTTCGTTTTCTGGCTCAGCTGTCACCAAATGGAACGCTTAGGATTGTGGGATATCAAAGGCAGTGAAGGATACATCTATGCTGCCTTCAAAAATCGATCTGATTAAGGTATCTCAGGAGACAGGATGTGAAGCTAACATTGGATTCGGACGTGCCTTGATGCCTTCCTACCTTGGAATGCATCCTCTGAAAGCAGCCTTTTTAAGTTTTCGGATGCAGCCAATCTCTGGTATGGCACTCTTTTTCTTAGGGTCCGTTTCCATGGTGATTCTGTATTACATCATATCGAATCGTCATCAATAAAATCCAGTTAATTGAGTAATCCACGTACAAAGAACAAAATAAAAGATGTGTCAGGATAGCAGTGATAGGAAAAGCCATGTTTTTGAATGATTCTAGTTACAATTGCAACAAAAATACTGTAAAAAACAGCTGCATGAAAAGATGTAAACAAAGAATTTATTGTATGAGAAGAACAGTGCACTCTTTCCACACCTGCATTGCAACGCTCATCTGCTGTAGCTCTCCACAGTCTTTCCACATGACCTGAAATCACAAAAAAAAAATAATTAAAGAAAAAAAAAATTAGTAGACCTATTACATTCATTCAAACATGTCAGCATATGTTTTACTGAGGCAATGCAAAACCTCAACCTACTGTGATCCCGAAGCTGAGCAGGAAAGGCTAACAGTTATGTTTTCGGCTGCCATGTGATTTTAGCTAAATTTATATTAAGTAAAATTCTGTTAATTACTTTGACTTAGCTGCATCATATTACTATCTAGGGGTGTAGCTGTCCATTCATCTGGATCGACGTAATTTTCATAACCAACTATCCAATGCTATGATTCACTATGTAATGACAATTTACTCAGGGCATCCAAAATATTATAAAAAAAATAAATAAAAAAAAGATCAATATATCATACTATACGTGTTTGCAAGCAGAAGCGCTCAGAATATATGGAGCTAGTGATCTGCTTTCCTGTATAGGCCTATAGTATCATCATCAATAAGGTGTACAGGCTGCCTACTGAATTCGATCACTGTCTTAATGCAGTTAGCCACGTTAAGAGTGTTCAACAATCAGCGTTTCAAAAGAGATTGAAATAATGGCGGTACTACCACATATAAACAACCTCATATACACTTGAACGAACTTTATGAATTACAAATCTACAAAATGAGGCAGAATGGAACGCAACACGATGAAGAATTTGATTGGGCTGGCTGTTTGAACTGACGCCATGCAGGCACTATTGGCACGGATCCCAAACCTTCCGCCACAGCCTGTCACAAGCTAAGCTTGGTGACATAAGGAATTACATGGACTTGACACACATGCACACATCACTACCTGATTATGCCGGCATTTAACATCTTATAAATCAGAAGGTGTTTTTGTAATTGTTTTTCTATTTCAAATGAGTGTGATACTGGTTTTTGTTTTTGTCAGTTTGCTCCAACATTTTGTTCAGTTCAATTATTCCTTTAAAAAAAAAAAAAACAACAACTCACAACCCAGTTTAATTTCAGTCAGAATTACCTTTATTTCTTGTGAGAATCCCCCAAACCTTTTGTTTTGTCTGTTGGCCTTCTATTTTCATGCTGCACCATCAAACAGTCCAGCAGGATCAAACTGTTTTCTATAGCATTAGCATGCTCCTAATTGGACTGAACCATTTGTAGTTTTGTCTGGGGAAGGGGGAATAACAGCTGAATGATTCTTTTCTTTTCCTTTTTTTTATTCTTTATCTAGTGTGTTTAAGTACCCATGGGTTTGTACTGATTGTTATGTGTGTATATGTTTAGTGTTTCATTATTTTTATACTTTTGTGTATATGGCGTTCTATGGTTGGCCCCGGCTTGTTCAATTGGTACAGGTCGAGGGTGGAGCTAGCCTTATAAATGGGGAGCTGTAGAGCTTAAGAGTCAGTCTTGGTTTGCTGAAGGCCAAAGGATAGACCTGTTGCGGATTGGACCAAATTACATGGTGTAGCTAGTGATGGGCAGACCGAGGCTTCGTGAAACACTGAACCAGTTGAAGCAAATGTGCCATATTGTGTCGAAGATTCGAAACAATCTGACACCTGTCTCCATGGCGACACCTAGTGGTCACTTTCATGTGTTGATCTGAAATAACCTTGACAATGATCCATGTAAAAAAAAAAAAAAAAAATAGTTTTTAACATCTGTCTGACAACTACATGATCTTGGTTTTCTAACCTGTAGCCTCCTCATTGTGAATAACTATAGGTTTTTTTTTGGTCATGAACAATTATGATTAATAAAAGAAATAAAGCCACAATGTGTCACATTTGTTACATAACATTTTTATTGAAAAATATTTTTGCTCTGCTGTTGAAGGACTTTGCCGACTTCTTTTTTTACATATAATTTCTCCAGCCTTTGAAAAAACCCTCTCACAAGGGACACTTGTTGCTGGCATGCACAAATATTTTTAGCAAGTACATACAAATGAGGAAAAATTACTGCTCTCTCTTTTCAATAAGTTAATGGATCATGCGTTCTGGGCAAAAACACGTCTTTGAGGTACTTTTTTCACTTCTACTGTTGCATCAGCTGTAGCACTGTGTATCGTCTGGGTTTCACAGATACGGCTGTCAAACAGTTCCCATAAACTGTCCTGGGTTTCTGCTGGTGTTGTTGATGATGATGATGATGATGATGAGCCTGATGTTGACATTTGTGCCTCTGAATGAAAATTAAAACAACAATTAGTTACAAAGCATAAACTTTGGATGGGATGGGAGGACATAGCTTGGATCAAGCTTGTTCACAAAGGCCATGAAACCCTCATCCTCCACGACGGTGAAGGGCTGAAAATCCTTCACCACCATATTAACAAGAGCCTCATCCAATTCCCTCTGTCTGCCTTTTAAAAGAAGATAAAGATAAAAGATGAAACCTACTTTCAGACAGATACATTGAAAAAAATATAGAAATAGTGCACAGCTATTAAGACTACCCTACTGGTTCATTATTTGGAAACCTTTCTAAACAAACAAGTTATGTTTGGTAAAGTTTATGCTCAGACAGAGACAAATCAAACTGAATAAAGAACTACAACAATTAGGAAAACCAAACTGATGTCTTCACTGGCTGTCGATGGATTAATCATATGTAGGCCTATCAGTTTCGCGTCAGCTATCCCTAGGTGTAGCCTTTCTTTGCACATTGTTGCAGTTTTGTTTAGTTTTTTTGTATTTCAGTATGTGACCATGTAAATTTTTTTTTTTTCTCATTTTCATATTAATAAAACCACCTTCTTTGGGATCCACCGAACCTCTGTCCAGTTTGTTAAAAAAATGTTTCCTTTGACCACTGGGCCATCGCTTACACAGCCTTTTACGGATTGGCTGCAACCGTTTGGACAACTTTTATATGTTGTTCATAATCTAATAGTTATTTAGTTACTGACAATATCTGGCCAGTGGTCCTCATTAAACAAACAGGTAAAAAAGACATCTCATGGGTTCATAAGTGTTACCATGCTCATCTCTCAGAGATAATCATTGTTTGTCTCCAAATTCTTTTTTAAAGGTCCTTTTTATAATGGTTTGGTCGATATTTGTAAGCACAAAGACATGTAAAACAATGTCTTGTTCAAAGGCATTTGTATTGACACAGTGCCATAGCCATAGCTGTGACAGCTTAATCCCTCTTGAATCTTCGGAAGGCCGAAGACCAGATTGGATCCGGCTGTATGTTTTTAAATTACTTTTGAGTAAAATATTACACAAACAAGCTTATAATGAAATCTCATGTCACTACAGATTCCAAGAACATCCAAGCAGAGCTAAGAAAGATGATTTGGAAATGTAAGTTATGTAAGAAATGTAATGTAGGCTACTGTGAATTTGCTTGTGACAAGATGACATTGACATTGAAGATTTAAACGTTGTTTTTTTATGGTTAATGCTATGGATTATAGGTAATAATGTGTTAAGTAATATTCAGTTTCTTGCTCAAACTGATTGTTTTGCTTCATAAGATCTCAATATATTGTCAGGAGCCACAAGTATTAATTTTGTGTTTCCTGTACCTGCTTTGGACCATGGTTTCAGCTAAAATCTTTTTTACTGTTCTACTGAGTAAATTAAGCCTCAATTTAGTCCTGGAGTAGCTCTAGTCTTCCTCCAGGAAATCATCTTTTTAAACTCTGGACAAGACTAGGATTATTTAAAACCATGACAGAGAAAGATGATTTTTGTTAATCTGGTTTAAAGCGCCATTTTAGTCTAGGACTAGGCACTAAACAACTCATGAAACTATGTAACATACCGACAGAAACTGCAATTAATTAATAAGCGGTAACCTTCCTGAAGTTAACATTTATGAAAAGTACCTTATCCTGTTCAAACTTTCAGTTAAAATCTACCTTTATTTTTGTATCTACCTTTATACTTGACAAATAGTATGATATTAGTATACTGTAAGCCCATACAAGTTGATTGAACTTTAAACAAATTACAGAAACCTGTTACCCTAAAAAAGTTAATTTTGTCTTGTTGAGCAAACAAGACATATCAATTCAAGTTTTTTACATTGGTAAGTGTTAGTTCACTGAACTAAAATATTCTGTTACAATAACTAAAATTTACCAGTTTAGATAACTCAAAATGTTAAATTTCACTAAACTACACTTTACTAGACAAAAGTAGACAAAACTGCTATTTTAATATATCTAGTTAAATTATTTAAATGTATTTAATTTGATTATGTTAAATTGTATTTGTTTGTTTAATCTATGTGTGGAATGTGTTGGTCATGCACTTGGGATAATCAAGATGCAAGGTAGAAGATTTTCCCCCAAGATGATTCCCACAGAAGATGGATGGAGGTGGAAAGACAGGGGATGCTGACTGTGCCACATCTTCACTTTCTAGGCAGAGGATTCCAACTATAACATTTTATGATCATTGTATGATCCCTCATCATCAGGAGCCTGGACATGAATGAGATTAATAAACAAATTTTAGCTAAAAAGTACAGTATGTTATGACCCCTTTAATTTACACCATCTATGACAGAAAAATATATTAACAATACTTAAAAAGCATGTTTTGAAGAACTCAGTAGAGTCATCAAGTATTACAGGAAGCCCTCTTATGGCAACACACCTCATGTCAGCGAGGTCTGAGGTGCAGTGGCAGAGACAACATTGTATAATTTTTTTAAATCTAAAGAAGAAAATTTCCATTGATCATTGTTCTGTCTGTATTAAAGACATTACTAGCAGTAAATAAAGAGGTGTCATATCGATTACAAGTTCAGTATGCCAAGGCTCAGTGCTAGGACCGTTGCTTTTCACCCTGTACATGCTACCCTTGGGAGATATCATTAGGAAGCATGGCGTTAGTTTTCATTGTTATGCTGACGATACTCAGCTCTATATTTCGTTGCGCCCTGACGAAACTTACCAATTCACAAGATTAACAGAATGCATAGCTGATATAAAAAATTGGATGACTAGTAATTTCCTACAACTTAATTCTGAAAAAACAGAATTTTTAAGTATTGAACAAAAAACCTCTGCACGTAGAAACCTAGAATACTGTCTAACACTTAGGAACACTTAGTCAGTTAGGAATCTGGGTGTGCTCTTTGATACCAATCTTTCATTTGAAAGCCATGTTTCTAGCATCTGTAAAACTGCATTTTTCCATCTTAAAAATATATCTAAATTACAGCACATGCTTTCAATGCAAAATGCTGAACAGTTAGTTCATGCGTTCATGACCTCAAGGCTAGATTATTATAATGCTCTACTGGGTGGTTGCCCTGTTCGCTTAATAAATAAACTGCAGCTGGTCCAAAACACAGCAGCTAGAGTTCTTACTAGAACCAGGAAGTATGACCATATTAGACCGGTTCCCTTTCAGTCAGTACACTACGAGTTACGTCAGTTACTGACGAAATGGGGGTTTCGCTTAGAAGCCAATCGCCTTTGAGCTCTACAAAACGAGCCAATGGCATGAAAATGCCATGGGTCTGAGGAATTTGCATAACGCAACCCCGCCCCACCGCGTGGGTATAAAGGGCGTTGCGTGGCAATCTCGCATTGTTTCTGCTTCAGAGCCGAGTGTTACTGCCTGAGCGTTTTTCTCTTCAAGACGAGTGTCTCTCCAGAGTCAGATTCCTGTCTGATCTGTGCAGTGATCTAGCACAGCATGTGTGTTCTCCCTAGGCGCTTCGGCATTCTGCAGAGCAAAAACTCTTCTTTAAAAGAGCTGCACGCGGCACGTCTGTTTCAAGATGTCTCGCCCGTGCTCCGTTCCTGGGTGCGGTCGGCTGGTTCTTCCGTTTGACGGGCATGATCGCTGTTTGGCGTGCTTGGGCCTCGTGCACGTCGAACGCGCGTTCATGGATGAGTCATGTTCCCACTGCGGGAACATGGCCATCGCAGTGTTGCGGTCAAGACTCTGTGATCTCCGTGCTGGAGGGAGAGTCCCCTCTACCACACCCCAATCTATTCCCACCACGAGTGGAAATACTTTGGCTGGTGGTCAGGGTGACTTGAGGGTGACGGTGTGGAACAACCCGACGAATCCTCCTCGGGCCACACCCCCTTCTAGCACACTGCAACCTGTGGCGTTGCCAGATGAGGGCGCAGGTGTTTCCTGTCCTGGGCCCTGCGTTTCATTTGGCGCACCGGCGGAGGATTCTATGTCGATCGCCGCATCACAAGGTGGACTGGATTCCTCCGGAGATGACGATTCGGCTGTGTTGCCTCCTTCGGGAGTCCCAGCATTGTCCGAGTCCGATCCGGAGCTCACAGCCATGCTTTCCCGGGCGGCCGAGGCTCTTGGGCTTGTGTGGAACCCTCCGCCATGTCCCGAGCGCTCTCGACTGGATGATTGGTATTTGGGGGCGGCCCATGCCGAAGGCGCCCGTCAGCCCCCAGTGCCCTTCTTCCCGGAAGTGCATGAAGAGGTGTCGAAGTCGTGGAAGTCTCCCTTGACTTTTCGCGATCGTTCGGCAGCCACTTCCGCCTTCACTGCCCTCGATGGCGGCGCGGTGAAAGGGTACACTGGGGTTCCCCCTGTTGAGCGCTCTGTTGCGATGCAACTGTGTCCGCAGAGCGCTGCAACATGGCGTGGTGACCCAAAGCACCCGTCCAAGGCCTGTAGGTTTACGTCTACTCTGGTGGCGAAGACTTACAGAGCTGCGGGCCAGGCCGCGTCCGCCCTGCATGCAATGGCCACCCTTCAGGTCTACCAGGCCAAGGTGCTCAGAGACATGCACGAGGGCAATGCTGACCCCGCGCTAATGCAGGAGCTGCGGGCGGCCACCAACCTCGCTCTATGAGCAACGAAGGTGACCGCTCGCTCTCTCGGTCAGGTGATGTCCACTTCGGTGGTCCAGGAGCGCCACTTATGGCTCAACCTGGCTGATATGAGAGAATCTGAGCGAACACGTTTCCTCAATTCTCCCATTTCCCAGGATGGGCTATTCGGTGGGGCGGTCCAGGACTTTGCCCAACAGTTCTCGACCGCTCAGAAACAGACTGAGGCAATTAAGCATATTCTGCCCGCTCAGAGGCCTCAGTCTGTTCCCCACCGAGGCCACCCTCCTGCGGCCCCCGCCCCTCCCGCCCAGCCCCAGGAGCAGCCTTCACCCGGGCCGAGGCGTGGAGGACGCCGCAGGAAGGCAGCCCCGCCCGTCCCAGCCCCCCAGCCTGCTAAACGGCAGTCTAAGCAGCGGTCCTGAGATGGGCGGCTCGGAGGTGAACTCGGTTCTTTCCCAGGAGATGGTAGCAGGGCTACTCCTTCCCCCGGTTAATGAAAGAACTGACTTTTTCACCTCCGAGCCTCAAGAGGGCGCGGCTGGCAGTGTGCGACGCCAAGCAGCCTCGCCACTCTCGCCCCCTCTGTCGCCAGCCCCCTGGCAGACGAGACCCCCGTGGAACGCCGGTCCTTCCCTGGTCTCCTCTGTCAGGGCGCGGAATTCGACCCCGCCCACACCCCGGGACACCCACGCCTCCCATGTCTGGGCCGGTCATTCCGCCTCGCTGCCCCATCGGGGTACGCCTGTGGTCCGCATGACCCCGCTGGTACAGTTTCTGGAAGCCTGGCTAGCGCTTCTCAAACTGTCCAGCTGGCTCGCTCGCACCATCAGGTTCGGCTATGCGATTCAGTTCGCACGGTCTCCTCCCCGCTTTCGGGGAGTCCGCTATACCATGGTGGGTGGCAATTCCCCTGTCATGCGTGCGGAGGTTGCCACCCTACTGGCGAAGGGTGCGGTCGAGATCGTCCGTCCAGCCGAGATGGAGTCCGGCTTCTACAGCCCTTACTTCATTGTACCCAAGAAAACCGGTGGGTTACGGCCAATCCTGGACCTGCGCATCTTGAACCGAACCCTTCACAGGCTTCCATTCAGAATGTTAACAGCCAAACGCATTTTTGAATGCGTTCGTCCATTGGATTGGTTTGCAGCGATCGACCTGAAGGACGCGTACTTTCATGTCTCCATTCTTCCTCGACACAGACCGTTTCTACGGTTTGCCTTCGAGGGGCAGGCATATCAGTACACGGTTCTCCCATTCGGGCTAGCCCTGTCCCCTCGCGTCTTTACGAAGGTCGTCGAGGCAGCCCTTGTGCCACTCAGGCAACACGGGGTTCGCATCCTGAACTATCTCGACGACTGGCTGATTCTAGGCCACTCTCGGGATCAGGTTTGCGAACACAGGGACCTGGTGCTTTAGCACCTCGCCCGTCTGGGCCTTCGGGTCAACTGGGAAAAAAGCAAACTCTCCCCAGTGCAGAGGATCTCTTTTCTCGGTATGGAAATCGACTCGGTCGCCATGTACGCGCAGCTTACAGGCGAGCGCGCGCAGTCACTGCTGACTTGTCTTCGCCAGAGTGCGGTACCACTGAAATATTTTCAGAGGCTCCTGGGGCATATGGCATCTGCAGCCGCGGTAACGCCGCTCGGTTTGCTTCATATGAGACCGCTTCAGCACTGGCTTCGCGATCGAGTCCCGAGATGGGCCTGCCATCAGACCTTCACCCCGTGGGCGAACCTCAGTTTGCACCGCCTGCAGAACCTGCACCGCTTCTGAGCCCTGCTCAAGGACAAGCACGTACTGGTCCGTTCAGACAGCACGGCGACAGTAGCGTACATCAACCGACAAGGTGGTCTACGCTCCCGCCGGATGTCGCAACTCGCCCGCCATCTCCTCCTATTGAGTCAGAAGCATCTGAGGTCGCTTCGTGCCGTTCACATCCCGGGAGAACTGAATCGTGCAGCCGACGAGCTGTCACGGTTTCAGCCGCTTCCGGGGGAATGGAGACTCCATCCCCAGACGGTTCAGCTGATTTGGGAACAGTTTGGCAACGCACAGATAGATCTGTTTGCCTCCCACGACTCTTCCCATTGCCGCTGGTATTATTCCCTGACCGAGGGGACCCTCGGCACGGATGCACTAGCACACAGCTGGCCGCGGGGCCCACGCAAGTATGCGTTTCCCCCAGTGAGCCTTCTCGCACAGGTTCTGTGCAAGATCAGGGAGGACAGGGAGCAGGTCAATCCCTCTGAGGAAGGACCTCCTTACTCAGAGACGGGGCACCATATGGCACCCACGTCCCGACCTTTGGAACCTACACGTGTGGGACCTGGACGGGACGCGGTAGGTTTGAGTACCCTGCCACCTCAGGTGGCGGCTAAAATCACTTCCGCTAGGGCCTTGTCCACAAGACAGGCCTATGCGTTGAAGTGGAACCTCTTCATCACCTGGTGCTTTCCGGGTCTGTGCTTTCCTTCCTCCAAGAAGGGTTGGAGCGAAGGCTGTCTCCCTCCACCCTGAAGGTTTATGTGGCCGCAATATCGGTTCATCATGACCTGGTGGATTCGAAAACGGTAGGTCAGCACGACCTGGTCAGCAGGTTCCTTAGAGGAGCGAGGAGATTAAATCCTCCTCGTCCTCCTCAAATACCCTCTTGGGATCTTGCAGTGGTCTTATCTGCCCTGCAGAAAGCTCCCTTTGAGCCCCTGCAGTCTGTGGAGCTGAAGTTCCTTTCATTGAAAGTGGCGCTCTTGATTGCTCTGGCTTCCATCAAGAGGGTAGGGGACCTGCAGGCATTTTCGGTTGACGAAGCGTGCCTGGAATTCGGGCCGGCCAATTCTCACGTGATCCTGAGACCCCGGCCTGGATACGTGCCCAAGGTTCCCACCACTCCCTTCAGGGTTTAGGTGGTGAACCTGCAAGCGCTGCCTGTGGAGGAGGCAGACCCAGCCTTGGCACTGCTCTGTCCAGTACACGCCCTTCGCGCTTACGTAGACCGGACGCAGTGTTTCAGGACCTCAGACCAGCTCTTTGTCTGTTACGGAGGGCAGCAGAAAGGGAAGGCTCTCTCCAAGCAGAGGTTGTCTCACTGGATAGTGGATGCCATTGCCCTGGCATATCAGGTTCAGGGCATGCCATGCCCCCTTGGGGTTAGAGCACACTCCACTAGGAGTGTTGCTTCCTCTTGGGCTTTAGTGCGTGGTGCCTCACTGACAGACATTTGTAGAGCTGCAGGCTGGGCGACACCCAACACATTCGCAAGATTTTATAATCTCCGAGTGGAGCCTGTGTCCGATCGTGTACTCGCCCCAAGTGGCCAGTAACTGGACAGGCTCAGGTGTCTTCGCTTGCTGCGCCATTCCACTCCACGGACTGGATGCGTGCGCACTTTCTCTCAGGTGAGCTTCCCAGCAAGCCCTGAGCTCCTCCAGCACTGCTGATGTCGACACCAGAGTGCATGCCCGCTTGGTCAGCCCTCGTGTTCAGCTAGGTGCCTCCGTGTGCATGGTTCCCCCGTTGGGCAACCCCCACATGTGTATTCCACGGTATGTCTCTCTGAGCACGTGTCTTCCCTTGGCAAGACACCTTGCCACTCCTGTGGTTGAAAAATTTTCCACCTGCGGCTGGATACCCCAGAGTGCTCCATATGCAGTCCCTACGGGGGTCATATGTGTATTCTTAAGTCCTCCCTTCGGGCAGGCATTGTGTTGCATTTCTCCACGTGGGATATGCTTCCCAGTGTACCTTGGTATCAGCGTTGAGCCTAGCCCCTCGTTCGTGCTAAGACTCACGGCAGGGAGCCCTGGCCGACAGCCGTCGTGGCGAGATTGTATTGGGACCCCCATTTCGTCAGTAACTGACGTAACTCGTAGTGTACTGACTGAAAGGGAACGTCTCGGTTACGTATGTAACCCTCGTTCCCTGAAGGAAGTAACTGACGTAACGTCAGTAAGGTAACATAATGCGAGATTGCCAGCAGGTAACATAATGCGAGATTGCCACGCAACGCCCTTTATACCCATGCGGTGGGGCGGGGTTGCGTTATGCAAATTACGCAGACCCATGGCATTTTCATGCCATTGGCTCGTTTTGTAGAGCTCAAAGGCGATTGGCTTCTAAGCGAAACCCCCATTTCGTCAGTAACTTCCTTCCTTCAGGGAACGAGGGTTACATACGTAACCGAGACGTTCTGTCAACACTGCACTGGCTCCCTATTAAACATTGTATACATTTTAAAATCTTGCTTATTACTTACAAAGCACTAAATGGCTTAGCTCCCCAGTACTTGAACGAGCTCTTAATGCATTATACTCCATCACGTCTATTGCGATCTCAAAATTCTGGCCAGTTGATATTACCTAGAATATCAAAATCAACTGCTGGCGGTCGATCCTTTTCCTATTTAGCACCTAAACTTCCTAGCATTGTTCGGGAAGCAGACACACTCTGTCAGTTTAAATCTAGACTAAAAACACATCTCTTTACTATGGCATACACATAGAACATTATCAATTTCCATTATTCAGATCAGTTAAATGATTGTTAGGCTGCATTAACTAGGTCTGCCGGAACCGGGAACACTTCCCATAACACCTGATGTACTTGTTACATCATAAAAAGAATGGCATCTACGCTAATGTTAGTCTCTCTCTTTATCCCGAGGTTTACTGTAGTCTGCCGGATCCAGATCAGATGGTGGACCTGTGCCTAGACATGACCACAACGCAGCCCTGAAGTGTCGGCAGAGACCGTGTCAACTAGACTCTCCCCTGTGAAGGCCTCCTTCCCTTCCCTTCCCTTCCCTTCCCCTCTGTACAGATAAAAACACATATGCACACATACGTATTCAAACGCGCTTTCCTATAGGCTAAACACGTGGTGCTTGCGTACATGCCGTCGCCGTTTTCGCAGGTTCGCCTTTTTTGGGGTTTGCACAGGGATGGTGGTGGTATAGTTTCAAAACTGTTTCAAAATCTATTACATGGTTTGCGTTCTCCGGCCACCAGGTGCTGTTGCTGTCACAATGTTGCCGTGCGGATGGGCGTCCGGAACGCGCTGGGGGTTTTCTGTTTTAGCTGAGGATGGTGTTGTTTACGTAGCGCCAAATTAAATAACTAATCAGTTTTTACAACAGAAATTAATCAATCAAAAACTTTAACTTTTTTTTAAAGCAAAATTAATTTCCTATTATCACTGTATAACTGCTTTGAAGCTATCTGTGTTGTAAAAAGTGCTATATAAATGAAGGTGACTTGACTTGACTTGACTATTAAAGGAATAGTTCACCCAAAAATGAAAATTTGCTGTTAAATTAAACCTACCAGGAGGCAGATTTAACTTCAGAGTAACGTTTCAAAGATGTTTCAAAGAAGACACATGTATTACTTGGATACATACAGTCATGATCAGAATTATTGGCACCCTTGGCAAATATGAACAAAAAAAAATTCACACACAAAAAATGAAGTAAAACAACAGAAAATGGGGGGAAATCTCATTATGAAATGTTTGTTCTCTAATACACATTGGTCACAATTAATGCCACCCTTTCATTCAATACTTTTTGCAACCTCCCTTTGCTAAGATAACAACTCTGATTAAGAAAACCTGACAAGAGATCAGAGATCAGTTTCCCAATCCATGATACACTTTCATCTTAAGTTTTCAATAGGGTTCAGGTAAGGGGACTGGAATGGCCATGGCAGAACCTTAATTGTGTGCTCAGTTACTCATTTTTATGTTGTTGTTGATTTTTTGTTTTTGATTTTTTTGTTGATTTTTTGTGGATTGTTGTCCTGATGGAAGATCCAAACAAGTCCCATCATAAGATTTGTAGCAGATGCAGGCAGGTTTTGATTTTTTATCTGTTGCTATTTGATTCCATGATGCCATGTATCTGAACAAGATGTCCAGGACCTCCGGCAGAAAAATAGGCCCGTAACATTAAAGATCCAGCAGTATATTTAATTGTACAGTACACATGGGGTTCTTTTTTATCCCTGTGTGCACCAAACTTATATTGAGTGTTTGCTGCCAAAAAGCTAATTTTAGTTTTATCTTACTATTGAACCCAAGATGTAGTAGTGTCTGGCAACTGAATAGGCTGGAGTTTGTTTTTGAATGAGAGCAGAGGTTCACCTTGCATTAAAACAATAGACACACATCCTCTTCCAGGCAGATTCGTAACATTTCATGTTGATTGGAACTTCTATTGCCCTGATGGTTGAAATGGAAATTTTCATGTTATTTTCTTACATTTTTTGACTTTCTATTTTGTGCTATTTTCTTGACTTTCTTATTTGTGAAGCTCAATCTTTTGCTGGACATCAGAACTATGTTCTTTGTTTTTATTCATTGTGGTGGATGATTACGTGAATTTGACCTTTTTGTTCCCTCATTTTAATAGTACTGTGAAACAGGAAGCCATGGCAGGACAATTTCACCCTGATGTGCTAAAAATTGTAAATATGAATGGGAATATACTTCAGAGATCTTCAGAGATTTTACTTATACTAATTCGTAGGAGTGCCAATAATAGTGGCCAATGTGTATTATATATAAAAAATAAATAAAAAAATCTTTTAAACCAAGCAAAATAAACTGCACGCATCAGCTGTAGAATAAAAGAAAACTAATGCCTGGAAATCTGTTTGTAATCAATTAATTATGATTAATATACAGCAGATGTTTTCAGTTTATTTTGCTTGGTTTAAAAGAATGTTCTCTTGGCTGCCATTGTTTTCCTTATATTTGCTTCAGTTCCATGCAATTTTAAGCTTTTCTTGCTTCATTCCATGTTTTATAGGCAACCTCTGTCATGCTAATTCAGATTAGCACAGTTCTTGTTCAAAGTAATCTTGTTTATTTTATTTCAGGACTCTATAGTCCAAGTGTTAGTACTATTATGTACTTTTAGAAAGACATTTTTTTTTAAGATACGGTTAACTGTTCTAGATTAAGGCCTACTCCTGGCTTAATTTAAACCCTGTCCAGGAAACCACCCCAATATACATATTGGCCTGGTTTAATAGACCAGGATTATGATTTAGTTCAGTTAGGACATTTAAATAGCTTTTATAAACATGCCTTAGAAAAAAAAAAAAAAAAAAAAAAACATTACTGGTGTGCATCTAGAGACAAAACAATGGCACTGACCAAGATATGATATGTCAGTGCAAGTTGCTTTCAGTTAAAACAGCTCAAACATGCATTTTAGTCTAGGACTAGGCTTAAGCCTTGTCTTTGAAACCGGGGGATTACCAGTATATCTTTTGCTAAATTGAAACAATTAGCCTTTGTATAGCAGGTTCAATCTGCCCCATATGATATGATAATTGATTATTTTTTTCCAAGATCCTAATGGTGGAAATGTTAGCTTTTTTGTACTTTAAGATAAACTGATTTAAAATGAAACAAAATGAAACAAACAAACAAACATTCATTGGAGTATCTCTTACATTTCTTTATTTTATTTGTGAATAAAACATAGGGTTAAAACGTGTGAGAAAAGGCATGTCCAAACAGCATACTTTTTTTAAGGACTTAAAAGTTTTTTTTTTTTGTTTTTTTTTTAATGTAAATTTAAGATTTAAGAAGATCATGAAAATGTAGTTTAACACAAGCTGTTTGTAATTCTCCTCTGGCCCTGTTATTGAGGTTGTTGTTTGTTAAAGGCACAAAGCCCAGTTTTATCTCTTTCTAACAAGCTTTGGACAAATTAGAATGTGATTCCCATTCATCAAGTATTGAAACTCATTCTGATGCTATAAACAAGAAGAATTGCGAATCACAGGAAAATAAATTGCCTTTTGAGGGTCCCATTCAGGTAGCTAAATCTTTCAAACATGTCTCATCAACTACAAAGTGATCCAGAGATGAGACAGGCACCTTTTAAATCAGTTTGGAAAAAACGCTGGTTGCTCTTTAGCTCCGAACAAAAGATCAAAAATGAGTTTTCTTTTGTCAAGGGGCTTAAAAATCCAAAAGGCTCACCTTGTTTGCATTTTCTGGAGATTTCGGGAAGGCTTTTGAGGAATGAAAAAGAGTGGAAATGCATCCGAGCTGTGGGTGTTTTTTTCTTTTTGTTGTTTGTAAATGTTAAAAGGCTTTTTAGGGTCAGTCATCATAAGCTACATATTCACTCACATTTTGCAGGGCAAAAATTCTGAAATTACATTCATCCTTGTTCACAATTGAGGGATTCTGTTTATTTCGATGGCAAGCAATATTGCGTAATTGCTTTTCTAGTTTGAGTGCCAAAATTTTACCATCCTTTTTTATTTAATGGAGAAGACTTAAAAACAAAAATCAGCTCAAAGACTAAAACGTTGTCATTGAAGATAATACCATTCTATCTAAACGCTTCAAGGCCTTTTCTTTTAATAAAAATGGATTTGTGATTTTACAAAGTTTCACCTTAACTAAGGGACTCTGACGTCTACAAAATGAAACAGTGTTTTTTTCAACCTTTTCAAATCTTGCCTATGGTTCAGTCAGTGCAAACTCATTTTGTCTTTCCCAGTTCTCTCACGACAAGCTTCTTATTTAACGACCCATACCACGTCAATACTTATTGGGTGAAGTTAAGGTCGTGTACACTAACAAAATTCCAAGCACATTAAGCGCTTTTTCATCTTTTTTTTTTTTCTTTTTTTAAGCTCAGAGCAATATTGACTTATTCTTTTTTTTCTTAATCAATCACAAGAGCCCTTCATCAGACCCAGAAAGATGCTTCACGACAACGGTTTAGAGAGGCTAATAAAACAGGATGGCAACACTGAAGTGTGTTTCCATGAGAATCTCAAGACTGTCAAGACCACAACTGCGAGGATGTCACTAAATTGCTGGTGCATTGTCTGATTTATTTGTTAACATCATTAATGTGACATCAAGACAGCGATCCAGTCTTCCTGACTCTCCTCTAGCTCACTGTCCTCACTCTCAGAAGGAATGACTCTAACTGCTCGATCATGTTTCTTCTGCTCATAAAATATTCTTGTGTCCATTTCCTGCAAGTATCAATAGATAGGAAAAACATTGACTATTGGTGCATTCAAGTCATGTCAAAAAGATTGTATTTAGGAGTTGAATGCACATGAACGCCACAAAGTCGTAATTACGAGTGGGAAGAAATGGCGGAAGCAAATTGGTTTCAATCATGATAAATGTATTTCTGAATGCTGATAGCACAATGTAGTTTGTACACATTATGTGTCCTGTTAATGAAGAAGAGAGATAAAATTAGCCAGAAAACATTACTCATTTATCCAGTTTATGAGCTGATTGGCATGAGTGTCCAAATTACATTTCATATCATTCTCCGTGGCAGAATAATAATAATAATAATAATAATAGGCTAATAAAACATAAATGACACACATAATGCACATTCTTTCAGTTTTCTGAACTTGTAAAAACAAACTTCCCAGGATGACTTGAATGCATCATATGGTCCTAACCCTATGATATTGCCTGAACAACAGTGGCCTAACCGCACAGTGTTGCCCTGAGGCAGCAAACAAAACAAAAAAAACACTGTTTTAGTATATAAATAAAAAAAAATCTTTAAACAATCAAACACTTTTTTTACATACTGATGCACATGCAGACATTTTTTCTTATATAAAGTTACTTCAATTTAAACATGTTAAAAAGTGATATTTATCTAATCAATTGGTGGCACTGTGTCCCATGTTGCTTTGTTTCATGAAAGGACTGCAATCAATAATTTATTTCTAATGTGATTTCGGTCCCACGTTATATTAAGTGGCTTTAACTACTATGTAATAACATTTAAATTAATCATTTGATACAATGCACTTATTGTGTACATACATGTTTTTGCATTCTACTTATACTTTAAAAAATCCCAGCATGTAATTACAACTGTAATTAATTTCTGTAATTACATCTATACTTACACTGTTGACCCTTCCCTTATCCCTTTCCCCTTTCCCCACCCTTAAACATACCCATACAACCAAACCCATCCCTAACCTTACCCGTATCCCACCTCAATAGCAGCAAAAGTGTTTACGAACACAATAAGTACAATGTACTTATTTTTTTATGTGAATACATAGTAGTTAAGGACACCTAATATAAAGTGTGACTGTGATTTATTTTGAAATCAATGCAGGATTGTCTCAAAAAAGTCAAATGACCAATTATCGTACAAATGTACACAAATTCAAGATATAATAGCAAAAAAGTACTTGTATGAGATCTTGTTTTTTTCTATTATAACATAGGATATAATTAAAGGGTTAGTTCACCCAAAAATGAAATTTCTGTCATTAATTAATCACCCCCATGACGTTCCAAACCCGTACCTTTGTTCATCTCAGGAACACAAATGAAAATATGTTTGATGATTCATCAGAAGATGAGCTTTCTGTTTCCCATTATAGTAACACAAACTCAGTATATTTTCATGTCTTACTCTATGACATTAAATGCATCAGTAATACTTTAACTCACTGTCCACTTTTACAGCTTCACTGTTCATAATTGCGCTCTTGCAAACTAATTCAGATTTTCAGGGAAGGAAGCTTTGTGGTGGTGACGTTGTGTGAACATTGTGTGATAAGTTTTTAGTTTACAGTATGTTTAGCTTTTTACATTAACAATTATATTTAGGCTTCAAAATTACAGTTGTGTTCATTTGTGAAGATTATCATGATGCATAACAATCATAAACTTTTGTTAGTCACAGAGCTTATTTTCTACAAAAATCCAAAAGCCAATGGAAAAATCCTACTGGGTTTTTGTAGAAGGAGCCAGGGTAGGGATGCACGAAATAAACTGAAGGAACCAGGGTGATGCTAAATTCCGGGCTGGCCTACACAAATACATCATCACTGTAGTGCTCGCTTGTTGTCACTGTTATGCAATTATGTGTGTGCATCAAACAATACAGTGTGAATCACAATTATAGCAGACATATTATTAATATAAAGTAGTATAATGAATATGCCATGTCTTTTTATGTATTTATTTATTTATTTTATTTATTTATTTTTTTGGTAAGGTGCAATAAAACACATGTCATTACAACTCACTATCACAGTGAATTAAGAAACTTAATACCATGCCAACATATCAGATGAATTAAAGTCCATCGCCCAATCAGATGCAATTATGTGTGAATTACAAAAACCTGGCAAGTCTGATAAATAGACTCAGGTCTTCTGAGACCTGAAAACCACCACTTTTGTCTTTTATCGATTACAGATTTGTATCTGGCTGAAGGGTTGGAAATGGCAAGACAGTAATAAGCTTGTCTGCCTTTGGCAAGCTCCTACAAGATTTTTGTGTTTTAATGATTCTGTCACCAATTAGTCATGACACCAGATAGCATCAGCATCCCCGTGCTCTGGCATTACCTCTGATAGTGTTAATGCATTCATGTTTGAATGTCTAGATCTCTGATTAAAAGTATTACACACTGCAATATAATGAATCCGCCTGCCTTTATGAAGATACATTTTTGTAAGTAACAAAAAAAAAAAAAAAACATCAAGAATTCATAAAGAGGCTATATGTAGAATTCAGAACCCCGGTGGCAGTTAGTGTTGGTGTTGTTCGGTCATTTAAAAAAAAAAAAAAAATTTTTTACATTTTAAAAATTGCTACTTCATCAGAACTTTTGACTTTTATGGCATGTGACCACAAACAACAAAACAACAACAAAAAAACAAAACGTGGACTTGATTCGAAAAAGCTAAATAGCCAGGACATTTGTTATTATATCTCCGATTGTATTCGTCTGAAAGAAGAATGTCATATACACCTAGGATGTCTTGAGGGTGAGTAAATTATGGGATAATTTTCATTTTTGGGTGAAATATCCCTTTAATGTCTACTTGTATTGGTTGTTTGGATTTATCTGCTTTCGTTTATGTTTGCCCTCTGGATATCTATTAAAGACTTTAATATTTGATATTCGTCGTCATTGTGTGTTCTCTACAACAACCCGAAGGTGACAGCTAGAAAACTATATCTATAGACTATCATTTGAATGAATCCTTTTTCTTTGCATGACACATTGACATTACAGTACAGAATAGCTCTTTCGGCATTATCCTGAACATTGTATAAGCATTCATTTCATGTGTCATTGAACGGGAGAGAGGCTCTCGGCAGTGTGCGTTAGCATCCTTTTGGATTTTCCCAGCGAAACCAGCCCGAGTCCTTCACATAAAAATCAGTCTACATGCTTTCATAGACAACCTAAGAAGTGGGGGAAGGTCTCATTTTTTAAGTTTCGCTACAAGCTGTTCACATATTGACAATACAAAAATCAATTAATATATGAAAATTCATATAACCCGTTTAAGTTCAGCTTATATTTATATACTGTATTTAATCACAGAAAAACACTATCTTAGCCACAGTAAATGCATTTTAACACTAAGCACAGAGTTTTGAATCTGACAAAATTTGGCCTCAAAATGTTATGTACTGGCAGGTGCTACACTAATACTGTAAATACTTGGTCATTTTACCTCAATGACAAATCATTAAAATATACTCTTCGTATTCTGGATTCATCTGTATTTGAATAACTTTTATCATTTTCAAGAAAAGTTTTCATTTAAAGACTAAAAAAAATTATAGTGATGTGTAACCATCAAGACAAAAATGAAAAAGTGATAACATTCCTAACATCTTGAATGTGAGTTATTATATTTTCCATTGTTTTTCTCAAATATTGTTAAATATTAATCAAAATGATAAATACATATGGCACAGTCATACGTGCCTGCAGAGGTCCTCTCTATTATATTATTTTCTGTTCAATTTTTTTTTTTCTTCCTGGATGTTAGCTGCACCTCCTGATTTTGTTAGACACATCACAGATGTATTCCAGTCGTTGTATGATCTGCATTTTTAAAAAGTAATTTCAAATTAATTAATTATTTAATTAATTAATAGATTAATATTTAAAAGGGTGAAAAGGTGGGTAGAAAAACTGTCAAGAAATGGTTTTTGATGCAAAAAAATTATTACATTTAGGGGAAACCGATGATTCAACTGTATATGATGAACCACACAGCCACAGTACAAGGTCCAAAAATTGTGCTAGCATCACATCCGTCTTTCACTGACAGCAGTTGGCAGTCATTGTCATCTAGTCCATCTTGAAAGCAGTTGATATGGACACAATCATCTCACGCCGACAGGTAACAGTACTTCAGGAATTCCTCCACGTATTCCTCCTGCCATCTTGAAATATTGTGGAGATGAAAGCCTCAGGTTGAAAAAAATCTTCAGATGAGTCCATTTTGAATTGGTCTGGTCCTCTGTCACAATCAGAAGAGGAGACAGCAGATTGAAAGATACAGGTTCTTTATTGAAACGTGCAAACACAAGGAATGAATCAGGTAAGCCAACAGTATCAGAGAAAGTCACCACTTAGCTAGTAACTGAAAGTGTCTTTGTCCTTTGCAGGTGTGGATGAATAAAGATTGTCAGTGTAAGGAAGGGTAAGTACCCTCAAGGCAGGTAAGCAGTCAGGTAAGTCCATATGTCCAGAGGGTGATGAGAACAGACAATGTGAGCTTGTGGATGGCGTGCTTAAATGTGTGTCTTGATGAGGTGAATCAGTGACACATGTGGATGACCGGTGCATTTGCGACATTAATCTTTGATTCTTTAATAAGATTCACTTGAACATAATAACAATCAACAACATAATCAACATAATAGAAATCAACAAATTTAATAATCTTTATCCTCAAAGTTCTAGGCCAACTTGACCAACAAATGCCTTTATTTTTTCATCACAATCAATTCTTTCTTCACAATCAAGATATCATGTTTTTACTATGGTAGCTATTGACCTATGCTGTATTATGATGAAATGAGCCAAGCCTCATTAACATACATGTGGTTGAAAGAATTGCTTTGAATATACTTTAAATCCTTCATTAACTAGTGTTTTTCTTCTACTATGGAATATTTACTTATATCTAAAGTCATATTTTCTTAGAGAGTTATAATTGGTCATTAAAAAGTAGAATATTTAGTTATAATCATGCTATATCCATATAATTTTATATTTATGGGTCCATATAATATTATACAGTATGCATGTATGTCCAATTAAATGAAACAGTATTTGAGGATGAAAAAAAATTCTTCTCCAAATGTCATCCTTTGTTTCATACAGGCTCATAGGAAGATAAATCTTGGTGATGGGTTTACCACACCCATATGGAATTATTATTTTGGTAATATTTTCTTTACAACTCGGTTTATGAGCACATCCATCTTTCTGTTTACTTCTTTTTTTCCCCTCCCCATTGAGCAAGGGGCTTGTTTATCATGAGAGATTCACACAGAGTGCCAACAGCATGAGTCAGCCTATAATGGTTGCAGAGAGACACTTTGTACACCCATAACACATGCAGTAAATATTACAAATAAAAAATACCTGCTTGCTTTATTAAATGCAACTGATACAATATGATTTATATGTCTTCATAAGCATGATGCATTTCATCTTGCGGTTTTTCATTCTTATAAATAATCTTTTTTTTTTTTTTCATTCAGCATCACTGAATGATGAACGGATAGTAAAATATTTACATATTCACACTAGTGAGAGTGAATACTTGCAAACATTCATTTGAGAGTCAATCCTTGAAATGAAAAACGAAGCATGAATATTTTTGGAAACTCTGATCAGTCACAAATTTGCTCAGATTTGATTAGTTACCTAGAAATGTGTAAAATATTGAACATTCATTACCAATTTAAATCATAATGTTTCCCTTTTCCAGCTCTCTCGCGCTCTTTTAATTTTCAAAATTCTTTTTAACAATTTGTTTATTTCCAGACTTAGATATTTAAACCTAGATTTTCAATTGATTTCAGTTTCAGACCTTTGTATCAATATATATATATATATATATGCAGGTTTTGCAGGTTTTTGTTCCAGATTTTAGCTTAGTAAATTATTAGCGTTAGAATTCAAATTTGTGGGACAGTGGAACTCCAGTAGCAGAGTTGTCCATCCCTGGTGTATTCTATTATAATATTGTTTTGTTTTTTTCCCACCTTTAAAGTGCCCCTATTATGTTATTTTAAAGCTATTTTAATGCTGTCTATTTAAAATTTTCCTAATTTTGTTTTGGAGGTCTCCAACAACAGGTTTACATGCATCAAAGGTCAAAAACACTTTCATTTTCTCATAATATACATTGCACATCACCACAGTGTTCAATGATTCTCAAACGACTCGTTGGATGAATCAGCCTCTCTAAATCCCTCCTTTCTATGAGCCTACTCTGCTATGATTGGTCAGATGGCCCAGTCTGTTGTGATTGGTCTACCGCTTACAGTGCACGTTGGAAATCAATCCCAGTGCGAGTCCCAATCGATGATGAAACATTGGAAGAACTAGTTATTCAACCCGAAGCTCCATCGCAAGGAAAACTTGAGCAGGACATTTCTCAGTGATATGCTACTCAGTTTGAGGTACATTATGAGATGTTGCAACTGTAATTCCTCACCATCAGCATTAACAAAAACAAACAACAAACCCATGTGTGTGTGTGTATTTCTAATTTATTGTGGTGCACATGCGGGAACTGTATTAACTGTATCAACAACTGTGCATATGTTAGCCGAGCACTAACGTGAATGACTGATGTAACATTAAAGTTTACAAAACAAATCTTGCTCCATCCTTTATCTTTACTCAAAGTAGTAAGAACGACAGACAATCAGCATTTAAGGGTTTCAAAATAAGAACAAGAAAATAATGCCTACTAGTCTATTTACATATGATGAGATAGGCTACTTTATGAACAAAAACAATTGTGTTGACTGACACTACACTTGCTTGAATTCATAATTTTACTTTAGTTTTTGATGTGCTGAAGACAAACCACCTAAAGAAATGCTGGCACAGTTTTATCAATAAAACCAGAGAGTGTCTGAAACAGCTGCCAAGATTCAAAATCCCTCTTTGTAATCATTTTGAAAGAAAGCTATAAATGACAAAAAAATATTCAAAGAAAAACATATTTTTCATATGAAAACAAAAATGGTTGTCCTAGTTATTCTGTTTTAAATCTTTATATGCTGATAATAATGCAGTGAAACTAGTTGCACATCAGTTTCTATCTATGTATTACCATTTCAGTCGTATCTGACTCTTGGTGATTCTATTCCAGAGAGAAAATGTCCATGAATTTTGGCAATGGTTTTGGTAACGCTTTAGATTACAGCCTGGAAAGTACTGTGTAAGTAAAACGAATTTACAGCATAACTTTCGGTAATTACAGTGTACCTATAAAGTACGTACAAGTAGGTATAAGGGAACAATATGTAAAGTTTGGGGAATAAAGGGGTAACTAAAGGAAAATTAACAAATTATTTATACTGTAAGTATTTTAGAACTAAGGGGCACTTATTCTACTATTGTGATCTACCATTTAGCGAGAACATACACTATAGCTTTTTGTAATAATAATCTACCAATACATAAAGGCTTTTTTTTAAATTGCGGGGTACATATCAGCGCATTTATACAGTAATTTGTTTTGATAGCAAAAGTGCAGCTGTTTTAGTTTGGGCTTTCGCGTTTTAAGTCAAGTAAAACTAAAACTATTGCAAAAACTACTAAAACTATTTTTTTAAATACTAAAGATTAAAGATTGCTTTGTAAATAATCTTCCTCATCAGTTTCATCTCCTCAGCATCCCAGATAGCCTAGAGGAACTCGATGTTGCAACAGAAACTACTGACTCTCTCTTTTCCAGCACTTTAGACACAGTTGCTCCCCGGCGCTTAAAGAAGATTAAAGAAAATAGTCCAACGCCGTGGTACAACAAGCACACCCGGGCCCTTAAAACAGCAGCCAGAAAAATGGAGCTCAGCTGAAAGAAATTTCGCATTTCGTGGAAAGAGAGCATGATTGCATACAGAAAGGCCCTAAAAACTGCTAGATCTGCTTATTTCTCGACTCTCTTAGAAGAAAACAAACACAACCCTAGGTATTTATTCGATACAGTGGCTAAATTAACCAAAGATAAAGTTTCAACTTCTGTTTGTAAACAGCACAGCAGTAATGACTTTATGAACTTCTTTATTTGTAAGATTAATAATATTAGGAAAAAAATTATAACCATGCAGCCGTCTACTACAGTATCACATCAGACAGTGCATTGTAGTGTCACTGAGGAAAAATTACATTCATTCACTGCTATAGGAGAAGAAGAATTGGCTAAACTCGTTAAATCATCAAAATCAACAACATGTATGCTCGACCCTATACCGACTAAACTACTAAAAGAGATGCTTCCAGAGGTCATAGATCCTCTTCTTAATATCATTAATTCATCCTTGACATTAGGATATGTACCGAAAACTTTTACTTAAGCACGTTGGCTATTATTAAACCACTTATTAAAAAAAACGCAACTTGATCCTACAGAATTAGTCAATTACAGGCCAATCTCAAATCTACCCTTTCTGTCAAAAATACTAGAAAAGGCAGTGTCCTCACAATTATGCTCCTTTTTAGAAAGAAATGGTATCTGTGAGGATTTCCAATCAGGATTTAGACCGTATCATAGTACTAAGACTGCTCTCATTAGAGTTACAAATGATTTACTCTTATCATCCGATCGTGGTTGTATCTCTCTGATAGTGTTACTCGATCTTAGCGCTGCATTCGATACTATCGACCACAACATTCTTTTGAATAGACTCGAAAATTATGTTGGCATTAGTGGAATTTCATTGGCATGGTTTAAATCATACTTATCTGACCGTTATCAGTTTGTAGCAGTAAATGAAGAGATGTCACACCGATCACAAGTTCAGTATGGAGTACCACAGGGCTCATTGCTAGGACCATTGCTTTTCACCCTGTACATGCTACCACTGGGAGATATTATTAGGAAGCATGCCGTTAGTTTTCACTGTTATGCTGACGATACTCAGCTCTATATTTCTTCACGCCCTGACGAAACTTACCAATTCACAAGATTAACGGAATGCATAGCTGATATAAAAAATTGGATGACTAGTAATTTCCTGCAACTTAATTCATAAAAAAATGAATTTTTAATCATTGGACAAAAAAACTCCACAAGTAGTAACCTAGAATACTGTCTAACACTCGATGGCTGCTCTGTCAAGTCCTCGTCGTCAGTTAGGAACCTGGGTGTGCTCTTTGATACCAATCTCTCATTTGAAAGCCACGTTTCTAGCATCTGTAAAACTGCATTCTACCATCTTAAAAATATATCTAAATTACGGCACATGCTTTCAATGCAAAATGCTGAACAGTTAGTTCATGCGTTCATGACCTCAAGGCTAGATTATTGTAATGCTTTACTGGGTGGTTGCCCTGCTCGCTTAATAAATAAACTGCAGCTGGTCCAAAACGCAGCAGCTAGAGTTCTTACTAGAACCAGGAAGTATGACTATATTAGCCCGGTTCTGGCAACACTGCATTGGCTCCCTATTACACATCGTATACATTTTAAAATCTTGCTGATTACTTACAAAGCACTAAATGATTTAGCTCCCCAGTACTTGAGCGAGCTCTTAACGCATTATACTCCATCACGTCTATTGCGGTCTCAAAATTCTGGCCAGTTGATAATACCTAGAATATCAAAATCAACTGCAGGCGGTCGATCCTTTTCCTATTTAGCACCTAAACTCTGGAACAGTCTTCTTAGCATTGTTCGGGAAGCAGACACACTCTGTCAGTTTAAATCTAGACTAAAAACACATCTCTTTACTATGGCATACACATAAAACATTTTTAATTTCTATTATTCAAATCAGTTAAATGATTGTTTTAGGCTGCATTAACTAGGTCAGCCGGAACCAGGAACACTTCCCATAACACCTGATGTACTCGTTACATCATAAGAAGAATGGCATCTACGCTAATGTTAGTCTCTCTGTTTATCCCGAGGTTTACTGCAGTCGGCCGGATCCGGGTCGTATCCGGACCAGATGGTGGACCTTAGCCTGGACATGACGAACACATCCCTGAAGTGTCTGTAGAGACCGGGTCAATTAAACTCCCCCCTGTAAATGCCGCATCGACAAGACATCCTCATTAAACCCGTCCCCGGCCTGACGACTCTAATCTTTCGAATAATCCTACGAATATCTATTGATCTAATATGACTTCTGACCTGTAATGTTGCCAGAATCATAATCATACACTATTTGTTCGTCGGCCACAGGAGAACTGACACCCCGACTGAGCCTGGTTTCTCCCAAGGTTTTTTTCTCCATTCTGGCCCTGAAGGAGTTTTGGTTCCTTGCCACCGTCGCCTTTGGCTTTTGGCTTGCTCAGTTGGGGACACTTAAATTTCAACTATATTACTGATCTGCCCGCATTGACACTATATGATAATTGAAATGAGCTGGATGACATCACCGTTTTCACCAGAGCGGCTGTACAGCCGAATCAAATTCTGTTGCATTATTTTCCTGTTACCACTGTGAAGCTGCTTTGAAACAATTGGCATTGTAAAAAGCGCTATATAAATAAAGGTGATTTGATTTTATTTGATTTTTGATTTGTCGGTAAAATGTCTTAAGCTGTGCCATTATTTATAACGATTACTATATTGTAGCCTATTTGAAGCACACTATAATGATGCCATTAGCACACTTCAAGTTTACTTGGAATGCCATTGCAATGTGTTTTAAAATCACTAAAAGTTTGTTATCAGTATAATATTAATGTATGTTCAACACTCTTACAGTGTAATTTAATTGCAATTGTGATGTCACCAAAATGCATTTGAAGTTTATGCTGAGTGAATTCTTCATTTCAAAACTTAAATACAAGAGTATATTTTAATTGTACTGAAGTATACTTAGAATAGTTCCACTTTAGCACAAACAAGTATATTTAATACAACTTTGGTTGAACTTAAGCACTGCTTTTGTTAATCTAAAATGCATTTAGTACAAAATTAGTTGTTCCAATTTAACAGACTTTAAGTATACCAATTTATAGTGTGTCATAAATACATTTAGTTATACTAAAGTACATACACTCTATTGCCAAAAGTACTGGGACACCCCTCCAAATTATTGAATTCAGGTGTTCCAATCACTTCCATGGCCACAGGTGTATAAAATCAAGCACCTAGGCATGCAGACTGCTTCTATAAACATTTGTGAAAGAATGTGTCACTCGCATGAGCTCAGTGAATTCAAGCGTGGTACCGTGATATGTTGCCACCTGTGCAAGTCCATTCATGTAATTTCCTCACTACTAAATATTCCACGGTCAACTGTTAAAGGTATTATAACAAAATGGAAGCAATGCAGCAGTAACAGCCACGAAGTGGTAGGCCACGTAACATCACAGAGCGGGGTCAGCGCATGCTGAGGCGCACAGTGCACGGAAGTCAACAACTTTCTGCACTTTGAGTCAATAGCTACAGACATCCAAACTTTGTGTGGCCTTCAGATTAGCTCAAGGATGAAGAATGGGATGTCATTAAAGTTCATGTGCATGTAAAGACAGGCGTCCCAAAACTTTTGGCAATATAGTGTATGAATAAATTGTGCTTAAGTATACTATTTTTTCACTAGGGTTCTTCCTCCTTTTGTTCCTCTTCTTATTTACTGTATAAGTATAAAATACTGTATAAGTGCACTGATATGTACCGCAATTACTCTGTAATTAAAAAAAAAAAACGCCTTTATGTAATTTGTACACTATAATTACAAAAAGCTACGCAATGTACGTTCTCGCTAAATTGCTCCAAATGTAAGATTATAATAGTAGAATAAGTACCCCTTAGTTCTAAAATACAATATAAATAATTAGTAAATTTTCCTGGTTGTTACCCCTTTATTCCCCAAACTTTACATATTGTTCCCTTATACCTACATGTACGTTCTTTATAGGTACACTATAATTACCGAAAGTTACGCTGTAAATTGTTTTACTTACACAGTAGTTTCTGGGCTATAATATAAAGTGTTAGCATGGTTTCCCTTTCAGTCGGTCACGTTCGACGGAACACGCGGGCTTGCATTATCGGACCTCAGCACTCCTAAAAGAGCGTTACCCTTCCTAAAAGAGCAACATGGTTTGACCCTGCGTCTTTTTCAAGATGTCATTCAAACCGTGTGTTTCTGGATGCCGTCGTTTTCTGTCCCCAGTTGACGGTCATGATCGCTGTCTCACGTGTTTGGGCGTTCAGCACTCTGAGGCGGCGTTCGTGAATGACTCATGTTCCCACTGCGGGAACATGACCATCGCAGTTCTACGGTCTAGGTTCGAATACCCCAGAAGGGGTGGAGTCCCATTGCGCATCCCCCGATCTAGTGGTCCTCCCGCTGCAAAGCAGAGGGCTGCTACTTTGGCTGATGCCTTTGGTGGAGACCTGAGGGTGACTGTGAGGGATTCCCTGATGGGCCAACAAGCCCCTTGGGCCCCTCCCCCCTCCGCTGCACTGGTGGAGCTTCCGGAAGAGCGGCCCGGTCCTTCCCATGGGGGGCTGGCCGTCTCTTTCGGGGCTCCGGCTGAGGATATGATCTCGATAGCTGCATCGGAGGACGAGCTAATGGGCTCTGGAGATGAGGATTTGGCTGCGTTGCCCCCTTCGTGTGCCCGAGTCAGATCCAGAACTTACGGCTATGCTTTCCCAGGCCGCCGCAAGTGTCGGGCTCGAGTGGAACCCTCCACCGTGTCCCGAACCCTCGTGGCTGGACGATTGGTTTCTCAGGACGGTCCGTGCTGGTTCTCAGCGCCCTGCCCCGGTACCATTCTTTCCGGAAGTGCATCAGGAGCTCACAAAAGTCATGGAAGGTGCCCTATAGCGCCAGAAACCGATCTAGTGACTCCTCCGTCCTCACTACCCTCGATGGGAGCGCGGCTAAGGGATACGTGGGGATTCCCCCAGTCGAGCGGTCCGTGGCGATGCAACTGTGTCCCAGGGCCGCTGCGGACTGGCGGGCTAACCCACTTCTCCCCTCCCGGGCGTGTAAGTTCTCGTCCAACCTAACGGGCAAGGCTTACACAGCCTGCGGGGTAGCCGCGTCATCTCTGCATGCCATGGTGCTCCTGCAGGTCTACCAGGCCAAAGCGCTAAAGGATCTGCACGAGGGTAGTTCCGACCCAGGCGTTATGCAGGAACTGCGCACAGCGACGGACCTCGCCCTCCGTGCGACAAAAGTCACTGCGCGCTCCCTGGGTCGGGCGATGGGTCTGGTGGTCCAGGAGCGCCAGCTGTGGCTGAACCTGGCAGACATGCGCGAGTCCGACAAGGTTCGGTTCTTTGACGCCCCTGTCTGCCAGGCCGGCCTCTTCGGCGACGCCATCGAGTGCTTCGCCCAGCAGTTCTCGGTGGCCCAGAAGCATGAGGTCGGCATGAGGTTCTACAGACCCTACTTCATTGCACCCAAGAAAGGGGGTGGGTTACGACCAATCTTGGACCTGCGTGTCCTGAATCGTGCCCTGCACAAGCTTACGTTCAGGATGTTAACGCAGAAACGCACTTTCGAATGCATCCGTCCCCGAGATTGGTTTGCAGTGATCGACCTGAAGGACGCGTACTTTCATGTCTCTTTTCTTTCTTCGACACAGACCGTTCCTACGCTTTGCGTTTGAGGGGAGGGCATATCAGTACAAAGTCTTGCCCTTCGGGCTGTCCCTGTCGCCTCGCGTCTTCACGAAAGTCGCAGAGGCAGCCATTGTTCCACTCAGAGAACGCGGCGTTTGCATCCTCAACTATCTCGACGACTGGCTCATACTTGCCCAGTCTCGGGAACAGTTGTGTGAACACAGGGACCTGGTGCTCCGTCACCTCAGCCTGTTGGGCCTTCGAGTCAACCGAGAGAAGAGCAAACTCTGTCCCACACAGAGGATCTCTTATCTCGGGATGGAGCTGGACTCGGTCAACCAGACTGCGCGCCTCACAGAGGAGCGAGTCCGGTCAGTGTTGAACTGCTTGAATACATTCAAATGCAGGACGGCGGTCCCACTGAAATATTTTCAGAGGCTCCTGGGGCATATGGCATCTGCAGCCGTGGTAACGCCGCTCGGATTGCTTCATATGAGACCGCTTCAGCACTGGCTTCATGGCCGGGTCCCGAGATGGGCGTGGCAGAGCGGCAAGTACCGGGTCCCAGTTACTCCTTACTGTTGCCAAACCTTCAGCCCCGTGGTCAGACCCTTCGTTTCTATTGGCGGGAGTGCCCTTAGAACAAGTGCCCAGGCATGCTGTGTTCTTCATGGATGCCTCATCCACCGGCTGGGGGGCCACGTACAACGGGCATGCAGTCTCGGGTCTGTGGACGGGGCCCCAGCTGCATTGGCATATCAATTGCCTGGAGTTCCCTGGTGCGCTGAACCAGACAGCCGACGAGCTCGAGGAAGGACCTGCTTTCTCAGGGACGGGGCACTCTATGGCACCCGCGTCCAGACCTCTGGAAACTCCATGTCTGGTCCCTGGACGGGACGTGGGGGTTCTAGGTGGCCTGCCACAAGCGGTGGCAGACACCATCGCTTCTGCTAGAGCCCCCTCTACGAGGCGCCTCTATGCCCTGAAGTGGAACCTGTTCGTTGAGTGGTGCTCTTCCCGCCAGGAAGACCCCCGAAGGTGTTCGGTTAGTGTCATGCTTTCTTTCCTGCAAGATGGGCTGGAGCAGAGGCTGTCTCCCTCCACCCTCAAAGTGTACGTCGCAGCAATAGCGGCGTATCACGACGCAGTTGAAGGGAAGTCCTTAGGGAAGCACAACCTAATTGTCAGGTTCCTCAGAGGTGCGAGGAGGCTAAATCCTCCTCGTCCACACTCGATACCCTCTTGGGATTTAACTCTGGTGCTCAGAGCACTTCAAAGCTCTCCCTTTTGAGCCTTTGCAGTCTGTAGAGTTAAAAATTCTGTCCATAAAGACAGTACTCCTGACTGCATTGGCCTCCATCAAGAGGATAGGGGACCTGCACGCACTTTCGGTCAACGAATCGTGCCTAGAGTTCGGGCCGGCCAACTCTCACGTCGTGCCTAAGGTTCCCACCACTCCCTTCCGGGACCAGGTGGTGTACCTGCAAGCGCTGCCCTCGGAGGAGAAAGACCCAGCCCTGGCTTTGTTATGTCCCGTCTGCGCTCTTCGCGCTTACGTTGACCGGACTCAAAGCTTTAGGACCTCAGAGCAGCTCTTCGTCTGTTACAGAGGCCAGCAGAAGGGAAAGGCTGTCTCCAAGCAGAGGTTAGCCCACTGGATAGTGGATGCTATCGTCTTAGCGTACCAATCGCAAGACGTGCCTTGCCAGTTCGGGTTGCGAGCACACTCAACCAGGAGTGTGGCTTCCTCCTGGGCGCTGGCTCAAGGCGCCTCGCTGACAGATATATGTAGAGCTGAGGGCTGGGCGACACCTAACACGTTCGCTAGATTTTATAGCCTCTGTGTAGAGGCTATATTCTTCCCGTGTACTCGCCCCCAGTGGCCGGTAGGCGCGACGTGCCCGTTCTTGTGTCGGCTTGCAACGCCACTCCCGCCCGCTGGGCCGGTTACGTGCGTCTATTGTCTCCAGTTGTGTAAATAGCAACTAGACTCTATTTACACTAAGTGAAAATAACATATTTTCTTAGCGATAGATGATATTTACACTAAGTGCAAATAGCTGTAGATGCTATTTACTAAGTGAAATAGCATACTAAGTGAAAATAGTGATATATTCTATTTACACCATGTAAAAGTAGTTCTTTGCAATATGTGTAAATAGTAATTAGATGCTATTTATACTTTATTTTGACAGATACATACTATTTGCACCTCAGTATTGTTGTACATAAACAGGATGCAATAATAACATAGAGTGTAAATTATTATATTTATTAAAATTATTAAATGGATGCTGCCTTAATGGGACAATAAAAGCCCCCCCTACACCTATCCCTAACCCTACCCAATAAATGCTTTTATTATTATTAAACATTTCATTAGGCACTTTATTTCCATTTTTAGAACATTTTCTTAATTTTTATTGAAAGTAAATAACTTTCCGATGTGATATGTGATAGGAAAAGGCAGATTCGAACCCGGGTCGATTGTGTCAAAAACTAGATCTTTAAGCCTTATGCTTTACTGACTACACCACTAATAACATTGAAATATGTCTGTTATTGTTTTAATCTTGTTTTTCCCAAACAGGCATTGTTAGGCGGAGCTAGTGCGAATAGCACTTGCCAACAAGGCACGCTATTTGCACTTGGCGTAAATAGACACTCCGTTTCTTATTATAGCAATATCTTGAAGATTGAAGGATTTTGCCATGAGTAAGTTGCCAAGTACAATGATTTCATTATTTAGGTTGTAACATACCCTGTTGTACTCTGTTTCAGACATAATGAGTACAATAAAATGAGGCAATTTTTTGTAGTATCATTTGGAAAGAAAATGTTTTGGGTTTTTCTACTGAATAGACAATGATTTTGATTTAGCATGTTTTCTTTTATGTATTATGTTTATTCTTTCCAACATAAGTTCCCTTGACTATCTTTAAATGAATAGCATAACATATCTGCATCAATAATGAACAATATTGTGTTTTAGAATTAGATGTGGATGTCATAACACATATGAGTTTGACCTTTCAGACTGCACCAACCTTCCAGACCTTGCAGTAACAACATCTCATATAAACAATATCTAAAAAGAAAATGGAATACAAACAGTCATTACAGAGTTCAAATGAAATCAACCCTCTCAGACATACAGGAAATCCCATGGGCCACAACACTGAACCAGAAGGCTAATCTAAACTCAAACACAGCAAACAAGGAACATTTAGAGGTTACTGAGAATTTCTGAGGCTTCTCTAAAGTCTGATGTATCAGTGACATCCAGATCCTTTTCAAATCTTCTAATAAAAAGAGTTTTGCCAAATCATGACCTGATACAATGAAGATACAACACATTTATCACTAACATCAATGTAAAATAACTTTTACATCTAAAATATAAAATAACTTTACATTACATCTAAAAACAGCCTACAACTCACCAAAAAATAAAGATTTAATGATTCTAATTCTTTAATGATTCTAATGATTCAATTCTATCAAGTCTGTATTTGATGCATCCTCAATATCAAGAACATTCAAGTTGCATGAAGCTAGTTGATCAAACTCTGAGTTTCAGAGTAGGTTTAGAGTTGACAAATCCATATAAATCCAACCTGGTTTAGATCAGGTTCAGTGGGATCAGTATAAACATTCTCTGTCAACTTAAGTTTAATCCAGAGTTTGCGATTAACTCCGAAGCGCGTGCACCTGAAAGTGTGATACATGCGGCAAACAGCCAAACACACAGGACATGGAGAGCGTCAGTTTGATTCACTTCTCACGAGAGAGACACTTCTCTTTTGAAGATTAAGAGATCATAATAAAAAAATATCATGAAATTAAATGCATTTACAAGGCAAGAATAAACACTGCTGCTGCAGCGAAAGTTTGAGAAGGCAGCTGAAAGAAAATATCTGACTACATCAATGCAAGTGAATCAAACAAATGGCCTTATAATTTATATAGTTTCTCAAAAGAATACACTTAATCTGTTGAAAAGTTTATATATTAGAGCTTGCATTTATATATATTTATATTAATTTAAAAGCAATGATTCATATTATTTGTAAATTAATATAATAATTATATGAATATATTATATGAATGATACATAGTTACAATTCATATAATATAGATACAATAAATAATTAGCGGGAAAAGATGGGCACTTTTGTTTCTTGTCTTTATGGCATCAGATACATGTCTGCAATCTCTAAACAAGAATAAAACCTGTTTCGAGGCAGGTTAGCCATGTAGCGTAAGTTACCATGGCAATGAAACCCACTAAAAGGCAATCTACCTTCTTGAGATTGAGCCTGAAAAACCAGAGTTCCCTTTCAAGGGAACTCACGGTGCGCCAAGACGCTGTGGGAACGCGTCTGCGTGATTGCGCCGTGAAGCATGTGTGAAATCAGTCCAATGGTGTGACAGAACATCATAGGCGAGTGACGTCATTGACCAGGAAACTATAAAGCACACCAGGAACAAACAGCGCTAGCTTCTGTATCTTCAGCAAGCGCTCTATGTGATTGTTTGTCCAAGTGAATCTCTGTGTCTTTGTAAGGTAGACTAGATATTAAGATATCTAGAATTATTAACGTATTTTGAAGTGCCCACGATAACAATGCCATGCACGACACTCATATCGTGGCATATCGTCTTCAAAGCGCTCATGAATGCCGAATTAAACCAATAAGACATGATGCAGCAACCGCCATTTTAACAATATCTTTTTAAAATGTAACACTCTTACCTTGTTCACTTTTTTCCCTATTTTCCTCTTCTCTGCACCAGATTGATAGTGTCACAGCCTCTTCATTTTCAAACAATAACGCACACAACTGGCACAAGCAAACTGTATCAAACTTATTACCACGCATTACTGTCTTAACGCCTGGCGTGGGGCCCCCTGGTGGCCACGGGGGCCCTATGCAACCGCTTATATCGCTTATTAGGTAGGGCCGGCACTGCGCTGGACAGAACATCTCCAGGGCGGAGCAGGCTGGACAGAAGGTCTCTAGGGTGGAGCAGGCTGGACAGAAGGTCTCCAGGGTGGAGCAGGCTGGACAGAAGGTTCTAGGATGAAGCCAACGACCACCAGAGCCAGGCAGATGGAACCAGAAACTCCCAAGGCGAATCAGCAGCGAACCAAGGCCAGGCAAACCTCACAAAACTAATATGGCATACAGACTTGACATCCACATTAGTGACTGGAGTGGCAGAGTTAACCAATGTAGACACAAGGCAGTATTCAAAGGGAAATACAAGATCTGAACTGACCTCAGCAGTAGGCTTGGCGTCAGGTTTGTAAACAGGCGTAGGTACAGAGGGCACTGAGGGCACTCAGAAACAGGAACAGATCCATAGGCTTGAACAGGCTCAGGAACAGCCTCAGGCTCAGGAACAGATCTTCAGACTAGGACTGGCTCAGGAGAGTAAATTTTATGTTTTTTTTTTTTGTTTTTTTGAATGAAGGGAACGACCTGTTAATGTTTAATGTTTAGTTATTTTTGACATTTAAGAGTTTCTGTTATGTTGAAGTTTTTATGGTTACCATTGTGCTAAAGAGTAGAGCTTATGGTTGTGGATGGCTGTACAAAAACTATGATGCATGATGCTACGTCCAATGAGTAATAGCTTTGCTAATGCCAGTTCAGTAACAAGTATCTTTCTACTTGTTCTGTGCTTGTTGCAGACAGTCTTTTAATTGTACAACATAACTTAATTTCAAATGCAAATATGTATTTTCCATTACTCAAAATCACAGACTTGAATATATTGGAATCTACTCAATATATGTGAACTGAAATGACTAAAAAACATAGATTAAAGTCCCCATGAAATAAAAATGTAAGTTTTTTTGGCTTTTAGTATGAATATGTTACAAAAATTGACCAGGAAACTATAAAACACACCGGGAACAAACAGCGCTAGCTTCTGATAGGCTGAAGCAAGTCGATCACAGGCATGCCAGGAGTATGGCAGGGCGACGCAGCGTCTTGTTCCCTCTTCAGGGAACCAGGGTTACAGTTGTAACCTGAGACGTTCCCTTTCAAGGGAACTCGAGCTGTGTCGAGATGCTGTGGGAACCCCATACCCACGCCGCCTTACTAACAAGTGCCTGTATTTGTGACGTATCATTGTTTAACACACTCAAGAAGAAAGCACTCTTGAACCTGGAGTGGTACACAAGTCCAAGTTGTAGAACCTGACAAAGGTGAGCGGAGAGGACCAACCTGCCGCCTCACAGATGTCATGAAGGGAAACTCCCGAAAGCAAAGCTTTAGAAGCAGCCATACTCCAAGTGGAGTGGGCCCGAACAGCCATAGGAGAAGGCTGACCGGCCGACTCGTAAGCAAGTGAGATAGCTTCGACTACTCACTTACTCATCCTCGGCTTAGATGCTGAGCACCTCTTACTGGGTGAACCAAAACAGACGAATAACTGATCTGACTTACGCCACAGGGCAGCTCTGTGGACATAAGCATCTAAAGCACTAACAGGGCACAGCAGATTAAGTTTCTCCTGGTCTGAGGTTAGGATAGTTGGAGGATAGAAGGCCTGCAGTACAATAGGGCCCACCATATTAGTGAGGACCTTAGGGACATAACCCGGCCTAGGGTGAAGAAAGGCTTTCACCATGCCCGGCGCAAATTCCAGGCATGGCCTGTAGGGCCTGTAGGGCTACCGACAGGGCCTGTAAGGGCCTAAAACCCTGATGGTTTAGGTAAGAGACCACCGAAGTGTTGTCTGTTCGGACAGGCACATGATGGACTCTCAGGTCTGGGAGGAAGTGTTTGAGGGCCTGAAACACCGCCATCATCTCCAGCTGATTTATGTGCCAAGAGAGCTGATGGCCCTGCCACAGACCTTGAGCTGAGCGACCACTCATTATCGCCCCCCAACCCATGAGGGAAGCGTTAGTATGACGCGATGACAAGGAGCCCCAACACTGGACCTTGGGGAAAGAACCAAGGTTGCTTCCGCATGACTAAGGCACTTAGGCATTGCCCCGTGACCATGATCAAGCGAAAAGGATTTCCCCTCGGAGAAAACCCCTTGGTTTTGAGCCACCACTGCAGGGGTCTCATGTACAGCAGGCCAAAAGGTATCACGTTGGACGCTGCTGCCATAAGACCCAACACTGGCCTAGTTTTATACCATTCACAGCTGAGAGAATCGTAGTGACACGAGCAGGAAAGAGACGTGCCTGCATGCTCGTCGAATCCCACATTACGCCTAGAAAAGTAGTTCTCTGAGCTGGAAGCACACTTTTCTTGACATTTAGCCTTGGCCCCAACCTCTTTATATGTGCGAGAACAACATCTCGATGTTGAACTGCCATGTGCTCGCACAACATCTCGATGTTGAACTGCCATGTGCTCTGACTGAGCTAGAATCAACCAATCGTTGATGTAATTCAACACGCGAATGCCCTGACGTCCCAACAGAGCCAAAGCTGCATCCACGCATTTTGTGAAGGTGCGGGGTGATAATCCTAGGCCGAAAGGAAGAACTTGATATTGGTACACTTCGCCCCTGAAAGCAAACCTCAGAAACGTCCTGTTTTGTGGAAGGATGGAGACGTGTATGCGTCCTTCAGATCTATTGTGACAAACCAGTCCTCGGACCTGACTTGTGACACAATCTGCTTTAAAGTGAGCATCTTGAATTTGAGCTTCTTTACACAGAGATTTAGATGGCGCAGATCTAGAATTGGACGCAACCCCCCATCCGTTTTTTGAACTATAAAGTACCGGCTGCAGAACCCGGATTCTCTGCTGAGAGGAGGAAAATGTTCTATGGCCCCCTTCCCCAACAGAGCCTTTACTTCCTGTTCCATAACCAGAGCCTGCTCGGGATGAACCACCAGGGCTAGGACCCCGTTGAATCTGGGCGGGTGAGACACGAACTGAATTGTGTAACCCTTATTCTACTGTCAGCAGGACCCAATGAGATATATTTGGCAGTAGTTTCCACGCTGCCAAAAAATCTACTAAGGGAACCAGTCTCTTGAGACTAGCCTCTTGTGTTACTGTGGCAGCCAGAACAATGCCCTGAAATGGTGCACCGGCAGGGAGCAATCCTCCTGACTCCTCTGTGAGCAACCGTGAAAACCGCTGCGTCCCGAAGCACAGGTTGGCAGAACGGTCCCCTGAGGGCACCAAAGAGGAGCAGTCACCGTACAGTGAGATGTTATCTGCTCCCCTCCGGAGGGGACTGCCCTCATAAGCCTGACACCGGTGGGTTCAGGACTTCTTCGAAGCCTTCTTAGAAATAATGACGGTCCTCAGATCTGTCTTATCCTTCGAAGGCTTCGGCTGCGAGCGCCGCCCCGACCCCCAGTGTCTTTGCGGTGGGGCGCGGGTAGCGATGCTCTGTTTCTGTTGCACTCTATGTTAGGAGCCCGTAGACGGCCGAGACTGCTCCCGCCCAGCAGTTTCAGGGACATAAGAACGGCGGGGAAGAAACTTCTGGAATGCCGCCGCCTGTTTCTTAGCCTCCTGAAACCTCTCGACGACCGAGTTATCTGTCGGGGGTTGCCGAAGAGGCCATGAGGAGAGAGCAGGGCGTCCAGAAGAAAACTCTTGTCTTTTTCTTTGATGTCTGACAAGTTCAACCAGAGATGCCTCTCTGTGGCCACCAGGGCTGCCATAGAGCGGCCGACTGACTTGGCCGTCTCCTTGGTGGCCTGGAGAGACAAATCTGTAGCCCGACGCAGTTCTCTGATTGTGTCAAAGCTAGCTTCCCCACTATCATCAATGTCCCCTAGCAGGTCAGCCTGGTATGCCTGAAGAATTTACATGGTATGAAGGCATGCCGCAGCCTGACCTGCTGCCGAATACACTTTACCCACCAGCGCTGATGTCGTTCTTAACGACAATTTAAGGGACGATGCAGACTCAGGGGAGAGATAGCTCGCAAGCGTCTCTTCAGCCCTGGGCATTGCCCCATAGCCGTGGTGTTTCAGCCCCATAACGTTGGAATAAATGGAGGTCTGGGGACTGAAAACACGATACTGGACTGGTCTATTCCACGACCTCGACACCTCAGTGTGGAGGTCGGGAAAGAATGGCAACCCCCGACGTAGAGGTTGTGATCTAGATGTTAAGAAACGGTCATCTAGCTTAATTTTCTTTTGAACCTCCTGTTTCTCGGCTGGCCATTCAATATTCAGTTTAGATACAGCACGAGTCACAACCGCTAATTGCTCCTCATAAGCTGGAGTATGAGGTGGCAAGTCCTCATTATCTCCAGCATCGACAACATCCAACTCCTCAGAGCTAGATGGTTGCCGTGGCAGTGCCACACTCAGGGCAGAAGAAACCGCAGCATGTGCTTCCAATCCTGAGATATGGCAGTAGATCTGGCAGGTGTGGGTAGAGAAAGGGCTGGGCCCGTCTCACACCCCTCTGTCAGATCCATTTGCGAACCCCACGATTGAAGTCGCTGCTGTACCTCAGCAACAGCAGGACCCAAACCGAGGGGAGCGCGTGCCGAATCGAAGCGGATCGTTTTCAACGACAGTTTCTCACAATGCACACAATCAGCTGAAGGGCTGACTGGGCATGCTCTGCTCCCAAACAAACAACACATAGCTCGTATGTATCCCCACCCGTGATAAAACGAGGGCAGGGAGAAGCACACTGAACAAATTGCTGTTTGCTCGCCATAATTCTTATCTGTCACTTTTTTACAAAGGTGAAAACTCCTGCCTAACAGACAATGCTGCTTTTACAAAGACACAGAGATTCACTTGGACAAACAATCACATAGAGCGCATGCTGAAGATACAGAAGCTAGCGCTGTTTGTTCCCGGTGTGCTTTATAGTTTCCTGGTCAATGACGTCACTCGCCTATGATGTTCTGTCACGCAACTGGACTGATTGCATACGTGCTTCACGACGTAATCACGCCGGGGCGTTTCCACAGCGTCTCAACGCAGCTCGAGTTCCCTTGAAAGGGAACTGTGGCTTTACCGAGCTCAATGGCTCTGGCCAAGCTGTGATATAAACGAAACACTATTGGCTATTTTAAAAAAGGGGAGGGGCTGTTTGATATGTACTGCTCTGTCTTCCTGTTTCAGCGCGCGTTTCAAGGCACTTCAGTGTTGAATAATGTTAGCCACGATTAATCGTGATTAATTACAGAAAAATGTGCGATTAATTAGTTACTAATATGATGTAAAAGCACTAATATATATATATATAAACTAAATGCTTAGAAATAATTTATTCAACTAACATTGCTTGTGTAATGGATTAAGGGTCTAATAATTATATAAATAATATATTAATCATAAAAAAATATTATAATAAATATTTATAATAATTGTATGGGCCATTTCTGGGATTCTGTAATATTTCAGTCCCCCAGACTTTTTAAAGTGGTGGTTCACCAAAAAAAAAGCTTTTGACAATACTTTGGTATGTTTATAATAAATAACACTAATTATTGCACTTAAATAATTTTAATCATAAAATAATGTCTTATTTCTATCATACACTAAACATTTTGTCATGTCCCTGAGGCACTTCACTGAATTTGTTCTTAGAAAATATTTAACAAAATGTGCACAATGTCTATAATTTTTGGCAATATTGTAAGTATTTATTTGTGTTACGTTTTTGTGAAGAATATTTTTCTAAAAAAAAATGCCAAGTTATGTCCCTCAGTCAAGCCAACCATATGTCTCTCCGTCACACCAACCACTGTCAAGCTTAACAACTCAACCATATCATTTTTCAAAATGTATTTCCATAAGTAAACACAATGTACTTACTTAATTGCATATATGGTCTACCCTAGCAGTGGCCATTTTGTTTTTCACTCCATTTATGAATAATTTTAATAAAAAAATATAAAATAGTCATTGTTTCAGTAAAGATATACTTACCAAAATCATGACAACAATAGAATATTTGATGTAATGTGACCACTCATACATTGACAAGCATCCTATGTCAGAAATGGCAGCCACATCAGCAGCAGAAAGACTGTTTTACATGCAGATATGTTGACCCAGAAAGAAGGGCACAATATGAGATAGAGACAAAATTAAAAATATTAAATTGAAGGCAATGTCTCCCTTCAAACCGGTTACAGTCTTCAACCTCGTCACACTATTCTCAACTATTCATTGGGGAAAAAAATAGGGAAGAAGATTAAAAGTGAAGGTGTTTCTTGCTGATTACCACCTCACATGTTAAGTACAATAAAATTGTGGTTTTAGTTAAACATCTAAACTGAAAAAAAATATTTACAAAAATGTAATTACAAAAATTAAGAGACCACAATTTTTCTATAAAAAATTCCCATAAAAATGTGAAAATGATCATAAATTTTACATTTGTAGTTATTAATTTGTTATGAGGGACACATGAGCAGTAGGTAGATGTTTGTTTTATAGCAAGTTTTGTGTAAAATCTTTTTTAAACCAATTCCATTTTGTCTGTTTCTGTAATGGGTGCGTGCAGGTAGGAAGACGTAGAGACGAAGATGAAGATTCAAACAGGTAACTTTACTTATAACAATCCAATAGGTAGAGATCCATAGAACGAAGACAAACACACACCATAATGTTAACATGACCGGACAGAGAATTGTAGTAATTTATGGTCCTAAATATTCATATTTATTATTAATATTGAGTTTTTAGTCACACGTCACCTAAGGTGAGTGTGAGTGTCACATGTCTGTCTTGTCTTTGTGTGAGCACATGGCTTGAATTTGTCATTGCTGGCCATGTGCTTGTGTTTGTCATGTTTGGTGTGAGCACATGGCTTGTCACGTGTTCCTTGTGCCATGTCTATTGTCTGACCCCTCCCCTTGTTACCTGATTATTGATTAATTTGCCCCACCTGTTCTCCCTCATTACCTGCCTTGTTTGTTCCCGATTTAGTCTCCTTGTGTTTGCTGTACTGTGCTGGATTGTTGTTTCTGTTCCTGTCATGTGCTTCCGTTTGCCTTATGGTTCCCTGCTCTTTGTGTTTGTAAGTTGTAGTTTGTTTTTTCCCCCTCATGGGTTGTTTTTGTTTGTTTCTGTTTATATTATTATTTAATAAAACACCATTTCTTTATGCATTTGAGTCCTCGCTCCTTTTCACCCATACCTGCCGTGACAGTGAGAGTGTCAGATGAATCCTTCCTATATTACGGGGCACCAGCCAAGGAATTTCACCTTGACAATAAAGAACAATCATGTAAGATTGTTGACTGAATTATAATTATATAAATTATAGGAAGTTCGTCATCTGACCAATCTGAAGGATTCTGGCAAGCTTGTAGAGCCTCTGATTATCAACACAAGAACGACACAGTTTGCAATAATATGAATTTATTTACAAAAAGATATACAAGAGTAAAATATCACACTCACTAAATACTACTAAGGAAAATGACTAAACTACTAAGAAAGAATGACTAAACTACTAAGAAAATTGAATCAATAGTCAAACAGAAACTACAAACTACTACACAAATGGATGTTAACAAAGTAAATGGCAAGTAGATGAGCAACAGATTGGACGAAGCAATGAATGGGTAATTAGCAGTCTTTATGGGAGTCAATTGTGGTCTTTCTGGATGCTTGTATGAAATAGTAAATAAGCATTTACTATGAATACTGATAACGTATCTAATGTATCTATCTGTATACGCTCACCCTAGATAAACAGTCTCTACACAAATAGCAATCTCATATAGCAACAACCTAATGTCAGGGCCTTTGGAAGAGGTTTGATTTTCATAAAATGTAAAATCACCCAAAAATGAAAATTAGCCCATGATTTACTCATCCTAAAGCCATCCTAGGTGTATATGACATTCTTCTTTCAGACAAATACAATCAGAGTTATATAAAAAAATGTCCTGGCTCTTCCAAGCATTATAATGGAAGTGAATGGCAGCCCAAAATTTGAAGTCCAAAAAAGTGCATCCATCCATTATAAAAGTAATCCACACAGCTCCGGGGGATTAATAAAGGCCTTCTGAAGCGAATCGATGGGTTTTTGTAAGAAAAATATCCATATTTAACACGTTATAAAGTCAAATATCTAGCTTCTGGCGGACCGCCTTCTGTATTCAACTTACGGAAAAAGCGTAACTGCCGCGATGACGACGTCGGATGTACCGTAAAAAAGCGCAACTGGCACGACGATGACGTCGGACGTACCGTAAAAAAATGTAACTGCCGCAACGATGACGCCGGACGTACCGTAAAAAAGCGTAACTGCTGAGACGATGACGTCGGACGTAGCGTAAGCGTTTTGAACCGATGGCAGCTAAAAGGTTAACATGTTGCTAAATAAATATAATGTAGTTTTGACATGTGTCCTACCTTGTGTCTTGAAAACATCTGCTGACTCTTCTTTTCAAATAGTAATAGACCTACCAGGATCGTAGTTCAAATGACATCAATGCCATTTTTGTCCTTGAAGACAAAATACAAAATTATTAGGGTAATTTAACTCACAATTAAGCAACATTTATAGGCGGTTTATTTTTATGATTCATGACGAGACAACTTTCAACCACTGCAAACCATTGCATTGGCAATGGTTTGGCAAGCATTGGCAATTACCTGACACCTTTATACAAACCCAAGGCAACTTCAGGATAAGTGCCAGTGAAAATATAACACAAAAGATCATTTTTGTATTCATATTAGGAAAGCCAACTATAACCAGAACTTTCAAGACTTGACTGGTATTCTTCTGAAGCAATAAAAAATGACTTTGAATGATAGACAGACTGAAATTTAAGTTGTTATTCACTCTGCCAGTACAGAAATGGTGGCACACTACATTACATCAAACATCATTCGTCCTTGGGTGTCATGATGCCATTCATGTGGTGTCTAATAACCAATATGGCTTGATGTTAGTTGAGGTTTGTGTTATTTTTCGTCTGGGCTGTGTATGCATTGATCAATATGTTTAGATTTAAATTTCATTCTAATAATTGAAAAAAAAAAAAAAATGTATTGCTTCAGAAGACTTACCATTTGTGCTGCAAGAAATTTCTGGTCATAATTACATTTGCAAAAATAGCAATTCATTCAAAAATGAACACTGAAGAATGACATATTTAAATAACTGTTCATAACGTGATCATTTGCATTTCGCACAATACTAAAGCCCATCGATTTGTTCAATGTTAATTCTAATTACTCATAGTATTGTAGCCATGTTGTTGCCATTGATATCGCACCATCCTTCGATGTCTTTGCTCTGAAAAGATTAATTTCAAAAGTATGACAACAATTTGTTTGTGTGAGTTTCAAATTAGAAACCGTGAGGAGCAAATAACAGTCTAAAATGTTAACTAACATTAGCAAAACAGCCATATTAAATGCTCCTCGAGCCACTTTGTTTACCGGAGCTTCGGCTGCTTTAGTAAAATTAATTAGCATCACATATGCTAGATGAAACTGAAGAAGCAGATCATAAATAAAGATTAACAAGAAGTTTAAAATGGTTGTAATTGTCACGATCCCCAGTGAGAGTGCCCCGTGATTACCACCAGAGGGCACTCCACCCCGGACTGTCATTCCATCAAAGACTACATTACCTATAATCCTTTGCCCGGACGCCTCAGCACATTGTTTACACGTGTCTCATTTACCTCATTACCTCTGCCTATATCTAGCCTGTTCACCCTGTCAATCACTGCAAGGTTTTGTATGTTGTTACACTGCATCTCTGAGCGTTTTCCTGGTTCATATCTCTTGGTTTTTGGATTTCTTGCCTGTCTTTGGATTACCTGTTTGCTTTTGTTCCCAGCCTTGTGTGTTTGTTTGGACTGCCTGCCTGTGTTTTGACCTGTTACCTGTACTTTGGATTACGTATCTGGATTGTCCCTCTAATAAAGCTGCATTTGGATCCTCAACCTTTTAAGTCTCGGAGCGGTTATAACAGTAATATAGGGAATGGGTGAGTTTTCATTAACGTTAACTTACCTGTTGCTTTAGTTTTTGTGGCGCGAGAGAGATGTGGAAGATGGCCAGCTGTCTCAAAACACAAAAGTCACATTTATCTGTGTCCGACTGTGAGAAAGCACAAAAAAAATATTTTTTAATATCCGACTGACAAACTGGGGTGTAAAACAGCATATTTAACACCTACCGTTGATAACTTTGATGTAATAGCGCGTTTGCTCCTCGATTGTTTGCTAGCTAACGTTACACACAGCGTTACTGAGCTGGTTAATCTTCAGATAAAGAGAGAACAAAACAGAACATGTTCAAAAGTGCCCTAAATATGAATAAAATAGTTTGAAATGCTTAACGTTACCTACTATTTTTCTTGACTGTGGTGCGGCTTGTCCTGCTGTGACTGAAGGAGGGAAAATGGCGGTTGTTGCCTCAGAAACTCACTGCGATAATACTTTGACATGAGTAAACGTAATTTTAAAAGGGCTTAATGTAAGCTTGTAAGCTTAATATGAAGTATATTAATGTATTTATTATTGTTTATGTATTTATTTGATTAGCTTTTAGTTATATAATTAGCCATAGATGTAAACTAGATTAAATAAATATCTGTAACTTAAGTTCTGTTACAGAACTTAAGAGTTCTGCTTAATATAATACGTTTTTGAGTTAACATAAATATTTGTTAAGTTCAATTAACTTTTTAAAAAATTTAAGTAAAATGAACTTATTTCATTTAGTGAATTTCACTGTTAGGTTTTACAGTGTAGGACTGCGATTTCCACACGCAGGACAGGAGCATCCTTGTCCGCCACTGAGGTGAACCGGATCCCGCTGAACCTGTGGGGACGCCGGGCGAACTGAATCACATAGCCGGATCTGACAGTCCGAATGAGCTAGCCAAGCTTCCAGATGTCGTACAAACGGGGTCAGAGGGACTACTGACATACCTGCAGTGGGGCAGCGTGGTAGAGCACAGGGGCCCGACCCGGAAGGCACAGCATCCTGGAGTGGGGACAGAGTGTGCAGTGCAACACTTACCTGGTTCCACGAGTTGGCAGGGGGTGCGTGAGAAGGCATTGCGTACTCGAACCGCACACCACTGCCTGCTGGTGATAGGAGAGGGGGATGAGAGTGGCAAGGCACAGCATAACACATTGCCATCCGTGCCCTGTTGGGACCCAGAGATAGAGGAAACTGCTCTATTATTGAGAATTTGGGTACCAATGGCTGTGACACCAGGGGCAGAACAGAAAAGATTCTCCACCAGGCCCTCCTCCAGGGGAAGGAGTGGTGCATTCACCATCTCCCGAAGAGCTTTCTCCTCCATCTCTGGGTCGCCTGTCTCAGGTACGGCTCTTTGCCTGATGCTTGGTGGGTCTGGCAGTGGCTGGAACTGTCTGCGCCGCCTTCCTGCGACCGGCTCCAAGCTGCGGCCTAGGTGGATGCTGCTTCTGAGGCCGTGCTGGAGTGGAGGTGGAAGCCGGGGGGCACCCTTGGCGAAGAGCATGCGGGGGGACTGCAGCCGGCGGCAAAATTTTCGACTGTGTCACCGAAGATGCTGGCCTGGGAGATCAGGGAGTCGACAAAGCGGTATTTGTCAGACTCCCTCATATCTGCCAGATTCTGACAGAGATATTCCTGGACCTCAAGTGTGGACATCGTCTGTCCAAGGGACTGCACAGTGACTTTCGTCGCACATAGGACGAGGTCCGTCGCTGTGCGCAGTTCCTGCATCAACCCTGGTCAGACCAACCCTTGTGTAGCTCTTTGAGTGGCTCCTTGGCCTGATAGACTTGCAGGAGGGCCATGGAATGCAGGGCAGATTCCACTCGAGCCCGACGCTCTCAGCAGGACTCAAGCCCACCCTCCGATGCAGCGATCAACATCTGATCCTTCTCTATCGAGGTACTGGAGTCTCGATTGCAGCATCGAGATGGTCCTCTTTCCGCAGTGGGTACATGACTCATCCACGAAGGCCACCTCAGCGTGCTTTTGGACGAAACATTACACCAGTGCTTGCTCTTTTAAGGAAAAGCTCTTTTAGTGCTGAAGCGCACAGGGAAATGGTCGCTGCACAGCGTGCAAGACTATTAAAACTCTGCAGTGTGCTCTTTTAGTTTTCGACTGCAATGGATGCAGAGAAAATACTCTTTTAGACTTCTGTGAATGCAGAGGAAAATGCCATCACACCAACACTCTCTGTAGAGCTACTTCCAGGTTCGTAGAACAGTTGTACAGATGATTGCAGAGCAGAATCAATGAAACGTTTGGCTCTGAAGCGAAAGATTAACTTAGCGAGTACAGCACGCTTCCATATACCCACTTGGCGGGGCGTGGATTGTGATGCAAATCTGGCTCGCCAATGTCCATTGGCTTGTTTTGTTTACACTTAAAGCTGATTGGGCTTTCCATCGTCTGCACTCGAGGAAAGGGGAAGCATTGCCGGTAGTGACACAGGATAAAAAATTTGATATTATTCTAGACTCCCATTTGCTATGTTTATTATTTTTTCCTTTGTTGCTCATTATGCTCACATGATTCATTTAGCCTCCAAATATACCCTCTGTTTCTTTTATTCGCTTGTCACTTCTTTTCTAAAAGATAGCCTGTGTTTTGTTTTGTTTTTTTGTGGAAAGTTGTCATGTTTAGCATTTTTCTTAGTTTTATCTTCCTCCTGTTGTATATTTTATCCGTTTGTGCATTATCTTGTTATAAAATAAAAGCTGTGATTAGATGTGCTTAGAGCGCATAACAAGATCAATCATTTAAGTGACAATTTGTTTGCAGGCAGGGAGTCAGAACCAAACATGTATTGTGCACAAATTTTATTAACTAAATCACGGACTAAACTAACATAAAACATACATACACATCACACATACATGGTAAGAGGCAAAGTTAAAGTGGTTGAAAAACCGGGTCAGAACAGATGGATGAAACTATGGAAACACCTGGGAGAACCATGACTGACTAAAAGCTCCTTTGTCTGAACAAAGGGGTTTACAGTTTTACTAACTACACAGCGATTTGTATATCGTACGTTACTTGCATTTAGCCTGAGCTGTAGAAGAGCGTCCGAGGTGAAATCGCAGGAGAAAGTCTTGATAGTTCAGTCTGAAGGTGTTGCAATCGATTTCTTCTGCGTTGACTGAAGAAGAAATGATGAGCTTGAAGAGCTAGTTATTTCGACTCCGTCAAGGTTGAGAAAGTTGCACATGGCTTGAGGTGTTGAGCCTGCTGGCCCACCGGCCATGTGGTGGCATCGGATTTCCTGTCCCACAAACGCACATGGCTTGAGGTGTGTGTAGGCCTTATCAGCCTGGCTGAGAGCCAGTCAAGATGATGTGTCGGTTCAGCCAGAGAAGAGAGTGAGCGGATCTGTGCGTCTCTCTTTAAAGTCTGCAAGAAGTCACCACCTCTTAGGGTCAGTGAGCCAATCGTATTCAGGCTTTCAGAGGGAAAGTTTTATGATCCTTTGTCTTAAGCAGATCGTTTGCAGATTGGTTGCTGATGAAGGAACTATTAAAGATTCTTGTAATACTAATATGTTGCACAGGTATCGACATATCATATACACAATCATTCAGATCTTTAAATTACAACTTTGTAGACACCAAACATGCCATACACATGATTTTCGTTAACCATAGTATGCAATTCTAAAACATAAATCCAGCAGAGACTGAATTAATACATAGACCAAACCCTATAAAAGAAAAATTATGAGATGGATATATGTTTATATATTTCTCAAGTGGTTATATATAGGCTATATTGGTTTAAGATGGTTTATTTGTAAAAATAATTGAGTGGGAGTCTCAGCTCTCTGCAAATTCTTTCTGGTCGTAAACCCATGTGTCCTGTAACCCGAGGCCCGGTGTTAGCTGCACTAGGGATGGTTTCACCAAACTTTGTTGGGAGAGTAAGTTTGCTGGATCATTCATTAAATATAATGAATAAATAATTGTGTCTGATTTGTCTCAGTCGTTACAGGGTGTAACGATATTCAAACCGAACTGAAAAACCGCAATACGCCACCCACGGTACGAACTGCAATACTCTCATGTTGAACCGAACGCGCCTCGCCCCCTGCTGCCCCAGCCCAACTCTCACTTCACCTTATGCAACAAAATTATTTTTTTCTTCCTTGACATTTCATTAAATAGTAATTAGTACACGTTTAACAACTAATAAGAGTTGTATTTTTACTAAATATTATTATAATAATATTATTTACTAAATATACACTAACTTTTGTCTTCCAAGTGCATGTCACGTGACTTGGGTGATCGCTCAAGTTGCATGGTGGAAGGACAAAGAGAGCCAGTTTCCCCATTTAGCCAGGTTGGCTAAATGCTACCTTGGAGTCCCAGCAACATCATCATTTTCGTAGCTTGCTACGAAATAAAAAATCTCTCACCTCAGAAAACCGCTTTCCTGTCATGTCAGCCGTTATACTGTGCTCGTAGTGCACACTCTTCAATTACACACACAAATGCGGCGGTCCGCGCTGTATATCACTTCATAAAGCTCAAAAGAAACTATGAACAACGTTACGTTGTCAATTCGTAAGTCATGAAATAAAAGTAAAGTACCAATAAATCACGTAACTGTTTCGACGTGTGTTAGCTGGGAAGGCATGCAGGTATGATGTTCATTCTATTCATCAGGAGCAGTTATATGATTCATTAACAGTTCATGATGTATTGTGTATTCGCCATGGTAACTGTTGTTTCCATAACCCCAAAATGCCTCTTTATTTTCACTTTATGTTATTTTGTTTATTTTTAAATTAATGTGGTGGCTACTTTATTGTATTAACAAAAACTGCTATTTAATAGCTTTAACTTATAGGCCTATTTATTCATCAGTATTAGTCATATTCATACAATTCATGTGTTTGTTAAGTAGGCTAAAGTGGGACATTACTTGTGTGTGTATCATCAATTTTTATGAAATAAATATGCTTGTTTTTTGGGGGGGTTTTTAAACATTATGGTAAAATGGTAAAATGAGTAGATTATTTCTGACTAGTCTACAGTGGAGGCATTTATTTCATTTTAGTTTACTCAGGTATGCTAACTGCTCTAAAGAAAACGCCAATGTATAAAGTTAATAAAGATAAAGTTAATAAGTTAAATTATTGTTGTTGTTAATATTAAGTTAAAAGTGAATCTAGTGTTATTATTGCTGGTGCCCTGCCATAAACCCTGCCTTCACAGCAAACAGAGCCGAACCGAACCGAACCGTGGCTCCAAAACCCGTGATATGAACTGAACTGTGGCATTGGTGTATCGTTACACCCCTAGTACTAATACATATGACCACAAATACATAAATATTTACAATATAAAAAATATACAGATATGAAACAAATATATTTGTTTATTTTTTATTTATTTATTTTTTTTTTTTACAATAAAATGTAAAATACAAATTAAAAAAAAGTATTTCAAATGCATGGATCTAAAAAAACTGCCCATCCCTGGCTATTGGTCAGCAATAAAAAATGCAATTAAAGAAGCAAATTCTGAACTATATACACAGCAAAGAAGCAATTAGTTAGACCTGAAAACTTTTGTCCGACCAGAGCTTTATCTGTTCTCACAGAAAGCCCAGTCGGTCTTCTCTTATTAGTTTCCGTAATGCCACATAAAAACGTAAGACAAAGCACCTTGGTTGGACTTGTGTAGCAGTGATACCTCTCTACTCGCAACCACCAGGTTTTGCTTAAAGGTCAAGCGGAAGCTAATTATTCCCACAGCGTTATGGAATTACTCAAAGCCATCCTTGGCCTTTAGACAGCCCTGATAACTAATCCTCCACATTCATACATGGGAAGCTTTACCTTACATTATTACAAAGATTCAACCAAGCTTTGTACACATCTGAGTCTGTCACACAGCCAGCTTCACTGACAAATTGCCCTCAACCAATATATGTTTCTGCCTGCAATTATATGCTAAAAGAAGGTATCAGATAATTCCACTTTTTCTCTTTGCTATACATTATCACAGTAAGTCTAAAGAGGGTAGTTATAAATGCTCGGTCAAGGTCTTGCTTCCTTTTATGACTCTGTTAGGATAAGGAATGGATCCGGAAGAGCTATTTTTATTCAGAACTTAAAAAAAAAAAAAAGGGACTGTCAAGACTTTGATTGTTAACGTTTTTTGAACGTCTGCATTTTTCTATCAATGTGGACAGAACACCATACAAAATATACTCTTACTGTGTTTCCCGCATCACTGAATCTCCAGCGCCACGGCAAAAGAAAATATACTTTAGCTGAGTTGTGAGTTTGCACTTTGAATTGAATGTGATGAGAGAAAAAATAAACATCTTTCTATTGTCTGTCGTTTCATGGTGCACAACATACATAAAGCCAGGAATCTAAGTTAGGAGACATTCTGGGTGAAATTTTGTAGAATTGCCCTTTGATGATGACTGGAAATTTTGGATATAAGAGTTCTTTATTGTGTTGAATGGCAGGATCTGCTGCTGCAGAATTCTGTCATTGTGAGATGCACATTTCGCGGATCCCACATTTAAGGTTGAGCAGCCATAAAGACAAATCTAACAAAAGGTAAATGCTTAAAGAAGAACTTATTTTAAGTATTTGACTGAAGCTCACTTCCTCAACTTGCCCTTTGAAAAAAAAAAAAAAAAAAAAAAAAATTGCAATAAAATATATTTAATGTACCCATTAGACCATTAGTGATATTATTAATGCTCAGAAAATCACAGTGGACCACACTCCTTTATGTGACTGAATTGATTATGACTTAATGCTGAGGAGGGAGGAACTGAAAGGAAAAGAGATCTTGAGCATGAAAGTGTCAGCAGATACTGGTTCCAGCAAATCAATATAAAGCGGATCTCCGTCTTCACCATGAAAGACCTTGAATGAGGAATGCTTTGAAAGAATATTTCCAGTCACTCATCAAAGTTCTCTGAAGTTGTCTAAATAGATAAAATACAATAGCTGCTTTTGGGTTTGGGGTAAATAGGCACCTATCAAGTGTCATTAGTTCTGAGCATGGTGAATCTGAGGTAATTCTGACAGGCAGAGGAAATGCATGCTGTCCCGTCACTGCCATTCATTTTTGAACCATAATGACCATATTTGAGCATGACAGAGAAAAGCTGTTCCCCAAGATGCATGACTTGCCTGAATTGTACAATTTGATTGATTTTAAAGGTATACGTCTAGCAAAAAAAAAAAAAAAAAAAAAAATAAATAAATAAATATATATATATATATATACACTCACCTAAAGGATTATTAGGAACACCATACTAATACTGTGTTTGACCCCCTTTCGCCTTCAGAACTGCCTTAATTCTACGTGGCATTGATTCAACAAGGTGCTGAAAGCATTCTTTAGAAATGTTGGCCCATATTGATAGGATAGCATCTTGCAGTTGATGGAGATTTGTGGGATGCACATCCAGGGCACGAAGCTCCCGTTCCACCACATCCCAAAGATGCTCTATTGGGTTGAGATCTGGTGACTGTGGGGGCCATTTTAGTACAGTGAACTCATTGTCATGTTCAAGAAACCAATTTGAAATGATTCGAGCTTTGTGCATGGTGCATTATCCTGCTGGAAGTAGCCATCAGAGGATGGGTACATGGTGGTCATAAAGGGATGGACATGGTCAGAAACAATGCTCAGGTAGGCCGTGGCATTTAAACGATGCCCAATTGGCACTAAGGGGCCTAAAGTGTGCCAAGAAAACATCCCCCACACCATTACACCACCACCACCAGCCTGCACAGTGGTAACAAGGCATGATGGATCCATGTTCTCATTCTGTTTACGCCAAATTCTGACTCTACCATCTGAATGTCTCAACAGAAATCGAGACTCATCAGACCAGGCAACATTTTTCCAGTCTTCAACTGTCCAATTTTGGTGAGCTCGTGCAAATTGTAGCCTCTTTTTCCTATTTGTAGTGGAGATGAGTGGTACCCGGTGGGGTCTTCTGCTGTTGTAGCCCATCCGCCTCAAGGTTGTGCGTGTTGTGGCTTCACAAATGCTTTGCTGCATACCTCGGTTGTAACGAGTGGTTATTTCAGTCAAAGTTGCTCTTCTATCAGCTTGAATCAGTCGGCCCATTCTCCTCTGACCTCTAGCATCAACAAGGCATTTTCGCCCACAGGACTGCCGCATACTGGATGTTTTTCCCTTTTCACACCATTCTTTGTAAACTCTAGAAATGGTTGTGCGTGAAAATCCCAGTAACTGAGCAGATTGTGAAATACTCAGACCGGCCCGTCTGGCACCAACAACCATGCCACGCTCAAAATTGCTTAAATCACCTTTCTTTCTCATTCTGACATTCAGTTTGGAGTTCAGGAGATTGTCTTGACCAGGACCACACCCCTAAATGCATTGAAGCAACTGCCATGTGATTGGTTGATTAGATAATTGCATTAATGAGAAATTGAACAGGTGTTCCTAATAATCCTTTAGGTGAGTGTATATTTTTTTTTTTTTTTACATTTTACCACAGAAATGTTCCAAAAAAGACAGAGAAGCAATATAAAACATTTTAAGTAGTTCATACAACTCATATACTATTTTTTTTTTCTTCTACGTCTTCTGAAGTCATATATGAGGAACACACTGAAATTTAAGTTATTGAAAATCATCAGCTCTGCAACAGCTCTCAGATCTCATTTACGATCAATTCCAAACATTTTGCATGAAGACTTGCCATGGCAAGTTGGACATTAATGATTCTGAATGCCATTGGTTCATGCATGTCACATGACCAATAAGTTAAAGTGGTAAGTAGGTGTGTTCGACATCGGCTGCGGCTGAATGTAACCGATTGGCGAGAGTTGCCGCGTGCAGGCGGGGAGCTGAAAACGGAGACGTGAAGTCGGACACTTTTTGCTTCCCATAGTGATGCTCACGCTGTGTTTGCATACTTTACCACAGATGAAGTGAAATAAATGCAATATATGTCAAATACACAGATGTTTCAGAGACATTTTCATTCAATAGCCCACTTTATGTAGGCCTACGCCTTAATACAGCGTCTGTTTGTACAAAAAAGTTCAACATGAGCCTGTACTATCAATGAAGTGGTGTCTATGTTTTTTATCAGTTTTATTTTGGTAAACATTACACAATATGACATTGCGACTACATGAAAAGAGGTTTTACTGTTATAAAAAACAGATTTGTGAGCATTAGTGGAACCGACAAGAAACACAGGAATCACAAGGGGTGTACACAAACAGTGTCTATATACTAACAAGACATGGGTGGAATCAAAGACAAACAAGGGGAAAAAAAGGACCAAACCAACTGTTTTTTTTTTTTTTTAAATGACTTATGCTGAAGAATGTTGTAAATGGCTTGCTGGGTGTGTAAATGATTTAGGGTCATTAATCCTCTATTTGATTACCAGTGAAGTGCAGCTAAATTACAAATCAAAGCCACCAAAAGTTTTGATAAAAATAAAACTCAAAACCATCACTTTTTGAGGGATAGAAACTTTTTTTTTTTTTTTTCAAATGAGAAATTAGGTTTCCCTTTCAAGGGAACTCGCGCTGCATCAAAGCGCTGCGGGAACGCCTCTGCGTGATTGCGTTGTGAAGCATATGTGAAATCAGTCCAATGGCATGACAGAACGTCATAGGTGGGTGACGTCATTGACCAGGAAACTATAAAGCACCCCTGAACCCAACAGTGTTAGCTTCTGTGTCTTCAGCAAATGCTCTCTGTTGAAATCGTTTGTCTAAAAAGTGTGTTTGTCTCTCTTGTAAAAAAATAAAATAAATAAATAAATAAAAATGGCGAATAAGCAGCAATTCAGGCAGTGTGTGTCTCCTTGCCCTCGTTTCCTTACGGGTGGGGACACGCATTTGCTTTGTGTTGTTTGTTTGGGACTGGAGCATGCTCAGGCAGCCCTCGAGGGGGCTGGTTGTGAGCATTGCGATCTGTTGCCCATGAAAACGCTCCGGTCCCGCCGAGCGCTCTTTGTGGAGGGCGCTACGGCTCGCGTTCTCCAGGGCTTAGGTCCCGCTGCTGCCGAGGCACAGCGAAGGCTCGCGTCTTGGGGATCGCAGATGGATCTAGCAGCAGGGTTAGAGACGGGCGCTGCCCTTACCTGCTAGACCCAGCATTTTAGATCGTGAGTCAGAAGCACGCTCTGCGGTTTCTTCTGCTCGCGCTGAAGCGCAGGTACTGCAGCATTCCAGTTCTGAGGAAGTGGATGTTGTTAGCATCGAACCTGTTGATGAGGATTCGCCACCTCACACACACGCTCATGAGGAGTTGATGGAGGTTGTGATTCGAGCTGTAGCCAGGTTAAATATAAGTTGGCCAGCCGAGAAACAGGAGGTTCGTCAGGTCAGCAAATTAGATGAACACTTCCTGCCGACTAGATCACAACCTCCACGGTGGGGCTTGCCGTTTTTTCCTGATCTCCACACTGAGGTGTCGAGATCATGGAGGAAGCCGGTTTCATACAGAGTATTCAGTCCTCAGACATCTAATTATTCAAATATAATGGGACTGAAACAGTATGGTTATGGGGCGATGCCTCAGGTGGAAGAGACACTTGTGAGCTATCTCTCCCCTGAGTCTACATCGTCTCTGAAAGCCCTGCAATTACCCACTAAGCCAGTAAGAGCCACATCAGCGCTAGTGGGTAAAGCGTACTCGGCAGCAGGTCAGGCAGCCGCTTGTTTTCATACAATGGTGGTTCTGCAAGCTTACCAGGCTGACCTGCTGAAAGACATAGATGAGGAAGTGAGAGCTACTGATTTATCTCTCCGGGCTACCAAGGAGACGGCCAAATCCATCGGCCATTCTATGGCAGCCCTGGTAGCTATGGAGAGACACTTATGGCTGAACTGACATGAAGGACAGAGATAAAAAGTTCCTCTTAGATTCTCCGATCTCTCCTCCTGGCCTCTTCGGCGACTCAGTAAACACAGTGGTCGAGAGGTTTCAGGAGGCAAAAAAGCAGGCTGCAGCTTTTCAAAAGTTCCTTCCTCGCAAATCTCATGTCTCTGGGACTGCTGGGCGGGAGCAGCCCCAACTGAGTACGTCCTCCTCCCATAGAGCACAACAGAAGGTGGGCGTTGCTACCCGAGCTCCCCCACAGAGTGACTGGGGGTCGGGGCAGCACTCACAGCCGAAGTCTTCCTGGGGTAAAGCAGATCTGAGGACTGTTATTATTTCTAGGAAGGCTTCGGCGAAGAAGTCCTGACGCCAAGGGTGTCAGGCTTCTGATGGCAGTCCCCTCCGAAGGGAGCCGGTGTTCACCTCATTACATGGTGCCCCTCTCCCTTCAGTCCCATCAGGGGACCGTTCTGCCAACCCTGCCACTTCGTGTGCTTCAGGGCTCAGTGGTCCTCAGCGAACATATGTCTCTGTGTCCGCCCGGAAACGTAGCGGCACAGGGAAGTTTGCTCCCTCCGAGGAGGGCTCTAAAGGAGCCAGTTCGGCTGTTCCCTCCCGGTTCGCCGCTTCAGGGCACCGAGGTGGTTGCTCAAGAAATACCAGAGGCCAACCTCGAGAGGTTGGTTCTCTTAGTAGATTTTTTGGCAGCGTGGAAACTTCTGCCAAATATATCTCGTTGGGTCCTGCAGACAGTAGAAAACGGGTACAGAATTCAATTCAGGTCACACCCACCCAGATTCAACGGGGTTGTGTCCACAGTGGTCAGCCCCGAGCAGGCTTTGGTCATGAAACAAGAGGTACAGACTCTTTTGCGAAAGAAGGCTATAGAAAGGGTCCCTCCTCCCAGCAGAGAGTCAGGGTTTTACAGCTGGTTCTTCATAGTTCCGAAGAAGGATAGAGGGTTAAGTCCTATTCTAGATCTCCGCCAATTAAATCGCGCTGTCAAGAAGCTAAATTTCAGGATGCTCACTTTGAAACAGATCATGTCTCAGATCAGGTCCAAGGACTGGTTTGTCACAATAGATTTAAAGGACGCATACTTTCATGTCTCGATCCTTCCTCAGCACAGGAAGTTCCTCAGGTTTGCTTTCGGGGGTGAAGCATACCAATATCGAGTTCTTCCGTTCGGCCTAGCGGTATCTCACCGCACGTTCACGAAATGCGTGGATGCAGCTCTGGTTCCGTTGCAACTTCAGGGCATCCGCGATTTGAACTATATAGATGATTGGCTCATTCTGGCACAGTCGAGACAGTTAGCGGTTCAGCATCGAGATGCTGTTCTCGCTCACATGAAAGTGTTGGGGTTAAGGCTAAACGCCAAGAAAAGTGTTTTATCTCCACTGCAGAGTACCACCTTTCTAAGCATAGTTTGGGATTCAAAGACCATGAGGGCTCATCTAGCGCCCGCTCGGGTAAAAGCGGTTCTCATAGCCGTAAAAAAAGTGAAGCTAGACCAGTCACTTACTGCAAAACAGTTTCAGAGACTGTTAGGTCTGATGGCAGCTGTGTCCAACGTGATACCTTTTGGCCTGCTGTACATGAGACCTTTGCAGTGGTGGCTCAAAACCAAGGGGTTCTCCCCAAAGGGAGAGAGAGGGCCTTCATGCCTTAGTCATGTGGAAAGATCTTTGGTTTCTTTCCCAGGGACCGGTGTTGGGAGCTCCTTGTAGTCTCGTAATGTTAACGACGGATGCGTCCCTCACCGGCTGGGGGGCGATTATGAGTGGCCGCTTGGCTCAGGGTCTGTGGAGCGGCCATCATCTTTCCTGGCGCATAAACCAGTTGGAGATGATGGCTGTTTTTCTGCCACTCAGACATTTCTTCCCAGACCTGAGGGGTCACCATGTGTTGGTCCGCACGGACAACACAGCGGTGGTCTCATATATAAATCATCAAGGCGGTCTGCGCTCGCACATTTTATGCAAGTTGGCACACCGGATCCTCTTGTGGGCCCAAGGGAAATTGCTGTCAGTCAGAGCAGTGTATATTCCAGGGTGCCTGAACCAGGGGGCAGACTTCCTGTCGAGGCAGGATCTGAGACCTGGGGAGTGGAGACTTCACCCAGAGGTGGTGGAGCTCCTGTGGGAGTGCTTTGGGCGAGCTTAAGTGGATCTGTTTGCATCTCGAGAGACGACTCACTGTCCGCTGTTTTGCTGCCTCACATATCCAGCCCCCCTGGGGTTGGATGCCATGGTACAGACGTGGCCGAGGCAGCATCTGTACGCCTTTCCCCCAGTTGCTCTGCCCCCAGGAGTTCTGGAGCGTGTGCGCCGGTACGGGGCCTGTCTGTTGTTAATAGCCCCATTCTGGCCGGGCCAAGCATGGTTTTCGGACATAGTGTCTCTCCTCGACGGCTCTCCATGGGAGATTCCTGTCAGGAGGGACCTTCTCTCTCAGGTGGTGGACTCAATCCTTCACCCACGCCCGGAGTTGTGGAAGCTGTGGGGGCCCAGCTTGTAGATTCAGGTCTCTCTACTGAGGTAATAGAGACCATACTCCATTCCAGAGCTCCTTCTACGAGGATTTATGCCCTTAAATGGAGAGTGTTTGTTACATGGTGCACAGGCCGTATGTTGAACCCAGCTAGCTGCCCGGTTGGTTTTTGCAAGACAGATTCTCTTCAGGGTTATCTCCATCCACCTTGAAGGTGTATGTGGCGACTATTTCTGCTTACCACATTCCTTTAGAGGGTGCATCTGTGGGTAGACACCCGTGGGTGACTCGCTTCCTCCGTGGTATTCTGAGGTTGAGGCCTGTGGCACGCTCGAAGGTGCCGACCTGGGATTTGGCCATAGTTTTGGAAGGCCTATCTCTAGCTCCATTTGAGCCTATTGAAGAGGTTCCAGAGAGATTTCTCACTCTCAAGACGGTGTTCCTCTTGGCTATCTCCTCTCTTAAAAGAGTTGGGAATTTGCAAGCTTTGTCAGTTTCTCCCTCTCGTCTGAAGTTTGCATCAGGCATGGTGAAAGCATTCTTATTTCCTAAAGAAGGATATGTGCCTAAGGTCCCCACTAATGTGGCGGGCCCTATAATGCTGCAGGCCTTTTTTCCGCCTCCTTTCAAAACCCAGACCAGGAGAAATTAAATCTGCTCTGCCAAGTGAGGGCATTAGATGCTTATGTCCACAGAGTTGCCCTGTGGTGTAAAACTGATCAGCTGTTTGTGTGTTTTGGGTCCCCTCGTAAGGGGAACCCTGCATCTAAGCAGACATTAAGTAAGTGGATAGTTGAGGCTATATCAATTGCTTATGAGCCGGCTGGTCAACCTTCACCTTTAAGGGTCCGAGCCCATTCAACTCTGAGTATGGCTGCCTCCAAGGCTTTGCTTTTTTAGAGTATCTCTTCAAGAAGTGTGCGATGCGGCAGGGTGGTCCTCGCCGCACACGTTTGTGAGGTTTTATAACCTGGATGTGGCCTCGACCCCGGGGTCTCGGGTGCTTGTGTCCTAGTGTGTGTTATGGCCGGCTCGTGGCCGCAACAATAAAGGGAATTCAAAACAAAAGATCGATATAATGAATAAGATTTATTACATAATTCTAGGGGTTTTACAAAATGCAATAAGAAAATTTATGCCATTTGAACAGTCCCAAAATGCAGACAGACGATAGATCCCATTTAAGCGAGGAAACGAGAGGCCAGCCGGAGATGTCAACTCTCCGTACCACACCCATGCACGGAACCGAAATACGTATATCTCCACCTCCTAATTTGAATCAGGTGTTCCGCATCTCCGCTGCCACCTACAAAACAAGGAAAAAAAACAACGAATACAAAGAAAAACACGCCCACACCCATAACACCTCCCCTCTTAAGAGAGGATCCTTGCAAAGGACCTCTAAAACAAAAGTGAAAAAATTATTAATTACGTCCATAAGGCTACGAAAAACCAAAACATTACCACTTAATCCAAAATCATTATAACACACTGCAAACCCAGTATGGTCCTTCTTAATCTGATCCCCCTCTGCAACTTGAACCAGCAACTCCCGGTGCCTAGGAAAAGCCACAGTCACATTGAGAGAAAACAGAAAAAAAAAAATCAACTGAATCAGCCACAAAGATTCTCACACGGGGCACAAGGCATCAGCCAGTACATTTTCCACACCCCTTATGTGTCGAATCTCCAAAGGATAGGGTTGTAGAAAGAGAGACCATCGAATAAGACGCTGGTTTGGGCTCTGCAAAGAGTGCAAAAAGGTAAGTGGATTGTGGTCTGAAAATACCACAATTGGAAAAGTACCACTTGTTAAATAGACTTCAAAAAACTGCAAAGCCCAAATCAACGCCAATGCCTCCTTTTCAACAGTGGAGTAATGCAACTGGTGAGACTTATAAAAATAGCAAACTGGTCTTTCTATACCATGTTCATCAGTTTGCAACAGTACAGCTCCAGCCCCAATTTGACTGGGGTCAACCTGGATCTGAAAAGGCTGTCCAATGCGTAGGGCAACCAGCACAGGGGCAGTGCTAAGCAACAACTTCACATTGTCAAAAGCTTGTTTACACTGCGAGGACCACTCAAATTTTATGTTTTTCGTCAATAAATCAATCAAATGAGCTACCACTGAAGAAAAATTTGGGCAAAAGCTCCTGTAATAGCCCACCATACCCAGAAACCGCATAAGCTCTCGTTTCGTGTTAGGTGGAGGAAAATTGTTAATGGCTGTTGTGGCAGTTTTTTGATCAACTCTGAATAAGAGACAAATCTTAGTAAATTTAATAAATGGTTTATTTCCTTTGCAAAGGGAGCCAACAGTCGGCAGCCATCTCAATGTCTGCAGAGTGTTCACTGACACACAAAACAATCCTTTCCATTCTTATACCTTATACCAAGGTCAGCACCTCTGTAATTTTCCACACACATGGTAAAAGTCGGATCACATACACAAATAACCCCATGTTTTATCCATCTTAACCCCTAGGCCCTCAGATTTAGACAGTGACCCCTAGGGTCATGGACGGGCCATTATGCTTCTGTATGCATAATATTCTTTCATACATGGAAATATGTGTACAATAAATTCTCATGCATAATGATTAAAATGAATTTTCTTCTATGATTAAATTTTTCCACCACAATTTCCCCCTTTTTATCATTCCTTGATAAACCATAAAATTAAAAATAGATAGATAATAGTAGTAAAAGAACAAATTCAAGTTATCACATCTTATGCTCTTCATTTCTGATTTTCGTATAAATTATCACTCTCTTGAATTTGTGAAAGAAGAAAGAAAACACTGTTTTTGTGGGTAAAGTCCCTTAAACTTAGCAAGCAAAACAGTTTTTTCAATCTCTTGGGGCCTTTCTAAAGGCTTCTCATTCCCAAATTTAAAAGTAGGAAAGTCACTTAATGCATTTCACTTCCGCTGGTTGTATCATCATCAAATGCATCTGGAGATTCCATCTGGTGTGACTGGAAAATACATTGCAGACACATCAATATCAGTACTACTATTTCAAGGATTGGCAACACAGTAAAACATAACCAATATCCCCATCCTTTCGGATTTGCTAACCACCCAAACCATTATTCGTCAGCTTTCTCAAGTTACGGCCACTCAAAGTTCGTTGTCATCCCGCTGATTGTCACTGTACAGTTCTCTACGGTTTCATTCTCGTCTTTTCACAGTGACTCTGAAGGGTTGGTGACCTTGTGTGAACTGATAACTGCACTTGTTTAAACAGGATTTCAGCATACACTGACATGTGCCTCTGGCTGGCTCCTTTCCTCTCTGTTCCTCCTCCTCCTCGATCGCTGGTGGGACTCTCCTGCAGTGGCTCGCGTGAACCCACGTTGCCCTCTCAGCTACCTTCACGGCCGTAAAAGTCGTCTGCAACAAAAGGTCCTAGCCACCTTTTCGCCTTCCAGCTCTTCCTTCTGTAGTCCCGTATCACCATGAAATCGCTTGGCTTGATGTCATGTAAAGGAGTCTCAGCAGGTTTCCCTGAGCAGCCTTTACCTGCACACAGACCTTAGACAACAGTAATTTACAATTCTATTGATGGAAGCTGTTGGTTACCCCCTTCCATTCCCATGAATGGTGGTCTTCCAAAAAACAGGCTCAGATTTGCTCTAGGCCTTTTCTCGTTCACATGTACATCAATACGCATCAAGATGCGAAAATTTTCAGCGAATGCTGTAAACCACGAATTTAGCATAATGAGCGAAAAAATCGTCAGAGTAAACAAGGCTTGCCATCACCACTCGTCCAGACGCCATTTTGCACAGTGCAGCCACGCTGTTCCCATCGCTGCTTTTCTGGCCTTGAGTCGAAAGACTGCATAGTCTGTAAAGAAGACAAAGCATTCGTGTTTATTTCAGATACTAAAAGACATTCTGGTTCTTTTGTCTGCTGCGGCCTTCGCAGCAGCGTCTGCTCTCACGTTTCCTGTTGAAATAAAATCTTTGTTGTTAGTATGCGCTGCGCATATACAGATAGCAACCTGGCCAGGCAAGAGAATTGCGTCTAGCAGATTAGACACAAGAGAAGCATTTAGAATTGGGCGCCCATCAGATTTTAATAAATTTTCTGTTTCCACAGTGCCCCAAAATCATGCACAACTCCGAACGCATAACACGAATCTGTGTAGATTGTAACACTTTTACCCTCCATCAGCTTGCATGCTTCTGTCAGGGCTATGAGCTCCAGTTCTAACCAGAAAGTTTCCCAAAACATACTGAAAATATCCTATAAAATGAAAGACAAATCCATATTTCATATCTGAAAGCCGGGCTAAGTGAGCAAGCACTGTTACTGCACTCCTGTCATATTAGGGGTGTGTGATACCCCCAAAATCCAAAACACCCGACAACTTGTCGCTATTAAATGTTTAGCGACACATCACACATCCCTAGGCCAGACCCTCAGTCACTCCTCAGAGACCAAATACATGAAGAAACAGCAAAAATAAGTAAGATAGATAATCCATCTAAGCACTTTAAGTCTCTACATAAAACATCCTTCAGTTTTACAGTCTACATACATATAGCATGTACCACCTTAATTACTTCACATCTAATACCTTTCTTCTTCAAAAATTGAAAATAAAAGAAAACATTCATATCATCCATCTCAATCATTATTTCCACCAAAACATAGACTTACTCAAGAACCCTTTTGTTAAACTTACTATTTCCAACAGACCCATTTTCAGTCATCATAGCCCACATAATATTTAACTTCAATCAGCTCGTTCATTCATCTTTATCTTGTGACATTATGCTTAAATCATACCCAATTCTTTATCAAAATCACACTCATTCCAGAGGTTAATAACTCCATACACACTAAACACATAAATATGAATTGCTCATTTTCAAATTTTCCTTTTAGTTTAAACACTATAAATTATTTAAACCTAGCTTTTACATGGTCTCTTAACCAATTTCAAATCACGTCTGTTCATTATTAATTTGTCTCTACAAAAGTCAGCTGGTTTGTTTTGGTTCTGATATCATTGCTTTGTTTCGTTTCAGCTTTAGCAAGGTGATAACCGACAGAGTACAACCCCTGCTTCCACTCAAGCAGTCTCTCTCTCTCTCTCTCTCTTACACAAATAATCTTTTCAACAGCCTCCTAAGACTCTAACTCAGACAAACTATAACATTAAATTCATTGACCTTTAATCCTTCACAAAGTTTAGAAATTTAATTTTTTAACTTTCAAATTAGAACTATTATAATCATCTCAAATAAATTATGCTATGAAAATGTTTTAAATGATCTTTGGTTTAAATACCTTTGTTATCCAGACCTTCTCTTTAAACTTCAAAAGCTGTCCTCATCTTTAGTCGCCACCATGTCCCATGTCATATCTAATGACCTGCAGGAGTAAAAGTCATAATAACATTAGTTCCTGATCACACGGTTTTACTGATACAAATTAATACATTTTGTTCTGGTCTCCACAAAAGTTAATGACAACGCCCTCAGTCTCAGCCGGCTCTTGAAAGCCCTTTCCCATCATAACTCTTTTCCTCAGGGTGTTCCCTGGTATTCAAAAACAAGCTATTCAATGAATGCGGGTTTTTTTTTTTTGGGAGGGGGGGGGGGGGGGGTGAGTGGTATGGAGGAACATTTCTTGGGTAGACTGCTGGATATCTCACAGCTCTCCCCTGATGATGCTGCTGGCCTCACAGACATCTGCTTCACACACATACACACCTCATAAAACACCCCCCTTTAGGAGGTGCCCAGTGATGGCGGTAACCCCCTGCCTTAGGTTGCCCCCCATCTGGCCAAAAGAGGATCTTACCCGTCTCTGGGAAATCACCTCATGCACACTGGTAACCGCTCTTGCAATTACAAGATCTTTGACTATCTCTATAACCCAAGCCATCGGTTCTGTACATGGTGGAGGCTAAGATCAGACAAAGATGTTACTGGTCATGGAATAAATTAGTCAAAAATTTCTGTTTTAAAAAAAAAACATCTTATACCTTTTTAGACACTTTGTTTTACCTAAAACATGTCTTATTGCCCTCTTAATGGCACTCTTTTCTTTTAACAAATCACTTCAACAGCTGATGCCCTGTGCTTTTACTTCAAATATCTTATCACCTATGACACAGACTCAGATATCAGCTTTGAGCTGGTTTCAAATGAGAGAGAGACTCTGAGGCATTCCGGACTTGTACTGCTTTTTCATAAACTTTTACCTTCTCGCTCTAGCTCAGCCTAAGACTTGGCTAGAAATTAAATTTGTTTTCAAATAAACATCAGACATTATCCTTTTAACTCTATCCTTTGCCAGAAATGACATTTTCAAATAATCACAATTTTATATTTGTCTTTTGCCCATACAATAAATTTAGAAACTTCAAACTTTCATCCAAATTGAGTCTGTTACACTTTTCATTACAGCCACCGCACCAGACATGACGTGGTGGGGCCGGATTCAGATAAGCGAATTGTTTTATTACAGCTCAGCACTTATATTTTTAAACCAAAACATCATCTTAGAAGGTTTTTCAACTTACCAACAGTGTTTTTACCAACATTCAGTCCAGTTAGAGGAACAGGAACAACTTTCTCATAAATTTGTAATTTAAACCCTCTACGTAACTATTTGTATATCCTTTGCAACTCACATGTTTTATCGTCATTGTCTTTAATTTTACCCTCATAATTTAAATTAAAATTATCATAGATCTTTCCTTCAAAAAAAATTATTAAAGACCTCAATTTATTGCCAATTGTTATCTCATTAGTTTCTTAGAGTGTAAGTCTCTTTGTTTCTTGGTTTTTACTTGCTTTCGTCTACAAAATCTAGCTAAGTGGCCTGATCTTACACAATTTCTACACCTTATGGGTGAGCGGACATAGTTACGTGCAAAGTGGCCCTGCTGACCACAATTGAAACACTCTCTGTTATTCAGCAACCGGCATGTTTCAGTCTGGTTCCCAGTCTGTAAGGCGGTACCTAAAGCGGCAGACACTTGGACAGTCTGAGAAGAGAGCTCGGGGTCCAATAAAACAGACAATGGCTTGCTATTCATGGCTCTATCTGCTGTTTCAAAAACATCACTTTTAGTTACCCAATTGTGTATCTCAGTTACTTCTGGGATTTTTCTTAATGGCACACCACCCATTTTACAAAAAAAAATTAATAAACACAAACAGCTAGAAATTTGAATTTCTCTGGTTCTCTCTTTGTTTGTAGCCAGTCAAGTTGCTGATTAACTTTGCAATTAGAATTAAAACCTTTTCTGCCCATTTCCTTGAGTCCTGCAAATTTCATTGAAGTGAGGGCTTCAGAGCAGAGCTGATTTATCTCCCCTCTTCAGCTGACTCTTTCACCACTTTCAGTCTGGTGACACTCAGCGTTCCCTCTTTTGGGAAATCACAATATTTAATTAACTTCTCTATACCTTGCATGCATTTTTGGCCATATAATTTTCACATTTGACAAAATACCAGTGTATCATATTCAGCTAGCTTGCTTTGGGACTTCCCCATACTGGCAGTCTGTCTCTGTGGCTGTTCACGCGCGCACGCTAATAATCTGTTGGACGTCTCTCTTCAGATCTGATCCTTCACCCAGGACCAGTAGGTTGGGCACTCGCAATAGCGCCCTATTTCTACTCTTTTTAACCCAAGATAGACGGGTGGACGCTCGCAATAGCGTCCTTTAATTAATAGCCCACGTGATTTCAGCCTTTTTTTCTACCTCGTAAAAAGCATCAATTCACGCCGCTTAGCACACGTGATTTCAGTCTTTTTTTCTACCTCATAAAAAACCAATCACGCTGCTTTCGCCACAGAGTCAGGCTCCACTATGGTTTATCCCCCCAATTTTCAAATTTCAATTTAACCAAATTCTATTTCTCAAAATTCTTCCGCGAATTTTAAGTTTGTCTCTTACCAGAAGCGTCCCGTTGCCACCATGGGTTCGTTTTCTCTGATTCCAGTGGTCGGACCCCCTGGACCCCCCTGAGCGGTCGGCCCCTCTCCCTCAATCTGTCGGGGTAGGGCTGTGACTCTAACGTCCAGGATGATCAGTCACCGTCCGCTCCTGGGGTCCAGAAGGCACATCCAAGGAATCCCACTCTTCTGACACCAAAATGTTGTGGCAGTTTTTTGATCAACTCTGAATAAGAGACAAATCTTAGTAAATTTAATAAATGGTTTATTTCCTTTGCAAAGGGAGCCAACAGTCGGCAGCCATCTCAACGTCTGCAGAGTGTTCACTGACACACAAAACAATCCTTTCCATTCTTATACTTCCCCTGACCTCCAAGGTCAGCACCTCTGTAATTTTCCACACACATGGTAAAAGTCGGATCACATACACAAATAACCCCATGTTTTATCCATCTTAACCCCTAGGTCCTCAGATTTAGACAGTGACCCCTAGGGTCATGGACGGGCCATTATGCTTCTCTGTATGCATAATATTCTTTCATACATGGAAATATGTGTACAATAAATTCTCATGCATAATGATTAAATGAATTTTCTTCTATGATTACATTTTTCCACCACATGGCCAAGACCTTAGCGCGCACCGGACGCACATGACCCTGCCCAACTACCTTCCCCAAATAGGTCACAGTCGCCTTGGCAAACTCACACTTTGCCAAGTTGACCGTGAGCCTAGCCTCTGCCAAACGCTCAAACAGTGCTTGGATGCGTAAAAGATGCTGCTCCCACGTGTCACTATATACAACCACATCATCTAAATAGACAGCACAACCATTTAAACCAGAGGTTACATGATTCATCAAGCGTTGAAAAGTAGCAGGCGCTACTAAGGCCAAAGCTCATTACAGAATAAGAATATAGCCCAGAAGGGGTAATGAATGAGGCAATCTCCTGTGCACGAGCGGTTTAAGGCACTTGCCAATATCCTTTCAATAAATCAAATTTACTGACATGCATCGCAGAACCGACAGAATCTACACGATCTTCCATTCGGGGCAATGGAAAAGAATCTGGTTTTGTTATGTTATTCACCTTTCGGTAGTCAGTACAGAAACAGTATGATCCATCTGGCTTTCCCACCAGTAAACAAGGTGATGTCCAGCTTGAAAATGAAGGTTTAGCGATGTTATTTTCGACCATATACTTAATTTCAGACTCAAGATGATGTTGTTTATCCAAAGAAACACGATAAAAATGCTGGCGTATTGGTTTTACGTTGCCAACATCTATATCATGCTCTATCAAATGAGTGCGTGAAGGTGAATCTGAAAACAACATGGGGAACTCTGAAATCAAAGCTAACAATTCAGCTCTCTGGTGAAGAGGCAAATGTTATACAAAATCCTCCAAGTTATTAAGTGTTTCAGAGTTGTTAAGTCGGGGCTGCAACATGCAATCCTCAGGTACTTTAACGTCCTCAGCAACTTCCATCATAGATGAAGCTACAGGAGCCTTCTCTGACACCAAAGAACGGGAATAAAAGGGTTTTAACAAGTTAACATGGCACAACTGTGTGCGTCTTTTCCGCTCAGGTGTTGAGATCAAGTAATTTTGGTCGGAAACTTGACGTACCACCGTATATGGACCTAAAAACTTTGCACAGAAAGGAGAAGCAGGAAGAGGCAACAGGGCCAACACCAGACTGAGTGCATCGATCAAACAGACTCTTCATCTTCTTTTGTTTAACAAATTGTCCTTAGCCATTTGACCAGCTAAGAATAAACAACATCTAAAGCCATCGACATACTGTAACAAACTCTGAGGTGGATCAGGCCCCCCTTTTAGTCCATCATGGAGAACAGCCAGTGGTCCACGCACTTTATGACCAAAGACCAACTCATTTGGACTAAAACCTAGACTGTCCTGAACCACCTCACGAGCTGCCAACTATACCCATGGCAAACAATCCTCCCAGCCACGCTTTAATTCCACACAATAAGCCCACAGCAAAGACTTCAATGTCTGGTGGAAGCGTTCCAGAGCTCCCTGGCTCTGTGGATGGTAAGCACTAGAATGGTTGCAATTCACCCCAAGCTGCCGCAAGACTTCCTGAAACATATGAAAAGTAAAATTTGATCCCTTGTCGCTTTGAACAACCCTAGGAATCCCAAACAGAAATAAATTGTGTCAAAGCTTTAACAATAGAACGAGTAGTGATTGAGCGAAGAGGATAGGCAGCGGGGTATCTAGTACTCTGGCACATTATTGTAAGAAGATACGCATTTCCTGATTTAGATGGTAACGGACCCACACAGTCTACAATCAGATGCTGAAATGGGGGTTTAATCGCTGGTATTAGTATTTATTTTTAAAAATTCAGATTTAGAACGGTTCATTTTTGCTTTAAGAGCTGGACAATCTTTTTTCCAGTGTCCTTTATTCAAACAATAAGCACACTGATCACTTTTATCAACCAAACTTCTTGGCTTTTTCTCAAGTTTCACATTACCAGGCAAAAAAGAACGAGTCTTCATAGGAGCACTCTCCACAGAGCTATTTAAATGACGCCAATGATTTTTTTTACATCTCTATGAGTCAAAACATATTCATCAGCAAGGACAGCAGCGGCCTCTGCATTCTGAATATTACACTCCGTTATGAAAACAGCCACATTTTCAGGTAAGGTGTTTTTAAATTGTTCCAACAGTAACAATTCATAGAGCGAATCAAAATCATTTGCTTGTGAAACAGAGCACCAACGGTCAAACTGAATCCTTAGCTCTCTTGCGAATTCAGTAAAAGACTGCTGCATACCTTTTCGTACAGTCCAAAACTGTTGCCTCTAAGCTTCCGGAACTAACTCATACACCATCAGCACCACGTCTTTTACCTCACTATAAATTTGACTGTCCCATACACTAAGAGTGGAGTAGGCTTTTTGAGCTTTACCACAAAACACACACTGTAAAAGTAGCATTTTCTCACAATCTTCCCACCCCATAAGATCTGCCAACCGCTCAAACAAAGTAAAGAAAGTATCTAAATCGTCCTCATAAAATTTTGGCACGAGGTTAAGAGAACGATAAACATCAAAAACTTTTGGAGCTGGACTAACTATTGGGGCCTGCAAACTCTCAGAGTGGTATCCCAACTTACCTTCTCTAATCAGAGCAAACCTTTGAGCCTCAATATCCAACTTACGCATCTCAACTTCTTGACTTATTCTACTTTTCTCCAATTCCAAGAGCAACAATTCCTTCTGCTCTTCAAACGACAGAGATAGTGGCGTATGAACAGGAACATTCTTTTCTCCTTGATCCTGATCTCCAGTAACACTTAAAGGTCTCTCTGATTCAGATACAAGAATACCCAAATCAATAAGAGCAGCTTTAACAACAAATCCCACTCCCTCCTTTAAACTCTTTTCTTTAGTGGTAAGACTGATTTCATACTTTTCTGCTACTTCCAATAACTTTTGTAGAAAGCTTATTAAAGCTCTCCTCAGTGGGATGCTCAAAAAACTCATCTAATAGCGTAGTCATTTTAAAAAGCACAATTACCAACCTCTAGAATATCAATTTTATTCTCTCATTCTTCTCACATTTAGTGACCTTCCTCACTACCTACACACAACACTACCTCAACCCTAAGCTTCGTGCTTCCACCAAGAGCTAAGTGACTTTAAGCACTCTAATACCGTCAGTACAGACCTCTCTCGGCTAAACCAGAGAGAGACTGTAACAGCGGCAGTGCCCTCAGCCCAGCGTCAGCACAAAAACAACCAACTAAAATAATAAAGAGTCAACGCAAGCGTTGCTTCAGCCTAACAAGGGAAAAGTCACCAATATGAGAAGACATCAATTTAACCTTACTATAATCTCACGCAAATTTAACGGAGACTAACAAACAACGTACATATGCCACGCAAAAAGGTATTATAAACAACCTTAATTCATGTACGACAATACCAGATCTCAACTGCCCTTATCAGTCTAACAAACAAATGCCAAACAAGAGTAAAACATGTTTACCTCCACAGCACTTCTATATCGCATTCCAAATGTAGGTAAGGTTAAAGTTTAACTCACCTACCTCACTTTCCTCTCATATCAAGTGGATGAGTGACGAACATTTGCGATAAACAATTGAAAAAGAGCAGTGACTATCCAACTTACACATCGATCTGTTGGCACATTCACCTGCAAACAGCTGAGCTGCTGAAAACACCAACAGGTGTTTCTAATTAGGCTACCAACGCGTCTTACAACACACATACAAAATCAACCAAACGCATAAATGTCTATCACGCGAAACAAGCAGACATAAAAGTCTCTTATTACATGAACTACAAAGATAAAGAGAAAAAAAAATCTATCCGAAAAATATCTTCTCTAAAAAAAAAGAAAGGACGAGCCCCCATTTTGTTACGACCGGCTCATGGCCGCAACAATAAAGGGAATTCAAAACAAAATATCGATATAATGAATAAGATTTATTACATAATTCTAGGGGTTTCACAAATTCGCCATTTGAACAGTCCCAAAATGCCGACAGACGATAGATCCTATTTAAGCGAGGAAACGAGAGGCCGGCCGGAGATGATGTCACCTCTCCGTACCACACCCATGCACAGAACCGAAACACGTATATCTCCACCTCCTAATTTGAATCAGGTGTTCCACATCTCTGCTGCCACCTACAAAACAAGGAAAAACAAAACCAACGAATACAAAGAAAAACACACCCACACCCATAACAGTGTGCGCTACGATTTCACACAGACAGGCACTTGGTATTATGGCGGCATGGGTATTGAGTTCCCGCAGCGGTTTGACGCAGCGCGAGTTCCCTTGAAAGGGAACATCTCAGGTTACGTATGTAACCGTGGTTCCCTGAGAGGGAACGAGAAGCTGCGCCGCTTTGCCATATTCCCAGCATGCCTGTGACCGACTTGCTTCGACCTATTAGAAGCTAACACTGTTTGGTTCAGGGGTGCTTTATAGTTTCCTGGTCAATGACGTCACCCGCCTATGATGTTCTGTCACGCCATTGGACTGATTTCACATGTGCTTCACGACGCAATCACGCAGAGGCGTTCCCGCAGCGCTTTGACGCAGCGTCTCGTTCCCTCTCAGGGAACCAAGGTTATACACAAAACCTGAGACGTTTTATTTTACCATGCAAACAACTTTACACTCTTTTCAACTTTGTATGTGTTTTGGCTGTTCATTTACATTACATCAGTGTTTTGGGGCCTGAAAAAGCCAACTTAAAAAAAAAAAGAGGTTTGAACTGGCTTTTTTTTTTAATATACTGTTATCTGTGGTCAACTTATGACGTTTGTGTGGTTTTTACATTCAAAAACATCATAATGAATAAGTAATAGGCTATTTTCTACCCTGCTTTTGAGCCTAGCTCTTGGAACGCTCTGTTTTTAGTTAGACACGTACACATAATCAGTAGATAGCAAACGATCTGTAACAATGCAATACTATCACATATAAAAAACATTTTTTACTCCCATAAGTGTGTTGCACCATTCTTGTCGGATCCAATATAGAAGGTACAGCATCATTTTTTAATCTCATTCTGTCTGCAAACCCAGTCTCTTGTTTACAAACGAATCTGCGGAGAAATGAAGCGAACAAATGTGCAATGTCTTACCCACGTGAGCTGGATCTTTTTTAAAAATAAAGTTCAACCGCATTTCTAATATTGGAATCCGAAGGAAGCTTATGCAGCGACTGTGTTCTTCCACAACCAGGCACTGCACAATATTTTGTAATCTTCAATGGCATGTTTATTGCTTGGTAGCCCGATCCGGTTTAGCTCCACGTAGGCCTATGTTATTTATGTTACATGTCATGCGCGAATCGGTGGGCGGGGCTACAGAATTAGGCTTCTTCTTCTGTTGAGGCGGCGTTTCACTGCTCTCTGACGTCACAGGGAAGCAAATTCGCAGATTGATCGTTTGATGAGCTAGCTGTCAATAAAAGCTTTTCTTTGACTAACAAGGAAGTTTTTTTAGCTCTGAAACTTACAGGATATTCTTATATTACGATGACCTTTTATATATCAAAATCTCAAGGGAAAGTTGATTTCTCAATTCATGACCCCTTTAAAGTGCAAGTTTTTGAAAGCGATACCGTTATGGTCTCCATGTAAACAACAAAAACGCAAATTCATGAAAACAGTGACATCATGTGCATGCGTATTACATGTTCAGTCTATAGATGCGTAGTGTTTCTTTACAAAGTGATATCACCAACTACTGGCCTGGCATGCACTGTATAATACAGCGTTTTTAGTCGTTTTCATGGATCTGTGAATGGGGATTGTTTTGACAATGTTGTCTTCTGTATGTGAATTTAGCACACTGTTGTTATGTAAACGTACCCTTAGGCAATGTACCCCCCTGCATTTTAGTCAGACATTTACACCTGAAACATTGGTTTAAAATGAACAAATGAGGAAAGACTAATACCAAAGCAAAACCTGATAGGCAGATAAACAGATAAACAACTATAAATTGACATGGCCTGACATTATATATATATATATATATTCCTTAGGTAATATTGTTCTGTACTAGAGACATGCCATTTTGTCTGTGTAATTGCTTCTGTCAAGACATAAATTAAAGTAGCAAAGAAAGCAAGAGTAATAATAATACCTTTGTATTCCCACTGCATATATCTTGTAATCTGTGTTGTTCCTCCACTTTAAACACATTCAATATGTCAAAGTCAATTCAATTTACATTAGTTTATTTGCTCTTGGCAGACTTCAAAGAAGTGCATACATTTTGTTTTAGTTATAGTAGGATAGTAAAAGATAGTAGTCAAGCAAAGAAAGGTTCCAATAAGAACACAGTTACAAACACAATATCAATCAAGCCTGAATTTTTCATTTTATTTTCATTTACACAATTTCATTTGAATTGGTTAGTTACTGATGAAATGTTGTTTTCCCATATTAGGCCCAACCAGGGTTGAGATCACTATAGGCAGTGCCTAAAGGTCACTTTACAGAGCGTGATTAACAAAATAGGAAAACAGAAGGATAATCAATTCATTACAGAATAAGACAAAAGTCACGCCCGATCTAAGGGAAAGGACGCAACATGAAAGAGTATTTATTTATATTGCTGCTAAAATAGCAGCATCCATTTTTTCCCGTCATCCTTTGGCTAACAACGTACAGAGTTAATAGAAAATTGGATGCTTGCCAGATTCGTGTCATGTGTGGCAGGTCTTAAAGTGACAGCAGCCTAAAAAACTGCTGTTATTAAGGACAAATATAGAAAAAAAGAAAATCACTCACTGCTCTTGACTGAATGACTTATTTTTAGCTTTAATAAGGATTAATCTATATTTAAATTATAATTTATGCAGTGAAGACAGTGAAGTGTTTGATAACTTTATTCAATTTCTGTATATATCCATACCTGTTACACCTAAAAATCTTAAAGCAACATTTACAAGGTTACATGGGTCAAAAACAACGACAACAATAACTTTGTGCGCATTTTGATGGGGCAAGTAAAAATCTAAACTAGTCTGACTGGGTCAATAGAAAAAATTGAGCCATGATATATTGAAGGGCATAGGTAAAAGTGACATTTATCGTAATGGGTTTATGTAAAGAATGTCACTTAAAATATTTTTTACACTTTTTTTTACAAAATTACACTTTTAGTGTAATATCTAGTGAGTGGCACTAAAAGTGCATTCTGTTTTATCAGAAAAAGATGAATGTGAATCTGGCAACATATTGGTTGTTATACATATTGCAGCAAATCCTAAATTAAATGTCTGATTATTGGCACTACAAGGTAAAAGCTTCAAGTTTCAAATTTGAAAAAAATATATTAAAAAAATACTACAAATGTGAGACGAAAAAAACCCCCTCAAAATGTATTGGTTTGTCTGAGTTTAGAAGACTGGAACTTTTGAAGGAGGACATTTGAAAGAAGACAAGATGATGCAATGTACAGTAGATCAAACCTGAGACTCAGGAGCTGGAGCATCAGAGACAATTGGAGAAAGAGGGCTGACAGAAAAATGAGGGTGGGAGAGTGTGGAAGGTCGAATTAGGAAATGTTCAGAGGAAGTGTTGCTTAGTAATATTTCCTGCCTTGTCATTTGAAGAGAAGTTATGCCATCAATTACACCTAAATTTTCTACAGGATTACTTCTAATAAAGATGCTTAAAACCCTTCAAAATTGACCTGAGGAGGAAGGAGAACCAAAATCAATACAGCAAACCAATATAAGCAATTAAAATTATTGCTCTTAGTTCTGAGAGATGCAAAAAAACTAAACAAAAAAAGTAGTGCAGAGATCTCAGGTTATAAAAAAATGGAGGTGGGTAATGGAAATAGCCACAAAAGTGCAGGCAGTCTCAGATGCATCTACATTTTGTCTTTTCACGATTAAAGTGTAAATATGACATTTAGTTTTGAATTTACAATCTATATTATTTCTTTGAATTAAATAATTAATAATACCTAATTTACAAAAAAAAAAAAAAAAAAAAAATCTTGTTAGTCTTGCTATACAAAAATTGTGCAGTGTTTTAAACATACATTATTTTCTTATTACCAATGTTATCACAGATGTTACCTGTCCTCTACTATGATAAACAGTGTTATAGGACAGATGGTGAATTGACTTGACTCTCCAACAGAGAACCTGGGCTATATTAGAAATCTCACACAGATCTCTATATGAGCTATTGTGAAAGACATTTTCTGATTGATCTCTGATATGTCACTATCCTGACTGAGCATTCTTCCACTGCACCACTTCTTCATTCAAATATGAATATTATGTCATCATTTACTCAAAAAACACCAAATTCACTAAAAATAAGGTTTGCCGCCAAACTTCATTTCGATGTAAGTTTGAATATGCAGAAGTGCAAATGGAACGCACTGCAGCAGTGAGGAGGACATTTTCAGTGTCTGGCCACATCTGTTGAGTGGGCAAAGAATGCAAACTGCCAGGTTTCTAGTCCAATGCAATGGACAATAACACTTGTCATAGAACTTTAGCAAACAAAGGCCTACAGTGTCACATGCCTGCATGGTGCTCATTATTTCTAACACCCTTCTCATTTAGCCCAGCTGGCAGTCATCAGTCCAAATACCCCAATCAGTATTTCCTTCTGTTTACTATGGATGAGTCTTCACCACAGAGACACTGAGAAAGACAGCAGTCTCAAGCCAGCCATCACTTAGAATTTAGCGATTTGACTAGAGCAAAAATGTATATGGAAAGGTGGCAGTATGGGGTGGGTGATTTTGCATAAATCTTATATAATGTCATGAGAAATCACGGTATTTTTTTAATCAATTTTATATTACAACAGTGATAAACAGTATATTATAGCTAATGTAGATTTTATCAAATGTAGTACTTCATCACATTTAACAATTTTCTTTTTTATTTGGAAATGATAGCTTTAGCGTAAGTTCTACCAGGAAGACTCTAATGCCACATCATTCATTCATGACTATTAGGTCTGGCCAATCACTGCTTGACACTTGGAGTATATAAGTACTGAACTCTCTGTTTTATATTTCCCCTTCCCAGTCTGGGAAATTCACTTAAATTTTATCTTTATCGTAGTCCATTAAATGACTGACATATTCTAATTTAAAATTAAGCATCTGTGAATGATTGCGTAAACATGCTAGAGGGGCGTGGTTTGCAGAACTTTGCACACTGGATGAGAAGCACCACGTCTTTAAAATAAGAAAACATGGCAGAATCCTCCATTATCATGTATTTTAATTGTACCAAATCCTTCCCAGACAGCATGGTAACATTGATACAATGTTGAGTTTTGATCCAAACCATCATTTTGGTTGAGATTGACATTTCAATGTTTAAAGTGTGTTGGATCAGCACTGAAATTGTGATGAAAGTCGACAGCACATCTTAAAAAATGGATCTTACTTTAGTAATGTTTATTGGGAAATTCCTGAATAAAGTTCTAACATCATTTAACAGATTTCTTGAAGTGCAAGAGACATGAACATGAGCAAGAATATCACACTGCACACACAGCCCATGTCTTCATCCATCAGTGCTTGCAGAGCACATTGCTCCTTTAGTAGGAGTGAAGGAAGGTGAAGATGGACAATTTAAAAAATGAGAAGCACCCTCCTGATAATGCTGACATTGATTATACATTGAGTTATTGTCGACAGCATAATCACCTGACCTGTGCCTTATCTCCTGCTCCCTTAATTACTAATCAGGTAATTATTCATATTCCTGAATCACTATTAAATTTAGGGAATATAACTGATCTCCGTTCAGTTTAGCCTGTTTCCACTGAAACACAAATTATAAAAAAAATGTCTTGTTTATTGAGAAAGTGACTGACATGGCTATTTTGTGATATTTAAAGAGATTAAGGTCTACATAAAGTGTCTGACCGGACTAGCATGTGTTGACCCCTGAGCAACGCTTGGAAGCGGTGCATGGCGAACCGTACTGCCAGCAACTCGAGGCAATTGACATGCAAGAGGCGCTGGGGTCCTGTCCAAGAGCTCGCGGCAGCATGTCCATTGCACATGGCACCCCAGCCCGTGGCAGAGGCTGACTGATCTGTTGATACAACAATATGCCTGAAAACTCGTTCTAAGGGAACTTCGGCCCAAACTTCGGTTTGACCACGGGGTGAAGGTCTGTAGGCAGGCCCGAGTCACTGGGACCCGGAGCGTGCCTGTCTGCCATGCCCATCTCATCTATGCCCCAGGAGCCTCTGAAATAACATCAGTGGAACCGCACTCTTGCTCTCGATTTGACGGAGGCAAGTCAGCAGTGACTGCGTGCGCGCGCGCTCGTAAGCTGCGCGTACATGGCGACCGAGTTGATTTCCATACCGAGAAAAGAGATCCTCTGGACTGGGGAGAGTTTGCTCTTTTCCCAGTTGACCCGAAGGCCCAGACGGGCGAGGTGCTGGAGCACCAGATCTCTGTGTTTGCACACCTGCTCTCGAGAGTGACTCAGAATCAGCCAGTCATCGAGATAGTTGTTGCCTGAGTGGCACAAGGGCTGCCTCGACGACCTTCGTGAAGACGCGAGGGGACAGAGCTAGCCCGAATGGGAGAACCGTGTACTGATATGCCCGCCCCTCGAAAGCAAACCGTAGGAACGGTCTGTGTCGAGGAAGGATGGAGACATGGAAGTATGCATCCTTCAGGTCGATCGCTGCAAACCAATCTGCTGGACGAACGCATTCGAAAAGGCGTTTGGCTGTCAACATCTTGAACGGAAGCCTGTGAAGGGATCGGTTCAAGACGTGCAGGTCCAGGATTGGCCGTAACCCCCCGGTTTTCTTGGGTACAATGAAGTAGGGGCTGTAGAAGCCGAACTTTGTTTTGGCTGGAGGGACAGTCTCGATCACACCCTTCGTCAGTAAGGTAGCAACCTCTGCACGCATGACAGGGGCATTGGGGCCCACCATGGTATAGCGGACTCCCCGGAAGCAGGGAGGAGACTGGGCGAACTGAATCGCATAGCCGAGCCTGATGGTCCTCGCGACCCAGCGGGACAGTCTGGGAAGCTCTAGCCAGGCTCCCAAGAACTGAACTAGCGGGGTCATGCGAACCACAGACGTACCCCGGGTGGGGCAGCGAGGCTGCGTGACTGGCCCAGACGTGGGAGGCGTAGTGTCCCGGTGTGGGGGCACGGTCATCTGCTGCGTCCTGACAGAGGAGACCAGGGAAGGACGTGCATTCCACTGGGGTCTGCTCTGAGAGGAGTCTGGCGCCAGAGGGGGATGAGAGTGGCGTGGCCCGGGGGCGGCGCACACTGCCATCTGCGGTCTCTGGGTGCTCAGGGATGGTGGTATGAGTTCTTTTTTTTTTAACCACAATAGGGTGCTGCTGACCCGGGGGCCAGCAGCGGAACAAAAGATTCTCCACCGGGTGAAGGAGTGGTCCTGCTACCATCTCCTGGAAAGAACTGCCCATCCCTGAACTGTCCGCATCAGGAGCGCCGCTTAGCCTGGCGCTTGGCAGACTGGGGCTCCTTCCTGCGGCGTCCTCTACGGCGCGGACCAGGTGAAGGCTGCTGCTGGGGCCGGGCGGCCCGCAGGAGGGCGCCCTCGGCGGCGAGCAGGCTGAGGCAACTGTGCCTGTGGCGGGGTGGAGGCAGCAGCTAGCCGCCGGGGCAGTATGTGCTTGATGGCCTCAGTCTGCTTCTGGGCGGCTGAGAACTGTTCTCAGTTCTCAACCGCGCCGCCAAAGAGCCCATCCTGGGATATGGGAGCGTCGAGGAAATGAGTTCGCTCGGCGTCCCGCATATCAGCCAGGTTGAGCCACAGGTGTCTCTCCTGGACCACGGCTGTGGACATCACCTGGCCCAGGGAGCGTGTTGTCACCTTCGTCGGACACGAGGTCGGTGGCGGTACACAGCTCATCTCTGAGCTCTGGGTCAGCTCTACCCTCGTGCATGTCCCTGAGCATCCTGGCCTGGTAGACCTGGAGGATGGTCATGGCATGCAAAGAGGTGGCGGCCTGCCCCGCAGCTCTGTAGGTCTTCGACACCAAGGTTGATGTGAACCTACAGGCTTTGGAGGGGTGCTTTGGGTCGCCACGCCATGTTGAAGCACTCTGTGGACACAGTTGCATCGCAACAGAGCGTTCAACCGGGGGGACCCCAGTGTACCCTTTAGCCGCGGCCCCATGGAGGACAGAGAAGGCGGAGGAGGCCACCAAACGGTCACGGGAAGACAGCGGGGACTTCCAGGACTGCGTGACCTCCTCATGCACCTCGGGGAAGAATGGAATTGGGGGCAGGGCCTGACAGGAGTCAGGGCGCGGCGCCCCCAAAAACCAATCATCCAGCCGCGAACGATCAGGACAGGGAGGAGGATTCCACTCTAGCCCGAGGCTCGCGGCTGCACGAGAAAGCATGGCTGTCAGCTCTGGGTCCAACTCGGACAATGCTGGCACACCCGAAGGCGGCAGCACAGCCGAATCATCATCCTCAGAGGACTCGAGCCCACCTTGAGATGCGGCGATCGACATCTCGTCGTCCTCCGGAGCGGCGAACGAAACACACGGGGCGGCAGGAGCCGGGGCCGCTGTTTCAGTCCGAGCGCTCGTGGGTAGCGGTGTGCTAGAGGGGGGCGTGGCCCGAGCAACTAGCGTCGGGGCTTTGTTCCACACCGTCACCCTCTGGTCACCCTGGCCACCAGCCAAAGTACCGCCTCGCGTAGAGACGGTAGATGGGGGTGTGGCAGAGGGGACTCTCGCTCCAGTTCATCGAGTCTCGACCGCAGCACCGCGATGGTCATGTTCCCGCAGTGGGAACATGACGCATCCACAAACGCTGCCTGAGCGTGCTGTAAGCCCAAACACGTCAGGCAGTGATTGTGCCCATCGGAAGGCGGCAGAGACCGACCGCACCCAGAAGTGCATGGGTGAGACATCTTTAAAAAGACGCGCCATGTGCAGGCTCTTTTTGTGAGAAGAAACTCCGCAGTAGTGCTGAAGCGCCCAGGGAAACACACACCAGCTATATACAGAATTTAACGGTACTATAATCATAGTTTGAATATTTTGTGTTGAGCAACTTTTTTTTTTAAGTGAATCATATTGTGATTAGTATATTAACATTCTTGAATGTGACTGTATGTATGACAACTGAATTGACTTTGAATTGAGGTTGTAATGCTTTTGTCCTATTTTTCCCCCTTTCTTTTTTAAAGAAGGATCTTTTATATATTTTTTGTCACTGGTTGTGGTAAACTGTTAAACAAAATAAATTGACTCAACTGCTGAGAAGGTGTCATTTATATTTTAAAAGGTTTTCTCCAAATTTGAAATGGTCCACTGAAGCGTAGTTGAAATATTAATGTTGTTTCAACATTAACTTGGTAAATCAGATGGCAACATTGTTTTATGTTGTCATTACATTTCAGTTGTAGTTTCAGTTTCAACAAAAGTGATCTAGAATCAACATCACATTGTAACATTGATCAAACAATATTACTATTGATTATTTTTGTTAATTTCAGTGTTGATTCAACATCAGTGATGTAGAATCCATCATAACGTAACGTTTTTCAACAATATTAGCATTGATTATTTTTGTTAATTTCAATATTTATTCAACATCAGTGATGTAGAATCCATCATAGTGTAATGTTGATTCAATAGCATTACCATTACCATTTTTATTTCACCATTGATTCAACATTAAACGTGATATTGAACTAACATCAGTTCATAATGTTGATTCAATGATATTACAATTGATTTTTTGTTGAAATCTCAACATTGTTTCAACAGTAACTGAGTGTGCAAAAGTGATGTTGAAAAAATATTCTGTAATGTTGAATCAATGATATTATCATTGATTTGTGGTTGAAATCTCAACATTGCTTCAACATTATCTGAGGGTGCAAAAGTGATGTTAAAAAAATATCACTTTGTAATGTTGAATCAATGGTATTATCATTGATTTGTGGTTGAAATCTCAACATTGTTTCAACAGTGCCAAAGAGCTCTTAAAACATGGTTGAAATCTCAACATTATTTCAATATTAACTGAGGGTGCAAAAATGATGTTGAAAAAATATAACTTTGTAATGTTGAATCAATATTATTACCATTGATTTGTGGTTGAAATCTCAACATTGCTTCAACATTAACTGAGGGTGCAAGAGTGATGTTGAAAAAATATTCTGTAATGTTGAATCAATGATATTATCATTGATTTGTGGTTGAAATCTCAACATTGCTTCAACATTAACTGAGGGTGCAAGAGTGATGGTAAAGCAACATCACTTTGTAACGTTAAATCAATGTAATTGGCGTTGACGCATCAACACTGGCTCAACATTGTTTCAATTATTACATGCTATCTGGGATTGTTAATGTACATACATCAACCTAGTTTGTCAGACTGTACATTTTACATAATAGTCTGTAAGACTGTACATTTTAATATTAGAAACAGTACTAATTGTATTAGTTAGATGCCAGATATATTATAAATTCTTTTAAGATTAATTTATGACTATGGATAACAGTTTTTTTGTTTGTTTGTTTTTAGAATAGAGATCACAGTTATCCCATGATTCTGAAAACAAAACATTAGACATCCAATCAAAAAAATATGTAATTTACTTGAGGTTCTGACAAAATGTTAATGTTTAAATGAGTAAAATGTTATAAATGAGTCTATTAAAAAATATTTATTAATTTAAATGAATTCATTATGTGAACAATTGTTTGAAATGAATGAATGAAGACTTGTTTCGTCCAGAGTTTTTGAATGAATCTCTTGTATAAATGATTCAGTGTGTCACGGATTCAGCCAGAATGCCATCACCACCAGGTCCTTCAGCTCCACCTACTCGTTCACAATCACTGGAATATTAACCTGCCACACCCTCATCAAGCACCCTTTAATTCAATTCAAGTCACATTTATTTGTATAGTGCTTTTCACAATACATATCGTCTCAAAGCAGCTTTACAGAAAACGCATGTGCCTGCATTACAATTTAGAGTGATTTGTTATCAGAGGAGACTGTGTCCAAGTTATGGATTTCAGAAAATATACAAATCACACAGTTAGCTAACAATGTATGAATAAACAATGTAATAATTTAAGGCAGAAACAATGGGCTCATTGAAGTAAAGAATACATGTTGTTAATGATTAGGGTATATAGAAAAGGTTTGCTGGCGGTAGAGTTGGAGTCGTCTCTTCACAGGTGTTGGTCATCTGAAGTCTTCATGAGAGGTTGGATCCAGACTGGAGCTGACGAACTCTCTAGTTAAAATCTCTGGGCGTCCCAAGATAAAACAGAACATGAAAAAAATTAGCGTAGCTGCTGTTCAAAACATTAAGCAAAGACAATCATGTGCACTGATATAACTGGAGTACAAGGTTATGAGATGCATTATGTGAACGCTTGCGTGACGGAGTGGTAAAGGTTTCAGACACAAGAAATTTTGACTATGCCACCCTTGGGAATTTCACACAGGGAAATATAAATGACACCTAAAAGATTGTTATTAGGTCACACAGGTTCGACTCTCTTATATAAAAAGGTAGGCAGAAAACGTGGGTATCGTATAAAAAGTACAAAGTTTCATTAATACAAAGTTTAATTTAAAGAAAGAAGAAAATCATATTAAAATATCATCCTGTAGGATTTGAGGGCGCACTGGACACAAATCTTCCAGATGATTCGTTCAAACATAATTTTACTCAAAACTCAACTCAACACTCCCAAATCAACAATCTAGGGCCGTAAAATAAGTGGGCTCCATTCTGTCTGCGCCAACTAACAAAACCCCCCCAGCTAAGTACTTTATGGCCTTGCAAGCTTTGGGCCACACCAAGATAACGGCAGAGGTTGTTTAATCCCCAAGACAAAGAGCCAAAACAGATTCCCTTCTTCTCAACGACCTTTAAACGAACTCTGAGTGACACAGAGTCGAAATCCAGAAGAAAACCCACAGAGACTGTTTTTTACATATAAACGGCATCAAATCATTCAAAAAGGAAGATAGCCGGACTTACATTCCAACATCCTTCTACTGCATAATTCTATATCATGTCTATAACCAATACACATGACCATTATGCTTAAACTCAGTCACAATTCATGTAATTGTTGTAACTATGGAATGGCTGATTGAAAGTGTGCCTTGCTTGGTATTAGTATGATTGTATGCTCATAATTCAGAAGATGGCTTGATTGAAATCTGTGTAGAATGTATCGTGTTCTTATAATAAGAAAACATGTCTAAATGCACTCTCTGCTTAGAGCGGGAAGTTAGGAGACAACAGATAACAGGTAATTTATAATGAGGACCTCTGAACCAAAGATGATACCTAATTGCTCAGAACCCATCCTGGAGCATGGGCAGACATTTGAGTTTAAAATCTCAGAACACGAACAAAGAATCAGACAGAGTTTAGAAAAAGACGACAGATTACGACAGAGACAATGACATCACGAATAGATGATCAGACGAAGATGATAGAGGCAGATCAAGATCAGAGAAAATGGGTTAATTTCATTCAAGCCATCTAAATACTCTCGTCTCACTTTCCTTTCTTTTACTTAGTTTCTTTTCTTTCCGTTGAGTCTTGTGTTATAAGTTAAGTTTTGCCGCAAAGTTTCGATCAACGATCTACAGCAAAGCCTGCTTCAACTTCAAACAACATCCACAAGACTTTCCATCCATCCGCCAACACGCCACGTGATTGGCTTCCCAAGACGTCGATCAAAGACACGACAAAGCCGTCAGTGAATCAAAGAACCTGGGGAACCCCTCTGCAGCCAGGACCGAAAAGGGAATCCCCATTCAAAGAAGATACGAGACACAAACGCAAGTAACCTCCAGATTCTAACTGAACTGGTGCATTGATATCAAATTTAATAACCCCGCCTAAGAAATGATAGGAGGGTTAAATTAATGATCGATGGTTCGTTCAGGTCATGTGTTATAAATGCATATATTGCTAGAAACTTGGGATTTCATCATTTTACTCAAGACTCATTTTTTCCTCACTTTTCTTCTTTCTGCAACTCATGTGAATGTGTGTGTGCGTGTGTGTGTTTGTGTTAGATATTAGTTTTAGGTGTCAGAATAATCAATAAAGGCTCGTTTGTATTTAAAGATAAGTGTTCTTGTGTTATGTGCTTACGAATTTAATGTCTTAAACTGCTGATCTATGTTACCTGGCTATTAAATAGTGTTTCGCTATTGTTTGGATAGTAATATCCGCTGCAGAGTTGATAGTTACGGCCTGTTCAAATGAACGCTGGACGAGTCATTTTCTCGGCCGTAAAATCAGTGACTCTTTCAAAATTCCCTATGAATTAATTAATAATTTCCTTTGAGCTAAATAGACCTGTTTCCCTTATACATGTCCTACAATCCGTTGTACAAGGTAGCGTCTGACGGCTGACGGCTGTCTGCATGGCTGACAATGGTTTCAAATAAACAAAAATAACAAAGACACAACTCACAAAAATACAAAACAAACTACACAAACTTACAGGGCTGAGGTTCACCACAGGAGGAGTGATCACCAAGCTAGTTATCCAAAAGCACACTTTCAGGGGAGGAGCCGGATGTGATGCATCACAGGCCATAGCCAACCAGCTCTTAAATAGGAGGCACTCCTCGCTGATAGGTGCTCACAAATGTCAATCACCACCACTTAACTCATTCATTCGGTTACACTTGGCTAAAGAGATGCGTCTTTAATCTAGATTTAAACTGGGAGAGTGAGTCTGAGCCCCGAACATTATCAGGAAGGCTATTCCAGAGTTTAGGAGCCAAATGTGAAAACGCTCTCCCTCCTTTAGTGGACTTAGAAATCCTAGGTACTACCAGAAGTATAATAAAGTATTTCCAAAATTCTAAAGACACTGTTTTATTTAGCTGTGTATTTTGGGACAATGCAGCAAGCCCCACAGGATGGATAGGTGTGACGTGATGGGCGGACACTTGAAAGGCTACTACCCAATCACAACACTACAGCAGGAAGGCGGGAATTAGTAATCCCCTCCCCAACTGGAAGGAATAAAAGCTTTCCCAAGCGAACACACCCTTGTTCTGAGTTTCTGACCTGACGAGGGAAGGAACAAACAGCATGACCAAAGTTATACTCTTGCGAGTAAACCTTCACCTGCACGGACATTTAAGCAGCCCAACTGCTCCTGCTGAGGACTTCGGCTCTAGAAATCAACGCTTGACTTGCTTGACTCTTGCCGTTGTAACCTTCGTCTACAACGTCTACAAAGGATCCTGTGGATCGACCACTGCCTGAACTACAGTTCTCCGGATTACACAAGGACCAGCAGTGAACCCGCAGCACTTGGTGCAGCTCTGCAACTGTTGGAAAGCGATCCAGTCTACTTCCACTGTGAGCGGAAAGATATCAGTGGAAGACGTACCCAATCGCCGGACTGATCACCCGACCACGTGGAACGTAAATATAAGCTAACCAAACCCCTTCCAAAGGCCTTGGCATTAGGTTGTTGCTATATGAGATTTCTATTTGTGTAGAGACTGTTTATCTAGGGTTGTATACATTGTATATAGATAGATACATTAGACCCGTTATCTGTATTCATAGTAAATGCTTATTTACTATGAATACCAGCATCCAGAAAGACCACAATTGACTCCCATAAAGACTGCTAATTACCCATTCATTGCTTCGTCCAATCTGTTGCTCATCTACTTGCCATTTACTTTAACATCCATTTGTGTAGTGGTTTGTAGTTTCTGTTTGATTATTGATTCAATTTTCTTAGTAGTTTAGTCATTTTCCTTAGTAGTATTTAGTGAGTGTGATATTTTACTCTTGTATATCTTTTTGTAAATAAATTCATTTTATTGCAAACTGTGTCATTCTTGTGTTGATAATCAGAGGCTCTACAAGCTCGGCAGAATCTCACTAAATCCTTCAGATTGGTCAGATGATAAACTTCCTATAATTTATGTAATTATAATTCAGTCAACAATCTTCCATGATTGTTCTTTATTGTCAATGTGAAATTCCTTGGCTGGTGCTCCGTAATATAGGAAGGAATCATCTGACACTCTCACACTAACCTTAGGTGACGTGACTAAAAACACAATATTAATACTAAATATCAATATTAATATTTAAGACCATAAATCACTACATACAGGAGCTATACCGTTTAGGGCCTTATAGGTCAGTAGCAATATTTTATAATTTATATGGAACTTAATAGGTAACCAGTGTAGAGATGATAAAATTGGTGTTATATGATGATATTTTCTTGACCTAGTAAGAACTCTGGCAGTTGCATTTTGGACTAATTGTAACTTATTTATTGATGATGCAGGACAACCAGCTAGTAATACATTACAGTAATCCAGTCTAGAGGTCGTGAATGCATGAACTAACTTTTCTGCATTAGAGATAGATAACATGTTCCGTAGCTTAGCGATGTTTCTAATATAACACCCAGGTCTTTAACTGTAGAGGATGAAGTAATAGAATATCCTTCTAGATGCAAATTGTATTCTAAGAGATTTTGTGTACAGGTTTTTGGTCCAATAAGTAATACCTCAGTCTAATCTGAATTTAATAGGAGAAAATTACTGGTCATCCAATATTTTATATCTTTAACACTCAACTTGGATAATTCAGAGATTTCATCTGGTCATGCTGAAATATGGCATAACAGTGGAAACTAATTCCATGTTTTCTTATAATATTACCAAGTGGCAGCATATATATTGAGAATAGCAGAGGGCCTAACACAGATCCTTGCGGCACTCCATAATTTACAGACGTTATCGTAGCTTTTTCTCAGTTTAAATAGAGAAAATAGTAACCATCTGTTAGGTATGATCTAAACCACTTTAATGCCTGTCCCTGAATACCAATACCAATGTGTGCTTTAAAAGCACACAGCACACACTTACCTGTTGTCCGGTCTCATCAGTCTCTGCATGAGAATATACCTACCTGACTACCTACCTGTGATTACTTACCTTCTTTGCCTTCCTCCATCCATTGATCCTTCAGACTGTTCATCATCTGTGTACTCATCAACCATCCAGCAAAGAAACAAAGACTCCTCAGTCAAGTCTGACTGCTCATTGAACTGGTTAGGTTCATCACTTACCGGCCTGAATTATCTAAACTATCTGTAAATAAAAATCTATTCAGTTCATCTCTGTCTTACCTCCTGTTTTATGACAGAAGACCGGACCAACAACAAAGAGAATCATAATGGAAGCAAGAATCCATTCACTGAACCAGTTCAAACACTTCGACAATCACTACTTCCTCCTTCCACTCCTTCGGCAGTAGTCACATCAGCCAGTCCCATGGCCCAACCAGCGCCCTTCTCTGGAGTGGCGGAGTATTGCAGCAGATTCCTGTTGCAATGTTCACTGCTATTTGAAATGCAGGCTCACCGTTTCCAAACCGAAAAAGCTAAAATTGCCTACTTCGTATCGCTCCTGTCTGGACACGCCCTTCACTGGGCACAGACCATCTCGTATCAAGATGGCCCGCTCACTCGCTCCCTCGACAGCTTTCTCAGACACACAGTATCTCTGTTCATGATCAACTCTATCATCTTCGTCAAAGAAAATCATCAGTGGGCGATTACGCTGTTCAGTTCCACACCCTAGCGGCTGCTAGTTGGTGGAACGGGGCTGCTTTGAATACTGCCTTTCGACTGGGTCTTTCTCCAGATTGGAGACAGCAAATGGCGATCTACGATGATGCTAGGGGTCTAAAAAATCTGACTCAACGATCCATCCGTGTAGCCCAAAGCATTTCAACATCGGCACTGCAATCCTCTCCATTCATGCCATCAGCCGCTCCAACAGCACCTCCTAGCGATCCTATGCAGGTTGACTCATTTCATCTTACTAAAACCAAACGGCAACAATGAATTCACAACAATCTGTGCCAGTACTGCAGATCAAGTGGCCATCTCATCCCAGATCCCAGATCCCAGATCCCAGATCCAGTTCGTCCTCCTCGAACTGTGGTGAGTGAAGTTCAACTTCCCTTGATTGTTTCCACCTTAAAATGCATCTCAGTATCAGTGACTACTCCTCAATGTTCCATTACAGTTCAGGCCCTTATTGACTCAGGCTCAGCTGGGAATTTATTCTCAAAGGAACTTCTCAAACATCTCCAGATCAAGAAACTCCCCTGTTCACAAACCCTGAGAATCCACTCTATCCTGGATAAGCCACTAGGTCGAGGAATCATCACTCATTGTACACCACCCATCACGCTCTGTATTGGATACTGCATAGGGAGGAGATCTCACTTATGGTGCTGGAGGGCGCAACTGCAGACATCATCCTGGGGCGCCACTGGCTAGAGATTCACTCACCTACTGATTCCTAGTCTACGGGAGAGATAACTAAGTGGAGTGAGTATTACTTCGATCATTGTATACAACTTCCTCAGAAGAAATCTTCATTTCAACCTCCTGAATCTACTGTCAATCTCAGTTTCACCACTATTGAAAGTCCAGAAGTGCAGCTGGGTACTATGAGTACAGGCTATGCCGTACGGGCTGGCTAACTAACCTTCAGTCTTCCAAGGATCCATGGATGAGGTGTTCTGGGACATGCTCCAGAGATTTGTCATCATCTACATCGATGATATCCTCATCTACTCCCGAACATCGCCAGCACGTTGCGCAACTCGTCAGAGACTATCAACTCTACCTGAAGCTGGAGAAATGCGAGTTTCATCGCCTATCCGTCCACTTACTGGGTTACATCATCGACGGATGTGGCATCCAGATAGACCATGGGAAGGTACATGCCATCAGACACTGGCCACAACCCTCTTCCATCAAAGAAATTGCAACGGTTTCTAGGGGTTTGCCAATTTTTATTGCAAATAGATCACCAACTTAGGCCTGATTGCCTTTACCCTAAATCTCCTTGCTCCATAACCGGCCCAAGTCTCTGTATTGGAGTCCAGCTGCCACTGAAACTTTACAAGCTTAAAGAATCCTTTTGCACCACTCCAATCCTCAAACAAGCCCAGCTTTATCCATGTGCCTTCTTCTCTCTTGGAAACTGTCCCTGGTGGAGCAGAATTACAACATCTGCAACCATGAACTTCTCACTATCAAACTTGCTCTAGAGGAATGGTGACACTGACTGGAGGGAGCAAAACACCCGTTCCTGGTAATCACAGATCATCGTAACCTAGAATATCTACAGAATGCACACCGTCTGAATCCTCGCCAAGCCCAATGGGCTAGGGTTGGCTCGATACCACAATTTTGGCTTTGGTACGATACCAGAATCTAATACCTCAGTATCGATACTAAATCGATACCGTAGGTGACAAATAACCAGCCTCAAAAGATAAGTAAATTGAAACAATCTTACCAAAAACACTGCTTAAAACTTTGCAGTAACAAATGTGCAAACAAAATGTAAAAAAAAAAAAAAAAAAGACAGAAAGAAAGAAAGAAAGAAAGAAAGAAAGAAAGAAAAAGAAAGAAAGAAAGAAACCTACAGTCAGGGAAAATAGGTTAAATTTTGATTTTGGGGAAAAAAAAATAAAAAATCATAATTCACAAACAAAAAATATAAAAATGTAACAAAAAAACCTACAGGGAACGTACAGTAGACTTTGGAAAAAAATAAATAAAACGGAAATAAAACAATTAAAATAGGTTCATATCTTCATATCTTTTCAGTGTTTATCACATAGTGCAAACAAAATGTATCGAAATGTAACAACAACAAAAAACCTACAGAGAACATAGATTAAATTTTGATTTTGGAAAAAATAAATAATAAAACTAAAGTAATACAATTAAAATGGGTTAATATTTTCACATCTTTTCAGTCTTTATTTTTTGACAGCTTCTTTGCTAGCTGCAGATTTATACCGGTATTTATAATATATACCTGTATTTTTCCAGTAATGGTATACCGAGAATCCTTACGGTGGGCTTTCTTCTTCACACGTTCTTCACACCAAGGTGGATGCAAAGCAGACTCTCCTGATGTACCTCAACAACCTCCTGAGACCATTCTCCCTTGAGCCCTCTTCATGTGCCCAATTCAGATGGCTCTGGAGGAACAGATAACAGCTGCCACTAGAGAAGAAACTGCTCCGCCGGGAGGTCCTGAGGGTTGCACTTATGTACCATCCAGTCTGTGCATAACCCTCATGGATTCATGTTCACTCATCTCCGGGATCCAGGTAACCAGCAAACCCCCAAAAAGGGAGATATAGCTCAATAACATACACATTAGGGCAAAATACAGATCACAGGAGAAAGCATTTAAAACAAATGACCAACTAATCACTCTTATTAGTCAATCTACTATAAATATGCTTCCCCTTATGTGGCCACACTACATAGACCCCCCCCAGCCATCGGCGTCAGAGATCGTCCGAACCAGCGCTTCAAGTTAACCACATTTACAATGTCTGCTTTAGGTGGGTCACCCCAACGAACTGTGTAGTTTATTGGCCCCATTTTTTTCTTTTTTTCAGCTGGTCTCTTCCACTTGGGCGCTAGCTTAGCAGAGTATTTATTTGAGGCAGAAGAGAGAGGATGAGTTTTAATCCAGACTAGATCACCCAGCTGAAACTGCGCATCTTTCCATCGGGAATTGTAATATCTAGCTTGTCTGGCTTGCTGCACACCCACTCTGTGCTTTACCTCCTCTGCCATGATGTTCTGTCATTCCAATAGATTATATGAGGTTTGGTCTGGTGTGGGGGGTTTGAGGATTAACCTCTCCAGCGGTCCGAGAAGCTGCCTGCCAAGCATCAACTCTGCAGGTGTTATACCGGTGGTTTCTTGGTGTGCAGTATTAATAGCAAATCGTAACTCAGGTGACAACTGGTCCCAGGCTTGATGATATTGTCCCACATATGATGCAATCATGGTTTTTAATGTCCGGTTTATCCTCTCTGTCAGGTTTGTCTGAGGGTGACAACTGGTGGTGAGTTTTTGGATACTTCCCCAGGTTTAACATAACTCGGCCAGTATGTTGGAGGTTAATTGTGCTCCCCGGTCAGATATTAAGTATTTGGGTACCCAAATAGTAAAGACTTCTTACCTTAGAATTTTAACAATCTTCTGTGTCTTGCTATCCCTAAGGGGGAACATCTCTACCCATTTTGTGTAGTAATCAACTATCACGAGGAGGTAAGTGTTTTGTTTCTTACTGATAGGAAAGAGTTCCATTAAATCCATACCCAATGTATGACCCGGTTCTGTCACTTGCGTATGCTGTGGAAAGCCACTGGGTTTTGTGTTGTCATGTTTATATTTTTGACAGATATCGCATCCCTTGACATATTGCCAGACGTCTTTGCGGACCGTCAGCCACCAAGCCACCTCCAAGAGCCTCAGCAGGGTTTTTAGTCGACCCAGATGTCCTCCCAGGGGGTTGTCATGAAAATAGTGTAGAAATCCAGATATTAATGCCTGAGGAACAACCATTTGGAATTTGTCTCCGTTGTTCTTTACAGGTACCCGGCGATACAACACCCCTGGTGGACCTCGAAGGTAATCTGTTGGTCTTGTCCCTTCCTGTTTTTTGGGGTCTGACTTAAGGTGCGCAATGGTACTGTCACTACTTTGTGCTAGAGATATTTCCGCTAGTGTGTGAGGTATATCTGCTGAGCACTTAGACGTTATGGCCATACAGTGCGTATCTTCTCTCTCTCCAAAGACTCACAGGCTCTAGACAAGGCATCAGGACCCAGGTTGAGACATCCTTTCCTGTGATGTACTTGGAAGTTGAATTGCTGCAACCTAAGAGTCCACCGGGTCAGTCGAGAGGAGGTCTTGGGGCTATTGAAGGCCCATGTTAAAGCAGCATGATCGCTGTAAATGTCAAACTGCCACCCTTCAAGGTAATGGCTCCATTTTTCCACCGCCCAGACCACGGCCAGATACTCTTTTTCAGAGGTGGAGTAATTTAGTTCTGCTCCTCGTAATGTCCTAGATGCATAAGCTATTACTCTTTCCCCTTCAGGTGTTTGCTGGGTGAGAATGGCTCCCAAGCCTACGTCACTGGCATCTGTATGCACCTGAAAAGATTGGTTGAGGTCGGGCTGCATCAATACCGGAGGGTCTTGTAGCACCTGTTTGATGGTATCAAGGCTGGCTTGGCACTCAGGAGTCCAGTCCCATTTTACTCCCTTCTTTTTCAGGTGATTCAAAGGGGCAGTGATGTCAAATTGTGTCAATTTGTGGTATCACCCTGCTAATCCCAGGAAGCGTTGGAGAGCTTTAAGGTCTTTGGGAGGAGGATACTGGGCAACAGCCAGGGTCTTTTCAGTATCAACCTCCACTCCTTTCACTGAGACGATGTGGCAGAGGAACTTTAACTGTCTTTTAAAGAAGTGACACGTCTTCATGTTAAAGGTAAGAGATGCCTGGTCAAGTCTTTGCATTATGGAGTTCAGGTGTTTTATGTGTTCCTCTAATGATCGTGAATAGATGATAATATCATCTATGTATACGAAACAGAATTTTCCTCTCAATTCTGCCAGAAACTTCTCCATAAGCCTCTGGAAGGTGGCTGCGGCATTCCCGAGCCCATACGGCATGGAGCGGAATTGCAATAGCCCCTGGTTGGTGATGTAGGCTGTTTTTTCTTTGCTCCCTTCCTCCATATCCACCTGCCAATATCCTGACTGCAAATCCAATGTGCTGAACCAGGTGGCACCATCCAGGGATTCCAAGATGTCATGAATAAGCGGCATTGGATAAGCATCAGGTATGGTCTTGCTGTTGAGCCTCCTATAGTCCACGCAGAACCTGAGGATCCATCAGGTTTGGGGACCAGGACTACGGGTGATGACCATGGAGAGTAGGATGGCTCAATGATGTGGTCTTTTAGCATTTGGTCGACCTGATCGTCAATTATCTTTTTCTTGAAAGGTGAGACCCTGTATGCTCTAGATTTAATCAGCATTTCATCAGATAGGATGATTTTGTGATGTTACACTGATGTTTTACCCAGGACATTGGAGGTGGTACGAGGCCAGGTAGCCATCAGCTTCAGCAACTCCTCTTGATTGTCGGAGCCCCAGCTTGGAGAAACCTCAGTGTGCAGGGTAGTGAGTGGTGGTTCCCAGGTGTGAGGTAAGGCATAGTTAAGACTCACAGTGGCAGTATGGGATACTCTTTCACCCACCGGCGTTGTAGACAGCTCTGGATTAATCAGGGCTGTTAAGAAGGGGTAGTATATATATCCTTTCCCCATTTTCAGGCCATATCTACCTTGGCCGACATCCACAATGGCTTCAGCTGCTCTCGAGAAATCCAAGCCAGCTATAATGGGAAACGCCAGGTGATCATCCTTCATTATATAAGTCTCCACCCTGCATATTTTATCATGCAGATGGTTTTCTGGTTAATAAGTTGGTGCACTTTTCCATCGGCCATGATAAATCGTTGAGGGGAAAAGTGTCAGATGAAGCCTCTCCTCCTAGCTGTCTCCACAGGTTTTCCTGCATCAGTGTGTAAGTACTCCCTGTATCCACCACTGCCGTCACTTCTTTACCTTTTACTATTATCGGCACCAAGAGAAGATAATTTAGTGAGTGGGGTTGAGCTATAGAGAGTCCTGCCAGGCATTTGGAGATATGACGTTCAGGTGGTTTTTTATTGGTCTTTTCTTTACCATTCTGACTGCCCACTTTCTGCCAGTAATCCTTCACCCCCATACAATCCTTCTCCACCATAGAGCCCACTTTCACCAACTGTTCTACCGTTTTCACCGTCCCTCTTAGGCATCCCGCGACCCTGGGGTTAATGCTGTTAAGGATGCGGCTCACTATCTCTTCCTCTGTAATATTAGGCTTCCACTAGAGGCAGAGTGCCCAGTAATCATAGGCAAAATCTCTCAGTCGTTGATGTGGCTGCTGAACCTGAGACCTCAGCTTATCTTCCACTTCCATGAGGTAATCATCTGGAAGAAACGCAACCATAAATGCCTCTTTGACAGATTGCCAATCTGTTACCTTGCTCTTCTCTGCCTTCCACCAGCTCAGAGCAGGTCCTCTCAGAACCTTGCTCAGGGTGCCGACAAGCTCCACACTGGGAAGTGGCCTGATATCCAGAAAGTTTTCGCACTGTTCGATAAAGTTGAGCACATCCGAAGTCTCACAGGAGTCGCCAAAGATGGGAAACTCCAGCCGAATCGGGGCCGCCCGCAGAAGGACGATGAACTTGGAACAACCGGAGGGTTAGGCACATCAGTAAGTGTAGAAGGTACAGGAGAGATATCATACGTAGCATTGACAGTCTTAGATGGAGGTAATTTAACTCTAGTTGCGGGTATAAGAGTTCTACGCTCGTGAATGGATGAAATGGAGGTAGTTGGTGTGTATGGCTGTAATCTAGAGAGAGAAGGGGTACTGGTAAAACGCATTTTTTTCAATTTACTTTCCCATCTTTCATCTCTTCTCAGGAAACAGTCACCCACGGCTGTCTCCAACTTTTCCAGGGAGCAACGGAAATACTCCTCTAACTCTGCTAAGCCAGTGTCCACTGCCTCACGGAAACTAGTTTCACGATTAAGTGAACTTTCAGTCGAGTGTTTACACCCCTGTTCAACTGATGTAACTTTTGAACTAAGGGCCAATAAATCCACTTTGAGCTTATCAATCTCTGTTTGCATCGTTTGTACCACATTTACATTCACTACACAGCTATCATCATCATCATCATCATCATCCACTTCATCATCATCTGAAATATACAATGAACTAAGCATAGATGATATTTCACCTGTCGGATTCCACGTCTAGTGACAAAACGGGCCTGCAGTGAAATCCGCAGTTTGTGTCTCCCTAGAGTTACTTGCCTCAGGCACATTATGGTCAGGGTTATCAGTGTCTACTACAGCTGGTGTAAGATTTTCAACATTTACATTTGTCTGCTCCTCTATATTTACAGACATCTACAATAAAAAATCCAAAAAGAAACAGAACGTCCCTGTACGGGCCACCAATATGTAGCACTCCACTAGTCAACCCTGTAGAGTTTCACTAAATTAGGAGAACAATTGTCCCGTTTCAATAAATCAAAAGAATGGAGGAGTAATAACAAAAAACAAGTCAAATAATTCAGCAAAAAATCCCCAGTGTATTTACAAGACAACAGAATATACCCAGTAAAACAACTTCACAATAATGAATGTATGTGCGTGTGCGTGTGCTCTTGTGTGTAAAGTCTCTTAGTCCAGCATGTATTACATACAGAGTCAGATCAGCCTCACCGGCAAGGATGATGAATCCGTGAGCAGTATCTGTATCGTATCCGGCTGTTTAAAGTCCTCCGGGACGAGCAATCCAACACACGGAAACGGATATACTCCAAAGGGACGGCAGCAAACACTCCAAAAACAGCCAGCAAAAAAGGTAATCCACAATCGCGATCACGCCAGTTTTGTGAATGAGAGAACGCTCTCCCGACCGCCGGTATGCCAGTTCTTTATATTTCAAAACACCCTCTCTAGTTCCTGTTTGGGTGACGCGTAGTCACGGGACGAGTCCCGACAGGAATGTATCTCGCGAGAAGGGAGATATAGCTCAATAACACACACATTAGAGCGAAATACAAATCACAGGAGAAAGCATTTAAAACAAAGGACCAACTAATCACTCTTATTAGTCACTCTACTATAAATATGCTTCCCCTTATGTGGCCACGCTACAGTGTGACTTCTCATTGAACCACTTAAGTTCATCTCATACCTGCTTGACGATCCTCAACGATCTAAACTGACTGTGAATAAAAACCTCTTAAGTTCATCTCTGTGCGCACCTCCTGTTTTATGACACAGTGATACATCAAATACATTTTAACTGTCACTGGTCGCCACCTACTGGCATAATATAACTTAATCTTTATTTGAAGCATAACATTCGTTTCAAAGGTCAATCAGGGGAGAGAGGGGCACAACCTAACGCTTTTTGACTTTCTCAGTTTGTGTAAATCCACTTGGGGTTCAGAGTATTTATTTTTTCCCACATTAATTTCACACATAATTCGTACAATTATGTGGTTTTGTTTCATTAATACGGTGTATACTTTTTTTCTTGATTTACCCAGAAAGAATGGAAGTGAAATGTGACAACATGCCCCATAGGTGGGGTACATTGTAACATGTGAGGGGCACATTGTAACATAACCAGATGACAGCTTAAAATGTTACCTGATATAATCAAAAAAATATCCAAGACAAACTAAAATATTTAGTCAATAAAATACAATCATTAACTTTTTAAAATAAAACAATGGCATTTTTTAATCATTAAAAATATACTAATTTTTGAATTTGACAAGAAACACATTGCTAAATACAGCTATACAGCATAGTTAAAAACATAATAATAATTAATAATTTCTGAACATTGACTCTCAGTCATTATTCACCTTTTTCTCATGGTTTCTCAAAAGAATTCATAAAAGTATAGAATATAATAGCGTAGTTCTAATAAGGGCACATTGTAACTCAGTGTTACAACGCACCCCACCTGCACAACTAGGATTTAAACCCCGGCTCCTGTCTTCTGCTGGTTATATCAGCATTAAAGAACAATCTCAACTGTTAAATAACAGATAGAAGATTAAAATAATATCAGATTTGTCTTATTTTAAATAAACACAAAAAAAAAAAAAAAAACAGAGATGAAAAATAAACTTAAGAAATTTACTTTTGCTATGGTTAAATAAATGTTCAGTGATATCTTACTTTTTTTTTTTTCAATTTTGGCACAATTTTCTCTAAATAATGTTGATATGGCAACTAGTAAACAGACTAAGTTTCGCCATCTTGGCATGTGTGGAAAGTTTTAAACCATGTGTGTTACCCTGCATTAGGTTGTGCCCCACTCTCCCCTACTCATTTTGATTGCGGCTGCTGCAACATCAGAGTCTATATCCGGACTATAAACTTTTATCCCAGTACTTTTGTTATTTAATGTTTGCAACACAGAAATATAGCCTAGATGAAAAGACTGTTTGTAAAGCTGTTTTAAACATAAATCTTACATGACCTCTGCTCTCTCTAGGTTAGCAGCCGCACGAAAGCAGGTTTAAACATTCTGGTGTGATCATAATTCCAAAGGTTTAATAGACATAGCGGAGTCATTGTCATTTAGGAATAAAATAACGTATGTGTTTGAATCGAGATCGTAATCTTTTAATGATTAACCGTGCATGCATATCAGCCAATAGCCTGTGTATTTTTGTATGTCATATTTGTACCAGACCTCAAAAGTAACTCAATAACTCTACTTCATTAACTAGGTCCTCACAGGCAGATGCTGACCGCATCTGTATGTGCAGTGACCACTTGTATATGGATAAGCTATTGATAGTTGTCTTGATAGTAGTCTTTCCCCAATGACCAGTGACAGTGACAGTGAGGAGATCAAGTGGCCTGCAGTGGACATTTTTCCCATGGTTGATTGATTTATAAATAGGGTCATAAATAGGCCTTGGCTACCTGTGGTAGCCATGCGAGACCAGCCATCTTCTGAGGGAAGATCATCTTCTGAGCTGTCATAAAGCCGAGAGGTCCAGAGCAAGATGGAATGATATTGATGAGCATCCATCACATCTAAATGTCCATGGTAGATCAATGCTGGAATACAGTTACCCAGCAACGGAGCACCTGGTGCTGGAGATCAGGTGGTAATCCAGCTCTATTCCAAACCCTCTTGTGCTGCCTGTCAAGCCAGCAAGGTGCAGATACAACAGTATTAGACATTGTACTGCTACAGTATCTTGCAAAAGCAAATTTTTCATTTAGTTACCCATGATTTTGTCAAAAGAAAATGTTATGTGGTTTCTAATCAAAATATGACTTTCTGTTACAAAACACTGCATTGATTTCCTCTGTAGAGGACACTAGGACTTAAATAATTTTTATCAGGCATTTTGGAGACACAACAAGTGAATTGGGAAATAAATTATATATCAATATTTCTATGAAATATTAGATATTATTATGAAAATATTGCCAATTATTACTCCCGTTATTACACTTCTTTTTTCATTAAATGTTGCCCCAAGAACACATTAATATGCGGTAACACTTTACAATAACAGTACATGAATAATCATGTACTAATACCTGAATTTATAGTTACTTCACCATGAACACCATGAAGAGCTATCCTTAACTACGACAGGATAATCCTTATCGTTAACTACGATAAGGATTCATGCATGAATAACAGCAGCTTTAACTACATGTTAGTACATGTTTAATAGTAAAAGGCCCACTGAAAGACCTTGAAACAAACAGCATTATTCAATGTGTTGACGTAACTTCCCCTGAAACAGGAAGACAGGGCGGGACGTATCAAGCAGCCCCTCCCCTTTTTTAAAATAGCCAATAGCGTTTAGTTTATATCACAGTTTGACTAGAGCCTTTCAGCTCGGCAAAGCCGCAGTTTCCTCCTAATCTCTAACCGTTTCTCATCATAATCTCCTCCATATCGCTTTGAAATTCAGCATTCTGTGCAGAATTCAAATTGGTCCGATATGTTTTGTTGTCTGCGCCGACTCGCGCATGTGATCCACGTGTCTCTGGACCGGAGCAGACTGCGTGTGTGCGCGCTGCGGTGGTGCGCGTGAAACTAACTTGAAACCAGACTTCATTCGCCTCAACTGAAAACATGTTTACGCTGTCCGAATCATCCCCATCCCCTATAAAGTGCACTATGTGCCATTCACCATGTAGAAAATTGTAAATGTGTGAACAAGTGACCGATTTCAGCCGCAGCTTCAGCGTCTATTTAGGGGCGGGACGCTTCAGATTCTAGAGAGCATTTGATTGGACAGAAGATGTGGATGACAGAAGATGACAGAAGTTATAGACTAATAACTGCCACTAATAAATTTGTTCTAAACTGTTTTCTGATTTTTATAGTTTATGCATTTTCCTGTATGTTTAGTCATTGCTATTTTTCTTCCTGGGACTACAGTATGTAGGGTTTGTTTCTGGTGGGACACTCATTAGTGGCACACTCTGTGCTCTTGATTCGTTAGTTGCGTTCCTGTGGTAATGCTGGCATTTTAATCTAATAAATGTTGACTGCTTTGGTAAACCGAATTAATAATGACATGTCTGCATGTATGTTGTTTTTTTGTATACTTAATTCATTATTAACTAACCATACACTAACATCAACTAACGGGGACCCACTTTATATTAGGTGGCCTTAACTACTATGTACTTACATTTAAATTAATACTTTGATACAATGCACTTATTGTGTACATACATGTTTTTACATTGTACTTACATTTTAAAAATTACCTGCATGTAATTAATTTCTGTAGTTACATTTATAATTACACTGTTGATACTTCCCTTACACCTAACCCTTAAACCTATCCATACCACCACACCTGTCCCTAACCTTACCCATATCCCACCTCGATATCAACAAAAGTGTTTTGCAATATAATATGAACACAATAAGTACACTGTATTTATTTTTTGATGTAAGTACATAGTAGTTAAGACCACCTAATATAAAGTGGGACCACTAATGGCTTGTTAATGCATTATTTTTTCATGACTTTACTTGAGGGGGCATGTCATAATTAACTTATTGTTAACTAACCATACATTAACATCAACTAATGGCTTGTTAATGTATTATTTTGTCATGACTTTACTTGAGGGGACACATCATAATTAATTCACTGTTAACTACTTACCAAAGTCAGCTCATGATTTATCATAAACTTACTATCAAATACATGTACTAGTACAACTATTGGTAACACTTTAGAATACTGTTCTGTCAGTAATGAATAGCAACACAGGAACAAATGAGTAATGCATTATTAACATTCTAGTAACTACTATTAACTAAAAAGAAATTCTAATTAACGAATTAGTAAGTAATAGCACTCAGTTGAATGAGGTAGTTCACTATTAGCTAATCAATAACTACTATTTTTTTTTTTTTCATACCTCCCAGAGGACTACTAAGAACTACTATATACATGTTTATAATTAACATGATTATGCCATGGTCTGTCTGAATACTTGATTCTGATTGGCTGGAAGGTGTGCAATAAAATCGTTTAATGCACAGGTAGTTCCAAGTCAGTTGAATCTCCGTTCTATATTAATGCGCCGTTTTCACTGAAGCACACACACACATAGGCCTACGTCACTCACATACAGAGCGGAGATCGCGCTGCACACACGCACACAAGCATTCAGGAGCACAGAAACTTGTTATCAATGCCGCCCCGCGACTTTTAGTTATAAAATAGTTAAGCTACTGGATCACTACATTATATTTCTCAGCAACGATGGGGTTACATCGATATTTTTAAGTAATAAACGCACATCTTCGTTGTTAAGAGAGACGCTGAACAGACGCAGGTACGAATCTCTCTCTCTCTCTCTCTCTCTCTCTCTCTCTCTCTCTCTCTCTCTCTCTCGCTCGCGATCTCTCGATAATTAATTCAAATAAATGCTGTAATTCATTCATTCAAATAAATGTAATTTACGCACTACTTTATCTCTGTGTCTGATTCAAAGCAGACAGAATGCTAGATCTCACGAGCCATAACTGACAAAAATAACCGTCAATTTTACCCTTCTGGTCAAATATTGCGCTGCAAACATCAATAACAGCTTTAAGTTGTCGGCAAATGACGCTTCGCGTCTGGCGGTTCTTTTCCTCCACATCGTGCATTAAGCTAGCCGTGGATTATCCCTTACATAATGCATAGTGTATAGTTAATTAAAGTAAAGATCATGGTAAACCACTAGTAATGAATCAAGTATTACTAAATCCTTCAGAAGGAATTACTAATTATTTGGATCAGTATTCTAAAGTGAAAAATATAATAACTCTCTAGTAATGACTGAAATCATTGTACGCTTTTGAGTTTTTTGTAAGGTGTTGGATAGTAATGTAGCGACTCGGCTACATATGTTAATAAATTAAATTAGTTCAAAAGGTAATTATATATTTATATATTCATAATTAATCATAACGTGGAGGAAGAATAACTTTCTGTTCTATTAGAGTATTAATTAAAGTACTCAACGGTACTATATAAAAGCTTGTAGCAAAAATCCAAACTGTCCTCCAAAAAAAAAACGACTCTATAGGTAGTTTTTCAAGCACCTTATTACGACCTTTATTTACGTTTTAAAGTCATGCGCCCTCTAGCTGGCGTAAAAATAATGACAGTGTCGTGTTTATAGTGCATATACACTTTATGAGCACATGCGTTCCCTGGGATCGAACCCACGATTGCATGATCACATGATTACATGTTGTTGTATATTGCAATGCTCTACCACCACTCTGGAATCATGTATCTTCGTGAGAAGTTCTAGGGCTGATGAGGATTCGATGGATTGGGCTACTGGAGATTGAAGGACTTAAGAGGTATGCGCAGGTTTGGATGGTGGGACGATGGCTTATTCCACTTCACCTACAGTGTAAGATCTGGTCTCTCCGTGCCAATTACTGCAACAAGACACAGGTGTTTGTTATTATGCACTTGACCTACTTACTCACCACTCGTCTCCCCACTCTCTTTCTAGGAGCAGACCTCGCCGAACCACGCCCCCCTCGCCACATACCCCCACCACCCAACAACAGGTGATCCGCGCGTTAGTATTCTTCATGCGGTGGAGCCACTGCAGGGGAGCATGGTCCGAACAGAGGGTGAATTCCCATTCCAGAAGATAATAGCAGAGGGTGAGGACTGCCCATCTGATCGCCAAGCGTTCTTTCTCGATAGTGCTGTACTTCGTCTCTCTCTGAGAGCTTGCGACTGATGTACAGCACCGGCCGTTCCTCCCCCTATATCTCCTGAGACAAGACCGCTCCAAGCCCCCTGTCCGATGCATCAGTCTGCAACATAAATGACAGAGAAAAATCAGGAGAGTGTAACAGCGGTGGATAGGTGTTGAATTTCAACACAGCATTCACCTTGCGATAATCCACACAGAATCGCACCGAGCCATCGGTTTTAGGGAGTAAAACTTTTGGGCTTGAACAATCGCTGTGGGATTGTTCTATTACCCCCATGTCTAGCATTGCCTCTAATTCTGTCTAAACCACCTTTTTTTTGCGTTCAGGTAAACGATAGGGCCGGCTGCGCACCACAACGTGCGGCTCCATCTCAATATGATGCTGGATGAGGTTCGTTTGACCGGGCAGGGGCGAGAATACGTCTGCAAATTCTGCTTGCAACCAGTGAGCTGTGAGGGCAAGAGGTGGTCTCCTCCCGGGGCGATTGAACTTTAGTACTCACTTCTGAGTACCCAAAGGGGGAAAACCCATGGAGGCTTGCGGGACCTCCCTCACAGCGAATTTTTGGCGTCTTCGTGAATGAACTTCCGAATCATGGTTTTTAAAGTGCGATTAAATCGTTCCACTGTTTCCACCGTCTGTTTGTGGGTGATAGACACTGGTATGAATCAATTTAATGCCCAATAATTCTTACAGTTCACATAACGTACGTGACATAAACGCTGTGCCTTGGTCAGTGAGAATCCCCTTAGGGATTCCCACTCGGGAGTTTAGGCGAAACAGAGTGTCTTCCACACTTTTTGCGGAAATGCTGCGGAGCTCTACTGCCTCCGGGTATAGTGGGGCATAGTCCACCAGGACTAATGCAAAACGATGCCCTCATGCGGATCGTTCTAATGGCCCGATGAGGTCCTTACCAATTCTCTCGAAGGGGACCTGCATGAGGGGAAGAGGGCGCAAAGGCGCTTTTGGAGCAGCCGGTGGGTTTACCAACTGACATTCACGACAAGCGGCACACCACCTGAGCACATTCTCATGAATTCCCGGCCAGAAAAATATGTTATCTTTTAAAATAGCAAAATGAGGATAAGAGAGCGGTCGTGTAGGTTGAAGAAGCTGTCCATCGATTGACTGGACCTGTTCAAACGCATTTTTCAGTAACTCATCCTGGGACTGTTCCAGGGGAAAATCATCGTGCTCTGTAAAGATTAGCCTTTCAACAGCGCTCCGTTCCCCTGGCTCTGGTCCCAGTGGTCCCGGTTCAGCTTCCCCTAGCTGCGCGACTGCGCCCCTCCCCCGCTCTCCCTTTTCCCAAGAGACATCCGCACAGATGAATCTAAATGCTGGCCAATTCATCCCCAGAATCAGCGGATGTCTGAGGTGCGGACTAACCGCGACCTCCACCCTATGCTTTTTCCCCCTAAATTGGATTATGACAGGCATTAATGGATATTTTACCACATCACTGTGCACACACCTTACCGGAACCATGTGGCTGTTATCCAATGCCTCACGCTGAATGCTTGATAAGTACCCCCCTTAATACTCACAGGTATTTGGTACAACCTGGCTTGATCGAGGGCAGCCTGTGGAGCGTCCGGGACCCAGACCAGAGTCCCCACCTCCATTACCGGACATCTGAAATGTCCCGAGTCCCCGCAACGCCAACAGGCCGGCCCAGACTTCCCCGCCGCCCTAGTGGCAAGAAGTGAGTCAAGGTATTGGCGCAGAGAGAGCAGAGAAACGGGGCTGGACATAGGCCCAGTACTGACCGGCCCCACCCCCCTGGGTGGAGACCTCTGACCAGCTGACGGCTCGCCACTTCCTCCACTCCTTCATCGGGGTGGGGCTCTCGGTGGGAGGCTTCTGTGAGTCCTGGGGAAAGGGACAGGCCTCATTGTAGAGGACTAATAAGAACATAAACATTCAATAGAGGAGAGGAGATTTAGTGATCTCTATGGACAGGAAGAATCTTACTGTCACGGTCACCAGCTCAGTCACCTGTCACTTCTGCACTACACTTCCCAGCATCCTCCTTGGCTCTCACCTGCATGCACTTCATAATCATGCACACCTGCACCCCTTCTGCACCATCATCATCTCACCCATTTAAGCACACACCTCGCTACAGCTCATGGTCTGGTCTCGAAGTGGACTCTTACCTTGCTTCCTCGTGAAGATTCTCCAGCGTTACCTCCTGTGTTTTCTCTCCAGCGTTCCCTCCCCAGCGTTCCCTCCTGTGGTTCTCTCCTGCGTCATCCCTGTCTCCGCATCCTCTGTGTCTGTCAAGTTGCAATACTTACCATTTCATTCAGCGAGGTGTGTGCATCCAGTCCGCCTGTCATCACTCCATCCATGCTCTCCTGGCCCTGTAAGGAAAAGGACATTCTGATTTTTACACATTTTAAGTGTCCTAAAGTGTGTTAAAGTGTCCTCTGAACTGCCAACTTACCTGATTGCTTCTAAATGCTTAGTTGTTGTCAATAAACCTCCTGGGGCCTGTACCATGATGGTAGCTGAACAAACTCAGGGTTACAGGATTAGATTCGAGTTGACAACCAATCCAATCCGGCTTTGTTGGTACCATGATGCTGATCATCAGCTTTCTCTGTCAACTCAGACTTTGATCCTGAGTCGTGGAGCGCGTGCACATGAAAGAGTGACATCAGCAGTGAACAGCCAATCACATGCCTTTCAATACAGAGAAAGCGTGATTCATTTCTCGTGAGAGAGCCAACGTGATTCAAAACTCTTTTGCTGAAGATTAAGAGATTGAAGTATATAAAGAATTTAAATGCATTTACACAGAAGAAAATGCTTTTCCATGAAAGAGGAAAAATAAAGAAAATATCTTGCTATTAGTGCAAGTGAAATCAGTTTATATAGTTGTATATACACTCACCTAAAGGATTATTAGGAACACCTGTTCAATTTCTCATTAATGCAATTATCTAATCAACCAATCACATGGCAGTTGCTTCAATGCATTTAGGGGTGTGGTCCTGGTCAAGACAATCTCCTGAACTCCAAACTGAATGTCAGAATGGGAAAGAAAGGTGATTTAAGCAATTTTGAGCGTGGCATGGTTGTTGGTGCCAGACGGGCCGGTCTGAGTATTTCACAATCTGCTCAGTTACTGGGATTTTCACGCACAACCATTTCTAGAGTTTACAAAGAATGGTGTGAAAAGGGAAAAACATCCAGTATGCGGCAGTCCTGTGGGCGAAAATGCCTTGTTGATGCTAGAGGTCAGAGGAGAATGGGCCGACTGATTCAAGCTGATAGAAGAGCAACTTTGACTGAAATAACCACTCGTTACAACCGAGGTATGCAGCAAAGCATTTGTGAAGCCACAACACGCACAACCTTGAGGTGGATGGGCTACAACAGCAGAAGACCCCACCGGGTACCACTCATCTCCACTACAAATAGGAAAAAGAGGCTACAATTTGCACGAGCTCACCAAAATTGGACAGTTGAAGACTGGAAAAATGTTGCCTGGTCTGATGAGTCTCGATTTCTGTTGAGACATTCAGATGGTAGAGTCAGAATTTGGCGTAAACAGAATGAGAACATGGATCCATCATGCCTTGTTACCACTGTGCAGGCTGGTGGTGGTGGTGTAATGGTGTGGGGGATGTTTTCTTGGCACACTTTAGGCCCCTTAGTGCCAATTGGGCATCGTTTAAATGCCACGGCCTACCTGAGCATTGTTTCTGACCATGTCCATCCCTTTATGACCACCATGTACCCATCCTCTGATGGCTACTTCCAGCAGGATAATGCACCATGTCACAAAGCTCGAATCATTTCAAATTGGTTTCTTGAACATGACAATGAGTTCACTGTACTAAAATGGCCCCCACAGTCACCAGATCTCAACCCAATAGAGCATCTTTGGGATGTGGTGGAACGGGAGCTTCGTGCCCTGGATGTGCATCCCACAAATCTCCATCAACTGCAAGATGCTATCCTATCAATATGGGCCAACATTTCTAAAGAATGCTTTCAGCACCTTGTTGAATCAATGCCACGTAGAATTAAGGCAGTTCTGAAGGCGAAAGGGGGTCAAACACAGTATTAGTATGGTGTTCCTAATAATCCTTTAGGTGAGTGTATATATATACACTACCGGTCAAGTTTTAGAATTGTAAGATTTTTTAATGTTTTTAAAGAAGTCTCTTCTGCTCACCAAGGCTGCATTTATGTTATTAAAAATAAAATAAAAACCTGTAATATTGTGAAATATTATTAAAATGTAAAATAACTCTTTTCTATTTGAATATATTTTAAAATGTCATTTATTCCTGTGACGCAAAGCTGAATTTTCAGCATCACTACTCCAGTCTTCAGTGTCACATGATCCTTCAGAAATCATTCTAATATGATGATTTGCTGCTCAAGAAACATTTATGATTATTATCAATGTTGAAAACAGTTGTGTAAAACATTTTTTTAGGATTCTTTGATGAATAGAAAGTTCAAAAGAACAGTATTTATCTAAAATAGAAAGCTTTTGTAACATTGTACTACTGTTCAAAGGTTTTGGGTCGGTAAGAATTTTTATTTATTTTTTGGGGGGAAAGAACTTAAAGAAATTAATACATTTATTCATCAAGGATGCACTAAATTGATCAAGTGACAGTATAGACATTTATAATGTTGCAAAAGCTTTATATTTCAGATAAATGCTGTTCTTTTGAACTTTCTATTCATTAAATAATCCTGAAAAACATTTTCAACATTGATAATAATAATAAATGTTTCTTGAGCACCAAATCGGCATATCATAATGATTTCTGAAGGATCATGTGACACTGAAGACTGGAATAATGATGCTGAAAATTCAGCTTTGAATCACAGAAATAAATTTCATTTTAAGATATATTCAAATAGAAAACTTTTAAATTGAACAACTGTTTAAATTGAAAAAATATTTCACAATAATACTGTTTTTGCTGTATTTTGGATCAAATAAATGCAGACTTGGTGAGCAGAAGAGTTCACATTTTTAAAGCTTTATTTATTGTACAGTTTATTACATATCTGTATATATTAATATTCATTTAAACTAAATGCTTAATAATTTATAAACTAAAATTGCTTGTGTGTAATGGATTATGGGTATATTAATTATATATATATATATATATATATATATATATATATAATTATAAATCATATACAATTATTATATTAAGTAATCATCATTAAAGCCAGACAATATTTTTTTTTTTTTATCATACAGTGACCTTTAATTTGGAGCAAGAGAAACAGGGGGAGTGACTTTATTGCATCAGACATGTCACTTTGCTCACAGCTGATTGGTTCAAATTCAGTTTGAGATCTCTTATCCAGAACATAACCTGCTCTGGAGCAGGTTAGCTGTGGAGCTTAAGTTACTATAACGATGAACACAGCTAAAAACCAAGCCACTTTCATGGTACCTAAAACCCAGGATTGGCGCAATCTAAACTGAAACTTACCTGGCTAGCCAGCAAAACTGGCTTCATGGTACAGGCCCCTGGTCACTGGCTTTTTCTGTGTCTGAGTATACTTCCGTAACACTTACTCCATCTTCTTTTATTTTCTGATCATTACTTATCATAGCATTGCAGCAAACAAAATAATAATAATAAAAAAATGCCCAGGAAATTGTCAAAGAACAGGAAGTCATATAGAATAATATGTGGACAAATGTACTTATGACACATTTAATGCAACTCAAAGTAATATTTATTTATTTATTTATTTATTATTATTATTATTTAAATCAGATCAAACAAAACAAAAAAGGTAGATGGGATGCATTACATCCCATGATTATATTATACCCAATATCCTTAATCAGCAATGAATGTGGATGGAAAATACTGTATAATATTGATTACATAATAGTCATTTCGCTGTTTAGAAAAGTCTTGTTATATTGTTTGAAAATGGATAAAACAATGCAGTACATCTGCTATTGTGGCAACAGATGGGTGAATCTCACAAAATGTCAAAAATTAAGCCAATTTTAGGGCCTTTTTTTGCATTATTGTTTTTGCATTATTTTTTATAAAATTTAACCCTCTGCTCTAGAACAGTATTTGTTGTACTGACTTCAATTTAAACTGATTACACACATAAACGCCATAATGGTGGAAAAAACTCAACAATATATCCGGTATTGGGTTGTTTGGTTGTTCGGAGTTTCTTGTGTTGGTAAGAATCGCATTCCGGGCGGGGTCCCCCTCGGTAGAAATCCCCCCCCCCCCAGTGAACACCACTGCAAGAGAGTATCAATCAAGAAACACTGACAGCTTTGTTTTAACACTCGTTGTTGTGATGGTGCCAGGATCCCCTCCCAGAGTCAATCTCCATGCAGACACAATGGACTTTTCTGCTGTGCTATCAAACTGATATAACTGTGTTCTGTTGTAAGCCTCAGGCCATTACCATGAGAAAACTCAATTCTCTCAGACAGCCTCAGCCACTCTGAACAACACCTACGGCTACTGGCCCAAACTCATCATCACTGTCATTAGCACTGTGCATTGTGTGGCAATAAAACTAATGTTGTGGTACGACATAGACACAATGTGTGCTTCCTGGTAAGCTTATCTAAGGGAACTTCTGAGATACACAATACTTCACGAAGCTGTGTGGTTTCTGTACTCCCATAATAACATCTAATCTCCTCTGATGTGCACTGTCTGTTATCGCTTTATCTATTTAATTTGCCCTCAGTGCTCAGTCAGTCCTGATGCATAAAGATATGTGGGGAAGGGGGTACTCTCAGGTTTTGTTCCAAGTAATTAGCCATAAAAATCTCATAAATGTCATACAAGGAGGGATATTTCATTCTCATGTTCTTCTACATTGATTTACATGCCGTTACTAACCACGATGAACTGGGTGACTGAAGAAGAGATTAGACTAAAGAAAATTTTGAACACAATGATCATTGTAACACATCTACAGTTCCTACTGGGCTTGTAGCAATGTTACATATAATATTCTTTCTCAGCCCTGGAACTCAAACCATTTTCCGATGCCACTGATAAGTTGTATTTTAACATTGACTTTACGCACACACACACACACACGTGTATATATATATATATATATATATATATACACACACCAATCAGGCATAACATTATGACAACATTCCAAATATTGTGTTGGTCCCCCTTTTGTTGCCAAAACAGCCCTGACCCATCGAGGCATTAGACCCTAGACATTAGACACTAGACCCCTGAAGGTGTGCTGTGGTATCTGGCACCACGATGTTTGCAGCAGATCCTTTAAGTCCTGTAAGTTGCAAGGTGGGGCTCCATGGATCGGACTTGTTTGTTCAGCACATCCCACAGATGCTTGATTGGATTGAGATCTAGGGAATTTGGAGGCCAAGTCAACACGTCAAACTCGTTGTTGTGCTCCTCAAACCATTCCTGAACCATTTTTGCTTTGTGGCAGGGCGCATTATCCTGCTGAAAGAGACCACAGCCACCAGGGAATACCGTTTCCATGAAAGGGTGTACATGGTCTGCAACAATGCTTAGGTAGGTGGTACATGTCAAAGTAACATGGAGTCACATGGATGGCATGACCCAAGGTTTCCCAGCAGAATATTGGCCAAAGCATCACACTGCCCCGCCAGCTTGCCTTCTTCCCATAGTGCATCCTGGTGCCATGTGTTCCCCAGGTAAGCGACGCACACGCACCGGGCCATCCACATGATGTAAAAGAAAACGTGATTCATCAGACCAGGCCACCTTCTTCCATTGCTGGTCCAGTTCTGATGCTCACATGCCCACTGTTGGCACTTTCAGCGTTGGACAGGAGTACCCTTGGGCACCCTGACTGGTCTGCGGCTATGCAGCCCCATACACAACAAACTGCGATGCACTGTGTATTCTAACACCTTTCTATCAGAACCAGCATTAACTTCTTGAGCAATTTGAGCTACAGTAGCGCGTCTGTTTGATGGGACCATACAGGCCAGCCTTCGCTCCCCACGTGCATCAATGAGCCTTGGCCGCCCATGACCCTGTCGCCAGTTCACCACTGTTCTTTCCTTGGGCCACTTTTGATAGATACTGACCACTGCAGACCGAGAACACCCCACAAGAGCTGTCGTTTTGGAGATGCTCTGACCCAGTCGTCTAGCCATCACAATTTGCCCCTTTTCAAACTCGCTCAAATCCTTACGCTTGCCCATTTTTCCTGCTTCTAACACATCAACTTTGAGGACAAAATGTTCACTTGCTGCCTAATATATCCCACCCACTAACAGGTGCCGTGATGAAGAGATAATCAGTGTTATTCACTTCACCTGTCAGTGGTCATGTTATATATATATATATATATATATATACAGTGGGGAGAACAAGTATTTGATACACTGCCGACTGCCTTACAAAGCATGTAGAGGTCTGTAATTTTTATCATAGGTACACTTCAACTGTGAGAGACGGAATCTAAAACAAAAATCCAGAAAATCACATTGTATGATTTTTAAATAATTAATTTGCATTTTATTGCATGACATAAGTATTTGATCACCTACCAACCAGTAAGAATTCCGGCTCTCACAGACCTGTTAGTTTTTCTTTAAGAAGCCCTCCTGTTCTCCACTCATTACCTGTATTAACTGCACCTGTTTGAACTCATTAACTGTATAAAAGACACCTGTCCACACACTCAATCAAACAGACTCCAACCTCTCCACAATGGCCAAGATCAGAGAGCTGTGTAAGGACATCAGGGATAAAATTGTAGACTTGCACAAGGCTGGGATGGGCTACAGGACAATAGGCAAGCAGCTTGGTGAGAAGGCAACAACTGTTGGCGCAATTATTAGAAAATGGAAGAAGTTCAAGATGACGGTCAATCTCTCTCGGTCTGGGGCACCATGCAAGATCTCACCTCGTGGGGCGTCAATGATCATGAGGAAGGTGAGGGATCAGCCCAGAACTACACGGCAGGACCTGGTCAATGACCTGAAGAGAGCTGGGACCACAGTATCAAAGAAAACCATTAGTAACACACTACGCCGTCATGGATTAAAATCCTGCAGCGCACGCAAGGTCCCCCTGCTCAAGCCAGCGCATGTCCAGGCCCGTCTGAAGTTTGCCAATGACCATCTGGATGATCCAGAGGAGGAATGGGAGAAGGTCATGTGGTCTGATGAGACAAAAATAGAGCTTTTTGGTCTAAACTCCACTCGCCGTGTTTGGAGGAAGAAGAAGGATGAGTACAACCCAAGAACACCATCCCAACCGTGAAGCATGGAGGTGGAAACATCATTCTTTTGGGATGCTTTTCTGCAAAGGGGACAGGACGACTGCACCGTATTGAGGGGAGGATGGATGGGGCCATGTATCGCAAGATCTTGGCCAACAACCTCCTTCCCTCAGTAAGAGCATTGAAGATGGGTCGTGGCTGGGTCTTCCAGCATGACAACGAAGGTCCTGGAGTGTGCCTAGCCAGTCTCCAGACCTGAACCCAATAGAAAATCTTTGGAGGGAGCTGAAAGTCCGTATTGCCCAGCGACAGCCCCGAAACCTGTAGGATCTGGAGAAGGTCTGTATGGAGGAGTGGGCCAAAATCCCTACTGCAGTGTGTGCAAACCTGGTCAAGAACTACAGGAAACGTATGATCTCTGTACAGTTGAAGAGTACCTATGATAAAAATTACAGACCTCTACATGCTTTGTAAGTGGGCAAACCTGCAAAATCGGCAGTGTATCAAATACTTGTTCTCCCCACTGTATATATATACACTCACCTAAAGGATTATTAGGAACACCTGTTCAATTTCTCATTAATGCAATTATCTAATCAACCAATCACATGGCAGTTGCTTCAATGCATTTAGGGGTGTGGTCCTGATCAAGACAATCTCCTGAACTCCAAACTGAATGTCAGAATGGGAAAGAAAGGTGATTTAAGCAATTTTGAGCGTGGCATGGTTGTTGGTGCCAGACGGGCCGGTCTGAGTATTTCACAATCTGCTCAGTTACTAGGATTTTCACGCACAACCATTTCTAGAGTTTACAAAGAATGGTGTGAAAAGGGAAAAACATCCAGTATGCGGCAGTCCTGTGGGCGAAAATGCCTTGTTGATGCTAGAGGTCAGAGGAGAATGGGCCGACTGATTCAAGCTGATAGAAGAGCAACTTTGACTGAAATAACCACTCGTTACAACCGAGGTATGCAGCAAAGCATTTGTGAAGCCACAACACGCACAACCTTGAGGCGGATGGGCTACAACAGCAGAAGACCCCACCGGGTACCACTCATCTCCACTACAAATAGGAAAAAGAGGCTACAATTTGCACGAGCTCACCAAAATTGGACAGTTGAAGACTGGAAAAATGTTGCCTGGTCTGATGAGTCTCGATTTCTGTTGAGACATTCAGATGGTAGAGTCAGAATTTGGCGTAAACAGAATGAGAACATGGATCCATCATGCCTTGTTACCACTGTGCAGGCTGGTGGTGGTGGTGTAATGGTGTGGGGGATGTTTTCTTGGCACACTTTAGGCCCCTTAGTGCCAATTGGGCATTGTTTAAATGCCACGGCCTACCTGAGCATTGTTTCTGACCATGTCCATCCCTTTATGACCACCATGTACCCATCCTCTGATGGCTACTTCCAGCAGGATAATGCACCATGTCACAAAGCTCGAATCATTTCAAATTGGTTTCTTGAACATGACAATGAGTTCACTGTACTAAAATGGCCCCCACAGTCACCAGATCTCAACCCAATAGAGCATCTTTGGGATGTGGTGGAACGGGAGCTTCGTGCCCTGGATGTGCATCCCACAAATCTCCATCAACTGCAAGATGCTATCCTATCAATATGGGCCAACATTTCTAAAGAATGCTTTCAGCACCTTGTTGAATCAATGCCACGTAGAATTAAGGCAGTTCTGAAGGCGAAAGGGGGTCAAACACAGTATTAGTATGGTGTTCCTAATAATCCTTTAGGTGAGTGTATATAGGTCTGTCAAGCGATTACATTTTTTTATCTAATTAATTACACGATGTGGCGATTAATTAATCTAAATAATCGCAAATTAATCGCACATCAAATTTGGCTGAGAAATTACAAACGGTAATTTAAAGTCATTATTGTGTAAAAAATTGTGTAAATGTCTAATTGAATCGAGTCATTCATTCATTCGATTCGTTCATTCATGAGTGAAGTAAATGGCTCTCTTTATGAAAACGGTAAATGTAAATGGTTCTCTTTATGGTCCATTAAATCTTTGGTTCACCCGATTCAGAAATGAAACGCCACTGTGTATTGCTCGGAATTGGAGACAAACAGTTCTGCTTTGTCTTTATATTTTCATTGGCAAAACTGAGCAAAACAGACAATATTGTGTCTAAAACAACACTATTAACGTATCTATTTTATTAAACTGTTGTATAAGATCAGTATTGCATTTGCACTCGTGCTATTCTAGACAGAAAAACAACTCGTGTGATATTGCACTCGTTACTCGTGTGATATTGCTTATATATCATGATGTAAATGTGAGGGTGGCAGTTGCAGTTTAGTTCGAAACGGGGCATGGTTCACATGAAAAATTGGTAATGTGAAAGCTGTCATGCGGACCTCAGGGGTACCGAATTCAAAGTGGTCTGAGTTCTGTTGCGCAACTTGCGCTCGAACTGTGCCACGATTCACGTGAATGTGAAAGCAACACGGACTCGGCTGAGCAAGAAAAGTAACCTGCGCATGCGTTTTATTAAATGACGATGTATTTAGATCAATAAAACACATGTATGTGATGATAGTGTTGCTGATTTACCTTGGATACAAGCGAGAGTAGTCGCGCATAGCACCGGCAGGACCACAACAAACGTGCCTAGTGTAAAAACGCCCTGAGACTAAAGCTCAAACGGGCATTTTTGCCTCATATCTTGAATTTTAGGGACATTCTAACTGCATTCTATAGGCTTCATCACACAGTGAGTTGGTGCCCTGCATCATATTCTTCATCAATCAACTGTATGAAATGTAAGATGACCTAAGTAGGTCTGAGGCGGGGCAAGTGCGTTAAATGCGTTAATAATTTTAACGCATTATTTTTTACCGCAACTAATTAATCTAATTAACGCATTAAATCGACAGCCCTAATATATATGTATATATATGATGTATATGACCAGATGATAATAGGTGTAATACAATGAGTAGATTGAGATAGAAATAGAGCTTGTAACGTGTAAAGGCTTGTTCCCACTAAGAATGATAACTATAATGATAACTATATTATCATCCATACCAACTGACGATAACGTCCTGTTTATTACACACATTGTGTCTATGTTACCCTCTTGTTACCCTGTTAGTTCATGATTACACTCACGCGCTACCCCTCATCAGATTCCCTTTATATTCCCTTCGTGTTTTTTGTTCCATGCCAGATTGTTTGTGTTTTTTGTTCCATGCCAGATTGTTTGTGTGTTGTGCCATTCACGTCTTGCTTTTCATCTTGTCTGGTAGTCTAGTTATCTAGTCAAGCCTTATTTTCTACTATCTTGTATTTGCTTTAGGATCTTAGTTTTTTCTATTTTTTGCTTTTGCTCTGTCTTGAGCTCTGCTTGTTATCCAGCTTTGTTTTTGTTGTTTTTAATTTTATTCAGTTATTATTATTATTTATTTATTTTTTTTCTTTTCCTTCATTGGTTCTTGGCTTTTTCTGTTTATTTAGTTATTTTTTATTTTCTCCTGTGGCTTCTCTACAGATCAGTTTTGTCTTGTTTTTCCTTTTTATTATTATTATTATTTCTCTCCAGTCTCCCAGCCTCCCCGCTGCAATCTCCCTCCTTTCTCCCTGCCTCAGCTGCCACCACTGCCCGTTGCTTCACCTGTCTCATCCACCATCCTGGACCTTCTGTGCAGGCTGCTCTTGGCTGAGCGTTACCACTCTATGGACTTTGTCTTTGCTACCCGAGGCCGTCATCGACTGTGGACCTAGCTCTTGCTTCTGTTTGTTTCCCCTCCTGTTTTCCTAATAAACTGTATTACCCTGCAAATTGAATCCTCCTCTTTCTGAACCCTGACAGTAAGATCTGGCCAGCTATGGATTCAGCAGGGTCAGAAGCAGTCCGGACCGCCGTCGCCCAGCAGGGGATTCTGCTAGGACAACATGCCTCACAGCTTACAACCACCACCCGTGATGTAGAGGTAATGGCCAACCAGATGGCAGACATCACTGCACAGCTTAGAGAGTTAGGATTCCATCAGATCAGTTGCTGCTGCCTCACCTTCTGTACCTGCCCACTCCAGTTTGACTCCAGAACCTCGAGTGCCCACACCCACTCCCTGTGATGGCGACCCCATGTCCTGCCGTTCATTCCTGACTCAGTGTTCCATCATCTTTGCCTTGCAACCAACCACCTATGCTTCAGAGATCACCAAGGTGGCATTTGTCATCACTCTGCTCACCGGCAAGGCTTGTGAATGGGGAACCACTGTGTGGGCAGCCAAGGCTCTGTTCTGTGCCTCCTTCGAGCTGTTCGAGAAGGAGATGTTGAACGTATTCGACTGTTTATTTGCCGGTAAGGAGGCCGCTAGCCAGCTCGCCAGGTTGAGACAGGGGAACCACTCTGTGCCAGATTACTCCATCCGCTTACGCACTATTGCTGCCTTAACTGGCTGGAACGAGGAGGCTTGGGACTGCTTCCGGGAGGGTCTTAGCGATGACCTCCAGGATGAAAATTGCCATTCATGACTTACCATCTTCATTCGACGGCGTAGTGGATTTGGCCCCTTAGAGTGGAGACTTGTCTGGAGATACGTCGTCAAAGACAATCTAATAATAATAATAATAATTTGTTACATTTACATAGCGCTTTTCTAGGCACTCAAAGCGCTTTACATATAGATGGGGGGAATCTCCTCAACCACCACCAATGTGCAGCATCCACCTGGATGATGCGACGGCAGCCATATTGCGCCAGAACACCCACCACACACCAGCTTATGGTGGAGAGGAGACAGAGTGATGAAGCCAATCGTATATGGGGATGATTAGGAGGCCATGATGGACAGAGGCCAATGGGCAAACTTGGCCAGGATGCCGGGGTTACACCCCTACTTTTTTTCCAAAGGACATCCTGGGATTTTTAATGACCACAGAGAGTCAGGACCTCGGTTTAACGTCTCATCCGAAGGACAGTGCTTGTTACAGTATAGTGTCCCCATCACTATACTGGGGTGTTAGGACCCACACAGACAGGAGGTCTCCCATCCAGGTACTGACCAGGCTCAACCCTGCTTAGCTTCAGTGGGAAACCAGTCTTGGGCTACAGGGTGATATGGCTGCTGGTGTTCTGCACGTGTTCACTGGAGAAGTACCTTGTACATTGGAGTACATTGGAAAAGTACCTTGTCTCCGTCGGCGGCAACCAGCCGTGGTCCTGAGCCTCTTCCAGAGCCAGAGGCCATGCAGGTGGGGCGGATGCGTCTGGCAGCTGAGGAGAGACAATGCCACATAGCCCAGGGACTCTGTCTTTACTGCGGCAAACTAGGGCATTTTGCAGTCCAATGCCTGTTAAAAGCCAGGGCTCGCCAGTAGTGGGGGAAGTACTGGTGAGCATTACCCCCTTGTCTTGTTTCCCCTGCTCCCACATCCTCCTTCCTGCCACTGTCGTTTGGGGGCCCTATTTGAGACATTGCTCAGTCTAAGTTGATTCTGGTGCTGAGGGTGACTTTACTGATGCTGATTTGGTGGCTCGTTGGAGAATTCCTACCTCCCTTCTCCAGAAACCCATCACAGCGAGGGGACTTAATGGCTCCATCTTGGCCCAAATAACCCATGTCACTGACCCTATAAACCTAGTCATTTCGGGCAACCACCGTGAGGAGATGGTGTTCTACCTCCTTCAGTCTCCTAGCACCGCCATTGTATTGGGACATCCATGGCTGGTTAAGCACAATCCCCATGTGAGTTGGTCAGAAAATTCTGTGTTGGCGCGGAGCTCTTTTTGTCATAAGTTTTATCTGGGTGCTGCTTCGTCTTCTGGCTCTGTTTCTTCTGTGTTACAGGAGGAGGTGGTGGATCTAACCAGCGTTCCAGTGGAGTACCTTGGTCTGCGATGCATGTTCAGCAAGTCCCGGGTGGCATCTCTTCCCCCACATCGGCCGTATGACTGTGCTATTGACCTCTTCCCAGGCACTTCTCTGCTTAAAGGCCGCCTATACTCCCTCTCAGGACCAGAGAGGGAGGCACTGGATAAGTATATCCATGAATCATTGGCGGCTGGTCTCATCTGACCCTCCTCTTCTTCTTCGTGGGGAAAAAGGATGGCTCACTTCTACCCTGCATCGATTATCGTGGGCTGAATGACATCACCATAAAGAATCGGTACCCCCTGCCATTGATGTCAACTGCTCATGAGCTGTTGCAGGGAGCTCGGGTCTTCACGAAGTTGGATCTCCGCAATGCCTACCACCTGGTTCAAATCAGGGAGGGTGATGAGTGGAAGACAGCATTTAATACCCCCACTGGGCACTTTGAATATAGGGTGATGCCCTTCGGGCTTACTAATGCCCCGGCTGTCTTCCAGGCCCTGGTTAACGATGTGTTGAGAGACATGATCAATAGATTTGTCTTTGTGTAGCTTGACGATATCTTAATTTTTTCTCCTTCGTTACAGGTACACATTCAGCACGTACACCAGGTGCTGCAGCGTCTTCTAGAAAACCAGCTGTACGTCAAGGAGGAGAAATGTATGTTCCACGCTGACTCTGTTCCGTTCCTGGGGTAAATAATCTCAGCGGAGGGGATTAAGGTAGATCTGGCGAAGGTAAGGGCTGTCTCCGAATGGCCAGTCCCCGACTCCCGCAAGGCGTTGCAGCGGTTCCTGGGTTTCGCTAATTTCTACAGACGGTTTATCCGCAACTTCAGTCAAACTGCTGCACCCTTGACAGCTCTAACCTCCACTTGTGTACCTTTCAGGTGGTCGGACCAGGCTCAGGGAGCTTTCCAGAAACTTAAAAAATGTTTCACCTCTGCACCTGTCCTGTCAGTTCCAGACCCTGATCTGCAATTTATTGTGGAGGTGGATGTTTCTGAAGTTGGGGTAGGAGCAGTCCTCTCCCAGCGATCTCCTCGAGATGGAAAAGTACACCCCTGTGCATTTTTCTCACACCGCCTGTGTCCAGCTGAACGGAACTAGGATGTCGGAAACCGGGAGCTGCTTACGGTAAGGCTGGCCCTGGGTGAGTGGCGCCATTGGCTGGAGGGCGCGGCTGAGCCCTTCTTGGTCTGGACGGATCATATGACGTTTCACCCTCTCATACCGGCCGGGGTCTAAGAACGTTAAGCCTGATGCCCTGTCTCGTCTCTTTGACTGTCCTGGGAGTAAGTCATTGCCCAACACAATTGTGCTTGGGGACATTGTCAAGTCAAGTCAAGTCACCTTTATTTATATAGCGCTCTGTAAAATGCTGATTGTTTCAAAGCAGCTTCACAGTGTTAACAGGCTCTGGTGAAAACGGTGATGTCATCCAGCTAATTTCAATTATCATACAGTGGGGAGAACAAGTATTTGATACACTGCCGATTTTGCAGGTTTTCCTACTTACAAAGCATGTAGACGTCTGTAATTTTTAGCATAGGTACACTTCAACTGTGAGAGACGGAATCTTCAAAAATCCAGAAAATCACATTGTATGATTTTTAAATAATTAATTTGCATTTTATTGCATGACATAAGTATTTGATCACCTACTAACCAGTAAGAATTCCGGCTCTCACAGACCTGTTAGTTTTTCTTTAAGAAGCCCTCCTGTTCTCCACTCATTACCTGTATTAACTGCACCTGTTTGAACTTGTTACCTGTATAAAAGACACCTGTCCACACACTCAATCAAACAGACTCCAACCTCTCCACAATGGCCAAGACCAGAGAGCTGTGTAAGGACATCAGGGATAAAATTGTAGACCTGCACAAGGCTGGGATGGGCTACAGGACAATAGGCAAGCAGCTTGGTGAGAAGGCAACAACTGTTGGCGCAATTATTAGAAACCTCGTGGGGCATCAATGATCATGAGGAAGGTGAGGGATCAGCCCAGAACTACACGGCAGGACCTGGTCAATGACCTGAAGAGAGCTGGGACCACAGTCTCAAAGAAAACCATTAGTAACACACTACGCCGTCATGGATTAAAATCCTGCAGCGCACGCAAGGTCCCCCTGCTCAAGCCAGCGCATGTCCAGGCCCGTCTGAAGTTTGCCAATGACCATCTGGATGATCCAGAGGAGGAATGGGAGAAGGTCATGTGGTCTGATGAGACAAAAATAGAGCTTTTTGGTCTAAACTCCACTCGCTGTGTTTGGAGGAAGAAGAAGGATGAGTACAACCCCAAGAACACCATCCCAACGTGAAGCATGGAGGTGGAAACATCATTCTTTGGGAATGCTTTTCTGCAAAGGAGACAGGACGACTGCACCGTATTGAGGGGAGGATGGATGGGGCCATGTATCGCGAGATCTTGGCCAACAACCTCCTTCCCTCAGTAAGAGCATTGAAGATGGGTCGTGGCTGTGTCTTCCAGCATGACAACGACCTGAAACACACAGCCAGGGCAACTAAGGAGTGGCTCAGTAAGAAGCATCTCAATGTCCTGGAGTGGCTTAGCCAGTCTCCAGACCTGAACCCAATAGAAAATCTTTGGAGGGAGCTGAAAGTCCGTATTGCCCAGCGACAGCCCCGAAACCTGAAGGATCTGGAGAAGGTCTGTATGGAGGAGTGGGCCAAAATCCCTGCTGCAGTGTGTGCAAACCTGGTCAAGAACTACAGGAAACGTATGATCTCTGTAATTGCAAACAAAGGTTTCTGTACCAAATATTAAGTTCTGCTTTTCTGATGTATCAAATACTTATGTCATGCAATAAAATGCACATTAATTACTTAAAAATCATACAATGTGATTTTCTGGATTTTTGTTTTAGATTCCGTCACTCACAGTTGAAGTGTACCTATGATAAAAATGACAGACTTCTACATGCTTTGTAAGTGGGCAAACCTGCAAAATCGGCAGTGTATCAAATACTTGTTCTCCCCACTGTATATATATATATATATATATATATATATTTTTTTTTTATATATATATATATACATTGCCCCTTTTTTAAATTTGAGCCCCTGCCCTTGAGGAACTCTCTGCACATCTCTGCCCTAGAAATCAGATCACCATAAGAACCACCTAGAAAAGGTCCAGAACATCCTAAGAATCACTTAGCAACCACCCAAAACACTAACAATCCCCTATAGGACCCATCCAGTACAACCTAGCAGCCATGTCAATATGCCCTGCTGAGTATTCACGTAAACACTGTAGATGTAAGCTTCCCTTTCAGTCAGTCACTACGCGTTACGTCAGTGACTGACGGAATGGGGGTTTCGCTTAGAAGCCTATCACCTTCGAGTTCTACAAAACGAGCCAATGGCAAAACAATGCCATGGGTCTGCGGAATTTGCATAGCGCAACTCCGCCCCACCTCGTGGGTATATAAGGAGCTGCGTGTGCAATCTCGCATTATGTTTCTGCTTCGGAGCCGAGTGTTCACTTACCTTCTGAGCTTCTCTTCAAGACGAGCGACTCTCCAGTCTGTTGGTGTGACGGCACGTTCCAGCAAGTTCCGCATTCCTGTCTGATCTGTGCAGTGATCTGGCACAGCGTGTGTTCTCCTTGGGTGCTTCGGCATTCTGCAGAGGTTTTCTCTACTAAAAGAGCTACACGTGGCACGTCTTTTTCAAGATGTCTTGCCCGTGTGTTTCTGGGTGCGGTTGACTAGTTAGTCCGTCTGACAGGCACGAGCGCTGCCTCGCGTGCTTGGGCTCAGTGCACGCCGAGACAGCGTTTGTGGATGGCTCATGTTCCCACTGTGGGAACATGACCATTGCAATGTTGCGGTCAAGACTCAATGACCTTCATAAAGGTAGAGTCCCCTCCACCACACCCCAATCTATTCCCTCCACGAGAGGGAATACTTTGGCTGGTGGCCAGGGTGATTTGAGGGTGATGGTATGGAACAACCCGACGAATCTTCCTCGGGCCACACCCCCCTCTAGCACATTGCAACCCGTGGTGTTGCCGGGTGAGGTCGCTGGTTCGTCCCGTGGCGGGCCCAGCGTCTCATTCGGAGCGCCGGCGGATGACGCTATATCGATCGCCGCATCGCAAGGTGGGCTGGATTCCTCCGGAGATGAGGATTCGGCTGTGCTGCCTCCCTCAGGAGTGCCAGCATTGCCCGAGTCGGATCCGGCTGGTGGCGAAGACATACAGAGCTGCGGGCCAGGCCGCGTCCGCTCTGCATGCTATGGCCATCTTGCATGTCCATCAGGCCAAGGTGCTCGGAAGCATGCACGAGGGCAGTGCTGACCCTGGGTTAATGCAGGAGCTGCGCACAGCAACCTGACCTCGCCCTACGGGCGACGAAGGTTACTGCGAGCTCTCTTGGTCAGGTGATGTCCACTTGTGTGGTCCAGGAACGCCATTTATGGCTCAACCTGGTAGATATGTGGGAGGCTGAGTGGACCAAGTTCCTCAACTCCCCTATCTCTCAGGCTAGGCTCTTCGGCAGGATGGTCAAGGACTTCGCCCAACAGTTCTCAGCTGCACAGAAGTAGACTGAGGCGATAAAACATATTCTGCCCCAGTGGCCAGCTGCTGCCTCCACCCAGCCACCGGCTCAGACGCCTCAGTCTGCTCCCCGTCGAGGGCGCACCCCTGCAGCTCCCGCCCCTCCTGTCCGGCCCCAGCAGCAGCCTTCACCCGGGCCCCGGCTCGAAGGAGGTCGCAGGAAAGCTCGGAGGTGAACGTCGGACTTTCCCAGGAGATGGTAACAGGACCACTCCTTCCCCCGGTGGAGGGCCGGGGGAGAATCTTTGGTTTCCCCCTTCTGCCCACTGGCCTCACGGTCGGCGGCACCCTATTCATGGTTAAAGAATGATCTGACATGTTCACCTCCGAGCCCCAAGAGGGCGCGGTTGACAGCATGCAACGCAATGCATCGCTGCTCTCATCCCCCTCTGTCGCCAGACCCCTGTCAGAGGAGGTCGCCTCGGAACGCTTGTCCTTGCCTGGCCTTCTCTGTCAGGACGCGGAACATGACCACGCCCCCACCTCGGGACGCTCCACCTCCCACGTCTGGGCCGTTCATTCCGCTTTGCTGCCCCATCGTGGGTACGCCTGTGGTTCACTTGACCCCGCTGGTTCAGTTTTTGGGAGCCTGGCTAGAGCTTCCCAATCTATCCCGCTGGCTCGCTCGAACGATCAGGCTAGGCTATGCAATTCAGTTCGCACTGTCTCCTCCCCGCTTTCGGGGAGTCTGCTATACCATGGTGGGTGGCAGTGCCCCTGTCATGCGTGTGGAGGTCGACACCCTACTGGCGAAGGGTGCGATCGAGGCCGTCCCTCCAGCCGAGATGAAGTCCGGCTTCTACAGCCCCTACTTCATTGTAACCAAGAAGAGCAGTGGGTTACGATAAATCCTGGACCTGCGCGTCTTGAACCGAACCCTCCACAGGCTTCCGTTCAAGATTCATTTTCGTCCGTCGGATTGGTTTGCAGCGATCGACCTGAAGGACACGTACTTTCATGTCTCCATTCTTCCTCAACACAGACCGTTTCTACGGTTTGCTTTCGAGGGGCAGGCATACCAGTACACGGTACTCCCATTCGGGTTAGCCCTGTCTCCTCGCGTCTTCACGAAAGTCATTTTCGGACGCTGCTGAAGGACAAGCACGTACTGGTCCATTCAGACAACACGGCGACAGTAGCGTACATCAACCATCAGGGTGGTCTGCGCTCCCGCCGTATGTTGCAACTCGCCCACCATCTCCTCCTATGGAGTCAGAAGCATCTGAGGTCGCTTCGTGCCATTCACATCCCAGGCAAGCTGAATCGTGCAGCCGACGAGCTCTCATGACATTGGCCATGTCCTGGGGAATGGAGACTCCATCCCCAAGTGGTTCAGCTGATTTGGGAACAGTTCGGCGACACACAGGTAGATCTGTTTGCCTCCCCAGACAATTCCCATTGCCGCTGGTATTTTTCCCTGACCGAGGGGACCCTCGGCACGGATGCACTAGCGCACATCTGGCTGCGGGGCCTACGCAAGTATGCGTTTCCCCCAGTGAGCCTTCTCGCACAGGTCCTGTGCAAGATCAGGGAGGACGAGGAGCAGGTTCTTTTGGTTGCGCCGTATTAGCCCAGCCGGACTTGGTTCTCCAAACTGGTGCTCCTCGCAACAGCCCCTCCCTGGGCAATCCCTCTGAGGAAGGACCTCCTTTCTCAGAGACGGGGCACCCTCTGGCACCCGCGTCCCGACCTGTGGAACCTGCACGTGTGGGTTCTGGACGGGACACGGAAGGTTTGAGTACCCTACCACCTCGGGTGGTGGCTACCATCATTTCAGCTAGAGCCTTGTCCACGAGACACACCAATGCTCTGAAGTGGAACCTCTTCATCACCTGGTGTTCTTCTCGCCGAGAAGATCCCAGAAAATGCCCGATCGGGTCTTTGCTCTCCTTCCTCCAAGAAGGGTTGGAACGAAGGCTGTCTCCTTCCACCCTGAAGGTTTACGTGGCTGCGATCTCTGCGCACCACAACCACAACCCAAAAAACGGTAGGACAGCATGACCTGGTCATCAGGTTCCTAAGAGGAGCGAGGAGGTTAAATCCACCTCGCCCTCTACAGATGCCCTCTTGGGACCTCACAGTGGTTTTATCTGCCCTGCAGAGAGCTCCCTTTGAGCCACTGCAGTCTGTTGTGCTTAAATACCTCTCTATGAAGGTGGCGCTCTTGATTGCTTTGGCTTCCATCAAGAGGGTAGGGGACCTGCAGGCATTTTCGGTTGACGAAGTGTGCCTGGAATTTGGGCCGGCTAACTCTCACGTGATCCTGAGGCCTCGACCTGGATATGTGCCCAAGGTTTCCACCACTCCTTTTAGATATCTGGTGGTGAACCTGCAAGCGCTGCCCCTGGAGGAGGCAGATCCAGCCTTGGCACTGCTCTGTCGCTAACAGACATGTTAGGCTAGGTGCCTCCATGTGCATGGTTCCCCCTCTGGGCAACCCCCACATTTGTATTTCCACGGTAAGTCTCCTCCGAGCACGTGTCTTCCCTTGGCAAGACCACCTTGCCATCCCTGGGGTTGAAACATTCCACCCTGCGGGCTGGATACCTCAGAGTTTTCCATATGCATCCCGCTCGCGGGTCATATGTGTATTCTTAAATTCTCCCTGCAGGCAGGCATTGTGTCATATATTGTCACGTGGGATATGCTTCCCAGTGTACCTTGGTATCGGGCGTTGAGCCTAGCCCCTTGTTTGTACTAGCCTCACGGCAGGAAGCTCAGGTCAGCGCAGGACGCTGGAAGACAGCCGTTGTGGCGAGATTAGATAGGGACCCCCATTCCGTCAGTCACTGACACGTCTGGTTTACTATCTTTGTAGGGACTCCCCAGAGATGTAATGGTTTTTATACTGTACAAACTGTATATTCTACCCATCATTAAACCTACCCATCATAGAAACCTTTCTGCGTTTTATAATTTAGTATGTTTTAATCCATTTTCTACTGTAATCCATTTTCCACAATGTAGGTGATTCCAGGTTTTACTATCCTCGTGAGGACATTTGGTCCCCACAATGAGCAAACCTGTACACACGCACACATGCACGCACGCACACATGCACACACACACACACACAAGAAGAGGATTATGCTCCTCAGTTAACAACCTCACAGTGAAAGCCCTGCACTATTAATGCCATATTGCAACATGTCATTTATTGTATTTGCATATTTGTTTGTTTTTAGTTATCTATGGACCTAATAATTACTATTGTTGAAATTTTATTGTAAAAAAAAAAAAAAAAAGTTTGGTCAAAAAAGGTTCCTGATCCCTGCACTATGGTGTCATAAAGAAAGACAAACGACAGGCAGATGATAGATAGATAGATAGATAGATAGATAGATAGATAGATAGATAGATAGATAGATAGCAATACATGCCTTTAACACTGTGCTATTGGATGTAATTTTGTTTAATTAGTGATGGGGAACAAATACAAGGCTTACGCTTACATGCAAAGCAATGTGATTAACCACCAGCTTTGTTTAACAAAAGCCTGTCAATCATGCCTTCCTTTGTCTGTACTGCTAATCGTCATTTCATTGTTGATCAAACACAATTTCCCCTTTCCTAAATAAATAGATTATAAATAAGATGAATAATTCATCCACTGTTCTATGGTCAATTGCCATTTTCCTTGAAGCAGATGCCACATCATTATTAAAAGAACAAATGGCTCATTGCTCAATTTCAAATATTAGAGCTATTAAACAGACATTCTTTGTTTGCGCTCCATTCTTACATGGAAATGAGAGATCATCTGATATTTGGTGGAGTAGCATCATGTCCTGTGGTGGTTTCCTATAATTCTCTTATACAAAATTGCACTAAAAGAAAAGTTTTTCCTAAAACAGCTTGGCTGTCAGTTTGAGGCAAAGTATATGTTTTTTCAAAATAACAGAAGACAAATAGTCTTGTGTTCGCAGTCTAGACGCTGAGGTTCTGCATTAATCAGAAACTCAGATGCAAGAAGTAAACAGGGAAAAAAATGACAGCGGAAGTGAAAAATAAGCTGCACATGGCTTTATTTGTTGGTCAGTTTAGGGTTTCAAGCTCCTTCCCCAGAAGTGATATGTCTGTTTTCAGAAGACTCTGAGATTGTTTAGAACTGCCAAAGTATGAAAAATACGACCTTTGAAATGTTAAATAAATGGGGTGAGAAACCTAAGAGAATTCTAAATCCTTTAGCAAAGACTGTTGCAGCAAAGACTCAAGACAGTACTTTGTTCTTAAGAGATATCAAACTAGGTAGTAATTAATGTTATAACACTGTAACTAAGCTCTTCCTCCTCCACTGGTTCTCTCTGCCCAGTCTCCTGGTGTTACGCCCAGTCTAGAGAAAAGGACACACACCAAAAAAAAAAAGAAGCTAAACCTAATCAAAAGAAAATACAATGCACTTACCAAAAACTGCCTATCCAACAACAAAGATCAATTTTACAATTTTTACAAGTTTACAATAAAAACAGCGTCAAATGTATTTACAGAATCACGTGAACAAGTTGAGAGGGTAATGCAAAATCATTATCAGAAAACAGGCAAAAGTCAAATACAACCAAATAATTCCTACAACACCAACTCTAAACAATGTCTATCTAACAAACAATCTAATCAATCTCTTAACACATACAATCTCTGTACTACAACAAAATCAAACTCGATTTGCAGAACACAAGATATCCACCGGAGGAAGTGATGACATGCTTTTATAGTACTGTTGGACCTGGCTGCACCAATCAGGCCATAGCACCAATCAGCCTGCAGGAGCCAATGTGGACACACACATACAGGCACTCCAGAACAACAGAGATAAAACCATATGGGTCATAACACCTGGCTCCTTTGCCACTACCAATTGTACTGGCCCCTTCATCTCTGCCAAGACTCCAAGCTTCTTCGTCTCTGTTGGCTCTGCCCAGCTCAATGACTCTGCCTCCTTATCTGGCTTGTCAGTCCAACCAATCCAACAGTGGTCCAACTTCGACTCCGCAGGTATGGAATTCCAAAGCTGCCAAAATAATAAATAAATAAATGCATAAATAAATATATGAAGAAATGTAAAAAAAAAAAAGAAAAAAAAAAAGAAAAAACTAATAAATGATAAGCAGTTAAACATTAAAATTAAACCATTAAACAGTTTGTGTAAATATACCTAATACCACTTCAGAGTCAGCTTCTGTACGTCCCACATCTGCAGTGCAAAGATGGCTTTTGTTGATACTGATTTTATTTTACTGGTAACAGCCCTATAGTGCCTTATTATTCTAAATGAATTTATCGATTAAAATTAAGAACTTGACATACATGATGATGCATATATATTAAGGTTTGAAAAAAAAAATGCTCCTGGAAATCAATTTATAGCGGAAATATTACCCCTTAATGTAAAAGTTTGTTTCTGTTGCGGTCAACATCGACAGGTGCAGTTTGAGTGGGCATGATGCTTCTGTGTAAGTATCTACAATGTATGGCCTGAGCTGCGTCTTTCACTAGCTGCGTTTACATGAGCACCTTTTGTTTGATTTAATTCAGAATAATTCCAATTGATGACTTGTGATTAATCAGTATCTAAGAGCAGCATCTTTGAAATATGCATTATATTTTTAAGCATTTGAACTGTCAAAAGTTGTGCATGCAAAATTAGGAAAAACGAATGTGAACTGAATTTGCAGTCACGTTTCAAATGCATTGATCGATATGCTTGCAAAGACTTCAGAAATGTGTGCTGGTTTCTCTGCATTCTGAGCTGGTGTGCGAGTTTCATTGACAATAAACGCAAGCTCTTATCAACCCCATCCATCCATTTACATTAAATGTGATTAATACTGTATATTTCACATGTACGTGCTTCCATTTCAAAGTGTGGAAATGTATGTATAAGAAATGTGTAAATAAATAAATGTATACATAAATAAATGTGAAAATAAATTAATGTATAAATAAATTAATTAATAAATATATAAATGTGAAAAAATACAATTATACATAAGTAAATAAAAGTATAAATGCTCATTTATTTTTGTTTTTTACATTTCGTTGTATACTTATGTATTTTAGTTTTTTTTTTTTTTTTTTTACATTTCTTCATATATTTATTTATGCCTTTATTTATTATTTTGGCAGCTTTGGAATTCTACAGGCAGGAGTCCCTTGTCCCTCCGGCTCTCCCTTGGTCAAGTGTCATCCTGGTTGCACCACAGACTTTTGGGAGTCTGAAGTAGTCCTGCTCTTGAACGAATTCGAGCAGTTCAGCACTGACTGGGTGTGCTCATTTGTGGCCCCAAGTGACTGAGGTGCGTAAGCACCACGTCCCTCTGTTTGCATAACTGATCTCACGACTGGGCCAGTATGAGCCAGTCGTCGAGATAGTTGAGGATGCAAATGCTCGTCTCCTTCAATGGAATAAGGGCGGCCTCCTCTATCTTTGTCAAAATGCGGGGAGTCAAGGACAGGCCGAAGGGGAGGACCTTGTACTAATATGCCTGTCCCTCGAATGCAAGCCAGGCTTCTAGACACCGTGCAAGGGGACCAGTGGCACAAAGATGTGACCACAGTGGGGGAGCGCTGTGGAGCAGAGGGGCCTGCCTCGGCAGGCACAGCTTCCTGATGTGGGGGCCGTGAGTGTGGCTGTACACTTACCTGGCTTTACGATTCCCATGAGGGAGTGGCTGGATGTGTGAGAAGGCGTTGTGTCCTTGAACCGCATACTCCTGCCTGTTGGCGAAAGAAGGAGGGGATGAGAGGGGCAAGGAATTGTGTCTCTCACTGTCAACCCACAACCTTTATAACCCAGAAACTAAGGAAACTGATCTTTTGCTGAGATTTTGGGTAACGCTGGCTGTGAGACCAGCGGCGGAACAGAAATAAACTCTTTTTGAAAAAATAAAATATTTTTTTCGCCCGGCCCTCCACCGGCAAAGTTCTCGACAGCGTCGCCGAATAGTCCTGTCTGGGAGATGGGGGAGTCGAGAAAGTGAACCTTGTCAACTTCCTTCATCTCGACTATGTTCAGCCAGAGATGGTGCTCCTAGACCACTAGCGTGGACATCTTCTGCCCCAGGGACCGCACAGTGATTTTCTGTACGCAACTCCTGCATAAACCCGGGGTCAGAACTACCCTTGTGCAGCTCTTCCAATGCCTTGGCCTGGCATATTTGCAAGAGGGCCATGGCATGTAAGGCAGAGGTGGCCTGTCCAGCACCGCTGTAAGCCTTGGCCACGAGTCCAGCCGAGAACTTACAGGCCTTAGTTGGGAGACGCGGACGACCCCGCCAGGTGGCAGCATCGCAACTGCATGCTCCACCTGTGGGATCTCCACGTACCCTTTGACCGCCCCACCATCGAGGGTAGTGGGAGCGGAGGAGGCAGCGGAGTGGTTTCTGGCAGGAAAAGGTACCTTCCATGACTTTGTTACTGGAGTGGGACGAGTGATGTCGAATCTTCATCCCCAGAGAACTGTAGCCCACCCTCCGATGCAGCGATTGACATCCGGTCCTCTGAGGGAGCCCCGAATTAGATGCTGGGACCTCCATGAGAAGGCCCAACAACCACAGCCGGAAGCTACACAGTTTATTTATTAATAAAATAAATTAAATTTTTATTTAAGAATGAAAACATGATTATAATATAATATAATATAATATAATATAATATAATATATTCTGCACAATGTAGGTGCCCGTGACAGCATTCGAAAAATTGTTAAAGGATATACACATATAAATACAGTAAATGCCAGACAATCATGCTTATAACATTTTGATTCTGTATGAATCTATTTCTGTAAGCCTACGCCAGTAGGTGGCAATATATGAATCAACTTCACTTTAAAAGAATTTAACATATTTGGCTATAATATTTCATTTCCTGCTAGTCATTAAAAGGCTATATTATTAAGTGTAATTATAAACATGTAACATGTTTTGTTGAGGAATTATAATAAAAGAAGTATACATTTATGATTATCCTATGTTACTACACTAGTGAAAAAAAAGTATGCTAAGTATACTTGCAGCCAGACTAATTATCAGTATACTTCAAGTGTGTTAATGATTAGTAAACTTGAAGTGTGCTATTTTTGAAACTAATTTTGTACTAAGTATATTTTAGTTGTAATTAAGTTGTGTAAAAGCATAGCTTTAAGTGTATTTAATGTACTTTTATGTACTAAATTGGAACAACTTTAAGTATACTTAGCACACTTTAAGTATAGGGACTAATTACATGCTTGATTAGTGATATTAAAATGTACTTTATTTGTATTATAAGTATACTTTATTTGTATTATAAGTATACTTAGTATACTTTATTTGTGTTATAAGTATACTTTATTTGTGTTTTAAGTACATTACAAATTAATTACCAGTGTCTTCAGAACACACAAGCAATATACTATGAATATATTATTTTTTTAATGTTTATTTATTTACTTTATTTATTTCCCTTTGGCTTATTCCAAATACTAAAAAATATACACTTTGTAATCAATGACAATATACTTTGTTATTACTTAGCTATACTTTGTACAATATACTTTGAATTACATAATGTCACACAATACAGTATTTTAAATGTGCTACCAACTACATTTTAATGAATTACTTACTGACTTATTTTCCCAATGTTGAATGCATTTGTTTTCAAGGCCATTAAAATAAATTAAATGTAACAACTGAAGAGACATTAACAAGCCCAACGGTTTTTATTTAAACTTCACATGGTTTCAGCAAAACTGAACAAAATGAACTTACCATGTTTTTCATTAAAAGAACACTGGAAGATTAAAAATATATATATTATTGGATCAATTCCATACTGACCCTCTACACACAAATATAAATTACAGATTATATTCCATTTTCTGATGAGCTGCTCATTGTTACACTAGCGTCTGATGGCCGCTTACACATCAGAGACTGCAGAAACTGATGAAGAACAGCATCTGTTACCAGTATATACAAGAGATAAGGTCAGACAGCATGTTCATATAACTTTTTAATCACGTTTTCATTAGTCTTACTTATTACTTACCTCCAAACAGCAGGACTTTTTCTCCGGTTCTTTTCGGGATAGCGTAGGCCATTTTATTCCGAGCCGGTTATCGTCGCCATCAAGGTCAGGCTGCGATGTACTTTCCACTTTCAATATTTTATTAAATAAATAAATGTAAAGCGACATTGTACTTCACCTGCAAACCTCCCGTGAGTGAGCGAGGGAGAGTCAGACGAGTACCGTCAGCAGCTCTGCCTCTGATTGGCTGCAGGCAGTGAGCAACACAATCTGATTGGTCACAGACCAAGTTGAAGAGACATTTGAATTCCGATAAGACTCAACTACTCAACTCATATTTTCCTGCGTTGTATTTTAAGTGTGCTGTTGGTTTAATATAGATTTGTGTGTACGATTGTAACACAATTCTTCTCTGCCAGTGTAAACTTATTAAACATATTTACACTTAAATCACAACTACAGTAGCCAATTGTACACTGCATATATGTAAAAATGGGTTTTTAATGCATTACTCATACATTTTAACACTTTCTGAAAGTAATATACAATAAAGTACTGAAGTGAATTCAAAGCATGAATAAACTTAAAAATTATACTCAAATTTAACTTCAGGATATTAAATATGTATTTTTAAAATATACTTTCACTGCGTTGTTACAATGACAATTTTGAGCATACAGTTTAAAATATACTAAAATATATTTTAAAGTAATGTTCAAATAAGTACACTTTAAAAAAGTACACAGAACTTTCATTTTAAGTATATTTTTCTAAAATATGTAGCATCTGGAGTCTCTCTGGACAGGATCAAAGATGAGTCGATTCCACTATAAAAGTCAGAAAGCTTTTAGCCGCATATAAATTAGGTTCTGGTGCCAAGGATTCTGAGGGAGATGGCATCTTGGACAGTTTTGTGGATTGGCCGAGGTAGAACAGACAACACCGTTAGAATCCTGTGAGAATTTCAATCAGGACACAATCTCTCCCCTTATCAACACATGTCCTTAATATTAATATGTTTAGCCCCTTTTGAGTAAAACTTTACTAATTCTGACACGTCACAAGGACATACCATTTAAGTCATAAAACTGAGACAAAGGAACTCTCTCCTGCCTAAAGTCCACACCCATGCTTGGCCATTTCGAGAAAGATGGGCATATGTTAATGGGCTTTAAAGGGCAACAACACAAGAATATCTTTGCTCAGTCATCTTCAAAACTCCGACGAGACGATCTTCTTTTCCTCCCTGTTTCGGCAACATTCGCTCTCAGGCTACCTTCAAACTTCCCGCGGATTGGAAACACGACCTCTGGAAGAGAGAGAAGCTCCCGCGCAAAGAACGCTTTGAGAAGCCTCGCACGTATCCTCTTATACTCAGCACAAAGAAATCCATGCAAGTATAAATTCTATCGAGCTTTAGAGGCGATTAAGATTGGTGCCCCTGTTTAAGGTGATATTCCTTTGCTGACTCTCTCGGGTTACTTGCTTGTGAAATTGCCATCCTTGATCTTTCTTTCTTTCTTTCTTTCTTTCTTTCTTTCGTTACTTTTCGTTATTCTGTATATACATGTATTCTTTATTTAGCTAGTCATATGTATTCTTAGTATCAATTATTAAAACCATTGTATCCACATTTGGTTGTCATTGTTGCCTCTCACAGAACATAGTCACTTTAATGTTCAGATCTAGCTACGAGCTCTCATAAGTATCTTTGAATATTTTAATTAATATCCTAATAGTTCGGAAATTTTTATTCTTCGTGGCCAAAAGGATAACCTTCCCGAAGATTTGATAAAGAATAAAACTTCATGAGAGTTGATAAAAGATTGTACTGTTCGTTCGTTAAACGAACGGATGAATTTTTAATGAATTCTTTAAAGGTTATTCTGTAATGATTTAATATATATATATATTCATAGTTAATTGCAATCCATTGTTGTTAACCATGTATATATTGCATAAATACCTAGGTTAGGTATTTCCCTTTTGGGTGATTTGGAGATTTATAATTTAATCATAACCCGTTACGATATATTATAAATAATTAAATATTAATACCCATAATTCTCTATTGAGCTAATTTTAATTTAATAACATCTGTAGCCGAGTCGCTACAAATATATTTTTAGAAAATATACTAAAATACAATTACATTAAAGTGTGTTAAAAGTTGTATTGTGAAAATATGATGCTAATATACTTTTTATACATTTAAAGATGGTACAATTTTTGTTAGTATATTTACAATATACTATTGAAAAAGAGAATATATTTGAAATACAATAAAGTATACTTTTTTTTCACCAGGGTATGGTCACACAAGTTTGTTTACGCATTAAACTCATCGCCTTGAAAAAAAGATGTCATTCCCTTAACATAGGATCTATGTTGACAACACATCGCATGATCACAACATAATGACAAAACTAGGTGAACCGGTCACCGTATATTATAATGCTCACTTCTCTTCTAAAGCACGATTTGACATATGCATACTAGTTAGTACGTACATGAAATGACTGTCGTGGTTTCTTTGCTGCAGCCTGAAAGAAAAGAGCCAAATTGTAAATGAAAGGTCCAGTGAACGTTAAAAAAAAAAAAAAAAAACTAATAAAATGGAATGTACATATTGTGCTTACACGAGTCAGGAATGTTTGGGCGCCACTCTCCACGTCTTTTTCTCTCAGCACACTCAACACAGATAACTTTACAAAGTTAACGTAACATTGCAAAAATATGGAGCAAAGTTACCTTGCTGAAGTAAGTGTCCTGAAGAAATGAAAGTAATCCTGAAGAAAGTGTGAAAACTCATCAGTTTCTGCTGCTGAAAAAAATCCTGCTCAAAATGACAGTATTGTGCGAATAGTAAAAATCCATTTACATTTTTTTCATTTTACAGTAATAATGCTGCGAAAACTACAGACATTTGGTACAGTGTACCTTTCTCTCTTCCTTCCTCAAAGAGTCTCTGTGTGTCTAATAGCTTATGAGGTGAATTTAATCCTACAGCTCCTCTGTTTGCCATGGTATTTGTTCTTTTCTTTATATTCTATTTATATTTCTATTTTCCTTCTTTCACTACCTTTCTCTGCTGATACCAACCACTGATGATAAAAGACTTTAAATAAATATTATTGAGATAAGAGGAGTGAGGTTTACTCGCACAGCGACTACTAGCTGGCCTCCATTACACTTTGGTTATGGACACTTTCCATAGGAGAGAAAAAAGAATCACAAATAAAATCTAATAACTTGTTTTTCTTAGACTACAGTGAGATTATATGGGAAACAAATTGAGACTTTGTTACGTCTTTTTGCTTCAAGCTTCTCTCCTGAGAATAAGGCTCCCAGTAATCTGTCTGTAATCAAATTTTCCAACATACTAATGTCTGCAAAGTCACAGATCTCCATGAACATTTCTAACAAGACCAAAAATCTAATCTGGTATACAGTTTATTCTTTTACTGTCAACGATTGTCTCAAGTGTGTCTATTATTTTTCCCCTAAAGAATTTTAGAGCAACATCTGAGACTTAAGTTGATATTTAAAACATTTATGAAGTGAGCAAATTTCAAAAAAAGAAACAACCTCTGAACATTTGACTTTCCTCTGGGTAATAACTGATGGTCTTGAATCATGACCATCCACTCCATGCAAACTAGATAATTTTCAGCTGTCAGCCCTGCCAATTTTGCATGCACATATGATTGACACACTGCAGAATGTGGAGATTGCCCACGGAGAATGCGCCACGGCCAATAAGAGCGTCTAGAGAATACAACACTGATATAACATCAAATGCATTCACACATGCCACAAGACATTCACAGTTAGTAAGGCTTAGAGAAAAGAAGAAAGAAGAGCGCAAACACAAGAGGACTGGCGGGTAATCTATGTAACCAGCTGGCAGGATTATTTATGCATATAAACAGTGCATTTCTCTGCCTCATAATTACTTTTTAAGAAGTGCACTTAAATAAATGTTGCCAATTAGTATCATGTTTATGCATTCTTCACTTTATTTTAAAACTTTTATTCTGTCATTTTGCTTTTGGCCAGCAGTGCAGGAGTGTGTGATTAACCACAGAGTTTAATTAGCTAGGCACTGCTAACTGAAAGTGCTTTTGTGAGAGGGGGTGGAGAGGTCTAAAACAACTAGTTTTAGGGGCAAGAAAGCCTCCATGCTGAAAAACATCAGAGAGCTAGTGTGAAGTTTGTATGGAAGACTTAACAGATGATATGCATTTTAAAGAGAGGTAGGGGAGTAGATTACAGTTCATCTCGCTCTGCTATGTGATGCAATTACAGTTTCACATGGATTGTGCAGAGGAGCTGAGGTAATGCTCGCTTATCAATTCATGGAGGTAATAGAGTTAAAAGGTGAATAAAGATCAAATGGTAAAAAATCTCACTTATCTGTCCTCTCTATTTATTTATTTTACACTGATATTGAACTGCATTAACTATGGAAAGTAATATTTAAATTACCACCCAGTCAATAATTTGATCTTACAGTGATCTCACCATGAGCTCCCAGGATACTTATGATGTGGTCACAATGTGAGGTTACAGTGAGCTAAAAGTGTAACCTCACAGTGCACTCACTGTGTGCTCAAACTGTGAGCTCACCATGTGAGACCACTGTGATATCATTGCTCACGTGGAGTTATGAGTCTTTACTTTTGTGTATGTCACTCAGAAAAAACAACTCTAAAAATGCCTCCAGGTCTTAAAGGGTTAACCGGAAATCTCTTTATTTGCAGAGCTGGCTGGATACAGGAATTTACTTTTTATCTGACCTTTTAGATCAGTCATCTCAGTTTCTTTCTTATGAAAACTTTATGAATAAATGGTAATTTCCTGTTAAATATAGAGAATATTTTTTTTGTGATAAAAGCCATTCCCACAGGTCTATTGATGTTAATGAGAAGCCATATGTTGTCCCTTAACGTTTGTAGAATTGAACCTGTACTTCATTTAAATGGGGTGGACATTAACAGTAAAAGTGTACAAATAAATTTATTCGAAATTTATTTTATAAAAATAGGTCCTTTAAGCATAGAGGCCATTTTTTCTGGAATATTTGTTTCCCAGAGATTATTTTGAAAAAAGCTTGGCTGCTTCCTTTTCGTTTTTTTTTTTTTTTTCTTTCTATATCTAACAAACTTCGGGAAATGCATTTGAAAGTTCTTCGTAATATTTATGTTCGTAATTATACTTTATCAAAATTTATGGATATTGATGAAAATTGCTAATTTTGTTCAGATCAGCCAGAAAAAATCTATATCTTTTTATGAGTGTTACCATTCCAAAAAATTCTGGGAAGATTTATCTATGCATGTTCAACAGAAATCTGATTATAATTGTGAAATAACATCCAAAGATGTTATTATATATTTTGAATAAAAAATTTATTTATTATAAATCTTATGATTTTATTTGGTAAATGTCATATTCATAAAAGTAAAATAAATAATTATAAAACTTGTTTAAAGGTCTTTATGACTGATTTTCATTTGTATATTGAGTCTCTCCAATGTCTAACCAAAAATCTAGAGACACAATTTTATTCACTAAAGAGTTGAAGTTACTTGAAAATTGAAATTGTATGTGCTGTCTTCCTTCAAGTACTACTTATTGATTTATTTGTTTATTCTTTACTTATTTAAATCAATAATATTGTATATAGACCTTCATTTATATACTTCCTGATTCGCTACTGTTCGGCACTCTTGCTTACTGGAAGCTTTGCTCTATCGCTATTTATATTTATATGGTAACACTTTACAATAAGGTTTCATTAGTTAACATTAGTTAATGTATTAATTAACATGAACAACACTTCTGTTCAGCATTAGTTAATCTTTGTTATCGTTATGTTAGTTCACAGTGCATTAACTAGTGTTAACAAGATTTTAATAAAGTATTAGTAAATGTTGAAATTAACATTAACAAAGATAAATAAATGCTTTATAAGTGCAGTTCATTATTTGTTCATGTTAACTAATGTAGTTAACTAATGAACCTTATTGTAAAGTGTTACCATTTATATTATACAGCAAATCAGCACAGTACTCAAACAACATAGCTTGACACCAATGCTAAAACTAGAAACTTTTGTGACTGGATGACTACTACAAAAAAAGGGGGATTTTTATCTGACCAGCCTCCCACCAACAGCCGCCATCAGCTTACATTCCAGAGAAGGGAAAACACAACTGCCTAGACAGTATTGGCGACCATAAGTCTGAGTGGACATCCATGACATGCGGAGTCCCCCAAGGCTCAATTCTTGTGCCACTCCTATTCAACCTGTACATGCTCCCACTGAGCCAAATAATGAGAGAGAACCAAATTTCTCACCACAGCTATGCAGACGACTCCCAGATCTACTTAGCCCTATCGCCTAATGACTACAGCCCCATTGACTCCCTGTGCAAATGCATTAATGAAATTAACAATTGGATGTGCCAAAACATTCTTCAGTTAAACAAAGACAAAACTGAAGTCATTGCGCTTGGAAACAAAGATGAAATTCTCAAGGTGAATGCATACCTTGACGCTAGGGGTCTAAAAAAAAAAAAAAATAAGTCAGGAATCTTGGTGTGATTTTAGAGTCGGACCTTAGTTTCAATAGTCATGTAAAAGCAATAACTAAATCATCATACTATCATCTAAAAAAAAATACATTGCAAGAATTAGATGTTTTGTTTCCAGGCAAGACTTAGAGAAACGTTTTCATGCTTTCATTACCAGCAGGGTGGACTATTCTAATGGACTCCTCACTGGCCTTCCCAAAAAGACCATTAGACAGCTGCTGCTCATACAGAACGATGCTGCCAGGCTTCTGAGCAGAACCAGAAAATATGAACATATCACACCAGTCCACAGGTCCTTGCACTGGCTTCCGGTTACATTTAGAATTGATTTTAAAGTACTGTTACTTGTTTATAAATCACTCAATGGCCTAGGACCTCAATACATTTCAGATATGCTGATTGCATATAAACCTAACAGATCACTCAGATCAGCAGGATCAAGTCAGTTAGAAATACCAAGGGTTCACTCAAAGCAAGGAGAGTCTGCTTTTAGCTACTATTCCAGCCGCAGCTGAAACCAGCTTCCAAAAGAGATCAGATGTGCGCCAACAGTAGCCACATTCAAACCCATACTCAAAACATGTTTAGCTGTGCATTTACTGAATGAGCAATTCTGGCATCCTGGAGTCCTTGAGGACCAAGGCAGGTGATCCGGGTGCTGCCGACTGGCTGGGAAGCCTCCAGGGTGGTGCCAGTGCTACAGGGGACCATGGAGGCTCAGGGGGTAGCCCCCCCCCAAAAAAAAAATCTTGTCGGGGATTTTTGTCTCGTCCGTCACTGGACCCTGGTCGGGGGGCTGGAGCCGCCACTGGACCTGGTCGGGGGGCTGGAAGTGGCTCAGACCAAAAGTCTATTAGCCAGTGGTTCTCCAGTTCTCCTTCTCAGTGGACAGGAGATGTCACTGGACTCTCGACAGAGACAGGAGACGTCCTGTCCCACTTGGCTGGAGTGGAATGGGGTGACTGTGGCAGAGTGGTCATCACAATGGACTGATATGTGGAGGATGAGGGTTTAGGGTGAGCTGGAGTGCCTACATGCTTTCGGGTAGGGACCGGATGATGATTGTCCTCATAAACAGCCTCAACTATGAAATCAGAACCATTTAAATGACGGACATAATAATGAAGTCTGTTACAGACCTATAACAATCGCCAGGAGAAAGGAAATGAAATAAGTAATCGTCCAGTCCCATCCGAAAGCAGGCATTGTCCATCTGATCACTCCAGCTCACCAGATAGCAATACTCACAACATTCCTCCACATACCACTCCAAAGGACAACCGCTCTGGTGGATGGAGAAGAGGAGGTGATCTTCAGCCATTTTTGGTGTGGGTCTAGTCATCTGTAACAGTTGGTGAACCAGGAACAGGCTGAAGACTCAGAAGATCAAAATACAAACTTAAACTTTTATAATGACGCTCAGGAACAACCAGAAAGGCAAGGAAACACACTCCAACATAGCAGTGACTAGACAAAAACTGAAGGTAAGGGTGCAACTTAAGTAGTGAACAGAAACAAGATAATTAACTAGACACAGCTGGGACAAATGAACTAATGTAAGGTCCATCCGTTAGCCCAAAAACGGAATCTAACGGCTTGGTTGAAGGATTCTGCGTGTAAGCCTTTTCAGCATTTCTGTTAAATTCACTTAATTTATTAACATCTTAACATTTTAAATCTGACTCTATGAATAAAGTGATCTGACTCCAATTTTATGTGACTTCGTTCAATTTGTTATGTTTGTAATTTAACAGCTGATGATTCGTTGTGATTTAATTTGGATCGTTGGTTTTTCTTAGTATCTCTTATTTTCAAATATTCGTTCATCAAGGGATATCGCACAGAAACAAACGCGTCGCGATTCGCGCATTCACGAACACAAACTGGCCAGTTCTGATATTAGTCAGAGGATTGCAGAGTGAATATTTTACCTTTAAGTGGTCGCACCTGCTTACTCAACAAAAAGTGTAATTTGATTAATAGACACGAGAGCTGCAACTTGCTAATACAGTAATAGTCAGAAATCGGATTATCCCGAATGCCGCGCTCCATGCTTCAGTCATGGGGTCCTCGGTTTGATCTATTCTGGCAAAAGATTTGCGGAAATAAAGGACTCCACATTGATCCATACTAGAATAATGATTTCAGAATAATACAAGATAAATCAAGATTAACATTTATTTTGGCCAGACAGAACTTAAATAAAAATAATTAAACACGAATCCATGGTACACAACTTTCAGCATAAAAATATAAAATACAATTACAAAGTAATATGAAAATAGTGTCAAAGAGTCATTATATCTGGCACTGTACATACAGTGTGTGTGAGTGCCTCTCGGACACTGACACAGCACTGCATGGGGGCTCTGGCTACAGAATGTTCCCAAATGGCAGCTCTGCCACCCTTTCTTAAAAACCCAGACCAGAACAAAAGGGTTGTAAATATTTGCAACAGAAACACCTGGTTTCGGGGGAGAGGATCAGATATCTGAGGAGACCACTCAAAAGGAGAACAGAATTCTCATAAGTTTCAATCTTTCTCATCCTACCAGTGACAGCAGTGAAGTTGGGACCATTTTACCAATCACACTGAGACCTTTAAAAAGATACCATACATGAAAGACAATAGATTAACAAGATACATCATCTGTGGTATATTTGCATTCTGTGACTTGAATCAGAGGAAAGGGAGTTGGTGAGGGAGAGGGTGTAAGGGTGGGTCGCCTACAGTGGTTCAGGCTGCAGGGTTGCCGAATGACTAAAGAAACGTTATCAGCAAGAGGATAGAAAACTGCACATTTCTCGTCTTTACCACCCACTGCAACTTATACCAATGACGGAAATAAGCGCAGTTACAATAGCAAAATATGTGGGAGAGCGTTGCTAGAATGTGACTATATTGTATTGCAATAGGTAGCACTTCAAAGTCAATACCAAATCAAAACTAGTTAGCACATCATTTGTAATAGAAAGGATTTAATGACAATTTCTGGTTATGGTTACACTTAAAATAGTTACAAAATAGATGTATGAGATGATAAAAACTTATACCATTAATCGTACCCAGCATGAATGTTACCTGAGGGATAGAAAGGGAGAGAGAGAGAAAAAGACAAAGGGAAGAAGAGAGCAAAGAAGAGAAGAGCCAAAGAGAAGGCCCCCAAGAAGAGAGAGAGCCAGAGAATCAAGAGAGACAGAGAATAAAAGAAGAGCCAGAGCAACAGTTACATCTTCTTTTTATCTGTTCCTTGACCATGTGACTGAAACCCTAATGTGAGACATTCAAACTGACCAATCAGACCAAACTTCCCCCACTGTACTGAAGGTGTGACACATTTTGGCCTACAGGCCTTCAGCATCTCTTTGTCTTTAGGAATTCCAAATGGCCCTTCTGATAAGAAAGATGGGGGTTGAAAACAGTGAAGCAAATGTCTTTGTTCAATTTCAAATATCAAATATCTTTGATTATTTTCAATCCTACAAGGGGGAGAAGGTTTGGGCAGGCCGATGTCCTACACTCTTTCTGTGAGATCTTCTCTCCAGATTAGTGAGTTTTATTGTTCTATTGCAGGGGGTTGGATCAGCTTTTGTCTTAGCAGTAAAACCAGATGGTGGACCTTAGCCTGGACATGACGTGAAGTGACCTGAAGTGTCTGTAGAGAGCGTGTCAATTAAACTCCCCCCTGTAAATGCTGCATCGACAAGACATCCTCATTAAACCCGTCCCCGGCGTGACGACGCCAATCTTTCGAATAATCCTACGAATATCTATTGATCTAATATGACTTCTGACCTGTAATGTTGCCAGAATCATAATCATACACTATTTGTTCGTCGGCCAGAGGAGAACTGGCACCCCGACTGAGCCTGGTTTCTCCCAAGGTTTTTTTCTCCATTCTGGTCCTGAAGGAGTTTTGGTTCCTTGCCACCGTCACCTTTGGCTTTTGGCTTGCTCAGTTGGGGACACTTAAATTTCAACTATATTACTGATCTGCCCGCATTGACACTATATGATAATTGAAATGAGCTGGATGACATCACCGTTTTCACCAGAGCGGCTATACAGCCGAATCAAATTCTGTTGCATTATTTTCCTGTTACCACTGTGAAGCTGCTTTGAAACAATAGGCATTGTAAAAAGCGCTATATAAATAAAGGTGATTTGATTTGATAAAACCGATTCTTACAGACGGCCCCTGGCCCCCTGGGACAAATTCAGATTAGTTCCCAAGGGGACATATTTGGACATTCCCTGTTTCCATATTTTGGATGTTGTTTCCGGACTGTTCGTGGTGCTGATCCTTGAGTTAACAGCACGAGTCAATGGGTGCAGGAATCAAGTAGTCACCTGAAATAACAACATTAAGACAGGCTGAACATGAAGATGAAAACACTGCAAAATACACCTCTGTGACACAGTCCCTTTAGGTGTAGGCGTACTGTGCTGACTGGGTGCTGTAGCAATTGGGCATGATCCTGTTGGTCAGGTTTGCTTCCACCTGCACTTGATTGTGATGGTTTTCAGTCTGTAGAATGACTTGTTGTCCCAAGTCTGTTGTGTTAGTTAGCATGAGCAGAAAGTGTCAGTGGAAAGTGACTTTACACTTTGAGGAACCATCTGTGACCTCCCCAGGATGCTTAGCTATAGCTGACCCTTTGAGAAGTCCTCGGTCACCTTCAAGCAGAAGGTTTGGTTTGCCGGGTAGGTCAGATCTCCATGGGTGAAGGAATCGTTTCACTGATGATGCTCCATTGTGTGTGAGACACCTGAACAACTTATGATTAACCATGCAATAATTGAACACTGATGAATTTGTGGTTATTGTGAGATGGAAAAGAGAGTTGTTGGATAAACACAAGAACATAAAAATAACAACACATGATAATCTCATGTCAGAAGTGTGAGTGGTAAATAAGGTCTCATTTCTCAGTGTCCTATATCTAGTGGGTAGGTCTTATTTGATCACCAAATTCTTCACTACCACTGTGACATGGAAGTGGAATTTAAACGTGGTCTGGATGAATTAAAGGAAGGGTAACAAAACATCAATATAACTAGTATATTTACCAGCAGTATGCATAATTAAGATATATCACATAATTAAACATGGAAATACACAATTTAATAATTGCCATTATAAAATTGTCTATATCAGTTGTTTTAATTGCAAATCATTACTGAAAGCTAATGTTTCAATCAGATCACTTAGAGAATGAGATTTACAGAAGCAGAGATTTAAAATCTCTAGTTTAGCTTTTGCACTTATCTTCTGTGCATTTGATGTACAGGCTAAGTCACACTCAATGATGCAGATCTGACTGAGAATTGTTTAATTAATTGATAGAAATGCCTGCATTCCAGATCTACTCTTTAGATATATTTCCATTGTCATTAGTCATATGTTGGAAACTAGGGGGCCCTCCCAGTTTGAAACAATGCTAAGGACTGGACATAATAAACATTTTGTCCATCAATTCACTGATCAATTAATTGTCAACCAATTGATGTGTGACTATAGCCATGCACATGTTTTATGCACCTTACAGTGTTTACATACAGGAAGTTGACATGGCTGTAAGACATAAAATTGTTCAACATAACTGAAAAGGAATTATGAAAATAATTTCCCTTGTCCTATATGTATGAAGGTGAATAATGTATGATAGATTTACATTATGTGAATGATTTTGGCCTGGATAGTCCTATGATCTATGCCAGGTAGAGATGTTGTGTGGTTGTAGAATTAAGGGTGTGTGTTGTGTATGTTGTGTATAGGAGATGGGTGGTGTCTATCCTACCATAATCTGTGTTGTATAATTTAGTTCCAGTTTTAAACTGGGAAGCCATGTAGCTATGTGTGCTGTAGGGTGTGAATGGCCTCATGAAGTATTTTCACTCCCATCTCCTACATGTTAAGTTGTGTGTGTGTCCTGGCTGATGCAGGCCAGCTCAGTCCCTGTGGAATCTGGGTCTGAAGAGGAAAACAAACACAGAGAGAGAAACACAGTCTAATATTGAACCTTTACACAAATTTCATTAAGATAGATGGTGCTATCTGATTTTTTCTTTAATGGTCTTAGCCAGACAGTTGTTGTAGATGGCTTTAACCTGTTAAGGTTTTATGCCATTATGGGAAAATTTGTTTTAGTTTACAACGACATGGATCATTATCATGATCATGTTTCTGTAAAGAAAAAGGTCAAATAAACTGATTTATAATGGTCAGATCTGACTGCTGGTGTGTAAGCACAGTCAAACATGTTGCACCTTAAGCTGCTGTTGCAGTTGAGTTTACACAATCTGCTTTGTTGATAGCATTATCACACCCAGGTCCCCTGGGGGGAATCTCTTTAAATAATGCTGTTTACTCAAGCCAGATCTGTGTTTAGAGCATCAGATCACCAGGTGTGGTGCTGTGCCGTTTGTTTAGGATTTGGTATTTACGGCACCATTCAAACACTTGACCATTTGGATCTCTGTGGTCTGTAAACCCTGTGGAGTTAATGCCTGAGGTTAACATAACACACAACTTTCATTACATTTCCAGTAAAATAACTTCCCCGATCAGATCCCATGTAATCTGACGCTCCCAGAGAGGAGTTTTCTAACGCTTGCGCTCCTTTGTTTGTGGTTTTATTACAATGGAAAACTTGCACCTCCCCGTTCTCACTGGGTTCCAGATCACTGAAATGTAAATTCTTAGGCCTTGAATGAATTTGGCCTACTCAAGTTACAGCAATCAGGTTAATCATTTTAACTGGGCATTGTAATTTTTCTCATTAAAGATTCATGCACAAGTAGAAGGTAAAGAAGTTCTTTCTCTTTAGTTTTTTCATTTCAGTTTTCTTTCTTAACAGTTCTTTCTCTAACCATCTATATTCTCCTTCCCATCATTTCAACACTAGTAGTGCTCTTGCCGTCTTTCTCCCTACCTGCACATCCCACACATCCATCTTTCTACCTTCTGATCCTTTTTCTACTTCTTCAACATTCTTTCCTCTTCTAAATAATGCTTAATCATAATGAGATTAAAAGCTATTTGTGGCCATTATGATATAATCTACATTATAATGTGATCATAACATAAATCATATTCTATACTATATAGTATAAATAAACATTTTATTTGTTGGTCTCAAGAGGGTCTCTGCTGAGTAATTTGTCCAGAATGACTTGTTATCATCTCACTGATCTTTTAGAAGGCACACCTTTGATTGGCCCTGCAGCTACAGATGTGCTGGCATGTGCATTGTGTGCACAGCAACAAGACCAAACTGGAAACCAGTTATAAACTTACTTGCCGTGGACCTTCAATAAACTGCAAACACTGAGAGCACGGGTCAAATCATTGCTCAATTTAAAGATTTTTGTGACTACAATATAGAATTGGGCACAATTTTCTTGTTTTGGGCTGAGATGTTATCAATTGCATTCTTTAGAGAATCTATTTGCATATGAAAAGAAAGGTTTGACAAACACGGGTCTGAGGGAGAGCCAAAAGATTACTTTTGGTCTGTTAATTGTCTCAGTCTCTTTTGAGACACTAATAAACACACAAAAGTGTAGCGATTGCAAGGTCTGAAATAAGACCAAGGTAAAACACTATATTTTATAAGACATTTATAATTGTGACATCAGTCCTGAACCAATTTTGTCCACCTTCACATTTTACACACAAAGGATTCCAGTGAGATATTTTCGTTAGTATGTTTTAGCTCATCTAATCACAAGATTTCATTCACAAGTTAGCGTGACCATTTGCTCTTTTTCCGTGTTGCAACGTTGTTAAAGCAACGCAAATAAACAAATGTAACTGGACATTTTTTCCTCAGAATTTTAGGTTTTCATTTACAGGCCTCTTTTGAGTACCAAAATAAAATTTGGATGATGTTATTCCAGTTTAGGTTTCCTCTCTTGCTGCGTAGGCAAACAAGGAAAAATTTAAAGCAAGGGATATCATTTCTACTCTACGCTGCTGCTCTCATGACCCTGATAAGCAATGTGGTTGTCTAATTCTAAAGCCCCATCGGATTTATACAGTATTCAGTATATACTCCCAACATTTCTAAAAGGCAAATAAGAACGGACTTACCATAACAGCTGAAGAAAGAGAAGGAAATCAAACCTCTTGCTTGTTGCAATTCCAGTATTTCGCTGAAAAGACACTCGCAACCTGGAGATCACGAAGGTCCGGGTCACCACTTTGTAAGGTCCATCCGTTAGCCCAAAAACGGAATCTAACGGCTTGGTTGAAGGATTCTGCGTGTGAGCCTTTTCAGCATTTCTGTTAAATTCACTTAATTTATTAACATCTAATTTTAAATCTGACTCCATGAATAAAGTGATCTGACTCCAATTTTATGTGACTTCGTTCAATTTGTTACGTTTGTAATTTAACAGCTGATGATTCGTTGTGATTTAATTTGGATCGTTGGTTTTTCTTAGTATCTCTTATTTTCAAATATTCGTTCATCAAGGGACCCGATATCGCACAGAAACAGACGCGTCGCGATTCGCGAGTTCACGAACACAAACTGGCCAGTTCTGATATTAGTCAGAGGATTGCAGAGTGAATATTTTACCTTTAAGTGGTCGCACCTGCTTACTCAACAAAAAGTGTAATTTGATTAATAGACACGAGAGCTGCAACTTGCTAATACAGTAATAGTCAGAAATCGGATTATCCCACATGCCGCGCTCCATGCTTCGGTCATGGGGTCCTCGGTTTGATCTATTCTGGCAAAAGATTTGCGGAAATAAAGGACTCCACATTGATCCATACTAGAATAATGATTTCAGAATAATATAAATCTTATATAAAAAAGATAAATCAAGATTAACATTTATTTTGGCCAGACAGAACTTACATAAAAATAATTAAACACGAATCCATGGTACACAACTTTCAGCATAAAAATATAAAATACAATTACAAAGTAATATGAAAATAGTTTCAAAGAGTCATTATATCTGGCACTGTACATACAGTGTGTGTGAGTACCTCTAGGACACTGACACAGCACTGCATGTGGGCTCTGGCTACAGAATGTTCCCAAATGGCAGCTCTGCCACCCTTTCTTAAATACCCAGACCAGAACAAAAGGGTTGTAAATATTTGCAACAGAAACACCTGGTTTCGGGGGAGAGGATCAGATATCTGAGGAGACCACTTAAAAGGAGAACAGAATTCTCATAAGTTTCAATCTTTCTCATCCTACCAGTGACAGCAGTGAAGTTGAGACCATTTTACCAATCACACTGAGACCTTTGAAAAGATACCATACATGAAAGGGGAAAAACAATAGATTAACAAGATACATCATCTGTGGTATATATGCATTCTGTGACTTGGAAAGGGAGTTGGTGAGGGGGAGGGGGAGGGGGAGAAGGTTTGGGCAGGCCGATGTCCTACACTCTTTCTGTGAGATCTTCTCTCCAGATTAGTGAGTTTTACTGTTCTATTGCAGGGGGTTGGATCTTCAGCTTTTGTCTTAGCAGTAAAACCAGATGGTGGACCTTAGCCTGGACATGACGAACGCATCCCTGAAGTGTCTGTAGAGACCGTGTCAATTAAACTCCCCCCTGTAAATGCTGCATCGACATGACATCCTCATTAAACCCGTCCCCTGCGTGACGACTCCAATCTTTCGAATAATCTTGCGAATATCTATTGATCTAATATGACTTCTGACCTGTAATGTTGCCAGAATCATAATCATACACTATTTGTTCGTCGGCCAGAGGAGAACTGGCACCCCGACTGAGCCTGGTTTCTCCCAAGGTTTTTTTCTCCATTCTGGCCCTGAAGGAGTTTTGGTTCCTTGCCACCGTCGCCTTTGGCTTTTGGCTTGCTCAGTTGGGGACACTTAAATTTCAACTATATTACTGATCTGCCCGCATTGACACTATATGATAATTGAAATGAGCTGGATGACATCACCGTTTTCACCAGAGCGGCTGTACAGCCGAATCAAATTCTGTTGCATTATTTTCCTGTTACCACTGTGAAGCTGCTTTGAAACAATTGGCATTGTAAAAAGCGCTATATAAATAAAGGTGATTTGATTTGATAAAACCGATTCTTACACTAACGAGGGCAACCATGGTAACAAAGGATTGGCGGGAAACTGAACAAAGGAATGAATCAAAATACAAACTGAAAGTCCAAAACACAAACAGAACTGTGAAAGTGCCACTGTACGTCTGACTGATTGCACTTTATCTTAATGTATTATCTCTCTATTCTTTGAATTATTTTTATTACTGTTTTTACTGTGCCACTGTATGTCCGCATCTTTTTACTCTTTTAATTCTTTTATACCTGTATCATGTTTTTATTTCTTTTAATTATTCTTATAACTGTTTTAATTATCCTTTTTTTATTTTATTATTTTGTTAAAGCTGTCTGGGTAGAAGAGGTTGAGAGAAGGGAGAGCGATCTTGTCCAGGATATTCCCAAGAAACACAGGAGTTAGCCCTGGAGTTATGCCAGGAAGATTTGTCTGCAAGAGTACTGTTTAAACGCACAGTTACCTGACAAATATTTTTAAACAGAAATCACTCCGGCGCGAGGCCGATCCGTTTAGATCTGCTCTGACGGATAAATCGGTATAGCCCTGGGGCCCGTTTTTATAAGGAGGTTCAACCAACTCTGAGTTTAAACTTGAACTCTTGAGTTGACACCCTGAGATGGGAAACTCTGAGTTTTGGGTTTCAAAACAGCTGAATTGAGTTAGTTCAATCAACTCTGAGTAGACTGACTCTGAGTAAAGCGTGTGAACCACTACTATGAAAAAGCCATGATCAATAGAGCTCCGAAATTATGATTAACCATGGCAACAGCACCTGACAAAAGACATAAAGTATAAAAACATAATTCAATCAGGTAAAGCTTTAAGCATAAAAGGTTCATAGGTGTAGGTTTCATGACTCTACAAACATTTGACATATTAAATAAATATCATTCAATGTCTATTTCAATGTGCAGCAGCTTTTACCACAGTCTAATGCTCTTTTCACATAATTAAATGTTCTCTTATCCAACCTGTTACATTTCTTAATTAGGGTAATTAAATTAACATTTGACTTCTACTCAGGCCAGCCAACGGCAAGAAGGCAGAGGCTTGCAAAACACCAGTTTAATAATAGCCAGCTTAAAAGTTGTCGCTACTGTAGCGACTCGGCTACATATGTTAATAAATTAAAATTAGCTCAATAGGGAATTATGGGTATTAATATTTAATTATTTATAATTAATTGTAACGGGTTTTAAATTATAAATCTCCAAATTACCCAAAAGGGAAATACCTAGCCTAAGTATTTGTACAATATATATATATATATATATATATATATATAGTCAACAACAATGGATTGCAATTAACTACGAATATACATGCCAAATCAGTAGGCTACAGAATAACTTATAAAGAATTAATTCAAAATTCATCTGATCCGTTCGTTTAAAGAACGAACAGTACAATCTTTCATCAACTCTCACAAAGTTTTATTCTTTATTATCAAATCTTCAGGAAGATTATCCTTCTGGCCACGAAGAACAAACTTTCTGAACTATCAGGATATTAACTAAAGTATTCAAAGATACTTATGAGAGCTCGTAGCTAGATCTGAACATCAAAGTGACAATCAAATGTGGATACAATGGTTTTAATAATTGATACTACGAATACATACGACTAAATAAAGAATACATGTATATACAGAATAACGAAAAGTAACAAAAGAGAATGAAAAGAAGAGAAAGAAAGAGAGAAAGGAAAGGTTCAGGAATGGCAATTTCACAAACATAACCACAGAGAGCCAGCAAGGTATAATATCACCTTAAACAGGGGTACAAATCTTAAAACGCATCTAAATTTCGATGGAATTTATACTTGCATGGGTTGCTTTGTGCTGAGTATAAAAGAATGTGTGTGAATCCTCTCAGAGCGTTCTTTGAGCTGGAGCATTCTCTCTTTTTGGTCCTTCCGGTGCATTGTTGATCCGCGGGAAGTTTGAAGGTGGTTAGAGTGAATGCCGAAAAGGGAGGAAGAGGAGATCATCTCGTCGGAGTTTTAGAAGTTGACTGAGCAAAGATATTCTTGTGTTATTGTCCTTTAAAGTCCATTAACATACGGCCATCTTTCCTGAAATGGCCAATTATAGGTGTGGACTTTAGGTGGGAGAAGGTCCCCTTGTCTTAGTTTTATGACCCAATGGTATGTCTATATGAGGATTTCAGAATTAGTACAGTTTTACTCCAAAGGGGCTAAACAAATCATGATGTATTTCACAATCACATACTGTGCATCGTTGGTTAGGAAACAGAGCGGTGAATATTCAGATACCAAACAAGAAACAGAAATACATCCTTTACAGATTAATACAAGAATTTAACATCACACACACACGTACTTTGTAGGGTATAACGTAGGGAACATGCATACACAAAGAAATCATCATATACATTCTGGGATAGTTTAATTAAAGGCTACATAAAGAAAATGTTTGTGTATGTGTATTGGAATGAGTCTCAGGTCACTCTCAGGGAAGAGAGTTAGAGGCTTGGAATGAGATCAGGGTCTGATTGTCACAGGATTCTAACGGTGTTGTCTGTTCTACCTCGGCCAAGCCACAAAACTGTCAAAGGTGCCATCTCCCTCAGACTCATTGGCACCAGGACCTTAATCCTCTGGACCCTAAGGATATTTTGTGGCCCTGAAGAAGTTTGACATGCTCTGACATTTGTGTTTTTTTCAGTTGCTTTAAAGCATATTAATGGCTAAAGTCTGATTACACTGTATTCTGCACAAACAGGGCTACAGTAATATGTGAGCAACATGTACATAAAAGTTTGTAGTTTTGAGAAAATAATGTTTATGCATAGTTTTTGAAAAAACTAAAATGTTAAATCACTGAAATCAGGCCATATAACACACAGTAAACATTTGTTCACAAGGTTTTCAGAACTGGATGTTGTTGCCTAGAGTTTTTTCTTCAAAACAATGTGAAAACCATTTTGATCACTCATTCATACAAAACAATATAGTCATTTAACATTTGTAAGACACTTATTGTCAGAATGGCTGTATGCGGGGAGTGTTGACGAAACACACATGGGTAGGTTCAGGAGAAAGGCCACCTCACTTTGCTCAGGGTCGACGTGCAAGGGGATGGCACTACCCAGAGAATAGGCGAGGTGTGCTTGAAGAGGATAGGCTGGGCTGGTAGTGCCGGAGGCCAGCACTGTTTGTACAAGGCTCAGGGGTACCAGATACGGTGGAATCCTGCCCATGGCTAAGCTGTCAATGGAGGAGCTCACCTTCCGCAGCATGTCTGTCATCAGGGCTGTGACCAGCTGAGTTTGGGCAAAATCATTTTGGAAAACTGAAAACAGTTGCCTCATTGAGTTCACAGTTTGGTTTAGCAGGACACTGTGAGTATTGAGAACCACCACAGTGCCTTTCAATGATTTGCCGATGGTCTGCAGGGTTGCACTCTGTGTTGCGAGCTGTTCTCTTAGCTGTGGGATTTCAGTCTGGATTTCATCTACATGGCGCCTTACAGTGGCTAGGCTCACTGCGTTGACGCTAGACATGCCAATGTTGAACAGGGTTCCGACGGCAGCGGCGGCTCCGAGCAAAACTCCCAGGAACCGTTTGGTGTGGCGTTTGTGTCCACTTAGCTCTGCTTGCGTGACTGACACTTTTCCCAGTTGGGTGAGCATGTGCTTGACGTCGGCTTCTGCGTGAGTGAGGGCATCCTCTGTCCACCGTGCACCTGCCCAGCTATACTGTGTGACAGCGCGGGGATAGTGTGCTTGGTAGACGTTGCGAGGGTCGAGCCGAACATACACTTTCTGGGTGTGGGTCCTGCAGTTGGTGATCAGGAGTCCAGGTTGTCCCCTAAGTACAATGCCTGATGCTGGACCTGGTGACAGGATATCTGGTTGCAGTCGTCCTCTGGTGAACTGGAGGCACAGGACAGTGAGCCACAGCAGCATCCTGGTACAGAAGAGAGAGAGAGAGAGAGAGAGAGAGAGAGAGAGAGAGAGAGAGAGAGAGAGAGAGAGATGGGGAGAAAAGTGGTCGATCAGCGAGGGGTGTCTTTGGTTGGTCAGGACAGTTTTTTTTGCTGTGAGTTCTGCAACTGAGTTTAGCTTGCATTGGCCCCTCCCTGTCTTTCTCTGCCAGTAGCCACATGTCTTTTGACTTGATTGCAGTGGACCCATTTGAAAATTGGCTCTTTCTGTCCCCGGCTTAGTTTGATTCAGTACGCAACCGGGGAGAGTTTGTCCACAATCTCATAAGGACCTGTCCAGTGAGGCAGAAATTTCTTTGACAGCCGATGGGAGGCTGTCCGGGGCGGCTGGACGAAGCTATAATACCAGACCCTGTCTCCTACGTCCAGTTCCTGGTGTGACGCTTTCCGGTCATAATATGCTTTCCGACCTTCGGCACTCTTTTGAAGCCGTTGTTTGACGAAAGCAGAAGTTGTTCTCAGGTGCCGGTGTAGTTCGTCAAGGTACTGGTGAGTGGTGTAGGCGGTGACAAGGCTGGAGTCTCCCATTTGATACAGCAGGTGCAGCGGCAGTGTCATTTGCTGCCCAGTCATTAGTTCAAAGGGAGACACAAGTTGATTCATGCGGGGTGGCTCTGATGGCCATGAGCACCAACGAAGTTTCACATCTCAGTCTTTCTGGTTGGCAGACACATACTTTCTCAGCATGCTGACCACAGTTCGATTTGTTCGTTCCACTTGGCCGGACGAGATGGGGTGGTGGCTGATGTGCAGTTGAGCTTGTATTCCCAGGAGTTTCCAAACCTGCTGCATGATCTCAGCTGTAAAGTGAGTGCCTCTGTCCGAGTTCACTTTAAGTGGCAGTCCGAACCTGGAGAAGATGTGGTTCATCAAGAGGTATGCCGTGGTCTGGGCAGTGTCGTTGGGTGCTGGGAGACACTCTCCCCACTTGGTGAACTGGCACACAACTGTGAGGAAGTATTTGTTGCCCCTCGTCGATCTGGGCAGGGGTCCTACCCAGTCTATTTGGAGGTCTGACCATGGGAATGTGACTCCTCTGTGTTGCAGTGGGGCTCTATGGCTTGGGTTTGCTGGTTGGAATTGGCAGCAAACCAAGCACTCTCTGACATGTTCTGCCACGTCTTGCTGCATGCCAGGCCAGTATGCCACTTGTTTCAGTGTCTTGTAAGTGGCTCTGGTACCGTGGTGTCCCGCACATGGTGCGTCGTGGGCAAACATTAGCATGACCCCCCTTTGACAATGTGGCACCACAAGCCTTTGCGCTATGAGGTCATCAGGGGCATACCACAGAATGTTATCTTTCACACGCAGCATGTGTTTGACGTCATGCAGTCGTCTGAGGCCTGGGGCAGCAGTGAATTCAGACGCAGTGATAGGGTGGTTGGAGGGGTCTGAGAGGTGGTTTAGCATAGCTTGTATGGCAGTGTCAGAGGCTTGCATGTCAGCTATGTCGTTGTTGGAAATTTGTGAAGCCAGCGTAAGCATCTGTGATGTTGGAATCGTCACAGGAATAGTTCGCTTGCTGCGGGTTATCGCTGCAACATTAAGGGTGGGTGGGTTGGTTGGAAGTGACCATAGATAGCCGTAAAGTGCGCCAGTCTTGGCCAGTGCATCAGTTTGGTCATTCAAGTCTTTGTCAAGGCCTGGTTGCCTTGAGTGTCCTTTCACCTTTTTCCAGTAGACGATCATGTTATGTGTACTCGTGATGTCATCACATGCTTGGAACAGGTGTTGGTGTTTGACTGACTTGTTGTTTGCTGTTTTGAAGCCATTTTGTTTCCAACCTGGAAGGTGGCATGTGAAACTTAGTCTGGCATAGTTGGAGTCTGTGCAAATAAGGAGTTCTCTCCTGCTTTTAGGATGCCCTCTTGGTTGTAAGAGCATCCATCAACATAGGCGGTGGGCATTCCTTGACACGCATTCTCTTCAAAGTACCTGTGACAGGTCTGTTGTTGTTGTTGGGGTTTCTCTGTGTCCAGCATCGCCGCTGGTATGTCATCAGAACAGTTTTGGCAGGCAGCCAAGCCGTTTCCCAATGCAGACTTGTGATTCTGAGCATAACGTGCCTCAATATTGCGACCCTGGAGGGCCATCCACCACGTGGCTATGCGTGAATTGGTGACGAGGCGTCGGCTGTTGAGGAACATTACTGGCTGGCGGCATGTCTCTATAATAACCTTTTGTGCTCTGATGTAGTTGGAGAATCGCTGGATGGCCCATACAGTGCAGAGTAGAGCCTTTTCACAGTCAGAGTATTTGCTCTCTGGTGGAAGAAGTGTCTTGCTGGCATATGCGACCACTCTTTTGTCTTGGTCATGCCTTTGGTATAGACCAGCACTAAGGCAGTGTTTGGAGAATCCAGCTTCCAAGTGGAACTCCTTTTGTGGGTCAGGGTAAGCAAGACATGGAGCTATGCACAGATGTTGTTTCAGTTCATTCATGGCGTTTGCTTGAGCTTCTGTCCAGACGAAAGAGCAGTCCTTCTTCAGAAGAGCAATTAGTGGTCATGCAATGTCTGCGTAGTTGTCAATGAACTGCCGTAGTTGCACACCGTAGAGTAGTTGCACACCCGAAGAAAGCTTCGCAACTCTGAGACATTGGTGGGTGGCTTGATGTTCTGAATGGCTTGGATACGGCTGGATTGTGGTTCAATGCCCCGTGATCCAATGAGTAGGCCCACATAATTGACCTTGGTTCGACACCACTGTCCCTTGTGGAGGGCAATTTTGGCGCCGGCAGTGGCTAATTGGTTCAGAACGTGGTCTATCTCTTTCAGGTGGTCAGCCACTGTTGTGCTCTTCATGAGAACATCATCTACGTAGATGAGGTTGCCTCTCATTCTGGCTTCTGGGCATGCTTTGTTCAGGAAGATGTTGAACTCTGCTGGTGAGTTGGCATAGCCGAACGGGCACCTTGTGAAGGTATACTGTCGGTTGCCGAAGGTGAAAGCCAGCTTGTGTTGATCTTCTGGATGCACTGGAATGGTCCAGAATCCTGAGGCCACATCAAGCGTAGAGAAGATTGTGGCTCCTTTGATTCTGGGTATTTCCTGCTCCAGCTGGGTCATGGGCCATCATGACAGTGGCACCTATTGGTTCAGTTTCCTGTAGTCAATGGTGGGTCGCCACTTGCCATTGGGTTTGAGGACGGGCCAGATAGGAGCAGAGTAGGTGCTGTTGCATGGACGGATGACACCTTTCTTGAGCATAGAGTCAACGATCTCCTGCACCGGTTCGTGTGAGGCGATGGGGATCTTGTACTGCTTGACAAAAGTGGGAGGAGCATTAGGGTGCATTGGGATGCGCACTGTGTGGAGGTTAGTGAGACCACAGTCTAAAGATTCTTTGGCAAATGACGCTTTGTATTTGTAAAGGACTTGTCTGAGTTCTTGACGTTCTGCATCATCCTTTATGGCTTCTGCCTCTTTCAGAATTTGCTGGACTTGTGTCTCAAATCCGGTATACGGCTCCTCTGTTGTTGTGTCGTCTGTCTTGTGGGCAGTCAGAGGTGCAGCAGTCATCAGTCTCGCAGGCAGGCTGGCTAGTGACTGTGTATACTGCAAGATGTTGGTCCTCTGTTAGCTCTGTTCTGCACACTTGATCTTTGGCCATCGGCATGACAGAAGCGATGGAGATGGAGCGAAGGGTGCTGTGAACACTGTGTTGTCTGTGCTCCCTTCTGGGATCATCGAAGATGGGATTGGACCAATGACTGGTAAGGTGAGTTCAAAGTCATGGAAGTCGTGACTCACTAGCCATCCCAGGCGGTAGGCCTTGGGAATCCTGATGTCCATTGCCATGCAGTTGTTGAACAGGATGGACTACACAGGATGACAGTTCAGTGAGTGGTGTGGCTTCCAGACTGAGTCCAAGTTCCACACATTCAGGTGAAGGTTGGAAGAAGCCCAGCGTGTGGTTTAGTGTTTGGCCACATCACATGTTGAGCCGAACAGCGACCCCTTTGGTGTAAGCTGGTACTGCAGTTTCCTGTTCATTGATTAAGGTACAGACTTCTGGAACGGTCTGGCCTGACAGGAGGTTTTCAGGGTTGACAGGAACCACAGGGGGCTGTGATGTCTGTGGGGCCCACACCACCTCATTGATAAAGTCCACATGACCATGACCGCGGCCTCCTCCCGACGATCTTGGCCCATTCTTTGAGGTTGTAGCTCTGGGTTGGATCGTGGACCATCAGCCGGTTCAAGTCGTCGTCCAGCTGCTCTTGGCTCAGGTGCTGCAGGTCATCAGCGGTTTTAGGCAGGAACACAGTCGTCATGGCGCTCAACCCGGTCTCGACGTGATCCCAGTGGGCGGTGGGGCTAGATGAACGGGACATACTTGCTCACTGTAGGCAAGAGAAAGACAACACAAAAGAGGCCAATGCAAGTCAGTATAGGGTTTTAGCGAGCTATAGCAATATATGACTATTTAATTTGTGTGTGTAATTTTGACTAACTGGTGCAGACAGTTAGTGAAATCTAGGCCGGGCACCTATTGTCTTGGCCGTGGGTGGCCAGGTGGGGCTGATTTTTGTGGGTGAGCGTCAGATCTAAATAACAATTTTGACAGTGTGGTAGCCTGGTGGGTCATTTACTGACACTGGCTGCTTGGTCGTCAATCTATTATTCAGCTTTCCTTGATGGCTCTCATAGGTTCTGTCTTTAGGTGAACTGGAAGAGGACAAAACAACAGAAAAGAAGATCAAGTGGGGAGAACAAGTATTTGATACACTGCCGATTTTGCAGGTTTGCCCACTTACAAAGCATGTAGAAGTCTGTAATTTTTATCATAGGTACTCTTCAACTGTGAGTGACAGAATCTAAAACAAAAAGCCAGAAAATCACATTATATGATTTTTAAGCAATTAATTTGCATTTTATTGCATGACATAAGTATTTGATACATCAGAAAAGCAGAACTTAATATTTGGTACAGAAACCTTTGTTTGCAATTACAGAGATCATACGTTTCCTGTAGTTCTTGACCAGGTTTGCACACATTACAGCAGGGATTTTGGCCCACTCCTCCATACAGACCTTCTCCAGATCCTTCAGGTTTCGGGGCTGTCGCTGGGCAATACAGACTTTCAGCTCCCTCCAAAGATTTTCTATTGGGTTCAGGTCTGGAGACTGGCTAGGCCACTCCAGGACCTTGAGATGCTTCTTACGGAGCCACTCCTCATGCTGGAAGACCCAGCCACGACCCATCTTCAATGCTCTTACTGAGGGAAGGAGGTTGTTGGTCAAGATCTCGCGATGCATGGCCCCATCCATCCTCCCCTCAATACGGTGCAGTCGTCCTGTCCCCATTGCAGAAAAGCATCCCCAAAGAATGATGTTACCACCTCCATGCTTCACGGTTGGGATGATGTTCTTGGGGTTGTACTCATCCTTCTTCTTCCTCCAAACACGGCGAGTGGAGTTTAAACCAAAAAGCTCTATTTTTTTTTTCCCTCACCTTCCTCATGATCATTGATGCCCCACGAGGTGAGATCTTGCATGGTGCCCCAGACCGAGGGAGATTAACCGTCATCTTGAACTTCTTCCATTTTCTAATAATTGCGCCAACAGTTGTTGCCTTCTCACCAAGCTGCTTGCCTATTGTCCTGTAGCCCATCCCAGCCTTGTGCAGGTCTACAATTTTATCCCTGATGTCCTTACACAGCTCTCTGGTCTTGGCCATTGTGGAGAGGTTGGAGTCTGTTTGATTGAGTGTGTGGACAGGTGTCTTTTATACAGGTAACGAGTTCAAACAGGTGCAGTTAATACAGGTAATGAGTGGAGAACAGGAGGGCTTCTTAAAGAAAAACTAACAGGTCTGTGAGAGCCGGAATTCTTACTGGTTGGTAGGTGATCAAATACTTATGTCATGCAATAAAATGCAAATTAATTATTTAAAAATCATACAATGTGATTTTCTGGATTTTTGTTTTAGATTCCATCTCTCACAGTTGAACTATACCTATGATAAAAATTACAGACTTCTACATGCTTTGTAAGTGGGTAAACCTGCAAAATCGGCAGTGTATCAAATACTTGTTCTCCCCACTGTAGAACAGAACAAGATAACCAAAAATAACTAAAAGGCATTAAATAAAAATGAAACAAAATGAGAACATAGGGAGAGATAGAGAGGGAAAGGGTCTAAGCGTACTACCGCTGCTAGGGTTTATGGCAGGGCCAAACGAGTGGGAGGCGCTGTTGAGCTATAAAGCCTAGGGGGATGGTATGGCTTAAGAGAGGAAGGTTGGGCCAAACACTTAAATGACCGGGAATATGTATAATCCAAGGCTTACAATAAGTGGATGGGCTTTACTTTATTTACTATGCCTGAGGTGAATTGGGGTCACTTCAGGTGAGAATCAGTGGTGAGGTCAGTCTCACCGGCGCTCCCAGGCACTCGACTGCGGTGTCCCTGGATCCTCGTCCCCCTGGTACCACGGTGCGCCCACTCAAACAGCGTGTGACTTTTAGCACAACTGGGCAGCACTCAGGTGAGGCGGGTCAACGGCCAGACTGCAGGGTCAAAATTGGGTTTCCTCTGAAACCTCTTTGGAGTCCAAATGGGCGGATCAGAGTAATTAACCAAAATTGCCCTGGTGGTCAGCTGGACTCGTTGACTTCTCCCTGGAGTGCCTGAATTGCTGATGTCAGCTGCATGCCGCCGCCAATGGTACGAGGACAGAGGTGCCCGAGATTCACATATGACCAGTGTCAATTACGCCGGCCAGGTGACTCTACTCACCGAAATCCAACCAGAAGGTAACAGTCGCTTCACCACCAAGCACTAGGGGAAGTGTTACCTGTAAGTACACAAATGGCTGAACAAGTGAAACGTAACGTCAACTTAAGCTTAAACTTGTTTAAACCAAATTTAAATAATTAGGTAAAGTAAGAGAGGTAAAATATTATTTACCAAATAGTGCTAAAAACACGAAAGAATGATGATAATATTGGTAATTATCAGAATAACCTTGAAAAAGGGAGAAATAGAAATAAATCTATTCAAAAATGGAGCCGAAGGAGAAGAGAGGGGAAAGCCCACCTATATGAGAACGCCCAGTAGGGGGCGTGCTACTGATAAGTGGCTATCACAGGCTGAACAGAGAAGGCTTAATTTAAATTTAAGTTCAAACTTGTTTAAACTAAAATCTAAATAAGTGCAGAGTACTAGAATGGTACCAAATGAAAATAATGATAAAGTGATGAGGAAAATAAAAATAACTAAAAGGGAAAATAGAAGCAAAATAATTCAAATTGAAACAACAGGAGAAAAGAAGGAAAAACTGACTTCACAGAGGGGTGGGCTCCCACTAGGTAACATTAATGGCTGAAAGGAGAACTTAATTTAAATTCAAGTTTTCAAACTAGAGAGAGAAGGAAAGAAACATCCGCATATGCCCACACGATGGCGTAGTTGAGTCCCCACCAAGGAGTGAGGTCAGGTGTGCGTAATTTGAGAGGTGTTGGACACCTAGAGAGGTGTTGGGCCCTCTGGTGTTAGTCAGAGGTATTACGATACTTTTCAAAGGGTGATTTAAATTTACTCCGAAAAGAGGAAAGGTTTTTCCTTTCCTCTTCCTAAACGCAGCGATTTACTGCATCAATCATAAGTGAGGAGAGAATTTGTTTTCAAATCTCCTTTTGTGCTCCAATTTGTAGCACAAAGAGTGTGTGGCCGGATTTCTTTTACCGCGCGTACACAAAAATGTATGGAACAGAATGTTTTTTTTTCTGTTACAAATTTTAAACTTTAAGGTTTAAAAAAAAAATACTCCCATTTACACATCAATCAGACACTGGCCAGCATTTCTTCTGATTGATTTGTATAAGGTATATGCTTTTGGTTAGCTACGCCAAAGTTTTAACCTAAAGGAGGGAGATCGCTTAGTTGAATAACATTGATACACTGGCGCAATTAGTCAACTAACGATACATTATTGAGGCCTTTACAAAGATGAAATGAGGAACATCGCTCAAATCATTTATCTTATCACACTGAAAGAAGATTTCTTCGTTCTTACAGGCGGGTTTGATAATATTAAAATGTGCTGTAAAGAGGTTTCCTTCTCTTCACAGAAACAATTTTAATATTATGAACTGCAGTTTATTTTTAACAATTAACAGTGACTAAAATGTTTTACAAATAGTAGCTGTTAACATACTGGACTGAAATCGGCTTTGGGCCTTTCAGTTATTGTGAGTTTGCGTTGCGACTTCTCACTCTCTGAAGCACGCACACAAAAACAAAAATTAATACCAGTAATATACACATAAAGCTGACACTGTTGCTCACAAAACAAAGTTTAAATGTGCCCGCATTCTCCTCCAAATATTACTGTAGCGACTCGGCTACATATGTTAATAAATTAAAATTAGCTCAATAGGGAATTATGGGTATTAATATTTAATTATTTATAATTAATCATAATGGGTTATGATCAAATTATAAATCTCCCAAATGGCAGCTCTGCCACCCTTTCTTAAATACCCAGAACAAAAGGGTTGTAAATATTTGCAACAGAAACACCTGGTTTCGGGGGAGAGGATCAGATATCTAAGGAGACCACTCAAAAGGAGAACAGAATTCTCATAAGTTTCAATCTTTCTCATCCTACCAGTGACAGCAGTGAAGTTGAGACCATTTTACCAATCACACTGAGACCTTTGAAAAGATACCATACATGAAAGGGGAAAAACAATAGATTAACAAGATACATCATCTGTGGTATATATGCATTCTGTGACTTGAATCAGAGGAAAGGGAGTCGGTGAGGGAGAGGGGGAGAAGGTTTGGGCAGGCCGATGTCCTACACTCTTTCTGTGAGATCTTCTCTCCAGATTAGTGAGTTTTATTGTTCTATTGCAGGGGGTTGGATCTTCAGCTTTTGTTTTAGCAGTAAAACCAGATGGTGGACCTTAGCCTGGACATGACGAACGCATCCCTGAAGTGTCTGTAGAGACCGTGTCAATTAAACTCCCCCCTGTAAATGCTGCATCGACACGACATCCTCATTAAACCCGTCCCCGGCGTGACGACTCCAATCTTTCGAATAATCCTGCGAATATCTATTGATCTAATATGACTTCTGACCTGTAATGTTGCCAGAATCATAATCATACACTATTTGTTCGTCGGCCACAGGAGAACTCACTTCCCCGACTGAGCCTGGTTTCTCCCAAGGTTTTTTTCTCCATTCTGGCCCTGAAGGAGTTTTGGTTCCTTGCCACCGTCGCCTTTGGCTTTTGGCTTGCTCAGTTGGGGACACTTAAATTTCAACTATATTACTGATCTGCTCGCATTGACACTATATGATAATTGAAATGAGCTGGATGACATCACCGTTTTCACCAGAGCGGCTGTACAGCCGAATCAAATTCTGTTGCATTATTTTCCTGTTACCACTGTGAAGCTGCTTTGAAACAATTGGCATTGTAAAAAGCGCTATATAAATAAAGGTGATTTGATTTGATAAAACCGATTCTTACACTAACGAGGGTAACCATGGTAACAAAGGATTGGCGGGAAACTGAACAAAGGAATGAATCAAAATACAAACTGAGAGTCCAAAACACAAACAGAACTGTGAAAGTGCCACTGTACGTCTGACTGATTGCACTTTATCTTAATGTATTATCTCTCTATTCTTTGAATTATTTTTATTACTGTTTTTACTGTGCCACTGTATGTCCGCATCTTTTTACTCTTTTAATTCTTTTATACCTGTATCATGTTTTTATTTCTTTTAATTATTCTTATAACTGTTTTAATTATCCTTTTTTATTTTATTATTTTGTTAAAGCTGTCTGGGTAGAAGAGGTTGAGAGAAGGGAGAGCGATCTTGTCCAGGATATTCCCAAGAAACACAGGAGTTAGCCCTGGAGTTATGCCAGGAAGATTTGTCTGCAAGGGTACTGTTTAAACGCACAGTTACCTGACAAATATTTTTAAACAGAAATCACTCCGGCGCGAGGCCGATCCATTTAGATCTGCTCTGACGGATAAATCGGTATAGCCCTGGGGCCCGTTTCAATAAGGAGGTTCAACCAACTCTGAGTTTAAACTTGAACTCTGAGTTGACTTACCCTAAGATGGGAAACTCTGAGTTTTGGGTTTCAAAACAGCTGAATTGAGCTATTTCAATCAACTCTGAGTAGACTGACTCTGAGTTAAGCGTGTGCACCACTACTATGAAAAAGCCATGATCAATGGAGCTCCGAAATTATGATTAACCATGGCAACAGCACCTGACAAAAGACATAAAGTATAAAAACATAATTCAGTCAGGTAAAGCTTTAAGCATAAAAGGTTCATAGGTGTAGGTTTCATGACTCTACAAACATTTGACATATTAAATAAATATCATTCAATGTCTATTTCAATGTGCAGCAGCTTTTACCACATAGTCTAATGCTCTTTTCACATAATTAAATGTTCTCTTATCTAACCTGTTACATTTCTTAATTAGGGTAATTAAATTAACATTTGACTTCTACTCAGGCCAGCCAACGGCAAGAAGGCAGAGGCTCGCAAAACACCAGTTTAATAATAGCCAGCTTAAAAGTTGTCGCTACTGTAGCGACTCGGCTACATATGTTAATAAATTAAAATTAGCTCAATAGGGAATTATGGGTATTAATATTTAATTATTTATAATTAATCGTAACGGGTTATGATCAAATTATAAATCTCCAAATTACCCAAAAGGGAAACACCTAGCCTAAGTATTTGTACAATATGTCAGCAACAATGGATTGCAATTAACTACGAATATACATGCCAAATCAGTAGGCTACAGAATAACTTATAAAGAATTAATTCAAAATTCATCTGATCCGTTCGTTTAACGAACGAACAGTACAATCTTTTATCAACTCTGACAAGTTTTATTCTTTCTTATCAAATATTCAGGAAGATTATCCTTCTGGCCACAGAGAACAAACTTTCTGAACTATTAGGATATTAACTAAAGTATTCAAAGATACTTATGAGAGCTCGTAGCTAGATCTGAACATTAAAGTGTCTATGTTCTGTGAGCGGCAACAATGACAATCAAACGTGGATACAATGGTTTTAATAATTGATACTACAAATACATACGACTAAATAAAGAATACATGTATATACAGAATAATGAAAAGTAACGAAAGAGAATGAAAAGAAGAGAAAGAAAGAGAGAAAGGAAAACTTCAGGAATGGCAATTTCCCAAACATAACCACAGAGAGCCAGCAAAGAATAACATCACCTTAAACAAGGGTACAAATCTTAAAACGCATCTAAATTTCGATGGAATTTATACTTGCATGGGTTGCTTTGTGCTGAGTATAAAAGAATGCGTGTGAGTCCTCTCAGAGCGCTCTTTGAGCTGGAGCGTTCTCTCTTTTTGGTCCTTCCGGAGCGTTGTCGATCCACGGGAAGTTTGAAGGTGGTTAGAGCGAATGCCGAAAAGGGAGGAAGAGGAGATCGTCTCGTCTGAGTTTTAGAAGTTGACTGAGCAAAGATATTCTTGTGTTATTGTCCTTTAAAACCCATTAACATACACCCATCTTTCCTGAAATGGCCAATCATAGGTGTGGACTTTAGGTGGGAGAAGGTCCCTTTGTCTTAGTTTTATGACCCAATGGTATGTCTATATGAGGATTTCAGAATTAGTACAGTTTTACTCCAAAGGGGCTAAACAACTCATGATATATCTCAAAATCACATACTGGAGGGGGATCAGGGTCTGATTGTCACAGGATTCTAACGGTGTTGTCTGTTCTACCTCGGCCAAGCCACAAAACTGTCAAAGGTGCCGTCTCCCTCAGACTGATTGGAACCAGGACCTTAAGTTATATGCGGCTAAAAGCTTTCTGACGTTTATAGTGAAATCGACTCATCTTTGATCCTGAAAAGAGAGACTCCAGATGCTACAGTACGTATACTAATGACAAAGATGAATTAATGATATTAAGAAGAGGATCTATGACCTCTTTTAGTAGCTTAGTCGGTATTGGGTCTAGCATACATGTTGTTGATTTAGATGATTTAATGAGTTTAGACAATTCTTCCTCCCCTATAGCAGTGAATGAATGGAATTTTTCCTCAGGGACACTACAATGCACTGTCTGATGCGATACTGTAGTAGACGGTTGCATAGTTATAATTTTCTCTCTAATATTATCAATCTTGCAAGTAAAGACATTCATAAAGTCATTACTGCTGTGCTGTTTGGAAACGTCAGAAGTTGAAGCTTTACTTTTTATTAATTTAGCCACTGTATGAAATAAATACCTGGATTGTATTTGTTTTCTTCTAAGAGAGTCGAAAAATAAGCAGATCTAGCAGTTTTTAAGGCCTTTCTGTAAGCAATCGTGCTCTCTTTCCACGAAATACAAAAAACATTTACTTTTGTTTTCTTCCAGCTACGCTCCATTTTTCTGGCTGCTCTTTAAGGGCCCAAATGTGCTCATTGTACTACGGTGTTGGACTATTTTCTTTTATCTTCTTTAAGCGCAAAGGAGCAACTGTGTTTAATGTGCTGGAAAAGAGGGAGTCAATAGTTTCTGTTGCAACATCGAGTTCTTCTAAGCTATCTGGGGTGCTGAGGAGATTAAACTGATCGGGAAGATTATTTATAAAGCTATCTTTAGTGTTAGGAATGATATTTCTACTATATTTGTAACAAGGAGACAGCATTGCAGCCTTGGCTAAATGAAGTATACACAAGACTAGGTAATGATCTGAGAGGTCATAGCTCTGCTGCAGAGTTTAAACGGCATCAACATTTATTCCATGTGACAATATTAGATCTAAAGTATGATTACGACAATGAGTGGGTCCTGACACGTGTTGCTTAACTCCAATAGAGTTTAGAATGTCTCTAAATGCCAATCCCAACGTGTCTTTTTCATTATCTGCATGGATATTAAAATCACCAACAATTAGGACTGCAGCCAGTACTAGATAGAAAATCAGCAAATGGTGCCCTGGTGGTCTGTATACAGTAGCCAGCAAAAAAAAAAAAAAAAAGTAAAACAGGATTTATCATTTACACTACATAACGGTATGTAAAGCACCAAAACTTCAAAAGAATTATATTTGAAACTAGACTTCTGAGTAATACTGAAGATATTACTATAAATTACAGCAACACCTCTCCCTTTTCCTTTCAGACGCATTATTATAACAATAATCTTCGGGGGTGGACTCATTTAAAGTAATGTAATAGTCTGGTTTTAGCCAGGTTTCTGTCAAACACAGCACATCTAGGTTATGATCTGTAATCATATAATTTACAAAAAGTGATTTTGTAGAAAGGGATCTAATATTCAGCAAACCAAGCTTTATCATTTGTTCATCTGTATTATATCTGTTTTTTATTTGTTGAACATCAATAAATTTTTTACCCTTAAATGGGTTTGAGAGTTTTTTGTATTTACTAATTATTATTTTTTGTATTTAATAATATTTAGGTGAAAGAATCTCTATGCGTAGCTAGCAGACGGTCGGTTTAGCCAATCTGTCTGCTTCCTGACGTGGGCCCCAGTTAGTCAAGGTTCAACTCTAAGAATATGTTCCATATTACTAGAGAGAAGAGCGGCACCACCCCAGGAGAGATGAATACCATCTCTTTTCAAAAGGTCAGGTCTGCCACAAAAACTTTTCCAATTATCTATGAAGCCTATGTTATTCTGCAGACACCACTTAGACAGCCAGCCATTGAGTGAAGACAGTCGGCTAAGTATCTCATCACTCCGGCGAACAGGAAGGGGGCAAGAGCAAATTAAAGTGTCTGACATCGTACTTGCGAGTTCACACACCTCTTTAATGTTAATTTTAGTGATCTCTGACTGTCGAAGTCAAACATCATGAATGATGAATAATACTCTTAGAGAACTTACAATTAGCATTAGCCAGCACTTTAGGCGGCCCTTGTGTGGGCCAGCACACAAGCATAGATCTACCCTCTTCTCGAGGGAAGAGGGACAAGCATCTGGGCCCAGTGGTTTGGGTCCCGCTCGTGCTGAGGCAGAGAAGAGACTCAGATCATGGAGCTCACCGTACAGTTTGAGAGGGGAATAAACCTCTCACGTCCTGCGGCGGCTGAGGAGAGTGAGCTGCTGGAAGAGGATGTGTTGTGTTGTCACTTACATCCTCTGATCCAGCAGGAGAGCAGGAGATGGCTGGTGAGGATGAAGATGGTGAGCCACCTGAATCCTCACAGCCTCCCTGCCCCGCGTATAGAGATTTTGGGTGTGATCAAACGAGCTTCTGGCAGGCTTCAGCTGCATCGGTGGGCTAACTTCGCCGATGTTGAGGGAGTGGGCGAATATGGGTGCTTGTCGATGCCCCCAATTGACGAGACGTTCGCGAACTATCTCGCTGCTGGGGAGGCACTGACACTGAAAGCTAACCCTGCCTTCTAAGCCCCTTAAAATGACATCTCGCTTGAATGGCAGGGCATACTCGGCAGCGGGTCAGGCTAGTGCTGCATTGCACACGATGGCTGTGTTGCAAGCATACCAGGCTGATCTGCTGAAGGATTTGGACCAGGGTCAAGTCTTTCCCCTGATGCGGTAGAAGTGCTGCGCTGCACCACAGATCTCGCTCTCCGGGCCACTAAACAAACTGCTGCCGCGATTGGTAGGTCGATGAGGTCGATGGTGGCCACGGAGAGGCATCTGTGGCTGAACCTGGCTGACACTGAGGAGAAAGAGAAGGGCTTTCTCTTCGATGCACCGGTTTCGCCCTCTGAACTTTTTGGCACCTCCATCAAGGCGGTGGTTGGAAAGTTCAGAGAGTCGAAGGCGTGCTTGGCAGCGTTTAGATCCTGCATACCACTGAGGTCCGAATCCGCACCCAGACAGGCAGGAGATCCAGGACCGTCCCGGTTCGAGTATCGGAGACAGGGCCAGAAGTCCAGCGTCGCCTCTCGTGCGCCTCCTCCACCAGCATCAGTAAGGAATCCCCTCCCTCCGAGGCCACCCTCTCCACTCTTCTTCCCCATCCTGCGATTTCCCCCAGGCACGTCTTACATCAGGCCTGAGGCTGGGCCTAGGGTGATGTTAGGTAGGTCTAAGAATTTTAACAATAGGGCCCTGAAGTTCCCATTGTGTGTTGGCTAGAACGATATATAAGGGGGAGTGCCTTTGTTGGTCCCCCTTAGTGAGTGTGTTGGCTTGGGTTCATCTACACTTGCCTCCAGTGGACTCACATCGTTACAATTGGTTTGGTTTTGTCAAACTGAAACTAACCCTGTAACCCTGAGTTTGTTCAACAAGAATGTGGCAGCAGCTAAAAATGAAGTATAAAAACATAATTCAATCAGCTAAAGCTTAGGTTCATGGGTGTAGGCTACTTGACTTTACAAACATTTGATATATTAAATACATATAATTTAGTGTCTTTCAATGTGCAGCAGCTTTACCACATGGTCTAATGCTCTTTTCACATAATTAAATGCTCTCTAATCCAACCTGTTACATTTCTGAATTAGGGTAATGAAACCGTTGCTTTCATATTTGTAAGAAATAAAGATGACCACATAAATTGTGAATAATTTGTGTTTATTTAACGGCTGTGGTTACGGCATATATCTCGGACTACCCTTCCATTTGGCATCCTTCCATTCCATACAATAATCTGTTTTATTTTCGGAATGTGCAATGATGGGAATATGCGTGTCATCAATGCACCCAACCACATTGGGAAATCTGAAAGGAAAAGAAAACCATTAGGTTTCTTTCCAGATGTTATCAATTGAACATCATTTAGGTTAGCCTAATTTAAACCGATTTCTACCCCACTGACCTGCAATCCTGTGAAACCCAGAGTTTTCCTCATTTAAGGGTTAACATACTCTTAAATTCCTTTCTGAAACGCGCCCCTGCTGTCCACTACACAAAAAACAACACACATCACTTCCTTGACTAGGTTTAATTTAAATTAAGCATTTCATTTGAGATATGAGGATATGAATAATCTGTCTCCCAGTAGAAAGTGCAAATCACCAAATCCATGCAAGGACTAGCAGGGAGAAATAAAAATATATTAATATTTTGTGCAGGAGAGGACAAGAATGAAATTTGAATTCCTTGTGCCCTTTATGAATAATGGTCTCCCTTTTAGGGTACTTTAATGGGGTCACTTTTATTCCGCCATTTCTATGTTGTTTTTTTTGGAGAGCAGAGTAGTGTGTAATACTGTAAATGGAGTGACCCAAAGAATCATATGAAACTTTTTCAGGGCTGTAAAAAAATAAATAAATAAATAAATAAATAAATAAATTTTTAAGTACAATCAACTTGGATGTTTAAGTCATTGCAACTTAAATTACATTAAACTGACTTAAAATGAGTTGAATATTGTATAACTTGTATTTTGTATAACCAATGTATTCTGAGGAATGTTTTCTCCTCATTACATTTAATAGGGCATTGGAAATTTGTGTTTGAGAGTGATTCATGTGTAAATGGAGTGCTTGTGAGGGAACTTTTTCCTATTCTGTAGTGAGGTCATTTATTTTGGCGCTCAAGTTGCTGATTTATTTTGTAAATATTGTGTGTTTTGAATTATTTTTCCAGGCACAGTAATTCAATAAGTAAATTAATGTTTGTTTTTTTAATTTGTTGGATTAATATTGCTTGTGTTTTTAAAGTTTGCTAAAGAATTCAAGTTAGCTGAATTTTTGTAATTTAGTTAAAATATTGTATTTGTACAGTGGAATGAAATAAAAAGGGATTTAGTTTTTTTTTTTTTTTTTTTTTTCATTTTTGAACTTTGGAATCCATATTATAATTTTTCTTATGTCTGTATTTCTCTTGTGTGGTTGACTATTATTTTTTTTTTTTTTTTTTGAATTTTTTTTTTTTTTTTTTTGTTCCTGCATAATATTTATTGCATCTAATCTAATTGTTCTAATTGTTTGAATTCAATTATTTGCTGATTTATTTGTCATAGGTACACCTCAACTGTGAGAGACGGAATCTAAAACAAAATCCAGAAAATCACATTGTATGATTTTTAAATAATTAATTTGCATTTTATTGCATGACATAAGTATTTGATCACCTACCAACCAGTAAGAATTCTGGCTCTCACAGACCTGTTAGTTTTTCTTTAAGAAGCCCTCCTGTTCTCCACTCATTACCTGTATTAACTGCACCTGTTTGAACTCGTTACCTGTATAAAAGACACCTGTCCACACACTCAATCAAACAGACTCCAACCTCTCCACAATGAATTTTTGAATGTTTTTTTTTTTTTTTTTGTTCCTGCATAATATTTATTGCATCTAATCTAATTGTTCTAATTGTTTGAATTCAATTATTTGCTGATTTATTTGTCACTCATTTATTATTGTTGTAAGGTTTTTAAATGGTAAATAGTCCTGGGCCTGGAATTAAAATTGTTGTGGCTTTTTTTTTTTCTTTTTTTTTTGGAATATGATGTACTGAATTGAGATGTGATGTGATATGGTCTGAATTGAGCTTGAATAGTAAAGTTTTAAATCAAATCTTGTTGTTCCTTGTCTTATTTGATTTCCATATTAGAACTGATTAAGCGTCATCCCTATATGAAGTGTCTTTGATAAAAATGAATTTAAATTTAATAACTCTGGTGGTATTTAGCCCTGCCGCCTGAACCCAACTTTTAGGGCCAAATACCGTCACAAAATCTACCCACTTAACATTACTCTTACACACACACAAATATATATATATATATATATATAACCAATTTTAGCATTTACTCTCCCTTTCAAGTGTCATGGCAACGCATTTTGGGAAATAGAAATTTCAGCCCAGTTTCAGTTAAATTTAAGTTTGTCTAAATTAAAAGAAACAAGTTCACAAGTCATAAAACTCAAAACAATGAAACAATTCAGAGTACTTAAAATAAGTCAGTTTTGTGAACTCAAACAGACATTGAAAGTTCTAAATACTCGTAAAAGTTCATTTGGTTGAACTAATTTGTTTAATTTAAGTTTACCCTACTCAAACGAAAAAATTATTTTGAGCATTAGGGTTTACAGTGATTTGCTTGCTGAATTCAAATTCAGTTGAACTGGTCTTTCATTTAAAAAAAAAAAAAAAAAAAAAAAAAAAAAGACAACAGAAAAGTCCCAACCCAAGCTGCTTTCTATTCTAGGGCTGTCACAGAGACAGGTGTGATTTCTCAGGACACCTATTTCAGCATCAGGTGAAATAATAAAAAAGCTTACAGCACTTTTAAACCTGGTATGATGATGCATCTTCACAGGTGCAGGGGTGCATGGCAGTGTGTATTAGCTCCTCAAAGCTCCGCTGCACATCCCAATTTTGTTAGCCACTACTGCCACTTCTTACTGGTTCAGTTGATATTCTTCTCACTTCTGCCTCTCGTTTCAAAGAATATTGTGAGAAAGGATAGAGCAGAGGTAGGCATCCAATTAAAGTTCTATACGTAAACCATGGTAAACCATACGTTATGGGGATTGACAAAAATGGCAATTTCCGAAGTACGTGTCATTGTGTGGGACATTTGGTCCCCATGAGGAAAACAGCTTATAAATCATACTAAGTGATGTTTTCGAAGATATAAAAATTCAGATTTTTTTTCTGTGATGGGTAGGTTTAGGGGATAGAATATACAGTTTGTACAGTTTAAAAACTATTATGTCTATGGAAAGTCCCCATAAAACAGACTGTTCTGGGCAAGAACTCCCTGCGCATCCATGCAGCCTAGCATGGATAAGAGCAGGGAGAGCAGCAATAACCCCCAAAACAAAACCAATGCCGATATCCCCCAAACACGAACTGATGCGAAAATCTGAATGCCTTTTTTATGGGGGAAGCATCACTCCAAGTTGTAGCAAGCAATGACATATTTGCAACAAGCATGTTGGTGTAGCCAAATTTAAATCATTGTATAGTATCTATTGGGGGAAGCTTACACCCCTAGCGGCAGCAAAATCTGATACAACAAGCATGTTGTAATCACAGAACTAGTATTAAACTAGTAGTCTGGTCTGGGAAACATACACCCTGCAGCAACATCTCCAAGTTAGAAGCAAAGTGCAGCTAGCAATGAAATACAGTGCTTTCTCATTCATGATCATGATTCCGCTCCTGTCGGGGTGACTCCATCGGCTGTGGAGGAGAAGATGACAACCCCCACGACTCCACACTTCCTCATGGGATCACCAAGCCACGATGTTGTTAGTGCTGAATAAGAGACCTCTGCGGTGAAACGTACCTGCTGTGTGTATTTAGGCACAGCATGTTATTGATACTCTAGATAAGCTTAAGCCACAAGCATGTTGTTAACATTAACACAGCATGTGCAATATAATCGTGCTCCCAATACATTCCCAACTATAGCTAAGACAAGCATGTTTCCAATAGCAACCAGATAGCCTTTAGAATGATCATGTTTCAAATGGCAACTATTCATGTGGACCATGTGACGTCACTGTACTTTATCGCCGCCGTTTTTGTGTCCGGTCACAGCTGCGCGACCTGTTTCAGCCTATGGGTATAACAGCCACAATTACCAGAGATAGATCAACGAAACACTCCCAGAAGGTTCACAACAAGGTTTCAATATGCCCGGGATATGTTGTGCAGTTAGCTGTAACAACAGTCGTCTGAGAAACACCAAACTACAATTGTATTCGATCCCAAAGGAGTTATATCGGCAGAATAAATGATTGGCTACAACCAGAAGGGACCACTGGCAGCCAAACAGCAATGCACAACATTAATAACTACTGGGACTGTCATATACACTCACCTAAAGGATTATTAGGAACACCATACTAATACTGTGTTTGACCCCCTTTCGCCTTCAGAACTGCCTTAATTCTACGTGGCATTGATTCAACAAGGTGCTGAAAGCTTTCTTTAGAAATGTTGGCCCATATTGATAGGATAGCATCTTGCAGTTGATGGAGATTTGTGGGATGCACATCCAGGGCATGAAGCTCCCGTTCCACCACATCCCAAAGATGCTCTATTGGGTTGAGATCTGGTGACTGTGGGGGCCATTTTACTACAGTGAACTCATTGTCATGTTCAAGAAACCAATTTGAAATGATTCGAGCTTTGTGACATGGTGCATTATCCTGCTGGAAGTAGCCATCAGAGGATGGGTACATGGTGGTCATAAAGGGATGGACATGGTCAGAAACAATGCTCAGGTAGGCCGTGGCATTTAAACGATGCCCAATTGGCACTAAGGGGCCTAAAGTGTGCCAAGAAAACATCCCCCACACCATTACACCACCACCACCAGCCTGCACAGTGGTAACAAGGCATGATGGATCCATGTTCTCATTCTGTTTACGCCAAATTCTGACTCTACCATCTGAATGTCTCAACAGAAATCGAGACTCATCAGACCAGGCAACATTTTTCCAGTCTTCAACTGTCCAATTTTGGTGAGCTCGTGCAAATTGTAGCCTCTTTTTCCTATTTGTAGTGGAGATGAGTGGTACCCGGTGGGGTCTTCTGCTGTTGTAGCCCATCCGCCTCAAGGTTGTGCGTGTTGTGGCTTCACAAATGCTTTGCTGCATACCTCGGTTGTAACGAGTGGTTATTTCAGTCAAAGTTGCTCTTCTATCAGCTTGAATCAGTCGGCCCATTCTCCTCTGACCTCTAGCATCAACAAGGCATTTTCGCCCACAGGACTGCCGCATACTGGATGTTTTTCCCTTTTCACACCATTCTTTGTAAACTCTAGAAATGGTTGTGCGTGAAAATCCCAGTAACTGAGCAGATTGTGAAATACTCAGACCGGCCCGTCTGGCACCAACAACCATGCCACGCTCAAAATTGCTTAAATCACCTTTCTTTCCCATTCTGACATTCAGTTTGGAGTTCAGGAGATTGTCTTGACCAGGACCACACCCCTAAATGCATTGAAGCAACTGCCATGTGATTGGTTGATTAGATAATTGCGTTAATGAGAAATTGAACAGGTGTTCCTAATAATCCTTTAGGTGAGTGTACATAAGATTATAATGAGGACACTATTGTAATAAAACATTGTGAATTCTCTGGGTTTGGTTTTGTTGTTGTTCAGCGCGCTGTTGTGGGAAGTACTGTCTGCTTAACGTACACATTCTGCACATTAGCACATAACTTAGTTCAAGCTTCACTTATGCAGATATAAGTTGTAACACTGATGTGTTTTGTTGAGGTAAATAATCTGCAGCGCTTGTACCTGATCATCTTTAGCTTCAGTGGAGAGCGCGCACGTTGAAAAAGCAACGCAAAACATTAATAACTATGATTAGGGCTGTCACATTCATAACATTATAATTGTATACACTATTGTAATAAAACGTTGTGAATTATTGATTATATAAAGCACCACAACAACAAAAGCAATCTGACTTAAGTTTAATGTACAGCATATTGCAGCGACAAGCAAGTTGCCAATGACAACAGATTTAACGAGCATTTGCCAATATGATCGCATAAGCCTAGCACAAGCATTTACTGAAAATGACTAGAAGCCTAGGAAACACAGATGGCCTTAGTAACGAGCAGTTGCCAATACCCTGATAGCTTTTAGCAATGAGCATTAAAAAGGAACTTAGCTTAGCTTCATGAAGTATTTTCAGGGATGAATGGAGAGTGAAATATAGCCAGCGGTGACGTGGATGTTTGATCTCTTGACATCCTTCTTAATGCGGTGAGTGCAGATCTCAGTTACTTAGTATAACTTCAGCGAGTCCATGTCAATAATGCAGCGATGTGAGAAGCCAACTCAGTCATTTCCAGATCAGGCAGCTTACAATCAGTGTAGCGAATCGCGTGTTCAAGTTTGCGAACTTGAATGAATCTGAGGTGAAATCCATGTGGGAAACGAACTCCTCTCGCTAAATCCAGATTGCACAATTCCTAGTGAGATGATGTGGTTTCGCCCTCCGAATTCGCCATTAAATGAGCTCTGGAGAAACGTGATAGCTGCTGATAGTACTGAAGGAACTTATATATGTATGCTGTAATAGACATCATATCCCTATAGGTAGACGTAATCAGCTGACAGTCAGCTGATGCGAGCTTGACTAATGTGACCTGCCAGAACTGACGCTACGCTTGATTTTTTTGGTCCCCATGGGCAGTGTTGGGGAGTAAGTAGTTACAGTGGGGAGAACAAGTATTTGATACACTGCCGATTTTGCAGGTTTTCCTACCTAAAAAGCATGCAGAGGTCTGTAATTTTTATCATAGGTACACCTCAACTGTGAGAGACGGAATCTAAAACAAAATCCAGAAAATCACATTGTATGATTTTTAAATAATTAATTTGCATTTTATTGCATGACATAAGTATTTGATCACCTGTTAGTTTTTCTTTAAGAAGCCCTCCTGTTCTCCACTCATTACCTGTATTAACTGCACCTGTTTGAAATCGTTACCTGTATAAAAGACACCTGTCCACACACTCAATCAAACAGACTCCAACCTCTCCACAATGGCCAAGACCAGAGAGCTGTGTAAGGACATCAGGGATAAAATTGTAGACCTGCACAAGGCTGGGATGGGCTACAGGACAATAGGCAAGCAGCTTGGTGAGAAGGCAACAACTGTTGGCGCAATTATTAGAAAATAGAAGAAGTTCAAGATGACGGTCAATCTCCCTCGGTCTGGGGCACCATGCAAGATCTCACCTCGTGGGGCATCAATGATCATGAGGAAGGTGAGGGATCAGCCCAGAACTACACGGCAGGACCTGGTCAATGACCTGAAGAGAGCTGGGACCACAGTCTCAAAGAAAACCATTAGTAACACACTACGCCGTCATGGATTAAAATGCTGCAGCGCACGCAAGGTCCCCCTGCTCAAGCCAGCGCATGTCCAGGCCCGTCTGAAGTTTGCCAAGTTTGACCATCTGGATGATCCAGAGGAGGAATGGGAGAAGGTCATGTGGTCTGATGAGACAAAAATAGAGCTTTTTGGTCTAAACTCCACTCGCCGTGTTTGGAGGAAGAAGAAGGATGAGTACAACCCCAAGAACACCATCCCAACTGTGAAGCATGGAGGTGGAAACATCATTCTTTGGGGATGCTTTTCTGCAAAGGGGACAGGACGACTGCACCGTATTGAGGGGAGGATGGATGGGGCCATGTATCGCGAGATCTTGGCCAACAACCTCCTTCCCTCAGTAAGAGCATTGAAGATGGGTCGTGGCTGGGTCTTCCAGCATGACAACGACCCAAAACACACAGCCAGGGCAACTAAGGAGTGGCTCCGTAAGAAGCATCTCAAGGTCCTGGAGTGGCCTAGCCAGTCTCCAGACCTGAACCCAATAGAAAATCTTTGGAGGGAGCTGAAAGTCCGTATTGCCCAGCAACAGCCCCGAAACCTGAAGGATCTGGAGAAGGTCTGTATGGAGGAGTGGGCCAAAATCCCTGCTGCAGTGTGTGCAAATCTGGTCAAGAACTACAGGAAATGTATGATCTCTGTAATTGCAAACAAAGGTTTCTGTACCAAATATTAAGTTCTGCTTTTCTGATGTATCAAATACTTATGTCATGCAATAAAATGCAAATTAATTACTTAAAAATCATACAATGTGATTTTCTGGATTTTTGTTTTAGATTCCGTCACTCACAGTTGAAGAGTACCTATAATAAAAATTACAGACTTCTACATGCTTTGTAAGTGGGCAAACCTGCAAAATCAGCAGTGTATCAAATACTTGTTCTCCCCACTGTACATTTAATGGAGTTACGTAATTTAATTACAAAATAAATGCAACTGTGATCCGTTATAGTTACTGAGAAAAAAATGTGTAATTAAACAGTTACTTATGAAAATGTTAATAATTACAAGGGGGGTTACATCTGAATATTTTCTGTAAAAAGCTAGGATATGTTGAATAAAATTAATTTGCCCTTTTTTGATGTGCACAATGTCTCCTGCCATTTAAGTGATGCTATTCTGATGCTTTTGATTGGTTATCTTGTTTGAATTTGTAGCGCACCACTAAAAGCTTTAGCCTTTAGGCTACAACCTGTCTGAGAGATGCCACCATTGCGAGTGATAAAAATGCGTTCCAGTGCTGGAAATTTAAAAATCTTTTCACCCAGAAATTAGAAAAGGGCGCAAATATAACTGTTCAGTGCAAAATATATTTACCAACTATTAAAATGCTATCGACATTGAAGAATTCAATGTCGAACCTGAGGAAGCATCTCCTATGATGAATGTTAATCTTAAGCATCACCTAGTGGACAAATCTCTCTATTAGTTTATCCCATTTTCACTTGCAAAATAGAACTATTTAACTACTGACACGACGATTGGTCATTGAGTCTAAACAATATTTTAGGTGGAATATAACTTTAATACCATACATACATGCTACACTGGGGGAGTCTGTCTGAGTTGCCAATGAGTATGAAACTACAATCTATTCTTGCTTCTGTTAGTGAGAAATCAATATTAGGCCTTATTTAGTATAATGTTTTCCCTTCACACACACATAGTGGTAAAAAGAATAGTATGCAGATTTGTACTATTTATTTTTTATATCAGTAAGAAGAAAAACGCCTGGGGTTACTTGACTGTAACCCTGTTCCCTGAAAAAGCGGGAACAAGATGCTGCGCTGAGCGCTATGGGAAACGCCTTTTGGTGTGACCAGCTGTGAATATGTGCAACACATCAATGAAATTAACTTTGAGCTTTATAGCCTCGGCAGTGGCATAATCGGAATGCATGCCCGTCAGAGGCTATACTTAGATGTGCCACAGGTGCATTGACAGGTATATTTTTGTCTGAAGAGCAGTCCTGGGACATCTTCAGTGCGGCAATGAAGCGCAGCATCTTGTTCCCGCTTTTTCAGGGAACAGGGTTACAGTCAAGTAACCCGAGACATTCCCTTTCAAAAGCTACACTTAATGCTGCGCTGAACGCTATGGGGAACGAGAATACCCACGCCGCTGCACTGGAGGTGTCTGGACCCCTCACGGTTTTGTAGTGTGTGCTCACAAAAACGCAAAAGGTCTCAGACATGAGCTTGTGATGTCGACTCAAGACATGAGAGCCCGGCGTGGCGTGAACATCCAAACTATAAAATCTGCCGAGAGGACCAGCCTGCCGCATAACAAACATGTTGCAGGGGGGCACCCCCAGCCAAAGCTCTAGAGGAAGCTACCCCCCTGGTAGAATGAGCCCTGACGCCTACTGACGAAGCTTGACCGTGCGCCTCATAGGCAAGGGCAATAGCATCGCTCACCCAATGTGACATTGTCTGTTTTGTGGCGGCCGCCCCCCGTTACAGCCCCCATGACAAACAAATAGTTGCTCTGACTTACGCCACTGGCTAGTGCAGTGGACGTAGGTCTGAAAAGCACGGACTGGACACAATTTGTGAAGTCTCTCCTGATCTGGCATTGTAAATGGCGGAGGACAGTAGGCCTCAAGAGTGACCGGATTTACGGTCGAGAAAGGCACCTTAGGTAGGTAGTCAGGATGAGGATGCAAAATCGCCTTTACCCCTCCTGGGGCAAAGTCTAAGCAGGATGGTGAAACAGACAGAGCCTGCAAATCTCTGATTCATTTTAAAGAAGTGATAGCCATAAGAAAAAAACATTTTTAGAGTCAAAAGCTTGTCAGGCACTGACTCCAGTGGTTCAAAGGGGGTCTCAACCAGACCATCAAGGGCTATAGCTAAGTCCCATGACGGGATCTTGGTTCTAACGGGAGGCCTCAGTCGTCTGGCCCCATGAATGAAGCGAGTGAGCAGCGGACGTTTCCCCAGTGGCACCCCGTCAATTAAGGCATGGCAAGCCGATAAAGCGGCCACATAAACCCTGAGAATGGGGGGGCATGTGCCGATAATTCTCCTGCAGGAAGTTCAGAACTGAAGAAAACAGGCAATTAACTGGATCTGCATTACATGCAGTGCACCACTTTTCAAAGACACCCCATTTATTGGCATAACTTCTAGTGGAAGGAGCCCTAGCACTGAGAATGGTCTCAATAACTTAGCTGACAGCCCAGTATGCCTCAGTTGGTACTCATCAGTTGCCAAACATGAAGGTTCCACAGCTTGGGCCAGGGATGAAATATCAATAAGAGGCAAGCTCTGGCTAGAACTCCCGGGAGCAGAGGAACCGGGGGAAAACGCATACAGGCACATTCAGAGCCATGTATACGCCATCACGTCCAGACCCTGGGGGGGCTGGGCGACCCACAGTGAAGTAGAGGGGACATTGCGCTGTCTGTTGGGAGGTGGAGAGGTCCACCTCTGTTTCATAAAATCTTTCCCTGATTTTCTTCACTACCTCGGGGTGGAGTTTCTACTCGCCCGTCAGTATGCTCTGTCTGGACAGTAGATCTGCTCCCACATTGAGATATCCGGGGATATAAATCACCCAGAGGGACAGGAACTTGTCCTGAGCCCAAAGCAGAATGCGCTGCACTAGCCTGTTAGACGGCGCAAACGCAGACCACCCTGGCAATTTGTATTGGAGGCTACCACAGTGATGTCCACCCGCACTAGGACATGGTAACCCTTTAACTGGTGGAGGAAGTACATCAGGGCCAGAAATACAGCCATCAATTTGAGGCAATTGATGTGCCAATCGAGATGATGACCTCACCAGATACCCTGGGCTGGATGGCCACCTAAGACCGCTACCCAACCCGTAATGGAAGCATCTGTAGTTAGCAACTTACGGAGACAATACGCACCTAGAGTGGGACCCAAAGTGAGTAACCGGGGTCTGAGCCACACACCAAGTATGTTCTGAAGACAAAAAGACCTGTCGATGCACCTGTGGCACATCTAATTATAGCCTCTGACGGGCATCCATTCCGATGACATCACTGTCGAGGCTATAAAGTTCAAAGTCAATTTCATTGACGTGTTGCACACATATTCACAGCTGGTCACACCAAAAGGCATTGCCCATAGCGCTCAGCACAGCATTAAGTGTAGCTTTTGAAAGGGAACATGTTTTTTACTACAGTATAATTATCTACAATTGTGTGTTTTCTCTTAAATACAACTAAAAATATATCTATGTTTTTTAGAGGTTAACCCTGCCTGGTTTAAATGTTTGAAAATGATTAACAGTTGAAAACATTCGTTAGAAATGTATAAAAGTAATCAAAAAGTAATCAAATGTAATCAGTTACATTACTTTAATAAAGTAATTGAAATAGTTACACTACTTCATCCAAACTGAGATGTATGAAAGGCAGGGAGAGAAACAGTGGGATCATCAGGTTTAAACAACAGATATTACTGCATATCATCAGCAGTGGTAAGAGAAGCCAAGCACTGAACCTTAAGGCACACAAGTGATTAGCCAGTGATATCTCAGCCACCCTGTTCTCCATGAAGCCTTGAAAGATCTGCCTGTGAGGTACTATATGGCCAAAAGAAATTTGCTTTGATACCCAAGTCAAAAAGAATGGACAGGAGGATCTGGTGGTTCACAGTGTCAAAGACAGGTCTAGTAGAATAATGACAGTTGATTTGGAGTTTGCTCTTACCAACTGAGAAATTTCCCCAATGGCCAGTAGTGTGGTCTCTGTGAAGTTTCCATTTCTGAAGTTGGCCTTTCTTTGACAGAAAAGCAGAGAGAGCAGAATAAACTCTTTCAACTCTTAACTATTTTCTCCTTTTACATGGCTGTTAATCATCTCTATTTGAATGGATAAACAGGCCATTGTGTCATGACATTCAGGGTTTGGTGTGCACAAGAATGAACAGTGTCAGATACATAGAACTAATTCACTGTTTCCTGTTATGACAATTCCTTTGTAAATTCATCAGGAAATGCACCATTTACAGTATGCTGCTTCAGAAGCTATTTTCTTCAAGCAGAAAAACACATATATTTTTACAATTATATTAATTTATGATAAATGATTTGTGGTCTGAGGGGAATAAACTTGCTGTGCGTGGTGCCTCAGAGGTGTGCATGCTGTCTGTTGTGTACTCACCATAGATCTAGCCTAACATTGCTAGTGTATGTCACAAGAGCAGCTATTAAATTGCAATGAGTCACGGAGAGAGAGTCTTGCGCTATGAGAGCTGTACACAAGAGGAGAGAGGCCAAGACAGACACAGACGCTAGAGACCAGTTGTCTTTCTCTCTCAGGTACTTCAGCAGGGTGTCTGGAGAAGAGACTCACAGTTAATCTTGTCAATCACACAACAAGATTGCTAAAGCAATGCTGCTTCAGGGGAGATGGCTGTGATGGATGTTTTTAGGCAAGCACTCAGTGAGACAGGGAGAGAGACTTGCCAGTAATGGAATAGGGTAGGCCGCTGAGCAAGGCATGTGTGTATTAGGGGAACACAAGTTCAATAAAATGACCTTATCCCAGAGAAAAAAGAAAAAAAAAACACTTCCTCTCTCTGCTTCTCTGACAGGAAGTGTGCATAGTTCAATGGAGTCAAATACATTACAGAGAAAGAGCAAGTAAGCAAGCAAGCAAGATAGCACAGCAACATCCAGACCAGGGGAGCATTCCAAAAAGCAGATTGTGAGACATACCCAAGTAAGTTACCGGGTAAGTGAGACTCAGGTAAAACTTTCGGTCCCACTTAACTTGCTGGGTGGAATATGAATTTACAGAAGTGGAATTAGTGAAAGTAGTGTTCAATGATACTTTTATTTTTTTTGTATTTAAATTAATATTTCACAAAAAATATTTTAAAAAACTGGCAGGCAAATTATGATTAATTTGTTTTCTTTTTAAGAAAGACGGTGCACAATGTATCTGGTGGGTAATAATAATAAAAAAATTTAAAAAAACTCAGCAGTTTCAGATGTATGCTCTCTTATAAGCATCACTTTTAACAATTTATTCTGTGTACCCATATGTATTTAGAAATATATATTACAAAATAAACAAAAAGGCAATAAGGTTGTCAAGCTTGAGCAAATATAAACACCAATCTATACGAAAGCTACCCTAGTTGGCTGGTCAGCTAAAGACAGAGTAATTGTTTGTTCATAACATGGTGTTTTACACCATTACAATGAAGCCAAATTGTTGAGGAAATGGGGGGGAAAGATACACAACTTAATTTACCATTGTAAATAAAAAGAATGTGTATGTAATGTTTTACATGTTATAATGACAAATATTTTTTTCTGCCAATACATTGGACAAATGTCACTACATAGATTTTAAACAACTTTACCAAAGACTTTAGAAAGGGACTTTGACTATATACCCAGTGCTTAAGTTGATAGATATCTAGCTAGTGTCAGCATCATGTTACAAACGGTTGAAGTCAGTATTCTGTGTGTTAGCTAACATTAGCCCAAAGTGAGCTCAAAGTTATTTATGCAAACAGCAACTAAAAACTAACCAGCAACTTCTGCAGGCAGTATCTTTATCTGTTCATATCTGCTTCGACTTAAATTTGAAAAGATTGGCTCTGTTTGGTCAAATTGAATGTAGCTGCGCTGAAAAAAGACATTCTCTATCGTATCGTGACTATCTCTCCACTATGTTACATATTCCATACGTATGGGAATTTGATTCTCCATATTTGGTGAAGTGGATACTCTTTAAGACAATCCGGCTGTGCCGGTCACACCATAATTAGTGCCCTATAAAACACTCATAGTGGAGTGCATTCATTGCTTCTTTGATCTCCACTTTGGTGCAAGACGCACCATAGACTCCCAGGATTGTTTTTTCTTTTTGGTATTGATTGAAGTGCTCTGTGAGGCGTAGCGCCTAGGAGCAGCTTTGTGTTCTTGCTGTGCATAGTAAGATCCGAGCGATTTTCTGTCATTCAATTCTCTATGTCTCTGGTGTGCTGCGGCATGGCTAATCCAGTTAGATACAGTGTGTAAACATTAACAGCGGATTGTTTCCGGGTAGCATCAGAGCGGCCTGAGTTCGAGCCCTTGACTTGCGGGACAGTCAAGGAATCGCAGGTTCGAATCCCGCTGTTTGTGAGTTAAAAAAATCAAAATGGCAAGCACTAGTGATATTTGTACATCTTGTGCTGTTGCTCTGCCTGTTGAAGATGGGCACAATACATGTATTGCATGCCTGGGACAGGATCATGCATTAGAGGCTCTGGACAATCCCTCAACATGCATGTTTTATCATGCCCTTGCGTACAAGAGAGGCTCATCTACATTTCTTTACGGCTAAACGTCCACAGTCTCCTTAACAAGATCGAGTGAAACGTATGAGAAGAGACTCTCCCAGTGAGGGCTCTTCTCATGCAGGCTCTCAGATGGGAGACCTTTTTCCTTCTGAGGCAGCAGAAGAGGAGGTCAGTGTGCTTAATCTGTTCCCCTGAGATGAGGAGGATGATTTTGTTGAGGAGAGGCATGAGGAACAGGATTCAGCAGTAGCAGAAACATCTATGGCAGCTCGATTGAAGGAGATCATTGGTAGAGCAGCCATAGTGTTAGACATTCCTATGCCGGAAAATCTGTCCAACCCTTTCTCAAAATTTGAAGAGGAGACAGAGGCTCAGCCTGGGCCAGTCAGAGTCCCCCTTCTTCCAGACTTTGAAAAGGTTATGAGAAAACAATTTGGCACACCCACAGCCCCTCACAAGTGGTCGGGAACTAGCAGAAGGCTGGTGAATATGTCTGGTGCAGAAAAGGTTGGATGTGGGTTTTGCCCTCAGTGGACCAACACATGTCGGCCTTTATATCACCTTACACTAAGTCAGTTTTGGGCAAGACTGTTTGTCTTAGTAAAAACTGCAAAATAATGGATGGTTTGCTATCAAAAATGCACAAAGCCATGGCAGTCCAGACTAAGTTAGCGAACACAGGTGCCATTCTCTCATTATATCTGTGTGAGTTGAGCATGTGAGTCACATTCACAGCTTGTGATATCCTCCAGTTTCTGCAGGAACAATTGGATACAGGCAAATCCACTTCAACTCTCAGAGGTATGGTGGCTACAATTAAGGCTGTTCGAACGGGGGATTACAAGTTATCAGAGTACTGTGCTAGCCTGATTTCTCAGTTCCTCAAAGGTACCAGTCATATCGTACATCCATGGGACTTAGATTGAGTCTTAAGGGCACTCCAGCAAACCCCATTTGAGCCCATTGAATTGAGCCCCATTTGAGACCTGAAATGGCTGTCCCTAATGACTGCCTTCCTCCTGGCAATAACCTCTGCCAAAAGGATCGGGGAACTCCATGCTCTATCTGTGCATGAAAGCTGCTGTAGGTTTATGCCAGAGAGTACAGGAGTTATATTGCGGCCAAACCCACCTTTTCTGCCTAAAGTGCTGACTGATCTACACCTAAACCAGACAGTCAAACTTCACCCACTCTTTCTTGCACAAGGAAGTGAGGAAATGGAAAGAAGACAGTCACTAATTTGCCCAGTGAGAACACTGACCATCTATCTACAGCGGACAAAGGCATTTAGGCAAACAGATCAGATGTTTGTATGCTTTAAACCAGAGTGTCAGGGTAGGCCACTATCAATGGAGAGGATTTCGCATTGGGTTGTAGATCCAGATGGCCTACAAGGAGACGGATGGACCATCTTTGTCAGGGCTGAGGGCACACTCGACTCAAGGAGTTGCCACCTCATGGGTTTTGTGGCGGGCGGGGGCCTCTTTGAAGGAGATCTGTGAGGCAGCCACGTGGTCTTCTCTGTCCACTTTTACTAAGTTTTATAGACTGAATGTTGAAGCCAGCCCCTCCTTTGGGGAGTGGGTGCTGGGGGCAACAAGAAATGGACATGTCGTCAAACCTGGTCTTCAAGTCTAGGTGAGCTGTCACCCTTGCATTAGCAAGGCAGACAAATAAGGCCTCTGCCCTCCATTCCTGCATGATTCGGGGGTGGGGGGTGTAGGGGGTGAGCCATTGGTAGCGTCTGGCACCTGGCTCAAGATTGTAAATATGTAAATATTGTATATAGTTTGTTTGTCACTGCACCGTCCCTTCACGGGGTGTCTTACAGGGTTTTCCCATATATATGGAATATGTAACATAGTGGAGAGATGGTCTTGATACGATAGAAAACGTTCGGTTATGATGTAACCTTTGTTCTCTGAGTGAAGAGACTATCTCTCCACCTTGAGGACGCTCTTGGACATGTTCCGATCAAAGGGTAGCAATGAATGCACGCCACTATGAGTGTTTTATAGGGCACTAATTAGGGTGTGACCGGCACTGCTGGATTGTCTTAAAGAGTATCCACGTCACCAAATACGGAGAATCAAATTCCCATACATATGGAATATGTAACATAGTGAAGAGATAGTCTCTTCACTCAGAGAACAAAGGTTACATCGTAACCGAACGTTCTGTTATGCTTTCTGTCATAAATGAAATACAAATCTTATCTAGAGTCACAAAATAATGAGGTTCCAAAAGCCACATGCCACACATGCTTGAAGAAGCTGGGTAAAAATAAAGATATAACACTGAATTTTCTATTTAACATAATAGTTCACCAAAAATAAAAATTCATCATTCAAAAGTGAATTCATCACTCACCCTCAAGTTGTTCCAAACCATTTAAGACTTTCATTCATCTTCGATGAAATATTTTAATGAAATTAAATTTATGTTTAATCGCAAAAAAACATTGCCAAGTAATCCATATGAATTGAGTGATTTCATCCAAGTCCTCTGAAGAGACACGATCGCTCTATATCAGAGGTCTTCAACCCTGCTCCTGGGGACCCACTGTCCTGCAGAGTTTAGCTCCAACCCTAATCAAAGACAGGTGAAGCTAATCAAGCTCTTCAGTATCACTTGTTGAAAATACACAGGCCAGTGTGCTGAAGCAGGTTGGAAATAAACTTTGCAGGACAGTGGATCCCCAGGAGCAGGGTTGAAGACCTCTGCTCTATATAATTTAACAGTTTAATTTAGACTTTTATTCAAATTCATCAAAGCACATACACACGCACAACAGAACCGAAGCTCTCAGACGTGACGTGCTTGCTCATAATTATAAGAACCAATCGGGTTTAGTCACGTGAGTTGTTTGAATTTAAACACAATTAAATATATAAGGATTTTAAGCATATTTTTGGAAAATTGATTTATGATATGATGTTGAAATGCGTGTCCATTTTCATTAGTAGTCCATTACAATTAACGTATCATGTTATGGACAACAGCCTTTTAAAGGGTTAGTTCACCCAAAAATGAAAATTCTGCCATCATTTACTCACCCTCATGTCGTTCCAAGGCCGTAAGACCTTCGTTCATCTTTGGAACACAAATGAAGATATTTTTGATGAAATCCAAGAGCTCTCTGACCCCTCCATAGACAGCAACGTAATTAACACTTTCAAGGCCCAGAAAGGTAGTAAAAACATCGTTAAAATCGTCCATGTGACTACAGTGGTTTAACCTTAATTTTATGAAGCAACGAGAATACTTTTTGTGCGCAAAAACAAACAAAAATAACAGCTTTATTCAACAATTTTGTCTAGTCTGTGTCAGTCTCCTATGCAGTTTACGCAGCAGTGTAGCGCTTTCGAATTCCAATGAGGATATTTGGTACCAAAGAATGTGCAGAATACCAAATAAATCGAGGTATAACATCACATTTACAAGCCATTTCTAACAATAGGATAAATGGTAATAATTTAGAGTAAAGCTCTGGAGTAGAATAGACCATTATAATGGCATTATAATGGCAATGGCATATAATGGCACAATGGGCACAAGATTTTCACTGTGCTGCAATAAGATCTGTGTCTCCTGTATCTGTGATAAACAAAACTTGACGTGTGTGTGTGTATATATATATATATATATATATATATATATATAAAAATACTGAGGTAAAAACAGTGGTAGAACAGACCATTATAACAAGCCTGACTATGGGTTCTCCAGTTTTCCCCAACCTCCAGAATGAGGCAGCGCAAATTGGCATATCTTTCAGTTGTCTGAAATCTGTATCTAGATATATCCTCTCTTCAAATACTTAAAACGTGTGACGAGTGGCCACTGTTGGTAAATCTGCTTCATATATGAACTCACACACGGTAACTTTTTCTGGTTTACAATTTGTCTTCCGTCTTTTTTAGGTACTGCCCCTCTCGACTGGTGGAGGTACTTTTCTGTTTGTGCTTTAACACTTTCTTAACTTTCTTAACACTTTCTATTATGCTAAAAAAATAATTACATCCATTATGTTATGGGTCAAACTGACCCACACTGTTTAAACACACTCGACAGGCAAATAATCAAGTGAAAATTTAAATGTCATTTCATAAACCTAACCTTATCATGGAATCAAGAGTCAAGAATCTGTTATAAACCCTAATGGCTTTGGAGCAAAAAAACGAATATTTGATATAATTCACATATAGGCTATTATGATTTTATAATCGCTTCAAATGTGAAAAGTTACATTTAAAAGTTAAAATGCTGTCAGGTCCACTCTAACTCCCAACATGCCAAACATAGCCAACATGGCTGGTCGATTTTAAGAGTAGAAATCCTTGTATTTCAAAGCGGCTTGCCGCCAGCCGGCCGCGGTCCATTAGACGGAGGCAACCGCCAGAGAAAATGAAGCAGTCGGCCCACCGCTATTTGCCGGCGGCATCTCGCAAGAAATGGGAGTGACATATTTGGTGGCAAACGTTTCATCCCCGCCAGCGGGACGCACCTATAGCCGACAGCTTAGGGCCGGCGGCAAAAAGAAGCCGTGCAGTTATTTTTTGCTATCTGGGAAAGAGACTCAAATAACTCTGTCGATTTTTGTCATAAATATAAGTGTTATACATAATTCAAAACTGTTAAGTATCTACTTTTATTTGTGTATACACACAATAAAAACAAAATGTTGTGCTTTTCGTAAAATAAATATAACGAACATGATGCACGTTCTGCTGTCTGCCTCTCAGAGAAGTCCGTTCTGAAATGCGTTTGAAAATGAACAAACTCAGCGAATACTTGCCACACATACATAAGAGATATGTTTTTAAAAAGCTTGAAGTGTCTACTTTTATATGAAGTAATTCATATCAAAAACAAATATTCTCTGTTTATGTTATCCGTATGAAAGCAACGAGAGGTACGCTTTCTCAAGTGTCTGCTCATTAACCTGCTTAGTGCGTGGGTGTGGTCACATTATGGTTAATGTGACCACACACACGTGCTAAGCAGCATTCACATGCTAATCGTCCACGTGAAGGAACACGAACCTGTAAACACCCTCCTCACCTCAATAAACAAACTTCATCATTCCAGCTTCATCATAATTTCTCTGCTTTTTATCGAGTTTGGAAGGCTCGCTGTGAGGCATATAGACTTAACTCAGAAGAAGAAGAACGCGATGGACCCAGCGGAGGTAAGAATCTTTTCCCACTTACATTAGTTAACGTGTTTTTGATAACGCATTCTTTGTTTATATTAGTTAAAAGTTTTAATGTAAACGATTGTAATTACCTCGACAAACTATACATCATTAAAAAGATCTAACACTCAAGCTTCAGTATTTTATCTATTTTATTCTGAAAATCTTTGTCAAGAGTCGATACCTTAAATATGAATTATGACCGTCAGCAGCTACCATTCAGAAAAAAAACTCCTATATGGTCAAGAGGAGGAATATTTATTACATTTTTTCAGCCAAAATGTGGTGCTTTGACTGTGTAGTACAGAAACAAGATTATTTTTCTTACCCCATTGGCAGATAATTTAGCTTGTTTTAAGCAAAAAATCACTTCATTTAGATTTTTTCCCCCAGAAAAAAAACACTTATCTGGTAGAATCATCTTGGTTTAAGAATTATTAGATATTTGGACTGGAAACAAGTCAAAAATACTAGTAAGTAAGAAAAGCATTTTTTGCAGTGTGTCTTTTGACCGGTACTGTATATAATTTAAAATATAATAGGCCTGTACAAAATTTTGTTCACATGCTGTGCAATAATGCATGCATGCATGAGACAAAAATCATGTTTTCTGTTAAGAGTGGACATTATTTTAAGGTTAATACAACAGTTGCTATGATCATGCTCACATATGTTTTTTGTTTCTTTTATCTCACAGATTTTATGAATCATAGTGACCTGATACTGGCCCGAATATGACCTGAATATGGTGAAGGTGAGCTCACAAATCTCACGAATGTGTTAGGTGTCGGCCAGCCCGCAGCTCTGCAGATGTCTGCCAGAGAGGCACCGTGCGCCAACGCCCGGGACGAGACACCACGAGTGGAGTGAGCTCTCACCACTAGAGGGCACAGCTTGCCTTGGGACTGGTACGTCCAAAGCAGACAAAGAGCTGCTCTGAGCTTCTGAAACTCTGTATGCGGTCTACGTAAACACACAGTGTGTGAACGTGAAACAGCAGCACGAGCACAGGGTCTGCCTCCTCCTGGGGCAGCACTTGCAAGTTCACCGCCTGGTCCCAAAAGGGAGTGGTGGGAACTTTGGGCACGTATCCGAGCCGGGGTCTCAAGATGACATGAGACAAGGCCGGCCCAAATTCCAGGCATGATTCGCTGACCGAAAATGCTTGCAGGTCCCCCATCCTTTTGAAGTAAGTGAGTGTGGTCAGGAGCACTGTCTTTAAAGACAGGATTTTAAGCTCAACTGACTGATGGGAGCTCTCTGTAGGCCGGAAAGAATGACAGAGTGGTCCCAGGAGGGGATGAGATTTGGCCTGGGAGAATTTAACCTCCTGGCGCCTCTCAGGAACCTGATGATCAGGTCATGCTTTCCCAGTGACCTGCCATCAACAGCATTGTGATGTGCTGCGATGGCAGCAACATAGACCTTCAAGGTGGAGGAGAACAGCATTTCTGGGGGTCTTCCCGTCGGGAAGAACACCACTCAGCGAACTGACTCCACTTCAAAGCATAAATGTTCCTCGTAGAGGGGGCTCTAGCTGAAGTGATAGTGTCTACCTCTGCCCACCGGCCACTTAAGGTCAGGCCACTTAAGTCCTCCACGTCCCGTCCAGAGACTACACATGGACGTTCCAGAGGTCTGGACGTGGGTGCCATATGGTGCCTCGTCCCTGAGAAAGCAGGTCCTTCCTCAGGGGAATCCAGTGAGCGGCTGTCATGAGGAGCATCAGTTCTGGGAAATCATGTCCGGTTGGGCCAGTAAGGCGCAACTAACAAGACCTGCTCCTCGTCCTCCCTGACCTTGCACAGTGTCTGTGTGAGAAGGCTCACTGGGGGAAACGTATACTTGTGATTTGCTCTTTTCCCAGTTGACCCGATGCCCCAGAAGGCTGAGGTGCCTGAGAACCAGGTCCCTGTGTTTGCATAACTGATCTCAGGACTGGGCCAGAATGAGCCAGTCGTTGAGACAGTTGAGGATGTGAATGCCCACCTCCCTGAGCGGGGCAAGGGCAGCTTCCATGACTCTGGTAAAGACACGGGGAGACATGGACAGCCCAAAGGGGAGGATCTTCGAAGGACCTTCGAACGCAAAGCGAAGAAACGGTCTGAGCTGAGGTAAAATCGAGACATGGAAGTACGCGTCCTTCAGGTCGATCACTGTAAACCAATCCTGGGGGTGAACACACGTGAGGATGCTTCTCTCCGTGAGCATCTTGAACGGGAGCTTGTGAAGGGCCTGATTCAAGACATGCAAATCCAAAATTGGCCGTAACCCCCCATTCTTCTTGGGTATTATGAAGTATGGACTGTAAAATCCTGGCTTCATCTTGGCCGGAGGGACAGGCTCTATTGCGTCCTTCGCCAGGAGGACAGCAATCTCGGCCCGCAGGACAGGAGTGTCCTTCCCTGTCACCGAGATGAACAGGACGCTGCTGAAACTGGGGGGGACGCCTGGCGAACTGAATCGCATAGCTGAGTCTCATAGTCCGAATAAGCCAACGGGATGGGCAGGGAAGCGCTAGCCAGGCTCCTAAGCTCCGTACGAGTGGCACCAAAGGGACAACAGATGTACCCGTGGGTACCCGAAGAGGCCGGCCTGGGAGATGGGGGCGTCGAGAAAGCTAACTTTGTCGACGTCCTTCATCTAAGCCAGGTCCAACCATAGATGTTGTTCCTGGACCACCAGAGCAGACAAGGGCCCGTGGCATGACTTTCATCGCCCAGAGGGCGAGGTCAGTTGCCGTGTGCAGTTCCTGCAACAAACGACTTCATCCAGAAATACACGGACGAAAAGACATCTTGAAAAAGACGCTGATCGCCCGTGCTTGCTCTTTTAAGGAACTGCTCTTTCAGCCAAAACACCCAGGGATGAATGCAGCATTGGGCCCAGGGATGAATTCACACTGGCCGAGTAGAACCCGCAACGAGCAATGAAAAAAAACGTAGCAATAATAAGTGAGTGAGTGAGACTCCTAATAGCAATGAAAATTGCTTTTTGCTCTCTTTAGAGAAATTGCACTCTATTTAATAGAAGGTGATCTGGAAATGAACGATCACTTTACAACCGCTTGGCTGCGAAGCAAAGTATGAATGAAGTGAGTAATGCCCTATTTATACTTGTGTGTTTGGGTGGGTGTGACTCGGCATGCAAATCTCACTGGCCAATGTCAATTGGCTCGTTTTGTTACCACTTGGAGGTCATTGAGCTCCCAGGCGAGACCCCATGACGTTAGTCCGACGTAACGTCGAACATGACTGACTGAATGGAACAGAAGAATGCAACACACAGGTAATATCCAAAACAAGAGGTTTATTGCAGATATACAGAAAACAAGCAACATGAACAGGTGAGTAACTGAGTGAATGGATAAGTTGTCTTGATGATAGCAGTGAATGACAGTTCTTATCTGTTTCAGATGGGGATGCCAGATGACTGGATCACTGGAGAAGACTGAAGACTAAAGATGAACTGAGAGGATCGCACAGGTAAGTGTCTCAAAGGTAGGTAGTCAGGTAAGTTGTTCAGGTTAGGAACGACGAGACCAGACCCTGATGAGTGTGTGAAGCAGGCTTAAATGAAGAGTTGATGAAGGTGAATGGTGGCAGGTGTGGATTGAGGAGAGTGTGCAGGTGGGAGCCAGGAGTGATCATGGGAAATGTAGTGCAGAGGTGACAGGTGAATTGTGACAATAGCGGAATCATTGTCATTTAGGAATAAGATTGTATGTGTGTTTAAATTGTGATCTTTTAATGATTAATCATGCATACATATGGGACTATACAGCCTAGGTATTTTTGTATGCCATATTGGTACCAGACCTCAAAAGCTTTAATGAGGGAAATCATAATCCAAATAACAGGCAAAAGGCCAAAACCACAGGGCAAACGATCCAGATAGAGTCCAAGACACATGCAGGCAAACAGAGAAATCCAGGGAAAGATCGAGACCATAACACGGGAACCAAGATAAAACACTCAGAACTGCAGTGTAACAAAAAAGACTCTTCAATGAGTGAGTGAAAACACAGAGCTTATAAAGGCAAACACAAATATGTTAATCACACACAGGTGGAATTCACACCATGTTGTTATTACCGCAACTATTCTGAACTGTAAAAAGCCTTCACAAGCTTGTAGAACTTGTAATTACATTGTGTAAACTCGTAATTTTCTGAGAGCTATGAGGCCGCTGTACCGCGACCACTGCAGATTTAAGGTGTGTTCGACTTGAAGCAGCGCTTTGCAGATCCATCCCAGGCAATGGGTGATGGGAAATGTAGTTCATGATGGGAAAGCAAAAGAGATGGGAAAAGTGCCCTCTGGTGGAGATCATGGGCACTCCAGCTGGTTAATGTAACGGTCTACTAATCCTCTAATGACTGGTAGTTGGCAGATACTTATAGTTACTAGATGGTCTGAAATAAAGTGTTTTCAACATTGATAATAATAATAAATGTTTCTTGAGTACCAAATTAGCATATTAGAATTATTTCTGAAGAATCATGTGACACAGAAGACTGGAGTAATAACTGCTAAAAAGTTTGCTTTAACATCACAGGAATAAATTACACTTTAACCTAAACATTAACTATACCTCTAAATGGAAATGGTTTGCATTTTTTTTAATAATAATAATAATAATGTCACACTCTCACACCCCATGGACTCTTGTTGTCAGTACAGTTTCCCCTTAGTTAGTTTGTTGTCATCAACACTCATTAGGTTCAGCTGTGCACTACTTTCCCTCGCTATTTAACCCTCTGGACCCTAAGGATATTTTGTGGCCCTGAAGAAGTCTGACATGCTCTGACATTTGTGTTTTTTTCAGTTGCTTTAAAGCATATTAATGGCTAAAGTCTGATTACACTGTATTCAGCACAAACAGGGCTACAGTAATATGTGAGCAACATAGTTTTTGAAAAAACTAAAATGTTAAATCACTGAAATAAGGCCATATAACACACAGTAAACATTTGTTCACAAGGCTTTTCAGAACTGGATGTTGTTGCCTAGAGTTTTTTTCTTCAAAACAATGTGAAAACCATTTTGATCACTCATTCATACAAAACAATGTAGTCATTTAACTTTTGTAAGACACTTATTGTCAGAATGGCTGTATGCGGGGAGGGTGTGGACCATCATGAATAATGCTGTGATTCACACCTGAGGCGTCAACGACTCCTCCCCTGAATATCAATGAGGAATGTGACAGAGGGATCTATAGAGAATGCATGTGAGGAGACTTAATGATTGAATGTATTGTTTGTAGTTTATTCACAAAATCACGTTTAATTTAAAAGTAATCTGACTATACATTTTCTTTACATAAAGACTTTAGACCTACAGTACCGTTCAAAAGTTTTAGATCTGTATTTTTTTTTTTTTAAATAAGTCTCTTCTGCTCACCAAGGCTGGATTTATTTGATCCAAAATAGTAAAAACAGTAATATTGTGAAATATTTTTACAATTTAAAATAAATGTTTTCTATGTGAATACATGGTAAAGTGTAATTTATTCCTGTGATGTCAAAGCTGAATTTTCAGCATTATTACTCCAGTCTTCAGTGTCACATGATACTTCAGAAATCATTATCATATGATTATTTGCTCAACAAACATTTCTTATTATTATGAATGTTGAAAACAGTTGTGTAATTTTTTTAATCAAAGATTTAATCCAGAGGGAATGGAAAGTTCCCTCTGGGTTCAAAAGAATAACATTTATCTGAAATAAAAAGATTTTGTAACATTATAAATGTCTTTACTGTGTTTTTTTTTTATCAATATAAGGCATCTTTGTAAAAGTATTAATTTCTTTCAAAAAAACAAAAAACAAAACAGCAACAAAAAAACTAAACTCTTACTCAGAATGGTAGTGTATAATGTTAAAAATAGATTTCTATTTCAGATAAATGCTGTTGTTTTGAACTTTCTATTTATCAAAGAATCCTGAAATAAATTGTACACAAATGTTTTCAACATTCATAATAATAATAAATGTTTCTTGAGCAGCAAATCAGCATATTGCAATGATTTCTGAAGGATCATGTGACACTGAAGTAAATAAATGGAATAAATTGCATTTTAAAAATATATCCAAATAGAAAACAATTATTTTAAATTATAAAAATTACTGTTTTTGCTGCATTTTGGATCAAATAAATGCAGCCTTGTTAAGCAGAAGAAATTTTTTTGAAAACATTAGAAAATCTAAAACTTTTGAATGGTAGTGTATAGCTACTTGGATTTACACATGAAAACAACACAGAGCAGTGGTAAAAAAATACAGCGCAAAAGAGACGTTGAGGGCAAACGTGCAAACAGGGACAGTGCAAGATGAACGAAAACGAATTAGTCTCTATTTGAGCGCGCTTGTCGCGCCTCTACATTTAAAATAACGAAGTTGAGCGCTCAAAAGACGCAACATGTGAATGGCCCCTTAGTCAGTGGTTACATCAGCGTAGTAGTCAATAAACGGGACAGTCATGTATGGGACATTTAGGCCCAATAAACGGGACGTCCCGGCTAATACGGGACAGTTGGCAACCCTACTTTTATATCATGCTGTGTTTAATATTATAAGAGCATAAAATATCCCCATGTCATACGTGTATTTTTATTTAGCATTGAAAGGTTGCCTACCTATTTCATATTTCAACGTTTCTGTTGATTTCACACATTTTAGTCTGGCAATAGTTAAACTAGTAGCCTACAATGTGAAGTTTATGCAGCAATAAGGCTAATATAAGTGAGAAGAAATGTTTTACCTTAAAAATTCTCATAAATCACGTTCTGTTTCTTCTGAGGTAAATCCAAGGTAAACTCACAGCGTGTCTTCCAAACTCGATGAAAATCAGAAGAATGAAGAAGCTGATTCTTTGTTTCGAGGTGATGGGGGGCGTTTACAGGTTCGCGTTCCTTCCTCGTGGACGATTTGCATGTGAATCGCTTTGCGCGCGCGTGGGTGTGGTCACATTAAAGTTAATGAGGCGCCGCTGGAGGAACTGTACCTTTCGCTGTTTTCATATGGATTACATAAACAGAGAATATTTTATTTTTTATTTAAAAGTAGACATTCCAAGCTTTATAAAGAGATATCTGTCGTGTCTGTGTGACAAGTATTCTCTGAGTTGTGAGTTTATTTTCAGAGGCATTTCAGAGTAGACATCACAGGGAGACAGACGGGAGAACGCGCATCCTGTTTGTTTTCTTTATTTAGCGAAAAGCACAACATTTAGTTTTTTTTTTATTTTAGAGTGTACATAAAAAAAGTAGACACTTTAAGCTTTGTAAAGACATATCGTTCATGTCTGTGAGGCCAAAAATGACGGAGTATTTTAAGTTGTTTTACACTGTCATGAGGAAAAATCCAGCAAAACGCGCGGGCGTTTAATATTATAAACACAGTTTAAACACAACCTAAAAAGTAGGGTTGCCAACTGTCCCGAATAAGCCGGGACGTCCCGTTTATTGGGCCTAAATGTCACGTACATGACTGTCCCGTTTATTGACTGCTACGCTGATGTAACCACTGACTAAGGGGCAGTTCACATCTGTTGAAAAGAATCCTGAAAAAAAATTACACAACTGTTTTCAACATTCATAATAATAAGAAATGTTTGTTGAGCAAATAATCATATTATAATGATTTCTGAAGGATCATGTGACACTGAAGACTGGAGTAATAATGCTGAAATGTCAGCATTGTGTCAATAACACAAATGTCAGAGCATGTCAAACTTCTTCAGGGCCACAAAATATCCTTAGGGTCCAGAGGGTTAACATGCTCCTCCCTCAACGTTAGTGTTCATTCAGGTTGGAATGGCACACTGATCTGGCTTTTCACCCCATCACCAGACACTGACCCAGATATATCAGTCTCGGCTTTGGATATAAGGCTTGCTTAAAATGAGGTGAGGTGGAATGGGGGTGGGCAACAGACCCTGAGCTGGTAATTCAGTTCCTCTCAGACCCCATCTCCGGGAGGCTGTTTCCATCAAGTGCATGTTGGTGGCCCTAAAAGAGCTCTGGCACTCTATCACAGAAGAGCTAAAAATGGAGTGAAAATGATGTGGCAGAGAAGAGCAAGCCTAATCTCAGATGCGGAGAAAGAGAGAAATAGACAGTAGTAATAGAACTGAGAGAGTCTTCGGTTGAGTGGAAAATGACTGACAGAAAATAAATCGGAGGAAGAGGGGAAGATGCGTTGTATTTGGGTAGTTGACAAAATACAAAATCAGTTTCCAGCATGGGGAAAAGGAAAAAAAGTGTAAAAATCTAGTTTATAACATATGTGCAATTGTTTTATGAATGCATGGGATTCGTTTTCCACACGTTGTTTGAGTTAAAATTATTCAGATAGGATCTCTGTGGTTTCATGTACTGATTTAGATGTGAATAAAAAATTTGTGAATCTTTGTGTTTCGAACCAGTGATTCGGAGTGCATATCAAACTGCATGATTTCAGGAAACAAGGCTTTGTTATGAAACATTTTGAAATTTCAATGGTTTCGTAGCTAGGGGCAATTTTTCAAAATATATTATACAGACACTTCATATTTAATGGTATTTGATTATTTATTAATGCCATTTAATAGATTCTCCTTTCAACAAATCATTTGCAATAGGTTTGTAGTTTTCGTTGCATTTACACCGTTTTGACCAGCAGGCATCAGTGTGTGGGTTTTCAAGCACTTTCAAAAAGTTTTGTTCCCTTTCGAGAGAACTTGCGCTGTGTCGAATGACGACACTTTGGGGAACTCCTCCAGCATGACAGAATCTGAAGCATGTGTGAAACTAGTCCAATCCTGATTGGTGTTGCGTTATGACGCAACGTGACGGCGTATGCGTAAGCTACAAAGGGTGCTGAGCTGAGAACTGCTGCAACCTGAATATATAGTCAACAAAACTAAAAAGTCAAAGCATGTTTCCAGTATGTTTAATACGTTTCTACTGTTTTGATTTACACATTATAAACATTTACTTGTACTCCATTCATTGTGTTTCCAATCTTTAAAATAATACAGTGATAAGACAGTAATTATGTGATAAACAAGTTTCCAACATGTTTTATTTTGTTACACTTTCTGATGTTCAACAAAATACTTAAGAAACATGCATTTCATCCCTCTGAAAAAATTATGCGTCGAAATACAAGACTTATTGTCACTGCTACACCAATCTCTCCCACACCGGTATGCTCCATTGTTTGTTCACCATTGTCTGCTCTGTAGTCTTCTCCAGTGTGTTTGCTCCATTCCGTCTGGTCCCCTTGTGTACTTGTCTCATCTGCCAAACAAAGAACTGTTATTGTCCCGTTAAGTGTTTCCATTGTTTCTTCCATCACTGATCTACTTACTTGCATAACCTGTCATTGCCACAAACCTTTAATAAACACTGCTGTTGAGTTTATCTTCTGTCTCTGCCTCTGAGTCCTGTGCCAGAAGACCAGATCAGCACATTGAACTCAGCAGCTATGGATCTAATTTCTCCAGAATTCAGCCTCATCAACCTCAACCAGGACACCCAGGATACCCAGGATTGTTCCCTAGAGGAAAACATTTGTGAGTACTTACATCTGACTAAAGCAGTGAATTATGAGGACCAGACTCTCACTAGCCTTTCTTCAGAGCCAGCGTTAACCTTCTGAGGTCGGCAAAGTCGCCAGCGACTCCACCTCGTTTTTTTTCTTATAAGTGAGAAAGAGACTCAAAATAGTCCGTTGATTTTGGTCATTCAGACAAGTGTTATACCTCATTATAACCTGTTAAATTTTCATTTGTGTACACACACAATAAAAACAAAATGTTGTGCTTTTTGCAAAATAAAGAAAACAAACATGATGCGTGATCTGCAGCCTCTCTGTCAATGAAGTCCAATCTGATACTCTTCAGAAAATGAACTGTAACTTAGTGAATACTTGTCACACAAACATGAGACATATGTCTAAAGAAACTTTGAAATGTCAAGTTTTAAATAATGTAAATCGAAACAAATATTTTCTGTTTATGTAATCTGTTTGAAAAGAGAGAGATGTCATTCGCCAGCTTCTTCATTAGTGTTAATGCGGCCACGCCCACGGCGCATTCTTTTGAATGGCAAATACTGACGCGATCCATGCGAACAGAATCAACGCCCACATCAACTCGAATAAACACATCACGTTAAGTGCATGTACTTTACATCGTTTTTAGACGCGGTGCGAAATAATCCTGGAATAATTTAAAAAGCTGTTTATTTCTAAGAGCAACGGATTCAGCCGAGGATTGTGAGGTAAGTTTATTCTGTTAGTGTCTGTGAATATTAAACCGCAAAAAGACTGTTTAAATATGAATCCTGCATGTGTCTGCGTGATGTAATAAACTGCAGATTAACATTTATAGGCTCTATAATATAACAAATACTACATAAAATGTCATAGACGTAAGACTGTTTAGACAAGGTTTATTTGGCCTCTTTTGGACTATGAAGTGTTTACTGTAAAATAGCCTATTGTCCCACCAATAAAAGCAAATTTCTGCTCAGATGCTATAAATAAGCTACAGTAGCCTACCAGTCAAACGTTTTGTGTACAATACTTCTTGTAGCCATTAAAAACGTATTTTGTTTCATATTTAGGTTTACATATTATAGCCTAATGTTATTTTTTAATTTAATCAATGTTGATTATGAAAAGTGCACAGCAGGAGTAAGATAGGACACATCATAAGATGGGCAATATGTCGGGAGACATGGAGTGTGTCACACATTATTTTGACCACTTCATTAAGTTTTGTTTTGTAGAAAGCCTTTCTTTAAAGTGAATTTCGTTTTGTATAAATTGTATATTAATTTTAATCAATGTTTCATCAGCCAGTTGCCTGGATTTAATAAATAAGAAGCAAATATAGCAAACAGTAGCCTATAATGGGCACCGGCGCGATCATGCATTGCATGGCACATCTCATAAATGAACCAAAACTCAAAATTATATTTGAGTATTGTGTGTATCGGATAGTTTACAAAATCAAATGATTCAGAAAAATTTTGCCATTAAAATGACTGGGGAAAAAGTGTCCCAATCAACCTGAATTCACCCTATATACTCTTTGAAATCATAATTGCATTGCATTATGTTGTTTTAAATCCCAAATATTTTACTTATAACATTCATCATTACCAATTATTCAGTTATTTGTATTTACTGAATACTGAATTGTGTTCAATGTCACAATATTACTGTTTTTTTTTAGCATGAGACTTCTTTCAAAAACATTAAAAATAGTAATGTCAAATCTTTTGATAATTTAAAATATTGTAGGCCTTTGTAATGTGCCTTTGGCTCTCACTTTATATTGTTAACTATATTCTAAATAAACTACAAAAAAATATATTTATTTTGTAAATTTTGTAAAGAGTTCCCCTCAGTCACATACCTGACTCAAAGGCTCATTCATTATGCATCTCATTGTGCGGGTCTTTTGTTCTCTCAGGTTTAAATCACAGCCTTATTCATGTTTGTTCACACCTCCTCGCACACGGGCTTTGTGAAGAAAAAGTGTCTTACAAAATTTAAATCAATATATTGTTTTATGTGAATGAGTAGGCACAATGATTCTCACATCAGTTTGAAGCAAAAACTCTAGGCAACAACACCCATTAGTCAAAAGTCTTGTGGACACATATCTATTGTGTGTTTTGTGGGCTTATTTGAGTGTCTTAATTTTTTTGTTTTTTCAAAAAACATGCATAAACGTTATTCTCTCAAAAATACAAGCATGTACATACATGTTGCTAACATATTATGGTAGCCCAGTTTGTGCTGAATACAGTGTAATGACATTTTTGCCATTAATATGTTTATAAGCAACTGAAAAAAGCCCAAATGTCAGAGCATGTCAAGTCAAGTCACCTTTATTTATATAACGCTTTTTACAATGCTGATTGTTTCAAAGCAGCTTCACAGTGTTAAACAGGAAAATAATGCAACAGAATTTGATTCAGCTGTACAGCCGCTCTGGAGAAAACGGTGATGTCATCCAGCTCATTTCAATTATCATATAGTGTCAATGCGGGCAGATCAGTAATATAGTTGAATATTTAGTGTCCCCAACTGAGCAAGCCAAAAGCCAAAGCAGCAGAGGCGACGGTGGCAAGGAACCAAAACTCCATCAGGTGACATAATGGAGAAAAAAACCTTGGGAGAAACCAGGCTCAGTCGGGGTGCCAGTTCTCCTCTGGCCAACGAACAAACAGTGTATGATTATGATTCAGGCAACATTACAGGTCAGAAGTCATACTAGATCGGAATATTCGAAAGATCCGAGTCATCACGCCGGAGACGGGTTTATTGAGGATGTCGTGTCGATGAGGCATTTATTAGATCGGAATATTCGAAAGATCGGAGTCATCACGCCGGAGACGGGTTTATTGAGGATGTCGTATCAATGAGGCATTTACTGTCAGGACACAGACGGCGGCAGAGGGGTAAGTGAACACAAAACAAAGTTTATTGACACAAAGACATGAACACAGGCAGATGATGGATGCGGGTGAGTAAAGAACAAGCACTTGGCTGAAGGATAACAGATATTTCTGTTGCAGGTGAAGGGATCAACGAGGAACAAAGAACTGGAGACAGAAGACGGCTGGATGAGGACTCGGGAAACTCAGGTAAGTAGCGGGTAAGGAGTCCAGGTACGTACAGACGAGACCAGACAATGATGTGAAGGGAGTGAGTGTTCTTATAGTGTCCTTGATAATGAAGTGCAGGTGCAGGTGATTAGTACTCAGGAGACTGTGAACGAGTGGATGGAGCGTGGAGATCTGGTGACGATGCGTTGGTGTTGGTGGGTGTTGGCTGTGACTCCGTGACATTTACAGGGTGGACTCTAATTGACACGGTCTCTGCAGACATTTCAGGAATGCGTTGGTCATGTCTAGGCGCAGATCCGCCATCCGATCTGGATACGGCCCGGATCCGGCTGACTGCAGCAAACCTTGGGATAAACAGAGAGACTAACATTAGCGTAGATGCCATTCTTTTTATGATGTAACGAGTACATCTGGTGTTGTGGGAAGTGTTCCCGGTTCCGGCTGACCTAGTTAATGCAGCCTAAACAATCATTTAACTGATTTGAATAATATACATTGATAATGTTCTATGTGTATGCCATAGTAAAGAGATGTGTTTTTAGTCTAGATTTAAACTGACCGAGTGTTTCCCGAACTCTGAACAATGCTAAGAAGACTGTTCCAGAGTTTAGGTGCTAAATAGGAAAAGGATCAACCGCCTGCAGTTGATTTTGATATTCTAGGTATTATCAACTGGCCAGAATTTTGAGACCGCAATAGAGGTGATGGAGTATAATGCGTTAAGAGCTCGTTCAAGTACTGGGGAGCTAAACCATTTAGTGCTTTGTAAGTAATTAGCAAGATTTTAAAATGTATACAATGTTTAATAGGGAGCCAGTGCAGTGTTGACAGAACCGGGCTAATATGGTCATACTTCCTGGTTCTAGTAAGAACTCAAGCTGCTGTGTTTTGGACCAGCTGCAATTTATTTATTAAGCGAGCAGGGCAACCATTCAGAAGAGCATTACAATAATAAATTACTAGTCATCCAATTTTTATATCAGCTATGCATTCCGTTGATCTTGTGAATTGGTAAGTTTCGTCAGGGCGTGAAGAAATATAGAGCTGAGTATCGTCAGCATAACAGTGAAAACTAACGCCATGCTTCCTAATGATATCTCCCAGAGGTAGCATGTACAGGGTGAAAAGCCGCGTTCCTAGCACTGAGCCTTGCGGTACTCCATACTGAACTTGTGATCGGTGTGACATCTCTTCATTTACTGCTACAAACTGATAACGGTCAGATAAGTATGATTTAAACCATGCCAATGCAATTCCACTAATGCCAAAATAATTTTCGAGTCTATTCAAAAGAATGTTGTGGTCAACAGTATCGAATGCAGCGCTAAGATCGAGTAACACTAATAGATAGATACAACCACGATCGGATGATAAGAGTAAATCATTTGTAACTCTGATGAGAGCAGTCTCAGTACTATGATACGGTCTAAATCCTGACTGGAAGTCCTCACAGATACCATTTATTTTTCTAGAAAGGAGCATAGTTGTGAGGACACTGCCTTTTGTAGTATTTTTGGCAGAAAGGGTAGATTTGAGGATGGCCTGTAATTGACTAATTCTGTGGGATCAAGTTGCGTTTTTTTAATAAGTGGTTTAATAATAGCCAACTTAAAAGTTTTCGGTACATATCCTAATGACAAGGATGAATTAATGATATTAAGAAGAGGATCTATGACCTCTGGAAGCATCTCTTTTAGTAGTTTAGTCGGTATAGGGTCGAGCATACATGTTGTTGATTTTGATGAATTAACGAGTTTAGCCAATTCTTCTTCTCCTATAGCAGTGAATGAGTGGAATTTTTCCTCAGTGACACTACAATGCACTGTCTGATGTGATACTGTAGTAGATGGTTGCATAGTTATAATTTTTTTCCAAATATTATCAATCTTGCACGTAAAAAAGTTCATAAAGTCATTTCAGCTGTGCTGTTTACAAACGTCAGAAGTTGAAGCTTTATTTCTTGTTAATTTAGCCACTGTACCAAATAAATACCTAGGGTTGTGTTTGTTTTCTTCTAAGAGAGTAGAGAAATAAGCAGATCTAGCAGTTTTTACGGCCTTTCTGTATGCGATCATGCTCTCTTTCCACGAAATGCGAAAAACCTCCAGTTTTTTTTTTCTTCCAGCTGCGCTCCATTTTTCTGGCTGCTGTTTTAAGGGCCCGAGTGTGCTCGTTGTACCAGAGCGTTGGACTATTTTCTTTAATCTTCTTTAAGCGCAGAGGAGCAACTGTGTCTAAAGTGGTGGAAAAGAGAGAGTCAATAGTTTCTGTTGCAACATCGAGTTCCTCTAGGCTATCTGGGATGCTGAGGAGATGAAACTGATGAGGAAGATTATTTACAAAGCAATCTTTAGTGGCAGCGGTGATAATCCTGTCATATTTGAAACGAGGGGGCAGCTTTGCAGCCTTTGCTAAATTAAGTATACACGATACTAGGTAATGATCTGAGATGTCATTGCTCTGCTGCAGAATTTCAACGGTATCAACATTTATTCCATGTGACAGTATTAGGTCTAAAGTATGATTACGGCGATGAGTTAGTCCTGACACGTGTTGCCTAACTCCAATAGAGTTTAGAATGTCTCTAAATGCCAATCCCAATGCGTCTTTTTCACAAACAATTAGGACTTTATCTGTAGCCAGTACTAACTCTGATAGAAAATCAGCAAATTATTTGGTAAAGTCTGTATGGTGCCCTGGTGGCCTGTATACAGTAGCCAGCACAAATGTCAAACGGGATTTATCATTTACACTACATAACGTTACATAAAGCACCAAAACTTCAAAAGAATTATATTTGAAACTAGACTTCTGAGTAATACTGAAGATATTATTATAAATTACAGCAACCCCTCCCTCTTGCCTTTCAGATGCGGCTCGTGTTTATAACAATAATCTTGGGGGGTGGACTCATTTAATGTCAGGTTTTAGCCAGGTTTCTGTCAAATATAGTGGATTACAAACGTTCTGTAATCATATCATTAACAATAAGCGCTTTTGGGGGAAGGGATCGAATATTCAGCAGCCCGAGCTTTATCAATTGTTCATCTGTATTATATCTGTTTTTTATTTGTTGTACATCAATTACATTTTTACCGTTAAATGGTTTTGATGGTTTTTTGTATTTACTAATTCGGGGAACAGACACAGTCTCTATGTGATAATATCTAAGTGTGAGAATCTCTATGTGTTTGGATTTATCTGACTTCTGTGATGTGAGACAGCTAGCAGACGGTCGGTTAAGCCAGTCCGTCTGCTTCCTGACCTGACCATGTCAAAACTTCTAAAGGGCCCCAAAACTGTGCAGTCCTCTAGGGGTTAATGAACCCCTCAGATCACTGCTGCCTGCCAATGGTCCTCGAGGGAAGCTTCTCCAGTGTCTGGATCTAGCCCTTCAGTTAACCCTCTGGGGTCTGAGGTGTTTTCTGGGCCCTGCAGGTGTTTTGACATGCCCTGACATTTGTGCTTATTTGTTACTTATAACGTTATCGTGGCTAAAGTCTGATTACACTGTATTCAGCACAATAATATATGAGAGCAGTATGTATGTAAAAGAATATGTTTATGTGTGGTTTGTGAAAAAGAAGTGAAATAATGAAAGTCACTGATATAAGGCCATAAAACCCATACTGAATATTTGTGCACAAGACTTTTGGGAACTGTATCTTGTAGCCTAGATTTTTTGCCATTCACATAAAACAATATATGATATGTTTTGTGTCAGGAAGGCTGTATGCAGGGAGGCATTAATGATCATGAATAATGATGTGTTTCACACCTGGGAAGACAATGACCCCTCCCCTGATGGCTGATCAGGTAAAAGGGACAGTGAGGGAACTAGAACAAAAAATGCAAGGAGATTAAAATAATCGATTTTTTAATGTTTTTATTTTATTTACAACATAATCCAACTATCCACAACGAAGGTCAAATGTACATTGAGCACACTAATCTAAACAAAAAGACTTGAACAGTCACACACCTTCGTGCCATTCCTAAACCTGTTCAACATACATGTCATTTACCCTATCATCAGAGAAAAAAAGTTTGAAGAAACTTGTGTGAAAGTTTGAGTCTGCAGGACTCATCAGTGGCATCTGGTCCCTGTAAAAAAAAAAAAACAGAACAACTGTGAACATGCTGATATCAGGAGCAACTAGGGCTTCACGATTTAGGGGGGAAATCTAATTGCGATCTTTCTGGTTTAAATTGTGATTTGTAACTTAACATTCACAGAACGCTAGGTTTGTTGTGCCTACTTGTAGGGCTGCACAATTTGGCTCAAAAATGTGGTGCTTATTGATCATTATGACCAATAATAATTATTATGATTATCATTAGTAGTACTAAATAAAAATATAACAAAATAAGAGTTATTACCATAGTAATAACACTATTTCATTATTAAAAAATAAAAATACAGCATTTAAGAATAAGTATAATAATATAGTAATTAAAATAATAATAATTTTACTATACAAAAAACTTTTATTTTATGGGAAGGCGGCCTATAACTATAAATAATTAGAAAGGAACACTTCAGTAGAGACAAATATATGGATTATCATATGTTTACTTCAAGTTTTTTTTTAATTCTTTTGCTCAAAATAGGGTTGTAATGCTCAGGTTCAAGGAAGATGAAGACAAAGATGACGATAACACAATGTTTAGAAGAACAATCCAAATAGACAGGCAACATGTGAAACAATGTGCAGACACGAACAATACTGGACACTGAACTGAAAACAAGCAGGAACTTAAATACACAGATGATTAACTAAAATGATGAACAGCTGTGATGATTGAGGTTAGTGTCTATGGTGACAGATTGTGGCGGGAAAATAGAACAAAGGAACACATGTGATGAGTGAAAACCAAAACAAACTGAACATGACTGTGACATAACGCCCCCTCCGAGTAGGTGCGACCTCGCGCCGTAATGAGAACAAAATAAGCAGATGAGGGAGGGAGGGTGGAGGCTTTGGAGGCGGGCAAAGAGCTGGAGAAGGGCTGGAAAGAAGGAGCAGGCAGAAGGCTGGCAGAAACCGGCAGGCAGACAGGCAGAGACTCCATGGAGAAACTGATGGAGGGAGCATCCATGGGAGCGATGACTGGAGGAGGGGCCAGATGGTACAGACCCAGAACACAGTGGTGACGACAGCCCACGGCGGAGTCGACAGAGGGAGGAGCCAAGGAGTAGGTCGATGACCTCCGCAGGACGACCGATGAAGATCTCAGGGGATCCCAAGGCGATGATGGAGAGCTGATGGGATCGAGTGAGGCCGCTGGCACTGGAGGCCTGGGCGGTGCTGCGATGACGATCGCTCGAGGTGACATCAGAGCTCCCAAGGCCAAGTGCAGCAGGAGCCTCGCAAGTCCGTGGTGCAAGGGTGACGACTGACCAAGGGGGAGCCGACGGGATGAGGGAACCTGGTGTAGCTGAGGGTGGGAGGAGCCACGGTGGAGCCGACAGGTTGACGAGCCGAGGTGGAATGAGAGGATCAGAGGCCAGAGGCTGAGCAAAAGGATCCACTCGATCTGGCGAGGCTGGTAAGTGCAGGCTCTGAGGCTTCACCATACTGCAGGGTAACTAGATAGTGGAGGTGGGAGAGGGAGGTTAGGTGGGACAACTGATAACAGATCACAGTTTATGTATGACGAAGATTCAGTCTCTATGCTGGCTGAAACTAGCCATGATGAAGAAACTGAACATAGATCAGGGTGGGGAAGGGTGGAGGCAGTGTTACAGTGTCCCAGTCCATTAGACAGTCCTCCCCAGAGTCGATCTCCACCAAAATTCCCAACGGGACAGCTGTTGCCGGCTCACACCCCTGGTCAGACTCACATGGAAACTTCAGCTCCGGGACTTTAGTGGCGTTGTCGTCACAGGCTCCGTGCTAGCGGCGGGCAGAAGCTCTCCGTCTGCGGGGGGCTCAGGCGTAGTTGTCTCCGTGGTGCGGGGTGTTGGTGGGCTGTGCTCTGGATTGGTTTGCGAGATGTCTGTGGGGTGTGGCTGGACGAGGCTGCGGTCATCCTCCGCTTCGTCCGCTGTGAACGGAGATCTGCTTGTCCACAGCGCGAAGTTGATGTAATCTCTCAGGGTCCAGCAGGGATCACCGCGGGGCATGATGAAGCAGAGAGCTTCGTCCAGACCACACCGGAATCCCTCCATGAAACAGACATAATCGCAGGTGGCGTGATGGCAAATATCCAGGAATTCCTCCATGTACAGCTCCAAGTCTCTGCCATTCTGGAAAACAAAAACTGTTCCTCCATCCAGTAGTTTGTTGCCCCTCATCGGGCAACACTGATGGACGCAATGTCCAGTCTCTTTCTCATATTAGAGAGGTTTCCTCCTCTCAGTTGTGGGTCCGGTATTCTGTAATGCTCAGGTTCAAGGAAGACAAAGACGAAGATGACGATAACATAATGTTTAATAGAACAATCCAAATCCCAATACTGGACACTGAACTGAAAACAAGCAGGAACTTAAATACACAGATGATTAACTAAAACGACGAACAGCTGTGATGATTGGGGTTAGTGCCCATGGTGACAAATTGTGGCAAAGAGAATAAACACATGACTGCAGCAGAAGAATAATGAAGCTTGATGGTTTGTTTATCGAGGTGATGGGGCCGTTTACAGGTTCGATTACCGTGTGAATAGCTTGCGCAGCGCGTGGGTGTGGTCACATTAAAAATAATGAGATCAGACGGGGAAGATTGCACCTCTAGTTGGTTTCATATGGATTACATTAACAGAGAATATTTGTTTTCAATATGACTTACTTCATTTAAAATAAACACTTCAAACTTTCTAAAGAAATATCTCTTATGTCTGTGTGGCAATTTGGTTAAGTTTGGTGAGTGTTGGTTCATTTTTGTGTCGCATTTTAGAAAAAAGTTTCAGAGACTGAGACAGCAGAAAGCGCACCCTGTTTGTTTTCTTTATTTTACAAAAACACAATCGTCGTTATTGTGTACACAAATAAATTATGTATTACTATATATGTATTCCCATTTGAGCTAACTTGCTACATGTATATAGAACAAAGTGTGTCAAAGATAATGTCTTTAAATTACCTAATTTGTGTAAAGAACAGAATTCCATGTCCGGATGCTGCAAGAATTATCTGCAGTGTTAACCTATCCGAAGTATTAGTGTTTCTGTTTCCTAAGTTAGTTAAAGGCTGGATCCTCTTACTCATTTTCTACGGCCTTTGGAAGTGTGGAAGCCTTTGGAAGCACTTTGATTGAACTTCAACTTTGACTCCTGGTCTTCATTGAGCTTATTGGTTTCTTTATGTGGTCTAACTGTAATTACCCCACACCACCTAAACAGAGACCAAGTCAAGACCAAGACCAGCATGTGTTGAGACCAATGCTGTGTTCGATATCGCTCCCTCATTCTCCATTCCCTACATTACTCCACTAATATAGTCCACTTGAAGGAGTGAATGAAAAGTGAGTAAATTTGGACACTGAGTGCGCCGGAAGGGCTGCTGCTTTTGCATAGCTTGTGCTTGCTGTTTAATAATCAATTCGAAACGTAGCAAACTGCCAGATCCAGTAGTAATGAAAAGATTTATCTTGAACTCTGCCATGAAAACTAGCATGTATAAACCGTAATTAAACAATTTAATAATCAATTAAAACGGAATTTATACATGTATGATATTATGCTGTAGCCACATTGGATGGATGGATGATTCACGCAGGAATTAATTTGGCGAACAACTCTCACAGTGCATTATGGGTATTCTCTACGAGTTTAGCGTACATCGGTTGTACACTCTTTATTGCGGTGCATTGTGGGATTGAATGAGTGCACTTAATAACGTCCACTATAGTTTCGGACACCACTACAAATGGCTGTCCCCTCAAATAGTGCCCTATTTAAGGAGACAAGACTGTGGCTGCGTCCGAAACCGCATACTCACGAGTAGGTATTTAAAGGGATAGTTCACCCAAAAATGAAAATTCTGTCATTAATTAGAAAGGTAGGTAGTAAAAAAGGTAGTAAAAACATTAATAAACTAGTCCATGTGACTCCAGTGGTTCAACCTTAATTTAATGAAGCGAAGAGAATACTTTTTTGTGTGCAAAAACCAACAAAAATATGACTCAATGACTTCAACAATTTCGTTCTGGCCTGTGCCAGTCTCCTATGCTGTTTACGTTGCAGCTCCCACGCATGCGTCATGGTGCTCACGTGAACAGCATTGGCTGCCGTAGATCTCGAGAGAGCTGCACTATAACTGCACAGTACAGAAACTGCGTAGGAGACTGGCACAGGCTAGACCGAAATTGTTGAATAAAGTCGTTATTTTTGTTTGTTTTTGCGCACAAAAAGTATTCTCGTCGCTTCATTATACAGTGGGGAGAACAAGTATTTGATACACTGCCGATTTTGCAGGTTTGCCCACTTACAAAGCATGTAGAAGTCTGTAATTTTTATCATAGGTACTCTTCAACTGTGAGTGACGGAATCTAAAACAAAAATCCAAAAAATCACATTGTATGATTTTTAAGTAATTAATTTGCATTTTATTGCATGACATAAGTATTTGATACATCAGAAAAGCAGAACTTAATATTTGGTACAGAAACCTTTGTTTGCAATTACAGAGATCATACGTTTCCTGTAGTTCTTGACCAGGTTTGCACACACTGCAGCAGGGATTTTGGCCCACTCCTCCATACAGACCTTCTCCAGATCCTTCAGGTTTCGGGGCTGTCGCTGGGCAATACGGACTTTCAGCTCCCTCCAAAGATTTTCTATTGGGTTCAGGTCTGGAGACTGGCTAGGCCACTCCAGGACCTTCAGTGCTTCTTACGGAGCCACTCCTTAGTTGCCCTGGCTGTGTGTGTCGGGTTGTTGTCATGCTGGAAGACCCAGCCACGACCCATCTTCAATGCTCTTACTGAGGGAAGGAGGTTGTTGGCCAAGATCTTGCGATACATGGCCCCATCCATCCTCCCCTCAATACGGTGCAATCGTCCTGTCCCCTTTGCAGAAAAGCATCCCCAAAGAATGATGTTTCCACCTCCATGCTTCACAGTTGGGATGGTGTTCTTGGGGTTGTACTCATCCTTCTTCTTCCTCCAAACACGGCGAGTGGAGTTTAGACCAAAAAGCTCTATTTTTGTCTCATCAGACCACATGACCTTCTCCCATTCCTCCTCTGGATCATCCAGATGGTCATTGGCAAACTTCAGACGGGCCTGGACATGCGCTGGCTTGAGCAGGGGGACCTTGCGTGCGCTGCAGGATTTTAATCCATGACGGCGTAGTGTTACTAATGGTTTTCTTTGAGACTGTGGTCCCAGCTCTCTTCAGGTCATTGACCAGGTCCTGCCGTGTAGTTCTGGGCTGATCCCTCACCTTCCTCATGATCATTGATGCCCCATGAGGTGAGATCTTACATGGTGCCCCAGACCAAGGGAGATTGACCGTCATCTTGAACTTCTTCCATTTTCTAATAATTGCGCCAACAGTTGTTGCCTTCTCACCAAGCTGCTTGCCTATTGTCCTGTAGCCAATCCCAGCCTTGTGCAGGTCTACAATTTTATCCCTGATGTCCTTACACAGCTCTCTGGTCTTGGCCATTGTGGAGAGGTTGGAGTCTGTTTGATTGAGTGTGTGGACAGGTGTCTTTTATACAGGTAACGATTTCAAACAGGTGCAGTTAATACAGGTAATGAGTGGAGAACAGGAGGGCTTCTTAAAGAAAAACTAACAGGTCTGTGAGAGCCGGAATTCTTACTGGTTGGTAGGTGATCAAATACTTATGTCATGCAATAAAATGCAAATTAATTATTTAAAAATCATACAATGTGATTTTCTGGATTTTTGTTTTAGAATCTGTCTCTCACAGTTGAAGTGTACCTATGATAAAAATTACAGACCTCTGCATGCTTTGTAAGTAGGAAAACCTGCAAAATCGGCAGTGTATCAAATACTTGTTCTCCCCACTGTATTAAGGTTGAACCACTGGAGTCACATGGACTATTTTAATGATGTTTTTAATACCTTTCTGGACCTTGAAAGTGTTAATTAAATAGGTGTCTATGGAGTGGTCAGAGAGCTCTCGGATTTCACAAAATATCTTTATTTGTGTTCTGAAGATGAACAAAGGTCTTACGGGTTTGGAATGACTTGAGTGTGAGTAATTAATGACATCATTTTCATTTTTAGGTGAACTATCCCTTTAATTTCAATAAGTACTTACTTAACGAGCGCTAAAAGAGTAAGTACTATATAGCCTGATTGCGTTAAGTATGAATGCGATCCGCACATCATCCGCCATGTTGACATTATCATGTGACCTACGACATTATCACAAGCGCAACAACTTAAAAGATATGAGCGACAGGTTTAATTTATCTATCTTTAAATATTTTGATATTGATGAAACTTGCTAATTTTGTGGTCTTGTTGAAGAAACAGCTGTCCATTCATTTTGTGATTGAAGTATAAGCAATAAATTGTAGGTTAATTTAAGTTCTTATATTTTTAACCCTACTAATCTGTTTATCCTTAAAGATATTATTTTTTATTTTACGAAAACCCAAAATCGTGATCTCTTGAATATGTTGTTAATTTCTTTATTTTATATGCAAAATTTTTAATCCACAAGCAAAAGTGGCTTAACCTATTTAATCCCAAATTTTTCCCAGAGATGACATATATGAATCTGTATGGTATTTGTAAGGATATTAAACAATCAATGTCAATTATGTAAAAAAATAATTGAAAAGTCCATGAAAAAATGGGTTTTATGTCTGGTCACCATTGTGACCAGTGGTAGAACACCAGTGGTGTAAAGTATTTGAGTAAATGTAATTAGTTACTGTACTTAAGTATCTTTTTGGCTACTTTGTAGTTGTACTGAGTATCAAATATATTAGCAACTTTACATTAAGGTTCCCTTTGTAAAGGGTTTATAAAGGTGTTTGTTAATGACTAATAACTCATTTACAAATGCATTATAGATTGTTGATAAGCAGGTCAGGAAGCAGACGGACTGGCTTACCCGACCGCCTGCTAGCTGTCTCACGTCACAGAAGTCAGAAAAAATCCCAGCACATAGACTCTTTCACCTAGATATTATCACAAAGAGACTGTCTCTGTTCCACGAATTAGTAAATACAAAAAACCATCAAAACCATTCAACGGTAAAAATTTAATTGATGTCCAACAAATAAACAACAGATATAATACAGATGATCAAATGATAAAGCTCGGGCTGCTGAATATTCAGTCCCTTTCCTCAAAAGCGCTTATTGTTAATGATATGATTACAGATCATAACCTAGATGTGCTGTGTTTGACAGAAACCTGGCTAAAACCTGACAATTACATTACTTTAAATGAGTCCACCCCCCAAGATTATTGTTATAAACACGAGCCGCGTCTGAAAGGTAAAGGGGGAGGTGTTGCTGTAATTTATAATAATATCTTCGGTATTACTCAGAAGTCTAGTTTCAAATATAATTCCTTTGAAGTTTTGGTGCTTTATGTAACGTTATGTAGTGAAATTGATAAATCCCGTTTGACATTTGTGCTAGCTACTGTATACAGGCCACCAGGGCACCATACAGACTTTACCAGAGAATTTGCTGATTTTCTATCAGAGTTAGTACTGGCTGCAGATAAAGTCCTAATTGTTGGTGATTTTAATATCCATGTAGACAATGAAAAAGACGCATTGGGATTGGCATTTAGAGACATTCTAAACTCTATTGGAGTAAGGCAACACGTGTCAGGACCCACTCATCGCCGTAATCATACGTTAGACCTAATACTGTCACATGGAATAAATGTTGATACCATTGAAATTCTGCAGCAGAGCGATGACATCTCAGATCATTACTTAGTGTCATGTACACTTAATTTAGCAAAGGCTGCAAAGCCGTCCCCTCGCTTCAAATATGGCAGGACTATCACAGCTGCGACTAAAGATTGCTTTGTAAATAATTTTCCTCATCAGTTTCATCTCCACAGCATCCCAGATAGCCTAGAGGAACTCGATGTTGCAACAGAAACTACTGACTCTCTCTTTTCCAGCACTTTAGACAGTTGCTCCTCTGCGCTTAAAGAAGATTAAAGAAAATAGTCCAACGCCGTGGTACAACGAGCACACCCGGGCCCTTAAAACAGCAGCCAGAAAAATGGAGCGCAGCTGGAAGAAAACAAAACTAGAAGTTTTTCGCAGTTCGTGGAAAGAGAGCATGATTGCATACAGAAAGGCCCTAAAAACTGCTAGATCTGCTTATTTCTCTACTCTCTTAGAAGAAAACAAACACAACCCTAGGTATTTATTCGATACAGTGGCTAAATTAACCAAAGATAAAGCTTCACCTTCTGATGTTCGTAAACAGCACAGCAGTAATGACTTTATGAACTTCTTTACTTGTAAGATTGATAATATTAGGAAAAAAATTATAACCATGCAGCCGTCTACTACAGTATCACATCAGACATTGTAGACATTGCATTGTAGTGTCACTGAGGAAAAATTACATTCATTCACTGCTATAGGAGAAGAAGAATTGGCTAAACTCGTTAAATCATCAAAATCAACAACATGTATGCTCGACCCCATACCGACTAAACTACTAAAAGAGATGCTTCCAGAGGTTATAGATCCTCTTCTTAATATCATTAATTCATCCTTGACATTAGGATATGTACCGAAAACTTTTAAGTTGGCTATTATTAAACCACTTATTAAAAAAACGCAACTTGATCCTACAAATTAGTCAATTACAGGCCAATCTCAAATCTACCCTTTCTGTCAAAAATACTAGAAAAGGCAGTGTCCTCACAATTATGCTCCTTTTTAGAAAGAAATGGTATCTGTGAGGATTTCCAGTCAGGATTTAGACCGTATCATAGTACTGAGACTGCTCTCATCAGAGTTACAAATGATTTACTCCTATCATCCGATCGTGGTTGTATCTCTCTGTTAGTGTTACTCAATCTTAGCGCTGCATTCGATACTATCGACCACAACATTCTTTTGAATAGACTCGAAAATTATTTTGGCATTAGTGGAATTTCATTGGCATGGTTTAAATCATACTTATCTGACCGTTATCAGTTTGTAGCAGTAAATGAAGAGATGTCACACCGAACACAAGTTCAGTATGGAGTACCGCAGGGCTCAGTGCTAGGACCGTTGCTTTTCACTCTGTACATGCTACCACTGGGAGATATTATTAGGAAGCATGGCGTTAGTTTTCACTGTTATGCTGATGATACTCAGCTCTATATTTCTTCACGCCCTGACGAAACGTACCAATTCACAAGATTAACGGAATGCATAGCTGATATAAAAATTGGATGACTAGTCATTTCCTGCAACTTAATTCAGAAAAAAAATAATTTTTAATTATTGGACAAAAAAACTCCATAAGTAGTAACCTAGAATACTGTCTAACACTTGATGGCTGCTCTGTCAAGTCCTCGTCATCAGTAAGGAACCTGGTTGTGCTCTTTGATACCAATCTTTCATTTGAAAGCCACGTTTCTAGCATCTGTAAAACTGCATTATACCATCTTAAAAAATATATCTAAATTACGGCACATGCTTTCAATGCAAAATGCTGAACAGTTAGTTCATGGGAATCTGGGCTTGGCCAATCTATCACAGCCTTAACTTTGTCAGGATCCATGCGCATTCCCTCGGATGAGATGATATATCCTAGAAATGGAACAGACTGTGCATGAAACGCGCATTTCTCCGCCTTGACAAAAAGCCCATTCTCTAGCAATCTCTGGAGCACTAGTCTGACGTGCTGGACATGTTCCTGGAGAGAAGAAGAAAAAAATAAATATGTCGTCCAGGTAGACATAAATGAACTGGTCAACCATATCTCCCAGCACGTCATTGACTAGTGCTTGGAAGACTGCAGGGGAGTTAGATAGCCCGAAAGGCATCACCAAATATTCAAAATGGCCCCTGGGGGTATTAAAGGCAATCTTCCACTCATCCCCCTCCCTTATACGCACCAAATGATAAGCATTGTGTAAATCCAATTTCCTGAATACGGACGCTCCCTGTAACCTCTCGAAGGCTGAAGACATCAACGGCAAAGGATACGTATTCTTTACCGTGATGTTATTCAACCCTCTGTAATCAATACAAGGTCGCAGAGAACCATCCTTCTTACCCACGAAAAAGAATCCCGCCCCCGCGGATGAACCCGGAATCTAGAGAATCAGAAACGTATTTCTCCATGGCCTCCCTCTCAGGAGTGGAAAGTGAATATAACTTGCCCTTAGGCGGAGACTTGCCTGGCAGTATATCTATGGCACAGTCATAGGGACGATGAGGAGGGAGAGAAGCAGCCCAGGACTTACTGAACACTTCCTTCAGGTTGAGATACTCCTCTGGCACATTAGATAAATTCACCGTCTCCTCCTGAAACACAGAACTAGACACAGACGAATGGGCAGACACAAGACAAGAGGCATAGCACTGATTACTCCAGATAGCAACGGAACTGTGGGGTGTGAGGGGAGTCCGTGATGAGGAACGTAATAGTCTCAGTGTGGTTGCCCGAAATGACCAGAGTGATGGTGTCAATGGTGTGGGTGATGGTAGGGAGTGTTTGACCGTTGAGGGCGTGAACAGCGATGGTGCTAGAGAGGGGAGTGACAGGAATCTGGAGCTGTGCAGCCAAAGAACGGTCCATAAAGTTACCCTCCGCTCCGGAATCCACCAAGGCTTGGCAGTTGTAAGATCTGGTTGCCCACTGCAATCTTCCTGGAAGGAGAGTCGCGGACGAGGATTTCCCCAACGAAGCCCCACCCGACAGTAACCTCCTTTCTACTGTCGGGCGCGATCTTTTAACGGGCAGTGGTTGAGGAAATGCCCTGCCGCACCACAATAAAGACATAGTCCTCCAGTCCTCCGACGCTCTCTCTCCTCCCGGGAAAGCCGAGCTCTACCCACCTGCATGGGCTCGGGATCGCTGGGTGGACTGACCGTGTCATCGCTGAGGAACTCACGGAACTCAAGGGTCCTTCTCGTACGGGTGCGTTGGTCGCGGTACTCCAGCCGTGAATCCACTCGCAAGGCCAGTTCCATGAGTCCATTGAGGCTAGTGGGTAACTCCAGCGCATACACCTCCTGTTGGACACGGTCAGCCAGCCCATGCAGGAATCTATCCCACTGCGCCTCCTCGTTCCACCTGCACTCGTCCGGAAGTTGATGATGTATTGAAGTTGATGAAGTTGATGGATATTTATTCTCCCAAACCGCCGTTCCCCAAAGCGCCGCACGCCCCGTCAGCAGATTTAACACCAGCGCCACTCTGGAAGTCTCTGTGGAGAAAGTGACGGGTTGCAACGAAAAGAATAAGGAACATCTGGTTAAGAAGGATCTGCACAGATCGGGCTCATCCGCATAACGTTCTGGCGTGGGAATCCGGGGCTCGTGCTGGCCGATGATGTTGACTGGATGCTGGGGAACGGACAGCGGGGTGGGCGCAGTGGGCGATCTCAGTTGTTGGATCTGGGTCGTGAGTGCCTGCATCGCAGTGGGCGATCTCAGTTGTTGGATCTGCGTCACAAGTGCCTGCATCGCCTGAGCGGTGGCGGTTACCTGTTCATCCTGCCGATCCATTCTCTGGTTACTGGTGGTGAGGTAATCCTGCAGTTCTGCTACCCTCGCTGGATCCATCTTGTTGGGTCAGATCGTTCTGTCACGTCAACTGAAAGAGAAACTGGAGGATCCAATAGCGATTCAATGAGCTCTTTATTCACACAAAGTCTGACACAGATCTCACACCAAGTCCGAAGACACAGGAGAAACACGCTGAGTCTGAGGCAGGTAGCAGATGGCAGAACGAACAGGACCACACGGGAACAGCCTGTAACGATCTGACAACAAATGCAGGTGAGAGACCCGTAGATATAGGCTGGGTAATGAGTGCAGCAGGTGGAGACGATCAGCTCCAGTAATCAGTGACCACGCCTCCAACACAACCGCACAAACACAGAGAGAAAGAGACGATGAATTGATGAACCGTGACAGAGGCTGAAACCAGCACATCCAGTGCAAGAAGGCTTTGACTATTTAATTTTACTTAACATTATTTTATTTATCCGCTATATTGACGAGACCTTTTTGAAGGATATTGGTTTACTTATGGCCTTTTTTGTGCACTTGAGCTTAACTGAGACTTGAGAGTTTGTAGACGTTTAAGAGGCTGTTGTGTCGACCTTGATTTATTGCAATATTGAGGTGTTCAGTTTTATTTTGATTTAGAAAATAAACATGATTTCTCATCTTACAAATCAATTGTTTTTTATTTTCACTGGCATGTCTCTCAGGTGTCGAGGACTAGGGCATCATTGAACCTATATTTAGTATGAGTAAAATTGTACTGTTAAAATCAGATACTTTAAGACTTTTACTCAAATTGTATTGGAATTGGTGACTTGTAACTTGTATTGGAGTCATTTTCGCTGTAAGGAATCTGCACTTTTACTCAAGTATGTTTTTCAAGTACTCTTTACACCTCTATAGAACAGAGGGAGTCTATGTCTATGGTGTTAATGCATTTACAAAATGACAAACCTCCAGCAATTAGTTTAAAGACTTGGTTAAATAGATGAAATGAGTGTTTTATTCCATTAAATAAACCTTGTCTGGCTCAGTTTCAAAAAAGACAAAACAGCATTCCTATGCAGCAGTACAGCACAAATAATCAAATAAAATTATGACAAAATGACATAAATTATAGGAAACCGAAAGGTAATTATTATAAACTTCATTATAAACTGAAACAAAACAGTAAGTACAGATAAGATAGATAGATAGATAGATAGATAGATAGATAGATAGATAGATAGATAGATAGATAGATAGATAGATAGACAGACAGACAGACAGACAGAGACAGACAGGCCCTGGATCAACAAGGTCAAGTAAATCCAAAACTTGACTTAAGTTCAGTCTGAAAGAGAGTTCATAAGAATAACACAGAATGACATATAGGGGACATAGACTCCCTGTGTTATACCACCGGTCACAATTGTGCCTGTCTTCATTGATCTGCAGTCTGACAACAGAATAAACCATGTATTAATATAATTTCAATATGTATGTATAGACAACCATTTCATGATGATGTGTGCAAAAAATGTATGATCTATTCAAATATTAACTTAGAAAACTTGCCCGTCATTTCTGAGCTTTGACGTCATCATTGTGTTAAGATGGCAGTACCAGGAAATAAATGTGTGTGGTCACATGACCAAACTGACATCTTAAATTTGCATTATAAATGAACATGTGCTTCATAATAGAATAAAATTGGGGTCACAATTGTGACAAGTGGGATTTTAAATTTCCTTTATGTTTTCCTCTTTTTCTTGTTGAATTTAACTCTCGTTTCATCCCTCAGGCTTATTCAAAGATATTTAACCTTGTCATTGTTTTTTTCTGTGTATATAATCTCATACTATATGATGTACGCAAACCCATGATATTTGTTTTTTTATCATTATGATTGTTCATTGTTAAATATACAACCATGGTATCTTTCCCTGATCTTGTATGTAATGATAAGTTCTGCAATAATAATAATTTAAAAAAAGATATAAGCCACAGGTGCATTAACACCTGATTGCATCAGTAACTCGACAACCCTACCTAGTACGATTTTCCTCAGCGTTTGCAATGTTTGTGATGTCTGCACAAAGGAGACGTCGAGCAGCTGCTTTAAGTATCACTACTTAAAAATTAAGTTTACCCCAGAATGAATTGCATTGCTAGCCCACCCCAGCACTTATGCACAATAATAATGACAAATGCTGACCAATACTTAATTATATAACTTTTTTTTACTGAAAATTATATTGTTTTAGTAAAAACAAGCTAAATGCAATTTATTTTGCAAAATGACGTGCATGAATACACACTAGACGCAGCCACTAAATGCAGCCAAAGTGAATACTTCAAGCATTGAATTAATGAAATAATTATATTATAATTATATATTTATTTACTGACCACAATAGGAAACATGAATAACTGCGTAAAAGAATGAATAAAAGTACCCATCACAATAAATAAATGCATATACAAGTCAACAACACATGAAATGCTCTAACAAACTATCACACATGTACAGGCAGTGAACCCCACATCCTGCTGCCATCTCAATAAAGCTGTGCCAATTCTGCGGCTTTATTTTGATGAAACAGCTGACCACTGTGCCCACCTTCACCTGTCTTTGTCGTACATCATGTCCCTCATTGCTGCTCTTCTCAATGGGGACATCATTGATCCAGAGGATGAGGAAGACCATGATGACGGCCCCTCTGACAATCTGACTGCCGCTGTGTCTGTTCCAAATATTCATGTGCCTGCTCTCCATGAGCATGATTACCTGTAAAACATTACAACAGGTTAACACGTTTTACAATTCATGTTGTCAGCGTTCCATTTCTTGCCATATTTAATTTCATATTTTTACAATTGCATGCTAATTTTTGTTGTAACTTTACTTCTTTTGTAGTGTAGTGGGCTAAACCACTGAACTGGTAAGCAGAAGGTTGCTGGTTCGATCTCCGCAGCTGCCACCACCAGTGTGTCCTTGAGCATGGCACTTTACTCCAGGTTGTTCCAGGGGGATTGTCCCTGTAATAAGTGCACTGCAAGTCGCTTTGGATAAAAGCATCTGCCAAATGCGTAAATAAATGTAAATGTGATTTATGTAAATCTTTTTTTGTAAATGTCTTGGGCACAAACGCTCAATAAAGCTGCTTATTTCTTAAAGTTTACTTTTTCAAGGTACTACTATAATATAAATGCATACATACATTTCATTCAATTTCTATTTGGGGGGCATAAAGGGATAGGTCCCCCAAACATATAAATGTAGTCATTATTTACTCGCCCTCACGCTGTTCAATCCCTGTGGGTTTTTTTTTTTTTTTTTTTTTTTCTGAACACAAAAGGTGATTTTGGCCAAGTCCTACTGGTTTCTTCATACAATATCAGTCAGTGGAGCCCGACTTCCAGAAGCTTCATGACATTATTTGATGATGCTTTTGAAGCTTCTGAAAGTCTGGCTCAATTGTATGGACAGAAACCAGCAGAACAAACGTGACCAAAATCACATCCTCAATGTCTTTTGGTCTAGATGCTCTCGCTGGCTCTGGGCTCAATGAGGATAAAGAGACCACAGCAACATCTGGGCCAGATGAGGAAATAAGGGCAGGTGAAGTGATGGAGGGTCTCATCCATGGCACTAAACCATTTCCAGGATGCTGCTGTGGCTCCCCATCCTCAGTGCTCACACCAGTCTCCAGACATTTCAGATCCTACAAAAATGCACAAACATAATACAAAAGCAGTCATTTTAACAGCACAATGTCATTTGATTTCTGTATTAGAAGTAACAAAATGATCTTACTTTATATTTTTGTTTCAGGTTTTCCCTTTTTTTCCCCACAAATGCTGCCATCACCTTTCCTTGCAGGCCCTGCTCCACCACAAAAGCTCTGAAGCAAATGCACAGAAATCAAGAATCAGAAAAGAGCTATAAAAACTCTGTTTGAAATTACAATAATTAAAATAAACTACAACTTAAGATTTAAATAGATGTTTTATTTCTGTAGTATACTCACTCCTTTAGCCTTTGATGGCAGCATTCTGTTTCATGAGCCACTCTCCACCAGATAAACACACGTGTGCTCATCTGTCCCTGTAACATCCAGACAAGATTCACTTTACCATTGTGATTTATGTGCTCAATAAACACACGTGTGCTCATCTGTCCCTGTAACATCCAGACAAGATTCACGTTACCTTTGTGATTTATGTGCTCAATAAACACACGTGTGCTCATCTGTCCCTGTAACATCCAGACAAGATTCACGTTACCTCTGTGATTTATGTGCTCAATGCTACATTTAAATGTTAAGGTAGTTGCTGGTGTTGCTGCGATTACTCGCTTTTTATCCAACACAAATGTTTCTCAATTTTTCAACAGTACTAATGGACAAGTAAAATAGATAACTTATGTTTAGTTATTATATGTATATTTGTTTATTTACATTACTTTTTACATTCATGTAATGTAAACAGTGTTGACAACAAATTCTATTACATAATAGCACACATACATCATTCTGATCAAATATCCATTTCATGTTGTGATGTGCTCATCTGCAATACTTATCGAAAATTTTCCTGTCAGATGTTAAATAAACATTTAGTAAGCATCTTTAAGATGTATATGGTTTAGAATTTATGAAAATCCACTTTGGAGACGTACATGTGCTTACTGGAGCTCCCCTGTTAAAGGGATAGTTCACCCAAAAATTTAAATTCTGTCATTAATTACTTACCCACATGTCATTCCAAACCTGTAAGACCTTCGTTTATCTATCACCATTCGAACACAAATTAAGATATTTTTGATGAAATCCGCGAGCTCTCTCCTACGTTGTTTCCGTTGTAAATAGTGCAGCATTCTCTAGATCTACGGCAGCCGATGCTGTTCACGTGAGCACCACGACGCATGTGCGGGAGCTGCAAAGTAAACAGCATAGGAGACTGGCACAGGCCAGAATGAAATTGTTTGTTTTTGCACAATCAATTAGAGAATGCACATCGTTTAACTCATTTAAGCATAATTTTAAGAAATGGAAGAAATTCTTCATAATCAACAATGTGAACATTAATGTTGCTCCCTTCATTACTATTATTATCATCATTATTATTACTTAACCAATAACAATACTTTGTCCTTCTTTTTTTCTCTTTTTTCTAAATTATTATTTAGCCTAATATATTGTCTTTTTGTATAATGTGTTGTTTAATTGTATTTTACAGAGTTGTTTACAATTTCAGTTTCTGGTTGTATTGTTGTTGTTGTTTTTATTTCTTGTTTCTTTTCTTTTTCTCTAGTTTTTAGGCCTAATAACATCGGGCAAAGGGACTACCAATGAAAACTAGCCTTCGGGCTAATTTGGGTACATTTACATTTGTGAATGTTGATTAATGTACACTGTCCCTTTTTTAAATAAATAAATAAAAATACAAATATTTAGCAAATTGTGAAATTGGCTAAGTATGTGTGCATCATGTCTTTTGCATAAATTATTAAGACTAAATTCACTACGTACAAAACCGACACCAGCTGAACTTTTTCATGGGCCGTCAAATTAAGACAAAACGTGTGGGAGGACTTCCATGTGTGGCCCTGCCAAAGGACCGAAAGAACTTGAAACGAATCATCCAACAGTCACAGTACAAAATAAAACAGTACAAGGATCGGTGCCGCAGTGCTCAATCTCCAGTGATTCAAGTTGGTTCATTTGTTTGCATTAGGAGGACTGGAATCATCAAGAAAGGATATTCCAAGTTTACTCAGCCTTTTAAGGTTGAAGCTCAGAAAGACTCTGCAACATTACTGCTCTCATATGGAAAAGCTTGGAATGCTATTCACCTTGCTCCATCTTCATCCCGTGTCACCATTTCTGATACAACTTCACTAGTAGAAGACTCTTTCATGACACTTCAAGCACCCCAGACATCTAAAATGTCAATCTCTCTTCCTTGTACCTCATGTCCTTGTAGAGTATGTCGTGCCCTGGTGTGGTCTAAGGACTACAGTATGTTACATAAAAGGACATACACATTAATTTATCAGGGGAGGCAGATATAAGGTATTGAAGAATTGATGATTTTATTGATGATTTTATTTTCCTCTAAACTGCTAAATGGCACAAAAACTTGCCGCAACAAGATGCACGTGGAAAATTGTCTGAAAAACAGAGTCGTTTATGCCGTGCTCTCTTATCTCATACCTTGTATCCTGTTTTGGTGTGTCAATCTTTTTCAGTTACTTCAAAGTACAGCTATGATCTGCACTCAGCACTGTTACTTTATTTTACATTGTTCACAGAGGAATAGGCTCGCAGGCCTTCTTCAGTGTGTTCCAACACACTTAAAAAGGCCTGCGAGACAAAACGTATGTGTTATTCCTATATGTAAATAAAACTGTCAGATAAAATGTTCCAAGGTGCTTTATTTCAGCTGTTTTGTCAGTGCAGTAGGCTATGACACAAAAGTCAGATTACTGTTACATTTCTCTCTGTTCAGACAGCAGCAAGGTCAACAAACTCTTATGAAACTATGTAGTGATTTTAATTTCGTCCATCCAAGGACGCTAAGTAAGGTAGTGATTGGTACTCACGTCACCGCTGACATTGTGATTTTTGGATCACACGTCACTTAAGGTGTGGTTATGAGTACATCAGATGACCAACTTCTCCCTCTCTTAGTTTGGGACACTAGTCAAGGTCTTTTACCTTGGCTGTATGAGAACACTCCAAACAGGAGGCTGTCCAATCATTTAGAATGAATGTAAAGTGGGGAGAGTTGGTCAGCTGATTTATCTGAAAGATTGGTGAGATTTCTAACTTGTAGAGCCTCTTCTCTATTATCAGCACAAGGAAGACACAATTGTAATAAAATAAATTTTATTAACAAAGATAAACAAGAATAACTAACACAACTACTAAATGAATACAATGAATGATAAAGGAATAAAGTGCATAAGATGCATACAATACATGTTGAGTGTGGCTATGGAAGACTTGCGTTATCTTATGGAAAGATAAACTGTTGTTTCTCTGAAACTAAGGTGAAGAACCTTATTATGCATCAAACAAATAAACGAAAGATTATTTGTTATTAACTACCATCAGTTATATTACCTCTAATGTAAATTAGAAAATCATATACTGATAATATACAACAATGCCAAGGTCTCTGGAAAGAGGTTTGGTTAAGTGATATTTACGTTCCACGTGGTTGAGTAAGCAGTCCGATGGCGATGACTTCTTCCACTGGTTGTGCTGGGAGACAATGCAGTGGGGAAAAAGCTGGAATCCGTTTCAACAGCCTTGAACACGAAGATCTGTGGGATGCTGATCTCCTGGAGCACCAAAGGGTCCTAAAATCTGGAACACGCATTTGAGGCCCTGAAGTAGGTACAGAAGGTCCTTAATCTGGAACACGCAGACGAAGGAACCTTGAAGTGAAGGTTTGCTCTCCTGAGCTTAACCTTGTTGCAAATGTCTCTGTGTCTTCTGCCTCTCTGGGCCAGACACTCAGAACTTGGTCAATCCGCTTTGGTTGCTGCCTCACAAGCTGTAGACTCAGATCCTTAAATCTTTTGTTGTCGCTCTGGATTAACCAGAGGCTCAGAATGTTACGGTGTATCTGTTATGTCTCATCCTTGGTGGACAGACTCAGAACTTGGTGAACTGTTTGTCTCTCTCAAGGGGAGACTCAGAACTTGGTGATCTGTTTCAGTCTCATCTTTGCAGGACAGACTCAGAAAGTCTGTTGAAAGGGAACCTTTATCCCCTTCCAATGAGGAGGAGATTGCAATTTGGCGCTTCTCCATTCCAGTGTTGAGATTGGCTGCTGGCATCAGAGGGGGCACACCGTGTGGCCCACCCTTCTTTCCCCTGTGGAACTCATTTGCATACTGTACACAGTTAGAAGTCTTTAAAGTGTCTTTAAAGTTTACCAATGCATTCCTCACTTTCCAAACCACCACCAGAATACCCTTGGCAATATTCTAAACAAATGGACACCAAACATGATGGAAAAAGATTGAACTCTCATGCGGTCATTCATTTGTTCATTAACAGCTGAATTTGTGTAAGATGTTGCATTACAAATAGCTGTCACTGAGAATACTTATTTCTCTGAATAAGTATAAAAAAGGATGTGTGTAGTTTACATCAGTCTTAAGGTTTCCAAACATAGTTATGAATGGATTTGGATGGATCATTGTGGTCTTTCTTTGTTTCACCCACTACTGCTGAGGTCCTGAGGAATTTTTATGGCAGTCACAGACCAGGACATTAGGGATTAGTCTCTAGATGGGTTGAAGGGCAGAAACTGCATGTGGACCAATGAGAAGTCCTGTCCTTCCTGGGCTTGGTACCAGAGGTCTTCTTCTTGGCCTCTAAGAGGTGTCTGGCTGTTGTCCTAGCATCTTTATCTAATGGCGTTGGACAGTTTGTTTGTGTTAGTCCACCAAGATCCAATCAAAATGTAGCAAACCTTTGTCCACTGTTATGGGCAGAGAGGGGCCCGGCCATAAACTGGGCCCTGGAATGTGCTGTCCACATCATCAGAATTAAACACAGCCAATGCATTTACAGTCTGATGTGGGAAGTGAAGCTGCCTCAGATTGATGCTGAGTGTTACACAGATGTCAGTCGGTAGAGATCTAACATCTCTAATTATTTCCTTCCTCCTCTGCTGCTTTCAAGTGCTCTTGAGAATTTTCTACTTATGAGCTCAGAAGTTGTAATTATGATGTTACGTATGTTCATGTGCTCTGAATAGACGTGTTGGAAAAATCCCTGACTTTCTTTATTGTTTAATTACTGACAAGCAGGGCTTTTGGTTATTATACTTAGTTTTTTTTTTTATAGTTAATTACACTTAGTTACACAGGGTTTTTATAGTTAATTTAGGTGTCTTTAACTTTAACTATGTACATAAAAAAAATAAAAAAAACTCCTAGGCACAATGTTATTGTGTTCATGTTGTATTCCAAAACACTTTTGCTGATAAGCCCTTCTCAAGCTCCCCAGCTTGCTCAACCTGCAACCCCCACGATCGGAGTTTCTGGGCTGCCTGGGCAGCTATGCGACCCGATCCGTGGGGCGCAGACGCCTGGCTCCTATCCCCCTTAAAAAGAGCCAGGCGGGAGCAGAGCTTACTCAATGTGAAGCAGTCACAGTGAGTACAGCCAGTCCCCTCGAGGGCCAATCGAGTTCACTCGGAGCTTTCCCATAGCGATGCAGAGAAGGGTGGGAAATGCAGTAGTTTTGTGACACAATCCTGCCGCCTAATAAACTGGCTTAATGTATTTTACTGGCTAAAAGTATTTAATAGCAAGCATACAATAATCAACAATTACACCATAAAGGGTTAGTTCACCCAAAAATAATTAATTCTGTCATTAATTACTCACCCTCATGTTGTTCCAAACCTGTAACATACGTTCATCTTCGGAACACAAATGAAGATCTTTTGGTAACGCTTTAGATTACAGCCCGGAAAGTACTGCGTAAGTAAAACGAATTTACAGCATAACTTTCAGTAATTATACTGTAACTATAAAGTATGTACGTGTAGGTATAAGGGAACAATATGTAATAATTGGGGAATAAAGGGGGAACTACCAGGAAAATAAACTATTTATACTGTAACTATTTTTTAATTAAAGGGTAATTATCCGTGTAGTTACAGGGTAAATATGAATCTGCGGGCTGTAAATTAAAGTGGTGTTTGTTACCCTCTTGTTTCGTGTAGTTACAGGTGAGTATGAATTTACGGACTGTAAATTAAAGTGGTGTTTGTTCCCCTTTTGTTTCATGTAGTTACAGAGTAAATACAATAAAAACACGTACACAATCTGATATCACTCGGAGACCTTTATTTGAAAAACAACTTTCAAAACAGATTTACGACACTTCTTAATCATTTATTCATTTTTTAAAATAAACTTTTCATTTTAAATACTAACGTCCTGACAGAAAGAAGCACATTTTGTCCTTTTTTTGTTTCTCTTGCTTGGCTTCTCCTCTTTTGTTCCTCTTCTTCTTTTTCATTATTTCCACTGAAGGAATCCCATGTCTTTTGCTATTCTGTGTTAATATTTATTAAAAGAAAAAATACACCCAGAATTGCTCTCTTAATTGATTAATCGTTTCGCTTCCGACCAGCTGTTACCAGTGCGTGCAATATGAGTAAAGAGCAACGTGAAATGTCAAGCTTTCATGACGTTCTCGTGCGAATTCCAACTGGCGTCTCTGTCTTCCTGTCTTGTTTGTTTCTCATTGCTATTATCATATATTATGTTATACTGTTGTGAGCATTAATTTAAAAAATATATATATAATAAAAACTGACGGCATCCGACATCCACGTGACCAGAGTTTCTCGGCGCTTACGTCACACAGATTACTGTTGGTCGGAAGCATGTAAAATATTGGTTATCGTTTCACTTCAGAAGACATTGATTCATCCATTGGGATGGTATGGATTACTGTAGTTATTGCTGTATGTGCTGTTTGATGCTTCAACTTTTAGGAACCCAAATGAGTTTTCATTAGCAGAGATTATTTTTCTGTGTTCATCTGAAGAAAGAAAGCCATATACATCTCGGATGGCATGAGGGTAAAAGACAAGTAAATTGTGAGGACATTTCTGGGTGTACTGGATTTTCTTTTAATACAGAATAGCTAGAGATATAGGATTCCTTCTTAAGATTCATCTGTGGCAAGAATGAAAAAGAAGAGGAACAAGAGGAGGATGAAGCCAAGCAAGAGAAATGAATAAGAAGTGTTGTAAATCTGTTTTGAAAGTTTTTTTTTTTAAATAAAGTTTTCCAAGTGATATCAGATTGTGTACGTGTTTTTATTGTATTTACCCTGTAACTACATGAAACAAGAGGGGAACAAACACCACTTTAATTTACAGCCCGCAGATTCTTACCCTGTAACTACACAAATAATTACCCCTTAATTACAAAATACTTACAGTATAAATCATTTGTTAATTTTCCTGGTAGTTCCTCCTTTTTTCCCCAAATATGACATATTGTTCCCTTATACTTACACGTACGTACTTTATAGTTACACTATAATTACCAAAAGTTACGCTGTAAATTAGTTTTACTTACACAGTACTTTCCGGGCTGTAATCTAAAGCGTTACCGATCTTTTTTATTATTAAATCTGAGAGCTTTCTGTCCCTCCATTGACAGCCTACACAAAGCCCCAGAAAGGTTGTAAAGATATCATTAAAGTAATCCTTGTGACTCCAGTTGTTACAATCCACGTCTGTCCCTGACTCCATTTCCCTGGATCCTCCCTGTCTCACACCTGAACTCACTTCCTCATCGTCTCTCCCGCTCTTCCCGGATTCCCTGCACCTGGTCTTTGTCATTAGCACTCCCTTTTGAACTCACTCCCTGCACTCCTGGTCCGTTGTTATTGTTATGCTTACATGTGTGTCGTGTTCTGTATCAGTTATTGAATGAAGCCCCAGATCTTCTCTTCCCTGCTGCACTACACTTGTGACAGAACAACGGACCTAAAACTGCCAGGACTTCCACGAAAATGGATACCTACATCACCCCGATCTCTCCCGGGTCCCCTCTTGAAGACACGTGGGCGGTGGATCACCTGTGGGGGCTCAGGCAGGGCGGTCGCCCGCTGGAGAGGTACGTGGAGGAATTTGCTGCGCTATCTTATTTGGTGAACTGGCCAGATGCACCGCTTAACATGTGCTTCCTGATGGGCCTGGACGAGGATACCATTCGTTACATTTAACCTGTCTGTTCCTTTTCCCTAGTCGAGTCGATGAATCTGATTCTGTTTTTAAATTGTTCTGATTTCGAAGTTGAAGAGATTCATGAGAATGTGTGTCTTCCTCGTCCGGTTCCCTCAGAAAAACACACGGCCTGGTCAGTTTCCTCCCCGTATTCATCCAGTGGGCCTTCCCGAGTTGTCCTGCCTGTCCCTAAGCCCAAACCGCCGCGAAGCCTAAATCCCCAAAGAGGATGGCCGCCGCGAAGCCCTTGTCTCCGGCCAAGATGGCCGCCACCATGCCAGAGCCCTCGTCTCCGGCCAAGATGGCCGCCGCCACGCCAGAGCCACAGGACCACTGGCTGATTGACTTTTGGAGCGATCCTGCCGCTCCAGTCCTCCTAGAATCCGCTCCAAGTCTCCACGAGCCCGCTCCAGCCTTCCAAGAGCCCGCTCCAGTCCTCCACGTGTCAGCTCCAGTTCTCCACAAGCCAGCTCCAGTTCTCCACGAGCCAGTTCCAGTTCTCCACGAGCCCGCTCCAAGTTTCCAAGGTTCCGCTTCAAGTCTCCTAGAGTCTGCTCCAAGTCCCGTAGAGTCCGATCCAAGTCTCCACGAGCCCGCTCCAGTTCTTCACGAGCCCGCTCCAACCCACGAGCCCGCTCCAGCCCACGAGCCCGCTCCAGCTCATGAGCCTGTGCCAGTCTCCCACGAGGCCGCTCCAGCTCTCTTTGAGCCCGATCCAGCCCGCAAGGCCGCTCCAGCCCATGAGGCCGTCCCATTCCATGAGCCCTCCATACCACCCCTGAATTCCCCAAAGAAATTTTTTGAGGGGGGGCTATACACCCGTATATGGGGGGGCACATGTGGGTGGGGATCCGCCTTGGCATCCCACGGCTCCTGACCCGCCATGGCCGCCTGAGACTCCTGACCTGCCATGGCCACCCAAGGCTCCTGACCCGCCATGGCCACCCGAGACTCCTGACCCGCCATGGCCGCCTGAGGCTCCTGACCCGCCATGGCCGCCCGAGACTCCTGACCAGCCATGGCCGCCCAAGGCTCCTGGCCCACCATGGCCGCCCGATGTCCTAGTCCCGCCCTGGAGACCTCTGTACCTGTCTGAACCTCCCCCGCAACTGCGTGTAGGTCTCCAGGGCTCCCACCCCCCCTCCCCGGTGTTACATCTAAGGCTCGAGGATGCGCCTACCGGGAGGGGGAGGTAATGTTACAATCCACGCCTGTCCCGGACTCCATTTCCCAGGATCCTCCCTGTCTCACACCTGAACTCACTTCCTCATCGTCTCTCCCGCTTTCCCCGGATTCCCTGCACCTAGTCTTTGTCATTAGCACTCCTTTTATATTGAACTCACTCCCTGCACTCCTGGTCTGTTGTTATTGTTATGCTTACATGTGTGTCGTGTTCTGTATCAGTTATTGAATAAAACCCGTCTTTGTGGAAGCCCCGGATCTTCTCTTCCCTGCTGCACTACACACTTGTGACACCAGTGGTTTAACCTCAATTTTATGAAGTGATGCGAGTGGTTTGTTTGTTTATATATACATATATATATATATATATATAATTTACCACTTTATTTACAAAATATTAATCTCCAACAAGCATTTACGCAGCAACGTCTGCTCAACACAACATGCATACGTTGTAGTGCACTTGCGAACGCGTATTGGAGGGTCAGCACCACTATAGTTAAAAGTTTGCTAAGTATTTCCTACTAAACTGCGGTGGTATTTACTCTTGTTAAGCGTATCCATATAACAGACTTGTGGGAGTAGACGGAAACATGCCCAGTGCATTATGACAACAGTGACAACAGCTTTTTTTCTGTTTTCTCTAGTCAGGTAGCACTGATTACCCCCTGATTATTACTGATTAGAGCAAGGAAGCCGCCGCCATCTTGCAATACCACAGCATGTGACGTCACGGTGGTGGTTTGCTCCTTTGGCCAGTGAAATAATATAAGCATTTCTTTACTTTTTTTAACACACACTTGTTTTGAAAAGGAGGAAGACTAAATTGAAAAGACTGTTGAGCCCATAAGAAGTCAAATTGCTTATGCATATCTCATAAAGATGTCCAGGCAGAAACACTGGGTCCTGTTAACAGCAGGTATTGTATTCGCAGGTGAACATAAAATACGTTACATACCACTACTGTTGAACGAGCCAGTGTAATGCAAATATGTCTGAAAGGTCTGACAACAATAAGATGCCACATGAACGATATTGTATGAAGCGTTGTTTGTTTACATCATGCTCCGCCTTGCGTTATGAACACAATGTTTGGGATACCACGATCAAAACTTTGTGATGCAGACATTCTGATGTTGGATATTCATCCAAATTATAACATAACGCTCCAGTGTTTCTGCTCGGACATCTTTAAGAGAAAGCATTCCAACATCCAACATGTCTACCTCCAGGCATAGTGTGCAAAATGTCCGCACTATGGTGAAGTGACCACGCAATACATGGTCCAGATCAGCCTGCTGACAGCAGATGGACTCTGACACTGTGGGCATCGGCGTACACCATCCACACTTACACCAGGTAATGTTTCCGACCCGCTGTTCACTTCAAACGAGTGTGTTCACGACTTCTTCCATGCGTAACGGTAATCGGCTCAAATGCATAAGCAATTTGACTTATTATGGGCTCAATAATCCTTTCAAGTTCGTCTTCCTCCATTTCAAATCGTGTGTGTTAAAAACGTAAAGAAATACTTATATTATTTCACTGGCCAACGGACCAAACTAACACCGTGATGTCACACGCTGTGGTGTTGCAAGATGGCGGCACCCTTGCTCCAAAAGCTATAAAAAAACATCCTTTTTCTTTAAAATTGTCACATTAATCGTGTTTGTTATATATTTTTTTTATTAAAGTGGAAATCAGTTTACTAAATAATGTAAACATGACTGACTGCTTAATTTCCACTTTAAGGTGGCAAGAGCTGAATAAACAATGGTTCTGCAAATCCAAACAAGATTTTTAAGACTATCAACAAAATTCTAAAACCAATTAAGTTTCTCAATTTTTTTGCGGATAAAATTGAGACCATCTATATATATCTATTGGTTCTGCCCCTTTGTCTGTGCTCCCTGAGGTTTTTCCACCTAGTATTCCTGTGACTTTGTTTTCCAGTTTTGCAAAAGTTACCATTGATTACATCCCAAAACTACTGTGGACAATGAACCACTTGATGGTATTCTTGACCCTGTTCCAACTGCTGTTCTTAAGGGGTGTCTACTGACAATCAGTCCCCTCATGTTAAATCTCATGAACACCTCTCTTACCAGTGATTGTGATTGTTCCGTGTGAACTTAAGGTTCCAGCTGTCACACCAGTCCTTAAAAAGCCTGGGTGCAATACGTCTCATCTTAAAAAACTACAGGCCCATTTCAACTCTTCCTTTTTTGGCTAAGGTCCTGGAACGTGGTGTTGTGGCACAAATAAATTCTTATTTGTCATTCTACAACCTTTTAGAACCTTTCCAATCTGGGTTTAGATCAGGATATAGTACTGAGACTGGTTCGAGTCATGAATGACCTCCTTGTCTCAGCTGACTCTGGTGCCTCAACCATTTTGGTTTTGTTAGACCTGAGTGCAGCATTTGACACAGTGTATCACTCCATATTGCTTGATAGATTACAGAGTTGGCTCGGTTTTTCTGGCACTGTGTTTGAATGGATCAGATCCTACCTTACAAATAGATCCCAGTTTGTTGTTCTGGGAAAACAAAAATCTGATACTAGCCAGGTCCAGTATGGTGTACCTCTGGGGTCTGTTTTGGGTCCTATACTTTTTAGTATTAATATCCTTCCTCTGGGGCAAATCATTAAGAAACATGGTCTTGGGTATAATTTCTATGCCGACGACATCCAGATCTACATCAGCTCAAAGTCTGATGTTACAATTAGTTCTGCAATCCTTTCCGTATGTTTGCAGGACATAAAAAATTATGGATGCATCATAACTTCTTGAAATTGAATAGTTCTAAGACTGAGGTTCTTTTTATTGGCATACCAGCAGCCATCCATAAATGTAGGAACTTTAATTTGACACTGGATAACAGCTCTGTATTGCTGTCTTTGCAAGCTTGTAACCTTGGCGTGATATTTGATGTTCACTTGACACTGGAGGCTCATATTAAGAGTGTTACAAAATCGGCATTTCATCATCTTAGACATATTACTAGGCCTTTCCTTTCTACATCTGATGCAGAAAGGCTCATCCATGCATTTATCACATCAAGAATTGATTACTGCATTTCACATGGGTCTACCAGCGAAATATATTAAATGGTTGCAATACATTCAGAACCCAGCGGCACGTTTTTACTCACACAGCCTCACATCAGCACATCAGGGGTGTCCTTTTTGATCTGCACTGGCTTCCAGTTCAATCACGTATTGAGTTTAAAATGTGTACTTTAACTTATAAAGCTGTTCATGGAATGGCCCCTTCTTATGTGTGTAATTTAGTTACTCCTTGCATGCCTTCTCGTCCTCTCTCCGCTGATTCTCTTCTCCTTCATCAGCCACACTGCAGATTAAAAACTATGGGACAGAAAGCTTTCTCTCGTGCCACCCCGAGGTTATGAAATGTGCTTCCTTTGATTGTTTGTAGTGCTCCCACATTAAGCACTTTTAAGAAACTGTTGAAAACCCACCTTTTTTAAATTACTTAACATGTTTAAGTGTTAGTTGCTGATTAGGGTGTTGTCTTGTTTTATATTGTTTGTTGTATATTGTGTTATTAATTGTATTATTTGTGTTTTACTTGTCTTTTACTCTGTTAGTGCTTTGGGGTTGAGAAAAGCGCATTATAAATAAAATGTATTATTATTATTATTATTAATTATTATTAGTCAAGTCAAATCACATTTATTTATATTGTGCTTTATGCAATACAGATTGTTTAAAAGCAGCTTTACAACAGGAAATTAAACACTGTTACACTCATCAATTATTAAACAACTTTAATTTCAGCTTTATCACCTTAACTGTCACAGTCCAGCTAGCGGGACACTTGGCACTCTTTTTTTATTGCCTTTTTTTCATATCACATATTTTAGTAATAATCATAAATTCGGTATCATTCAAAAGCTTTTGAACTCAAAATTAATCTTGTGAAATCATTTTGAAATTGGACTACCATGGAAACCGTACTCTAAATTCTTTTAGCAGGCTCCTTCCCTAGTGGGTGGTGTCAGGTTTCATATTACAAATTTTATTTTAACTACTTTATAATCAAAACCTTTTCTAATCTTGACAAAACACATATCGTCAGAAAGGTCTGATTCTCAAGGTTCCATATTTGGTGACTGTTTTGTGATAGAAGTGATATTTGGACAGAAATTTATAAATTTGTTACAGGAGAATGCATAAAAAAAAATCAATGGAATCTGGATGACACCCGGTGGCTACTTTTGGTATTTTTGGAACTTCAATTTTTGTGATATCAACATCAAATTTGGAACACAACTTGGTTAGACAAATGGCTTTGATTTTATAGCAATTTTAGAGTAAAAATTATTTTGTAAAATGTATATTTTATATAAAATAAAAAATATTTAGTATAGTACATTTCATTTACAGTAAATTTAAACTTCCATAACTTTTTCATACAAAGTGCTTACACTTCAGCAATAATCTGCTGAGTGTCTTCTTTAAAACAATACCATGCTTAGGTCTATATTCCAAAGCATTCTTGAATTACAGCCATTTAAGTTTGGATAGTGCATTTTCACGTCTATTCTCAAAAAGGGTGGTGACATAAAGGGTTAAACCAGTTTTACAGAAGACAATAGCATCATTATTCAGCTAAATTTAACTAAATTTTAGCTAAATTTCAGAAAACAAGGTAACACTTTACAATATGGGTGTACTAATATGCCTTAATTCATGCTTAACTAATGCACAGATAATCACATGTAAGCCAGGGAGTTTTCCCCCCAAAGTTATCAGGGACTATTTAAAAACACTTACTAAAATGTTTCTTGAGTACTGACTCGTTATGATGTGTATATGGATAGCTGTCCCTTTAAGAGAGTCGTTCTGTAATAATGTGGGACATGGGGAAAACATGGGTTTTACAAGCAAGTTAGAGTTCATCTTTTATTCATTGGTGTATAATTTTATAAGCCCGCCTGATATGTAGGTAGAGGTGATGTGTGATTGGTTCTCGTGAGTTTGGGGGAGAGGCAAAAAGGAGAGGGGGAGAATGAATGGGGGAAAGGGGTGAGTGTTGAAGTGCACCGCTGTATGTGTCAGAGAACTCGCAATTAATCGGACCAGGATTGATTTATTTTATTTCTTGGTTTAACGAAACAGTGTGAAAGAAGTGTGTTCAGCAGATCGCTGTTTAACCTCTTAACTTGCGCCGCTATTTAAAGGCCTGTTAAAGGCCTGAAAATAATCTAAATATAAAACTGAATGTCTGATCATGTTTTGATTCAAATTTGAGGATGATATGCTCAAAAATTTAGCTTCTGTAAGCTTTTATGTCAAGAAAAGTCTAGGCGTCCTTTCAAAAAGGCCATTTATTTCAGAGCATTTGTAATTGTAAAGAATAGTTTTTCATTCATATAAATCTGCAATAAACTGCAAATTATAATGGATTAGTTACTGAAAAACTAAAGCAACTATTTACAGAATTTACAAAGGGTAAAAAACTCATTTAGTTGATAAGAACTGTCTGTCATACAGTCTGCGTGCTGCACTAAGGTGTGTGCATAAACTGACAGATGCGCGCGGGAGTCAATGGAAACGTAAGCACGAGTAATATTCACCAATGCTGTTTACATAAAATTGCCCAAGATGATGCCTTTTGATTGGTTACTACGTCCATCCATCAAAACTTTGCTGGCAAGGCATTGGCTAGGCATTGACTGGCTTTATCCAACGAAAACCATGAGTGCTATGATTGACACCTCAGCAAGCCTGTAATTCGCTTCCTGGATATATTGAGTCACCCAAACGCCTGTGATTGAAGGAGAGAGACAAGGGAGGGCTCATATTCAGCGGAAGACTCTAAACTGCAGGGAAAATCGTCAGAATACTGATAAGAAAGGACATGATTGATTACTCCAACTCAAAACGCTCATGCAAACAAAGGAGGATTTTTTGTTTTTTTTCCCCCTATTTTTTCATTGTTTTGGATTAAAAAGTGGGATGCATTTTGAAGAGTGGACCCTTACATTGAAATGTATGCTGGTGTTTCTTGGCTTCGTCCGATCTGATCTGCACGATAGGAGATGAAAGATGAGTACTGTGTTTATTTTGTTCATGTTTACATGGCCGGTCCTTCAGCATTTCATTTAACCCTTTCCTCTCTGGTGTATTTATTGCAAAAACAAGTTCAGAACATGAATCTTGAGTGTTTTAGCTTTTAAACGATGCATAGTTTGTGATAGTTGATTGAATATTTTTTTATAAAACAAAAGTAAATAAAAGTACAAACACGCCCACCCCGTCCATCCTCCCGCCCACGCACCGGTGCGGGCTAACAGGTTAACTTTATTTACTTTCCCAAGAGTTTGTGTGGGCTCGTGGAGAAAAGATGAGTCATCTTTCAGTTTGTCATCTACACTCGTGTGAGTTTCAGATGAGTGGTAAATGAAATAGTGACTGAGTATTCAGACTGTGAGTGTGGACGTTAAATATCAACGTGAATAACGGTGATAACGAGGAGCGGCATGACTGGACATCCAGGTAGCGTCCTGAATCGCAGAGGGGTTCAGGGTTCCCCTGGCAACGAGGGATCGGTGAGGAGGCACGGACGCACTATCCGTGACGAACTGTGTTTAGTGTTTCCCAACGCGGGAGGACACATCGCTAAGGTACATTTGAAGTTTGTTTGGCTCTTCGGAGTGAAGCGGCCAATTATCTTTTTATTTTTGTGGCCACAACGCACGCGAGCAATGGTACAGGCCTGCAACGAGGGGTGTGTGTGATTGTGTGTGTGAGTGGGCCCACGTAAGTTAATGTGTTTATCTTTCACTTTATTATTGCTATAGTATTTTTGTACGAAAAGTTCAGTTGAAATGTGCTTTAATAAATGTGCTTCAAATGTGCTTTAATAAATACTGTATTCGTTTATTTGAAGTGATCTCAGTCAGTTATTATTATTTTTACTGAAGTTATAGCATTGGTAAAAGTTTAAACTGAATATTGCTATTGGGTCAATTCGCATAAAAGGCACAGTTATAGATAAAGAGGAAATTGGGTATTGTGTCAGAGGGTGTTAATAGAGGTCCCTTATAATTAGTCGAGAGACTGTAAAATTCGAACCCGAGTGCCCGCCCTGAGAGCTCAGGTACGTCACTTCTGAGAGGGAAGAGGGTGCTACACAAATGTTAATGTATGACTCATGAAGAACTAAACCATTTATTAATGATTACTGAATCAGCAACTAATAGAGTCTATATGATTAATTAAAGTAATATATGAATTCATTAAATGTGTCTTCATGCATTAATTCCTTAATAACATATAGTATCAACTAATAGTGTAAATTAAAGCATTAATTACCACAATTGGTCAAAGCTATGCACTTCAACTTCCAGTTGTTTGCTTTAATTAATAATTAGCTAATTATTTGCAAATGTATCATTACGTTATGTCTTTACTTGTTTAGGCACAACTATTAACTGATTGTTAAGTAATATGTAATTATGATTATGGGTTTTGACATCCCCTCTAAAGGTCTGTAGGGCAGTTGCACATGCAGTGCATGTAATGTCAGAGATGAAGGATGGGTAAGTTGGGCTGCACACAAATATCAGCACACCAGAATCTGAACTACTGACTGCTGTTACACCGTTTAAACTGGACGCAACCATTATCATGTCATGCCACAACAGCTGTCTACACTGGACATGACAGACCATTGCAAGTCAATTTGTCCTTCGTAACAGAAGTAGTGCAAGAGCTTGGGTTACGTCAGAAATAGAATGTGACATCAGTTTACTGTCAGGGTTTTGTTGTGTCGTGTAGCGTCACACCGTATCCAGTGTAGTATCACTGATTATAATGGGTTCTATTGTCTTTGTCCGATCTAGACACAGTCTTACGAAACAGCAGTGCCCAGCCTCGTGTTCTCAGTGTTCCGCCTTTGAATCCTAGACCTCAAGCTTAACCTGACATATTCCTGTGCCATGAACAACAAGGTACTGGATGCGACAGTTCATCTGGCACAGTGGAATCCTGGTGGTAGACGGCTAGAAATAGAAATCCATGGCTTAGTGTGGATGTCAAAACCAAAATGGCATATTACTTAACAATTAGTTAATAGTCATATGCCTCAAATACTGTGATAGAAATATTTTATATAATGGCCTCAGAAGTGGTCAATGGGTTATTTAAAAACACAGATGTTCAGGTCAAAGACCATGTAGACTTACTCAAAAAGATGCTAAACACAAACAGAACAGTCATATTATTAGCTTAGATCATTACAAACCAATCACCAGAACAAATCACAGTGAAGGAAACTTGAGTGACATTGATTTTCACTCAACTGTAAAGTTTAAATGTACATGTTTCTTTCTGTTCGAGAGACTTCACTTGGCTGTTGTGAGCAGTGATCTCCCAGCCATGAATAAAACTTAATTCCTGCAAAGAGCAACTTGGGATTCGTGTCTGGTAAATGCTGTGCAGCTGAGAAATAGAAGCACTAAAGATTCTACGCTTAAAAGAAAACAAAGAAACAGCTAAGTGTGATTGAGGTAGTGATAGTAGCTTCTTGACTGGACGCCGTCACCATACTTCAGGGAAGTATTGGAAAGATTTTCTGCTCAAAAGAAAACAAAGAAATAGCTAAGTGTGATTGAGGTAGTGCTACACTCAAAAGAAAACAAAGAAACAGCTAAGTGTGATTGAGGTAATGATATTAGTTTATATTAACAACTGAGAGTTGTTTGAAATGTCCGTGGTGAAGTCAGATATTCGTATTGAGAATTTCCACGACTATACCTTTGTAAAACATTAGCTAATGATTAATTAAAGCAGACAACTGGAAGTTGAAATACATAGCTTTGACCCATTGTGATAATTAACAGATTAATTAAAATTAACATTTAACTTACAACGGTAACACTTTAGAATACTGATCCATCATTAATGAGTAACTACACAGGAACAAATGAATAATTGAAACAAAACCAAAACACTAGACATTACAGATTCCCCCCTCTAAGGGCGGCTCCTGACGCCCAACAAAACACCACAAAACAAACAAAAGTCTAGGAGGGCCATTTTGGGGGAGGGATGGCGGGCCAGGCCCGTGCAGGCGGACAGGACATGGACCCTGGCAAGGCAGAGACAGGCCTGGGAGCATGGGCGGACCTGGGCCGTGGACCATAGGCGAACCTGGTAGTTCAGGAAGCCATGGCGGCGCAGGCAGTTCAGGAAGCCATGGAGGTGCAGGAAGTTCAGGGGACCATGGTGGTGCAGGCAGTTCAGGCAGTACCTTAGCCAGGTACCTACTTCCCCCCCAAAAAAATTTCTTGTGCGGAGCTATGGGGTCATGGCCTGGAGCGGATCTTGAATGTTGATCAGGGGCTGGAGTCCCCTCTGGATGCTGGTCAGGGGCTGGAGCCATCTCTGGACACTGGTCAGGGGCTGGAGCCATCTCTGGACGCTGGTCAGGGGCTGGAGCCCTCGCTGGACTCTGGTCACGGGCTGGAGCCCTCGCTGGACTCTGGTCACGGGCTGGAGCCCTCGCTGGACTCTGGTCACGGGCTGGAGCCCTCGCTGGACTCTGGTCACGGGCTGGAGCCCTCGCTGGACTCTGGTCAGGGGCTGGAGCCCTCGCTGGACACTGGTCACGGGCTGGAGTCCTCACTGGACTCTGGTCACAGGCTGGAGCCCTCACTGCACTCTGGTTACAGGCTGTCGCTGGTCGCTGGACTCTGGACGTGGACAGGAGACGTCGCTGGACTCTCTGGTGTGGTGGGTACTGTGGGATTGCAGGGCCCCTCCTCTGCAATTCCCATGGTAAATGAGGATCAATTTAACAGAAGGGCATGATCTATGTATTGGGCCAGGGAAAAATGGATCTTTCCCCGTGACATCCGTGAGCGAACGGGTTTGTTAAGTCCATGCCGAAAAATGGCCTTTAGCGCCACGTCATTGAAGTCCACCAGGTGAGAGACTTCTCAAAAATAATCCTCAATAGTGAGGTCACCCTGACGAAGGCACAAGAGGCAAACTGCTGGGTTCATTGTTGAGGGTCTAGTATTCTGTAACGTATTAAGTCGACTGACAAGCCCCTGGGGGAGTTGTCAAGTTGCTCTCTTAGATGAGGCCTGTACAAAGTTCGGTTTTCTCTTGCCAGCCAGCCGCTTCAGGTCGCCAAACTCAGTAAATGTAAAATACCCGAGGTTATTCTTGAGAGACTGCTTCGGAAAGAGGTTCTAGCTCTTGCAGGACCTCTGAGGGTTGTTGAGGGTTGTTGTCTGGACTGCAGTGGTCCCAGAGCAGGCTCAGGTAATGGAACAGGAAGTTCACTCCCTGTTGGTAAAGGAGGCTATAGAATGTGTTCCTACTCCAGACAGGGAGTCCAGGTTCTACAGCCAGTACTTTATAATTCCCAAGAAGGATGGGGGGTTTGCGTCCAATTTTAGATCTGCGACATTTGAAGTGGCCTCTGAGGAGGTTCAGGTTTTAAAATGCTCACTATTCCAATTATCGTGAGGTCCGGGGACTGGTTTGTCACGATAGATCTAAAAGACGCATACTTCCACGTGTCCATCAGTCCTTCTCAACGTAAGTTCCTGAGGTTCGCTTTGGGGGGCGAATATTGGGTTTCCATATCGGGTTCTTCCGTTCGGCCTAGCTCTCTCCCCTCGCACGTTCACCAAGTGTATGGATGCAGCTCTGGCTCCACTAAGATTCCAGGGCATTCGTGTACTGAACTATATTGACGACTGGCTCATATTGGCCCAGTCGCGAGAAATGGCAGTTCGGCATCTAGATGTCGTCCTTGGCCACATTTAGAGCTTGGGGTTGAGACTCAACACGAAAAAGAGCTTGTTGACGCCTTCCCAGAGAACCACATTCCTGGGAATAGTATGGGACTCGACTATGATGCCGTGCGGCAGGGGCTGAGGCCCGGGGAATGGAGACATCACCCAGAGGTGGTGAAGTCCATATGCGAGAGGTTCGGCCCAGTAGAAGTGGATCTATTCGCGTCTCGAGAGACGACCCACTGTCCATTGTGGTTTTCTCTCACACATCCAGCCCCACTGGAGTTGGATGCCATGGTACAGACGTGGCCGAGGCTACGTCTGTATGCATTTCCCACGATCGCTCTGCTCCCGGGAGTCCTGGAGAGGGTCCGTCAAGAAGGGATCAGTCTACTTCTAGCCCCATATTGGCCGGGCCGAGTGTGGTTTTCAGACATCATGGCACTGCTGGCAGGCCCTCCATGGCAGATCCCTCTGAGGAGGGACCTGCTTTCTCAGGCGGGGGGCACAATATATCACGCCCGGCCAGAGTTGTGGAAGCTGTGGGTCTGGCCCCTGAGGGAGCTCAGTAATTAGAGGCTAGCCTGTCGGCAGGTGTAGTGGAGACCATACTCAGTTCCAGGGCTCCTTCCATGAGGAGATTGTACGGCCTAAAGTGGAATGTGTTTTCCACTTGGTGTAGAGAGCGTGAGTTGGACACAGTTAACTGCCTGGTGGCTTCAGTGCTGGAGTTCTTTCAAGATCGTTTCTCTGCTGGTCTTACCCTGTCCACACTTAAGGTGTACATGGCTGCCATTGCGGCTTTCCATGCTCCTGTAAGTGATAGGCCTCTGGGGAGGCACCAGCTGGTCGTACGGTTTCTCCGTGGTACTTGAAGGATGAGGCCTGCGACTGGCGTCAGAGTTCTTACATGGGATCTGGCGGTGGTACTGGAAGGGTTATCTCTGGCTCCCTTCAAACCACTGGACGTTCAAGGGGGCTTCTCTCCTGGCTATTACCTCTCTAAAAAGGGTGGGGGACCTCCAGGCCTTGGCTGTAACGCCGACTTGCCTGGAGTTTGCCCCTGGGGGAGTTAAAGCCATCCTGAGTCCTAGACCTGGCTATGTGCCTAAGGTGTCATGGGAGCAAGGAGTAAGGTGTCACGGTCTACGGTCTTGCAGGCATTCCATCCTCCACCTCATGTGTCAGCGGAAGAGGGAAGGCTTAATTTGCTTTGCCTGGTCAGGAGGAAGTCGGATCAGTCTGTGTCTGTGTTATGAGTCTCCTAAGAAGGGGCTGCCTGCATCTAAACAGACGGTCAGCAACTGGATCGTCCAGGCGATTGCCTTGGCCTATCAGGTGCGCGGTTTGCCTTCAACTGTGGCCTTGAGGGCGCATTCTACTAGGGGCATGGCTTCCTCCAGAGGCCTTCATTCGGGAGTTCCCCTTCAGAAGATCTGTAAGGCAGCCGGCTGGGCTACCCCACATACCTTTATCAGATTTTACAGTCTGCACATCCCCTGCGATGCCAGGCGCCAGGGTGCTCTCATCCTAAGTGTGCCTGGGTTCCAGCTTCACACTATGGCAGGCATGTTTTCAGTGTGGCATAGTGGGCATTTCGTTCCCCAAAGTGTCATTACTGACACAGTGCGAGTTCCCTCGAAAGGGAACATCTCAGGTTACGTCTGTAACCCTTGTTCCCTGAGAAGGGAAAGAGACACTGCGTTGCATTGCCACGCCTCTCCATGCCTGGCAGCGTCTTGCTTCATCGCGAAAGCTAACTCTGTTGTGTGCCGGCGTCCCTTTATACTTCCGGGTATGCCGTCACATGCTACGTCAAGATGCAGAACCAATCAGGATTGGTTTAGTTTCATTCATACTTCAGACATGCTACGCTAAGGGAGCGTCCCCAAAGTGTCATTACCGACGCAGTGTCTCGTTCCCTTCTCAGGGAACAAGGGTTACAGACGTAACCCGAGACATTTTCAGCCAACGACCCTGCATCAGTGTGAAAAGGCCTGAAGGCATAACTACAAGACACCACCCCCCAGCACTGTGTCGAGTCAACAATGAGTGAATGAGTTTTATTTTTGAGGTTTATTTTGTTGTTTTTTTTTTGTTTTAAGAGTTTTATTGAAAACTCTGTCTCACACCCCACACCCAATCTGACCTTCTGACCATCAACACCTCCAGCACCCCCACTCACACCTCCTGCACTTCAGGTCTGTGAAGAAGATGTGTGTTGTTTCTTCCGGAAACAGAAGACAAGGTAGGCACCAGGCCTAGACGCCGTTTCACCAGCCTATCTGAAATCCTGTGCTGACCAGCTGGCCCCTGTCTTCACACAAATCTTCAACAGATCACTGGAGCTGTGCAAAGTTCCGTCCTGCTTCAAACTCTCCACCATCATACCCATCCCAAAGAAACCCAAAATCACAGGACTGAATGACTACAGACCTGTTGCCTTATAACATCTGTGGTCATGAAGACATTTGAAAGACTGGTGCTGGCCTACCTGAAGGACATTACTGGACCCTTGCTTGGCCCCCTGCAGTTAGCTTATAGAGCGAACAGGTCTGTGGATGATGCAGCCACCATCTCTCAATACCTGAAGTGGCACCACCTTCTCTCGGTACCTGAAGTGGGAGTTTCACATAGACTCCATTGTCAAAAAGGCCCAGAAGAGACTGTACTTCCTTCGCCAGCTGAGGAAGTTCAACTTGCCACAGGAGCTGCTGATACAGTTCTACTCTGTATATTGAATCCATCAAGTCGTTGAATCCGTCCTCTGCACTTCTATAACTGTCTGGTCCAGCTCAGCTGCCAAATCAGACCGTAGAAAATTACAGAGAATAGTCCGGACTGCTGAGCAAATCACTGGTACAACCTTCCACACTCTCCAAGAACTGTACTCATCCAGAGTGAATAGAAGGGCTGGCAAAATCATTCTGGACCCCTCACACCCAGGCCACTTCCTCTTTGAACTTTTGCCGTCTGGTCGGAGCTACAGAGCACTGAACACTAGAACTGCCGGGCGTAAGAACAGTTTCTTCCCTCAGGCAATCCATCTCATGAACAGTTAATGCCCCCACTTGGCAATGAACATCTGCAATACACAACACTATTTATACATTTATTTATTTAACACACCATACTTATTTACATTTTCTTGGATTTGTACATAACATACCTGTATCTGTGTCTTGTCACTGTTGTTCTGTTTGTACTGTGGAAGCTTCTGTCATCAAAACAAATTCCTTGTATGTGTAAACATACCTGGCAATAAAGCTCTTTCTGATTCTGATTCTATTAGTGAATACATGTTATTAAGGAATTAATACATTATGGCACATTTAATTAATAACAATTATTTTTTAGATTTTTAGAATCTTTATTAATTGCAGATGCAGTAATCAGTGATGAATGGTTTAGTTCTTCATGAGTCATACATTAACACGTGATTATCTATGCATTAGTTAAGCATGAATTAATGCATATTAGTGCATCCGTAATGTAAAGTGTTACCGGAAACAATAGTGTCATTATTCAGATCAAGTTAGTTCAAGTTTTTGTTCTCATCCAATAGTATCAGTGAAGTCAAATAGATAATTTTGGAATATTAGCTAGAATAAAAGTTTAAAAAGTCTTATAGGCCTTGCAAACCAACAGATATACACACACTACACTCAAACATTTGCTGTGTCTTGTGTGAAAATATTTACCTCCTAACAGTAAGTACACAGTAAGTGGAGATGAGTGTGCTTTCACTCACATGTACAGTATCTATTGCAGAAAAGTCAATACCTTGGTTTACAGTATATGCAAGCTCTCTACCATTGGATATCAGAACAAAGAATTTACTTAGTGATGGTGTTTCTGACCACTTTTAGTCCCAGGAGTAATAAATAAAGAGGTAGACCTAGTCTGGCGGGAAAACCCCTGTAAAGAGGATGGAGACTACACCTGCAAGTGGTGAATTAGGTGCATTAGTGCAGAGATAGGGGTGAGCTGGTATAGATCTTTTAGCATTGAGAGAGAGAGAGAGAGAGAGAGAGAGAGAGAGAGAGAGAGAGAGAGAGAGAGAGAGAGAGAGAGAGAGAGAGATTAACACTTCAATTTAAATGCAAATCATTATGATTGGCTAACATCTTTTCAATGGAAGTATCAATGCTCACTGCCACCATGACTACATAGAACTGTTTTGAAAACTGCATGGTCAATAATAGTATATGTTTGAACCAGAATGTGCTATAGTTGGAACAAACTGTAGGATTGAAAATAATCAAAGATATTTGATATCTGAAATTGAACAAAGACATTTGCTTCACTGTTTTCAACCCCCATCTTTCTTATCAGAAGGGCCATTTGGAATTCCTAAAGACAAAGAGATGCTGAAGGCCTGTAGGCCAAAATGTGTCACACCTTTAGTACAGTGGGGGAAGTTTGGTCTGATTGGTCAGTTTGAATGTCTCACATTAGGGTTTCAGTCACATGGTCAAGGAAGAGATCAAAAGAAGATGTAACTGTTGCTCTGCCTCTTTTTTTTTAATTCTCTGGCTCTTCTTTTATTCTCTGTCTCTCTTGATTCTCTGGCTCTCTCTCTTCTTGGGGGCCTTCTCTTTGGCTCTTCTCTTCTTTGCTCTCTTCTTCTCTTTGTCTCTTTCTCTCTCTTTCCCTCTCTCTCACTTTCTATCCCTCAGGTAACATTCTATTCATGCTGGGTACGATAAATGTTATACGTTTTTATCATCTCATACATCTATTTTGAAACTATTTTGAGTGTAACCATAACCAGAAATTGTCATTAAATCCTTTCTATTACAAATGATGTGCTAACTAGTTTTGATTTGGTATTGCAATACAATATAGCCACATTCTAGCAACGCTCTCCCACATATTTTGCTATTGTAACTGCGCTTATTTCCGTCGTTGGTATAAGTTGCAGTGGGTGGTAAAGACGAGAAATGTACAGTTTTCTATCCTCTTGCTGATAACGTTTCTTTAGTCATTCGGCAACCCTGCAGCCTGAACCACTGTAGGCGACCCACCCTTACAAAACCATTAGTAATGCCCTTGTAATGTAACACATCTGGAACGTTTTTGGACAGAAGAGTGGGAAAAGTGCTGTAATAAAATCAAAGGGTGCTTAAACTAAGAATTAGTTCACTTTATTCAAGCTGTTTTATCAGGGGCGTGTAGACTTTTAAATCCACTGTAAAGGATTAAGGAGTGAAATCAGACACAGCCCGACACATTTGTACTGCCTCTCTATCTTACACACTTAACTTATCAGCTAATGAGTAGAGTGCTCAACCAGTTTAACTGTATGTGAGGAAGTAAGGAACACATATAGTAAATTTGCAGTGTTTTTCCTCATGTCAACAATCATCTCTTTTGTTTCGCTGAAGTTCGGGATTAGGTTGTTGTTCTTGGAAATCTTGGTGCAAGAAAAACAACCAACAACCTACATGAATTGCTACACAAGATGCATAAATTTCCATTCAGCACTCTTTTTTAATGTTATGAAGAAAGCGAGTTTTTGAAAGGTGTACGAGAACTGTGGGTTAGAAGACAAGAAAAAGACTTAGAATATACGTTTTTCAATACACTTCTATTCAGTTGTTCTTTTGTGTGATGCTTGAATACATCTGCAAATTCGTATTCTGCCGTAACTGAAATGTTTGAACATGTTGGTTTATTTATCTCACTTTTGCCATCCCATCTCAGTTCTTTTCACAAAACAAAGCACAGTGGACTGGCATTGGCTAAATTCCAATGAAACAATGTATTTTCAAAAGCTTATAGACACCAAATAAAATTCACAAGTAACTGTGGACATAATTACAGCAGTGTTTCCCTCTATTGATTTAAAGTGTTTCCTTGGAAGACAAAGTGCATCGAGGGCAGCAAGGAGGTTTGAATTTTAACCTGTTGCTATGACAACTATCTCAAAGGTCAAATACTCTCTGCCAAGGGTCATAGTCAACTCAGCAATAATAAAATCAAACTGTTGCAGGGCCAGGCAACTTTAACACCCACACATGCTTTTTGTAAGGGCACAGGTGTTGCCCTTTTGCAAAAGAGAAGGAGCAAGAAACTAGATTTTTACAGTTCTTGTTGGTTTCTATTGGCTTATGTCAAAAGAGCCAACACAAAGTTCCTATTATATTCTAGTCTCTACTAGATATCCCCCTCCCTTCTTTTAATCTATGTCTATTTTTTTAATTGCTAGGGTTGAAATTGTATCATACAGATTGTATCATACAGATCATACACCGACCCAACAAAACCCAGCAACAACCGTGTTTGTTGAAGTCTGTACTGGCAGTGTGAATTTGCCTTCTGAAACCAAAGTTAGGGTTTAGGATTTAACCCTAACCCTAATTATGAGCAACCATAATAGGATACTGTGGCAAGCAGGGTGGGGCCGAAAGCCATGCGAACGAAGCGAGGCCTATGGTGCGAGTGCTAATGAGCATCACCTGTGCGCCACACCAGTCTCGAGTCTCACGGAGGAGCTCCGGAAGGATAGAGGAGTGACGACAGTGCAAGATGAGAGAGGACCAGGCCAGGACTATTTATCTTGTGCTTTATTATGTTTATAAGCAGCATTCGTCCATGAGGGGCTGCTGCTTTACTTTTGTTTTGTTGTTTGTTTATTTTATTTTATTGTTTATTTTAACTTTACGTTGATCGTTTACGTGTTAAATGACAATGACAACTTCTGTAAAGTCTTTTTGACACGTTATTTAATAAACGAGTCAAATCGATGCACAGGTTCATTAGTACAATTTTAATTAACAGTCTTTGGCTTTATTTTAAACTTGTGTATAGCGTGCAGCCCAGACAACAAAACTGATAGGAAAACAGTGACTAGATCTAAAACCTTAGGAAGACACACAGCTTATACAGTATTTCTGTCTCTGACCACGCATGAAAACACACAACACACACGAGTTAAGCGTGTGTGCAGTGCAGAGTGAGTGAGTGAGTGACATTTTTATTTGGCCATTAGGATGATGGCGCCAGTGTACGTGGCATGCGTCTACCTGTGGCTGTGCCTGTCTTCGTTTTGTTTTTGCTTTTGATAATATGCTTTACACAGCATATCTCCTCATTGTTGGTATATGATCGCACCCAGCTTTTAATGATCCTGTGGAGGCCTTTCTTAAAAACGATTTTAAAAGAGGTTTCCCTCCTCCACCTCTGCTGGAAATATTCCTACTTACCTGCATCGTTCTTCTTTCATCATCCAACGAACAAGACACGGTAGGAGGCGAGGAAAGCGTGGAGGTGTGATCACCAAACTGAAACGATGTGTCGGAGCTCGGGATCTCTGGGCTATATCCTGCGCGACTCCGGCTTCCAGCGATGGCCGAATTATTTTCCGCTGTTCGAGGGAGGCATCATGTGGCTGGATCCTGCCGGTGATTCCTGCTGGCCCTGCCATCTTCGGTCGAAATGGTGTGGCTCACATTTGCACCAGAGGTATTGACCAGCGAAATCTTCGCCTCCTTCACCGCGAGCCGCGGATGACCATTGACGAAACTCAGATGCAAGTAGCGTTGTTAAACGTACACTCCGTTGGAAATAAGACTTTTATCTTGAACGATTTTATCACGAAGAACAAGCTGGACTTCTTGTTTTTGGCTGAGACCTGGTTGAAGGTAGGAGATTTGTCTCCGATGTCTGATCTTTTGCCGGAGGGTTATTCGTATTTTAATACCCCTCGGTCAACTGGTCGAGGGGGAGGTATTATGTCTATTTTTAAAGATAACATTCAGTGTCAGTTATTATCATCCGAACTGTACAATAGCTTTGAGCTACAGATGTTACAGATTTCCTCGAGAAAAATAACCCCTTTGACTAATGTTGAGTTTGCAGAGCTATATAGAAGTCACTGTGAATCTACTTTATCTGAAAATTTTTCAATCTCTCTAAATGTTGATGTACATTTGAAGCAATTTGATTCTACCTGTTCTGAAATTTTGGACACTATTGCTCCTCTTAAAGCTGTAAATTGTAAGCCAAATTCTCAGCCATGATTAAATGAAACTGTCTATAATCTTAGAAAACATGCTCGGAAAGGAGATGGAAAAAATATAAATTACAGGTTCACTATGACATCTTCAGAGAATCTCCGCTAGCATTTCAGAAGGCTTTGAAAGAGTCGAAACATAAATTTTATTCTGATGTAATCTCTCGCAATGCGAATAAGCCGAAAATTCAATTTGATACTGTAAATTCAGTTATTAACCCTGCTCAAAATTTGTACCCAGATCCTTCTATCTTAAGCTGCGAAGACTTTCTTCAATTTTTGAATGGGAAAATTGCGGCTCTACGCTCCACTATTCAGCAATTACCGGTGGCTGTATCTATACCTCCAACCTGTACTATTACTATTGAGTGGAGAGACTTTCAGTATTTAACTCTTTCATCTCTGGCTGATATTGTTGCTCATCTTAAACCTTCTTCCTCTAAGGGTGATGTTATGCCACCACACTTTTTCAGACAGGTTTTAGCGCTCTATCATTCTGAATTTATTAAACAATAAATGACCTTGACCAGGGCACTTGTCCAGCAGAGTTTAAACATGCTGTTATCACCCCATTGTTAAAAAGGCTTAATCTTTCAATTGATGACCCAAACAACTTTAGACCCATCTCAAATTTGCCTTTCTTATCTAAGGTTTTAGAAAAAGTGGTTTTTAAACAACTTCAGGCCCATTTGACTTCTAATTCAGCAACTGAGATCTTTCAATCAGGCTTTAAGTCCAGATCGCCTCTTCCTTGGGGAGTACCTCAGGGTTCAATTCTTGGACCAATATTAATCTCCCTTTATAGGTTGCCTTTAGGATCCATTTTCCAAAAATACAATGTATCCTTCCACTGCTATGCGGACGACACTCAGATCTACCTTCCAGTGCGACAGTCGAACATGAATATTATTGATAACTTATTGGCCTGTTTACAGGACATCAAAGCCTGGATGGCTGCAAACTTTTTGAAATTAAACGCTGATAAAACTGAAGTCATTGTGTTTGGCCCTAAAAATCAGGAAGGAGCTCAATGTTTAAAATCTACCCCCGTCAGGCATAATTACAACTAGTGTAAAAAAATTAGGGTTTGTTCTGGACACAGATTTAAAAATGAACAAACAAATAAATTCGGTTGTCAGATCTAGTTTCTTTCACCTTCATCTTTTAGCCAAAACTAAACCTTTTTTATCAACTGTTGACTTTGAGAAGGCAATCACTGTGGTTGTTTTCTCACGTATGGATTATTGCAACTCTCTTTATTCTGGATTTGATAAATCAAATCAAATCACCTTTATTTATATAGCGCTTTTTACAATGCCAATTGTTTCAAAGCAGCTTTACAGTGGTAACAGGAAAATAATGCAACAGAATTTGATTCGGCTGTACAGCCATTTTGGTGAAAACGGTGATGTTATCCAGCTCATTTCAATTATCATATAGTGTCAATGCGGGCAGATCAGTAATATAGTTGAAATTTAAGTGTCCCCAACTAAGCAAGCCAAAAGCCAAAGGCGACGGTGGCAAGGAACCAAAACTCCTTCAGGGCCAGAATGGAGAAAAAAAACCTTGGGAGAAACCAGGCTCAGTCAGGGTGCCAGTTCTCCTCTGGCCGACGAACAAATAGTGTATGATTATGATTCTGGCAACATTACAGGTCATAAGTCATATTAGATCAATAGATATTCGTAGGATTATTCGAAAGATTGGAGTCGTCACGCCAGGGACGGGTTTAATGAGGATGTCATGTCGATGCAGCATTTACAGGGGGGAGTTTAATTGACACGGTCTCTACAGACACTTCAGGGATGTGTTCGTCATGTCCAGGCTAAGGTCCACCATCTGGTCCGGATACGGCCCGGATCCGGCCGACTGCAGTAAACCTCGGGATAAACAGAGAGACTAACATTAGCATAGATGCCATTCTTCTTATGATGTAACGAGTACATCAGGTGTTATGGGAAGTGTTTCCGGTTCCGGCTGACCTAGTTAATGCAGCCTAAAACAATCATTTAACTGATTTGAATAATATAAATTAAAAATGTTTTATGTGTATGCCATAGTAAAGAGATGTGTTTTTAGTCTAGATTTAAACTGACAGAGTGTGTCTGCTTCCCGAACAATGCTAGGAAGACTGTTCCAGAGTTTAGGTGCTAAACAGGAAAAGGATCGACCGCCTGCAGTTGATTTTGATATTCAAGGTATTATCAACTGGCCAGAATTTTGAGACCGCAATACATGTGATGGAGTATAATGCGTTAAGAGCTCGCTCAAGTACTGGGGAGCTAAACCATTTAGTGCTTTGTAAGTAATCAGCAAGATTTTAAAATGTATACGATGTTTAATAGGGAGCCAATGCAGTGTTGCCAGAACCGGGCTAATATGGTCATACTTCCTGGTTCTAGTAAGAACTCTAGCTGCTGCGTTTTGGACAAGCTGCAGTTTATTTATTAAGCGAGCAGGGCAACCACCCAGTAGAGCATTACAATAATCTAGCCTTGAGGTCATGAACGCATGAACTAACTGTTCAGCATTTTGCATTGAAAGCATGTGCCGTAATTTAGATATATTTTTAAGATGGTAGAATGCAGTTTTACAGATGCTAAAAACGTGGCTTTCAAATGAGAGATTGGTATCAAAGAGCACACCCAGGTTCCTAACTGACGACGAGGACTTGACAGAGCAGCCATAGAGTGTTAGACAGTATTCTAGGTTACTACTTGTGGAGTTTTTTTGTCCAATGATTAAAAATTCAGTTTTTTCTGAATTAAGTTGCAGGAAATTACTAGTCATCCAATTTTTTATATCAGCTATGCATTCCGTTAATCTTGTGAATTGGTAAGTTTCGTCAGGGCGTGAAGAAATATAGAGCTGAGTATCGTCAGCATAACAATGAAAACTAACGCCATGCTTCCTAATAATATCTCCCAGTGGTAGCATGTACAGGGTGAAAAGCAACGGTCCTAGCACTGAGCCTTGCGGTACTCCATACTGAACTTGTGATTGGTGTGACATCTCTTCATTTACTGCTAAAAACTGATAACAGTCAGATAAGTATGATTTAAACCATGCCAATGAAATTCCACTAATGCCAACATAATTTTCGAGTCTATTCAAAAGAATGTTGTGGTCGATAGTATCGAATGCAGCGCTAAGATCGAGTAACACTAACAGAGAGATACAACCACGATCGGATGATAAGAGTAAATCATTTGTAACTCTAATGAGAGCAGTCTCAGTACTATGATACGGTCTAAATCCTGACTGGAAATCCTCACAGATACCATTTCTTTCTAAAAAGGAGCATAATTGTGAGGACACTGCCTATTCTAGTATTTTTGACAGAAAGGGTAGATTTGAGATTGGCCTGTAATTGACTAATTCTGTAGGATCAAGTTGCGTTTTTTTAATAAGTGGTTTAATAATAGCCAACTTAAAAGTTTTCGGTACATATCCTAATGTCAAGGATGAATTAATGATATTAAGAAGAGGATCTATGACCTCTGGAAGCATCTCTTTTAGTAGTTTAGTCGGTATAGGGTCGAGCATACATGTTGTTGATTTTGATGATTTAACGAGTTTAGCCAATTCTTCTTCTCCTATAGCAGTGAATGAATGTAATTTTTCCTCAGTGACACTACAATGCACTGTCTGATGTGATACTGTAGTAGACGGCTGCATGGTTATAATTTTTTTCCTAATATTATCAATCTTACAAGTAAAGAAGTTCATAAAGTCATTACTGCTGTGCTGTTTACAAACATCAGAAGTTGAAGCTTTATACCTAGGGTTGTGTTTGTTTTCTTCAAAGAGAGTCGAGAAATAAGCAGATCTAGCAGTTTTTAGGGCCTTTCTGTATGCAATCATGCTCTCTTTCCACGAAATGCGAAAAACTTCTAGTTTTGTTTTCTTCCAGCTGCGCTCCATTTTTCTGGCTGCTGTTTTAAGGGCCTGGGTGTGCTCGTTGTACCACGGCGTTGGACTATTTTCTTTAATCTTCTTTAAGCACTGGGGAGCAACTGTGTCTAAAGTGCTGGAAAAGAGAGAGTCAATAGTTTCTGTTGCAACATCGAGTTCCTCTAGGCTATCTGGGATGCTGAGGAGATGAAACTGATGAGGAAGATTATTTACAAAGCAATCTTTAGTCGCAGCAGTGATAGTCCTGCCATATTTGAAGCAAGGGGACGTCTTTGCAGCCTTTGCTAAATTAAGTGTACATGATACTAGTGTAAGGTCCATCCGTTAGCCCAAAAACGGAATCTAACGGCTTGGTTGAAGGATTCTACATGTAAGCCTTTTCAGCATTTCTGTTCAATTCACTTAATTTATTAACATCTAATTTTAAATCTGACTCCATGAATAAAGTGATCTGACTCCAATTTTATGTGACTTCGTTCAATTTGTTACGTTTGTAATTAAACAGCTGATGATTCGTTGTGATTTAATTTGGATCGTTGGTTTTTCTTAGTATCTCTTAGTTTCAAATATTCGTTCATCGAGGGACCCGATATCGCACAGAAACAGACGCATCGCGATTCGCGAGTTCATGAACACAAATTGGCCAGTTCTGATATTAGTCAGAGGATTGCAGAGTGAATATTTTACCTTGAAGTGGTCGCACCTGCTTACTCAACAAAAAGTGTAATTTGATTAATAGACACGAGAGCTGCAATTTGCTAATACAGTAATAGTCAGAAATCGGATTATCCCGCATGCTGCGCTCCATGCTTCAGTCATGGGGTCCTCGGTTTGATCTATTCTGGCAAAAGATTTGCGGAAATAAAGGACTCCACATTGATCCATACTAGAATAATGATTTCAGAATAATACAAGATAAATCAAGATTAACATTTATTTTGGCCAGACAGAACTTACATAAAAATAATTAAACACGAATCCATGGTACACAACTTTCAGCATAAAAATATAAAATACAATTACAAAGTAATATGAAAATAGTTTAAAAGAGTCATTATATCTGGCACTGTACATACAGTCTGTGTGAGTGCCTCTAGGACACTGACACAGCACTGCATGGGGGCTCTGGCTACAGAATGTTCCCAAATGGCAGCTCTGCCACCCTTCCTTAAATACCCAGACCAGAACAAAAGGGTTGTAAATATTTGCAACACAAACACCTGGTTTCGGGGGAGAGGATCAGATATCTTCTGAGACTACTCAAAAGGAGAACAGAATTCTCATAAGTTTCAATCTTTCTCATCCTACCAGTGACAGCAGTGAAGTTGAGACCATTTTATTAATCACACTGAGACCTTTAAAAAGATACCATACATGAAAGGGGAAAAACAATAGATTAAGAAGATACATCACCTGTGGTATATTTGCATTCTGTGACTTGAATCAGAAAGAAGGGAGTCGGGGAGGGAGAGGGGGAGAAGGTTTGGGCAGGCCGATTTCCTACACTCTTTCTGTGAGATCTTCTCTCCAGATTAGTGAGTTTTATTGTTCTATTGCAGGGGGTTGGATCTTCAGCTTTTGTCTTAGCAGTAAAACCGATTCTTACACTAGGTCTCTCACACTATTCTTACACTACTATCTGAGATGTCATCGCTCTGCTGCAGAATTTCAATGGTATCAACATTTATTCCATGTGACAGTATTAGGTCTAAAGTATGATTACGGCGATGAGTGGGTCCTGACACGTGTTGCCTTACTCCAATAGAGTTTAGAATGTCTCTAAATGCCAATCCCAATGCGTCTTTTTCATTGTCTACATGGATATTAAAATCACCAACAATTAGGACTTTATCTGCAGCCAGTACTAACTCTGATAGAAAATGAGCAAATTCTCTGGTGAAGTCTGTATGGTGCCCTGGTGGCCTGTATACAGTAGCCAGCACAAATGTCAAACGGGATTTATCAATTTCACTACATAACGTTACATAAAGCACCAAAACTTCAAAGGAATTATATTTGAAACTAGACTTCTGAGTAATACCGAAGATATTATTATAAATTACAGCAACACCTCCCCCTTTACCTTTCAGACGCGGCTCTGTTTATAACAATAATCTTGGGGGGTGGACTCATTTAAAGTAATGTAATCGTCAGGTTTTAGCCAGGTTTCTGTCAAACACAGCACATCTAGGTTATGATCTGTAATCATATCATTAACAATAAGCGCTTTTGAGGAAAGGGATCGAATATTCAGCAGCCCGAGGTTTATCATTTGATCATCTGTATTATGTCTGTTGTTTATTTGTTGGACATCAATTAAATTTTTACCGTTGAATGGTTTTGATGGTTTTTTGTATTTACTAATTCGTGGAACAGACACAGTCTCTATGTGATAATATCTAGGTGAAAGAGTCTCTATGTGCTGGGATTTATCTGACTTCTGTGACGTGAGACAGCTAGCAGGCGGTCGGGTAAGTCAGTCCGTCTGCTTCCTGACCTGGGCCCCAGTTAGTCAAGGTTTAGCTCTAAGACTATGTGCCAAATTACTAGAGAGAAGAGCGGCACCATCCCAGGAAGGAAGTTCCTGTTCCAAGTTCTCCTTCGCCTTCGTAAGTTTTGAGTTACACCAGTATTGTAACAGATCGACGGACCCAAAACAGTTTTTTTTTGTGTCGTTTTCCCCTTTTTTTGAGTTTTTCCCCGTTTCCCCATGGCCCTTCCCACTGTTCGCCTTCTCTGCCTGGAGCAGGGAGACCGTCCGCTGGAAACCCATACACGGGACTTCCTGTACCTTGCGTGGCAGACACACTTCCCTGACCGCTCACTCTGTGCTTTTTACTATGCTGGCCTGAGTGAGCGGTCAAAAGCACGCATTCCAGCGGGCGGTCCCAAGGAGGATTTTGCCGCATTCATGGAGTGGGTACTGGTATCCAACAATTCGCCCTTTACCATCGGCCCCGCTGAGGAGGACAGCGTTACCAGTCCCACTCCACCACCACCAGAGACCAGCCATCCACCACCGACCACGACCGGCATGAGGGAGTTGCCTGTGCCCGCCGCAGACCGTGGAGACTGGCCTGCCGTGATCGACGAGCCCGAACCCAGGCAGAGGTTGAGAGGAGTCATCGCCCCAGAGCCCGGACCACAGCGACGGTCTGACCATGTGCGTGAGCCGGCAACATCATGCGTCGTGGAGGGAGTACTTGGGGAGCTAAAGGGCTGGGAAAGGAGCCCCACCCACCACCCCGCTGCGGTGGAAGCAATGAGGACCTCTGGCGGCTATTTAGAGGAACTGAAGGACATTTTTGAGGTGAATTTAATGGACTTTTGGAGAGGTTATACCCTGTTCCCCTGTATCTCCAGCGCCCCCTGTATCTCCAGCACCCCCTGTATCTCCTGTGTTCCCTGTTTCTCCAGCGTCTCCATCCTCGGAATTCCCGCCCAGCCTCCCTCTCCCGCCTCCTCATTCAGCCAGTTCCTCAGCCCCACCATCACTGCTGTCCTTCAGCCCCTCTGCTCGCCCCACATGCTGTGTGGACCCGCTCCGTGTCCTCAGTCCATCAGCTCCAGCCAGCGCAGAGGATCCCCTGTCGTCGCCGCAAGTCTCTGCACCCTGTACTCCACTGCGGCCCGTCGACACTTCGGCTACGCCATGGCTCCTCCCTCCCTCGGCTCCACCGGAAACCTGCGGCCATACGGCTTCTCCGGGCTCCCTCATCTCTCCGGCTCCGCCTTGGTCAGTCGTCGACCTGCCTGCACCTTCGGCTTCGTCTGGCTCCGCCTTCCCCTCTGCTCCGCCTTCGTCCTCGGTCTCACCGGCTCAGCCTCTGTCCTGCGGTCTTCTGTCTCCACCTCGGATGCTCGTCGCCGCGGCTCCACCTCGGTCTCCTGGGCCTCCGGTCTCGTGCGGGCTCATCCACTCTGCAGCTCCTCCAGTAGCTCCATCATCGGTGGCGGTTTCCTCGTCGGTCGTCCCCAGGGTGTTTTCCACCGAGTCATCGACACCACGGCTACTCCCTCCTCCGACTCCGCCCTGGGGCCTCGTCTTGGCTGGCCTCTGGCATGTCACCTGGCTTCTCCTGCTCCAGGCCCCTCACTGGCTCCTCCCACCTTCAACTCCCCCATGGACTGGTTTTCTTTGTTTTGGACTTTGTGTTGTTTCCTGTTTGTTTCCACGCCCTCCTCCAGAGCCCCCACCCTCCCTCCTCAGTTGTTCCTTTTACGGCGTGAGGACACGCCTACTCGGAGGGGGCGTAATGTTACATGTCTAGTCTGTTTTGCTTGTCTTTGAGTTTGTTCGTTTTGTTCAGTTTTCCCGCCATTGTCATTATGAGTTCATTTGTCCCAGCTGTGTCTTTTTAATTAGTCTAGTCATCACCTTGTTTGCCCTGTGTATTTAGTCCTCAGTTTTCCCTCAGTGTTTGTCCGTCGACGGTTCATGTATACCGGTGTTTCTGAGTGTTCCCTGTGAGTTTTGTAATTAAAGTTCCTGTTCCAAGTTCTCCTTCGCCTTTGTGAGTTTTGAGTTACACCAGTATTGTAACATTATTAAATCCTAAAGTATTTTCTTTTCATATTATCAGGAAACATTACCAATATTTCATTTCCCCAAAACAATTTAGTTGACAAAATGACAAAACATGTCTTAAATGTGAAAAATAAAATCATTTGACCACATGATGCACTGTGACTCAAGATTAATTTTAAAACAGTGGTGATATGGAACTATTAATTTGGTCAAGCTGTAAAATGAGCAAACCTGCATGATATTCACAATGAAATGTTTTAGTTCTATTCTATAAGCTTTCCATGACAATTAAAATGTTTAAATTGTAATGAAATTTATTTAGCAGCTAAAATAAGACCATGCAGTAATTTGCACATTTACTGTAAATATCAAAGATAAAAGTAAATCATGAGTAGTTTCATTTTGAATAAAAAAGAGCAAATTATTCTGTGTTGAAGTTTTATTCACAAACGAGAAGTCATGACATATGACATATAATTAGCAAAAACTATTTTATTTAAACACACACATTAACACACTTTACACAGCGCAGAACATCATTGGCTGCCCTCTCCCCTTACTTCAGGACATTGCAAAAAACATTTCCAGAGCAAAAAACATTGTTAGGGAGTCTTCTCATCCTGTTCACTACCGGTTTACCCTCCGGCCTTTAGGAAGGCAATACCGGGCAATTACAACGAGCACTGCCAGATTCTTGAACAGCTTTTATCCAAAAGCCACCCAGTCCCTAACTAAGGGCTATCTTGCACTGTTTATGTATATGAACACTTACTGTGGACTGTACTATATCTGTTTGAAACCTTTAACTTGCACTTTCTTGTCTTACCTGCTGTACTTAGATTTACAAATTAAATGTGATTGTGTTGTTTACATGTGTGTATGTATTGTAGCACCACTGAGCAGTCTCTGAAATTTCATTGTATCTCGATGCAATGACAATGAAGGCTAATTCTAATTGTAATTTAAACAGGGTCTTGGGATCCCAGACAAATTAAAGTTTGGTCTACTCATGCAGTGATTACAGCCTTTGCAACTGACACAATCAAAAAAATAATAATAATAAAACAACATTTACAACAAACCTGTATTATTAAAATTTTGGTAACACTTTACATTAAGGTTCCCTTTGTAAAGGGTTTATAAAGGTGTTTGTTAATGACTAATAACTCATTTACAAATGCATTATAGATCGTTGATAAGCAGTTATAACTGCATGAATAAAAAGGGTGACTTTAATGCAATACCTGCCAAATAGTGAGCCCTTTTTAACTCACATGTTATAAATGCTTAATAAATGTATTTATTCACACTTATTTAACTCAAAACCAGATTCCTGATTTATTTCATTATGCAGCAAAAATAGACTATCTTAGTAAGAGTGAAAGGTGTTGTATTTGTGGTTTTCTCATTAATATCTCATGACTGCCACTTTCATTAAAATGTTCCTTACCAGAAGTTACTGTCTTACCCATGATATTCCACAAAAGGATCATGCCTATCCACAGCAGTGTATAAAACTGATTTCTTGCTTATCAAGATGAAATTATCAAACTTTATTTTGTAAAGTGAACACATGTGAACCATTTATTAATGAGTTACAAACATTAGTAACCTGTGAAAGTGCACCTTAATGTAAAGTGAACATGTGTGAACAATTTATTAATGAGTTACAAACATTAGTAACCTATGAAAGTGCACCTTAATGTAAAGTGAACATGTGTGAACCATTTATTAATGAGCTACAAACATGAGTAACCTATGAAAGTGCACCTTAATGTAAAGTGAACACATGTGAACCATTTATTAATGAGTTACAAATGCATCATGAAAGAAATCAGGAATCTGGTTTTGAGTTAAATAAGTGTGAATAAATACATTTATTAAACATTTATAACGTGAGTTAAGGGCTCACTATTTGGCAGGTATTGCGTTAAAGTCACCCTTTTTATTCATGCAGTTATAACTGTTTATCAACGATCTATAATGCATTTGTAAATGAGTTATTAGTCATTAACAAACACCTTTATAAACCCTTTACTAAGGGAACCTTAATGTAAAGTGTTACCAACATTTTAAATACATTGTCATGTTCAAAACAAAGTGAAAAATAAAATTGTCTGCTTTGTCTGGTGTACAGGGATATTTATTGGCACAAGTCATCTTTGGAAAAGAATAAAGATATAATATTAGCTACACATTATATTGGTTTATCACAGGCATAATTCATCATGCCCTATTAAGATAATCATTCAAATATATTTAATGTACATTAACATGTTTTCATGCATGTGCGCAATTTTAGAAACATATATAACACAAGAACAATTCAAGTCTACCCAGATTAGAAGTGCTGAAGTTTTGCAAACTAGGAAATTTTACTGCTGACTTCACAGGAGTTTACAATTAATATTCTTATGCTACCATACATTTCAGGCAAACTTATAAAATGATACGCTTTAAAGACTCTGAAGGTAAAACAGAAGCATAACAAAAATCCTTAAACGCCATTGGCTCGTTTAGTGTATACAATGACACGGCAAATCATTGGCTGTAATCATGTCTAACGTAGCTAACACACGACACGAAATAACACAATTTACATACAAACTATTGTGCATAAATAACAGTTAGAATATAAGCTTAACTTAATGATGAAACATAGGCTAATTACCTTTATGTAAGCCAAGGAGCATGCACTAATTTATTTAGTGGCGCTTTAACACAAAACAGGAAACTCATGATTATTCATGTAAGCTCCGCCCAGTGTCACCGAAAATCTCAGACACCGAATATTTCAGAACAACTGCAATGGTATCGAATGCTCATTGGCTCTCGCCTGCTTCGTCACAGATTGCGACATGTCGTGTTTCAGTCTTGTTTGAAATGGGAAATGTGCACCTTCACGGAAAGAAGCCGGATTAACATTTTCATGGATTCATAATTTAAATTCTGCTCTGTACCTCATACAAAACTATACCAGAGAGAAATGGGACTGCAACACATCTTCAGCTGAACTACTTTTGGTAGAGCTTTTGACATTTTCGCAAAAAATAAATAAATAAATTATTGTGATTACACTTGTCTGTCCGTTATGCTTTTATTTATAACAGTAACGTTACATAATTTTGAGAAATGATTATGGGTAGGTGTAGGATTAGCGGCTCAAAATATCATTTCTGCCCATTACGTTTTATTCTTTTAATATTCTGTATAAAATGGGTATGTTTAGGTTAGGGGATCTTACATTTGTCTGTAAAATGGTAAAAGGGAAATTATACAGATATCTTTATGAAATGAAAGATTCGTAAATATGAGACCAGGCTGCCCCACGGCGTGGGGGAATCCTGGAGTATGACCCCCAATATTGTAGCACAGCGCCATGATATAAAGTTAAGAAAACTAAACAACCGAGAGAAATATATGTCTACCTCAGATTTAACGCTTGATCTGCACATCAGCATCGGGGAATAAAATTATAATCTCATTCACAAAATGTAGAGAAATCTGCTTACATGTACAAAAGTAACTGTGAAGACTTAAATGTAAACAGCTTTTGTGTCTTTATCAGCTTTTTCATATATACTGGCCCTGATAATCATCACAAATACTTACCGCTTGCTTCATTTCTGTAAATCCTGTAAATTCTGTAAAAAGTTTTTATGGATGAATTACTCTCTGCTGCTCTGGTCTTTGTCAACAGCCGCTTGCACCACCTGCTGATGAGGCCGGCTAACAGCAGATGGAGATTATGCATCGGCACTCTACTGCTTTTCCTGAAGTTCCTGGATGTGCAATGTTGAATTTTCTGTCGAATTTGAACCACTGAATTTGTGGAAGCGAATTTGTAATGTGAAATAAAATAGACAGAAAATTGCCTGTCGAATATAATATTTTGCGATTGAGACAGCAGTTAAAATGGCCGACTCCCTCATCAGTGCCCTGACTACTGAACTAGGGAACTAATTGAGACGTACCCTTTGTCTGCACATGGTTCTCCTTAAATCCATTAGAAGAAATGAAAAAATCAACATAAATAAGACACGAGAACATTTTGGGAGAAAATGAGACAAAAAGAAGACCTTCAGCCAGGACAGAGTCTCATGATTTCTGAGGTACAGCTGCGCCATATTTTAAAATCACAAGGCCATGGCTCTGACAGAAACTATGCTAAGGTCGGGTAATTCTCTTATATATCTCATTTAGGTTTCAACTTTGTCTTTGTCTTTAGATGTTCCTCCTAAAATTTCAATATTTCTGAGAAATATTGTAAAAACTGAAACTATCCTTTGAGCATATCAGAAGATCATATAGGTTACTTAAATGTCTTCAATGCAGCTTTAATTTATGCAGCACGTCTTACAAAACTAAAATGAGATTACATTAATGTATAGGGGAGAGCGGGGCACAACCTAACGCTTTTTGACTTTTTTTTACTTTCTCAGTTTGTATAAATCCACTTGGGGTTCAGAGTATTTATTTTTTCCCACATTAATTTCACACGTCTAGTACAATTATGTGGTTTTGTTTCATTAATACAGTGTATACTTTTTTTCTTGATTTACCCAGAAAGAATGGAAGTGAAATGTGACAACATGCCTCATATGTGGGGTACATTGTAACATGTGAGGGGCACATTGTAACATGACCAAATGAAAGCTTAAAATGTTACCTGATATAATAAAAAAAAAATATATATATATCCAAGACAAACTAAAATATTTTGTCAATAAAATACAATTATTAACTTTTTTAAATAAAATTATTTTTTAATCATTAAAAATATACTAATTTTGAGTTTGACAACAAAAACATCGCTAAATACAGCTATACAGCATAGTTAAAAACATAATAATAATTAATAATTTCTGAACATTGACTATTCACCTTTTTCTCATGGTTTCTCAAAAGAATTCTTAAAAGTATAGAATATAATAGCGTAGTTCTAATAGGAGCTCATTGTAACAGTGTGACAACATGCCCCACCTGCACAACTAGGATTTAAACCCGGCTCGTGTCTGCTGTTTAGATCAGCATTAAAGAACGATCTCAACATAGAAGATTAAAATAATATCAGATTTGTCTTATTTTAAATAAACACAAAAAACAGAGATGAAAAATACACTTAATTAAGAAATGTACTTTTGCTATGGTTAAATAAATGTTCAGTGATATTTTCCAAAGATTTTTTAATTTTGACGCAGTTTTTTCACTAAATAATGTTGATATGGCAACTAGTAAATACACTAAGTTTCATCATCCTGGCATGTGTGGAAAGTTTTAAACCATGTGTGTTACAACTAACCCCGCGTTAGGTTGTGCCCCGCTCTCCCCTAGTTCAATATGAGATCAGTAATTTCTTGTTTAACAAATTTAACAATAATGTATAGGCTTTCTCCTTTGTTTGCTTAACATCCAAAAGTTTATTTTGCTCCATTTTGCTTGCATTTAAATACATGTTGTTTTCTCCTGTTGAATCATTGCAAAATGCTGTGTAATTTCAAATATGACAATGTGTTTGAAATGTTGTGGATGCATGAAAATTAAGAAAAAAACACTGATCATAAAGTTCAGAGTTTAAATCTATATTAAAATTTAAATTGAGGAATTAGCATTATAGTTACACATAATTGTTGACAAACAGTAAGAGAACAGAGCTATTCTTGAAGATAGTCATGTACCAGATGCCATTACCCAACCACTAACCGTTTTAGTTGGAAGGCACAATGATTTCATATTGTTTGAGTTCATTTTGAGACATTTGTCTTGGTCCACAGTATCATTGAGATCTCTTCTGAAACTTAAGAGAATACAAATGTGAGAGTATTTTTCTCAGGAGAAAAATGTGAGAAGCAGGACAGTTAAGTCTCAGCTGGGCACAAAAGTCTCCATTTGATGTTCTTGTAACCTAATTTCTCTCTAGGAGAAACATTTAGACTTTAAAGAGAGCTCATTTTTGATTTTCAGTGATTCTTGCCTTAGAAAACATCGCTAACAAACACAGAACTGCATCTTATTACTATATCAATAAAGTGACAGTAAATGAAATTAAACAATTTGCTGACTTATGGACAACCTATGCAAACATACTCATCCTCAGATCTTCCTTCATGTGAGGTGAAGGTTTTCTCAGCATTCAGTATTTTATGCTTTTAAACAGCACTGCCAGAGACATATCCCAGACCTTGATGATGCAGACTGAATTCTCTCTCAAAGTGCTTGCTTCAAAGCCAAGGCATTTTGAACTCCTTGCTTGAAAACAGCTCTCAGAATATAATTTTCACAGATGAAAGAGACGCCACTTATCTTACCATGGCAAACATTAGAAACATTCACTTCTGATGTTAACATCCTGCAGAATAACAGTGAGCAAAAGTACAAGGCGCTTGATTAAATCACAGTGAATGATACCTAATTCCCCGTCAAGGTCAGAGCTTAGGCATAACATAAGACTAAAAAATGTTTTGCTACATATGATTACACAATTCCCAGGGTGATTTTGGTATAAAAACCAAAGGACATGCTGATTTTATATTTCTTTCTCTCTTTTTCAGTTCCTAGCTTTTTAGCGCTAGTACAACAAAACAAAGGCAAAGGATGTACATTTGGTAATGATACATTTTATTATTCTTTATCAACAGTAAACCTATGTTACCTGTCTCCAGCAGGGAAGTATGATATCGTAGCTGTAGTAGAATAATGAGAAGTGACAGCAATTACACTCAGGCAGCATTCTGGCGCTTTCTATACTTTGGCCCATTTTTTTCTGGTCATTTTAGTTCAAAACATCGTTTCCCTCTACAGGTTTCCCTGAAGATGTTGCTGTTATCTTGCTTATTTACAGAATTCAATTACAGAATATTATTTCAATTAAAATACTCAGTATTCAAATACAATTCATAAAAGCATAGATTGTTATGCGTAAACACAACAATGCAATATATTTGGCATTACGCTAAGCTATTTTTATCAAATTAAACAAGCGCTTGTCTTATTCACACATTGCGTTACACACTCAAGTTCAAAACCTTTAAGATATTTAATATGATTGTGGCAAGAAGTCGAGGCAGAGGGACTGTGAGAACGGGGCAAGGCCAGTGGCGTGAGTGATAATGAGTGCCAGCTGCGCATCGCACTGGTCTCATGTCTCACGGAGGAGCTTGGATGCATAAAAGGAGGGGAGACGACAGTGAAGGACGAGAGAGGACCAGGCCTGGACTTTTACGTTGTGTTTTGTTTATGTTTTAGTATGTGTGTGAGCATACATATTTAATAAAGTGACTGCACGTTCGCCGGTTCCCACCTCCTTCTTCCCATATCAACGTACCTCATTACAATGATATTTATAAAAAAAATAAAAAAAAAATCTTCACTGTGTTCAATGTCTGCTTTTAACCTATTTGAGTATAAATTTAAGCAGAATGCTATTTTACATCTAAGATTCTCCACATGGGAAAACATGCATCAACCCAAACTAGAATCACTAAATGGAGATTAACATGTCAATCCATCACAAATACACATGAAATAAAAACATAACTGTTTCACATCACATCGTTTTAAATTACATTTTTAAGAATATAATGAATTGGAACTCAGTCCTTAAAATATTTAACACACTGGCTTTTTAATTACTTTGATCTTTTGGCCAGAATGTAACTGCCTCTTCATTTTGGGACACACTTATTCTAATCTTAGATGTTATTTAGGATGGATAGTATCCACATTGAGACGCAGGGTATGTTTTGAAGTAAATAATAACAAAATTATCCTACTCCTAATGCTTTTTGCCATACTTTAAAATTAAATATCCAATAAGACACAAGAGCATCAGGTCAGCCATTGATGTTAGGTGATGGGTTCCTGGGTCACTTTTCCAGTTCATCCCAAAGGTTCTCAAGTTACTATTTTTGAGATTCCAGTTGGAGACACTAGTGTGCACTTTTTTTTTTTTTTTTTTTTTCAAGTGTTCTATTAGTAAACTTCTTTTAAACTAAACTACTTGTTATGTACTTCTCAGAAATATACTTTAAATTACTCTTATGAATCATAGACTTATACTGACAGAAAAGTCTAAATATATTTGGCCTATACTTGTACCTTGATGCTTTGATTAAGATATAGTTAAAAGTATAATTAAGTATTCTAAGTTGGCTATACTTGGCTTGTAGTTGTTACTCTTTTACATAAGAAATTTACATCAAATCTACTTAACTCTTTTAGCGCCATTTCTGTCATTTATGACACAGCGCTTCCGCCATCATTAAAGGAATTTTCCGGCAATACATGTTTTCACTGTTATACGGTAGGGGGTGCTATTACGTATCTTCTGAAAGAGTACAGAATCGCCAGATCAAAACACAGGCAAAGATGAAACAAGCAATAGAAGCATTGCTTATGCACATGTAAAATAATGCAATCATTAAACATTAAACAGCATATAAATCAAAACTGCCTAATGTTATTGAATGAAATGTCGAACTAGGTATAGAGATATAGGACTGTGAAGCTTTGGTGCTGATGGACTCGATCTACTCCATCTATGTTTTGATCATAATAGTTTTTTTATTAAACTTACCCAGATTCAGTTGTTGATGAAAAAAAGAATGCATGAAGCTATTTTTTTTTAAAGCAGAGGCTCTGTTCTTTCTTTTGATATATTGTATGTATATTCATATATTCATACAACAAAATATTCTGGGGGCCATGAAAGTTTTGAAAATGATCAAAAATGCGGGCACTAACAGTTATGATATTGTCAGCGGACAGAAGGAGACAACACAGGTAGTATTATTCACAAAGGTTTATTTTGCAGATGGCAAAGAGCGGGTGCATGAACAGGTGGGTAGATAGAGTGAAGACAGTTGGAATGAACTTAGCTCGATGGTAATAGTCTTTGTTTTCTTGCAGATGCAGACAATAGGTACACAAAGAATCTGGATTGCTGAAGACGGATCCTGAAGGCTGGATACTGGAAGACGGATGATCAGGACTGAAGATGACGAAGGTAGCAGATGAATGACGATGAGGATACAAACAGGTAGGGAGTCAGGTAAGTTGAGTGGTAGATCAACAAGACCAGACGATGGTGAAGTGTGATGGCTTATATCCAGTGTGCTGATGAGTGAGTGCAGGTGCCTGCAATCAGTATTCTGGTGAGGTTGAACGAGTGGGTGGAGCTGACGGGTCTGGTGTTGACGATGGTGTTGCCTCTGTGACAGTACCCCCTCCTCCACGGGCAGCTGCTGAAGACCGCATAGGATGATGATGACGGGGATGACATAGGCCCGTCCCTCAGGACCTCCCAGTGGAGCAGGTTCAGAGCGTGTGGCTTCGGCAATCTGGTCATCCAGAGACCATTGAATGGGACTCACGACGATGGCTGGAGGGAGGATGGGTTCTGGTGCCGACAGCTCTAGTTCAGGATGGTACAGGCGTGAGAGGGCATCGGCATGTAGATTCTTCTCCCCTGGACGGTAAGTGACAATGAAACTGAATCGGGTGAAGCATAAGGCCCACCGAGCTTGTCAAGGGTTCAGCCTTTTGGCATCCTGAAGGTATTCAAGGTTGCGATGATCTGTGATGACCTCGAACTGATGATTGGATCCCTCCAGCCAGTGTCTCCACTCCTCCAGGTGAGTTTGATTGCCAACAGCTCACGATTTCCGATGTCGTAATTCTGCTCTGCCAGGGACAGTTTCTTGGAGAAGAAAGCACATGGATGAAAGACTGGTGGATCTCCCTGCCACTGGGATAATGCGGCCCCAATCAGGATGGACCAGGGTTGGAGCCGAACAGAGAGCTTCTTTAAGAAGTTGGAAGGCTTTCGTGGCAAGATAATTCCAGGACAGAGACTTGGGCTGGTCCTTCAGAAGAGAGGTGAGTGGTGAACTGATGGAACTGTAGTTTTGGATGAACCAATGATAAAAGTTGGCAAAACCCAGGAAACATTGCAGTTCTTTAATAGTGGTGGGTTGAGGCCAACTGTGGATGGCGTCTACCTTCCTCTGGTCCATTTGCACTACCTTCCGGGTGATGATATATCCTAGGAAGTGGATGGTGTTGCTGTGGAACTCGCATTTCTCCAGTTTGAGATAGTGGTGGTATTTTCTCAGTTTCTGGAGGACCAGCACCACATGGTGGCGATGTTCGGCCAGGTCCCGGGAGTAGATGAGTATGTCGTCGATGTAGATGATGACGAAGTGATGGAGAAACTCCCCGAACACCTCTTTCATGAAGGCTTGGAATACGGAGGGTGAGTTAGACAGGCCATATGGCATAACAAGGTATTCGTAGTGTTTTGCAGGTGTTACGAAGGCAGTTTTCCACTCATCACCCTCACATATCCAAACGAGGTTATAGGCGATCCGCAGGTCCAGCTTTGTGAAGATGCGAGCTCCCCACAACTGTTCCAGGGAGGATAGAATCAGAGGAAGTGGATAGCGGAACTTGATTGTCTGGGCGTTCAGAGTGCGGTAGTCAATATATGGCCTCAAGCCTCCGTCCTTCTTACCAACGAAAAATAAGCTGGAAGCAGCAGGGGAAGTTGATGGACGAATTAATTTCTGCTTGAGTGCCTCCTTGATGTACTCCTCCATGGTCTTCTGCTCCGGGATAGACAAGGGGTAGATCTTAGAAATGTAGCCCCAGGCAGAAGGTCAATGGCGCAGTCCCATGGCCGATGAGGTAGTAACTCCATTGCCAACTGCTTACTGAACACATCTTGGAATGCCCGGTAGTCATGAGGGATCTCAATTGTTGTGGTTGACTCTGGACTCTCAATGGTAGTGGAACTGAGGACGACGTTCGTGTTAGACGAACAGGAGGAGATAGAGCAGCAGGTAGATCCAACGTGCATGCAGTGAGATGTTGAGAGATGCAAATCGATTTGGTGATGAAGCTTTCTAATCCACTTGTATCATCGTAGATAGTCATGTGGTGGCAAAGTTCCATATTCAAACCTCTACGGTATGCTGTAAGTAGCGCAGTCTCGTTCTAGCCACTTGTGGCCGCCAACGTACGAAACCTAAGGGCATAGTCACTCACAGAGGTTTTCTCTTGGTGAATAAGAAACAATTCATCATGCACAGACAGGGAAGAAGATGTAGGGCTGAATCACTCCTTAAAGTGATGGGTGAAAGTTGCCAGTGAAGCGGTTACGGGTCCATTGGATTCCCAAATCGACCGCGCCCACTGCAATGCACTTCCAAAGAGGAGTGAGATGATATAAGTGATCTTGGGGGGAACAGCTGGGATTGCATCTCAAAGTAGAGGGAACACTGTAGTAGGAACCCGCTGCAATCCACCTCCTCGTCAGAGAAGGTCGCTGGTGAGTGAGTGAGTGCAGGTGCGTGCAATCAGTATTCTGGTGAGCCTGAACAAGTGGGTGGAGCTGACGGGTCTGGTGTTTGACGATGGTGTTGCCTCCATGACAGTTATACCGTCACTGTGTTCTGTTTTCCCTGTACCGGGTTACCTGTGTTCCCTTTGCTTATTAGTTCCCATAGCTTCTAATTAATCACGCACCTTTTTCTGTTCAGTTTATTAGCTCTCCCTTGTATTTAAGACCATAGTTTCCTTAGTTCATAGTTCCATGTCACTTAGTGTTATGTGGTTGTGTTATTATGTTACTCCTTGTGACTCTCCTGTGTGATTTCCCTTTGGATTTTGTTATTAAAGACTGTTTGTTGATAACCATCTTTAATAATAAAGAAACATATTAAATATTAATATTTAAAATAACATTAAATATTAAAATATTAAATTATCATAATATTGATAACGCCATGCTTTAACTACAGCCACACTTTGTTACATGCGCTGGCTGGCAAGTATACAGATTTTTGTAAGGGTTTGTCTAAGAAATTGAAATTCAGTTTTATTTAGTGCCTGAAAATCCAAATGTGAGTTACAAGGCTGTTGTATATGAAATATTCTATTCTATTCATTACAACAGACTACAATTGTAATGACCACTAATCTAAGTAAACAGGAATCATTTTCTTAGATTAGTTTCGCTGCAGTCATGTTGAACTGATAGCAGCTCAAGCAATAGGTTTTCCAAATAGTCTGACATGTTCATTTGGGTATAGTTACTTACACCGGTCAGGTCTGCTGCAGGCATTTATCACAGAAGCATTCATATCACCGGATTAATTCCTCACAATTTGCCTGACATATATTTTTCCATTACCTGATATAGCCCTCTCAATGGCTCATTGGCACTTTGTACTTTTGTTTTCCCTCTAGAGGAAATAAGGCTTCAGTTCTTTTGCCCCTGTGGGTCCCTGTGGCCCTTTGGTCCTCCAAAACTACTGCTGTGGGATTCTATACCCTCCCAATGGTACCTGATGGATCGATCTAGCTCCTGCTGCCCTGCCTTTGGTTGGTTAAACTAGTGTGTGCCCTCTAGCTATTATGGCAATAGCTTCTTAATGAACCTCGCCCTGTAGGGGAAGGAGATTAATAGTATTGGCGATTGTTCATTGCATTAGCCTACTCTCACAGAGCTGATGCCATTCTTAAACTCAGAACATGCAGAAGAGTTTAAGGGGAGGTTGAGTGCTTGCATTCTAATTATCAGGACAAATGCACTGTTGCAGTCCAATGGTTTTATAGGGAAAGTTTCAGGCTATTAGTGCCCAGAGAGAGGGCTTCAGATAAGCAGTTTACACTAGAAGGTGTCATGGAGTGACACCCCACCTTAGATCAGCGCAACCCTATTCCTTTGATCAGGTTCACAATGGGAAAGGAAGGGCATCATAACGAACAGTGCTATCAGTGATGAGGCACAATGCACAGTGGCTTCATCGCAGGTCCAGGGTGGCTGCGGCCAGAGATTGTACAAAGCTCTCAGACCTGCAGCCCGGAGATGCATTGAACCCAATTTTCACAATCACCAAAACCTTTTTATGTTTTATAGATCTCAAGGCCTTGTAGCAGGCCCAGGTTTGTAGGGGTGCTAGAGGGTGCCAAGTACCCTAAAACAAAAGCAAGAACACCCTCAGTTGAAACTTTAATAATAGTATATTGATGAAACAGGCTTTGCAGATGTTCTAGTGAGTACAGTATTTGTGTTTGCGCTCTAGCGCCAAAGGTTCAATGAGTAGGCCTATAAATGGAACTTTGTGAGATCGTGTTAAACTAAGACATTGATGTAAATAAGGGATTTACTCTCAAAATTGCATTTACTGACATTGTTGCTTACTGTACATTGCTATTCTTGTTATGGTGGTGCTTATAGAAGTAACTGCACTTTACTAGAGCACCTGCACTAATTTCAGAAACACCCTCAGTGATTTGATTCTGAAACTGGGCCTGCCTTAGTTTTTCACTAATTCTATGAGATCACACATAATGAAGTTGTTGAATCTATAATTCGGCCTTGTCTTAAAAATTCCGGTACAAGCATATTCATTTTTTTATATAAAGCTGAAAATAAAGCTTTTTACCACTTTTTGTGAAAAAGTGCTCCTTCAAAGTAGGCTATATAAGTGGTGCTTTGCTTTCCTTTGTAAAGCACAGCATCCTGCCAGGTACATGGTGCTTATAAATGCTATCCAACTTGATATGTGACTTTCCACCAAACTAAAAGCATTAGCTACACTTTGACAGTGCAATGTCTGTATAGAATATGATATTTTAAACATTATAAAATATATAAATTATAAAACATTTGCAGCACTGCATCTATTGCATGATCTTAAAACCCAAAATGGTGTTGAATAGGCCACAGAAGCTGATTTTGTCAAATGTTTAATAAGATCTCTGCAGTTTTTGAGGTTATTTAGTGCAGACATACGAACTTATGCACAATCTAAAATGGGGATGTGAACTACTAATAGTGTCAGACCGTGTGAAGGCCTGAGTTAGGCACCAATCAGACAGAATGCGCTTCTCAGGTTTGAAAACTGCCTTTTTTGGGTTGACGTTTTTTAATTTAGAAAAGAGCAGTCCGCTGCATTTTTTTTAATGTTGCTAGGCAACCCCCGAATCAGCTGTCCTGTCAGTCTAATCAAAGCCACTAGATGACAAGCCTGCAACTATTAGCCACAAAAGCATAACGGCTAATGGTAACGCTGCGGCTGCCAGTACGCAGGAAAGGAGACCAGAGTCTGTTTTTTTTTTTAATGGAAGTCAATGGAGAAGAGTCTTCACTACACTGAATAAACCGCTTTTGTGAGGAAACAGCTTATCATTTAATCAATCGACTGCCTGTCTGCTAATCTTCAACATGTTTTACGCTAAACAATATGTTTGTTGGAAACGATATGTAGATTTTACTATGATAAAAAGGTTATTTTATAAGAGAAGGCAGGGAAGGGAATGTTGCGACAGGTAGGACTTGTTTACAGCATTACCATAGTATTTAATAGTAATATTAATATTTAATTGAGTGATATTGTATATTGTCTGAAGAAAGTAGAAAATACCAATGTTTTCTTTCTTTGGCTTTCAGGTTTTACTAGTTATGATAAGACTTGAATGGTAATTTTTAACTGCATGTATGCACATGACGCTGATATTATGCATTTTAATGAATAAAGAGAAAATGAATAATTTAATTATTGTGTTATATTGTATGTTGTTTAATGAAAATAAAAAAATTAAATATTCTTTCTATTGCTGCCAGGTTATTTGTGTGTTGTAATGATTTATGACTATGCTGTGTGCCTAATGATGATGATGATGATGATATAATGCTTTTTAATGAATGAAGGTAAAACAATAAATATAATGAATTGAATATGTATTAAATAACAGTTAAGTTTTTAGTGTATTCTTGAATAGAGATATAAAACCAAATATAGAACATTTAGTCACAAGACCAGCGCGCTAATCCACAAGAAACTGATTAACGTAAACTGTGACTGTCATACTTTGAACTTTGAACGGTGGGCACTGACATCACTGCCATTACACGATAGGCTAAGAGGTGCCGCACGTGATACAAGTTAGCCTTTACGCTTTCTCCAATGGTAAGAGATACAGACTCTCTCATCTCCCTATATTAAGACAATCTCTGGTCTAATCAAGGTAACCGTCACCACAACGGAAGGCCCGCCTCTCCATTCATTCGATTGGACAATGGAAAAAACGTTATGACGTTGGGCGCTTTTCTGCTCAGAGTTGATTTTTTTTTTCAACTTGAGACGCTTAGGTCTCGTTTACACTGTCAGTAAATTGCGACCCAATTCCGATTTTTTGCTCATATGTGACACAGATTGGATGTGTTCTATGACCGTGTAAACAGGAAAAAAACGCATGCATACGGATATTTCGAGATCGGTTTCAGGCCTCATTCATATGTGGAAATAAATCAGATATGTGCTAATGCGACTGTCATGTAAACAGGCAGATCGGATTTTCTGAGGCATTGCGTTCTGTACGTGATGACGGCTTGACAGAACTCGTTGACTATCAGGCACACCGAAAGTCTACAGGTGCGCCAATGTGCGATAGCCCGCACCTGTTGGAAGACACCAAAGATCTCGTCATTGAAACTCGATTTCTGCACACTAACGATGCTTTCATCATAACTAAAAGTGCAAATAAATAAGAGATTTGTTGACTATAATGGGAGTTTTGGCCAGAACTCCGTCAATGTTTGATTGACAGCTCGATTCAAAGGGAGCATTCTTTGATCGTTTTCTATATATCATTTAAGCAGTTTAAAAAACAACAATGTGAAGCTGAGTGTTTAGTCACTGGTTTGATTTACTGACACATAGACAAAGAACATCTGACTGTACATGAATCATTACATATCAGAAAGTACTGGTCCCAGATCAGGCATTAGAATTAACACGGTTACTTACAGTAACAGTTGTCGCAGTACTGTCGAGTCCATATTGTAAAAGTCTGTTTGCAAATTTACCAGATAATCCACAGTGAATTTACTACACTGGCATGCGCAATTCAGTGGGCAGGGCTACACATGTTGAAGTAGGTGTTGATCTTCTTCTGTGGAGGTGGTGTTTAGCTACACTATTACGTAATAAAGTATCATGGTGAATCATGGTGATGTTTGGTGAACTTCGCATGTATTGCAGAGCTAGCATCAAGCATATTTTGCGTTCATCCATATTGGCTAGTGTGTGGTGCAAGAGCCCCCTTTAAGCATGCGCAATGTTTCAGATGGTATGGCAAGTGTAAACACATGAATCGGATATGGGTCACAGTTGAAAGAACGTGTAAACGGACGGTAAAAAAAAAAAAAAAAATCGGATATAGGCAACAAATCAGAATTGGGCATCAAGACCTGCAGTGTAAACGAGGCCTTAGAGCGCTCCTACAAATACGCGAGGCGCCCGGGGCGCATAAATAGCGTGCAAAACGCTCACTGCCAATAGAAAACAATTTTAAAAAGGCGCCTCTCACTGCAAAAACACGTTCTGTCTTATCGGGGCCTAATGATGCTGAAAATTCAGCTGTGCCATAAAAGGAATAAAATACATTTTAAAATATGTTCAAATAAAAAACAGCTATTTAAATTGCACTAATATTTCCCAATATTACTGTTTTACTGTAATTTATATAAAATAAAATTATATGCAAAATTCAGCCATGGTGAGCATTCTTTCATAAACATTACAAAAAATCTTACCAACTACTAAGTGTGAGTGTGTATGTGTATACATAGGCATATACACATCAAGGTTAGAAGCCTCCTATATCAGTCCAGCAACAGATAAGAGTGTCTCATATTACTTTTATGGACAGGAGAGAAAGATAAGAATGATTATATCTAAACTGTTGTATCTAAGCATGATTTAAACTACTACAATATCAGACATAAAACAGCAGAGTGGGGAACCCTTCACAGTTTAATAAAAGACGTTCAAATCACAACCGCAATATTTGGCAAAATAATCACATATAATTTGTTTGATTGTGCAGCCCTTGCTCACTGTAAGTATAAGGTTTTGAGGTACGTTTTCAAATGTTTTCTTCTAAAATGTCTTAGTTATAATAATTATTATTATAATAATTATAATAATTCTTCTGGATTTCATCCTCCAAACGTAACATTTCAATATCATCATATTTGTATAATTTAGTTCTAAATAAAATCTTGGGAACACAAAAGGTAGGCAAATATACTGTAAGCTGCTTACCTCACTCATCACAAATTTCTCAGGCATCTCTCCACCTGTCAGGGATTACCAGACTCGGAGACAGAGAGTTAGTTCAACCCAAACAGGTATTTATTGAAACAGATGATAAACAATGTAGGCAGGCGAGTAATGGAGAAGTCTGTGATGAGTTGAGCAGATGAATATAGAATAAGAGTCTTTGATTCTTTACCAGGTTTCAGAGATATTGACTGTGACTGGAGTGTAAAGGAGTGGGAGAGCACACACCTCTTCAATGACAGTAGAGAGCGATTCGTTCATTTTGTGTTGACCGCGCATGCGCAACATGCCATCGGTTCTGTACAGGATCTTTTCTGTTTCTGCATTCAGCCTATGGAGCTGTGACTTGGTGAACGAATGACTTGAACCCAAAGACTCGAGAGGTGAACTAATCAATTCTGTTTCCGGGACTGCATGCATTGCATACAGGGTCCCAAATCAGACACTGATGACGGAACTAACGACTCGAACCCGCAGACACGAGAGGTGTACTAATCTTTCCAGGGAACAGAAGTGATTAAATGTGAAGTGACAAAAGAAAGAACGACTCGGATTCGGAGGTGAGGTGAACTAACAGACTGCATAGCCTGAAGACCCAGCTAAGCAATTCAATTATGTTTTATTAACAAAGTTTGGGAGGAACACGTTCAATTGATCTATCCAATTATCATGTCATTCTAACCAGCTGTCAGCAATCAGCAATCAACATGTTTACCCAATCAGCACAAGTGAAGGAACTCACCAATGTTCACTGAGAGTTTTTCAGCATCCCTCCACCACCCCGTCTTCCTCACACTCACCTGGCTACTTTCATAACCGTAGATACGAAGGGAGTACTCTGGGTTCGGGCCAAATACAGAGCTCAGAGGCCTCTCCTCGGACAGCACGCCAAATACGCATACTATTACGCATACTATTTACTATCTGATTATTTGTAAGTGTGAACTCGTGAATTAATCATTTCTTTCTCAAAGTTTGGCCTTGGCTGCATGTGATCAACGTTTGCGTAAGTACTAGATGTGTTGGGGAATTTAACATGTGACATTTGAATTATATTCTGCTAAAATGAACGAAATGACTTGAAAAAAGTTTTGTTCATTTTGCTGAACAAGATTCAAAGATCCAAGTCCGTAAAATGATCCGAACTTCCCACTACAAAAGAATAACCCATGACGTGATGTATAGGAGTATAACAAGTTTTGACCCCTTTCGTGGTTCAAACAAATAGGGCTGGGCAACAAACTCAAGCCCCGCTTCTCTTCTATCGAAATCCTCCGGCATTTCACTTTAAAAATTTTCGTTTTAGACTTCTAGTTCATGACCGGTGTTTTGTTTTGCTCTATCCTCTGTGCTTCCGTGTTTGTCAATGCGTCGTGCGTCAGGTCAAGGGTTACTCTTTTTCCGTAAATCGATGCATAAGGCAGTCTGCCGGAAGCTAGTTATTTTAGATTATAAAGGTTTAAATATGGATATTTTTCTCACACAAATGCATCTCTTCACTTCAGAAGGCCTTTATTAACACCCCAGAGCCGTGTGGAGCACTTTTATAATGGATAGATGCACTTTTATGGACTTCAAAACAGAAACAGCCATTCACTGCCACTATAAAGCTTGGAAGAGCCAGGACATTTTTTTAAATAGCTCCGACTGTATTTGTCTGAAAGAAGAATGTCATATACACCTAGGATGACTTGAGGGTGAGTAAATCATACATGGGCTAATTTTAATTTTTAGGTGAACTATCCCTTTAATATATGCTCATCATTGTTTTTTTTGTTTGTTTGTTTGTTTTTTGTTTTGTTTTGTTTTTTGCACCCCATCCACATCCTGAAATGGCCCTCATCAAATAACCTTTTTTGCTTTTATTCTCTATCATGTTTATATGTGTTTTCCATGTGTATTTACAATCAAATCATAACCCCAAGTACTTAAATACTGAGACTCGTTCTAATGGACATCCATACAGAAAAGTTTGATATATCAGAAATATTTTTACATGCAATTTGATTAAGTAAGAGATAACTTAAAACCCCATGTTATGGACCATCTTTCCACCTCTGTTATTGTTTTTTTTTTTTTTTTTTTTTTTTTATGAACTTCCATTATATATTCTATATTTATTCCTCTTTTCCATAACGTGCCATAATCAGCATGTAAAGCAGCTCCAGGTCCTAAATCTATTCCCTCAAAAATGTCATTTATCATAATGTTAAATAGTATTGGACTAATTATAATTCCCTGTGGTACTCCACACTCTGTGTTATATGAGTCTGACTTCATTTCTCACCTTAACCTTAAATGACCTATTAGTTAATAACTTCTGTATCCAGTTATACATCCTTCCTTTTAACATTAAAAGGAATTAAAAGATTAAAAACCCTTCTTTCCACACTGTATCATAAGCCTTTTTCGATATCAAAGAATACTGTTAGAGTTTCTTTTAGGACAAATGCCTTTGCTATGTCATTAATAAATTTCGTTCATTGTTGGCCTTCCCTTTCTAAAACCACATTGATATTGTCTAGTCATATTATGTTCCATATAAAATGAGAGTCTATATACTGTCATTTTTTCCCCATCAATTTACCTAGACTGGATGTTAGAGCTATCGGCCTATTGCTTTTATAGGGTTTGTTGGACATTTTCCAGGCTTTACAAATGGAAGTACAAGTGCTCTTTTCTAGTTTAAAGGGAATTTTTCTTTCTTTCCATATTCTATTAAATAACTTAAATATATTTTTAAATGTATATTTTTCAATTGGGATGTTTAAACATGATATAACATATTTGGTCTTCTCCTGATGCTGTATTCCTTATCCATGTTCAATGTGTATACTTGTGTAAATTAGCTTATCCTTATTTACATATTACAGACCATTTTCTATCACTGGGATGTTTGTAAATTGACCCTTGCCACCCATTTTCTTTAACATGTTCCATACTTCACTTAAACTAGTCTCTTTTCCAATCGTTGAGCAATATTTTCTCCAGTATTCAATTTTAGCTGTTTTAATTGTTCTATAACTTGCTCTTAAGTTCTGATATTCCAGTACATTTTTATTGTGCAATACACTGGAAAATGATCACTACCCATAGGGTTCTCTAGTGCATTCCATTTATATCTGTTTAATAGGGAGGCGGACACTAGCATCGGATTTAAGCTTGAATGATGGAAATGGCACAAGAATAGATATAAAAACTGGCGAGATCAGTTTTTAATATCTATTCTTGTGCCATTTCCATCATTCAAACATATTAATGTGCGATCTTCCATAAATTCTTCAACTATACACCATTTTGTGTCAATGTTTTCACTACCCCTATGCATGTTAAAATCCCACACCATATTTCTGGTCCAATAAATTTATTATTTTTGTCCAAAATATGTATTGATAAAGGCTTATATGGATTATACATATTGAAAATATATACTATACTTCCTTTTCCCTATACTTCCATGGCAATACATTCTATTTCCATTGACATTCTTTGTTTACTAAGGTTAAGGTAGGTTTAATAAATGTAATCACTTTACCCCCTCTACCATGTTTTCTATCTTTCCTAAAAATATTCTAACCTTTAATTATGATTTTTTTTTCCCCCCTTCCTGTTATCTACAGTTCAGACACTCTTGCTTAATGTAACGGGATGTAACGATTAACAACTCACGATGCGTTAAGTTTTTTTTTTTTTTAACAAAATGAGATTTAAGACAAATTATAAATGTTCTAAAGTGTCCTTTTATTATTTCCCAGACAAAATGCTGCACATTTCTTTGTATAATTGAAATATATTTTGTGTCAAATACAAATCCCCCAAAAAAAATCCATCCAAGGAGATCTTTGTCAGGATATACACACTGGATAAGGTTAGTGAAGATCCAAACACACACTTTATTTGGGAACACAGGGCAGAGAATAGGGGGAGTAGACGATGCACTTGTATCGCGGGGAGAGATGGCGGGAAGATTAAGTCTTTACGGTTGTCTTACAGATGAAGTATGGAGAAGGAGAAGCGGACACCTCAGCAGCCGGGATGAAAGTTAAGTAACGAAAGCCAAAAACCTGGGATGACGAAGGAGACAGGAACACACTTGCTCACTCTGCTTGCTTTGAGCCAGTGTGCACGCACCGTTAACGGCAACATCCGCGGTTGCCGTCGCCATGTTTGCTATTGTTTAATGGTAGCTACAACTTGCTCGCTGCTATCGTGTATGTAAAGGGAGGACACATTTACAGCTTCAGCACCCCCTCCTGATTAAAACGTGTATTTAAGAATACTGTTAGAGTTTCTTTTAGGACAAATGCCTTTGCTATGTCATTAATAAATTTCGTTCATTGTTGGCCTTCCCTTTCTAAAACCACATTGATATTGTCTAGTCATATTATGTTCCATATAAAATGAGAGTCTATATACTGTCATTTTTTCCCCATCAATTTACCTAGACTGGATGTTAGAGCTATCGGCCTATTGCTTTTATAGGGTTTGTTGGACATTTTCCAGGCTTTACACAGCTGCCTATATTCAGACGAAAATGCCTCCATCTTATTCAGAATCTACTTGCTGTACAAACTGCCACAGACTTCTACAAAAGATTTCATTTCTTGAAACAAAGCTACTTGCCGCCCTGCCAGAACACACAGGAACGATTCGTTGTGGACCCCCCCCAGCATACAGCCGGTGAGTCCTGTGAATCTAGTGCTCTTTAACAGGCTATACCGAGCATAGAGAAACAAGAAGTAACTAATTAAACTGAGCACACTAACCGATGGCATAACGAGACACAAAGGCATTCAAGACATCAGACTGTCACAAGTATCACACATTGCTGCACTAGCTTCCTCTACCCAAGATACAGCTTTGACCCGACTTGCCAACACAGGTATCCTACCACCCCCTGTTCATCTTGAGAACAGATCTGAAGCATTAATGAATGTAGGTGAAGAATCCCCAAACATGATCAGACATAGATTGTATCAGTCAGCTAATATTGCAGCTAACAGGTGCTCAAGGTCGAGGAGACAGCGTCATTCTGCTCTTGGCAAAGTCAAATTCAGCACTCTGATGTGGGTGACTCCATAATCAAAAACATTAGCAGCAGGGATACAACTACATGCTGTTTTCCTCAAGCAACAGTTTCTGATGTAAACAGGGAACTTCAGAACATTCTGAAGAAGCACAAGTCTGCAAAGTGGATTATTATTCATGTGGGGAAGAATGATATTCGGAAAGAGTAGTCTGAACTCCTTAAGAAGGATTTCAGTTAACTCTTTGAAACACTTGGAAGACTGAAAAATTCAGTCGTTCATCAGTGGACCCCTCCCAACAAGAGGAACACTCCCCACATCTTTTTTTAAAACTGTTTAACTGTTTAGAAGCAGATCTCTTAGAAGTGGTAAATGCCTCATTTCTTTCTGGGACTAAGTCCACTAAAAACGCAGTTGTTAAGTCCTCCTGAAAAAGATCAATCTGGATAACACCATACTGAACAACTATAAATCTTCCTGTCATAGGCAAGATAATCAAAAAAGTTGTTTTCAATAAGCTGGACAAATTCTTAAGCTTGAATGGATACTTGGACAATTTTTTTATCTGGTTTCTGAAAACAAAAGAAAGTCCCGCACACTATCAGTACTTGCAAAAGTATCAAAATTGCTTTATTTGCCGCAACGTTTGGCCCCATAACCTTCATCAGGCATATACAAACAAACTATTCAAAGGACAAAGTAGTGATTTTACTTTCATCCATCCAAGGACGCTAAGTAAGGTAGTGATTTTGTACTCACGTCACCGCTGACGTTGTGATTTTTGGATCACCCATCACTTAAGGTGTGGTTATGAGTACATCAGATGACCACCTTCCCCCTCTCTTAGTTTGGGACACTAGTCGAGGTCTTTTACCTTGGCTGTATGAGAACACTCCAAACAGGAGGCTGTCCAATCATTTAGAATGAATGTAAAGTGGGGAGAGTTGGTCAGCTGATTTGTCTGAAAGATTGGTGAGATTTCTAACCTGTAGAGCCTCTTCTGTATTATCAGCACAAGGAAGACACAATTGTAATAAAATAAATTTTATTAACAAAGATAAACAAGAATAACTAACACAACTACTAAATGAATACAATGAATGATAAAGGAATAAAGTGCATAAGATGCATAAAATACATGTGATTAAGTTGAGTGTGGCTATGGAAGAGTTGCGTTACCTTATGGAAAGATAAACTGTTGTTTCTCTGAAACTAAGGTGAAGAACCTTATTATGCATCAAACAAATAAACGAAAGGTCATTTGTTATTAACTAGCATCAGTTATATTAGCTCTAATGTAAATTAGAAAATCATATACTGATAATATACAACAATGCCAAGGTCTCTGGAAAGAGGTTTGGTTACGTGATATTTACGTTCCATGTGGTTGAGTAAGCAGTCCGATGACGATGACTTCTTCCACTGGTTGTGCTGGGAGACAATGCAGTGGGGAAAAAGCATAGATGGAGATCTGTGGGATTCTGATCTCCTGGAGCACCAAAGGGTCCTAAAATCTGGAACACGCAGATGAGGCCTTGAAATAGGTGCAGAAGGTCCTTAATCTGGAACACGCAGACGAAGGAACCTTGAAGTGAAGGTTTGCTCTCCTGAGTTTAACCTTGTTGCAAATGTCTCTGTGTGTCTTCTGCCTCTCTTGGCCAGACACTCAGGACTTGGTCAGTCCGCTTTTGTCTTTCTGGCATGGAGACTCGGGACATGCTGTAGTCTTCACTGTCTCGCTGGACTAAAACTCTGAACGTAGTGTTTGTTTATGTCTCTTTTCTCACAGGCTGAAGGCTCAGAACATGGTCGTATCTGTTGCTGCCTCACAAGCTGTAGACTTAGATCCTCGGATCTTTTGTTGTTGCTCTGGATTAACCAGAGGCTCAGAATGTTACGGTGTATCTGTTATGTCTCATCCTTGGTGGAGAGACTCAGAACTTGGTTGATCTGTCAGTCTCATCCTTGCCGGACAGACTCAGAACAAGGAGTGTCTGTTGAAAGGGTACCTTTATCCCTTTCCGACGAAGAGGAGATTGCAATTTGGCACTTCTCCATTCCAGTGCTGTGATTGGCTGCTGGCATCAGAGGGGGCACGCCGTGTGTCCCACCCTTCTTTCCCCTGTGGAACTCATTTGCATACTGTACACAGTTAGAAGTCAGAATACCCTTGGCAATATTCTAAACAAATAGACACCAAACATGATGGAAAAAGATCATGCGTTCATTCATTTGTTCATTAACAGTTGAATCTGTGTAAGATGTTGCATTACAAATAGCTGTCACTAAGAATACTTATTTCTCTGAATAAGTATGAAATGGATGTGTGTAGTTTTCATCAGTCTTAAGGTTTCTAAACATAGTTATGAATGGATTTGGATGGATTATTGTGGTCTTTCTTTGTTTCACCCACTACTGCTGAGGTCCTGAAGAATTTGTATGGCAGTCACAGACCAGGACATTAGGGATTAGTCTCTAGATGGGTGAAGGGCAGAAACTGCATGTGGACCAATGAGAACTCCTGTCCTTCCTGGGCTTGGTACCAGAGGTCTTATTCTGGCCTCTAAGAGGTGTCTGGCTAGCATCTTTATCTGATGGCGTTCGACAGTTTGTTTGTGTTAGTCCAACAAGATCCAATCAAAATGTAGCAAACCTTTGTCCACTGTTATGGGCAGAGAGGGGCCCGGCCATATACTAGGCCCTGGAATGTGCTGTCCACTACAACAATCACATTTAAAATCAACTCATGACCAATCACTGCGAAGATCCATCAATTATCAATCACAATCAGTAACTTAATACGTCGTTGTATCCTCATCATCATCATATAAGAGTTACATCAAGAATTTACTTATTACATAAATAAATAGAGAAAAAAAGAAAACAACAAATTGAAAACATCAAAAGAAAACTGTATCACTCTATAGCAGGTGGCTCTATGGCTCCTACGGCTTGTGAGCCACACCTGGCTCTTTGACAAAAATCATGTGGTTCACCAGGTCTCTCACCCTTTACCAACAAATGATTGATTAAAAAAAAAATAGACACATCAACAGAGATCGGCTCGGCTGCAGAAATTACAATTCCCTTGTTGTACAGCCTACCGAAGTTAATGAAAAGTTTGTGATAATAATATTCAAGTTGTACCGGCCAAAGTGCATGTTCAGTGCTGTTCGCGAGTGTCACGAGTCGCGACAGCAGTCAACTAACCACTTACGTTTCTATAGTAACCTACAGCTCCTGCACTGGGATTTAAGCAGCTGCAGCTTGTTTAAGGTAATGGTGAAAACCATTTTTAGAACAGCAGCAAAAATGTAAATGTAGACTATATAAACTTTATATTTTTATAAACTATATCCTTTTATTGAAACTGGTGTTTTGCTGTGCAAAGAGACATTTCGAAACATTTCACCCGCTGGTACTTTCGCTTTTGCCGCAGAGCAAATGTGTCGTATTTATGATAATCTGTGTGTGTTCTCTCTCTCTCGTTCCCTCTCTCTCTCTCTCTCTCTCTCACACACACACACACACACACACACACACACACACACACACACACGAGAAGAGGATTTGTGCTCATCAGTTGGTAACTCAACCTCACAGTGAAAACCCTGCACAATTAATTCCATATTGCAACTTATTTATTGTCTGCTGCATATTTGTTGGTTTTAGTTGTCTATGGACCTAATAATTACTACTGTTGAAATTTTATTGAAAAGCATGTTTTTTTAATAATAATATTATATTATTTTTTTACTGTGGCTCTTTTGGAAAAATGCATTAACCAAAAATAAAAAAAAATTGGCTCTTTGGTCAAAAAAGGTTCCTGACCCCTGCTCTATAGCATCACATTGAATAATGCTTCATCATACATGCCAAAATGTGATAAAGTCTGAGGTGTTACAACCCAAAATTTTATATAATATATATATATATATATATATACAGTGGGGAGAACAAGTATTTGATACACTGCAGATTTTGCAGGTTTTCCTACTTACAAAGCATGTAGAAGTCTGTAATTTTTATCATAGGTACACTTCAACTGTGAGAGACGGAATCTAAAACAAAAATCCAGAAAATCACATTGTATGATTTTTAAATAATTAATTTGCATTTTATTGCATGACATAAGTATTTGATCACCTACCAACCAGTAAGAATTCCGGCTCTCACAGACCTGTTAGTTTTTCTTTAAGAAGCCCTCCTGTTCTCCACTCATTACCTGAATTAACTGCACCTGTTTGAACTTGTTACCTGTATAAAAGACACATGTCCACACACTCAATCAAACAGACTCCAACCTCTCCACAATGGCCAAGACCAGAGAGCTGTGTAAGGACATCAGGGATAAATTTGTAGACCTGCACAAGGCTGGGATGGGCTACAGGACAATAGGCAAGCAGCTTGGTGAGAAGGCAACAATTGTTGGTGCAATTATTAGAAAATGGAAGAAGTTCAAGATGACCGTCAATCTCCCTCGGTCTGGGGCACCATGCAAGATCTCACCTCGTGGGGCATCAATGATCATGAGGAAGGTGAGGGATCAGCCCAGAACTACACGGCAGGACCTGGTCAATGACCTGAAGAGAGCTGGGACCACAGTCTCAAAGAAAACCATTAGTAACACACTACGCCGTCATGGATTAAAATCCTGCAGCGCACGCAAGGTCCCCCTGCTCAAGCCAGCGCATGTCAAGGCCCGTCTGAAGTTTGCCAATGACCATCTGGATGATCCAGAGGCTTTTTGGTCTAAACTCTGCCAATGACCATCTGGATGATCCAGAGGCTTTTTGGTCTAAACTCCACTCACTGTGTTTGGAGGAAGAAGAAGGATGAGTACAACCCCAAGAACACCATCCCAACCATGAAGCATGGAGGTGGAAACATCATTCTTTGGGGATGCTTTTCTGCAAAGGGGACAGGACGACTGCACCATATTGAGGGGAGGATGGATGGGGCCATGTATCGCGAGATCTTGGCCAACAACCTCCTTCCCTCAGTAAGAGCATTGAAGATGGGTCTTGGCTGGGTTTTCCAGCATGACAACGACCCGAAACACACAGCCAGGCCAACTAAGGAGTGGCTCCGTAAGAAGCATCTCAAGGTCCTGATAAAGATAATAAATTATATTCGCCTAATACAGATAGCTATCCAGTGTTAATACAGATCATCATCTTCCTAGCATTATTCCCGCTTTTTATTCCCTATTTGCAGGGTCTGCTTCACACACACATTTGATTTGGCACAGGTTTTACGCCAGATGCCCTTCCTGACACAACCCAGCTGAGAGTGCTGGGACACATTCATACACAATCCACCTAACTTGCATGTCTTTGGACTGTGGGGGAAACCCACACTGACACGGGGAGAACATGCAAACTTCACACAGAAAGTACTCCGCCAGAGCGTGAACCAGGGACCTTCTTGCTGTGAGGCAACAGTGCTACCCACTGAGCCACCGTGCTGCCCTTTTTGCCTAAATACAGATAAAGGAAAATAATCAGTGCTGGTTCTACTTGATCTCAGTGCTGCATTTGACACTGTTGATCACAACATACTTCTTGACAGGCTGGAAAACTGGGTCGGGCTTTCTGGGACAGCCCTCAAATGGTTCAGGTCATACTTAAAAGGGAGGGGTTATATGTGAAAATAGGTGACCATAAGTCTAAGTGGACATCCATGACATGCAGAGTCCCACAAGGCTCAATTCTTGCACCTCTCCTGTTCAACTTGTATATGGCCCCATGCACTGACCCAAATAATGAGAAAGAACCAAATTGCTTACCACAGCTATGCAGATGACACCCAGATCTGCTTATCGCCTAACGACTACAGGCCCATTAATTCCGTGTGCCAATGCATTGATGAAATTAAATAGTTGGATGTGCCAAAACTTTCTTCAGTTAAACAAAGACAAAACTGAAGTCACTGCATTAAACAAAGACGAAATTCTCAAGGTGAACGCATACATTGATAGGGGTCAAAAAAACAAAAAATCAAGTCAGCAATTTTGGTGTGATTTTGGAGTTGGACCTTAGTTTCAGTAGTCATGTCAAAGCAATAATTACATCAGCATACTATAATCTCAAAAATAATTTTTAATAATTTAAAGAATTAGATGTTTTGCTTCCAGTCAAGATTCAAAGGACACTTGTTCATGCTTTTATCACCAGCAGGGTGGACTGTTGTAATGGACTCCTCACTGGCTTTCCCAAAAATACCATTAGACAGCTTCTGCTCATATATAACGCTGCTGCCAGGATTCTGAGCAGAACCAGAAAATCAGAGCATATCACACCAGTCCTTAGGTCTTTATAATGGCTTCCAGTTACATTTAGAATTGATTTTAAAGTACTATTACTTGTTTAGAAATAACTCAAAGGCCTAGGACCTCAAAACATTGCAGATATGCTCATTGAATATAAACAGATCACTCAGATCATTAGCATCAAGTCAGTTAGAAATACCAAGGGTTCACTGAAAGCAAGGGGAGTCCGCTTTTAGCTATTATGCTACCTGTAGCTGGAACCAGCTTCCAGAAGAAATCAGATGTGCTCCAACAGTAACCACATTTAAATCCAGACTCAAAACACGAGTACTGTGCTACTGTATGTCAGAATGATTGCACTTTATCTTATCTATGTATATTTTTATTCTTTTTAAATCCATTTTATGTAAAGCACTTTGAATTATCATTGTGTATGAAATGTGCTATATAAATAAACTTGCCTTGCCTTTTAACCATGTTTCTTGTATACATATTATATCCGGCTTATTCATTCCATCAGTTATGTACTTCTTTAATTCTTGTCCATTATCAAAAATGCTTCTAATGTTCCATTGTAAAATGCTTAGTGATATATTCTATTCTACCCCATCTGAGATGCTTCTTCATTTATGGACTGTATCAGTAGATTATGAATACTTTCTTCTGACACATTCTTAATGTTTAGAAATTCTGCTGCTGTCTCTACTATAGTCTTCAATCTATCTGATCATCTCTTTTGGTTAGCAGTGATGTTGATAACCATGAAACTACCACTGTATTGTCAGACACTGCACATTTATGTGAACATTTTTTATTTTATTTTATTTTTAATTTTTTTGGTTCTTTGATGTTGTGTTCTTTTACTATATCTACTATATCTTTTCCTTGATGGTTCTTCTGCCATGTTATTTTGCTCCTTTTCTTTTGTTGCACTCTTTTATAGCTTCTGCATATGTAGTTTTATTTTCTGTCTTATCTTTGAATTTCTTGTGCCTGTTTTTGAACTCACAGCCTCTGTATGCTGCTCTGTGTTCTCCTCCGCAACTGCAGCATTTCCTAGTCGTTGCTTTACATTGTTCGCGCTCGTCTCCACATTTTACACATCTTTGTTTTCCTCTGCAGACTTCTGCTACATGTCCTATTCTTTGACATTTGTAACACCTTAAAGGAGATGGTATATATTCTCTTACTTGATAACGCATCATGCCCAGTAAAACCTGATTAGGAATTGCATCGCGAAATTGTATCATTACACTGAGACTGTCCTGTTTTATTGTCTCCATTTGATATCAGTCATTTAACATCTTGCACTATCCCTCCTTTCAAGTTAACTTTGATTTCTTCATTTGTGACTGAAATTGGAACCCCTGAAATTACTTTCGATCGCTTTTTCCCATCTCTTTTGACATTAATTTCCCTCTATTTATTGTTTTACATTTAATGATTCATTTACATTTTTTCTAGTTGTGTTTGACTGTTAGCTAGGCCTATCACAATCACTCTACCTCCTCTCAAATATTTAGCTTTTTTTTTTTACTACACCAAAACTCTTCTCTATAGCCTCCGACAGTTTTAATGAATGTAGGTGTCACCCTGCTTTTCCCTCGAACTCTAGTAACACTTTAAATTCCTTTTCATCTTTCTTTTGCTCACTTGAAATGTCTACTTCAGCCTTAGGCCTTTTCTGTAATCTTATGTCACTACTGTTCATTTTTGGTGACTGCCTGTTTAAACCTTTCCTCATTGTATTATATCTTACCTCTTGATATACCCTACCTCTTCTTCATCTACCCAATGCCATCTGAACTATCATCCATGTTTTATTTATCTGTCAGTGTCTAGCTTAATCTGGGTTCTGGGTTGAAACTAGCGATGTTACATATGACACTGAAGCTTCAAGCTCTGTGACAGAGTGCATATTGTTTTCAGAGAAACACGTGATCAACAAAAAATATCTTAATATCTTCCCGTATTTAGCTTAGTGCTGGGTGACAATATAGTTTACATTTTGCGAAAACACAAGCAATCAATGCAGATAAAGTTGGACATAATTATATATCTAGATATAATGGATATATTATATAATATATAATGGATATCTTCATATCCATTTTGCAACGATATCAACAAAGATGCCCAATCCTGTTCCTGGATATCTACCTACCTGCAGAGTTGTGTTTGATCAGGGTTGGAGATGAACTTTGCAAGAGGGTAGATCTCCAGGAACAGGATTGGGCACTCATCTCATCCAGTTCCATTATGTGGTTCATTAAACATTGTGTTTGAGTTGCTATTGTCTATCACAAAAGACAGAGGTTCAATTAGGGCAATTTAAGATATTTAGAAAGCCTAAGGCAAGCTATATTTGTGTGTGAGGGAATTTGTGATGGAATATTTTTTTCCCCTTAAGAATATTGCTCAGTGGAAAAACACATCAACGTGTAAATGAAGTACTAGTAATGAAAAAAGCTCATGATGGTCCTCAGATGAGTCATGCGCATTCAAACACGTGCCCCTTCAGATTTTTTATCCAAATGGTTTTGAATGCAGCTTACAAAAAAACTAAAAATAATATTTTTTACATTTGATAATTAACCCATTTAAGCATACAATCACACCGGTGTGATTAGAATGTTCAGTGCATCACGTGATCAACTGCTAAATTCAAATCTGCATTAGTGCTTTGGCTGGCGCTGAGCCAGAGACGGATGCGCTCAGCACTCATCATATATAACTGTTCAGTGTCAACTTTAAAATGTTTATTTTATTTTTCTGACATTTAAATACAGATAAGTACTAGCAAAAAATACATTTATAGTTTGTAAAATATACACAGATGTCTATGGAAGCGGCAATAATCCTTTCAAATATAATTTGACAACATGTTATTGATAGGTTATATTCTACACATTGCGTAGGTAGCCTAACTATGAAGTTTACTCTAATCTTAGAATATTGTAGGTACAAAATGAATAGTGCTCCAAAGTTGACGTCTTTTGGTGAATTTCTTAGTTTTTAAGCTAAAATATGTCACACAGCTATGCGATTTGTGCAGAACCATCGAGTTTTCATGTACAAATGGTTGGGAAATCCATCCAAAATTGTTTAAAATATAAATGTAAAATTACTTTTACTGATCGACCGAACTCAGTGTACACTAGGGAATGGAGGACATTAGGTTTGCAGGACTTCTGATTCACAAAATGCGCTGTACAACGCCGAGATAAGGTGCAGTTTGCCTTGCGGTGTCAGTGCTTATATGCTTTAAATTTGTTTGTTTCTATAAGCTACAAAATACGTGGAAGACTGAAACGAGTTAATAATCTATGTTCTCGTTTAGATAATTCAAAAGTATCATCGGATATGATGACATTGCAGTAATTATTACAGTGAAAGCTAAAATAAAGTTTGAGGGTGCCCCCTCAAGTGCATGACGCCCCTGATGGTCCTCATTATTTCCCTCCTATCTCTGCTTTTGGCCTGAGTGACTGACAGCTGGATCTTAAGCGTGAAAATAAGACATGCAGAGCTCATTTCCATAGTTACAAATCAATCTGACTTTGTGTTGCTCCACTCCTTCTCATGTGCACACACACTCAATGCTTTTATACCCTGTGGAACAATCAATACTCTGTGCAAATGCTGCAGTGTGTTCAGAAATGACATCATGCTGTGTCTCATTGTCTAAATATGTTCACATACCATTTTATACAAGTAGTTGGTCCATCTAATTTCATAAAATAATCCTCACATCTAACAAAACGCTCCTTTCCATTTCTCACAAGAGTACACGAGTAACACTGTTCAAGGCGGCACTGCGTCTTCTCATTCCAGTCATAAACACAAGCAGGTTGCTTTGTGTGAGCAGCTAATTAAGGCCATATTCTTCCTCTTTACTTTGTGAAGGGGAGCCAATCAGCGCAATTGGCAATTAACACAGAGAAAAAAAGTTATCTGTAAACAGAGACTCTAATTCATTATGTTCTGAAATAGCAATTAAGTCTCAAACACAATGAGCCCAGACCAGAGTGCTGCAGTAAGTCATCTAATGGTGTTTATTTGAAGGGATTGTAACCCCATGTTCAACGCAACACTTATTTAACTACTTTCCTGACAGTATTCAATTCATTTCAATGTACCAAAACAATGAGAATATGACGGGGGAGGGATAGAGAAAGAATGAATGATAGAAAGATGAGAGAGAAAAGAGAGAAGTGTAATACCTCATAAAAGCTTTCCCACCTCCTGCAGTCAATGACGCATTTGAAATGCAGGTTGATCTGCAGTGCTTTGGAGTCTGACAGTTAAGTCTTGGCATCTCTGATGGAGGAGAGAGTTTCCTGCAAATACTCTGTTATCTTCCGAGGGATTTAAAGGAACACCAGCATTTACCTTTGTAAAATTTAAAATGGTAATTCTTCTTATTATTGGTGCTAATTAATCTTTTTTTATACGCTTTCTTTAGGACTCTTTGGCATATGAAAATTATATATATATGAAAATTAAACTTAATAAGTGTAACAGCTAATTCACATAAGTACTATCTCAGCTCTCAGGTTTCAAAGTTCTACACACATTCATTCAGGTTTCACTTGAGGTATCATTTAATAACTTCTGGCCTGTTAGCGCCCCCTGTTGTTTACAATTTAAACTTCTCTCACAGCAGTCCAGTATTTCTTAGCATTCTGAAAGTTGGTCCTCGAAAAGGCAGAATTGAAGAGAATAAATATCATCTTTGATTACAGATTAAAAAAGAATGCATATAAAAGATTCACGTCCAATTACAAAAATCTAATCCAAAATCTTACATGATTTGAAAGCATTTTGTAAGGCATTTGCTGGAGTTACTGAAGGAGAGAATTATAGCATTGGATTCTGACAGACCAAATACAGTCATTCAAAACCACTTGTATCTGGTCAAAACATCACTTCCAAGAGACAGAAATTGCAAGAGATAAACGAGAAAAGAGAAATAGTCTATATAATGCCAGTCAACCGCCAAAACCAAAAGATGCTCCAAACACACCATTGCTTTTGTGTCAGTCTGAAGTATTTCTGTCATCTCATGCCAGGAAAAGAAAAAAAAAGAACCTTTCAACTACTGGCTAAATGCAATCTTCATAAGCAAACTTCAAACTGCTGTAATACAGTATAGCAATAGTAAGATGTCTGTGGTTTCATGTGCTGATTCTGATCTTATTGTGGGTGTTATAGAGGTCATGTGCTCTGAATGTACATCATGAATGCCACTGAAGTAACTACATAAATATACTACATTGGAAACCAGCAGTATGTGAATCACCAAAGTATACAAAGTTGGCATAGATTTAAATTAAAAAAATGAATCAATGCAACAAGACATTTAGCTTCCGTTAGGGTATTCGGCAAAGGTCAAAATAAATGACAAGCGCTGTGATAATATACCACAATTACAGATATTCCTATCTAGCCAGGATTCAATTTCTCTGAGGATATCTAAGTTAACTGAACAAAAGTAGGTAATTTGCTCCATAAATTTGATCAAGATATGCAAGAAAAACAGAGAAATGTTTGGTTCAGATGGGATTAAAATCAAAGAGTGCATCTGTAAAGCACAAATTTACCTGACCATATTTCGAGAACAAGCACTTTAAGGTTTAAAATAAGAAGAAAGACGTTCTGTTGGACAGAGCAGAAATGCCATGATGGCAAATGCTGAAAACTTGACATTTCGTGATCTGTCTAGTCATTCCATAAGGTTAGAGCCACTTCTTTGGTATTGGCCTTTCAAGAGTAAAAAATAGAAAATAAGCATTTATGTAAGGCTTTATATTTGCCAGTAGCTAGCTGATTGTCATAAGGTCATATATCACTGTCTGCCGCCCCTTTCACTCGATCACTTAAAGTACAATTATGTTGGCATAGAAATGTGCCCACGAACAATAACAAAGAATTTCAAACACTGAAGTCAGAATTCTAAAGGAATTTTAGGTGCCATTAGACACCTCTTGTGTCAGTGTACTTTTGTGTCCATTCCTTTTTCCTTTTTTAAACGAGAAATAAAATATGGAAGATGCGGTTTCTTCTTTTTTTATTTTAACACTGATTAATAGAATTAGTAGATACAAGCTAATTTTCCTTATACAAGATTATTATTTTATTAAAAAATAATATAAATGATATACAACTTGTTTTTTAATATGTAAATATGCTAAATTTGATTCTAAAAGTGACCTCTAGTGGCTTTTCTTCTGGCATCAATGGAATGACTTGCATCAAAATGCCTAAAAACATGACATTGATTAATTTACATTCTAATTTGTTAAATAATTTATAAATTATTTATATTTCAACCTAAACATAACCATTTCTAAACCTTAACCTCTTGTTTAGCGCTCCAACACACGCTTTTGCCACAGAGACCTTTTATGTCCTATAAATGTGTCGTATGATAATCCGCGCAGATTTCAGTTGACGATACTGTTTGAAGTTATTAATAACAAAACATGAATGAAAGAGAAAGAGTGGGATGTGCTTTATATTGAAATGAAATATTAAAATCGCGATAAGCTGCGAAAGATAACTGAATTCACTACTGACAGGCAGGGCTCGATTTGAGGAGGGATGCGGGGGGATGGCATCCCCCTTGTTGAAAAAATGACAAAAAGCATCCCCACTGTAAAACCACCATCCCCCCTTACCATCCCCTTTAGATTAATAATGTTGTTTATAAAGACTTATTATGCATGTGAAATATTAAAATTCTCTACGTATGATAGTTTACGAAATATAAATAACGGTGATTAGCCAATCAGAACTCAATATTGTAATTAGCTGCGCACAAGCTCAAATTATGCAAGTTCATTTTTCGCACTGTTCAAAATGGCCAAGAGAACAGTTCAAGCGCAACTTTTGAATTTCTTTAAAAAGAGGAGAACCGAAGATATGACATTTCTTTGATCAGTGTTTAAAGACATTCCCCAGACATAACATTATGTATATGTGTGTGTGTGTGTGTGTGTGTGTGTGTGTGTGCGTGTATATGTGTGTGTTTATTTTCGTCTTTACCATCCATTGTTAGAGCTTTGGAGCGCTGAAAAAGTTAAAGTAAAAAAAAAAAAGTCATTTTAATCATATATTAAAGCAATAAGCCTCGAGATGCCATGGTTTACAGTGTATTTAAAACAGGTAGCCTAGGCTGGACGCGGAGCGGAAAACCCCCTATTGTTCTAACTGTAAACCACGGCTTCACAGGGCTTATTGCTTTTACTAACGGTTATTCCATAAAAATATTTATTTTATTGAAATTAAATAAACACAGCAACAAAAATGTAATGATATTGATAAAAATTGCTTGCCTCGGAGCCGATCATCTCCTTGGCAGCAAAGACACCAAGACATGCATCATGGCTCATCTTCGGGAGACCTGAGTTCGAGACCCGAGTCCGACTCTGGGGCCTTTTCCGATCCTATATATTACAGTTTTTCTCGATTGCGAACACTAGTGAGGTCAATTCAAAACACTGTAACAAAAACCTCTTATTGGGATTCAGGAATTATTTACAGTCTTTCAGTATACAACAATGTAAAAATGCACAAGGTTTTCTGTGAGGGTTGTGTTAAACTGTCTGAAAACAAAACAGGGTTTACAAGCTGTCTAAATATGTTCAACATGGTCCATTTCTGTATAATTTCACGAGTTCACACTTACATATAATTTAGAGGGAGTAAAGTTTTAATGCGTATTTGGCATGCTGTCCGGGGGGGAAGGGTCCGAGCTCGGAATTTGGCCCGAACCCAGAGTACTCCCCCTGTGTATGTAAGTGGTTAGAACTAGAAGTGTGGAGAAGGGGTGGTGGAGGAAAATTCGTCAAGAGGGATCAAACTGTTTATGCTTGGGAACGGGGAATTGTGCAGGGCTGACAGATCGATTATGTTTTTTACCCGAGAATTTTCTTGTAGCCACTCCAATGGGGCTGATACAAAAAAAGTTAAATGGGGGATTGTCGAACAATCATCGATCATGAAGCCTGACTCAACTTTTTTTTTGATCAGGTTGTTTACGACTTCAGGTTCTATGAGGGCGGATTGAAGATTATTACAGATGGTGTTTTGGGAGAGCAGGCATTCTACGCCGGGTTTAAAGCCGTTTTTGAAGCCTGACAGCAGATAATTAGTCAAATTGGCGTCCGGGTGATGAGCTAGTTCATAGTACAGGGGCGAAATATTTACGGGAGTCGATAAGTAATTTTTTTTATTCACAGATTTGTACACTGGACATACAATACGGGCATGGGCGCCTCCACAGAAACTACAAATGTGTATAAACCGGCAGCGCTGTCTGGAACATTTACCAGAATTAAAATGTTTGCAGGGCTGCCTGCTTTCTTCGAAAGAGGAGACTCTCCTTTCTAAATCCTGGTTTGCGCTGGCGGTTGCTGAACGTGGCACGTAACTGGTGGATCTAGCTGTGCTTGTTTCTGGGCAGGGTAGAGAGGAAGGGTTAACCTGCGGGCATGATGTAGTTGAGTGCGTCACTGACCTTCAGACCGCGCAAGAAATGATTTTACAGCCTAAAAACACCCTGCTGTGGAGATCTGGATTGAGTGCGCCCCAGTATGTGCACTGGTTCCACTGTGCGACTCGCTGTGCGTTCAATTTTGGCTGAAAAAAGTTTATGGTACATGTAGAAGTGCCTTCCCCCCAGGACAGCGTGAGCTCGGCTATGATTGCTAGATAATCATTCAGTTCGCGCCACCTGTGGGAGAAAGCTGAACAGATGATTTCGGTAAAACGAGAAAAAGTAATTGAAAACACGGTAAATGAAAGAACGCGGGATGAATGTGTGTTTGTGTTTTTTAGGGTAATGGAGAAATCCTCACAGTCTATTTGGCGGTCTGGTTTGGCTGCGGGGAGCAGAGAGAGAAGAGAAGAAAGGTCTACATCCGCACCTGAGAGGATCTGTGCACGGATGTTTTGAGACACTGGAGGTGGTTCCATGGCGACGACGTTGGACGGAACAAGCATTGGTGTTGCTGTGAAGAGAGAATGTTGTGATTTAGGTTGCATGAGAGAGCTGGGAAGGGTAGGACTATAAACCGGGGCTGCGAATGTCGGCGGCAGCCTCACGCTTGGATTACCCTCTGTGGCTTGGAAAGGAAAATTAGTTGGAGGATAGAAATGAAAGGAAGGTTGATAGTATGAAGTGTGGGCTTGTGCTGCAAGCGGAGGCGGGCTCGCGCTTGTTTGAGCTACTGGAGCTGCAGGCCACTGGAAATGGGCAGGGTTAGAACCTTTTGGGTAAAACTGTTGAAATGATTGGGCCTGTGCTCCTAGCGGAGGCAGCCTCGTGCTAGTGTCTGCAATGGGAGCTGGAGGCCACTGAAAAGAAAAAGGGTTATAAACAGTGGGAGTATAGAACTGAGAGGCTGGAGGAAGGCCGCTGGGCCCGGCTGCATACGGCGCTGCGGCAGCAGAAGCCGTGGTGAAGGGCTGAGCCGCGTCGGGAGGTGGGAGTGGACCTGCCACGGTGGAATCTGGGGCGCGGCCCAGGCTCGCTGAAGGCCTGTTGCTGCGGCTCAATGGGCAAAGCAAGCCGGATCTTGTGCGGGAGGACGACGGTGGTGTCTGGAGAGGCGAATTTTGGGCCCTGCGGGCTTTGCTCTGCCTGTAGGCCGTCTTGGGAGCTGGTGTGGACTTTGGAGAGAGGTTGGCTGATTGTAAGGTAACGTAAAGATCATATAGTTCCGCTCATACAGGCTGGGGAGGAAGATGGGGGCGGCGAAGACTGGCCTCAACGTCTTGGCGAGCACAAGGTTGTTCGGGCAGGTGTGCGGCCGCACAAAGAAGCCTGGGGCTCGGGTGCGATGTCAGGCGTAGAAGGAATGGTCCTGGGGGCGCGGATCCCTGGGGATGTTTGTTTCATCGTCGGATGAAGAGCTTTGGAGTTGCGACATGATAGCAAAACGGCGAACCAAGATGCTGATAAACTGTCAACAAACGGAGGTAAGACTGCTGAATATATATACCTCTTATCGTTGATTGGCTGAGCGCTCTCCACTCGTGTTAATTATCTGAACGTGCTCCTCCCGAACTTTGTTAATAAAACATCATAAAGAGTATAAACTATATATAATTACGTTTTAGTAAGATATAAGTCAACATTTGATCCGCTCTAAAGTTTTTTTATTTTTATTTGTATCATTAGATATTTGAGTAAACTGAAACCCAGTACTTATGTTTAAAAGTGTCATTCTGCAATTTCTCTAAAAAAACATCCTGTCGTCACTGCCGTGCAATGAATTCTGGGGTAGGATAGGCCGCGAAGGATCCATCTGTTGTATCATTAATTTGAATTCATATCATTCACAGGAAATGAGGGATGCATTTGGAGGCCGCATTTGAAGAAGCCTTCGAATTGGAACAGCCTTCATTGTGCCGCGGTGACACAATCTGCCTTTCGAATGAGCCCTTCGAAGGATGCAGCCTCTGTATTGGGACACAGCAAATATTTGGATTGCAGTTTTCTGATTAAATTATTTTCAATTTAACAGATAAAATACCCTAACTGTAAAATAAATGAATACATAAATCATTTAAATAAATTAAATATGTGATTGGATAAAATTGGATATAAGTACAAAAATAGATACACTCTAAAAAATGCTGGGTTAAAACATCCATTTCTGGGTTATTTGGCAACCCAGTGCTAGGTAAATATTGGACAGAATATTGGGTTATTTTTACCCAGCATGTTGGGTTTTATACATTAACACATTTGCTGGGTTGTTTTTAGAAAGTGCTGGATCAGTCAATTTGATCTTGAAGGTTTAAATAATAAAAATGCACTCTTGTGCACTCTTCCACACACCTTGTGCCATCTTGTCTGTCAGACTAGTTTCAACCCGTCAAACGCATAGCGCAACCACAGCCACGACGCTAGTGCACTAGATCAACAGCGCTCCTATTATAGTCAGTGGAGCGCACGGCAGCTTAGGACATTGATGTTGCGTCGTGTTTCAGCCCTGGTCACATATTTGTTTGGCGGGAGGTAAAACTTCCTGGTGGCGCTGGCGCGTCGTTCGGCTAGCATTCCCAGCAGACGTTAGCTGTGACTTACATGTAAACAAAAAAGGTAAAATTTGAGACTATAGACATTTTCCTCTTTGTACAGTAATAATTTGATAGGAATACAATATAATACAAACCTTATTTTCATAACACAAAATGACCGTTGACAAATGTATCCAGTTTTAACCGGTTTGGCACAGACTACCCAACATTGGATTACATTGACCCACCGCTGGGTAGGTATGTGATGACCCAGCAGCTGAGTTACAGAAAATCTACCCAGCATTGGGTAAAAATATTAAAAATAAGCCAATAAAATGACCCAGCAGGCTGAACCCAGCATTTGGGTTAAAATAAATAACCCAGCATTTTTCAGAGTGACCCAGCACATGGGTAAAAATGTTAAAAAATAACCCAATAAAATGACCCAGCAGGCTGAACCCAGCATTTGGGTTAAAAAAAATAACACAGTATTTTTTAGAATGTAGAAATACAGCTGAAAATGCTAGTGTCTGATCACAATATTAACAGCCTGTGAGATGAAGGGGCAGGGGCAATTCTAGGATTTCAATATTAGGGGGGCTCAGCCCCCAATGAGGGTATGATTTAAAAAAAAAAATATGTGGGTAAAATATCTTTTAAATAGTTTTTTTTTTTTTTAACACATGTAATGTTTTAAACACTTTTGTTTTTTTAACTACATTTGTGCAGTAAAATTAACTTTAAAGATCTACATTTATCATTTTTATTCATGGAGATAACATGGAAAATGTGTCATGATTTATTGGAGGATTTCACTTTTAACATGACAATGACACGAAATTACCAATATAACCAGTAGATGGCTGCAGAGGACCACTCATTAGCTCATTTGCCATTTCCACTTCCTTTTATGGTTATTTTCGTGTGTTTTGCTTTTGGGTTTATTATAAAATTAATATTATAACACATCTTAGCAATTTTGCACTGAAGATTGAAGTATAGCAAGAGTAGGAAAAGTCATAAAGTCTTATGCCATTTAGATGAAAGGAATTTCATAAATAAATAAGCCCAGATTTTAACAAAACAAAACCACCATTGCACATCCCTGAGCAACAGCAGTTTTGATACTGAATGAATCAGTGGTTTGGAAGTCATTTGAATGAATCATTGATGACTCAGTGATGACTCATTCATTAAGACAGTAGCTGCTAAATTGCATACTTACAGAGTAGCTACTTAATTTCAATAAGTACTTACTTAGCGAGCGCTAAAAGAGTACGTACTTTATAGCCTGAATGCATGTAGTATAAATGTAGTATAAATCCGCCATGTTGACGTTATCATGTGACCTACGATGTAATAACAAGCATAACAACTTAAAAGGTATGAGCTACAGGTGCATTAACACCTGATTGCATCAGTAACTTGACAACCCTACCTAGTACGGTTTTCCTCAGTGTTTGCAATGTTTGAAATGTCTGCACAAAGGAGATGTTGGACAGCTGCTCGAAGATCTCGCCTTTGGAGAAGAATGTTGATTTTATTCTCGAAAAATGTACACTTATGCACAATAATAATGATAAATGCTGACCAACACTTAATTATATTACATATTTTCTTTTATTATATTTACATATTTTATTAAAACAAGCAAAATGTCATTTAATTTTATTGTCATATGACATAGATATGCATGAATACACACTAGACAAATGTGAATACATTAATTTTCAGTCAAGCAATGAATTAATGCATGAATTAATTGAAATTATTATATTTTATTTACTGACAACAATAGGAAACATGAATAAAAATGAGTAAATGAATGAATAAAAGTAACATTACAATAAATAAATACATATACTGTACAAGTCAACAACACATAAAACAAAGCTTTATTCAAATGTATTGTTCTAACAAACTATCACACATTTACAAGCAGTGAACCCCACATCCTGCTGCCATCTCAACACAGAGGAGCTGTGAGTAAAGTGACATGTATCTGATGCAATAAAGCCACTCCCCCGTATCTCTCGCTCCAAATTAAAGCAGTTTATAGTGAAAAAAACAAGACAAAATTGCTCATCTTTTGCTGCTAATTATTTATTATATTTATATTATAAGAATTATAATTACTTTTAATTAATATAATATATTCATATAATTATTACATTAATTGAGAAGTAATATTAAACTTTGCTTTTAAATTAATATAAATATAATACACGCAAATATATAATGCTTTTAAACACCGTGTATTCATTTGAGCTCTTTGTGAACCTATAATTATTAGGCATATTTCTTTCATTCATATCATGCATTGATATAGTCAGATATTTTACTTCAGCTGCCTTCTCAAACTTTCGCTGTAGCAGCATGGTTTGTTCCTGCATTGGAACACACGTTTAATTTCATGATAATTTTCAAAAAGATCTCTATCTTCAGAAGAGAAGTCAAGTCAAGTCAAGTCACCTTTATTTATATAGCGCTTTACAATGCTGATTGTATCAAAGCAGCTTCACAGTGTTAACAGGAAAATAATGCAATAGAATTTGATTTCAGCTGTACAGCCGCTCTGGAGAAAACAGTGATGTCATCCAGCTAATTTCAGTTATCATATAGTGTCAATGCGGGCAGATCAGTAATATAATTGAAATTTTAGCGTCCCCAACTGAGCAAGCCAAAAGATAAAGGCGACGGTGGCAAGGAACCAAAACTCCTAAAGTGGCCAGAATGGAGAAAAAAACCTTGGGAGAAAGCAGACATTTCAGGGATGCGTTGGTCATGTCTAGGCGCAGGTCCACCATCTGATCTGGATACGGCCCGGATCCGGCTGACTGCAGTAAACCTCGGGATAAACAGAGAGACTAACATTAGCGTAGATGCCATTCTTCTTATGATGTAACGAGTACATCAGGTGTTATGGGAAGTGTTCCCGGTTCCGGCTGACCTAGTTAATGCAGCCTAAAACAATCATTTAACTGATTTGAATAATATAAATTAAAAATGTTTTATGTGTATGCCATAGTAAAGAGATGTGTTTTTAGTCTAGATTTAAACTGACAGAGTGTGTCTGCTTCCCGAACAATGCTAAGAAGACTGTTCCAGAGTTTAGGTGCTAAATAGGAAAAGGATCGACCGCCTGCAGTTGATTTTGATATTCTAGGTATTATCAACTGGCCAGAATTTTGAGACCGTAATAGACGTGATGGAGTGTAATGCGTTAAGAGCTCGCTCAAGTACTGGGGAGCTAAACCATTTAGTGCTTTGTAAGTAATTAGCAAGATTTTAAAATGTATGCTATGTTTAATAGGGAGCCAATGCAGTGTTGACAGAACCGGGTTAATATGGTCATACTTCCTGATTCTAGTTAGAACTCTAGCTGCTGCGTTTTGGACAAGCTGCAGTTTATTTATTAAGCGAGCAGGGCAACCACCCAGTAGAGCATTACAATAATCTAGCCTTGAGGTCATGAACGCATGAACTAACTGTTCAGCATTTTGCATTGAAAGCATGTGCCGTAATTTAGATATATTTTTAAGATGGTAGAATGCAGTTTTACAGATGCTAGAAATGGGGCTTTCAAATGAGAGATTGGTATCAAAGAGCACACCCAGGTTCCTAACTGATGACGAGGACTTGACAGAGCAGCCATCGAGTGTTAGACAGTATTCTAGGTTACTACTTGTGGAGTTTTTTTGTCCAATGATTAAAAATTCATTTTTTTCTGAATTAAGTTGCAGGAAATTACTAGTCATCCAATTTTTTATATCAGCTATGCATTCCGTTAATCTTGTGAACTGGTAAGTTTCGTCAGGGCATGAAGAAATATAGAGCTGAGTATCGTCAGCATAACAATGAAAACTAACGCCATGCTTCCTAATAATATCTCCCAGTGGTAGCATGTACAGGGTGAAAAGCAACGGTCCTAGCACTGAGCCCTGCAGTACTCCATACTGAACTTCATTTACTGCTACAAACTGATAACAGTCAGATAAGTATGATTTAAACCATGCCAATGAAATTCCACTAATGCCAACATAATTTTCGAGTCTATTCAAAAGAATGTTGTGGTCGATAGTATCGAATGCAGCGCTAAGATCGAGTAACACTAACAGAGAGATACAACCACGATCGGATGATAAGAGTAAATCATTTGTAACTCTAATGAGAGCAGTCTCAGTACTATTATACGGTCTAAATCCTGACTGGAAATCCTCACAGATACCATTTCTTTCTAAAAAGGAGCATAATTGTGAGGACACTGCCTTTTCTAGTATTTTTGACAGAAAGGGTAGATTTGAGATTGGCCTGTAATTGACTAATTCTGTAGGATCAAGTTGCGTTTTTTTAATAAGTGGTTTAATAATAGCCAACTTAAAAGTTTTCGGTACATATCCTAATGTCAAGGATGAATTAATGATATTAAGAAGAGGATCTATGACCTCTGGAAGCATCTCTTTTAGCAGTTTAGTCAGTATAGGGTCGAGCATACATGTTGTTGATTTTGATGATTTAACGAGTTTAGCCAATTCTTCTTCTCCTATAGCAGTGAATGAATGTAATTTTTCCTCAGTGACACTACAATGCACTGTCTGATGTGATACTGTAGTAGACAGCTGCATGGTTATAATTTTTTTCCTAATATTATCAATCTTACAAGTAAAGAAGTTCATAAAGTCATTACTGCTGTGCTGTTTACAAACATCAGAAGTTGAAGCTTTATCTTTGGTTAATTTAGCCACTGTATCGAATAAATACCTAGGGTTGTGTTTGTTTTCTTCTAAGAAAGTCAAGAAATAAGCAGATCTAGCAGTTTTTAGGGCCTTTCTGTATGCAATCATGCTCTTTTTCCACGAAATGCGAAAAACTTCCAGTTTTGTTTTCTTCCAGCTGCGCTCCATTTTTCTGGCTGCTGTTTTAAGGGCCCGAGTGTGCTCGTTGTACCACGGCGTTGGACTATTTTCTTTAATCTTCTTTAATCTGCAACTGTGTCTAAAGTGCTGGAAAAGAGAGAGTCAATAGTTTCTGTTGCAACATCGTTTAAGTTTAAGACATTAAATTCGTAAGCACATAACACAAGAACACTTATCTTTAAATACAAACAAAACTTTATTGATTACTCTAACACGTAAAACTAATATCTAACACAGATACACACACACACACACATTCACACGCGTTGCAGAAAGGAGGAAAGTGGGAAAAGAATGAGTTTTAAGAGCGAGAAATGATGAAGTCCCAAGTTTCTAGCAATATATGCATTTAACATGACCTGAATGAACCACCAATCATTAACTTAACCCTCCTATCGTTGCTTAGGAGGGGTTATTCAATTTGATATCAATGCACCAGTTCAGTTTAGAATCTGGAGGTTACTTGCGTTTGTAGCTCGTATCGTCTTTGAATGGGGAATTCCCTTTTCGGTCCTGGCTGGAGAGGGGTTTCCCTGGTTCGGTGATTCGCTGACGGTCTTGCCTGTCTTTGATGGACGTCTTGGGAAGCCAATCACGTGGCGTGTTGGCGGCTGGATGAAAAGTCTTGTGGGTGTTTTGAAGTCGAAGCACGCTCTGCTGTAGGTTCGTTGAGAGAAACTTTGCGGCGAAACTTAACTTAGAACACAAGACTCAACGGAAAAAAAATAAACTTAAGTAAAAGAAAGGAAAGTGAGAGGAGAGTTTTAGATGGCTTGAACGAAATTAACCCATGTTCTCAGATCTTGGTCTGCCACGATTGTCTGATCGTCTATCTCTCCTTTAGACTGACTTGAACATTCTAGAACTTCTTGAACTGATTTCAACTGAATTCTTTGTTCGTGTTCTGAGATTATAAAACTCAAAAATCTGCCCATCCTCCTAGATGGATTCTAACCAATCAGGGATCATCTTGGTTCAGGGTTGACTGTGTTCCCACCCCCCCATAAATGATCTGTTATCTCTTGTCTCCTAACTTCCCGCTCTTAAGCAGAGTACTATTAGACATGATTTCTTATTATAAGAACACGATACGTTCTAGACAAAATTCAATCAAACCATCTTTTGAAATCCTTTCAAACAAACAAAAAGATACCAAGAAAGGTACACTTTCAACCACTCGTTCGATACTTATACAATTACATGAATTGGGAGTGATATATATGCATAATGGTCACGTGTATTGGTTATAGGACATGATATAGAATTATGCAGTAGAAGGCTGTTTGAATGCAAGTTCGACAATCAACGATTTTGTGATTTGATGCAGTTTGTATGTGACAACAGTTTCTGTGGATTTTTCCAGTGGATTGTAACCGTGTCAGTGAGAATTCATCCAAAGGTCATTGAAACAACAGAGATCTGGTTTGTTTCTTTGTCTTGTGATCAAACAACTTCGTTGTTATCTTTGGGGTGGCTCAAAGTTTGTCAGGCTGTAAAGTACTTAGCTGAGGATTTTGTGGCTTGACGCAGACTGACCGGCGTCCACTTCTTTTAAGGCCATAAATTGTTGATTTGTTGAGCTGAGTTTTGTGTGGAATTATGCCCGAACGAATCTGTTCAGTTCCCCTGCGCGCACTGAATCGTTTCTCATTAGGAGTCATAACAGGAAATGTAAGAACATCAAGAGCTTTGGATGAAGTGTCCTTGGACCTAATGTTACAGTCAATTGAAAGCAAATCTGCAAATGCATCCTATTGTTTGCCAGCGATGAACATCTTTATTGGTTGAACATCTGTGTATGCTGTTTGTGAACGAGCTACCTTTGATTTCAATTAATTCAGGTAATACATTTTACAACTAAACATATTATTACGCCACGATACCACTACTACAAAGTATGACATTACCATTAATATTTGGACATATACCTCAATTTATAGATGGATGAACACCCTCCTTCCCGCAGTAATTTGTGAGTATTTCACAGTGGCAGCGATCTGTTCGTCCTGAAAATTAATGTCTTTGCTTAGACGCAGTTAAAGGGATAGTTCACCCAAAAATGAAAATTACCCCATAATTTACTCACCCTCAAGCCATCCTAGGTGTATATGACATTCTTCTTTCAAACAAATACAATCGGAGTTATATTAAAAAATGTCCTGGCTAATCCAAGCATTATAATGGCAGTGAATGGCAGCCCAAAATTTGAAGCTCAAAATTGTGCATCCATTCATTATAAAAGTAAACCATACGGCTCCGGGGGGTGAATAAAGGCCTTCTGAAGCGAATCGATAGGTTTTTGTAAGAAAAATATCCATATTTAACACGTTATAAAGTAAAATATCTAGCTTTCAGCAGACCATCTTCCGTATTCTACTTACGAAAAAAGCTTTTACTACTGTTCAAATAACACAAATAAGAGTCGGGACAAGAATGTTCTTCTTTTGGTTTATTGCGCAATATGAATTACCAAACTCTATGAACACAGGTCTTTTGGACAATGAACTAGCCAACCAAAAACGAACCCAGAGTTAATCACTAGAGTGGCCAAACAGTGCTTATTCCTGAGTTTACATACAACCCAAAACACTAAAGTTCCCTTTATGTGCCTTTGAACACAAAACTCTGCAGGTTCACTTTTCGACATTTTCTAATAATCCAAAATGTTAATATTATACAAAGCAAAGCCTGTGCAATGATTTTTGGGCTACAGATACCAGAAATAATGCTTGTCTCTTCTGTGTTTGTTGCAAAGATATCTAATTATGATAATAATAACAATTTAAATTCAATATCTATCTAAATATTAACATGTTATTGTATTGTTGTTATATAGGCTATGTATGATACGAAGCAACTAGCTACTTGAGTAGTTTTTTTATTGGATACTTTTTTACTCTTACTCAAGTAACTATTCAGATTAGTACTTTTACTTTTACTTTGAGTAAATATTTTTTATAAGTACTTTTACTTGAGTACAGTTTTTGGATACTTTACCCACCTCTGAATATTGGAAGACAAATGAAGCTTATGCGGCATGTTTATCTGAATATTGGAATCCGAATGAAGCTTATGCGGCATGTTTATTGCTTGGAAGTTCGGTTTAGCTCCATGTAGGCCTATGTTATTTATCTATAACATGTCAGGCGCGAGTCGGTGGGCGGGGCTACAGAATTAGGCGTTCTTCTTCTTCGGTTAAGGCAGCGTTTCACTGCACTCTGATGTCACAGGGAAGAACATTCGCAGATTGATCGTTTGCTGAGCCAGCTGTCAATAAAAGCTTTTCTTTGACTAACAAGGAAGTTTTCAGCTCTGAAACTTACAGGATATTATTATATTACCATGACCTTTTATATATTCATGACCCCTTTAAATGTGTATTCTGTTCAGAATGCATGTAGCATTTATCGAGGCGAATATGGTCTATATTGTCTATGTATAAGACTTTATCAATTTTCTTCGGGACATTTCTTTCGAAGATGAAATTCAATCATGGTGTCCTCAGTGGCTGGGATGCAGGGAGTCTATGGAGACTCATATGTTTGTTGGTACATTGAACAACAGAACATTTGTAATGTTTTTTGGTACAGACATTGTAAATCTCTAACTGATACAGTGAGTAAACAGAAATCAAGCATAGCGTCAGTTATGGCAGGTCACGTTAGTCAAGCTCGCATCAACTGACTGTCAGCTGATCACGTCTACCTATAGGAGTACGATGTCTATCACAGCATACATATATAAGCTCCTTCAGTACTATCCGCAGCTATCGTGTTTCTCCAGAGCTCATTTACCCTCCTCCATCCCCAGCTCCTCCTCTCGTCCAATCAGGATTTGGTATTCTGATTCCCCTTGAATCAGACTAAATTCCCGAATAATTTTGTACATTAAATATTGACATTAATGATATCTGCAACACATTATGTTGGTTCTGTTCTGTTTACCCTAAGGGGGTTATCGCTGCTCTCCCTGCTCTTATCCATGCTAGGCTGCATGTTTTTGGTTGTGAGGGAAAGATAACCTTGTTCAGCTTCCCAAATAACCAAGCGTTAAGGAAACAGTGCATGCAGTTTGTTTTTATGGAGCAGCAACGGAGTTGTGCAAGTGTGTTTGTTTGTTTGTTCCCGGTCAAGAGTCGAAACCGCAGGCAGTGAGTGAAACTGCATCAAATGTCTGTGTTTTGTTGGCAATCGGCATGTAAGTGCATATGATGTAAACAACACGAACGTATAGTGAATCGAAAGTTATCCAGGGATAATTCCATGGTGTATTATGTGTGTGTGTGTGTGTGTGTGACTCTTTGATGTATTGTGTGTGTGTGTGTGTGTGTGTGTGTGTGTGTGTGTGCGTGACTCTTTAGCTCCACCCACTGCAGCGGCTGTTTTCGGAAAGAATCGGTACAGCGTATCTGTGTTTTATAAATATGATAAAACTAAAGACTCTACGGAGATATGAAGGATGCAATACTGATATGTACTCAAGATTAACATGAGATTGGCAGAAACTGTGTGTGTTATGTACCCTTTAACGTTAATTTAAAGAGCCCCTATTATGGATTTTTGAAAATTACCTTTCATATAGTGTGTAACATAGCTCTAGGTGAATGAAAACATCCTGCAAAGTTTTAAATCTGAAAGTGCACCATATATAATGTTATTTTCTCTCAAAAGTAAGAGTCGACTCTGAGTCAAAAAAAAAAAGAATTTTCAAACGAATCTTAACCTGTTTCGTTGTGACGTCACGGAGAAACATTAGCATATTGCCCGCCCATTTATTGCGCGCGCAGACACCAGGGAAAACTTGAACCACCTCAAACACTGCAGCTGATTCCTGTGGATACTGGATACTGGATACATCATGTCGAGAAGACGCTGTGCTCTACAATTTGAATGTAAAGCCAGGTTTTTTTTCACTGCCCAAGGACGAGCATGTGAAGAATCAGTGGTTAAAGTTCATCTTTACAACGATACCACAGCAGTATAGCCCGAACCTTGTGCTGTGTTCCCGCCATTTTACTGACGACTGCTTCTTCAACCTAAATGCGTTCAACGATGGATTCGTAAGCCGGTTGTTATTGAAGGATGGGTCAGTATTGTAAGCATGATTAATAATTGTTGCTGTTATGTTCTCTGTATCATGCACAATACGTATTTAATACGTATTGTGTGTGTTGTGTACACTCTGCGCAGCTTGTAGGTCTCCCCGGCTAACCAGCTAACAGCAATATGTGTTTGCTCGCAATTGTCTAGAAGTGTGTCAAATGTTTGTCGTTGTTATTACTTGGAGTTATGGTAAAGAATAGAGCAACTGCAGTGCTTTATCAATACGTTTCTGCGTTGGGCTAACGCATGACTGGGTGTTTACTACCGAGCTGTGGGCTAGGTTCGCTAACATAAACATAAAACAACTTATTTCCTCTCTGAGTCTTTATTTTTAGAACAGAGCGGAGCACTATCATTATTATAAAACAATGTAAGTGATGCAAGCACTGTATACTGTACTCCGTGTTAACCAGCAGAAGTATTTTGTCTGTAAACACCGCTAGTAACATGCTACTGTGACACAGGCTTTGTTCTCTGCTCTATGTTGAACTCTGGCTCGAATTTGTAAGGCAAAATTGATGCCATGTCTGTTCATACACTGTATAAAAATGTCAACACTTGACAAGCCGTAATCCAGTAATGGCGTTCCTTTTCCGTCATACGCTGCACACAGTATACCAATCACAACTGACTGGGTCATCTGACCAATCACAGCAGATTAGCGTCACGCAAAGGAGGGGTTTGGAAAAATGAATCGTTGAGTGAATCCTTTGGGAGTCGTTGAGCAAATAAGGTAAAAATAAATGCATATTATAAGACAATAGCCCTATTCGGACGGTAATTGTTTCTCATGTGGACGTCCGTAAAAATAAATTTGCATGCCACCTCATTGATAAAACTTGTGCATTCGGTGGAGGAGCGAGTTTTGTGATCCTGCGCACCTGGGAACACGCTGATCACGTGGTCAATAACATGATTGTATGCTGTAAATAAAATGTCATATGCTTGGTATAAGAATAAATGCATGTTTAATTTAATAATAGGAAAACAATATCCTAATTATTATTTAATTATTTAAATCTGTTTAAAAATAGGAAGATATATAGACGCACATTATAGTTAACATGGTTTTCTGTCTTGTATTTTATTTCAAAATAAAGGATGTCATTTTATTCCACATGGAAATGAGCGGAAATAAGTTAATACAGCCTCTTATTTACATGAGGTAAACATAATGCTGCTTGGTTATTTTAACATATATAATTGCTGCCGTAATAACGGCCCATTTCAAATGTTTACGTGCTTTTCTTCTTTTTATTTTTTGAGCGGTGATGAAATATATTGCTCTTGTAAATATTTGCCAGCATTTCAGTAATAAAAGTCTAGATCTTTAAAATGCATCCACATTACAGCGAAGCGCAACCATACGGTGCTCCGCATTGATCAAAAAGGATATAAACAGTCAATTTTGAAGCAATCTCTTTTTGAAAACTCAGATGGCAAATAAATTCACACACGACCTTGGTATTTGTCTAAAAACAGTATGTAATTCGGCCGGGGATTTTTACGCGGGTGGTGGGAGAAAAACACTGACATTCTGGATTCGGACAGCAATAAAATCACAGACTAGCCCATGTAAATGATGAAAATACCTTACGACCCCACAAGAAACAATTGTTGGGGACTCCCAAAACAAAAATAGGAACCTTTCAAATGCCATAATAGGGGCACATCAATGTTTATGCTTAAAAAAGTGCATATAGCTGCTAATTTTATGTTTGTTGATTTTCAAATATAAAACTTGTTCAAATGTTTTCAGTGTGTGTACCAGTTCTTTTTCAACATTTTCATCTCATTTTAACAAAACCGCACTGTAAAAAACTCACTGTAAAAATACAGTACAATGTACCGTAATAATCTGAAGGAATTTTCCGTATTTGTGTTTTACAGGTCTTTACCCGTATTTTAAATTACGCATTGCATTGTGGGAACAAGAACTGGTCGGTGCGAAAAAAGTGAGACGCAAGCGCCATTACACACGCAGATGATCTCGGCCAAAGTTTCTTTTTAAAGTCGGATTTCGGATTTGTGGAAGCAGTTCTAACACTTCTGTGGTAAAAAGTGAGAATTATATTTTGTTAAATGTCAAATACGCTGTTTACATAACGTTAGTTGTCATCTGGCTTGTTTGGCAAATGAACGCGTGAACCGTCGAGTTTATCATTATATGCATATCATCACACATTGAAAGATTTAGTTCATACTCGTGGATGTTCCCTGATTGTATACGTGTTATAGTGTCGTCACTTGTAAATGTTTATTAACTTTTATTTGTCGGTGATGCGGCTTATTTCGTGCTGAGCGTATCGTTTCAAGCATCCAGGTGTAGTAACGTTAAGCAGTTGTGGCAAAGTGCCGTAACGTTAGGCCTATATTGTGTTTAGAGCAGTTTAATGCCTTTATACAAAAGCTACCAGAGGAATTGTCAAGAAAAGGAAAGGCCATTTTCAGACTTGTTTGATTTGAAAGGGAGATACAACGTGAAGTGAAGATACTGTACTTGAAGATCCAGTACAACGGATTTCTAGCATTGCGAAAGGAAACCTCCATCACCTTTTCTGTCAGATGAGGTATGTTTAGACTTTTTATTGTCTTGTTTTAAACACACAGGCATGTATAACTTCTGCCTGTAGTTATTCTTTACCAGATCCCTCATTAGTTTAATTCATAGTGTTTCTTTTCTGTTGACAGGACTTAACTGCTGCTGTACTGTGTACTTCCCCTGCATTCTCATTATGGGTTTGTATTTTGTTATATTAACAGTTTTTATTAATCATTATGAGTGTTAAATGTCGACATGTTGATAGAAAAAGATGGTTGCTGAATACCCCTTCAAAGATTTTTATGCTTAATGTTATATGGACAGTAGAAAAACAAATTGTGTAGGGAAGATTTAAACACCTATGTTTGGAGCGGTTTTCTGAAGTGATCATGTAATGTTTTTCATTTTGTAATATCTTATTTGTTTAAGGTGAGGGCATTCAAGATTGCTGTCATTAAAGAAGTTATTAGTAACCACATCTCCTTCCCCATTGTGGCAGTGAGCTACAAAATACCCGAAGAAGATGGCACTTAACCTGGAATTCATACAAAGGTAAGCAACACGTTTTTTATGAAATTGTGTATAGATCATTTTGTTGTGTTGCTGTTTATTTAGTTGAAAATAGTGAAACCACATAAGATGTAGTTGAAGTGACAAGCTAACATGTCATGCAAATGGAGTCCATTAGAAACACAAAGTTATATACAATGTTTGAATTGGAAAGTATTGGGGATCAATTGATAATTTAATGAACTTAAAATACTGTATGATTGATATGGTTTTACACCTCAGCTTGGTCTGCATTTTACTCTGTAGTTCAGTTTCATTCATTTAATTTCTTGTGTAAATAAAAACAATATATGTTTCTTTAAATAAGTTTGCTGTGCTGAAATCCTGAATGAGGGTTAAGGCTGTGATGAAGGAAACCAAATGGCTACACATTCCTCCAAGACTGCTGAAGTTCCTGTATGAACAACTTTGAAAATCCATGTAAAATTTTAGCTTTTGTCAAATCGCATAATGGAACTTTAAAGGGATAGTTCACCCAAAAATGAAAATTATCCCATAATTTACTCACCCTCAAGCCATCCTAGGTGTATATGACATTCTTCTTTCAGACGAATACAATCAGAAACTGACATCCAAAATACAATCACAATTCAGACGAGTTAAATTAAAAATGTCCTGGCTCTTCGACGCATTATAATGGCAGTGAATGGCTACGTCCGACATCGTCGTCACGCCAGTTACACTTTCTTCGTAAGTTGAATACAGAAGGCGGTCCGCCGGAAGCTAGATATTTTACTTTGTAACGTGTTAAATATGGATATTTTTCTTACACAAACCCATCAATTCACTTCAGAAGGCCTTTATTAACCCCCCGGAGCTGTGTGGATTACTCTTATAATGGATGGATGTGCTTTTTTGGGCTTTAAATTTTGGGCTGTCATTCACTGCCATTATAAAGCTTGGAAGAGCCAGGATATTTTTTAAAATAACTCTGATTGTATTCGTCTGAAATGTCATATACACCTAGGATACACCGCTTCAGGGTGAGTAAATCATGGGCTAATTTTCATTTTTGGGTGAACTATCCCTTTAACTGAACTGAACTGAGTTTTTTTTTCTTTTTACCCAATTAGTTCACCCAAAAATAAAAATTCTGTCATTAATTACTCACCCTTATGATGTTCCAAACCTGTAAGAATTTTGAAACACGAATGAAGATCTTTTTAATGAAATCTGAGAGCTTTCTTTCCCTCTCTTAGCCTACGCAACTACCACTTTCAAGTTCCAGAAAAGTAGTATAGACATCATAAAAGTAACACCATGTCCTAACCAAATGCGATAAGATTCTAGTAACAAGCAGTTTTTCTGTCCACACCAAACGCGATGTGACCACGTGATGCGATAGTCAATCAATAACCACAGCCAATCAGAAGAACTTGTGGGCTGGCTCTCTTTGCAAGCGCACAGCAGACAATGAAATGGTGTAATATATTTATGATTATGTACGTATCCATTTAAACATTTAGAGTACATAAAATGAATGTTGTTGACGTAGTAAATACAGTCCAGCGCTTCCGAGTTACGTCAGAGCTACGCCAGCATGCCGGCTTACCATTGGCTGATGCTGTTCACGTGAGCACCACGACGCATGCGTGATGCTGACGCAGGAGCTGACCAACGTCAACAGTCGTTATTTTTGTTTTTTGAGCACAAAAAGTATTCTCGTCTCTTCATAAAATTAAGGTTGAACCACTGGGGTCACATGGACTATTTTAACAATGTTTTTCCTACCTTTCTGGACCTTGAAAGTGTTAATTAAATTGCTGTCTATGGTGGGGTCAGAGAGCTCTTGGATTTCATCAAAAATATCTTCATTTGTGTTCTGAAGATGAAAGATGGTCTTACGGGTTTGGAACGACGTGAGGAATTAATGACTGAATTTTAATTTTTGGGTGAACTAACCATTTTCCTATTGTGTTCTCTTAGGGTAAGGACACACCAAACTGACGGCAAAGAACTAGCGCTGATGAAAGCCGACTGTGTTGGGGCAAAAAAGCTGCGCTTGTACACTCTGAACGGACTACAGCTGACTGTCAACTTGCAAACGCGTTCTGCGCCTGTGTGTAAGGAGACAGCTGTCTATTGCTTCATAGATATTCGTCTATATTCGTCATTCAGAAAGGCTGCAGATACACAAACCATAAACAAAGTAGCGCCTGCTTACCGTTTTGAATAACAATCATGCTGATCACTTTCTTTATTCCACTTCGCTCATGCTAATATTAAAATATTCACACTCAGGTAACATGATGTAAAATTAGAACACCCTTCTGTCTGTACTGTCTTGACTTATTTGCTCACTGGAACATTTCACTCTACTATTGACTATATGTCTTTAGCAATTGTTAATGATACAAGCAGCAACCCTGTCTTTGCATTCTGTTTGTTTGCTGCTTTCTTTTTTTATTGTATTGCATTTGAAAATGAAATAAAATGAAAAAAATATATACTTTACCCATTGAATACATTTAAGAATGTTTACATAATATAAAAATAAACCATTTTCAATGAGTATATATTGTTCTTGATTTATTTGCTACCAAGCATATGCTATAATTTTATAGAAATTTCTGCATACGGAATGTCTGTGAAAGTACAGTAAATGTACTGTAAATTTACAGAATTTTCCATTTTAGAGTTGAAGGAAATGTCCGTAACTATAACGGAAAATATACTGGTAATTTTCTACCAGTACATTATCCGTTTTTTTTACGGAATTTTTTTTTTACAGTGCGTGATAATATTGATAATCGTGATAATTTTGGTCACTATAATTGTGATATGAAATTTTTTCATACCGTTCCATCTCTAGCCCAGACCCTTTAGAGCAGAGCTACCATCCACATCTAACAAATACACCATAACAGGAGCAATGGGAAGGAGCATAAGCTTACTTAATACCTACAGTATACCTGGAGAAGGCGACAGAAAAGAAATACAACTATCATAGATAGTCATATCAAAAATCTGTCCAGCTCTACTTCTGAATATATTACTAGGGAGCCAAACACACAGTGCCGGCTCCACCTGACTTCAGCCATCCATATTTTAATTTAAAATCAATCTTCTGTACCCTGGAGGGGGAGGGAGGAGACTTTTATTTTCCACTAAAAAAACAGCATTATTACGCCCCAACACCCTCATTAGAGGGGAAGGGAGGAGATTATATTATTAATATAATTTTTTTTTTTTTAAAAACCTCTTGTACCCCAGCACCTTCGTCAGAGGGGGAGGGAGGCAATTACTTTCCTCTAAAACAAGACGTTTTCACTCTCCTCTAAAAACAACATACTGTACCCCATACCCTCCTGGGAGCAGTTTTTTATTCTCTCCCAAAAACGGAACAATTGTACCCCAACACTCCTCATAGGGGGAGGGAGGAGCAATACAGGATGGCAGAATGGAACAACAAGAAGAAAATAATGAAAAGGGGGCAAAGGGGCTCCCCTCTCCAGGAACTTGTTCCCGGCGAGGAATACATTTAGGGAATGGGCTGCCTGCCTGGTAGCACGAAGAGATAAATCTGTGATTATACGCAGTTCAGAGACTGCCTCGGGATAATATTGGTGGAGTATGCAAAGCTCCACGAGTCTGACCCGCCGCTGCATACGCTCTGCCCACCAACCTTGATGTCATCTGACATGGCGAGAGGGCAAAACGGGAGCCTTCATCGATGAGGATGTCCCCGCACTAAAATACTCTCCAGCCCCTCTACATTCGAATAAGTCGAAGCTGAATGGGCCACACAAGTGGAATATGGGGTAGTGGACAGCACATTCCAGGGCCCAGTTTATGGCCGGGCCCCTCTCTGTCCATAACAGTGGACAAAGGTTTGCTACATTTTGATTGGATCTTGGTGGACTAACACAAACAAACTGTCCAACGCCATCAGATAAATATGCTAGGACAACAGCCAGACACCTCTTAGAGGCCAAGAAGAAGACCTCTGGTACCAAGCCCAGGAAGGACAGGACTTCTCATTGGTCCACATGCAGTTTCTGCCCTTCACCCATCTAGAGACTAATCCCTAATGTCCTGGTCTGTGACTGCCATAAAAATTCCTCAGGACCTCAGCAGTAGTGGGTGAAACAAAGAAAGAGCACAATGATCCATCCAAATTCATTCATAACTATGTTTGGAAACCTTAAGACTGATGAAAACTACACACATCCATTTCATACTTATTCAGAGAAATAAGTATTCCCAGTGACAGCTATTTGTAATGCAACATCTTACACAGATTCAGCTGTTAATGAACAAATGAATGAACGCATGACAGTTCTTTTTCCATCATGTTTGGTGTCTCTTTGTTTAGAATATTGCTAAGGGTATTCTGATGGTGGTTTGGAAAGTGAGAAATACATTGGTAAACTTTAAAGACACTTTAAAGACTTCTAACTGTGTACAGTATGCAAATGAGTTCCACAGGGAAAAGAAGGGTGGGCCACACTGTGTGCCCCCTCTGATGCCAGCAGCCAATCACAACACTGGAATGGAGAAGCGCCAAATTGCAATCTCCTCCTTGTCGGAAAGGGATAAAGGTACCCTTTCAACAGACACTCCTTGTTCTGAGTCTGTCCGGCAAGGATGAGACTGTGACAAATCAACCAAGTTCTCAGTCTGTCCTGCAAGGATGAGACTGAAACAGATCACTAAGTTCTGAGTCTCCCCTCGATAGAGACAAACAGTTCACCATGTTCTGAGTCTGTCCTGCAAGGATGAGACTGAAACAGATCACCAAGTTCTGAGTCTCCCCTCGAGAGAGACAAACAGTTCACCAAGTTCTGAGTCTGTCCACCAAGGATGAGACATAACAGATACATCGTAACATTCTGAGCCTCTGGTTAATCCAGAGCAACAACAAAAGATCCGAGGATCTAAGTCTACAGCTTGTGAGGCAGCAACAGATACGACCATGTTCTGAGCCTTCAGCCTGTGAAGAAAGAGACATTAACAAACACTACGTTTAGAGTTTTAGTCCAGTGAGACAGTGACGACTACAGCAGGTCCCGAGTCTCCATGCCAGAGAGACCAAAGCGGATTGACCAAGTTCTGAGTGTCTGGCCCAGAGAGGCAGAAGACACAGAGACATTTGCAACAAGGTTAAGCTCAGGAGAGCAAACCTTCACTTCAAGGTTCCTTCGTCTGCGTGTTCCAGATTAAGGACCTTCTGTACCTACTTCAGGGCCTCAAATGCGTGTTCCAGATTTTAGGACCCTTTGGTACTCCAGGAGATCAGCATCCCACAGATCTTCGTGTTCAAGGCTGTTGAAACGGATTCCAGCTTTTTCCCCACTGCATTGTCTCCCAGCACAACCAGTGGAAAAAGTCATCGCCATCGGACTGCTTACTCAACCACGTGGAACGTAAATATCACTTAACCAAACCTCTTTCCAGAGACCTTGGCATTGTTGTATATTATCAGTATATGATTTTCTAATTTACATTAGAGCTAATATAACTGATGCTAGTTAATAACAAATGACCTTTCGTTTATTTGTTTGATGCATAATAAGGTTCTTCACCTTAGTTTCAGAGAAACAACAGTTTATCTTTCCATAAGGTAACGCAACTCTTCCATAGCCACACTCAACTTAATCACATGTATTTTATGCATCTTATGCACTTTATTCCTTTATCATTCATTGTATTCATTTAGTAGTTGTGTTAGTTATTCTTGTTTATCTTTGTTAATAAAAATTAATTTTATTACAGTTGTGTCTTCCTTATAATGATAATACAGAAGAGGCTCCACAAGTTAGAAATTTCACCAATCTTTCAGATAAATCAGCTGACCAACTCTCCCCACTTTACATTCATTCTAAATGATTGGACAGACTCCTGTTTGGAGTGTTCTCATACAGCCAAGGTAAAAGAGAGCCAAGGTCCCAAACTAAGAGAGGGGGAAGGTGGTCATCTGATGTACTCATAACCACACCTTAAGTGACGTGTGATCCAAAAATCAGAACGTCAGCAGTGACATGAGTACCAATCACTACCTTACTTAGCGTCCTTGGATGGACGAAAGTAAAATCACTACAATGGATTCCACTCATATGGATTCCACTGTGTAACAAATTAGCTCAAAGGGGAAATACTAATAATTAATCATAACTCGTTATAATTAATTATGAATATTTGGATCAGTTAACCGAATTAACTTAATGTAACTAAATTAATATTACAACCAAATAATCTGTTCGTCCAGCGAACATTCAGCACTGATTGTCTATCAACTCTTCAAAAAGGATATTTTCTGTGACCACAGAAAAATAACTCGTTAAAGTGACAATTTATTTAGAAGCAGACCAGAACCAACTCGTACGAATGTTCACAAGAGTTTAACTAAAACACGAACACATAACTACTCTACACAAACACATACACAAGAGCACACATACATGGGGTAGAATGGAAAGTGAAAGTGACTGTGAGGAATGAAGCTATGAAAAAGAGTCTAACACCTGTGAAAACCATCAGATATGACAACAAGCTCCTTTGATTGAACAAAGGGGTTTGCAGCTTTAACTAACTACACAGCGATTTTGTATATCGTACAATACTTGCATTTGCCTGACCTGTTGAAGACCGTCCGCATACAGTCGCAGGAGAAAGTCTTGATAGTTCGGTCCGATGGTGTTGCAGTTGCAATCGATTCCTTCCGTGTTGAGAGAGGAAGCAACGGTGAACTCGCAGAGACTCTGTTATGGTCGAAGAAGGCCCACATGGCTTGATGTGTGTGGGGCTGGCCGGAGCGGCTGCGCTGCCAACACCGGATGAGGTCTCACGCGAACAGCGTTCGGGAATGGAAAGCCAGCCTGCGAGTACTACTAGTACGTGTTGGCTTTTAAATTCCACAGAAGAAGGTGCAATTCTCAGCGGTAGAGTTCCTTTGTTTGAAAGGCTGACTCACTTGTATGATTGGAGTGAGTTGAAAATTGTGTATCCATTTATATTCTGAAAAATATAACACACACACATTGCATTCTATGAGAAAGTGATGTTCACCAAAGTCATCAAAGGAGGAATATTTTGATAGGAGACACCAGCTAGATGGGCTAACATTAACTAGTAATTCTATCATCAAGCATGCATAACAATATACAATATAAAAAGACAATATACAAACAGTAATGATACACAAAATGTACTGGGGAAATGCATGTTCATTCATTAAACAGATTGCCAATGAATTAGTGGATAAAATTCCATTTCTATAGGGGATTGAATGTCTGTTGGTTGTACTCTTCTCTCATTTGAGAACAATCAACCCCAGTGTCTTTGAAGTGTATTAGTGGGCACCAGGGTGCTAATTCACAGTGGGGAAACTAGACGTCACGGAGCCTGTCTGGGTCCTTAAGGAGATTAAATTGTAAAAATTCTGTGTTTGATCGGTCCAGTCACTACAGTTGACACATCAGTGTGCAGGTCTGGAAGACATGGAAGGAGCTGTACACTTATGACTTTGCAGATACCGCTTGTTCAAGCCAGACCATTCCAAACTCAGTCTGGCTGTAGCATGAGTCATAAACTCCACTAGCTCATTGTATTCAGCGTTTCGCTGCATGGAGCAGGAAACAGATCTTTTATAAATATCTGTCTGTACTGACACCACACTTTCTATATCGTCAAAATCATAAGCAGGCTACGAGTCCTCATTTACCACGGAAGAAGCCGCAGAACAGGCTTCCGCTTCAGGCATATAGACAGCAGAGCTAGCGGGGTAAGTGAAGGGAACTTCCTCACGTTCTTCAAACAGCTCCGTCTGAGATCCCTATGGTTGCAGCCTACATGCTGGCTCAGCAAACGCGGGGCTCGAGCCACAAGTTTCAGTGGGTTCACTCATGAAGAGCGCCAGCCAGCGGCGGACCTTGCGACGCCATCACTGCGTCGGCCATGAGTGGCTAGTTGGTACACATGCCTCAGACATGGATGCTTCCCCATAGTGTCAACTGACGCGGTGTTGAGTCCCCTCAAAAGGGAACTAGTTCTATAAGCAATTCATGTATTTAGTTTTATTGGAATATTCGGTAACACTTTATAATAACGTTCAGTTATAAGTCACTTATAAGTTATTAGTTAATGATGAACTTTACAAATCTTTATAGTCATTTACAAAACATGACTATACATTCATAAATGATTAATAAGTGATGTGCTAACATTTTATAAATGTTTTGTTAATTCAGTTATAAGTCATTTATAAATTATTAGTTAATACGTTCATAAATTATTAAGTGGTATGCTATTTGTCATTTATAAATCATTAGTTAATGAACTAATCATTTCCAAACATGACTATATGTTTATAAATTATTAATGAGTGGTATGCTAACGATTTACAAATGTGTTGTAAGTTATCTTTAAAGACTCCAAGAAGACAGATGTATATGCCCTCACCAATCAGCACTTACACTGCAGTGCACACTACAAAGTGTTCAACACCTGTTATAGATGATGTGCAAACGCATGAACAAATCATTTACAACACTTTCTGCATCCCCTCATCTAAAGTGTAAACTATTCATCACGGATATATATGAATATACGGATATATACGGTATAGCATACCACTTATTTATAGTTTGAACGTATGAACGTATTAACTAATAATTTATAAATTAATTATAACTGAATTAACAAAACATTCATAAAATGTTAGCCTATAAGTTATTAATAATTTATGAATGTACAGTCATGTTATGTAAATAAGTTGGTCATTGACTAATAACTTATAAGTGACTTATAACTCTTATAAAGTGTTACCGAATATTCTGATAACTATTTGTATATAGTTTGTAAAATAAATTTGTAAAATTTGTAAAATACCAATGAATTGACTAAAGTGACATTTTTGAAAATAAGACATTTCAATAACTGACTAATAACCTTTTCCTTGCCATTAAAGTGAAATTACTGAACCTAAACATAGGAGCCTGATAAAAAAAAAAAAATGCTCATTTAAAAGAAAACATGTCAGACAGACTTAGAGGTTTTTGCATCTGAACTCTTCACTTACGTATATACATGATAATGGATGGATGGATTGTTTAATAGACAGACAAACAGATGGATAAGAACAAATGCTTTCACTTAGTGAAGGAGATCTTCAGAGAAATGCTGGATACACCAAGCAGGACAGCGGCTTGTAATTGTTTAGCATAAGAAAAAGTTTATTGGTCAATGCCAAGACAAGACCTTAAGGTGCAGTTACATTTACCGATAATTTGCTGGTAAAATCCAGTCAATTCAATAGGAATCCATGTGAACGGGCGTTTTGGTCAAATGCTAAATGTTCCATGCAGCTTTTGCTCGTATTTAAGTTGGTCACACAAATGATCTATGCTATTGACAATGGACCTTTCTTTGCCCACAAAATTCGTTACTGTGACCGCACCTTTAGTCAAGGTAGCACCTTATTTATTTTTTGACAGGAATGATAATGAGGCTGTGAGGGATAAAAGTACAGTGTGTTCAGTGATTTTGTGCTGTACGTTTAACAACATGCCAATTGTTCAGCTGATAAAACATCTTTGCAAAGAAAAGAAAAAAGAGGGAGTGCTTTTGAAATTTGGGTAAAGCACCCATCAGAGTCTTGAGGAGTATTTGTCCTTTTCTGTCCTTTCTGACCTGATGCAAGCTGTATCATTCACATCTAAGTTTGGCATCTCTCCTTAAAACATACTTCATTTGGTCAGTTTGTCCTCAGTTAAAAACACAATCTATAATTGATGCACTAGTCTTACCTGAACTCCAAATAGATTTTGTTCTCGACTGATATAGAAAGAATTTATGGGTGAATCCCACAAACACTGTCCAGAAATGACTGGTACAATAAAAAGAACGTATTTTGAGAACAGGTTAAACAGGTTAAATCCTCCTAGGTCATGCCTCATTCCCTCACTTTCTGTTCTGCAGATAGCTCCCATTTGAGCCGCTTGAGTCAGTTGAGCTTAAGATCCTGTCTCTAAAGACAGCCTTCCTGACCGTGCTCACTTCCATCAAAAGGGTGGGGGACCTGCAGGCATTTTCGGTCAGCGAATTGTGCCGGCCGGCCGGCTTCTTCTCACTTCATCCTGAGACTCCGGCCCGGATACATGCCCAAAGTTCCCATCACTCCCTTCTGGGACCAGGTGGTGACTCGCCAGCGCTGCCCCCGGAGGAGGCAAACCCAGCCCTGGCATTGCTGTGTCCCGTTTGCGCCCTGCGTGTTTACATGGACCGCACGCAGAGCTTCAGAAGTTCTGAGCAGCACTTTGTCTGCTTTGGAGGTCAGCAGAAAGGGAAGGCTGTTTCCAAGCAGAGGTCTGCGGCGCCTCTTTGGCAGACATCTGCAGAGCCATGGGCTGGGGGACACCTTCGCAAAATTCTACAATCTCTGGGTGGAGCCGGTCTCTGGGTTTTTGTGCAGGAAAGGCTAGCTTGGTGTCTCGCTTGCAGCGCCATTTCTCTCTAAAGGGGGGTACGAGCACCTTCTTGGCTCTCCAGGTGAGTTTCCTACTTGGCGAACCCTGGATTGAGTTTCCTCCGAGCATCCTTCGGCAGTCAGACGCAGCGGAAACGTCCAATGCCAGGCCTGGTACTTGAGTGCATGCCCACTCGGTCAGCCCCTGTACTGGGATAGATATGTCCCATGTGTTGTGATTCTCCCTTGGTAATCCCACATGTGTATTCTTCCATGGTACAGTTTCCCTGTCTTTAAACCCGTGTCTTTACCTGGAAAGATTTTGCTCTGCCCTGTCTCTGTGTCTGCAGTAGTTCCATCCCTGTCTACTGCAGAGGCCTTTCCATATGTAGCAATGCCCCACAGGTCAGTCCATATGTGTATTTTCACATATTCCTCCCTACGGGTATGATGTGGCCTCCATAGCGTCCCTTTCCATCAGGACTTGGCACACTTCGCCAGCGTTAAAACACTGGTCATGGCTAACAAAAAAGGGAATTGAGAACCGAAGTACTCTTCGCATGAAATAAAATGTGAAGGAACAGCAGCTACAACCGTCTCCATGGTAAGCCCTGTCCCTTCCATCGCCTTGGCATGGAGGACTATTATTCTGGACTTACGTAGGGCGCTGGGTAGGTTATGACTCAACAGGAGCAGTTCCCAAAAGGGCACACTACAGCTTGCCAACATCTGCATCTCCATCACTCGTAACACAGTTCAGTGGTTGTGGCGTTTTCCATTGGGACCCCATTTGTCAGTCGACATAATGTTGTAGTGACTGACAGATGGGGAACGTCTTGGTTACGTCTTGGAGAAAATGGAGACATTATTTTCCCCCTGCCACAACCCTGAACCACTGCTGAATGGCTGGGGCCCTCATCTTGGCTCCTCAGCATAAACCTGAACGAGTGGATACATGTTGCCATCTTATATACCCGTATATACGGGGAAGTGGCTCGGCATGCAAATTCCATTGGCGGTTTTCTAAAACTCAGAGGTAATTGAGGCTCCCAAGTGAGACCCCATTTGTCAGTCAACATAACATCTCCGTTCCCTCCATCAGGAAACGAGGGTTACATCAGTAACCAAGACGTTATTCATATAGCAAACAATGTAATCATGCAAAAACTTTTACAATGATCTTGGAATACAGATCATTTATTTCTGCTAATATTGTTTCTGCTTCCCTTAACATAACTGATTCTAAAATACACTTTTTTATCACAATTATGGTTTTCTGGAAAAACAAATATATGACTGTACATCGTTAATAATTATTTAAATGGCTTTGCAAGGTCAGCATCATAAGTAAGTATAATGTATGTAAATACATTATGGTATTAAACACATGCTAGGCCAGGCTTAAAATGCAACACTCACTTTTATACAATATGTAACAGATGGTTTCTGCTCTCTCTCTATCCACCAAGGGGTCCTTGGCTTGAAAGTTGCTTTATTCCACTATTATATTTGAACCCTTGCTTTATTCCACTATTAAATGATGCTGGAAGAAATTGCTTATAGTCCATACTCATCCTAAATCCAGGAAACTGTCAGGAAATTCATAGCATTACCCTTTCTCACAAGCAGATCTCCAAACTATGACCGGTTGTTGTATTTTTAAATGCTATGTTGAATACAAAAATTTGAATTAAAACCGTATACACAAATTTCATGTGCACAAAATAAAATATTGACTTCTTTACCGATTTTTTTATTTCCTTTTGCATCTTTTTAAACCATATTAACAATGAACAGATTAATGTCAAATAAATGTCAATTTACAAGTTTTCTTTTGTAAAATTATTGTTTCTCCCACTCTTTCGAGAGCCATGTCTCTGAAACCATGATAATACATAACTTGATTTTAAAACTGAAACGGGCATTGCAGAACAGAAACGGGCGAGATTACTCCCCTCTTGTTCCTGTTAAAAAGTCAGTCCATTCTCACTCACGAGGGGTCCGATACACGTCCAAGAGAAAGGCTGTCACTATGACAGCAACGCACCCACAGTGACACGGGACATTCTTAAAGCGCTGAAAAACTCTTAATGTGGTTCAATGTACTAAGACAGTGATATTGGAGGGCCAAATTCAGTACACAACTTATTACTGTAGTGAAGCATACAAAGCTCCATAAGCAGATGAGCCCAGGCAAAGGGCATGGGAATTTTGTCTTCATGAAAATTATATATTGGGGTACAATTTTGACATCATGACATATTTTTGGGTATTTTCAATTTGAACAGCCGGCTACTATAGTCTAGGGGTCAGGAAAATTTTTTGACCAAAGAGCCATTTTTCATTTTCGGTTAATGCATATTTCCAAAAGAGCCACAGTAAAAAATAATATTATATTATTATTTAAAAAATATATTTATTTTTTCAGTTTTAGGAACGGTTCCAGTTGTGTTTCCACTTGAGCCTGATACGGCACGGCACGGCACGATTACAAACCGTTTTCGGTCCGGAATTTTTGGCACGGTTGTCTAACCTGAATTGTGCTGGTAGAATCCATGAAGTGACGTCACCACTCAGGTTTGGTCACTTGTCTGTTGCCAGCTACCAGTTTCTCTGGCTAAGCGCTCTATTTGAACGACGCAAACACAAATTAATAATAAAATTAAAAGAAATATCTGATCATCCTCCATGATGCGGTCGTTATTTACATCTCATATCATCAGTAAACTGTTGTGTTACCAAGGCAACGACTGACACTTTTGTATTACATTGCAAAGAGCGGCCATTATCAGCCCCACAGTGGAAAATGAAACAGAATGGAACGGTTACGCAATGAGAACCGTTCAGCCTGACGGTGGAAAATCGGCTAAAGGCTACTATGCTTGTCGGTGTCCTGTTTGGAGCGTGGTCACAGATAGCATCCTGTCAGCAGTGGTCGAATTGTAAAAAAAATTTAAGGGGGATGGTGTGGTCAAGTATTTTTATGGTGGGGCGGGGGGCCTGTAGCTAACCTTACACGATTGCAAAATTTGTAAAATTTTTATGCACATTTTCATTTATAAAATATAAGCTTTATTACATTACCTTGGAGCCATCGAAATAAAGACACATGCATTTAAACATGCAATTGTCAATTGTATGTCTATACACCACACTCTCTCTTCTTTCACAGACACACACGCACACACACTTGTTTTTAAATCATTAGGATGACTTTCCATAGATGTAATGGTTTATATACTGAGCTAATCATATTTTCTATCCCCTCTCAGGCTCTCCCTTAATATAACTTTCAAAAAAGTCTAGTACAAACATTATTGTCACTCATCAACGGCAGCTGTCACAGTTGCTAGGTGACAATAGGTTCGTTTGAGATGCGCCTTGCCTGAAATATAGGCGAGAGTAGGCGGCTGCAGTGAGGGGAGGAGTGAAAAAAGTGCAGGCATGATGGACAGTTCTTTCTTCTCATAGTGGATCAGACACCTACAAGATCAAAGGCGGATATTGTGGGATTCACACTCATGCGCTTTGTTGCTGATAAACTGGATGTAATTTAAGTTCTGTTGCTTTTTTATGAAAATAACCCATAGTTTGACTGACATGTAACGCAACCAATCACAGTTCATTTTGTTCCACGTCTTGTTTAGGGGTGTGAAAATGTAAAGTCGATGTCCCTGCAATAACAGACCGGCGTGCATCTATAAATTATTCATTCAAGAACGTTGGGCAAGTTTACTGCAACAATGGAGCCGCGAACTTCACTTTTGAAAATCCAGGGTTTAGGCGGTCCTGGTAAGTGCTCATTATCACAGTTGTACGCACGATGGCGTTCTTCTTCCACAAGGGAGTTTGGCATATGTTTCCAGGCGGACCGTTAAAGAACGCAACACACACGTCTCGGATCAGATGACGACTTCGAAACTCCTGAAGTGTTTCCAGAAAAGTGTGCCATATGCATCAGACGTTCAGCCAATGGTCCGTGGGCGTGATGTCTGAGGCTGAGACTATAAGCCAATAAATATTAAGCTGTGTCATCAGCAAGTCATTTCCCATCATGCTTTTGATCAGCGCAGTCGGTGGAGAGCAACTGCACCTGACTGCAGAATTTGACATGGCCGCCTCGCCGTCGCAAGAGTTTTTTGACACATCAGCATGACATCAGAGCAAGTGTGACCACACTCGGACACATTTCTAACCAGCTTGCATTTCACCGATCACTGGTAATAGGTTCTGCACAGATTTTGCTCATCTCAAACAAGCCTAAGGACAGTCCTCCGTAGGTTAGATCATCCCATTTATCAATGCTCAGTTCATCCTTCGTGGCCTTCAAAAGATACAGCCTTTGAATTGGGACACAGCCATAGAGTCTATGAGTGGCAGGCAACCCCTATAGGCTCACAAAATCCTAAATCCTAGTGCTCAGCAGCCAATGAGAACTCATCACACTCACCCGTTCAAACTGAACAAGTTGCCAGATGGATTAAAAGTATGTGAATTGACGTCTGAGATCACGGGTCGTGTGTGTGTTGTTTGCGCGTTGTTTAAGCATTGTTTGCGCGTCGATCGCTCTCTCTCTCTCTCTCTCTCTCTCTCTCTCTCTCTCTCTCTCGTCAACGTGACGTTACGTTACCAGGTGTTCATCTGTGAACTCGCCCATCTCATTGGCTTTGGACTATACTCATTTCTACCTCCACTCTCCAGTGTTGCTGTTTGGGTCTGCTCTGCCGTTCGCTCTGGATATCCTTTCTCCAACACCCCCTGTTGTGCTGACGTAGCACTCCCTCGTACCTGGCCGGCATCATCCCTGTTCCCCCTTCTGACTGTGGACTCACTATTCCTCCCTGTGTTCCTGATTTTGTGTACTCTTGTCATTCAATAAAACACTGTTATTACCACAACTGATTCCTCCTCTTTACCATCCTGACACAAGACAGCACATGAAAGGTCAATGAACAACATTTATGAACTGCGTGTGGCACAAACACATTATCTCTGCTTGGAGATAATTCCCTGTTTAATTGTGGTCAATTTAAGCTGCTTTTCCTGCATTGTTCAAAGCTGCAAATGTGTGTGCTTGAACTACATTTTATATATGAATACCTACAAATACTGAGATCACATTGGTCTGTGAGGAACACAAGAAACTAATATAGAATAATAAACTAAATAAAAAGACAAACACCTGTGATCTGTGGTATTATTACTTTTGAATTGCATATTGAAATTATACTTGAAGGTCAAACTGCAGCACTGAATCAGGTGTGTGGTGAGCTGAATGACTGCAGGCCCTGAACATTCCAGTGTGGCTGATAAAAGTCGCCTTTAGCTGGGCGTTTTTTGTCTTTGCTGTGACAGTGAAGTTAGTTTAAGGCCCCTCAGGTATTCACATTGTCTCCAGACAGCCTCTCATTTGCCATGACAGAATTATAGCAGCAGAACACTGAGTACTTTAGGAAAAGTGCATCTCTGCTGTCATTCATTGTCCTCTACAGGGCATTTACAAGCCGAACCTATACCATCACTACCCATTTCGTTACCCACAGCTCCCTCAACTAGTAAGATTTAACTTATATCTGCATTCAGGCAATCTTCCAGGACTTACAATTGAATTTTTAGAGTGAGTTTGATAAATCTGTGCTGTGTGATCAAAACTGCACTGGACAACAATATGTCCATCCACCACTTGCAGATCCAGGGAGAGCCACTCTGCAGTGTATACACTCTTGTTATTTGAGTGTGTTGAGTTTTTTTTTCCTTTTTCAAAAGTTATAGATAGCTGCCCAGCATTCTAAAAAGTTTTGTGGTTAGTGTGTGACCAAATTTCTGTGCTCTACACTCAATTATAAATTCAAATCACTGTTGGTTAATTGTATTTTGTCAAATTAACTCAAAACTTGTCAATTCAGTTCACAAAATGCATTGTTTCGAAACAGCTTTACAGAAAATCATGATGTTAGTGCTGATGTTACATAACATCTTCATGCCTTAAAATTGCATTTTGCAGATTAGAGCTGGGCAATAATATAGTTTACATTTTGCGACAATTTAAGATTTGCTATTATAGGCCCTATATTGTTCACATGTGTTATGAACTGCTCTAAGACTTGAGTTGAAGATCCAAATGCAGCTTTATTGGGACAATCCAGAATCGTAATCCACATAACAAGCATAGGGTCAAAACCATAGAGCAAACAATCCACATGTACGGTGGAGTCCAAAAACACAGGCAAAAAAGGATATCCAGGACAGGCAGAAGAACAAGACCAAGATAAGGGAAACCAGGATACAGGCGCTCAGAATAGTGGTGTAACACAAAACAAGACTACGTAAACTGGGAATGAAATAGGCAGTTTTTAACAAGGGTACTCGCACACAGCTGAACGAAATCACACAATCATGAGAACAGACAATGGATTCCCCAATTGACCACCACGGTGGAGCAGGTCCCTTACAAAAAATAGCCGTACAACTGTAGTTTTGCAGTATAATGAAGTATAGATGCAATATAACTGCAGTACAGTGTTGCACTGTAATGCATGTGAAGACTTCGATGCAAAAGTCCGTCTGACTTTTGAAAAAAAAAAAAATAATTATCGGGCTCCATGTTCAGTAATTTCACTTGAATGGCAATGACGTCCTTTTAGTTACCATTAAAGTGAAATTTCTGAACCTATAGGAGCCTATTAAAAATTTTCATTTTAAAAGAAAAATATCAGACAGTTTTTGCATCTGAAGTCACCTACCACTCGTACTACACTGTACTGTAGTTATGCTGTATTGTGCAATATGTAGCCACTTTTTTTGCCTATGGGACATTTCAACCGCATAGATAAATAGCCCGCACATGACCAAATCTTCTTTCTTCGCGCCAACACAGTCGTTGTCTTGACACGGGTCTCGAGCTGATACTCAAAGAGGTCAGTCAGCGTCTTTTCCGTAGTGTCTACTGCAGGATGGATATAAAATATGCTTTGTTCATCAGGCAAGTTGGAGCTGCTTCACAACATATTTGAATTCTGTTGGCATCATTATTTTCATTTTTATCACTGTAAAGCTGCTTTGAATCTGTATTGTTTAAAGCGCTATATACATAATATTGACTTGACTTAAAGGGGACCTATTATGCCCATTTTTACAAGATGTAATTTAAGTCTCAGGTGTCCCCAGAATGTGTCTGTGAAGTTTCAGCTTAAAATACCTCACAGATCATTTATAGACGGGTTTCTGTGCAACGTCATCACAGAGATGCGCGCAACTAGGGGGCAGAAAGCAGCACTCTTTACGGCATATCTATAGCAGAACAGAGATGACACGGAGCTGTTCTGCTGTAAACTGCACTAACAGCCAAAAAGATGGATTTAAAATGTTCAATATTCCGAGGGATTACATGCCTTTACTAAAAACAGAAGATTATGGATCCTGGCCATTGATAGGGTGGATTGGGGTCCCGGTGGTCCTATAATGTAAATATTAAATGTATAGAAAATGTAAGCAATATCACATGAGAGGGAGTAGTTTCACAATAACACTTTTATTTAACTTAGTAAAATGATTGAGACGTTAAATGATATTTCAGAGCTTCTCATTGAAAATTAAGTGTCTGCACAGAGATAGGTACATTAAGGGCACAATTAGGCCCTTATGTTATAATGCTTTCATGTTATGTACATGCAGTGCTTAATTTGTAAATTAATTATTGCCGGGTCAAAAACGGCAATTAAAAGGCTCTGTGACCGACACTGACCATACAACTTCAGTTTTCCCAGAACATAAAATGACGGCACAGCTGTAAGAGCATCGTTCACAAGTTTCTGCACGGCTCCAACTACAGCCTATAGTGCATTATTCTGTCACGTATTTAGTGTTGAGACCAAAAATCATTCAGTTGATCAGTGATATTTTCTCACCGACGACGCTGTTGCCTTTTCATATATCAAAACTATTCAGTGTTTTCAACCACATAGCTAATGTTTATTTTAGGTTTTATTTCATTTAAATGGAGTACTATAGCCTATAAAAAAAAATACAATTAGCCTATAATTGGTTAAATTCCAATTCCATACACTGATGTCTATGGAAGCTGCAATAATAATCCTTTCAATTATAATTTGACAAAGTTTTTATTCATATCAGATAGCCTGCACATTGTGTATGAAACAAAGTTTACTCTATTCTTCTTCTCTTCGAGGGCCCAGTTCACTGGCCACTTACTTTTAAGTATTTCAGGAAAAACTGATGAATTTACGTGATGTAAATCCGGCAGATCCTCTGAATTGTGGTGGAAACTCATCACACGTTATAGGCCTATCAACTAACATGATCATTATAAATGTGTTTAAACGACACAGCACCTTCATTTCCACATTGAAAATCGGAATATATAATATAATTCATGATATAGTTAACAAGTTTGTGAATATTTTGAATAAAAAAGGAATATATGTCATAGTCTGGCTTCATGATGCGTCACCAAGGAACTACTCGACATAACACCTGTTCGCGGTTTTGCCCTCTGAACGCGTGCGCATCCAGTATTGTTTTTTGTATACAAGAAACCCGTCTATAAATCCATGTTGTAAATACTCATTTCGGACTAGTCAAGAACAGGTTGTTTTCGTGCATGTGTCTTTAAATGCAAATGAGCTGCTGCGTGTCGCCCCCATCTGATTGGTTTTGATTATCATCAATATCGCGATCACTCTCACGGATAATGGATCGTTTTCTGAGCACACGCACAGAGACAACTGGCTGTCAGACGTTAAGTCTCGTAAGTAACTTCTCTTTCACATTTTTTGTTGTGTATAAACTGTCAAATACACACAAGTACGGTGGCCGAGAGAGCTCAACGCGTTGCAACTGAAGAAAACACATGCAAATACAAAAAACACCAGCAAATAAAGAAAACATCTTCATCAGTTTGACAACACATGCGCTGCAAAAGTTCACAACACATACAAATACAAAAACGCGCTGCAAATACTCACAACACATGCAAATACAAAAACGCGCTGCAAATAGGCCTGCTCATAATGCACGTACGATCAGAATGTTAAGATAAACAAAAAAAAAACTTTCAGGTGCACACCACTGAAGAGTAAACATTGAACAATCCCAGCCAGTGATCCCAGCCAGGTATGTCACTTGTTGGTGTTCCCTTATAACACTTTCGTTGTGGTCTGTGCCAGTCCCTGCGCCAGGACAAACGATTTGGGGGGGGTATTATTTTGCGTTAAAAAATATTATTAATAAATTATTAATAATAAATAATGTATTTTTTAATAATTTACTTGATTTTATGTCTCAAATCCCAGTCAATTATTCACTGCAGAAAGTGAAACTAAAAACTCAGTGATGAGAGCTCTACTTCAACATGTTCTGGTAACACTATTTAACCTTAATTTATTTCTTAATATTTCCCTTGTGGCCCGTAGTTAAAAAAAAATGAGAAGAGATGTAGGTGTTAAACAAGTTGTTTTTTTTTGTTTTAAATGAGGAGTTAGCTAATCTTGATGCGCTATAAATTATTGCAGGGCAAATTAAAACATTAATTTAACTTTAAAAGTAGCCTCATCATCATCATCATCGTCATTAATATCATCATCATCATCATTCAGATCATCGCAGAAGGGGCTTGAGATCGCCGGGCCTGGTATGTGCTATTTGCAGCGCGTATTTGCATGTGTTGTGGACTTTTGCAGTGCGTTTCTGTATTTGCATGTGTTGTGAGTATTTACAGCACGTTTTTGTATTTGCATGTGTTGTGAACTTTTGCAGTGCGTTTCTCTATTTGCATGTGTTGTGAGTATTTGCAGCGCGTTTCTGTATTTGCATGTGTTGTGGACTTTTGCAGCGCGTTTTTGTATTTGCATGTGTTGTGAACTTTTGCAGCGCGTTTCTCTATTTGCATGTGTTGTGAGTATTTGCAGCGCATTTCTGTATTTGCATGTGTTGTGGACTTTTGCAGTGTGTTTCTGTATTTACATGTGTTGTGAGTATTTGCAGCGCGTTTCTGTATTTGCATGTGTTGTGGACTTTTGCAGCGCGTTTTTGTATTTTCATGTGTTGTGAACTTTTGCAGCGCATTTCTCTATTTGCATGTGTTGTGAGTATTTGCACCGCATTTCTGTATTTGCATGTGTTGTGGACTTTTGCAGCGCGTTTTTGTATTTGCATGTGTTGTGAACTTTTGCAGCGCGTTTCTCTATTTGCATGTGTTGTGAGTATTTGCAGCGCATTTCTGTATTTGCATGTGTTGTGAACTTTTGCAGTGCGTTTCTCTATTTGCATGTGTTGTGAGTATTTGCAGCGCGTTTCTGTATTTGCATGTGTTGTGGACTTTTGCAGCGCGTTTTTGTATTTGCATGTGTTGTGAACTTTTGCAGCGCGTTTCTCTATTTGCATGTGTTGTGAGTATTTGCAGCGCATTTCTGTATTTGCATGTGTTGTGGACTTTTGCAGTGTGTTTCTGTATTTACATGTGTTGTGAGTATTTGCAGCGCGTTTCTGTATTTGCATGTGTTGTGGACTTTTGCAGCGCGTTTTTGTATTTTCATGTGTTGTGAACTTTTGCAGCGCATTTCTCTATTTGCATGTGTTGTGAGTATTTGCACCGCATTTCTGTATTTGCATGTGTTGTGGACTTTTGCAGCGCGTTTTTGTATTTGCATGTGTTGTGAACTTTTGCAGCGCGTTTCTCTATTTGCATGTGTTGTGAGTATTTGCAGCGCATTTCTGTATTTGCATGTGTTGTGAACTTTTGCAGTGCGTTTCTCTATTTGCATGTGTTGTGAGTATTTGCAGCGCGTTTCTGTATTTGCATGTGTTGTGGACTTTTGCAGCGCGTTTTTGTATTTGCATGTGTTGTGAACTTTTGCAGCGCGTTTCTCTATTTGCATGTGTTGTGAGTATTTGCAGCGCATTTCTGTATTTGCATGTGTTGTGGACTTTTGCAGTGTGTTTCTGTATTTACATGTGTTGTGAGTATTTGCAGCGCGTTTCTGTATTTGCATGTGTTGTGGACTTTTGCAGCGCGTTTTTGTATTTGCATGTGTTGTGAACTTTTGCAGCGCATTTCTCTATTTGCATGTGTTGTGAGTATTTGCAGCGCGTTTCTGTATTTGCATGTGTTGTGGACTTTTGCAGTGCGTTTCTCTATTTGCATGTGTTGTGAGTATTTGCAGCGCGTTTCTGTATTTGCATGTGTTGTGGACTTTTGCAGCGCGTTTTTGTATTTGCATGTGTTGTGAACTTTTGCAGCGCGTTTCTCTATTTGCATGTGTTGTGAGTATTTGCAGCGCATTTCTGTATTTGCATGTGTTGTGGACTTTTGCAGTGTGTTTCTGTATTTACATGTGTTGTGAGTATTTGCAGCGCGTTTCTGTATTTGCATGTGTTGTGGACTTTTGCAGCGCGTTTTTGTATTTGCATGTGTTGTGAACTTTTGCAGCGCATTTCTCTATTTGCATGTGTTGTGAGTATTTGCAGCGCGTTTCTGTATTTGCATGTGTTGTGGACTTTTGCAGTGCGTTTCTCTATTTGCATGTGTTGTGAGTATTTGCAGCGCGTTTCTGTATTTGCATGTGTTGTGGACTTTTGCAGCGCGTTTTTGTATTTGCATGTGTTGTGAACTTTTGCAGCGCGTTTCTCTGTTTGCATGTGTTGTGAGTATTTGCAGCGCATTTCTGTATTTGCATGTGTTGTGGACTTTTGCAGTGTGTTTCTGTATTTACATGTGTTGTGAGTATTTGCAGCGCGTTTCTGTATTTGCATGTGTTGTGGACTTTTGCAGCGCGTTTTTGTATTTGCATGTGTTGTGAACTTTTGCAGCGCATTTCTCTATTTGCATGTGTTGTGAGTATTTGCAGCGCATTTCTGTATTTGCATGTGTTGTGGACTTTTGCAGCGCGTTTTTGTATTTGCATGTGTTGTGAACTTTTGCAGCGCGTTTCTCTATTTGCATGTGTTGTGAGTATTTGCAGCGCATTTCTGTATTTGCATGTGTTGTGGACTTTTGCATCGCGTTTTTGTATTTGCATGTGTTGTGGACTTTTGCAGTGTGTTTCTGTATTTACATGTGTTGTGAGTATTTGCAGCGCGTTTCTGTATTTGCATGTGTTGTGGACTTTTGCAGCGCGTTTCTGTATTTGCGTGTGCTGTGAGTATTTACAGCGCGTTTTTGTATTTGCGCGTGTTGTGAACTTTTGCAGCGCATGTGTTGTCAAACTGATGAAGTTGTTTATTTGCTGGTGTTTTTTCTATTTGCATGTGTTTTCTTCATTTGCAGCGCGTTGAGCTCTCTCAGCCACCGTACACAAGGGTCTTGTTTGTGAAAACAAAATAGCGGCGCCGTGGGTGGAAACCATAGACTGTAAAAAATGTGCAGAGGTGCGGTAATATAAGATCCTCTTCCTACGTCAGAAGGGGAGAGAAACCTGAACGTTCAACGTGCTTGCATAGAAAGGCTTACCAAAACAAAGTTACTTGTCCTTTTTCACATTTTCTGGGTTGGTAGATTCACCAGGGACCCGATTATAGCACTTCAACACGGAAAAAGTAAAGATTTTCATGATATGTCCCCTTTGGTTCAGATCTAATTGTACTTGCCTTTGTTTTATGTTAAATTTCTTTGGAATATCTGACAATAGTATTGGATATACACAAAAATAGAAAAAAATCAGGACTTTTTATTCACAGCACTGTACACAAGCATTTATGTTCAATAGTTTGACATTAATGTGCATTTTTCAGGAATACTTTTTATTGTGTGATTTGCTATTTTCAGGAAAATGCACTGGTAACAACTAAAAAAAAAATGAAGACCAAAAATGTAATTCAACAGAAGATAATGGCTGCGGTGAAACAAAGCTGCACTCAAATAATGGTGAGCAGTAAAGCTACTTTATTTATTTTATCTTTTATAAACTATTATCTTTATAGTTTAGAATACTTAATAACTGATATTGTACTTCAGGAACCAAGACCTGTGGGAACGCTGGAGGAATCCTAAGCCATGTTAGAATTCAGACATAAAGAGATTTAAAAAATTAAATCAAATAGCTAAAAGAAAATTTACAATATTAGCAGTGATTCAGGATAAAAACAGAAAGAGAGCTGAGGGAGTGGAAAGGTAATGAAATATAGTTGTACCACAGCAATTAATCTCGGTACTTGACCATCAGTTCTCAACAGTTTGCTTGTGGACTCTCTTCTTCCTGTGTATATATTATATCATAGTCTGTTTGAATACTGGATTCTGATTGACTGAAAGATGTGCATTAAAACAATGAATGCACAGATAGGTACAGTCAGTTTAATCACCATTCTAAATTAATGGGCTGCCTTTCCTGTAACACACGCACACATATAGAGTCACTCTCACACAGAACCATATTTCTAAGCAACAAAGTCTTAACATTGCTGTTTCTGAATTAATTAAACTGACAGCTTCACTAGAGTGATGCAGCATAGACGCAGATAATTCACATATGCACAATCTCTTTCTCTCTCCCTCGTTTATTCATTCAAATAAATGTAATCCAACCATGCTAATTTATCTCTGTGCCTGATTTAAAGTGTGCAGAGTGCTAGATCTAATGACCCGTAGCCAAAAAAACTAATGAAAACCCTTCCAGTCAAATTGTGCTCCACAAACATTAACTTAACTTTTTTAAGTTTAACAGCTGGGTGTGTATTGCACAATTTTAATGCACTTCACACAGGCAACCCACTTCACGTCAGGTGTTTCCGTACCTCCACCTTGTTCATTAAAATCATGTAATGCACACCTAGTCATGGATTAGCCCTTACTTATGTGAAGGGTTATAGGTTACACAAAACATTAAATAAAGGGGGACAATAACTGTGGAACACATATATTCCATATACTGTATTCCAATAATATTTCATTTTTATTTCATTTTAATTTTTATTTAAGGTGATAATTTTGAATAAAAGACAGAGAGGATAAAGAGGGCCAATATTTGTGGAGGGTGCTGTACAGTATTTAAAAAATGATTTTTATCTCTCTGCAAGTTACATAGACTGTCAATGGAGTGACAGAAAGCTTTCAGATTTCATCAGAAATACCTTCATTTGTGTTGCAAAGATGAACGAAAGTCTTACGGGTTTGGAATGACATGAGGATGAGTAATTGATAACAGAATTTAAATTTTTGGCTGAACTAACCCTTTAACTTCTTTTATCTGGAATGTCCAAAATCATTATTAATGCTGACCAATATGCCATAAGAAATGAACTGGAAATAGTATGAATACTTTCCACAAACACTTTGTGACACCACAATTCAAGATTCATTTTAAGCATACTATATGCCTGTGGTTAAGAGAGTAACTGAGTTTCTCTGATTCTTTTTGTTTGTTTGTTTTTCCAGACTACATCCAAAATAGTGTTTCCACATCTGAGATAAAGAACCACGTGGAATAATGAGGATAAGCTCTTCAAAAAACAAAACCTCCCTGAATAATGTGAGAAGAAATATGCACGATTGGTATGGAATGCCACGACTGCCAAAATTAAAAATAAATAAATACATAAATAAATATACAAAGAAATGTAAAAAAGCAAAAGTAAATAAATAAATATATAAATAAATATACATAGAAAAGCAAAAAAAACTAAAATAATTATTTATACATTTATTTCCTTATTTATGTATATATATTATTTTTTTCCACATTTATTTATTTATTTATTTATTCTTTTATTTATTTATACATTTCTATTTTTATTTATTTCCACATTTATTCATTTCTACATTTATTTATTTCTACATTTATTTATTTTTACATTTAATGCATTTTTACATTTCTTTGTCCGTAGGGTAATGAGGAGGGCGTGGTTTACCTCAGACATAGCAATTGAGCTCAGAGTAGGCGAGGGCGAAGCGTTGAGGCCACAGTGACACCTTGTGGTGTGGCCAAAATACAATAAGTATAGCCTACTGACGTTGATACTGTCTGTGATGAATGACTTGGATAGGTATATGGCCAAAATTTTATATCACGGGTTAAGTCATATCATCCTAACTGTAATGTGTGACATGGATAGACTACTCTTTATTCCGGACATGGCCATAGAACATCGTCTGGTCTGGATTTGTAAAATGTCCTAGGCTAACAAACATGAACAGCAACATCTTCAACAAATCTGATAACAGGGACTCTGAAATGGAAGCGTTTGATATTTTCCATTACCGGTCAGAACACACGAAAAGGAAGCAGTGCACATATAGGCTACAGTGAAGTCGACGCAAGCATATTGATCAATGCATTTGAAACGAGACCACAAATTCACTTCACATTCATATTTCCGACGAGGCGTCGGTTACAGTAGAACATTTTGTCGTGTGGACAGTCACAGCATCACTGAGTATAATGGGTTTTTCTTGGTGTGGTCTTATTATTAATCACACGTCTTAGGCTAAGTTATCAGCTGGAAATATCCAGAATTAGATCAATCAAATGTGCCCATGGAAACGGAGCTGGTGAAACACACACGCCATGCATTAAACATACACAGATGCATCATCCTCTTTCAAACAGCACCTGTCAAGTGCCCTCATATTTTTTAACTAACTGCATTTTAATGTAACTTCCAAAAACAATACTGACAGCAACAGAAACAAACTTATTTTCTATCAAGCGGTGGTAGTCTTTAGCCTACCCCCATAAACTGATGTCCAGGGGCAACCTTATTAAATGTATGAACGTGTTAATCCCAATCGATAAATTCAGTTAGATGATAAGGCTGTAGGGCAGTTAGCCTACCAGTAAAATCTAATCAGAGCTTCATCAGAGCCATCAATACAGAAGAGATATTAATGCATTCACACAGGAATTAGCCTACAAGTGCATAAAAATATTATGAGATAAGTGTTTTACATTTTGAAGACAGAAATATGACAGACAGCAGGTGGCAGCAAGTCACTGTCTTAACACGTGAGTTCAATCCATTCGTTTGATTCCTTCAAATACGCCGAATCGAAAACAACACGACGTGTTGTAGCGGTTCAACTGTAGATTTGTTTCTGTGATAATTTCTATTTAGGACTGTGCGTTATTTAAAAATAATAATAATAAATAAATAAATACATGACCAAATGTTCAAAAACATGGCAGAGAGGGGTCATGTTCGGGGGAACAACATAATTGTTGATAGGCTATTTCTCGGGGCCATGAGTTTAATGCACAAACCTGTGCGACCATAGCAACTATTCAGAAATGGAAATCACAAATGCATTAATATTTTGTTTTGAATTTCAGAAAAGTCGATTGAATATTTACAGGTTTGTATCTCGTTATTCTTTTCAGAATATAATTATTAGTGTCATTGTAACCAAGTAGGCCTATCATCATACTGATCAAATATCGAAGCTATATCTATCTAATAGGCTACTTCAAAGATGAAATCAAATTATTTATTGTTAATTTTTTTCTGTAGCCTAACAACTGCCAAAAACAGTAAAAAAAAAATATATAGGCTAGTATAGGCTATAGGCTACATAACTTCTTAATTATTATTATTATTATTATTATTATCATTATTATTTACAAATTGACGTTGGTCTAATATGCATGGTAGGCATAAAGATACACATAAATTAGCCTAATGGGCTAACTGTAAACTGATAGTACCAAAACTAAAAGTTATGTCTCCTCAAAAATATGAGGGCACTTGACAGGTGCTGTTTGATAGAGGATGATGCATCTGTGTATGTTTAATGCATGGCGTGTGTGTTTCACCAGCTCCGTTTCCATGGGCACATTTGATTTATCTAATTCTGGATATTTCCAGATGATAACTTAGCCTAAGACGTATGATTAATAATAAGACCACACCAAGAAAAACCCATTATACTCAGTGATGCTGTGACTGTCCACACGTGAAGTGACACGACAAAATGTTCTACTGTAACCGACACCTTGTGTGGACGAGATTTTTTTTTTTTTTTAAACAAAGGAGGAAAATACCCGTGTACATGTGGACTAATACTGTAACTTCCCAGTGGTAAACACAACATCAGAGGGCGTTCATGTGCAATTTTTTCCTAGGAAACTCATATTTACAATAATACCGATAGCATGTAAAGGCAGCATAAGCCCAAATCTCAAACCTTTTATCCTGCTTCAGTTTACCATTCTTAACGTAAATGAAATTGCTCCTGTTGTAACAGCTGTATTCTGTATGTTAATTAAGTTGTGACACCCCATTGTCAAAACACCTCTAGGGCATAGAAAACACCTCAGACCCCAGAGGGTTTAGGCCGAAGCTTTGTGAGGCATGATACCCTAATCTGACTGGACCTCACAGGGGCCATGGACTAAGCCCAAGGAATTGTAGGCCAGTGCTATTGTGTCCATTATCCAACAAGATAGTCTCTGCTTCGTGACTAGCAGCCCCTTAGAGCGGCCTCCGAAGCACACAAATAGCAGCTATAATTGCCATAACTGGCTAGAGCACCTCATATATACTCTAAGGACCCGGACCGGGCTGAGTAGATGTGACGACTGCTCATTCTCAGAAGCAGGGAGAGCAGAGAGAGTTTTGACCTGTGCTCTGAATGGCGTGGAGAGTACCTTAGGTACATAGCCTCGCCTTGGTTTAAGGACGACTTTACTGTCATTGGGTCCAAACTCAAGAGGTGTTCACTGCCTGCAGGTTGTCAACTCGCTTGACCGACGCTAAAGCTAGCAGGAAAAAAAGCTATCCAGAAGCTCTTGCAGAAATGACAGTATTGGCACAATGCTACAAGATGGGGGGTCTACATTCCGGACCGAGCACCAGTCGGAAAAGTCGCCTAGTAGAGGGTGCCCTCGCCTCAGAGATAGTGTTCATGACACTCAGCAGAATTGGCCAAGGGGCTGTTGCTAGCAACTACACCATCCCTGGGAACCAACACTGGTTCTGCCAGAGTGGGGCCACCAGCAGGACTGAGCATCTATCCTCCCTTATTCAACTGATGACCTGAGGGAGCAGAGCTACAGGAGGGAAGGCATACAGGTGCACTCGTGGGCCAATGCGTCCTGCTCCATCAATCATTTTGGGCAGTGAGAGTTGCGGGAGTTGTTCATAGAGCCTGGCACATGCACCGCTTTTTACCGAGTGGAGGTTGTGCTGAGCCCATAAGAGGAGGCGACTCACCAACCTGTTCAGCAGGCGCGACCTGAGTCCCCCCTGGTTATTTATGTAGGCCACTACTGTCATGTTATCTGATCGGACCAGGATGAGGTGCCCCTTCAATTCTACCATAATTTCTAGGTAATTGATGTGCCAGTTCAGCATCGGGCCTGCCCCAGGAGCCAAACGCTGGCCTGCCGCTTTGAAGCATTATTGAATGTGGGTGAAGAATCCCCAAACATGATCACTCCATCAGTCAGCTAATACTGCAGCTAACAGGCACTCAAGATCGAGCAGACAGTGGCACTCAGCTCATGGCGCAGCCGAGTCCAGCACTCTGATGTGGGTGAGTCCATAATCAGAAACATTAGCAGCAAGGCTACAACTACATGCTGTTTTCCTCAAGCAACAGTTTCTGATGTAAACAGGGAACTTCAGAACATTCTGAAGAAGCACAAGACTGCAAAGTGGATTATTATTCATGTGGGGAAGAATTATATTCGGAAAGAGCAGTCTGAACTCCTTAAGAAGGATTTCAATTAACTCTTTGAAACACTAGGAAGACTGAAAATGCAGTCGTTCATCAGTGGACCCCTCCCAACAAGAGGAACTAATATGTCTTAGTCTAAATACATGGCTGCAAAAAACATGCAACATGAGAGGACTGAACTTTATTGACAACTTCAATATTTTCTGGAGTCTAAGAAAACTGTTCACATCAGCTGGCCTCCACCCAAACAAACTTGGTGCAAGAGTGCTAAAGGACAATTTCTACTTCTCCCTCCATCATCCTTCAGTAGTGTGTGCCACTGCACTCATTCAAAATGACACATACACGCCTGGAGAGTGTGCCTGTAGCTTTCTCTATATCTGTTCTGTTAAGTGATAGAAAGTCTAAAGCATGGGTGGGGAACGTTGATCCTGGAGGGCCAGTGTCCTGCAGAGTTCAGCTCCAACCCTAATCAAACACACCTGAAGCTAATCAAGGTCTTCAGGATTACTAAAGTTACAGGCAGGTGAGTGTTTTTTTTTCAGGGTTGGAGCTAAACTCTGCAAGAGAGTGGCCCTCCAGGATCAATGTTCCCCACCCCTGGTCTAAAGCCTTCTCAAATTGTACAGCAAACTCATCTAATCTGCTGCCTATTAAATGTCAATCTGAGATTGCTGTGGGGACAAAAACTGTTAAGTTACCACTTTTAAACATCCACTCACTCAAAAATAAAATCACTTCTAGTCAATGGCATCATCAACATAAACAACCTGGATTGTATGTTTCTAAATGAAACGTGGCTATAAGAGAGCTGCAATGCAGCAGTCCTCAATGAAACAGCCCCTCCTAACTTTACTTTCATAAATGTCTGCAGAACGGTTAGGAGAGGTGGAGGCATAGCTGCTCTATTTAAAGATGTCTACCAATGCAAGAAAGTGGCATTTGGTGATTACTTGTCCTTTGAATATATGAGTATAGTGTTAAAAGGTGTTCCACGCATTTAACTGATGATTGTTTACAGGCCTCCGAAATATTCTCCAGTCTTTATTGACGATTTTACAGAACGGTCACAATCGTGGACCCACTCTAGATTTACTTATTAGTAAGGGTCTAAACATTTAATCCACTGTTATTAAGGATGTATTACTATCTGATCATTTCTGTATTATCTTTGATATATTGATCTCAGTGGTGTGTGGTGGTGTTTTAAAATGAGGAGGCAAAGTCCTCACTTTTTTTATATATCAAATGTAAATCTATGTCCCTGTTACACTTAATTTTCCTGGTTAAATAAACATTGCATAAAAAGAGAGACCAAATACAATTCTATTTTGTATTTTTACACTAAATGTAATGTTCTATTTATTAAAACCAAGTATAATTCATCAAGTTAAATGTTTTACACTTTTTTTTTACATTTATTCCAAAATAACTAAAGGCAGTAACAATTTAAACAATATATGTTATTTGTGATCTAATGTTCAGCTTTTCTTTTTTAAATTCAACTTATTAGTCAACTTACCTACTTACCTTGTTAACTTATTTTCAGCAGTTATCAAGCTTCTACACACTGGTCATAGATACAGACACAAAGATGTAATTTTAATTTCCCCAAGCTGATAAAAACCCCACAGTCATCATGTTTTCAGGCCATTTCAAGATTGATTTTGAAATAATATAAAGTGGTGATATATCTTAAGTGGCTGAGTTGTTTACTTACTTTTTAATTAGTCTTCCCATTAACGCCATCATTGTCTTCATTCAGGCCGATTCCAGAACGTGCATGAAAGGATTTATCGCACAAACCAGTTATATCCAATCATAACCGAACATATCCACGATGGAGACATTGCCTCCTCTCATGTGACTTTCCCTTATTCATTCTCAATTATCAATATAAGTCAGTGGGGACAGAGGAGGCGCACCTCCTGCTGTAACTTTACCTGCGGGTGTCGCTGTTGGGCAGTGTTACTTTATAAAAATAAGTGTTTTAATGACACATAATGACACTCCAGGCCGGAGCAGCTGTAGCAACAAGAATGTCTCGTAAGCAACTCAAGTGTTTGGTTGTTGGATGTAAGAGTGAACATAACTTCATGCACTCCCGTCATCAGAGCTGCTGAAGATGCAGTGGATTTGTTTTATTTTTGAAGGGAATGCGCCTGTAATGATGAGTCAACTGAAGTGGGATCCATGTGCGGTTTTATTAACAACAAACGTAATATAACAGGCAGAGGTAAATCACAGGCAGCAGCAATATCAGAGGCAAGATAAGATCGTGACGTAAAGACAGGCAATGGGTCAGGACAGGCAGCAGACAAGACTAGATAAATCCAGGTAAATAGGCAGAAAGTCCAAGAGGCAGGCAGCAATACTTCAGAACGAGATAAACAGTCCAAGGTAATGCACAGGAGAACATGAAACATGGAATAAACGCTCAGTAATGTTATGGTGATGATCAGAGGGAGCCACAGAGGTCTGATTCGTGAAAGAGCCCCCTCCCTGCGAGCGGCTCCCGAAACGAGGTGGTGGTCGACAACGGGGTCTTCCACGAGGGCAAGGGGCAGGTCTATCCGGATGGGCCCTATGGAAGTCAGCAATGAGAGATGGGTCCAGAATGTCCACTGAGTTGACCCAGGACTGCTCCTCCGGACCATACCCCTCCCAGTCTACAAGATATTGTAGTACTCTGCCCCGGCGTCTTGAGTCCAGGAGTTCATGTACCTGATAGGCCATCCAAGATGATAGGAGGGGGTCCCTGGTCACTGACCTCGTCTTGGTCCTCTTCTCTTCTCGGACCACCTGCGGGCTTGAGCAAGGAAACATGAAAAGTGGGTGAGATGCGATAACTGGGGGGGGAAGAGCCAAACGGTATGAAACTGGGGTAATTTGTCTGATTATTTTGAAGGGACCCACGTACCTGGGGCTGAGTTTTCTGCAGGGTAGCCTGAGTCAGAGGTCCCGGGTAGAGAGCCAGACCCATTTCCCGGGGCAATAATCAGGCTGAAGATGGCGGAAGCGATCTGCCTGTTCCTTGTGGCACCTTACGGCTCTTTTAAGGTGCACGTGCGCTTCGTTCCAGACGTTTTCAGAAGGTTCTCCCGACCATGGGAATAGTGGAGGCTGGTAGCCCAGGATGCATTGAATTGAGTTTTGAGCATATTCTGCCCAGAGCAAGTAACAATTCCAGTCTGTTCGGTTACGGTGGCAGTAAGATCTGAGGTAACGGGTGAGTTCTTGGTTGAGGCGTTTAACTTGACCATTCGACTGAGGGTGGTAACCTGAGGTCAGACTGATATTTACGTTGAGTGTTCTGAAGAAAGTGGCCCAAACATGGGAGGTGAACTGAGGTCCTCGATCAGAGACTATGTCCTCCGGTAGACCATCGAACTGGAATACCGAATTGCACAGATGTTCTGCTGTCTCAAACGGCGAGGGTAACTTCGGCAGCGGGATGAGGCGACAAGCCTTGGAGAAACGGTCAATTACAGTGAGTATGGTGGTATAACCCTGGGAGTTAGGGAGGTCTGTAACAAAGTCAATGGCTATGTGAGACCAAGGACGTTAGGGAATGGGTAATGGTTGAAGTAGCCCGGCAGGAGCTTGATGGGATGGTTTGGTCGTTTGACAGATGGTACAGTTCTGGATAAAAGTTATGATATCTGACAGTATGGATGGCCACCATAAGCGATTGCTGGCTAGTTGGATGGTGGCGGTGAGCCCCGGATGACCAGAGCTAGGGGAATAATACACTCACTGAATGACTCGGTTACGAAGGGCATTAGGTACATACATGCAAACTGGAGGACACTCAGGAGGAGGTGGGTCAGTGCTTTGGGCGTCAGTAATTTCTGTCATGAGGTCCCATTGTACTGGTGCTATGATGAGAGTAGAGGGAAGGATAGGCTTGTTGGTCGGTGGTGACAGGGTTGATTCATGCTACCTGGATAGTGCATATGCCTTTATGTTCTTGGATCCGGGTCTATAAGTCACAGTAAAATGGAATCTGGTGAAAAATAGTGCCCATCTTGCCTGTCTGGGATTGAGCCTCTTCGCTGAGCGCAGGTATTCGAGGTTTCGATGGTCAGTCAGTACCAAAAAGGGGTGCTTGCTCCCCTCCAGCCAGTGCCGCCATTGTTCCATAGCCGCCTTCATGGCAAGAAGTTCCTGATCTCCCACGTCATAGTTCTGTTCGGCAGATGTGAGCTTCCGTGAGTAGTACGCACAGGGGAAGAGTTTGGGTGGATTAGTCTCTGATCGAGGAGTATTTATTCCAGGAAACATGGAATAAATACTCAGTAATGTTAGCCACAGCAAAACAAGACTTTGCGACGAGTGTGTGTGTGTGTGTGTCTGGCTTAAATAGTCCCAGGAATAAGGATCAGGTGAGAGGGTAATCAGTGCCAGGCACGGGGTCATGAGAAATGAAGTCCAAGAGTGGTGATCAGAGGGAGCCACGGAGGTCTGATTCGTGACAGCGCCCCCCCAATATACCTAAATTAATTTATGTCTGCGCAAATCATTTTACACCAGACTGCTTTGTGAATGTGGGTCAATGCAAAGCAGGTTTTGTTAAAAAGTTGTAACTCAAGGATGGATTAGTACCAACTGTTTGTGATCCAGCTTATAGTCTTCAGAGCGATACTGGTTACGGCAGTAATGAAAGTGTCACGGTCACCAGCTCAGTCATCTGTAACTTCAGCACTACACTTCCCATAATCCCTCCTTGATCTCACCTGCACTCCTTCAGCTATCACCCACACCTGTTACTCATCACCCTCGTCAGCAGCACCACACAAAAGCACACACCTCATCTCCCCGGATTGTCCAGTCTTGTTTAAGACTATGTGGACTATTCTCCTGCGATATTTTCCTATGTTTGTCTCCAGCGATATTCTCCAGCATCTGTCTCCAACGTGTCTTTCCGTTACCTTCATACTCACCAGTTCGGCAAGGTGTGTGCTTCAGTCATCCATCAGCTCAGCCATTCACTATCTCCCATATCTGTAAGAAAGGACATTCAGTTAATATCCATCTCCATCCACCTTAAGTATCTTTGCTCTGATTACTCACCTGATATCTGCCTGTTTGCTCTGTGCTGCAAATAAACACCATCTCCTCATTATTCTATGTCCAATCCAGAGTTTCCTCCATTCCAGCCCAATCCAGTGTCCGCTCCTTTCCAGCCCAATCCAATGTCCACTCCCTTCCAGTCCAATCCAGAGTCCGCTCCAATCCCATCCCGAAAACATTCGGGCGCCCCAGCTCATCCCAAACCTGTACCCAAATCTTCCACGGACTCTGCACCAGCGACCATCAGGACTGCCTATTCAACTTCTCCAGCCCTTTCCCGGGCCCAAAAGGCTGTGTCCAACAGTGCAGACCTGATGGCAAAGTCAATGGTTCTAAGGAAGCCACCCAAGCTCCTCCCAAGAAATTTTTTTTTGGGAATACGTCCCCGGCCACTGTGAACGAGCCAAACCCCCATGGCAAGGCCACAGAGGCCAATCCATGCTGGTCTCCTGAACCGCCCGCGCCTCCTTGGCTCCCTGCACTGCCGGCACCTCCTTGGTCCCCTGAGCAATGGCGCCTCCCTGGTCACCTGCACTGCCGGCACCTCCTTGGTCCCCTGAGCAATGGCGCCTCCCTGGTCACCGGTACCGCCCTGGAGGCTTCTTAACCTCCAGGACACCCACCCTCCCTCCCCAGTTGGAGTCCTTTGGGCATGAGGACGCACCTTCCGGGAGGGGGGAGTACTGTCACAGTTACCAGCTGAGTTACCTGTACATTTTCCGGTAAACTAAAACCAGAAAATGTACTGGTAATTTTCTGCCAGGACGTTATCCAGTAATTTTATGGAAATTTAAACCTAAAACACAACACAATGCAATGTTACAAGTAAAACACCTGTAAAAAACCAATACAGAAAATTCCTTCATATATATACAGTAAATTGTGCCATATTTTTACGGTTAGGGTAAATCATTCGGATGGGGTCTGCTACAACAGGCTTGTACTAATAGTGGAAAAAAAACAGGATGACAACAGAATAAATGTGAATGATACCTAAGGTTTTTTTTACCTTACTGGAATCGAAATTAGGATTCGATAAGCAGAATCAGAATTATTCAAATTCAAACGGTACCCAACCCTATACCGTTTGAATTTTAATGATTCCGATTCTGCTTATTGATTCCTACTTTTGATTCCAATAAGGTAAAAAAAAAAAAAAAACTAACATAAATTAAACACTCAGTAATTAAAAAAGAACAAATTGCACAAATAAATACAATTGAACAAAGATACGATTGAAATCCCATACTGTTACAAATGCGTTTTCATCTTTTCTTTTCAACTGTCTTAAGACATAACCGACTGTGTTTGCGAGAATATTTTGACAGATATTTGTGTCCGTTCGTGTGCTGTGCAAAAAGACGAGGAAGAGAACTCATTATCGCGCCACGAGAAGCCATTCTGTGCGCACGTGTGTGTGCAGCATGTGTTTGTTTCTGCAGCACAGAAAACAGCATGCGAGTATTCTTGACGCTCGAATATTTAAAATCACATTTTCTGTGCGCATGTTTTGGATATGTTCAGAGCATAGAAAAAGGCGTGAGTCTTTTGAGCTTGAATGGTTTAAAATCACATTAAAATGCACACACAGGAACCGATCAGCGGAACCGAAATGCACGTTTCTTATCGAATCAAATTTGGAACTGGTTCTAAAATGGAACCGGCTCTCGATACCCATCCCTAGTGAACATAGGTAAGTCTGAGTGGACATCCATGACATGTGGAGTCCCACAGGGCTCAATTCTTGCGCCACTCCTATTCAACCTATATATGCTCCCACTGAGCCAAATAACAAGAAAGAACCAAATTGCTTACCACAGCTATGCAGATGACACACCTAGATCAGTTTAGCCTTATTGACTAGTCTCATTAATTACCTGTGCCAATGCATTGATGAAGTTAACAGTTGGATGTGCCAGAACGTTCTTCAGTTAAACAAAGACAAAACTAAAGTCATTGCATTTGTAAAAACAAAGATGAAACTCTCAAGGTAAACGCATACTTGATGTTGGACCTTAGTTTCAATAGTCATGTAAAATCAATATCTAAATCAGTATATTATCATCTCAAAAATATTGCAAGAATTAGATGCTTTGTTTCCAGTAAAGACTTAGACTTGTTCATGCTTTTATCACCAGTAGGGTGGACTATTGAAATTGACTCCTCACTGGCCTTCCTAAAAAGACCATTAGAAAGCTGCAGCTCATACATAACACTGCTGCCAGGATTCTGAGCAGAACCAGAAAATCAGAGCATATCACACCAGTCCTCAGGTCCTTGCACTGGCTTCCAGTTATATTTAGAATTTATTTTAAAGTACTGTTACTTGTTTATAAATCACTCAATGATAGGGTTGCCACCTTCAGTGTGGCAAAATAAGGGACAACCATTCACGACACCCAGACCCCACCGCTCCAAAAAACAAAAACAATTGCATCAAGGACTTCAAGGACACGAATAAAAAATAAGTCATGAACTGATTATTTCAACAATGACAACTTGACAGCTCAACAATAAACCATAAGAAAACATGAGATCAAGTATGTGAACTTGCAACAGAACACATTTTATATTATTTTACATTTGATTATTTTATTTATTTCTAAAGAATTCTTTAGTAGCCTATTTGGTACACTTTAAAGGGATAGTTCACCCAAAAATGAAAATTCTGTCGCCCTCATGATGTTCCAAACCTGTATAAATTTCTTTGTTCTGCTGAACACAAAAGAAGATATTTTGAAGAAAGTTTGTAACCAGGCTGCTTTGGGGGCACCATTGATTTCCATAGTAGGAATGTATCTTCCTATGTGTTCAACATAACAAAGAAATGTATACAGGTTTGGAACAACTTGAGGGTGAGTAAATGATGACAGAATTTTTTATTTTTGGGTGAAATGTCCCTTTAAGCAGTCATTCTGAACCAGTAATCACTTTTTTGACAATTCTGAAATTCAAAAATGTTTAATTTTTTATTAATTTACTTAAATTATGACTATATTATTATGTAATTATCTGTCCCATTTTTATCTAATTTTTTTTTTTTTAAATGTCATAAACTTTATATGACAGGATTATTTATTATGTATGATTAATGTAGCCTAGCTAAATGATAAATTAATAATAACATTAATTAGGCTATAATCTATGAATTAACCTGTCTAATGTCTAAAAAATATAATAATTTTGTCTGCCAAGCTCTGATAATGTATGGAATATTATATTAATTTATTATCCATTAAAAAAAACAATAGGCTTATACCTTTAGAAGCACGGGTGTGTCTGTCACCGCATGCTGCTTTAAGTCAGACAGTCTGAGCAAATGAAATGCTTCTCTGTAAAGTGTGCAGTTCGCCTATGGTTCATCCTGAGTTACTGGACAGACCCATTGATACCTTTTTTCTACTCAGCCCTATATCTGGAGATCCTCTTGCGTTCAAACGGTGGACGCGAGCTCGACATGTTTTTAAAAAACCGCGCAAGTTTACAGCCCATGTTCTCGAGACTCCGTCGCTATGGCAACAAAGCCCCTAAAACGCAATCACGCGCAAATGAGCTTCTGTACTACTTATTGTGAAATTGATTTCTTTATATTTGCTATTAGTATTCTCCACACTGCAAAATCCTTATGTGTTTATTGAACTATGTGTGGACCTATGTAAAATACGGGACAAATCGCATCCCGTATTGATTTGATACGGGATGCGTCATTTTGGCTGTAAATACGGGACGATTCCGTATTTCACGGGACGGGTGGCAACCCTACTCAATGACCTAGGAACTCAATACATTGCAGATGTGCTCATTAAAGGGATAGTTCACCCAAAAATGAAAATTAGCCCATGATTTACTAACCCTCAAGCCATCTTAGGTGTATATGACATTCTTCTTTCAGACGAATACAATCTGAGTTATATTTAAAAAAATGTCCTGGCTCTTCCAAGCTTTATAATGGCAGTGATTGGCTATTCTGTTTTGAAGTCCATAAAAGTGCATCTATCCTAAGCTCCAGGGGGTTAATAAATGTCTTCTGAAGTGAAGCGATGCGTTTGTGTAAGAAAAATAACCGTATTTAAAACTTTATAAACTAAAATAACTAGCTTCCGGCAGACGGCCTACGCAAGTCGACTTACGGCAAAAGAATAGTGATGTGTCGTTCATGAACGATTCGTTACTTTTGAACTAATCTTTAATATGACTCGGCAACAACGAGTTGTCTTAGAGAGCGATTCGTTCATTTTGTGTTGTCCGTGAATGCGCAACATGCCATCAGTTCTGTACAGGATCTTTTCTGTTTCTGCATTCAGCCTATGGGGCTGTGACTTGGTGAACAAATGACTTGAACCCGAAGACTCGAGAAGTGAACTAATCAATTCTGTTTCCGGGACTGCATGCATTGCATACGGGGTCCCAAATCAGACACTGATGACGGAACTAACGACTCGAACCCAAAGACACGAGAGGTGTACTAATCTTTCCAGGGAACAGACGTGATTAAATGTGAAGTGACAAAAGAAAGAACGACTGGGATTCGGAGGTGAGGTGAACTAACAGACTGCATAGCCTGAAGACCCAGCTAAGCAATTCATTAATCATTTCTTTCTCAAAGTTTGGCCTTGGCTGCATTAGCTTATATTTAATTTTTTATTCCAAATGTGATCAACATTTGCGTAAGTACTAGATGTGTTGGGGAATTTAACATGTTACATTTTAATTATATTATGCTGAAATGAACTAAATGACTTGAAAAAAGATTTGTTCATTTTGCTGAACGAGATTCAAAGATCCGAGTCCGTAAAATGATCCGAACTTCCCACTACAAAAGAATAACCCCGACACGATCAGAGTATCGCAAGTTGACGCCTCTCGCGGTTCAAACAAATAGGGCTGGGCAACAAACTCAAGCCCCTCTTCTCTTATATCGAAATCCTCCGGCATTTCACTTTAAAAATTCTCGTTTTAGACTTCTAGTTCATGACCGGTGTTTTGTTTTGCTCTATCCTCTGCGCTTCCGCGTTTGTCAATGCGTCGTGCGTCAGGTCAAGGGTTACTTTTTCTGTGTAAATCGATGCGTAAGGCACTTTTATGATGGATAGATGCACTTTTATGGAGTTCAAAACAGAATAGCCATTCACTGCCATTATAAAGCTTGGAAGAGCCAGGACATTTTTTAATATATCTCCGATTGTATTCATCTGAAAGAAGAATGTCATATACACCTAGGATGACTTGAGAGTGAGTAAATCATGGGCTAATTTTCATTTTTTGGTGAACTATCCCTTTAAATATAAATATCACCGATCACTCAGATCATCAGGATCAAGTCAGTTAGAAATACCAAGGGTTCACTCAAAGCAAGTAGAGTCTGCTTTTAGCTATTATGCCAGCCGCAGCTGGAACCAGCTTCCAGAAGAGATCAGATGTGCGCCAACAGCAGTCACATTCAAATCCAGACTCAAAACAAATCTGTTTAGCTGTGCATTTATTGAACGAGCACTGTGCCATTGTACGTCCGACTGATTGCACTTTTCCATGTATAATTTTTTTATAATTTTTATTATTTTTATAACTGTTTTATTCTCTGCTTTTATTGTTATTTTATATATTTATATTTCTTATGCATCTGTTGTGATTATTTTATTACTATTTTAATTCATTTTATAATTTAGATTTGTTTAGTAAATGAATCAATGTGTAACATCCCTGACATAATGTTCTCATATTCATGTGGGTGTCAGAGTACAGACAGATGGCACACGCAGTTGCATTTCTGAAAGGTCTGGAGTGAAAACATCAGCCTGCTTTATGCCTGTGGACTGATGATGTGGCTTTGAGTCTATTGTGAAATGCCCCCATGTCAGATGTGCATGATGAATTTCAAAGTCCAGGGTCAAAGTGTGCTGAGGAGAGATGTATCATGGTGTGAATGACTGAGAGAGAAACATATCCACCCACTGAGGCTGAGTAGAAAGCGCCATGAAATTAAATATCCAAACACTCATGCTGTGGCTGTAAGAGACGGTTGAACTCACCTCATGAAACAGAGAAACGGATTCCAGTGATGATGAAAATTAGAGCAGAGTTAGTTCTCCAGCTGTAGCTAGCAAACACAAGCTTTTACCAAGTTAGTATACTTGTGTAAAGTGTGATGTACAATTTCTAACTAAGCTCAAGTTTAATAAAAAAAAAGTGTGAACATGTTTTGTTTGTATTTAAGATATGTGTGTGTGTTTAGGTATTTTAAGTGAATCCACAAGGCTGAAAATTTCATAGTTTAATAAACGCCCACATCTAGAAATTTCTTTCCTGAAAGTATTAGAAACTTCTTCACATTCATCTCTGTCATCAGGGATTTACTTATTGTGGTGTGTCATAGGCAAAATACATTTTTGGGCCAGTTTTTTTTTTTTATAAGTTTTGAATTGACAAAACCAAACCATTTCAATCAGGCTTTGTTGGTACCATGACACTGATCATCAACTTTCTCCGTCTTTTATCCTGAGTTTAGGAGTGACATCAGCAGCGAACAGCCAATCACATGCTGTGGAACAGTGAAACTGCGATTCAATTCTCACGAGAGAAGCAGCGCAATTCACTTCTCTCTCTTGCTGAATATTAGGAGAATGAAAAATATTAAGAATTAAGAATTTTTATAGCTTTATCTATTGATTTTAAAGCTTATTTTGTATTACCTTTATGGATTAAGGGTATAATAATTACATAAATAATATCTAAATCATACAAAATTATTATTACAAATAAGCACTGCTAAATGCCAGACAATGTTGTCTTTAAAAAGTCATTTGCTATGTAGTGACCTTTAATTTGGAGCAGAAACAGGGGGAGTGACTGTATTGCTTCAGAGATGTGTCACTTTGCTCACAGCTGATTGGTCCAATTTCGGTCTGAGATCTCTTACCTAGAACATAACCTGCCCTGGAGCAGGTAAGCCGTAGAGCGTAAATTACTATGGCGATGAACACTGCTAAAAGCTGAGCCACTTTAATGGTGCCTAAAACCCAGGGTTGGCGCAAACCAAACTGAAACATACCTGGCTATCCTCCTAAACCGACTTCGGTATAGGCCCCAGAGGTAGGCATAAATACATGAAAATGTATTTAAAATAGAAATACAAACTACCTCAGTTGAAATGCATTGTCACAGAGTCACCAGGCTCCACCATCACTCCCTCAGTACTGAGCGAGTACTGAGCACATGCATCTGTCTTCAATCAGCGCACTCATCACGAGCACATCAAGAGCACACACTTCACATTCAGTCAGTTACTGAATTCGGAACCACATACTAGAGTACTACTCTTACTAATCTTACAATATCTTTCTATGACAGAAATAGTAGGAGTAGAATGTGGTTTCCGAATTCACCAAGTGTCTGGTCTATGACAAGGACTGCGGACTACTCGCCTCTTCTCCTTCAGTAAGCCTCAACCCTAACCAGCATACTCAGTTTAGACTATCACTGCAAGTGTGTGCTTTCCACATTCACCATTTACGTATCCACGATCTTCAATGTCACCTGCAACACAATAAAACTCTTTTGTTTTTATTGTCGTGTTATAGTTTTAACTTGCAGTTTTGCCTGGATCTCACCTTGGTATGTTTTGTTGTGTTTGTTTGTGGTGTTAAAGTCACAGACACAGCATTGCGCTAGTGAGGTTTAGCTGGGAGGCTAACTTTGAGTAATCTGGCCATTGTTGGCCATTTTTTTTCTTCCCCTCAGTGGCTGTTTTGTATTTGTGTATAAATTGGTATTAAATTGATGTTCTATTTGTATATGTTCCTTTGAGTGGATTGTTTACTTTTGTTTATTTTGATTTATTGTGAATGTAATTGCTTTTTATTTAAGTAACAAAAGTGTAACCGTACTTTTTTTTTTCTTTTTATTGGCGTTCTTGAATGAGTGGATTTCTGAAGTTTGTTAACTTGATTTCCAATAATCCTGTTTTATCATTTGTTTATTTGTGTTAAAGCAGAGAAACTGTAAAGCGGGGGCCTGCAGTTATTTGGTGTGTCCACACGGAGTGCTGTGTTTAACAATTTGTATTGCTTTCACAAGTGTGTGGTGTGGGTATTGAGTGTGTGGTAAAGCTGAGGACCTCTGCTGGCCGTCTCCATCTTTATTTCTTCATTTATCGTACTTGTGGGTTTGCATGTATCGTTTTGTGGTGTGATTGAGACCTTGTGTGTGGGGGGGGGTTATTAATTTTTGTATGTTTAAAGTGATTTTTGTCTTTATACTTTCTGTCCACGTCTCCATGCTCACCCTGCCCTTAGCAACGATCCTGCGTGCCCTTGCGTAGGGCTGTTATTTCCTGGTGTAGTCCAGGTGGCGTAGTCGACTATCAACAGTAGAACTCTCAGTTGCCTTTGTTAACCTGTAGCCCTTTTCTAACCTGACCACTCTGCCACATATGCATCCTAGAAATGTACTTACCTGCTTAACCATTACCTGCACTGCTGCAAATAAACCCATGTTGTTATTTCACATTATCGCTGTCTCCAAGCCTGGTATTTCCTAAAAGAAGTCCAGACCTACACCAATTACAGCATCCACCAATTACAGAGTTCTACAGATCCATTTCAAGAGATCATGGATTTGCTTCGCTGTGTCTTCACCACCACTTCCACATCAACATCGGTCACTGCACCAAGCACTACTCCTGCTGTGTATACTGCCAGTCCTATGGCCAACCATGCGCCCTGCTCTGGCTTGGCGGAGGACTGCAATGGATTTCTTCTTCGGTGTTCATTGACCCTGGAGATGCAGCCACATCACTTCCCCACCGAGCGAGCCACGGTATCCTTTTATAATTTCTCTGTTGACAGGGCAAGCGCTCCAATGGACAGGGACGCAAGCTGGTCTTTTAACACAATCTCTTGACAGTTTCATGGCCCATTTCCAGGAAGTGTTTGGCAAACCCCTTGTTAATTCATCATAGGTGAGCAATTTGAAACAAGGAAGAATGTCCATAAATGATTATGCACCTTAGCGGCAGCTAGTGCAGTGGTTCTAAACTGGCTTGGCCATGGGACCCACATTTTCCTATGGTCATTAAGCCATAAACCATTTTTTTAGGATTTGACCTAATAAATAAATAATTGTTGACACACACACAATTACTGTCCCACTTTAATTAACATACACATAAATTGTAAGAATGACTAATACTGATGAATAAACAGTATAGGATAAGGTTATTATATAGAAGTCCCAAATTAGTTTTTGTTAATTCAGTGAATTTAGTAAGTTGGTATGAGCCACTACACTGGCTGCTAGGGCTGCACCATATGAGGAAAAGCTGCGATGTGCGATAACATTGTTTAATATTGCGATGACGATATGTTTTGCGATAAATATTCAAATGTAAATGTTAGTTATACTGTTCCCATATCTTAGTGCTTTAATAGGTTCTTTGCGAACATAGAACCTAAACATTGAATAGCCTATTCCCACTGAATATTTTTCAGCATGTTTTACACAGTACCTGTGTTTGTAACGCGTCATCTCTCCTAAATCCAAAATAATTCCATATAGCTGAAGTGCTGTTCTTTCGTCAGCCACCACATTTTCCTCACTCTTCTCTCCTTCCTCCGCCATCGTATTTGCTAACGGCACAGCGTCGCAACTAAATTGACACCTCACAAATCAATCTGAGCGTAGCTGACACTTCCTGGGGCTTCACCTTATTTGCCAAATAGCATGAACGCGCCAACCATGTCTTCAGGGCTAAACGTGATAGGTCAAACGTTTATTACATGCGCTTGGCACATGTAATAAACTGTTTTCCCTTATTCATCGTGTCAGGCTGTCTGTTGCGATGTGTTCATCGCGCGAGTTCGTATCTCGATGACGATGAAAATTCGATGTTTCGTTCAGCCCTACTGGCTGCAGTCATCAAAAATATACAAAATAACACAGTGAAAATAAAGTGGCATTTGGGGGTTATGGAAACAACAGTCACCATGGTAAATGCACAATACTAACATGGACCGTTAATAAAACATATGGAAACTGCTCCTGATTAAAAGAATTAACATGATACATGCATGCAAATCCTTTCCAACTAGCACACAACATACCAGTTGAGTACTTTTTGGTAATTTCATGACTACAACATAACTTGCATGCTCGTAGTTTCTTTCGCGCTTTATTTATAAAGTGATATACAGCGATTATAACATCTGACAGCACAGGTTAGAGGTTAGAGACTTTTTATTTTGTAACAAGTTACAAAAATAACGTTAGAATAATAACACTGACATATAGCTTGACAACAAATCATCTATAATCAAATAAGAACAAAGAAACAAATGACAAATAAATACAATAGAACAAAGATACAAATTAAATAAAGAGTACTAAGTTTTTCATATAGGTCTACCAAACTGAAGTGAGAAATACTGCAGAAATTAAATTAAGTAATCAAATATAAAATAAAACTGTGTAAGGCTGGTTTTCCTGCTGAGACAGACCATGAGATCAAACACCCTGCAATAAAACAATAAAACTCACTAATCTGGAGAGAAGATAATTAAAAAAAGACATAGGACACCGCCTTGCCCATACTTCTCTCCTGGCTTATCTATACATCCCCCTCTTCCTACTCCCTCTCATTTCCCCCTGAGTCAAGTCACTGAAAGTTTACTAATGCCTATACACAACATATGATGTGTCTTGTGAATCTATTGTTTCTTCACTTTCATATTTGGTATCATTAAATGTCGCAGTGCGATTGGTAAAATGGTCTCAATTTTACAGCAGTCATTTATTTTATGAGAAATAAACTAAACTTAGGAGAATTCTGTTGTGTTCTCCTTTTGTGGGTAGTGTCTCTTCAAGATATCTGACAATCTTTGTTCCTCTCCCCCTAAAGCAGGTGCAACCCTTTGGGGCACATGAATAGGCCTAACACAATTCCAAAAATATTTGTGTAGTAAATATATAAATACCAACACGGGATATATTTGCATAAAGCGACATATAAATGGCTCAATGACTGTTACCCAGGTACCCAGGTCCTGTGGTTGCAAAACAAGCCCAAATCATCACCCCTCCACCACCATGCTTGACCGTTGGTATGAGGTATTTGTGCTGATATGCTGTGTGATGCTCATCTGACCAAAGGACATTGCTCCATAAGTCTTGTGGTTTATTCAGATGCAACTTTGTAAACCCAAGCCTATATCATCTTATCACCCAGTCTTAGCAAGCAGTAATGCTTAAACTAATTTGACTAGCTAGTTGACAATACCAAAAACCGATCTGAAAAAATGAATGTAGCAAATTAGCTGAATAAGGGAAATATGAATAATTAATTATAACTCATAATTAATTATAAATATTTGGATTAGTTAATAGAATTAACTTGATGTAGCAGAATTATCAACTAACCTGTTCGTCCAGCGAACACTCAGTATTAACTATTTATTAATAGTATTTATTAAGTATTAAAGTATATTTTAAATGAATTGTAAAGAAATACACTTATATTGCACTAAATGTACTTTAAGTGGTTCCAATTTAACAGAATTTAATATATATAAATATATTGCAAATAGCTTAAAATTGATCTTAAGGATATTTTAAAATACACTTAATATACTTAAAGTTGTTCCAAAATAATACATTTAATATGCACTTAGTATAGTATAATTTAAATATATTAAGTGTGTCCAAACAAGCACAATTTAAATATATTTCCTTTTCACCTGGGCATAATAAAAAAAAATCATATGGTTCTTGGCAGGTCTTAAAATTAGGTAAATACAACCTCAGATGAACAACAACAACACATGACATATTACACTGTGTCATTATTTATTTAACAAAAACTTGGCCAAAATGGAGAAGCCATGGGTTACAAACTAAGTACACCCTTACTGCTTCCATAGGAATTAAGTAGCAGACAGGCACTGCTAATCAAATGCCTTTGATAAACTGATCATCAGCAAGCGTGACCACTTCTATACAAGTAGAAGTTTTGGCACTTTTACTGATCTGGAGCATTCAGGTGTGTGTTAACACAATGCCAAGGAGGAAAGATATCAGCAATGATCTTTGAGAAGCAATTGTTTTTTCCATAAATCCGGGAAGGGTTAAACCGCCATTTCCAAACAATTTGAAGTCACAAGCAGTTTTTAATATTTTTCATTGGTTAAATATTTGCAAAACCCACAGACAGATGTAAAGGGTTACCAATAGTAATGATTTATATATTAAAAAAAAGAAAGGTTTCCACCCAACAGCAACCATATTTAAAATTTTATTAATTTATAACTGTCTTAACTGTCTTTTATTAATCGTCTTACATAGTTTTAGCATTAGAGTGAAATAATTACAATAATTATAAAAAAGAATTTAAAAATATATAGTATTTCTCCATTGTAATTGTGCTAATGTATCTGTCAACGACCTTTTACTTATTTATTTTTATTTATTTGTATATTATAATAATGCAATAAATACCCTAGTATTCCTAACATAGCCCACTTGTTTCTGTAGTTGACTTCCAGAGCTCTGGTGTCTGCAGCTGGGCAGAAAACAGACTTGAATCACATGAGAGTAACAGTAAATCACTCTTAGAATAGCTGCAATTCTGAGATTGCTAGTGTGACCGGTCTTAACTCTGCGTTGTGTGGGTGGTAGATGAACGAGACCGGGCAACAGGAATCACTCATGCCATATTTTATTCTGCATGAATAAAAAGAAGAAACAAACAAGCTGGAATTTGTGGCCTTCTTTCACAATTTTGCCTCTCTTCAGTCGCATTTACCGCGAACTGCAACACATTTAACATTTCATTTTTCTCATATAATAAAATCAATAGTGTTTACATATTTCATAAAAAAAATTAACATTTTACATTTTAGCATTTTACATGAATTCAAACAATATTAACAGGAGCATGAGCGAAAACATACCTGCATGAATAAAAAGAAGAAACAAACAAGCTGGAATCTGTGGCCTTCTTTCACAATTTTACCTGTCAGTGAAAGGCATTATTTTAGCCACAAAATTAGCACACTCATGCTTAATGAATCCTCTCCGAAAATACATGCTTTACATCACTCACACAAACTTCATACATGTTTGAATAATATTAAAGTGCATTTAAGAACGAAATTGCATATTTTATTTCATTAAACAAAACTCATATAAAACTTTTTATACGGAGTTTCAGTACAACTCTCTTCTGTCGCATCTACCGCGAACTGAAGGAGAGCAACCGGAACCGTAACATGAGTCTTAGAGGAGCCACGCACCTTATTTAACAAAACACCAAATCACGGGAAAATTAACATATAACTATAGAAACATGACATCCCAAATAAAATAAATCAATATTAAAAGAATAAATGAAATGAAATATTAAAAGAATAATTTTCAGAATACAAAACAATTCTATAAATGTAAAATAATTTATAAAGGGAGAGATTTTGAGTGAAATTAAATAAATATAATATTACACCTGTTACACTAGTAAACATGCCATTGCTTTTGCTTGCTTGTTTTCTTACATCAGGGACAGCACACACAATAGGCTGGAGACACATGCCGGGACAAGACAACATTACGTGTTACGTGGGAGAAGAACGTGTCCCACAAAGATGCTGCCCACACTCGGGTTGTCAGGCCTGTTGGAATATTGGCTGAAGCTTAAAGACGGTTTCAACGGCAACAACATAAACAAACATTACTGCGCATGTGGCCCAAACTTAACTTCCGGTAGGCGTCCGCAAAGAATCAATAACAACAGAGGCTGCATTATCTTTCTTATTCGTTATCATCTTTCATTTTAATGCAACATTATCTTAATTGTATATTTTTTTATTGTTTCAGCAGGTTTATTATAAATAATCTCCCATTTCTGTCTACAATAGGGTAGAGTGGGGGAAAATGCACCCCCCCCCCCCCCCCCCTTAAGGACTGTGTAATGCCGTTTTCTGCATGTTACACAGCCTATAAATGCTTGCGCGTCTTTCAAATAATAAATGCCTTTCAACCATGCAATGCGTTGGAATAACATGTTTCTTTGTTTCATCATACAGGATTAATGTTGGGAAATTTAAACTGGTAGATTAAGCAATATGTGAGTCTTTCTGAGCTAGTTTCTCTGTATGTATAATTGTCTTTGTATGTTATTTTGTTGTTTTGATTAGTGTTTTTATATTTTTATTGTTTTTAAAATTTTTGTACAGCACGTGTCCTGATTGACTGATGATCCGATCTGTTTGATCGAAAACGGTGATCGCATGTTTATGCCAAGTGTAACAGCCAGAAGTCCCTCTAAAGTAGATTATTTCTGATAACAAGTAAAATAAATAAGTAAATTACATTAGAAGTAAGACACAAGCTGCTCTCATATGCAGTCAGACTGGAAATTTATGAAGCTTTCAAGGCTTTTTGGTGAGTCACACACACTGTTTTTGCACTGGTGTCATATTTTCTCTGCTTGATTGTTAATATTTATATCATGTTATCCAAGAATAGTATGTAAGAGATGTGTTTCTACTAAGTAGTGTGCCATACTAGCCACTAGCTAGACTGATAAACAAACACAGACCGGAGGTTAACCGTGGCAACGCGTCCGATGAAACCGTCTATAGCAATCATGAATTCTACTGAAATTGTTCTGGTTTGGTCAAGAAATGTGTGTCCATGCACTATAAGAAAGAAATCAGTAGACAAATTTAAAAAGTACTGGTAATTTTCTGCCAGGACATTATCTGTTAAGTTTACAGACATTTCCTATAGCCCTAAAACACAACAAAATGCAATGCGTAACTCAAAATTCGGGTAAAACACCTGTGAAAAATGATTGCCCAGTAGGGAGTTGATTTTTTTAATTACACTGAACAGTTCTGTCGACTCACCATCAGCGCCCTTCAACGACGAGACCCTGAAATCGTTGTTTTGGATCGAGGACTGGCTGATTGAGCTGGATACAGAGGTACTGCCTCTCACCCTACCCCACCCGATATTATCTGTTTATTCTTTATCATCGCTGTTTCAAGACAGCACTGAAACTTGTATGGACTGTGAAATATCTGTTTGTTCGTCATCATTGCTGTTTCAAGACAGCCGTAAGATTGTATCATCGACCTGTTGGGAATTGGAATTACCGTCACTGATCACGTCAAGCTTCCCTCTCTCACCTTCACAGCAGAGCTCAGCCAGTCCTCCTCAACGGGAAGCCTCAGGTCATGCTATCACCAGCCTCACCTGAGCGAGAGGATCCTTTGGCTCCGGGCTCTGATCCCTTCGCTCCATCGAGCTGTCAGCTTCGCCTTGGCTCCTCCCACCCTCGGTTCCACCAGAGACCCTCAACCTTGTGGCTCCACTGGGTTCCCTTGTCTCACCAGCTCCACTTCAGTAAGTCGTCACTCTACTTCCGCCACGGACTTGCAAGCCTTCCACTGCACTCCATCCCTCCATCACTACGGCTACAGCGGGTTCCTCTTTCCATTCGCCTCCGCCTCTGTCCTCTATCACACCGGCTTCGCCTCAGTGCTCGGGTGCTTTTGCTCCGCCTCAGACGCCCGCCGCCACAAACTCCACCTTGGTCTCCAGTGCCAGCAGTGTCGCTCAGTACCATCGGGTCGCCATCTACACCTTGGGATCCTCTAACATCGTCTCCATCATACTATTACACATACACATACTATTACACCTTTTGTCAACCAGTACAACACCAACGGCATTCAGCTGCCTTGCCAACCCTGTGTAATCCATCAACATTAATGCTAAAGGAAGTGGGCACCTTGCAGGACTCAGACAAATGGGCAGATTCTGGGTGGAACAGCTAAAAATAGCCAGGAGAAGAATTCATTACAGCTTATCAAGTCTCCTGTGTTTCATTCAGGACAGGGTGAAGCATTTGTCTCAAAAGTTCAATTGTCCATTGGCAGACATATTTGTTATTTCCATTTTTAGTGACCTTAAAATATTTCATTAAAATTTTACATCATAACCTTTCTTTGTTCGACATTTTTCAGAATCCCAAAATTATAGAACTTTACCCAACATTTACTAACCCTAACCAAACGTGGTCTCAGAGATTATGATTTATTTTATGTTTTCTTTTAAGCTTATGTTCAAATTTCAGCTGACAAAACCTAACAAACCATAACTGCAATGTGCACTTATTGTTATCATATGTATTTATGTAGATTTTTCAATTTCATTTCAAATATATAACAGCAAAAATTTGTTTACGTATGTGCCAGTAAGCAATGTATGGCTGCGGATCATTTTTATGGAGGCTGGTTTCTGGCCAAGTCCCACATTGAGACAGTGTACAGACCGCTGTAGGCTAAGAGTGAAGGAGCTGGGCTTACAAGGTCAATGAAGCCACACACATGCACACACAGTCTTTCACATACGGTAGCTACTGCCTACCTATGTGAGTGCATTTAAGTGTAGTATAACCAGATTTGTACATGTTCTTTGTGCAAAGTTCACAATCCATTGCTACTGTATGTGGTTTCTCACTGGCCCAAATCAAACATCTCTGAAATCATGAAACATCATTTTAAAACCCTGCTTTTAACTTCATGTAAAGCAATGTTTCACACTTGTTATTTTGGATGAGGATTAGCACTGCTTTTAACCCTGGGTTATGAAAGCCTGCACTGGAACATTAACCCCTGATAGAGAAATAACAGGTTGCATACGGTGTTTGTCTAATTAATTATAGTGACACTGCAAATGTATATAAATGTACAGTGTGAAAACCAAAACCTGTAGGCCCAGGATTAATTCTTAAAGGGGCTTTATGTAGGATGGACCCCCAGTGGTTGAACTAGGTATTGCAATCCAAATTCAAAATATTGGAGTGGTTTTTTTTTCACCCGGCACCCTCCTCCTCAGACTTGAAGCACACGCAGGTTGCCAGATTGACGACACCAGCAGGAACGAGCGCACCTGACGATGGAAAGCAGCGAGCCTTACACTGTAAGTTCATCAGATAATGTATACATTCGTAAATTAAATAAAAATTCGTATTCGTAGTTTCCGTATTTTTCTGTCACGGTTGTTACCGATGTGATAAACAGCCATGACCCATCTGCACCTCCGCACTAGTCGGCCACTCTCTCGAATACACGCTGTCTTAACAACCAGGTACCACGAAACAGTGTAAATGCAAGTACTGTCTGAATGTTGAATTTACTTAAAATATTCCTACTAGTAGCCAGGATACATTAGCTAACTGACTTTGGCTAATTACTTACCTGTCAAGGAGAAAATTAGCCATCTCAGCATTCGTTTTGAAGCCTTTGTCTGCTTTAAGTTGTCTCCATCTCTCAAATGCATCTCCAATATTTATGCGGCTTTTATTATAACGTTTATCATACAGTTTTTTGGATGGATGCCGAGGTTTTTTAGGACAGGAATGTTCGCTCTCTGACTCGGACCCCTTTTGTTTGGCAGCTTCCATGACTGGACTAAACTGAAATGAAATACGCCATGTTTGCCGCCAACTGGCAACCCGGGTTGCCGAAATACAATTGGATAAACTGACAGTGGGCGTGTTACACAGACCAAAACAAAGACAGAAGTTCCGACACGGAACGCACATTTTCACAGGAGAATAATTGACTATAGCATTGTTTTTCAGATAAACAAGTATGTTAACTTAGTATGTTTCTTAAATATCTGCAAACATATTATGGTATTTTTATGCTTTAGTAGAGTCAAAAACTTACATAGAGCCCCTTTAAGACTAAACAGTGAAAACATGGCGAGAAGTAATCCAGGATTCTGTAAACCCAGTGTTTAGAATGACCTGTGTTTATTCATTTTCCGATGGTTTCATAGACAAGGGTTAAGCCTAGTCCCAGACTAAAATGCATGTTTAAGCTGATTTATCTTAAAATATGTCACTGCCATTGTTTTGTCTCAAGATGCACACCAGTAATGTTTTTTTCCAAGGCATGTTTATAAAAGCTACTTAAATGTCCTAATTGAACTAAGCTTAATCTAAGCCCTGTCTGTGAAACAAAGCCATTAATTGTCTAAACTAAAGCCCTTATCATATTCTGGTCTCTAGATATGGCCCAAGTACATTATTTATTTAAAAATACTTTTTAATTGTTTTAATTGTTTTTTTTGTTTTTTTGTTGCATAATATAAACAATGTCAATTGGTGATACAGCTTTCTTGATATGATCATGAAAAAAAAAACCTAATTAAAAGAATGAAAATATTAAGTTTGGCGTAATTCATTATTATTTGTTTATTGTTTATTGTATGCTTCACTGACCCTCATGCGGTGAAAAAAGGAAAAAGAATATGTGTGTACACTGTATTTAAGGTGTAAGGAAAATAAGCTATATTACTTTTTACTTGATGGGACCACATGAAATCATGATTCAAGAAGAGTTATTGGTAACACTTTATTTTAGGGTTCAATTCTCGCTATTAACCAGTTGCTTATTAGCATGCATATTACTAGGATATTGGCTGTTTATTATAAAGCACATATTAATGCCTTATTCTGCATGACCTTATTCTACATCCCTTAATCCTACCCAATACCTAAACTTAAAGGGGACATATCATTAAAAAAAATCCCAAACGTGAAAAAGGACAACCCAGTAACTTTGTTTTGGTAAGCCTTTCTCTGCAAGCATGTGAAAAAACGTGCCGCATAAAATTATAATATTACCGCCCCTTAATCTGCACGTTTCCACCCATGGCGCCACTATTTTGTTTTCGCAAGCAACAACGGTGAACAAGACCCTTGTGTGTATTTGACAGTTTAAATACAACAAAAAATGTGAAAGAGAAGTTACTCCAGTTGTCTGTGTGCGTGTGCTTCAGATAAGTGCGCTCAGAAAACGATCCATTAGAAGTTTAAACTACAAAGTAATATAGCTTTAAAACGCATGGAAATAATAAACTTTAATGATGAAAGAAGAACTATGCTATCCGTGAGAGTGATTGCGATATAGATGATAATCAAAACCAAGTCTTGTTAGTATTTGGCAGAGAATCTGATTGGCAGGAACTGTGTGGAGAGGGGGCGGGACGCAGCAGCTCATTTGCATTTAAAGGCACATGCACGAAAACAGCCTGTTCTTGACTGTAGTCAGAAATTGGTATTTACAACATGGATTTATAAATGATCTGTGAGGTATTTTAAGCTGAAACTTCACAGACACATTCTGGGGACACCTGAGACTTAAATTACATCTTGTAAAAATGGGCATAATAGGTCCCCTTTAAACGCTACAAAAACTACCACACTAACTATTAATAAGCAGTAAATTAAGAGTTTATTGAGGCAAAAGTTGTAGTTAATAGTGAATATGCGTTCCCCATACTAAGGTGTTACAGAGTTATTAAACTAAAGCTCTTCATGAAAATGGTTTAAAGGTTTTTCTAAAACCAACCATATGAAACCAACGTGAATACAAAAAGTATATTTCTAAGAACTTCGCACATATGTTTTCAACAAGATTTTTTAAAGACTTCCTTTTCTATATCATGGACTGTATATATCCCTGACTCAAACATCATTAATTGTACTAGTGATGGTTTGTTGCTGTCATTAGATATGATTATTGTCAGAAGTGTGTATTTCTTCCTTTATCTTCATTTTGGTCATGTGGTGGCAACCTGACTTCTTTTTTAAAGACTTTTGACTGTAAAATAAATGGTGGTTGACCTTTATGAAATGAAATCAGAGGGATGTCAGCTTTTAAGAAGACATTTGAAAGGTTTGCTGTCAGAGTGAGTGGCGGAAAGGTAAATAGGCTGGAAAAAATCACTAAGAAAAGGCTGAAGTGACATAGTTTGCTGTGATTATATGCTGTCTTCATTCAGTGCTGGGATTGCTCCAGACATTATCATGACTACCTCCGATCCGAGAGCAGTGTTGCAGCATTGACTTTATGCTGACCTTAGCAATTGTCTGCATGAACTTTGACCTCTGTGTTGACCCAACTGTAGAAGTATAAATTCATTAAAATGTATTGGATATAGGCTACTCCATAAAGACACCCACACTCCAGTGTTGTGCAAGGAATGTGATTTCTTTTTCCATTCTCTTTTACAGCACATTAGTGAGCATTAGAGCACAACTCACTATAAATTCTGACATAATGAGTGTGAGTTGCTAATGTCAGCAGCCAAATGAACATGAAGTTGACAGACCTGTCAGGAACTGCAGTGGTGCATTTTGTCAGCATGTCAACATTACATCATCTGCCCTTAGACTGGAAGTGTTTGTGCAATGCTCCCCCCAGTGGATCAAGCTGTTATTAAAATACTGAACATGGTCATTCTGCGGATAGATTTTTCCTCACAAAAGCATTCAGAATGCTTGCTTTAGCATATATAGAGATTAAAAAAGCCCAATACAATCAAACATCAATAATAAAATACACCTTTAGCACCAAAAAAAGAAAGAAAAAAAAACAATTGTGAAGTGCATTTTGTGGCCATGAATACTTAATATTAAGTGAAGAGCTAAATATGTCCTTCAGTTTCACATGAGTGGACTATATTTTCTATTGATTAAACTACTTCCAAATGCATTTTAATTCACCATTATAAGACAGATTCATAATGTAAAAACTGCACATAATGTAATCAGTATTACATTATTATTGTAATAAAATGTTCATAATGTAATAATTTTCTCAAAATGTAATACAATTTTGAGCTTTATTACATTGAGAAATGTATTACATTATAAACATAAAACATTGTCGTAATTGTAATAGCTTTTACAACAAAACAAAAAATTAGTATTCCTTTGCAGTACATTTTTAGTCTTAAACTACCTGCAAAATGCAACATTTAAATATTCATGCAATTATTATTCTTATATTTTTATTAAACAAAGCACTGGTATTCCTTTACAGTACATTTTAAAAATCTAAATCCAGTCTTAACCTGCCTACAAAATCCACCAGGATTACTGATACTACTCCTACTATTATCATTATTACTTGAATACACAAGGCAATACTGTTAAATGAAAGTGTTAAATACCAACAGTGTGCAAATGCTGTTTTAAAAAAAAAAAAAAAAACCTCAGTATTGCAATGAGGGGTGTGTGTGATAGATCTGCTTCAGCCAGTGGCAGCATGGAGCACAAGTTAAGCAAACATGTTTTCACTTTAATACAAGTTACAGCAAAACAAAGCCTGAATGTACATCAGAGGGCATGTTGAAAAATACAATACAACTTACCATCATGTACAGTGAAAAAGTCCACACACCCATTACAACTGAGAAAGAAATCTGGTGGATTTTGTAGGCAGGTTAAGACTTGATTTAGATATTTAGAACGTACTGTGAATGAATACCAATTCTTTACGTTTAATAATAAATATTTAAATCTGTTGCATTTCGCAGGTAGTTTAAGACTGGATTTAGTTTTTTATAAATGAATACTAATATTTTATGGTTTTAAAAACTATGGAGAAAAGCATTTATCCACCAGTCACAGTAACTAATGAAATGTCTACACTTTCCCAACGCATCTGATCATGCACTGATACAGTGTATACTATCTACTGAAGGCAGACATTTGGTAATACATGGAAATTATATATTATCTCATGCAAGACATGTCTATGTATACATTTTTTCCCAACAATTTAAAAAAAATCATCCAAAATTTCAAAAGACCTGGAGAATTACAAAAAAAAAAAAATAATAATAATAATATGAGGTCATTTAGTTTACAGCAATGTTCAGACTCATGGGAACCAGACTAGGATCAGCTACTATCATTGCCTGACCAAGAGGACAATGGTTTGCATTTCAAGAATTTTGACAAAATACATAAGTCACACTTAATGGTTTTAAGTAATAACTCTGCATTCTCTAATTTGGTCACTTGACACCTCACTAATCAAGTCAATTATTCAAATGAAGATCACAACACTTATCTGTTAGAATTGCCCCATTTCTTAAACCATACCTTGTCTGAGCTAGCAGGACACTTTGCAAACTAGTGCACATTGAGATAAATTAAATATGTTGAAGAACATGTAGGGGGAGGAATTACACCACTTTCAACACTAGAGGGAGACACAATCCATGTTATACCTGATCCTCTTGGACCAGGCTTCTCAGCTAAACTTTAAATTATCAACTTTATCCTATACTATATTTAAGCACAAGTTTTAGGTTGAGTATTAAGTAATATTAAATTTTATATGCCTACATGAATACAGACTTGCATTTTCTATACTGTAATACCTGAAAGGCAACTTAAATTAAACCTTTAAATAAATGCTAGCAAAGCACACAGCAAACACTAGTTTTAGGATTTCTTTTATTTAGTACAACCGTTAAGATGACAAGATAACTGTCAAATGTCAACATGTATTGCTATTTTTGCATTTCACATGTAAAGCCCTCCAATACCCATCCTCAGACTAGTACAAAGAACAGTCGTGTGCTTACAGCAACAAAGCGTTTAACTCGTGAAAGCAGAAAGCTCAAGAAATGCAGACAGTAACAGGCATGTTAAGGATTTAAGCACATTATACATGAGTCCCTATCAGGTCCCGAAGACAGCTAATATAAGACAATGACAAAGCTGCAGTCCAAACAGTGCAGATATGTAAATGAGAGTTGATCAAGGTGTAAAACCACTGCTATATACAAAGATGCATTTTTTTTGTTTGTTTTCTGAATATGGACCATGATGAAACCTTACTTTTTCCGCTCATGTGAACTCAAAGAAAATTCAAAATCCCCTATAAGTTTAAGTTTCAGTTTCCTTCACCGTTGACCTCTTTGGTTTCTTTGTTCTTTCGAACCTCTTCCAGCTTCTTGTCCTAGAATTGAAGTAAACACTATTAATTACTTTTTATAGCATAAACGTCAGCTATAAAGACACCACATCACATCTACAGTACCTTCTCTTTGAACTTCTCGTTCATGGCTGCCATGATTGCTGTACGGTTTTCTTTGCTGGCCTCCATTTTCTGGTTCAGTTTCTCTTCTGTTATCTTGCTGAAATTGTTGTTTTCTTCTAGAGCTTTCTGAAGCACCTCCTTTTCATGCTCACGCTTCTCTGCTAAGTGCTTCAGAACCTCTGCTTCATGAGACTAGAGAAAAGGGGGGTAGGGGCAGCCTTTAGTTAACCATGTCAAGCTAGGACTATGACATTGTCAGAAGAAAAACACCAAATGTACCAAGCTAATTCCAGTAATAGATTGAACAAAGACCCATGGAATACATCACTCCTTTCCCTGTACTTGTATATGACCCTTAACAATAAGTGTACTCTTTGCATCTGGAGAAAATCTCATACACATCCATTTATTATTGCTAACGCGTTATGTAGACATACAGTCAAACCAAAAATTCAGACACCAGATATAATTTTTTACTAGTGGGTGCAGGACACTATTTTGCTATCCTCACATAAATGAACTATAAAGTAAACTGTGACATATTATACCCAAAAATACATACTATCAAATTCATTAAAAATTTAATTGAGTATGTTTAGTACAATACAAATATACCATCATGCATTTAATAGCAAGTCTTTTTCACCTGAGACAGTTTAACTGAATTCTTGTTATATTTTATTACCATTTTCTAAACTACAGCAAATAAACTGTGATAATGTGAGAATGTTGAAGATGTCTGAATAAATTTTGGTTTGACTGTAAATGTAATTTCTCATGTCTTGTATGCAGAATAAAGTGTCTGAGGGAAAAGAAAAAGAAAAAAAAAAAAAAAAAAAAAAAAAAAAAAGGTATAGATATGCACCTTGCGTCTCTCTTCTGCGGCTTCTAGTTTTCTCTGGATCTCCTCCAAGGAAAGATCCCTCTTCTTTGGAGGGGAGAGAGGGAACTCACCCGTGGCATCTGGAGCAGGACTCCCAAGAATGACCTCAAAAGCTTGTCCTGAGGCACGCTTGTCCAGCTCCTTAACCTGAATATCTGAAAACAGGCTTACTTGTTAACTGCAGAATTCAAGGATCACCTCTGCCTCATATTTATCCAGATCCTAGTTTTTGATGTGTATAAATACAGGAATCTTACCACTTAAAGAGGCCATTGCTGCAGAAGACTACAGGTCCACGTATGCCTGAAAACAAAACCAGCAACATAAGGGTTCCATGTTTATTGTACAATGACCTTCATCCTGGTCATACCATACACACACACACACACACACGTTTACTTGGATATATCTAAATGTGGAAATACCATAGACTTTTTATAATTAGCTCAACAAATTCCTAGCTTAGCTTTTTACATTTTAGCTTTTTGCATTTTTAGAAAATAAGTCGTTATCCCACTTGAGGACGCCCCCTGATGTCCCAAACGGTAGGCTGTCAAGTTTTGCCACTTTTGGGAAACTCCGTCTCTAAACCACAGCTAACAAATTAAGAAATTTAGCTGTCGACATGTTCATTTGGCGCGCAAATGTTTTCAGCTCTACAACTTCGCGGTGGAAAAAAACTGGCGCGTATTCTTCAAAAACACACACACACACCGCACCGCCCCCTCCCCTAAACACTGTACCACCTGCAAGTGTGAAAACCACATACAAAAGTACAAACATGATTCGTTATACGAAATATGGCATTTTATGTGTTCCTACTCTAGAATAAGACGCAATATTGAAGTGCACTTTATGAATGAACAAATGCGTTTTTATTAGCAACACAGAGAGAACAGATCCAAACAAAGACAGTCAAGCGGCACCGCGTGCACACTGCACAGCTCCGCCCTGCTCTTTCTACAGCTCTATGATCACCCAGGAACACATGCAAAACGATACTCTAACCTGCTGCGATGCTTTAATGCAGATGAATTGCATGCACATAAACACGACATTTGAGCAGAACAATGCATTATGATTGCAACACCATAGTGGCAAAAAGTGTATGAAGACCAAGCCTTAAACATGTATGAGACAACTTTTCGAAATATAGATAAGAATTTGTAAGTTTTTAATATTGGTTTCAGGTTATACCAATACAAACTAGCTTTTATTTAAGCGTTTACTTATACACGATCTAAATCAAGACATAAACCTTTCAATGCAGGTAAACCTTGAAACGCGAGTTAGATAAACGAGGCATTGACGAAAATAAAACCATGCATGCCATAATATAAATCTACACGTGAATAATTCTACGCAGGTGGACAAATTAATATTTAGCATGCCAATTTTTCAACGACTTTATTATAATAATGTAGGCACACCCACCTTCAGACAAAAAGATTCCAGGTTTGATGACAACACTCGCCTCGCGCCGTTTTCTGGCCTCAACGCATGTCAAGTTCGCGCATAAAAGGGTCGAATTTATGTCGTCACATGTCTTTCTTGAATCCAATTGGCTGCTCTCACTGCCTCCCGGATAATGTAGTTCTGTTTCAAACAAGTCGTTTATACAAAACCATGCGGGGGAATATTTATCTATTGCCAGTTTTTGCAACTATTCAGATTCAGTGGGCAACATTGGAATACAATATATCTGACAAAATTAATCAAAAAAGTTTCTTCTGATGAATAGTTTGAGGCAGATGTGTTATGACGGCTGCTCATGTTTTATTGAGGTTACGTAACAACGTCAAAGCAGGTGATGGTAGCTGATGATGAGGAAACCAACCGTCTAGTCACAAACTTCACTTAGGTAGTGAATAAAACACATGGGCATGGATGTTTGTGTTTAAGGATATGTGTATATAGCCTATGTTAAAGCCTGTAAACTTTTTTTTTTTAGCTGAATATTCAATAAATAAACACTTTTTTTGTCTTTGGTTCTCATTTTAATTGTCATCAAAAATAGTTAAGTCTAAGAGTTTCAAATATAGTTTTCCCAATTTTCTCTGTTGTCACTGGAGAACTTTGTGCATGAATATAATTACAAGGCATTTTATTTTTCTTTTATTTTCTATCCTGTTCCTTCAAACCCGTGTCTGCATGAATTAACTTGAGTGACCATTTAATACTAGCAAACAATGATTTCCATGTCTGTGATTTCCATGTTGCATTCATTTCAAATAATCATATAATTGTGTCAGTGTCAGTCAATATGACTGGTCTCATGAAAGTAAAAAAAAATGATGTGGGCTGTCAGTCGTACATGAATAAAATTGATAGCATAACTAACATAAAATTGATAACACTGTCCACTTACGAGGACATTATATTTTAGTGAATTTCTCTAACACCATACATGTCACAGTTTTAAGTCTGGGTGTCCTGTAAAGAGCACATTCAGGGCTTTTCAGAGATACCATTTGTTTTGAGGTTTTACCAGGACAACAAATTCTCCTTGGTCTTTAAAAATGACTGAATGATCAAATTTAGCACTCTTATGGAAATATGATAATAATATGTAATATTTTGTATTTATCATTTAAATCAGACTAATTTTCAAATTGTTTGTTTTAAATCAACATCTCAGGAAAATGTTATGGGGTTTCTAATCAAAATATGACTTTCTGTTACAAAACAGGGCATTGATTTCATACATGTCCTCAATAGAGGACACCGAGACTTAAAGCATGTTTATCAGGAATTTTGGGAGACACAAGTGAATAGGGAAAGAAATTACATATCAATGTTCCTATAAAATATTAGATATTATTATGAAAATGTTGCCAACTATTACTTCCATTATTACACTTCTTTTTTCATTACATGTTGCTCCAAGAACACATTAATATGCAAATTAGATACAGTGTATACAGTTGTAAGAAAAAGTATGTGAACCGCTTCCAGAATCTGTGAAAATGTGAATAATTTTAACTAAATAAGAGAGATCATACACAATGAATTATTTTTTATTTAGTACTGTCCTGAATAAGATATTTTACATAAAAGATGTTTACATATAGTCCACAAGACAAAAAAATAGCTGAATTTATTAAAATGACCCGTTCAAAAGTTTATGAACCATTGATTCTCAATACTGTGTGTCATTACCTGGATGATCCACAGCTGTTTTTTTTTTGTTTTGTGATGGTTGTTCTTGAGTCCCTTGTTTGTCTTGAGCAGTTAAACTGCCCAATGTTCTTCAGAAAAATCCTCCAGGTCCTGCAAATTCTTCAGTTTTCCAGCATCTTTTGCATATTTGAACCCTCTCCAGCAGTGACTGTATGATTTTGAGATCCATCTTTTCACACTGAGGACGATTGAGGGACTCAAACACAACTATTAAAAAAGGTTCAAACATTCACTGATGCTCCAGAAGGAAACATGATGCATTAAGAGCCAGGGTGTGAAAACTTTTGAACAGAATGAAGATGTGCAATTTTTTCTTATTTTGTTAAAATATCAGTTTTTTTCATTTAGTACTGCCCTACGGAAGCAACAGAAGATACTTACATGTTTCCCGGAAGACAAATTAAGTACAATTTACCTTGATCTTCAAAATCAATAAGTTTTCACCCCCCGGCTCTTAATGCATCGTGTTTCCTTCTGGAGCATCAGTGAATGTTTGAACCTTTTTTAATAGTTGTGTTTGAGTCCCTCAATCGTCCTCAGTGTGAAAAGATGGATCTCAAAATCATACAGTCACTGCTGGAGAGGGTTCAAATATGCAAAAGATGCTGGAAAACTGAAGAATTTGCAGGATTTTTCTGAAGAACATTGGACAGTTAAACTGCTCAGGACAAAAAAAGGACTCAAGAACAACCATCACAAAACAAAAAAACAGCCGTGGATCATCCAGGTAATGACACACAGTTTTGAGAATCAATGGTTCGTAAAGTTTTGAACAGGTCATTTTAGTAAATTCAGCTATTTTTTTGTCTTGTGGACTATATGTAAACATCTTTTATGTAAAATATCTTATTCAGGACAGTACTAAATAAAAAATAACATGCATTTTATATGATCTGTCTTATTTAGTTAAAATTATTCACATTTTCACAGATTCTGCAAGCGGTTCACATACTTTTTCTTGCAACTGTAGATACATTGCATTGAATGGGAAAACCCATATGGCCATTTTACCCACATATTGCATAAAGTAAAATGGTATATCAATTCATTCCGTTATATCTTTCATAACATATTGAGAATCATCTTTAAATAAAGTTTGGTTAAAAAAAAATCCTGAAACCTGAAAATTGATTGGTAAATGAAAAAAAAAAATCTTTCTATACATGTCACTTCATGTCATTTTATTTTAGTCCCGTTGTCCACTTACAAGGACATAGCAATATATGAATAAATATAATTTTTCAACATTTTTTTTCCCCATTTGTTCTAAACAATGTAATGACATAAAAAATACTAAATTCAAAAGACTTTGTTTTCCTGAGTCTTAGGAGGATAAACTGATTTGTTTTCTGGCGACATTTCATGTCTTGTTACAGGTTAAAGGCCAATTCTGGCATCTTCTTTTGCCCCTGCATGTTAGCCATGACTACTACACCCTTTTCCATATTTGAAACTGCATAATGTCGCAGAGAAAAGGGAAGTGACTCATCATATCACCATTAAAAAAAAATCTAGCACAGGGATTTAGAGTAATACCTTTACCTGAGCACAGTTGGACTATAAAAGATATTTTGAGACCATCGCTGCTGAAAACATTAATGCTGTGTGTTGTTCAAGTATGTTTGAAGTGAACTAAAATAAAATACCAATGGATTCTGATTTTCCATGCTATTTTCTCAGTGTGACGTCTGTGCCTGTTAGAAAATGGGCAGGGAACCTGAAAATAGCTTCTGGTTATTCTTTAGCTCTTCACACTCTCTGACAGTTCGGGAGTTAAGGATAAAAGTAGAATTTTAAGCGTTGTAAAGCGAAGCTATTTAATCTTAGGATATATTTAGCATCTCCACAGCACAGTGAAGCTGAGTTTTGAGTATTTCACATCTGCTTTTTTTCACAGCACTGATCTATCTCCATTGGTGTGTATTCAGAGTCAGCCGCATCTGACTGATTTTCTAATTATAGTCCAATGAATTGTTTTTTTTTTTTTTTTTTTTTTTTTTTTTGTATGTGTGAAGTCTGTACTGTCATCATTTCAGTTAATATTTACCTGTGTTGTCATTATTACATTTTAATCTATATCTTTATATTTTTAAAAAATGAGAGTGGTGGTTGCCCATGCAAATTGCAAATCTTGCTACCACAATGCTTGGATTTTCTGGGAGATTGCTATAGAGCAGTGCTTAGACAGTTGCATATTTGCCCAATTCGAAAGCAAGACTCAAATTTTGCGCTATAATCCATGTCTGAGTTATGAACTACAAAGTTAAATACTCAAAGCTATTAAACTAAGGGTCTGAGCAATATGTAATGGTTATATTTGCCTTATCAAACGCCAGTAATTGTGTATATCCAGTACATTTATTATGCTAAATATCTCTGCATCATTTTTTTTTTCAGTCTACTGTGGCACTTAAGTTCTGCCCAAGACCCTGCATGGTCCTATGTAATTATCTGAGAAATGCTGATCAATATAATGAGTATGTGTATCCAAGTACAATGGAGGAACAGATGGTGTTGGGCAGCTCCATGCCAAAAAACTGCAAGCCTGTCTGTGTCAAAAACAAAAACATGCAGGCATGAAGAAAATGTTGGAAGGGTGTACTCTAACCCTTGGACATGCAACAATGACAATACAACACCAAATAGTTATTATACAAAAGTAAACAAAATGTCCATAATATCAAACATACAAAAAATGACTTTTATGTAAACGTATGTCTTATTTGGCCAGTAATTTGTGCACAAATCACAAACTGCGTGAAACTCAGGTGTACAGAACTGATTAATCACTCAGTTGGAGACTTTATTTGTGCCCATACTGTCCGAATAAGACCCTTCCCCATTTAGGCCTTGGTCATATCACCTGGTCAGTTATTGCAATTTGGCTGCTATGATAAGTCCTATTTACAGTTTTGCACGTACTCTGCTTATTACACACACAGGGACGTGCAGCAGCACACAAACATTTGTAAAAATTTAAAAATAAAATAAAAGGATTCCTCTCTGGACAAGCGTTCAGTCTTTCCGCTTGCAAATTCCGCCATGTAAATAGCGAATCCGCCATGGCACGAGCGCAACTGGCTTTTAAAGGGAATGGGAGATGAGACTCTACACCCAAAACACACCCATGACGCATTAAAAGACTAGGTACAACCCTTCTGCACCATGCGCCTGGCACGGCGACCGTTTTTTCTGTCGTTAAACTAGCAAAAGTGGATTTGGACACGTCCTAAGTGCTCTTGCGCCATGGCCTTCAGACCATGTGCTTAGATCGTTAAAATAAGGCCCATTGTGTTATGATGTCTCATAGCAAGGAAATTACTGTGCAGCTGTATACAGATTGGTAGAAAGCAGGATTCTTTCATTAGCTTCCGATTGTTTGTGTGTGTGTGTGTGTGTGTGTGTGTGTGTGTGTGTGTGTGTGTGTGTGTGTGTGTGTGTGTGTGTGTGTGTGTGTGTGTGTGTGTGTGTGTGTGTGTGTGTGTGTGTGTGTCACATATTTCCTACATTATGGGGACAAAAAACCCCCCAGAAATCTTTAATCTTTTGTGGGGACATTTTTTGGTCCCCATGAGGAAAACAGCTGAATTTGAAAATATAAAAATGCAGAAAGTTGTCTGTGTGTGTGACCCTTTTTTTATCAGCACAGGCCATTTTAGCTGTGTCCCACAGGGGCAGTCTGATTCTCTTAAATGCACCATCACATTATTTGCTTGCATAATTTGCTAATAACTTTGCTAATAAAATTCAATTTAGTAAAAAAAAAAATATCTATATATCATCAGTTTGGTAAAGTATGGTGTAGTATGGTGTCTATTGCAGAGCAACATACAGGTATGAGCAAAAACTCATTGAGGATGGTAAGAAGCTCAGTTATGTATGTGTCAATGTACTGTTGTCTATCCTGAGGTATGTTGATGTGCTGCTGGTAATGGTTACCATCTCTGTTTTACAATCAGTGAAATTCAGTGGCTTTCCTTTGCTATAGCAATCACTCATAATCTCAGAGGAGTTCTCAAAGCAGTCGACTCAACACAGTCAACTCATTGTTTTCTTCCTGGTCAGCGTACAGGGAGAACAAGTTGTCTTGTTTGTTTCTGACCGCAGATCCTGACCTATTTTTTTGTTTGTTTTTTTAGTGGGTTGGGAGAAATGAACCAGACAACTACAGAATTTCTGTCTATACATTTAAAATTGGACTAACATATCACTCTGTGAAGGGAGGATGCTAGAAAGAGCATAAGTAATGCGCTGTCAGTTTTGATTTGTGTTCTACCATTTCAGATATCCTACTGACAATATTAAAGGCTTTCCTTCGCATACTTTTAATCAGAAAAAAAACCTATCTGTTGCTGTATTTATTTTTAATTATAACATATGTAATATGTGTTATTTAACTTGTCGAGCTATGTGATCCTTTGAGAATTCAAAATCAGTGTGTTAATATTTGAAACAAGTAAAAATGACTGTAAATAACACTTCACAGATGTCAGGAAACATCCCTCACTGCGTATGCTGAGACTGGCCTTTTATTTCATATTAGTTACAGACTTGTTTATAAGAAACTGCTGTCAGATTAATATACAGTTTGTAACAGAGTCAGCATCAAGACTATGTGAAAGAGTGGGATGCTGAATCAGTCAATGTTACCATCACACCACAACCCCTGGGAGTATGATGTCACCAAGAGAGATGGAGCCATGAGAGAATGAACAGCGCTGAGGAAAAACACAACACTGAATTATGTTATGAGCCAAGAGTTATGTTATAAGCCAGGTAAACACACGTACATTTGTCAACAAGAAAAAGTAAAAATAAATAAATAAATATATGATAAATAACATTATGGTGAACTATGACGGATCTAAATGAAGCATAAACATCTACAATGAAAATAACAGTGTGCAAAGCACAGACAACACTAGACAAAGAACTGAAGGCAATATATACATAACATAATGAACTGAATACAAAACAGGTGTGAGATAATCAACAAACCAATGAATCACCATGACAACCAATGAACTTAGTAACCATAACAACAAAGCAAACACAGGAAATAATGAAGACAAGCTAAAGACATTTCTCAATACCAGTTATGCAAAGTTCAGACTTGCGTCCTTGGTCATTCAGCTCGCTCTGGCTACTGAGGTTATCTGTATTTATATTTAGGCTACAATAAAACGAAATATGTTATTAAACACCACCCTTTATCTTTTTGTTTTCATTTAAAAAATCTTCAACATATTACAGTAATAGCCAAACAAATGTTGTTCAGGCAATGTGTACATTTATCTTCACTGCATGTTTATTTATAACAAAACGAAATATAAAACACAACCCTGCCTCTTTAAAAAATATAAAACGTATTAATATGTAGTTCAGGCAATATGTGTATATGTACTCTGATTATCTTCACTGTATAGATTATAATAAAATAAAATATGACATAAAACACAACCCTCTTTTTGTTAAATGTCAGATTTAATGATCAATAATAGCCATTATAAGTATAAAGTATAAGAAGCTATACAATAAGAGATAAAAACAAGCAAACAATTCAGTCAAATGTACAATAAATAACACTTTAAATTAAATAAATATAAAGTTATGAAACTTCGCTTTGCCCTCAGCCAAAACTGTTTGTCCAGGAACAAATTATAGATTTATGAGACCAAAGATTGCCTGTTAGATTACACAAGACGAATTATATCTCATGTTTAACCACTACAGAAACATCAGAGCCAGCGGCAAGTGTCAAAAGGACTAGCGCGGGTAATGCTGGTCTAGGTGGGGTAAATGAAAGCTAAGCCTTGAACTCACAACTCCGAAAACGTCAGATCAAAATTTTTAATAGGCCCTATCTTTATAAATAGACCACAGATTTGAGCTTTAAACAACTACATACACAATAGCAGTATTTTTTTTTTAAAATCATGCAGGTTTTCTCCTCCGCTATTGGCGCTTGCTGGTTGGTGCAAGATGCATTCTGGAATGCCTGGCTGTCTCAAGTCCGCACAAGTCACCTCTCGATGCATCCTCTGTAAAAGGGGTGGAGCAAGAACACATCTGGGGATTTGAACTGTACTTGGCTAGATGTAAACTTTGAATTTGAACAGTACTGTCATCAGGCAGCGACTGATGACGTTTTACAAGTCCAAAAGAAAACAATTACAGAGAAGAACGCATTGAGTTATCACTGGCTTTCAGTAACGGCCGTACGCGAGTTGAGTTCCGGCGGAAGAGTGACCTCTGACCTGACGTATGACGTAGGATGTAGCAGTAGCGTAAGCTTAGGTGAGAGTACACATCTCTTGCGGTTCAAACAAATAGGGCTGGGCAACAAACTCAAGCTCCTCCGACACTTTGCTTTAAAAATTCTCATTTTAGAATTCTAATTCATGACCGCTGTTTTGTTTTGTCATGCGTCGGGTCAGAGGTCACTCTTCTGCCGGAACTAGACTCGCGTACAGCTGTTACCGGAAGCAAGTGATTATAAATGATGTTATAAATATGGATATTTTTCTTACAAAAGCGCATCACTTCACTTCAGAAGTCCTTTATTAACCCCCTGGAGCCGTATGGATTACTTTTATGATGGATGGATGGATGGATGCGCTTTTTGGAGCTTCGAAAACTCAGGCTCTATTAACTCCCATTATAAAGCTTGGGAGAGCCAGGATATTTTTTAATATAACATGGCTTGATATATAAGCCATTAATATAATATGGCTTGAGGGTGAGTAAATTATGGGATAATTAACATTTTTGGGTGAACTAACCCTTTAAAAAGTCTGTTGTGTGGTCCTCGAGGGAACGATCCCTCTGGGACAAGAGGAGGATTTGCACCTAGATCCGTTTAAATTGTTTCCTGGTTTGGTCTACTGTAAAAGAGAATATCTACAATGAGAATAAATGTAACAAAACAGTGTACAAAGCACAGACAACACTAGACAATGCAAAAACGCTGCATTTATTTGATCATAAATACAGTAAATCAGTAATATTTTGAAATATTATTACAATGTAAAGGTATTTTTTTATTTGAATATATTTTAAATCATAATTGCAGCCATTACTTCAATTTATCAGTCACGTTATCTTTCAGAAATCATCCTTATATGCTGATTTCATGCTCAATTATTATCAAATATTGTTGAGGCTCAATAGTTAATAATGGTTCTTATTATTATCATCAATGTTTAATGTGTAACCATTTTCCTCATGATTCTTTGATGAATAGAAAGTTCAAAAGAACATCATTTATTTGAAATATATTTGTAGCATTATAAATAAATGTCTTAGCTGTCATTTTTGATCGATTTAATGCACCCTTGATGAATAAAAGTGTTTTTTTTTATGTACCTCAAACTTTTAGTGTATCACCGTTTCCACAAAAAAATAAGCAACAAAAACTGTTTAACATTGATAATAATAAAAAATATTTCTTGAGCACCAAATCAGCATATTAGAAGAATTATGTGACACTGAAGACACTGCTGAAAATTCAGATTTTACCATCAGAGAGAATAAATGAAACTTTAAAATATATGAAAATAAAAAACATTTATTTTAAATGTTAACAATATTTCACAATATTACTATTTTTACTGAATGTGTGATTAAAAAATGCAGCCTTGATGAGCAGAAGAGACTTCTTTCAAAAACATTTTTTTTTAAAAATCTAATCGACCCCAAAGTGTATTAAGACTCAGTAGTGTATTAAATAAAAACAAGATGGAATACAGACAAACACAAAAAATTGTTTCAAAACCTAGTGAGCTGCCTACCTTCTTTCAAAAGTTCAAAATAAATTATTCCAACAAATTCTAATATACACTCACCTAAAGGATTATTAGGAACACCATACTAATACTGTGTTTGACTCCCTTTCGCCTTCAGAACTGCCTTAATTCTACGTGGCATTGATTCAACAAGGTGCTGAAAGCATTCTTTAGAAATGTTGGCCCATATTGATAGGATAGCATCTTGCAGTTAATGGAGATTTGTGGGATGCACATCCAGGGCACGAAGCTCCCGTTCCACCACATCCCAAAGATGCTCTATTGGGTTGAGATCTGGTGACTGTGGGGGCCATTTTAGTACAGTGAACTCATTGTCATGTTCAAGAAACCAATTTGAAATGATTCGAGCTTTGTGACATGGTGCATTATCCTGCTGGAAGTAGCCATCAGAGGATGGGTACATGGTGGTCATAAAGGGATGGACATGGTCAGAAACAATGCTCAGGTAGGCCGTGGCATTTAAACGATGCCCAATTGGCACTAAGGGGCCTAAAGTGTGCCAAGAAAACATCCCCCACACCATTACACCACCACCACCAGCCTGCACAGTGGTAACAAGGCATGATGGATCCATGTTCTCATTCTGTTTACGCCAAATTCTGACTCTACCATCTGAATGTCTCAACAGAAATCGAGACTCATCAGACCAGGCAACATTTTTCCAGTCTTCAACTGTCCAATTTTGGTGAGCTCGTGCAAATTGTAGGCTCTTTTTCCTATTTGTAGTGGAGATGAGTGGTACCCGGTGGGGCCTTCTGCTGTTGTAGCCCATCCGCCTCAAGGTTGTGCGTGTTGTGGCTTCACAAATGCTTTGCTGCATACCTCGGTTGTAACGAGTGGTTATTTCAGTCAAAGTTGCTCTTCTATCAGCTTGAATCAGTCGGCCCATTCTCCTCTGACCTCTAGCATCAACAAGGCATTTTCGCCCACAGGACTGCCGCATACTGGATGTTTTTCCCTTTTCACACCATTCTTTGTAAACTCTAGAAATGGTTGTGCGTGAAAATCCCAGTAACTGAGCAGATTGTGAAATACTCAGACCGGCCCGTCTGGCACCAACAACCATGCCACGCTCAAAATTGATTAAATCACCTTTCTTTCCCATTCTGACATTCAGTTTGGAGTTCAGGAGATTGTCTTGACCAGGACCACACCCCTAAATGCATTGAAGCAACTGCCATGTGATTGGTTGATTAGATAATTGCATTAATGAGAAATTGAACAGGTGTTCCTAATAATCCTTTAGGTGAGTGTACACCGGTAGTGTAGTGTATATATATTTTACATACATGATGTTTTATTTGGGAGGAGCACATTTAGATAATTACTGTACCTAATTAACACGGGAGAAGCACATTCAGTTAATCAATTCAATTAACGAAATATACAGATATACAGCAAACTTGCCTCTGTTCCATGACAGTTTTCCAGCATCCCTCCACCACCCCATCTCCTCACTTCTAACTATTCCTAACCCAACCTGGGATGGGGGAGTACTCAGGGTTCAGGCCATATTCCGAGCTCGTGGCCCTCCCCTCAGACAGCACGCATAACCTTTATTCTATTACATGTGTGAAAGGAACTCTTAATGCTTCAGCATACCAAGACATTTTGGACAATTTCATGCACCCAACTTTGTGGGAACAGTTTGGGGATGGCCCCTTCCTGTTCCAACATGACTGCGCACCAGTGCACAAAGCAAGGTCCATAAAGACATGGATGAGTGAGTTTGGTGTGGAGGAACTTGACTGGCCTGCACAGAGTCCTGACCTCAACCCGATAGAACACCTTTGGGATGAATTAGAGCGGAGACTGTGAGCCAGGCCTTCTCATCCAACATCAGTGCCTGACCTCACAAATGCGCTTCTAGAAGAATGGTCAAAAATTCCCATGAACACACTCCTAAACCTTGTGGAAAGCCTTCCCAGAAGAGTTGAAGCTGTTATAGCTGCAAAGAGCGGGCCAACTCCATATTAAACCCTATGGATTAAGAATTGGATGTTATCAAAGTTCATGTGCATGTAAAGGCAGGCGTCCCAAAACTTTTGGCAATGTAGTGTATATATCAATGTACTGTTGTCTATCCTGAGGTATTGCAGTATGTTGATGTGCTGCTGGTAATGGTTACCATCTCTGTTTTACAATCAGTGAAATTCAGTGGCTTTCCTTTGCTACAGCAATCACTCATAATCTCAGAGGAGTTTTCAGAGCAGGCGACTCAACACAGCATCATTGTTTTCTTCCTGGTCAGCGTACAGGGAGAACAAGTTGTCTTGTTTGTTTCTGATCGCAGATGGGTTGGGAGAAATGAACCAGACAACTACAGAATTTCTATAATATAATAGAAATATTCTATTATATGTGTGAACTCGTGAAACACCCTAAAAGTGATATACTGGCTTGTACCAGTCTTCCTGCCAAACTGACTCTGACTCCAGTCGTGCAAGTAGTGATGTCACTGCTATGGGACCTCAGTGTGAGTGTGTGTGTGTGTGTGTGTGTGTGTGTGTGTGTGTGTGTGTGTGTGTGTGTGTGTGTGTGTGTGTGTGTGTGTGTGTGTGATCCAAATCAGGACAAAGGATGAAGTCACCACCCAGAATTTCCCATTATACAGAGGAGGGAAGGCTAAAAGAGACCTGAGACAAGAGCAAAGCCTAGTGAAATCAAAAACAGTCCTCTAAAAATCTGTTTGAAACAGCTTTACAAGATAAAATCATATAAAAACGTGACCAAAACAGATACGGACCATCCTCTGTTAATAATCAGTATCATAGTGAGATTTTTGCTCTACCCCACTCCATCAGTAATGGTTTCATCTGTGGAGTCAAACAGTAAAAGGATGTAAACACACCACATGAGGGACTTCTGAAGGGTTTGTGGGTTTGGTCACTGCTGGAGATATTGCAGGTCATTGAGTTTGAATCAGGTTTTGAGACCAGCAGTTTGTGAATCAGACACATCAATGACAACCTGTTTACTGGCATTTTGATGTTTCTTTTTATGAGCAATTTTGGTCACAGTGATTTGGCCACAACACAATGCATGCCAATTCATGCCAGTTTATTTCTACTGCCGTAAATGTAAATTTGCATCCTATTTACAACTAAATTTAGTAATTGAATTGTAAGTTCTCAATTTAATTCTGAATAGCGCAGTGAGGAGTCTCTCTTTCCCAACCTTCCTCTTTCTTCATCTGCTAGTGCGTCTGCTAGTGCTAGTTTTTCTTTTGTGTTTTTTTGTGTACAGACGACAACGTTGTCAAAAAAATCTGTGTTCACACGAATCTGCAAAAACGACTAAAAGTGGTGTGCTATGCATGCCAGGCCAGTAGTTGGTGATGTCACTTCGACTGAACATGTGATATGCATGCGCATGACGTCACAGTTATCAAAATTTGAGTTTTTGTAGTTTACACAGAGACAATAACGATATCGTTTTCAAAAACTTTGCAACCGTTTTCAAAAGTTTGCATTTTCATGCCCCCAAAACGGCATTGTTGTGTAAATGAACACTAAAAAAGCATAAAAAGTTTTTCGTTTTTAGTTGAAAACAGTGTTGTGTAAACAGCCCCTGAGTCAGAACTGCAGAACAGCAACTCACATTCTGAAATGTATAGCAAAAAGTCTGGCAGGAACATATTGTCATTTTTTATTTTTACATGAAAAAAAAAAAAGTTTTGCCAGGTAACCTATATTCTTAATGAGCTATATCTAGATAATCTGATTTCACTGGTTTTATTCAAGTCAAAGATTTAATGGTTGGTGATGCCAACCCAGAAGTTAGAATCACCCTAGTCTCAGCCTCAGACGTCACGTCCACGGACCGTTGGCTGAACGTCTGTTGTATATGGCACACTTATCTGGAAACACTTCAGGAGTTTCGAAGTCGTCATCTGATTGCTTGAATTCTACAGGATGTCCGTGAGACGTGTGTGTTGCGTTCTTTAACGTTCCGCCTAGAAACAAATGCCGCAACTCCAAACTCCCTTGTGGAAGAAGAACGCCGTCGTGTTTACAACTGTGACGATGAGTGCTTACCAGGATCAACTTAACGCTGAATTTTCAAAAGTATGTGAAGTTCGTGGCTCCATTGTTGCAGTAAACTTGAATAATGTTCTTGAAGGAATAATTTATAGATGTGCGCCGGTCTGTTATTGCAGGGACATCGACTTTACATTTTCACACCCCTAAACATGACGCGGAACAAAACGAACTGTGATTGGTTACGTTACATGTCAGTCAAACGTCCTCTTGGGCGTTCCTTGATCAATGAAAGCTGCGATAGAGTCCAGACCTTCTGCCGTCAGTCTGAAGGTCTGGCTACGCAAAACTAGAGTCACCCTGGTTCCCTCATCAAAAACACAATAGGTTTGTTCCGTTGACTTTTGAATTATTGTAGAAAATATGCTCAGTGATTCATCATGGATAAAGTTTTGTTCATCATGGATAAACATGAAAATCAATGAACATAACTTTTCTGAATTTTGAAGCCTAAATACAATCTCTAGCTTGTGTTAACCACAGACCTTATTTCAGGCATTTAACCTAAAACCAAAAAAAAAAAAAAAACATTGACCTCGGAAGTGTTAAAATGTTAACTTGTTTTTTATATAGGCCTACATCACTGAAGTTCAGAAATTTCCAGTGAAATTTCCAGTTTTCCAGTGAGTAACACTAAAAGGTTATTGCTCTGTTATGTTTGAAAATAATGTACAACCTATACACTGTTGTCAAAAGCAAATGGGAGGTAAAAACTTGCTTCTAAGAGTCTTCCTATAATTCCTAATTTGTGTGAAAAGGAATAAAAGTTGATGTTTATTTCAGTTAGAAACTGCAGTGAATTGTATGTTTAGATACATTTTTTGCAAAAATGTTTGTTTATTAAATGAAGAAGCTGACAGCTAATGATCTGTAAACAGGCAACACCCCACAATAGTGAGTTCCTCTGGAAGAAAAAAGACAGCATTCAAATAAGATCTGTTTCTATAGTAACAAGTTACATAGCAACCATGCCCACTGAGACATTGCCTTGCATGGCTGAGGCTTTGTGAACTTTCAGGGGAGAATAATTTCACAGTAATTGAAGAACAGTGTATAATGTCAAACTGTAATGTCTGAGATGTGATTTGGGTGGAAAAGAGACTGGACCCATCCTTCTGTAATGTACCAATCTGTCTGGGGATATCTGGGAAGATTTACATTTTGCCAATCTGTCTATGGATTTTTTACCAATCTGTCCGGAGATATTTTGGAAGATTTGTTAAATCTGTAAGTATCAGAAATTACAACCGAGAATATATATATATATATATATATTAATTTTAACACGTTTAGTTAACACAATTATTTCCACATTTAGGGAAATACAATATAATTTAGTTAATAGGAACACATTTCTGGTTTAGTTTCACTGAAGGGAAGCTTTACTGATGGGGCTGTGGCGGTACGTAACACAAAAAGATTGGGAAACACTGGTCTAGCAGACACAGGAGTCTAGACAAGACTGGTCTAGAAATACATCAACGGGGGAGACTCACAAAGCTGGTTTTATGTTCTTTAAACACAGTTCTACTAAGGAACAGAGCACAAATAACACCTGGGTGGGTCATTATAAATTATTCTATTCAAATATATTCTCATATTACTGATAAAGCTTGAGAGTTTAATATCCTCCCAAGTGTCTTTTTTTTTCTCTGTGGTTAAAGATGGTTTCTTCCACAGCTGTGTAATAAGCAAGGGCAAACATGCCCCAGTGCGTGAGAAAGAGGAAAGTCTCCATCTAGAGTACAAACATTGAAATGCACTATGACATCATAACTATGATTTGGGGGGAAAATAACAGCATAATTAAAACAACTTATTTGTCATTATATAATATTAAGAAGCAAACTGTTCTGGGACAAATTACATTTTTCTAGCTCTTTCTTAAAACAAAATGTAAGTCTATGGGGTATATACAGTACTGTGCAAAAGTTAGAATTTTCACAGGAAAAATGGTTTTAAGCCAGTTATTTATATATTTGTAATGTAAACTGATATTTCCTACTGACACACTACAGCAAAAGATATAAATAACTGGCTTAAAACCATTATTTTTGTGAAAATACTAACGTGCCTAAGACTTTTGCACAGTACTGTATATATATTACAAAGTAATCCAAGGGTTTGTTTAAATCCCAGACCTAAGCAGTCGCAGTCTCCACTCTAATTCATCTCAAAGGTGTTCTATCGGGTTGAGGTCAGGACTCCGTGCAGGCCACAAAGTTGAAAGCATGAAATTGTCCAAAATGTCTTGGTATGCTGAAGCATTAAGAGTTCCTTTCACTGGAACTAAGGGGCTAAGCCCAACCCCTGAAAAACAACCCCACACCATAATCCCCCCTCCACCAAACTTTACACTTGGCACAATGCAGTCAGGCAAGTACCATTCTCCTGGCAACCGCCAAACCCAGACTCTTCCATCAGATTGCCAGACAGAGAAGCGTGATTCGTCACACCAGAGAACGCGTCTCCACTGCTCTAGAGTCCAGTGGTGGCATGCTTTACACCACTGCATCCGACGCTTTGCGTTGCACTTGCTGATGTAAGGCTTGGATGCAGCTGCTCAACCATGGAAACCCATTCCATGAAGCTCTCTACGCACTGTTCTTGAGCTAATCTGAAGGCTACACGAAGTTCGGAGGTCTGTAGCTATTGACTCTGCAGAAAGTTGGCGACTTCTGCGCACTGTGCGCCTCAGCATGCGCTGACCCCGCTCTGTGATTTTACGTGGCCTGCCACTTCGTGGCTGTGTTGCTATTGTTCCCAATTGCTTCCACTTTGTTATAATACCACTAACAGTTGACCGTGGAATATTTAGTAGTGAGGAAATTTCACAAATGGACTTATTGCACAGATGGCAACCTATCACGGTACCACGCTTGAATTCACTGAGCTCCTGAGAGCGACCCATTCTTTCACAAATGTTTGTAGAAGCAGTCTGCATGCCTAGGTGCTTGATTTTATACACCTGTGGCCATGGAAGTGATAGGAACACCTGAATTTGGAGGGGTGTCCCAATACTTTTGGCAATATAGTGTATATTTATGTTAAGAAACCAAGCAAAATTGCACCTGAGCTTGCAAAGTGAGCAGCTTTGACATTTTGACATTTCTCATGTATACTCGATTCTTTACACATTTGTTTTTTAAGCCAATCATCTTTTTATTGAAATACAACATTTTACAAACAACTAAAGATGGCATCCACTATAACAGTTAAAAAAACAGCCAACACATGTGTTGGCTCTGCACAATATAAATATAGTAGCCTAATTTTATGAAACATAAAAATATGGAAGAGGCATGTGCTGTCAGTTTGAATGGACATGACACTTCTGGTGGTAGTCATTCAACTGCCATATCATCCCGTAATATATAAACATCAGGAAGACTGTTATTTATCATATCAAATGGCTTTCACTGACCTGTTAGTTACAGCCAGTGTTCTTAACATTTGTCCATGTTTGGCAATACTGACATTATTTTTTGAGACATTTACATGAATATATTTGAATGAATATGTGTATTTTGCAGACTAATGCAGATGTAGTTTGGCTTATTGGCATCAAAGTCACTTATTTTATAGTTGACACATAATTGCCAATTGTTAGATTACTTTTCTTGTGTTTTTTTCATGTGTCAGTTCAGTATGTGCGTAACTTACCTGACAACATTTTTTCTTCAAGTTTGCATAAGTCCAGACAAGTCACAACAGATCATGAACAATTACGAGTCAACGATTCATTATCCCATAATTCTCTGTAATTTATTTTGTGATGTAGGAATTAATTTGAAAGGCTGAACTCACATACAGTAGCTTCAAAAATTATTTAGACATTTACACCACACTTAAAAATATATCTCAGTTGTTGCATTACATACAAAATATCAAAGCAAGTGCTATTTTAAAGAAATAAAACACGTACATTTTCAAGCAAAAATTCAGGTTTGAAATGCTAAAGCAATCATTATACTGGTGTTGCAACAATTGAAAATGTAACGGTAGCACTTTATTTTACAGTCCTGTTCCGCATGTACATACTATGTTTATTATAGCAATTACAATAACTGGGTTATAACTAGGTACTAACTCTGAACCTAACTATGAAACCTAACCTTAACCCTTGTAGGTACCTTATATTACCAGTACTTTCTTGGGTAAGTACACTGTAAGTACACATACTGTAAAATAAAGTGTAACCAATGTAACAAAAGGCAAAAGTATTTTGACACTTTCAGGTTGTCAAACATGAATCATGTTCATAGTTACTGTGATGAATAAAATCTGTGGTAACTCTAATAACACCTATGAGAACTGACTTCATACATCCATTAAAAATCACCAAAACACCAGTTGATTAAAAGTCTTGTGCAGCATTTGTTTGATTAGATGACACTTGCTATGATATTTTTTTAACCTAATTCAATGATATTTAGACATTTTTAAGTGTGACTTAAGTGTCCAAATACTTATTATGGTTGCTGTACATTCCTTTGAAATAGTTTCAATAAAAGATTGACTAGAAAAAAGCAGGCTACCTGAAAATATCAGAAAGAAAAACTTAGTTCAACCAAAAATGAAAATTCTGTCATTAATTACTCACCCTCATGTCGTTTCCAAACCTGTAAGACCTTTGTTCATCTTCGGAACACAAATTAAGATATTTTAATTTATTAAGATAACAAACAAAAATAATGACAAAAATGACGCTGTTGACGTAGTGTAAACAGTGCAGCGCTTCCTAGTTCTACGGCAGAACGACTCGTGCGCATGTGTCATGGTGCTCACGTGAACAGCGTCGGCCAATGGTAAGCCGGCGTTCTGGAAGTGCTGCACTGTTTACACCGCATCAATACATAAAGAGTCTGACACAGGCTAGAAGAAATTGTTGAATAAAGTTGTTATTTTTGTTTTTTTTGCGCACAAAAAGTATTCTCGTCGCTTCGTAAAATTAAGGTTGAACCCGGCCGCGGCTCGTTTGTATGGGACCTAAATATTCATCCAAACATAGACCTCTATATACACTGAATTAATAATAAATTGTAAATGTATTCAGAATTCTGCAACAAATATTTTTCTGATTTTCTAGACTTTTTAAGTCGTGAAGTGAGCAGGATATATTAAAATGAAGCGCATGTATTCGACAGGCATGTATTCATGATACTAGGTGGGGCAGCTGGTCTCTGAGCCCTCCCTAGCTCTACAGCGCCCCACAGATTTCCAATGTAAATCTGTGGTGAAAAATGGACCTGCAGCACGCTCTCATAGAGAGCCATTGGGGCAGATTTCTGGCTGCCCCACCTGTTTTCACGTGACTTCACGTAAACCTCGCTCCAGACCAAGACGATATCAGTCCACTTCAGCTATGTGTCTGCATCAGGTCAGTAACTAGTTGGCATGTCTGTTCTTCCTATAAATGGGATTAAATGGGTTAATATATAGGCCTAAATTAAACATGCTCATGTGAATAGCCTTTATATACAGTAGTTCTGTTGTGTTTGTTTTATGTTTGTTCTGAGAATAGACATGACTTTCCACACTGGAATTCCTACACAACTTGCAATATTCTAAAACAACATCTGAGGCATAAACTACTACATTAAGGCAATTCTAAGATGGTATTCTATGCGTTAGTCGTGTGTACCACGTCTGTCAATCATCATTAGAGCACCGCACGCCACCCTCAGGCTGAATAACGCAATGACATTAGAATTCTGCCCAAAGTGAGTCTATGTTCAGCGATTAGAACATAAAGTTTACAAAATGTTAATCATAAACTAGCGCTAAGACCCAGAATCTGCCCTACCTAAATTTACGACCAGCAGCCGCTACTGGTTGAACCACTGTAGTCACATAGACTATTTTAACAATGTTTTTACTTCCTTTCTGGGCCTTCTGGGCCAGTGTTAATTAAATTGCTGTCTATGGAGGGGTCAGAGAGCTCTCGGATTTCATCAAAAATATCTTCATTTGTGTTCCGAAGATGAACGAAGGTCTTACGGGTTTGGAACGACATGAGGGTGAGGAATTAATGACAGAATTTTCATTTTTGGGTGAACTAACCCTTTAATTATGTTTTCAGCCAACTCCACTTGCAAGAATGTGTAAATTCTAAAATAAAAAATCTAAATAGGCAGAGTCAGACAGAGCAATAAACATATCAAAACAATTTTGGCACTTTTACTACTACAGTATTTAGTAACTTATTCTGATTAAAATCACTATAAAGAGTCAAAACAGAGGATCTGATATAGTTTGCGTGTGTAAAATATTGAATATAAACATGTAGGACATTTAATCTTCCAAATGTAAAAATAAATGCAAATACCCCAACCCAATATTACACTACGTACAAAAACTTATTGTTCCCATAAGGATTTTTGATATCAATCACTGCTCGTCCCAGCGAGCACACAGTCTCATTTCTAAAGACAGTCAGCTGAGGTCATGTCTGGTCTTTGATGCTGTTGTCTCTATATTGGCACGTCTGTTAATGTGCTAATAGCTGTGAACAGATACCCTGTCTCAAGCTGCTGACTGGCAGAAGGTGACATTGAAAGCTGTGTTTTCAGACATGATGCACACTGTGTTGGCAACACCAGTGACAGTGCCAGCTCCCCCAACATATGCTGATCACAAACTATCACCATTTGCTTTGAATAAATACATATTCAATAAGAATCTTTCAAAGACTTTCATATTCTATGTTAGAGGTAACCTGCCTCTTTCACAAGTCCAAAATGGCACTCTGATTAGTACACACCATAACTGCAATATTTAACATTAAATTAAAGCTTTTATAATACACAGGTGCCATGATAATAATTAATGCAGTAGGAGAGGCCAGGGGCAATAATAACACAAAAATTCTTCAGTTACAAATCTGTGTGATGAGTTAGAGATAAAGTTTTATCTCTGCCTGAATTGTGATTATTTTACTTGTAAGAAAAAGAGGTGTTAACTATTAACTATTAATGTTAATGTTAGTTAATAAAAATCTAATTGTTCATTGTTTGTTCATGCTAGTTCACAGTGCATTAACAAATGTTAACAAATACAACTTTGGACTTCAAAAATGTATTAGTAAATGTTAAAATTAGCATTGACTAAGATTAATAATTGGTGTAGAAGTATTGTTTATTGTTCGTTCAACTAATATAGTTAACTAATGTTGACAAATGAAACCTTATTGTAAAGTGTAACCAAAATGTAATTTTGGCTATGGTGTTAAGGGCAGTAAATAGTTATACATATAAAAAATATATATAGATTGAATTTAAAATAATTTAAAGTAATTTGTTATTAATGGTTGTATACATTTGTCAACTGATCAATTTTAGTAGGATTTTAAATAATTAAAATGTACACTTAGACTTACATTAAAGTTACAGTTAAAAGGATAAGGCGAAAAACAGTTTGGTAATATTAATAAATATTAAAACATAATATTATTACTTTGAAGGGTTCACTTCTTTGATATACAGTGGGTTAATATAATTTAACTGACGTCTTGATATATTGACATACCAATATTATCATCTGATATGTAATCTTATTTTTAATGACACTATAACTGTTGGAACATATATTTGTTACTTAAACCAAAAGACAACAATGGCAATGACAATCACAATGGCCCCAGATCTCAGTTCAACTTTATGGGTAAACTTCATGCAAACAAAATATGTCTCTTCAATTTTATAAGGAAGGAGTTGAAAACTATATCTCTGGCCTTCATGAATGTCATTTTGTTTGTGTATGTGTGTTTTCCACATGGCTTATTAAAATGCAAAAAACGCTAATATAATGCACAGATAAACATTGGAGCCTACCTGCTTATATCCATCAATAAAATTTGATTACTGTACGTTTCATCTACACCGCAAAACTAGATCACTTCCATCATAATTAACAGAGCTGTCTATCGCAGAGACATGCCTTATAGTTGACAGATGCCCATTTTCCATTTTGACACTGCAGCTACTCCAACCACTTTTGTCTGCCGGTCTATTGAACTAAAATTATTTTGTTTGCAAATATCATGTGTGAAGTGATTCCTGTGCATTTTAGTCATTTATGACCATGTCTTCCAGCGTAGCATTACTTAGGTCTTATTATTGTATTTATTAATCATTTGAATTAGCTTTTAATTTTAATATTTTTTTGTAATTTTGTTATGTGCTTTTGTCATTTATATTGGCTTTTGTTTTTTATATTTCAAGTTAGCTTTGTTTTACTTTTATTTCAGTTTTAGTCATTTTAATACTTCAACATCTTTATTTCTGTTTGAAAGTTTTTCATTTATATTTTATTTCAATTTAAAAAATATTTTAAATAGTTTTAGTTTTAGTTAAAAACAACAACACTGATGGCTTCAAAGCCACATTCGGATGTTTCTGTTCACTTAATGCTACTGCTACCCGCCAAATCTGCAGGTAGAATTGTAGTTGGACTGGCCACAGATGGAGGACATTACTTGACCAATTGCCCCAAGGTAATCTGAGACATCTACCAGCAGGAGGCATGAGTCTGAAAGTCCACCTGCAATTGGCCAAAGCGTGTGCATTCAAATGTTAGTCTGCACAGATATCTTGTCACTGAGGTATTGCCATCTTTATATTTCCTTTTCTTTCTTTCTCCATCAGTGATGTTGGACAAGTGTTCATTGCGGGAGGTGAAGAGGAGTTTTCAGGATCCCTGTTTCTCCTCCGAGCATTCTGGAGGGAGTGGAGCTTCCTGTGATGTTGGGGACTGAGCTCCTCTGGGACCATCTGCAGAAAAAGAGCAAAAAGACAGATTAATACACAGAACAACAAATTTGTGTATATGCGTTTTAATAAATTTGATTGACCTGTGAGGGAGAGTTCAGCTAGTTTGAGAGGCAGGTCGGAGGGGGTGACACCGGCAGGAGAGCCCAGGATGTCAGGCAGAGCATTACGACGGCCTGACCGACCTGACGACGCAAAATCCAACACCGGCTCCACCTCCGTCATCTCACCACTGCCATTCTAGAATCAAAATGATAAAAAATAGGCAATTTCAGCAGAAAGAAAGAAGTTGGTTTCAAAAAGTAGAGGAAAACTTAAGATTCTCTTTTAGAACTTTAAAAGAAACAATATAATCTGTTTGCAAAAACATGAAGAACAAAAACAAAAACTAAGCAAAATGAAATCCACAAAATTAAGCAAAACAAAACAAGAATCGAAACAAGAAACAAACGTGGTAACATATTTTAACATATTCCTTCCTATTGTCAGGGTTCTGTTATGTTTCATTGTGTTTGTGTTCATGTTCCTATGTTTCCATTCATTTCAGTTCTTGTTTAACGCTTAATAAATAAACTGCAGCTTGTCCAAAACGCAGCAGCTAGAGTTCTTACTAGAACCAGGAAGTATGACCATATTAGCCCGGTTCTGGCAACACTGCACTGGCTCCCTATTAAACATCGTATACATTTTAAAATCTTGCTAATTACTTACAAAGCACTAAATGGTTTAGCTCCCCAGTACTTGAGCGAGCTCTTAACGCATTATACTCCATCACGTCTATTGCGGTCTCAAAACTCTGGCCAGTTGATAATACATAGAATATCAAAATCAACTGCAGGCGGTCGATCCTTTTCCTATTTAGCACCTAAACTCTGAAACAGCCTTCCTAGCATTGTTCAGGAAGCAGACACACTCTGTCAGTTTAAATCTAGACTAAAAACGCTCTCTATCTCTTTAACCTGGCATACACATAACACATTATCAATGTATATTATTCAAATCAGTTAAATGATTGTTAGGCTGCATTAACTTGGTCAGCTGGAACCGGGAACACTTCCCATAACACCTGATGTACTCATTACATCATAAGAAGAATGGCATCTACGCTAATATTAGTCTATCTGTTTATCCCGAGGTTTACAGCAGTCTGTTGGATCCGGGCCATATCCAGATCAGATGGTGGACCTGCGCCTAGACACGACCACAGCACAGGCCTGAAGTGTCAGCAGAGACCGTGCCAACTAGACTGTCCCCTGTGACAGCCTCCTTCACTTCACTTTCCCTCTGTACAGATGAAAACATTATCGGAAACGACTAAAAACGCTCTATTATGCATGCCAGACAAGTAATTTGGTGGTCATTTTGTAAAGAAAAACTATGTGCAGATGAGCTGCCGGAACACATTGAGAGTTTGCTATTTTGGTTAAAAATGATGTTGTGTAAGTGGCCCCAAAGTAAATAACTAATAATTTTTTACAACAGAAATGAATCAATCAAAAACTTACTTTACACTGTTAAATCTAATTAGTTAGGCTTACTTAAAAAAAGCATGCAAACTGATTGCCTTAAAAAAAAACAAGTAGAGTGAAATAGGATTAGTATGTTGTGCTAACAAATGCTTAGTTAGTATAGTTCACTTACACAAGAGTTCTAGTAACTAAAAAAGAACTGTAGAGACTACTTGATAATTTACTTTAGATTTACTCTTGACTTAGTATAGCTACCATTGTTGTTACCATTGTTGTGTTTTGCATGCTGAATGTTGAAGTCTGTGTGTGACTCAAGCATGATCAACTGCAAGATATTGTTACAATTATAGAGGCATATCAACCCAATTAAAAGTTTCACAGGTGTTTATGACGTAAGTGTTAGCAATAAAATTGTAAACGATCATTATGTGACATAAAGGGAAATATTACATAGGTTAGTTTTAAAAGGTGACCTGATTTCTGACTAAATCATAAACTATAGTTAATTTTTCAGTCAGAAGCTACAGGTCAACTTTTAAAAGCAACCTATTTATTACTTCTCTTCCTTTGAAACCAAATCACTGTGATTTCTTGTTGCATAGCTGCATCAATAGGAAGAGAATTATAATAATATGAATGCTCCAAGCGCCCAACCAAAGTGAACACTAATCACCATAATGGTGTTTTTTTTGTTTTGTTTTTTTAATCAATTAATCTTAACTTGGGTTTTCTGAGTAAACAAGGAATAGTATGTGAACAGTACATATTACTAGATTTTTACAATTAAGTTAAGACATTAAGTAAAGTTAACTAAAAAGTGTTAGTTAGAATCACTGTTGGATTTTACAGTCTGCACAATAACTTTTTTCTAGAACTGATGTACAGCCAAAACAATCTCTCTTCCATTAATTTCCTATTATCATTGTAAAGCTGCTTTGAAACAATCTATATTGTAAAAAGAGCTATATAAATGAAGGTGACTTGTTTTTGTAGTTACCAAATTCTCCTTGTTTGTCACCTAGGTTACTAATTAATCCCACATGTATCTAGTTAAGTTCTCTGTGTATAAGTTTAGTTCATTCCTTTGTCGGTTCTCATCATTATCTAGAGTGGTATGAGTTTCTTCCCTTGTGTATTCAACTTCTTAATACTTCTTAATATGTTACATGTACTTACTGTAGTAATAACAGTAAATTACAAATTGCATAAATTACATGAAACTCTCGCTCAAGCTTGGACGCAATGACCAGAACTGAGGTAAAACTCAAACAGGTAGGTTTATTTGCAGATATGGCAGGAACACAACACATAAACAGGTAAGAAATGATGCTTGAGATTGTTAGCAGATGATATAGACTTGTGAGCACACACACACACGAGGGAACAACATTGAGACGAGGGATGACTGGAAGATGACTTGGATGATGTGATGACTGAAAGATGACTTGAATGAATGGAGAACGGCTTGGATGAAGTAACAGCGCTAACAAGGTAGTCAGCAACATAAAGGAGGTAAGAAGCAAGGTAAGTAATTTGTAGCATCAGACAAGGTCAGACCATGACTCAGGGAGTGTGTGTGCTCTATATAGTGCTGGAGATGAGGGCTAGATGAATTCCAGGTGTGCGTAGTTAGGGGCCATGGGTGATGATGGGAAATGCAGTTTGTGACAAAACTAAACTAAAACCAAACCCTGACCCTATAGTAAGTACATGCTGTTAATTAATATTACTCAGTGCTTAAATGTATACACTGTAACAAGGACACCTTAAAATAAAGTGTAACTCAAAGCTTTTATGCAACCACAAATTCTGAATTTTAACAATACTCATGTGTAGGTGAATTTGAAGAAAGCACATTATTTACATGCTAATTCCACTGTAATAAATATTTTGCTTATCCATCTTCCTATAGTGTCATTCTCACTCATTTGCAGGGTCCGGGGTCCATTTGATTTGGCACAGGTTTTACGCCGGATGCCCTTCCTGACACAACCCAGCACTGAGAGTGCACACTGGGACACATTTACACTCACACGGACAATTTGGCCTATCCAGTCCACCTAACCTGCATGTCTTTGGTCTGTGGGGGAAACACGGGGAGAACATGCAAACTCAACACAGAAAGGACTCCTAGCTCAGCCGGGAATCGAACAAGGCAACTTCTTGCTGTAAGGCAATACAGAGCCACCATTCCTCCCCCACATATGTTTGCTTATCCATTATGTAATATTTAATTTTGTGTATGTTATTGCACATACATAGTGTTTTATGGGTAGCACTTTATTTTACAGTCTTGTTCCCCATGTACTTATTATAGTAATTACAATAACTGGGTAAAAACTAGGTACTAATCCTGAACCTACCCCTAAACCTAACCTTTACCTGTGTAGTTACCTTATATTACCCAGTACTTTCTTAGGTAAGTGCACGTACTGTAAAATAAATTGCAACTGTTATATGTGCTATGTACTACACACTTGAATAATTGCAGAAACAATTACAGTACTTTTGTTTCTATGGTAATGGATGAAGAATAAGCTCTGTCAGACAAACATGTAACCATTCTATTATTTTCTTCTCTTCCTGTTTAGTGGCTCTTTGTGAACCCTCTGCCCACGGCTATTCGTTGTAACACCCCATGCGCTCTATAAATTAATGCTTATGTGCTTTCACAGCTTTTTTTTTTTTTTTTGCTTCATGGTAACAAGATTTGGTGGAAAGTCACAATGTAATAAATGTAAAAATAAATAAATAAATAATAATAATAATAATAATAATAAATCTTGATGTAATCTTAAGTAACTGTATTACTTCAGAAGACATAGTGTAAAAAACATATGGACTAACAATGTAGTATGTTAATGTAACACATTCATTGTAACTACATGGAAAATAGTGATCCGTATAGTCTTCAAAATATCTTTTGTTTGGAACATCATGAAAGTGAGTAAATTGTGACAAAACTTGCCTGACTGAAAATGTGAATACCTGCCTTAAACTGACACTTACATTATTAAATAGTTGACACTTGACTGAATGTGTCCAGTGTGATTTTTATGCCAGATATAATTTCTTAATTTCATAAAACAGATAACTGTAAGTCATGTCTGTAAGATTCACCCTCGGAAACTTACACACAGACACACACATACAATGATAGCAAACCATCTGTTACCACTCTGGCCTTGCACCAAGGGAGTTCATTTAGTTTATTGTAGGTCTGGAAGGCATAATCTCCCCCTCTCGCCCTTTGTGGGAATGCCCTTCTTGCCAAAACCTAAAACTCAATACCTTTTCTGATACAGTATTCTAAAAGTACTTAAAACAAATGTCATCTCCTTCATTGTTCATTCAATTCTACATCTCTATACTCGCTTGTACTTTTCTAGCTAACTGTAGATTTGTATTGTTGCATTTTTTTATGTTCCACTTATTTTTTTAAGTCTCTTTGGATAAAAGCATCTGCAAAATGCATAAATGTAAATGCCTGATGTCACACGCCTCAGCCAAGTCTAACTGCTGAAGGGTGTTGGAGGAACTCCATCCAGGGTTCGCCAGTCGGGGAACTCGCCTGGGGAGCGAAATAGGCTCTCATATCCCGTCCTCAAAGGGGAATGGCGCTGTAAGCAAGACACTGAGACAGCCTCCCCGCATATTACCTATTTGTGGCCAACAAACAGGAATAAACATGCTCTACTCTGAGATTGTAGAATCTCACGAACATGTTAGGTGTAGCCCAGCTCACAGCTCTACAGATGTCTGCCAGCGAGGTGCTGTGTGCCAACTCCCAGAAGGAAGCAACACTCCAAGTGGAGTGAGCTCTCACCCCAAGGGTACGCCAAGACGATGGCATCCACTATCCAGTGGGCCAACCTCTGCTTAGAGACCGCCTTTCCCGTCTGCTGGCCTTCAAATCAGACAAAAAGCTGTTCTGAGGTTCTGAAGCTCTGCATGTGGTCCACGTACAGCCGCAAAGTGCGAACGGGACACAGCAATGCAAGAGCTGGGTCTGCCTCCTCCGGGGGCAGCGCTTGCAAGTACACCACCTTGTCCCTGAAATGAGTGGTGGGAACTTTGGGCACGTATTCAGGCCTCAGGATTACGTGAGAGTTAGCCGGCCCAAATTCCAGGCACGTTTTGCTGACCAAAAATGCCTGCAGGTCCCCGACCTTAAAGGGCACCTATTATGCAAAATTCACTTTTACATGGTGTTTGAACACAAATGTGTGTTGGCAGTGTGTGTACACAACCACCCTATAATGGTAAATTTATTTGCATTTAAAGGAGACACACAAAAAAAATGCTAATTTTTCTCAAACCCAAAAATTGGCATTTTCAAAATGGTATATTAAATGATCTTTTAGGAATTTTTATCTGAAACTTCACAGACACACTCTGGGGACACCTGAGACTTATATTACATCTTGTAAAAAGGGGCATAATAGGTGCTCTCTAATCTCTACTGACTGCAGAGGCTCAAAGGGAGCTATCTGTAGGGCCATTAAGACCAGAGAGAGGTCCCAAAAGGGGATGAGGCGAGGTCGAGAAGGATTCAACCTCCTCGCACCCTTCAAGAAGTAAAACAGCTTGCAGTGGGATGTGTCCGTAGAGGCAAACAGGTCTACCTGTGCGGCTCCGAAGCACCCCCAAAATGGCTGGACCGCCTGTGGAGTCTCCACTCTCCCAGGAGTGTGAGCTGTCGTGAGAATGGCACGAAGCGTAGACCACCTTGATGGTTGGTGTATGCAGCGGTTGATGTGTTGTCCATCCGGACAAGTACATGCTTGTCCTGCAGAAAAGCAAGGTCTGACCACGGGCTGAAAGCTCGGTGACAGGCCAGTGTGATTGGCACTCGGTGTGCCACGGTGCCATGCCCATCTCAGGACTTGGTAGTGTAACCAGTGCTGAAGCGATCTCATACGAAGCAATCTGAGCAGCGTGACTGTGGCTGCGGATGCGGATGCCATACTCCCGGAGTGGGGTCTGAGTGTGCGGTGCAACACTTACCTGGCTCCACGGTTCCTAAGAGAGAATGGTAGGAGACGCATGAGAAGGCATTGCTGCCTACTAGCGATGGAAAAGGAGGTGGAGAGTGGCAAGGCATAGTGTCGCTCACTGTCAACACAAGCCCTCTTGGGACCCAGAGATTGAGGAAATTGCTCTTTTATTGAAACTGTTGGTACCACTGGCCGTGGGGCAGTGCCAGGAGAAAAACTAAACTCAACAAAGCGGTCTCCACCCGGCCCTCCTCCTCGGCGCCGAGCAGGCGAGAGAACACGGATTGGTGGAAGCAGCAGCAGACCACCAGGGCAGGATGTGTTTTATCGCCTTTGTCTGCTTCTGTACAGCTGAGAACTGCTGGGCAAAGTTCTCGACATCGTCGCCGAAGAGGCTGGCCCAGGAGATGGGGGAGTCAAGAAAGCGAGCTTTGTCGACTTTCTTCATCTCAGCCAGGTTCAGCCAGAGATGGTGCTCCTGGACCACAAGTGTAAACACCGTGCAACTGTACACTCCACCTGGGAAATCTCCACATACCCTTTGGCCACCCCGCCATCAAGGGTAGTGAGAGTGAAGGAGGCGCCGTAGTGGCTTCAGGCAGAAAAAGGTGCCTTACACAAATTTGTGATCTCTTCATGCACTTCCGGGAAGAAAGGCACCTCTTGCGGCGGCCCGGGAAAGCATGGCCATCAGCTCAGGGTCATACTCGAACAATGTTACTCTCCCCGAAAGGGAGCAATGTAGCCGAATCTTCATCCCCGGAGGACTCTAGCCCACCCTCCGATGCAGCGATCGACATCTGATCCTCCAGCGGAGCCCCAAATGAGATGCTGGGTTCCCCATGAGAAGAAACAGCACCACCACCCGGAAGCTCCACAGCTTGCCATGCAATAGAGGAGTGGGGGGCCGCGGGGATTGACCAGGCGTGAAAGCACCCACTGTAACCCTCAGATCACCCTGTGTATCAACCAAAGTAGCCCTCTGCTGGGCAGATGAACTAGATTGGGGGATAGCAGAGGGGACTCCACCTCTTTCGAGGTACTGCATCATGATGCTCATCTTCCAGCAGTGGGTACATGACTCATCCACGAATGCTGTCGCAGAGTGATTACGGCCCAGACATGTGAGACAGTGATTGTGACTGTCAGCCAGGGCCAGGTAATGACCGCATCCAAAACACACAGGTGACCAAACACAATGACCAAACACACGGGTGGAATGACATCTTGAAAAAAGATGCAACATCACACCTGTTTTTACTACTTTAGGGAAAGCTCTTTTATTGCTGAAGTGCACAGGAGAAAGGTCACCAGCATAGTGTGTAGAAATGCTCTCTAAGAAGATTGCACAGTGTGAAAAGTTCTCCCAGGGAGGCGACCACCACTGATGCACTGTCAAACCAACACTCACTGAACTTCTTCCTGGTTCTCTTTACCAAATGAGAGATGAATGCAGAGCAGAATCTTTGTCAGAAACGCTAAGCTCTGAAGCGAAAGCTTAATGAGTGAGTCCTGCATGCTTCCTTATATACCCGTGGCACGTTCGCAATGCAAATCTCACTCGCCAATGTCCATTGGCTTGTTCTGTTACCACTTGAAGGTGATTGGGCTCTCAGGCGTGTCTGACGTGTCTGAGCGCCATCACCGCCCACGAGGCTATGCCTCCGACAATAGGTTTGTTTTGATATAGGTTTTGATCTAATTTCAGAGTAGCAGACGATAACAACCAGATTGTTTATAATCAGTGGCTGATTATAGAAACTAAATGATTAACAGGTACATAACCATAGTAACACAGAACAAGCAGTGTACAGAAGTGAACCAGTCTATCTATTGGTAATTCAGGTCAGTGTGTCAGAGAATGCTTTTGTTTGTGTTTCAGAAAGCAAGTCAGGTTATTAGTGATGATATAAGAATATTCAGAGAGATTAAATGAGAAGGAGCTGAATGGAAAATTTTAAATAACATTAATGCACAAATTTGACATGATGCAAACTGGAATTCTAAATCACACACTTCAACTTATAATAATAATGAATAATGACACTACTGTCTTCTGTAGATCTGTAGCTGAATCGACTTAATTTCATAATTGATGAAATTTGCGACATCAACACCGTTATTGAACTGAATTGAATAATCTCTGAACTGACTTGATCTGCATAATGATACTATTGTCTTTTTAGAGCTGTTTTACAGCAGAATTTAAATTTGTTATATTTGATGAAGTTTGCATCTGTCACAAACTGTGGCTTTAGTGATGTGCATGAAGAAGGATATAATCTAACAACAGTCTTTAATAATAATTCTTTTCTAGGTACAGGAAAATGCAGGAGATAATATAAACACAACCACGTAGAGATGATACTGGACAAAGAACTAAACAAAACACAGGACTTGTGCTGCGTTCTAGGCTTGTGCTTCACTTCAAACCACGACTCACGACTTTGTAGCGTTCCAGGCAAAGTCACGCCGAACTGCCTGAGCGCAAGGAATTGTGGTAGCAAGATGTAAACAAAGCATGGCGAACCATACGGGGCTTATGCTCATTTACAATCATTTCTATCGCCAAAGGTGCTTACTCCTTGCTTATTTGAGGGAAACCGAGGAGAAAAAATGGCGCATAAGGCAAGAGAAGCTGTTATACCTTTTATTTATTTTTTTGTTTTGTTTTAGGCTGCATTAACTAGGTCAGCCGGAACCGGGAACACTTCCAATAACACCTGATGTACTCGTTACATCATAAGAAGAATGGCATCTACGCTAATGTTAGTCTCTCTGTTTATCCCGAGGTTTACTGCAGTCGGCCGTATCCGGGCCGTATCCAGACCAGATGGGGGACCTTAGCCTGGACATGACGACCATATCCCTGAAGTGTCTGCAGAGACCGTGTCAATTAAACTCCCCCCTGTAAATGCCGCATCGACACGACATCCTCATTAAACCCGTCCCCGGCGTGACGACTCCAATCTTTCGAATAATCCTTCGAATATCTATTGATCTAATGTGACTTCTGACCTGTAATGTTGCCAGAATCATAATCATACACTATTTGTTCGTCGGCCAGAGGAGAACTGGCACCCTGACTGAGCCTGGTTTCTCCCAAGGTTTTTTTCTCCATTCTGGCCCTGAAGGAGTTTTGGTTCCTTGCCACCGTCGCCTTTGGCTTTTGGCTTGCTCAGTTGGGGACACTTAAATTTCAACTATATTACTGATATGCCCGCATTGATACTATATGATAATTGAACTGAGCTGATGTCATCACCATTTTCACCAGAGCGGCTGTACAGCCGAATCAAATTCTGTTGCATTATTTTCCTGTTACCACTGTGAAGCTGCTTTGAAACAATTGCCATTGTAAAAAGCGCTATATAAATAAAGGTGATTTTGATTTGATTTGATTTGATTTACGTTATTTGTATATTTGGAAATGTATTTGGTATTAATTTATTCTTGCACTCAATGGACTGAAAACTAGTTAACGCTAGAAAAGCTGCTGATAATGTGGATAAATAACGTTAGAGCAATACCTTATTTTATTAAACGATTTGGTTTTTAATGTACGACTTTCAAAAACACCGCATCCGTAGGGGCTGCCATTGTTGTTTCACGGGCTATGTGACGTCAGAACGCGTAAGACTGCCGTTCCAGTGCACTTTCACGGGTAGAAGGTTGGAAAAACACGGGTTACGGGTTGCCTGGAATGCGGCATTAAATACATGGGGAGTGTAATCAAGGATAAAACGGAACAGGTGTGGGGACTGGTTAACAACCAGGGAAACTAACTAGATAATTAAGGCAGGCAAAACGGGTACAGAAGACAGTGATAATATATAAAATATAACATATAAAGCTAATCAAAAATAAATCAACAACAGAAGTCATATTGCACATTCACAGGCTGCATGCAGTGTGAATTATTAATGCCCCCAAAATCCCATAATGTTAAAGAGGTTCATTTAAAGGTTTTTAATTACTGTCCCTCTATTTATAGAATGTTACAGCATGTGCATGTGTCTCGTCCTCTTGTTCTGCTTCCATGGCAACCGCCTCATTATCATCCATGGATGGGGAAATGTAAAGCACCGACTTTAATCGTCCATTAACACAAAAACTTCCTGTCACGAAAAAAAGGTAACACTTTATTTTACAGTGCCTTTGTTACACGTCACATGTACTTACTATAGTAATAACAGTAAATCGCGCATAATTAGGCTACATGCAACTATCACTAAACCAAACCCTAATCCTAACCCTGGAATAGCCTTCCTGATAATGTTCAGGGCTCAGACATACTCTTCCAGTTTAAATCTAGATTAAAGATGCATCTCTTTAGCCAAGCATTCACATAATATATCTCATAACCTTGTACTCCAGTTATATCAGATGGGTTACACTTTATTTTAAGATGTCATTGTTACAAAGTAATTATATATTTAAGTACTGAATAATATTAATAAACAACATGTACTTACAATAGGGTTAGGGTAGGATTAGGGTTTGGTTGAGGGTTAGTTGCATGTAAATATGCATAATTTACTGTTATTACTATGGTAAGTACATGTAACATGTAACAAGGACACTGTAAAATAAAGTGTTAAAGTGTCAGATGAAATGCACATGATTATCTTTTGCTTGAAATGTTATGAACAGAAGCTACGCTAATCATCTTTTTTTTACTTGCTTTTCTGTTTCTACTTCGGGATGCACATCCTGAGATAACTATATAGAGATCACGCCAGCTCCAGTTTGGATCCAGCCTCTTAAGAATATTTCAGTGAGGAGATGACGCCAACCCCTGCCAGGACTTCAGATATATAGACATACTGTAATCATTACAACTTGTAATAACTGCTTATTACTGAGATCCTTGTTTCTGCCTAAATTAATACATGATGTTAGCTAACTGCATGATTTATATTATCTTAGAACTGTACATTTCTGACATATGGACATTACTTGGACACAGTCACCTCTGATAACAAATTACTCTAAATTGTAATGTAGAAACCTGCATTTTCTGTAAAGCTGCTTTGAAACGATATGTAGTGTGAAAAGCGCTATACAAATAAATGTAAATTGAATTGAACCCTATAGTAAGTACATATTGTTAATTGACATTACTCAGTACTTAAATGCATAATTACACTGAAAAAAGATATCATAATATAAAAAAGTAAAAAATAAAACAATAACAGAATAGATCAAAGCATATTAAATACAGACACTTGAGGTTATCATACACAGTATCAATTTGTTTTATTCTATTCCAAATTAATGACAGCAGTAATTTAGTTCAAACCATTTAACATACAAACTGAATTTAATTTAAATGATCTATTTTTGTTTTATAAACTTTATACTTAAAGGTTACAGTTTTAAAATATCCCATTCATCAAAGAACACACAGGAGATAACAGGAATAAGTTTAACACAACCACACTAACAATAAACGTCAACAAGACTGGACAAGGAACTGAACAAAACAGGGAGTAGGCTATATACAGTGGGGAGAACAAGTATTTGATACACTGCCGATTTTGCAGGTTTGCCCACTTACAAAGCATGTAGAGGTCTGTAATTTTTATCATAGGTACACTTCAACTGTGAGAGATGGAATCTAAAACAAAAATCCAGAAAATCACATTGTATGATTTTTAAATAATTAATTTGCATTTTATTGCATGACATAAGTATTTGATCACCTACCAACCAGTAAGAATTCCTCCTCTCACAGACCTGTTAGTTTTTCTTTAAGAAGCCCTCCTGTTCTCCACTCATTACCTGTATTAACTGCACTGTTTGAACTCGTTACCTGTATAAAAGACACCTGTCCACACACTCAATCAAACAGACTCCAACCTCTCCACAATGGCCAAGACCAGAGAGCTGTGTAAGGACATCAGGGATAAAATTGTAGACCTGCACAAGGCTGGGATGGGCTACAGGACAATAGGCAAGCAGCTTGGTGAGAAGGCAACAACTGTTGGCGCAATTATTAGAAAATGGAAGAAGTTCAAGATGACGGTCAATCTCCCTCGGTCTGGGGCACCATGCAAGATCTCACCTTGTGGGGCATCAATGATCATGAGGAAGGTGAGGGATCAGCCCAGAACTACACGGCAGGACCTGGTCAATGACCTGAAGAGAGCTGGGACCACAGTCTCAAAGAAAACCATTAGTAACACACTACGCCATCATGGATTAAAATCCTGCAGCGCACGCAAGGTCCCCCTGCTCAAGCCAGCGCATGTCCAGGCCCGTCTGAAGTTTGCCAATGACCATCTGGATGATCCAGAGGAGGAATGGGAGATGGTCATGTGGTCTGATGAGACAAAAATAGAGCTTTTTGGTCTAAACTCCACTCAACGTGTTTGGAGGAAGAAGAAGGATGAGTACAACCCCAAGAACACCATCCCAACCGTGAAGCATGGAGGTGGAAACATCATTCTTTGGGGATGCTTTTCTGCAAAGAGGACAGGACGACTGCACCGTATTGAGGAGAGGATGGATGGGGCCATGTATCGAGAGATCTTGGCCAACAACCTCCTTCCCTCAGTAAGAGCATTGAAGATGGGTCGTGGCTGGGTCTTCCAGCATGACAACGACCCGAAACACACAGCCAGGGCAACTAAGGAGTGGCTCCGTAAGAAGCATCTCAAGGTCCTGGAGTGGCCTAGCCAGTCTCCAGACCTGAACCCAATAGAAAATCTTTGGAGGGAGCTGAAAGTCCGTATTGCCCAGCGACAGTCCCGAAACCTGAAGGATCTGGAGATGGTCTGTATGGAGGAGTGGGCCAAAATCCCTGCTGCAGTGTGTGCAAACCTGGTCAAGAACTACAGGAAACGTATGATCTCTGTAATTGCAAACAAAGGTTTCTGTACCAAATATTAAGTTCTGCTTTTCTGGCGTATCAATGTCATGCAATAAAATGCAAATTAATTACTTAAAAATCATACAATGTGACTTTCTGGATTTTTGTTTTAGATTCCGTCACTCACAGTTGAAGTGTACCTATGATAAAAATTACAGACTTCTACATGCTTTGTAAGTGAGCAAACCTGCAAAATCGGCAGTGTATCAAATACTTGTTCTCCCCACTGTATACGACTAACTGAGGGAGCTAAACAGGAACAGCTGAACAGAATGATTAACTAATTAAGACTCAAGGAGTCTAACAAGCAAAGGAAACATTGAACAAAGAACAATGAAATCTAAATCAAAACAGATCATACACGTTACAGTACACAGTGATGATGTCATTTGAATATTTGAATTGTATTTGAATACTGAATCGTTTGTTTCACAATTAAAAAAGGTGAATTAAAAGATTAAAAAATACCACTAGTGTGGAAGCATGGGAGAGGGAGAGATACAAACAGAAATGAAGAGGTGATTAAATAGCTCCTCTGGGATGGATTAGACGTCTCTCTGTCTATTTAACTCTTTTTTTTTCTTCTTCCTCTCACCATCTCACAATCTCTCTGTTTCTCTTTCTAAGCCTTCTGGAGGATCAGTCTGTTTTTCACACTTTGTCTGTAGGATTTCTGACAGATTAGTGTAAAACTACTTCATGCCCCTGGCTAAAACTTATCTGAATTAGACGCACGCACGCACATGTTAACACAATCATCACAAATTCTACAGTCTGGATATACACAGAGAATGTATTTCTTGGTGAGGCACAAGAAAACATATTCACACCAAATATAACAATCTTTTATTTTGTCAACTTGCATTTGTTGTTTGAAGACTATTTCTAAATGAAGTAAATGAAGCCTTTCATCCAAGCGTTATTTCTGGTAATTCTTAATGGGCCCAATATTAAGTACACATAATACATGTGTTTTATAAACTCAGACATAGACCACACCAGTCATAGTTCTGAATGTTTTAGTTCTCTCTTATGCGTGTACTGGCTTGTTGCGCACTTGCAGTGACATTCTGGGTGGTTGCTTACTGATCCAAGCCAAAAGAGCCCACCCTCAACTTTTTGTTATGGTCTCTAGATATACCGAAAACAGCAGAAAGGTCTTATAATGGTTAGTCCAAACGCAACACACACTGCAGCTTTTCAGAGTTTCTGACCTTGATATAGAGTTTGTTCATTTAGCATATGTGCACCAGCCATGAGATGCCATCTGGCTCAAAGCACTGGCACTGCCTCTGGCATAGCTTCAGAAATATGTACAACTAGGGTTATCGGGCTTGTGTTTGTCCGGTGGCATAAATCAGTTTGCCTCTGAGCATCTTTTTTTTAATGAGCAAGAAGGTTAAAATACACAGACTGGATGGATGGATTGATGGATTGATGATGGGGAAGCACTGCACACATCGCAAACACATATGGCAATACAGTAATGCCAGAGGCATTCTGTAGCATGTTGGGAAATGCACTGCATGTACCCAACATATTTCAGCTGCAGTTTCTGAGTGAATCTCCTAAAATAAAAAAGAGCAAATTGTATTACATGTGGTCAGTTTTTGTAAGTTTGCAAAGAAATATTCCCTTATGAAAAAGATGTGTGCTTTATTGTATTAAATGTGCATTCATTCATTCATAAATAAAAGGTCACTTAAGTGTACTTAAAGAGAGTACACTTTCATTTCTTTACACGCTTCAAAACACTTAAAAAGTGCACTTTGTAATAATGTCAAATTGAAAGTTTTACTTTAAAGTACATTTTAAATCATGTTTTAATTCATCTTTTTTCACGCTTTGATGAAGTACACTTATTTTGATGTGTTGACTAACATACTAAAGCACATGTAAAGTACTTGACTATAATTTTAATTGTAGTCTGTTATTCAGTATTACATTTAAAGTTAATATATTTTAAATGTACTAAATTGCAAATTCATCATTACAAATGTGTAATTACAAGTATATTTAAACACAACATACAAGTTTCAATAGAAATGGCATTAAAGTATATTTTAGTTTACTATAAATATTTGTCAGTACATTCAGTTGCTCTACACTTTAACCATATTTCAAAGACAACATAAGTAATTAAGAAATTACATATAAAGAAGTCATGTGCGTCAAAACACTGTAAAGTTCAATTGCATTTAATATAATACAAATTTAAACTATAATACCTTCTTATTTAGTTATTATGCAATTAAAGGTGCACTGTGTAAATTTTAGCGACATCTAGCGGTGAGGTTGCAAATTGCAACCGCCCTCCGCTCACCCCTCCCTTTCAAAGCACATAGAGAAGCTACAGTGGCTGAAACAGGACAAAGATGTTGTCGTCTAAGACAGCAGAGAGTAGCTAGCGTGCTGTAGAGCAGTTTGTCCTTTTAGGGCTACTGTAGAAACATGGCGGCGCTAAATGGTGACTTCACTGTAAGGGGACCCGCGGTGTATGTAGATAGAAATGGCTTATTCTAAGGTAATAAAAACATAATGGTTCATTATGTAAGGTCTTTATACACCACTGAAAACATAGTTATGCATATTATATTGCATTTCTGTCAATAGATCCTCAAAAATATTACACACTGCACCTTTAAGTGTCTGGAAACATTGCATTCAGTTTGCATCTAAGTATATTATTTTATTATTTCCATAATAGGTATTCTTTTCAAAAGTATGCTAAAATGTACTTTTTATAGTACTTCTTCATTTCTGTTAATATATCGACCAGACTGATTAATTTGTCATTCTGAGATTATTGCTGTTGGCTGATAATTGTGTACAATGGGCCAGTTAATAGAAGTGATCATTCCATCATGTGTCCCAAAGTTCCAAAATATATTTTAATGAATTTTGAGTAAATATTGTGTAAAATGAGTGTTTATTTAAATGCAGTATTTTTTTTTTTTACATTGTATGTGCTATTATATTATATAATCTGCATTATTGGCTCTATATGTCAGTATCAGTATCAGCATCAGCCATGAAGGGGTGGGGGGGTGGGGGGTGGGGTAGCGTAGACCACCACTAGCATTAACTCTGTCTGTTACTCAGTAAATCTAATCTTGTGTAATATGCTAAAAGGGACCCATTGATCTCTGGATACTGATTTAGTGGATTAAAAAAAGCTCTCTCTCTCTCTCTCTCTCTCTCTCTCTCTCTCTCTATCTATCTCTCTAGGAACATCCTTCTATCTTGACAGTGTAATTAAAGAGAGAGAGATGTTTCTTCCTGTGAGCCACTGAGAAACCTTAAACCCATAAACAGTTTTCATGTAATGTTTGTGTTCAGTTATAAATGTGTGTAAATGTGCAAGTATACTGTGTATTTGTGTGTGCAGTATTTGTGCTCAAATTTACTTCATCATGATTAGAAAATTTTAGAAGACTGGTGACTGAACTTATCAGGCAAAACAACAACTACAAAAAAAATTATTGGTATTTATTACTATTGCCCATAGAGTTTTATCCTAAGTATTACTCATGTCCTCACCATGTGCTATGAATATGAATCATAGCTCAAACTGTGTGACTTTTCTATGAAGCCCTGTACATGACATGCAGAAAAAGAAGATATTGCAGCCATGAATTAAGAATTAATTCCCACAGTTTATACATTCATGGCTGTTTTATTAATTCATTTTCTCATTTTAGTTCAGTTGTGGCCCTGTTTTACTCATTTGTTCCCTTGTTTTAATTTAAAGGGATAGTTCACCCAAAAATGAAAATGATCCCATAATTTTCTTACACTCAAGCCATCCTAGGTGTATATGACTTTCTTCTTTCAGCCAAACACAATCAGAGTTATATTAAAAAATATCCTGGCTCTTCCAAGCTTTATAATGGGAGTGAATGGTACCTTAGATTTTGAAGCCCAAAAAAATGCATCCATCTAACATAAAAGTAATCCATACGGCTCCAGGGTGTCAATAAAGGCCTTCTGAAGGAACTCGACCGCTGGAACTCGACTCGCGTACAGCCGTTACCAGAAGCCAGAGATTATAGTTTATAAAGCTATAAATATGGATATTTTTCTTACAAAAACGCAAGAAACCATTCACTCCCATTATAAAGAATGGAAGAGCCAGAATTTTTTTGAATATAACTCCGATTGTGGCTGAAAGAAGAAAGTCATACACACCTAGGATGGCTTGAGGGTGAGTAAATTATGGGATAATTTTCATTTTTGGATGAACTAACCCTTTAATTAAATAGTGGCCACAAATTACGTATAACGAAGGAATGAATTAATAAATTGTGGGAATAAATTCTTAATTCGTTTTCTTTCCCCCACGTCATGTGTGGGGCTCCATACGTTTGTAAGCAATCAGGCGATTTTTTTTTTCTGGCTGATGATGAAATGTGTGGAAAAACTGACAAATCTAGATAACAGAATGTCATAGAGCCTCATAGGACTCATTTGACTTGGGCCAGTAAATAACCTCCTAGCAACCACTCAGAACACCTTAGCAACTGCATAGTGACAGCAACTTTTCCACAGGTAAACACAACTCACAATTTCTTCAGACAATATAAAAATCTAGTTTGCTTATGTTTGTTGCACACGTTCAAAAAAAAAGCCATTAAAACAAACATATACAACCAGCTGTTCTCTCTAATAAAGTGAGTGTCTTCAAATTGAAGGAAGGCTGAAGGGCTGAAAGATGGTTAAACATCTTCTCAAGGTTAACACAAAGAAGCAGTAAACATGGAGTGAGTATTTTACAAAGCATGGAAAAGCGTGGGCTGACTGTGCTGAATTACCCAGAATACCACACTGAGACATCTTACACAACAACCACATGTTGCTGGGAATCAAAAGTACGAAGAGCATGTTTATGCATCCCTTGCTCTTCTCCACTGCACAGGATAATAGTTGCATGTCCTAGAACACTAGGCGGGGGGTAAAGAGACAAGACCGAACACATGCATATGAGGAGATACTTATTCTGCTCTACGGTGACTCATTTGGTTAAAGAGATTATTCCAGAATGAGATTTCTCCCAGGGGGAACAGCAGCTCGGAGAAGGGACACTGCTGGACACTGGGAGAGATATTTCTAAATGGTTGTACTGCTGTAAAATTGTACTGTAGTACAACTCACATTGAGAAGGAGAGTGTTATAACACCATCCGTTTACTCAATTAGAGCTACGGTGGGGAAATCAAATCACTGTACGTGTCCAACAACCTCTTGTTTGTTGAAGTTGTGAGGTAGGTTGAAACAACTAATTGGCACAGTTATGGGATAAGTATATACTTTACTTAGAATCAATGTTTGCAATAGACATGTAAAAAATAACAGTGTATCTTCATTTATTCTTCTCATTTGCGGCACTTTACAGTGGTATAGTTTTTATAGTTTGATATTTTTATCAGCACTTATTTCTTATGTTACAGCTTTTATTTTATGGTCTGGTTTCACAGGATTAGGCCTTAGTTCAATTTAAGTAGCTTTTATAAATGTTCTTTAGAAAAAAACATTACTGGTGTGCATCTTGAGACAAAACAATGGCACTGACATATTTTAAGATATCTCAGTGCAAGTTGCTTTCTGTTAAAACAGCTCAAATATGCATTTTAGTCTGGGACTAGCTTAAGCCTTGTCTGTGAAACCATGGGTAAATTTACTTACTATCATTCCAATTTTATTACATCTCAGTTCAAATCTACCTGACTCTTTTCTGGATTTATCAGTTTGAAGGACAACAAATATACATTCTCAAACAACCTGCCATTTGGGTCATGACATTTCAATAATACAGCCAAGCCAATGCATGGGAGAAAGAAGCTAATGCCAGTTTAGGCCAAATACACACTTTTATTGCTACATGTTAGAGTATGAATTGATCTGAATTGATGTATCAGTTTCCAGATATTTTATATATATATATATAATGTTACTGATAATGTCCTCTGAGCAGACCTGACTGACCTTTAGTCAAAACACTAAAGTATAGATTTACATATTATATTAATAGCCTCTGCAATATTATTGTACAACATTTAAACAAACGACCATGTTTGAAGACAATTTTCACAGTCATTTACTCTCAAAAACAGCAACATGTGAAAGTATCAATATTTCGGAGCTGTACTAATAAGCAAATGTTAACTGGATTTAAAACTGCTGTAATATTCAACACTGATGATTGTTCATGTCCAAACCACCCAAACAACTATATTTAATATAATGTTTAAAGAAAGAGAAACTGATTAGTTAAATCCTCATCTAACATTAACAATGTAATATTTTAGATAAAAGCTTCGCTTACCAATAATGAGCAGCCCTACAGCAAGATGGTTTTCATTTCTGCATTCATCATGTTCCTCTTGGACATAACAGGTGTGTATCAGGGCATCTTCAGACAGTGTGTGTGTGTGTGTGTGGCATTCAGCCTCTTGAACCGTTCACAGAGCGTTTGGAAACAGACTGTACCATCTTCAGCACACTGAGGGGGAGGACAGGATCAAATCAGATTGGTTTATTTGCTCAGTGCTCCACCTTCATGAGTAAAATGAAAATGGCTTTCAATCTGAGTACACATCAAAATGTGCTATTTTATTGCCTCAACAAGAGTTCCACCCTTGACATTATAATTCAGTGGTTTTGTAAATATGATAATAATAAAGAACTATACTACCTTAATACAATCTTTGAATATAAATTAAGTGGTTGAGATGGCCATACCAAAATAAATCCAACAGTTAATTTTGTCTATCATTTACAGCTACTACTGTCTGCTAGTTATGTTAGCACATGTATGCTAGCTATTGCCAGTTAGCTGCTATATTTAGTGGATTCAAATAAGTTCACATTACTCATAAATATTGTTTTTTTTTTTTCAGTTACCTTAGCTTGTTGGGTCTACTCAATTTTATTTGTCTTGGTAACAATAGTTATTCAGATCTACTCGTTTTTTTTAATTATTATTTAATCAATTTATGGGGGGGGGGGGGGGAAATGGAATTAAGTACATCATAGTTTAGAGTATTTTAATGCGAGTTTACACAGATTAATCATAATGGCTATGGGACATGTCATAAACTTTGTTATTATATAAATTATATACATTGTTATTATTCATGAATGACCATGAGATGTTTCCAGTAATGGAAATTGGGTTTAACTATTTTTTTTTAAAGATTTAATATATGCATGTACAAACAAACAAAATAAATGCATGGACTAATGCATGTCATTTAAACTGATGTCCATGTTTTCTTTGAGTTTTACAACTCACCTAGGTAGTAGGGTAGGTTGTAACACCAACATTTGTACTTGATTCATTTACACCATTTTGGTTTAAAGGGATAGTTCACCCAAAAATAAAAATTCTGTCATTAATTACTCACCCTCATGTCGTTCTAAACCCGTAAGACGTTCATCTTCGGAACACAAATGAAGATCTTTTTAATGAAACCTGAAAGCTTCTGTCCCTCCATTGGCAGCTACGCAACTACCACCTGACGCTTCAAAAAGTTCATAAAGAGATCATAAAGCTAATCCATATGAATTGAGCGGTTTAGTCCAAAATTTTCCAAAAAGGCACGATCGCTTTATGATTAACAGATTGAATGTAGGCTTTTATTTACATATAAACATTCATCAACTCACACATCATTTGTGGTAAACAGAAGCTCAAGCATGTTCACTTGACTTGCGAGAACCAATGAGGTTCATTCTCGTGTGTTATGCAGCACGTTTGTTCTAGCGCATCAAGCGTCTTCGGTTGAGCTTCTGTTTATGTTCGCTGATCAATGTTTATGTGAAAAAGAAGCCTAAATTAAAGCTGTTCATCATATAAAGCGATCTTCAGAAAGATCTTCAGAAAATTCCGACTAAACTGCTCAATTCATATCTCTTTGAATCATTTTGAAGTCTATGGAGGGATGGAGAGCTCTCAGATTTCATCAAAAAGATCTTCATTTGTTTTCTGAAGATGAAAGAACGTCTTACGGGTTTGGAAGACATGAAGGTAATTAATGAAAGAGTTTTTCATTTTGATTGAACTATCCCTTTAAGCTGTAGGCCTATATTTCAAAACAACAACACTTACCATTGACTTTCCACTGTTAAAAAAAAAAAAAATTGTTAGGCTACAACTATCCAGTAACATTTCTAAAACACTCATTAGGAGTGCAGATTCAGGACTTCTAGTTTAATAGCCATATTTATGAATCCTAACAGCCAATTCTCGCATTATGAGGTTCTACAATATTGCATAAGGACTTACCTGTCTAGTCAGAATTTATTAATTTAAGACAGCTTGCTGATTCAATCGAAAATGTAGCCCTGAACTGTCTTTGTTCCTAACATTGCCAAACAGATTTGTTCTGGAAAGGGATGCTGTTGTAATAACTATATTTTGGTAATTCATGTAAAATGTCAATATAAAGTGTCAATACGTTTTAGAGCAAACGATGAATGAACTGAATTTTGCGCCATCTAGTGTTTTAATGACAGTTATAATGTTCCGTTCTCACATTAAATGTTGCCCAGATTAGAGATATTTGTGATCTCATTTATGTTTTAAATATGACATTTGAAGAAGCTGCGTCTACCAAACCATCTTTGACAGACGGGCTGGACCTTCTAAATGACTAAACTGGAGGGCTATACGCTCACAAAGAGCAGCTTATTGCATTATACTCCACTAGATGTCGTCGCAGTACATTAAATGCAATCAAACAATGGAAGTAAGTGCTTGATGGTTTGAAAACTACAAATTATTGCGATGATGGATGAGTCCGAATCAGTTGTTGCGGAAGGTAGGGGCCTATATTTTAAGTGTGATGATAACAAAAATAGATAGGGCCGTGACTGAGGGGGCGGGGCTGTGGGCGTGGGGGAGGACTTCTGACAGAAATATTCATGGCTCTTCTCTGCCATTGACTGCAATAGACTGGTGGAAGTTCCATGACACCTACCAAGAAGATATCTGTGACTGTAGGAGTGAGGGGGAGTGGGGGGTGGAGGTCAAGTATCATGTAAAAACAATTTAGTGTCTTTGTCTAAAAAGCCTAACCGCACTAATACAAACCCGATTCCAAAAAAGTTGGGACACTGTACAAATTGTGAATAAAAAAGGAATGCAATAATTTACAAATCTCATAAACTTATATTTTATTCTCAATAGAATATAGATATACTATAGATATAGTAAGAGGCCGGAAAAGTTAAATGTACATATAAGGAACAGCTGGAAGACCAATTTGCAACTTATTAGGTCAATTGGCAACATGATTGGGTATAAAAAGAGCCTCTCAGAGTGGCAGTGTCTCTCAGAAGTCAAGACGGGCAGAGGATCACCAATTCCCCCAATGCTGCGGCGAAAAATAGTGGAGCAATATCAGAAAGGAGTTTCTCTGAGAAAAACTGCAAAGCGTTTGAAGTTATCATCATCTACAGTGCATAATATCATCCAAAGATTCAGAGAATCTGGAACAATCTCTGTGCGTAAGGGTCAAGGCCGGAAAACCATACTGGATGCCCGTGATCTTCGGGCCCTTAGACGGCACTGCATCACATACAGGAATGCTACTGTAATGGAAATCACAACATGGGCTCAGGAATACTTCCAGAAAACATTGTCGGTGAACACAATCCACCGTGCCATTCGCCGTTGCCGGCTAAAACTCTATAGGTCAAAAAAGAAGCCATATCTAAACATGATCCAGAAGCGCAGGCGTTTTCTCTGGGCCAAGGCTCATTTAAAATGGACTGTGGCAAAGTGGAAAACTGTTCTGTGGTCAGACGAATCAAAATTTGAAGTTCTTTTTGGAAAACTGGGACGCCATGTCATTCGGACTAAAGAGGACAAGGACAACCCAAGTTGTTATCAGCGCTCAGTTCAGAAGCCTGCATCTCTGATGGTATGGGGTTGCATGAGTGCGTCTGGCATGGGCAGCTTACACATCTGGAAAGGCACCATCAATGCTGAAAGGTATATCCAAGTTCTAGAACAACATATGCTCCCATCCAGACGTCGTCTCTTTCAGGGAAGACCTTGCGTTTTCCAACATGACAATGCCAGACCACATACTGCATCAATTACAACATCATGGCTGCGTAGAAGAAGGATCCGGGTACTGAAATGGCCAGCCTGCAGTCCAGATCTTTCACCCATAGAAAAAATTTGGCGCATCATAAAGAGGAAGATGCGACTAAGAAGGCCTAAGACAGTTGAGCAACTAGAAGCCTGTATTAGACAAGAATGGGACAACATTCCTATTCCTAAACTTGAGCAACTTGTCTCCTCAGTCCCCAGACGTTTGCAGACTGTTATAAAAAGAAGAGGGGATGCCACACAGTGGTAAACATGGCCTTGTCCCAACTTTTTTGAGATGTGTTGATGCCATGAAATTTAAAATCAACTTATTTTTCCCTTAAAATGATACATTTTCTCAGTTTAAACATTTGATATGTCATCTATGTTGTATTCTGAATAAAATATTGAAATTTGAAATTTCCACATTGCATTCTGTTTTTATTCACAATTTGTACAGTGTCCCAACTTTTTTGGAATCGGGTTTGTAGAAATTTGTAGCAATACATGGCCCAAATGAATTATTGTGCTAGTTATAATTCTATCACGCATGCTGATTTATTTCTAAACTTACATTTTAAAACGAATGGTTCTAACTAATCTGACTGGATGTGCAGCAGTGTACATCATGTGATATTCTATGTAGCAATGTTTGAACTGCATATGGCATTCTGTTTCCCTCCAGCTGCTCTTTCTGTGACGACTCTGACGAAACTGTAGTTCATCTTTTTTGGCATTGTCCCTTTACTCAAATGTTTTGGCAAGATATTTTAGGATTTTTAGGAATTAAATGTATAATGAATGTGTGTTGTATTGGAAGGATGTGGTACTAGGCTTTGTTGATTATGATCATTCTAAAAAAGGTCAATTTTATGTTATTAATCTGATCTTTACTCGCTAAATTCCACATTCATAAATCGAAATATCTAAATGCCAAACCTCTCTTTCTTATATGTGTGAAAGAACTTGAAAAATACCTCTTTTCAGTTAAATTAGCCATAAATTAAATTAAAAAAGCCATAAAAATATTATCTGTCTGCAATTATTTTCCTTCTCAGTCATGTAATTCATATAAATTGTCAGTATGTTTAATTTATATTATTCCCCCCAGTTGTTTCTTTTTTGTTGTTGTTGTTTGTATTCTGTTATTATTTGTTATGTGTATTGTTTTGAGCATCAATTTAAAAGAATGACATTCTGTTTTAAATACTGTTTGAAAATAGTAGGTAGTATTTAGTATATGAAACAAAAATTTCCTCTCAAGATTTGACTAAAAAAGCAAGATGATCATATTTATTACAAAGATGATAGCTAGAATTAAACATAAAGGGGTAACAACAGTGTAGCTACTGTTTGAAATGCATATCATAATGCGTATTGTTTTACATACTACTTTAAAAAAAATAGTATGCCGTTTTCAGTATATAGGCTACTGCTTAGTATGCAGTAAGCATCGTGCCATTGTGTACACAGCCTGTGTCCTTGCTTGAGCATGCGTGCATGGTGACAAACCCACAAGACTCCACCTTCCAGTAGCAAGAGATGATTTATCATGAGCACAGTGGCGACAGACGCACAGAAATCAGCTGATGCTTTCACAAAGCCCGTGCATCTGATGTGAAAGTGTTTTATACCGCGCAGGAGGATTAGAATAAAGATCCAGGAGAGAGAAGACAGCGTTCAGTTTGCGAGTTGGAAGCAACACAACGGTGCATGTGATAAATAGGCTACATGATTGCATAGAAGCTTTTGCGTCGAGTTTTAACGGGCGTGTGCGACTTTAACAAAAAGAAAAAACAATGCGTTGTGCATTGTTGATTTAGTAATATGGCGAGTGCTTTTAGGTTATAAATATGCCGTTATAAATAATGTCAGCTTAATATCCTCGTTGCATGTTCAGAAATTAATCAAAGTATCTTAGCTATTTTTTCCAAACCTTTATAATTTGTTAATGCAACAAAGGTAATGGCTTCTTGACGCGGACCAAGCGACCAACCCGGAGTGCCAAATGCAAGTCTGAGACAGAGGGCAAACTGGAATTGGAGATGGAACACAAGAATTTTACAACCTACTTTTGGAGGCCTCGCCCATATTAACCTCTTTCTGAACTGCCTTCTCTAGCACCACGGACAGCGATCATGAACAGGTTACGCAAGAAAGCGTGCGTGGCTCTTTTATTGTTCACTTTGTTCATTTTTGGTACTATGATGGGCCTACGAACCCTCAAACCCACTGATGGTTTCTCGGATCTTGCTCCAGGGATGGAGTTGATGCCTTTGGTTGGAGAGCGAATGGACCAGAGACCCAATAATGTAGTTGAATCAGCAGGTCAAAATGTTGGTGGGGGGAGTGACACCAAGATAGTGTTCTCCAACTCTGGTCCTGACCACAGCATATTCTATGACATTCACATCTTCTATTATTTATGGTATGGCTCGCCACAGATGGACGGTAGTTATATACACTGGGACCACATACTTGTACCACACTGGGACCCCAAAATAGCTGCCAGTCATCCGAAAGGACGACACAATCCTCCAGATGACATTGCGTCCAGTTATTACCCTGAACTGGGACCCTACAGCTCCAGAGATCCAGATGTCATTGAATCCCACATGGCGCAAATCGAAGCTGCGGCTGCAGGTTTTACGGCCAAGATACAATTTGCTGAATTATAATATTTAACATTTTATAATATTTGTTTTTCTTTGGCTATTATAGTACAATGTAGATGGTCGTTGCTCATTAAAAACATTAAAAGAGACGTAATGTTGCTTGTAGAGCAATGCATTTCCACTTTTGATGTCAGGTGTGGTGGTCCTGTCCTGGTACCCGCCTGATGTGGCAGATGAACATGGCAAACCCTCAGAGGATCTAGTGCCAGCTGTAATGGACGCTGCCCATAGACACAGTATCAAGGTAACTGGTGAGAGATCCATAAAACGTATCTGCTTACACAAACACTTTGTTTATGAATTTTTATTCTGATGTATTTGCACTGTCAAAAAATGGACAACTTTGTACCTTATCTACCCCTAAAAGGTTCAGATTAGTACCTTAGGGCAGGTGTTCCTAAACATTTTTGTCAGCTGGAACCTCTTTGATGTAAAATATTTACTTGAAGTACCCCCCTTAGATTACAAGAACTAACTAATGCTACAAGTTCAAATACAAATAACAATAATAAATTCTTCACTTTCAAATGTTCGAACCCTCAAGCTTTTACCATGTCAGATCCTTAAGCTTTTAATTTGGTGGAATATTGGTCAAATGCTGTAAACTTATGTCCACAAAATTGTTGGAATTTATGTGAACGTGAAAGTAAAGAAAAGTGAATATACATTAAAGAAAAACTATATACAGTCAAACCAAAATTTATTCAGACACCAGATATCATTTTTTACTAGCGGGTGCAGGACACTATAGTTCATTTATGTAAGTGAGGATAGCAAAATAAAGTAAACTGTGACATATTATACCCAAAAATTCTTCATACAGTGGACTACCAGTAAAATTGATAAAAAAGTTGGGACCAGAATTATTCAGACACTTTGACCTGACCAAGTGTTTTTTCTTTAATTGCTAATGTGACCTTTTACACCACAGACTGAACAAAATGAAGCATTGCTTGGTAATTGTTTGACCTAAATTGTTATTATCTAATTGTGTACTTAAACAGCTGACAGCTGATTGGTTGATTGTAATCCATTACATACCTTTCTATCAAAGTTATCTGACATTATCAAGATTAATTTGTTCTGACACAGTTTAAATCTGTCATATTTTATTACCATTTTCTAAACTATAGTGAATAAACTGATAATGTGAGAAAATGTTGAAGGTGTCTGAATAAATTTTGGTTTGACTGCTATTTTAAACCGCAGCCTCTGATTAATCGCAATTTGATAAGATAGATTGCAGGTACGTTCCCTTATGAAGTTCCCTCATGAAACCCTGCCTTAAAGTAGTAGCCTTAAAGTATTATTTTGAACCTTTGATGGACCTTTAGGATCAAAGTTGTCCCTTTGAGGGTACTGCACCAGTAACAAGCTGCACATTTTTTTCTGAGAGTGTATCAGAAATATATAGAGTGTATCAGGTATCTGAGCTTCTAATTATTTGGTTATGTTAGTTCATGACAATTGAGCAGCCATAACCTAATACCTAAAGTCAGTGCATTATTCCAAAGAAATGAAATGTTGCTCCACATCTGAAAGTACTTTCTTTTTCGACTTGCGTTGCCTAGGCCAGAAATGAAATGTTATCCACTAGCTATGTAGGCATTCTTTAAAGGAATAGAGCGTAATTGTAATCCGCTTAAAGGGATAGTTCACCCAAAAATGAAAATTAGCCCATGATTTACTCACCCTCAAACCATCCTAGGTGTATATGACATTCTTCTTTCAGACGAATACAATCGGAGTTATATAAAAAAATGTCCTGGCTCTTCCAAGCTTTATAATGGCAGTGAATGGCTGTTTCTGTTTTCCATAAAAGTGCATCCATCCATTATAAAAGTGCTCCACATGGCGTATGACGTAGGAGGCAGGCGTAGCGTAAGTTCGGGTGACGAACGCGGAACCGCAGAGGATAGAGCAAAACAAAACTTGTTTTTCGCGAGAACTAGCATATTCTCAGTTTGTAAAGTTTTAAATATGGATATTTTTCTTACACAAGCGCATCGCTTCGCTTCAGTAGGCCTTTATTAACCCCCCGGAGCCGTGTGGAGCATTTTTATGATGGATAGATGCACTTTTATGGACTTTAAAACAGAAACAGCCATTCACTGCCATTATAAAGCTGGGAAGAGCCAGGACATTTTTTTATATAACTCCGATTGTATTCGTCTGAAAGAAGAATGTCATATACACCTAAGATGACTTGAGGGTGAGTAAATCATGGGCTAATTTTCATTTTTGGGTGAACTATCCCTTTAAGTTTACTGTTGTAATGCAGGCTTTCTAAAATCTTGCCAGTAGTTAAAACAGTAATGTTATAAGTGAAGGCAATAATAGCAAATATCAATAGATTTGAAACTAGAATGACAGAAAAAGAAGTCATCATCATTGCTAGTCAATATGTGACTCTGAAGGGTGAACATGACTTCCACCTATTAGAAGACTTCTTATAAAGATCTTTCCACTGTTCTGTATTGCAGTTTTCACATTACAACACCCATATGACATGTATAAATTTCAGGAGATAAGCGTGATATTATATCTTATTTTGTATCTTATCGGTGTTCTTATAAAAAGAGTAAATATGATTTTACATATGTAATTCCTTGACATATAACCCTTAAAAAGAGCTATGAGCTACTGAAAATAGTAGGTAGGCGCTAAAAAGCATTTCAATTTTGTTGCAACATCTGAATCATTTGTGCTTTTGTGGATGAGCCACTTATTATAATTTCTTGAGCTTGCTAGTGGTTGCATAAGTCTCTGTCTTTGCTGCCTACAGCTGTGTTCAACATTTATGCCTGATGAGCTGTTCAGAGCTGCTTCTGAGCCTTTTTGTCAGTCTTGTTTTGTAATCCTCTGGTGTGAAGAGAAGCAAGTCTTGTAACACCATGCCTGTGATTATAGTCATGTTGGTGTCCTTCTTGCTTGGTGATTTTGAAGGTAATTCTGTCCCAGTGTGGTCAGTGTATGAGTTGTGTTTTCCCCTGTGGCATTGAATTGTTGAATTTTAGCTGTAAAAAGTTGGGGGGAAAAACATTGGCGATTTTATTTTTAAAACCGCGTCATCCTTGTGTCCTTTATCTGTACAGTAATGTGCAAGACGTCAAGCTGTTTTCCAAAGACCTTGAATTCTGCACCTGCTCAACTGTTCTGTTTTGGGTAAACAAAGCGTAGCATTCTGTGGTGCAGATGCAGTTTTAAGTCTTGAAATACACAAGGGGCTGTATTGCAAGGCAATTGCAAAATCTTTGAACAAAATATTTGAATTAGTTTGGAAACAGAATGCAGTACCAGTCATTTGTACTCATTCATAATTGCTCCCAGTGGCTATAGAGGCTGTTTGAGCAGTGGGGTGGAATGAAGCGAATCTCTTCACTGCATGTGCTTCGTTTCCCATCAGAATTGACAATGCTGGAGTCTGGGCTTTATGTCTGATCACAATCCTCACCACCACACTGATGTCTGAGCTCTTCTACAGTCCCTGGTGCCATCCTTTTAGTGAGGTCCTTTCTTAAAAAATGCAATAATTAGATTTTTCATTTGTTGATAATGTGAATCAACAGATAAAAGTGTTTTAATGACAGATTAAACACTGTTAACATGCTCTTTCAAAATGTATCTGAGCTCCACTTGTGGCTGCACATCTGTGCTGGGCCATTCTGGATATTTCAACACTTTCACTCTCAAATGCTACAACTTATCATGCAGTTTTTCACCCAATAAGATCCACAATTTGAGCTAGATTGGAAAAAAATATATTTTCTTTGTAGTTATCCATAGCCAACACTCATTTTAGTTCTTTAATATTTCTTGACTTGAATAAGTTTGAGGCCCAATTCAAAGAAAAGTAGAGTTAGTGTATTAAGGACTGAGATTAATAAAATGTCTCAAGAAGTTCAGATTTTTTTTGTCTCTAATAGTGCGTCCCAATTCGCATACTATCCGTCCTAAATAGTATTCGAAAATAGAATTAGTACATTCCAAATCGTAGTATGTTGAAATTAGTATTCCAAAGATACCCAAATGGTCTACTATTTCCGGTCAGAATCCGAAGTGCAGATCGATGCACACTCTAATGACTGATATTGCCCACAACCCATTGCGCGTTGGACGAGGATTCGATTAGAACTACAAACACGAGTAAAAAGTTATAAAAAACTAGAGACATGGAGGATGTGCGAGTCTGGCGGTTATGTAGAGAGGTTTATATAAAGGGGTTTGAGTGATTATTTATCATTATCTAACCTGACGAAAAGATATTTATTCAATGTTATCCACATAATATTTCATCTGCAGCAGCATTGTGAACTTTTGTAATGATACGTTTGGCCATTACCTTTTAAATGCATCATTATATTCAAATTGCAAACGCAACGTATTCATTAAATTATAAATTATTAGGTAAGCTAAGCTTCATGTTTGTGTTTTTTTGTTTGTTTGTTTGTTTTATTATTATTCATCAAATACTATATGTCCTGGCTCTATATAACTATAGATTCTGACCATTAAAACAAAAATCAGGCTTGTGTATTTGTGTATTTACCACAGATGTGTGATATTTTCCATGTTACCAATTAGCTGATCAACTTATTGTAACTTGATCATTTAACTTGAAAGCAGGTTATTACTTATGTTGCAACAAAACATTAAATATCAAGCGTAGCGTTAGTTCTGGCAGGTCACGTTAGTCAAGCTCGCATCAGCTGACTGTCAGCTGATCTACGTCTACCTATAGGAACACGATGTCTATCACAGCATACATATATAAGCTCCTTCAGTACTATCAGCAGCTATCGCGTTTCTCCAGAGCTCATTTACCCTCCTCCATCCCCAGCTTCTCCTCTCGTCCAATCAGGATTTGGTATTCTGATTCCCCTTGAATCAGACTAAATTCCCGAATTATGTTGTACATTAAATCTTGACATTAATGATATCTGCAACACATTATGTTGGTTCTGGTTTGTTTACCCCAAGGGGGGTTATTGCTGCTTTCCCTGCTCTTACCCATGCTAGGCTGCATGGATGCGCAGGGAGTTCTTGCCCAGAACAGAACCATACCGCCAATCTAAACTGTATGCTAATTGTCAATCATCTTTGACGATAGTGGTCCTGACAGAACCGAAATTCCAACAAAAAGTAGTTTCTTGCTGTCAAACAGTTAGATGTAAGGGCACAGCAATGCTTACAGGCTGAGTGAGTGGACTGACTTTACTGTAGTGCTAAAACAACTACCACTGTATCTTGCATGCTCAAGGCCATGCCTCATTCTGTATAGACACAATCAACCATTGAAATGAAACCAGATTTATCAGTACTTTTGTTTTTCTGAGTATGTTTTGGGCCCTATTTTAATGATCTAAGCGCATGGTCTAAAGCGCATGGCACAAGTGCACTTAGGGCATGTCCGAATCCACTTTTCTAGTTTAACGACGGGAAAAATGGTCGGCGCGCCCGGCACATGGTCTAAAAGGGTTGTCCCTATTCTCTTAATGAATAATGGGTGTGTTTTGGGCGTAACATGGAATAAACCAATCAGAGTGTCATCTCTCATTCCCTTTAAAAGCCAGGCGCTTGCACCATGGCGGATTCGCTATTTACATGGCGGAATATAGACACCCTCAGCCTGACTCATTATGACCCATTATGACATGTAGGCATTTTTATATTTATGTACACAATAATAATCTTTTACATTTTAACATTCCTTTAAATTTTCATATTTGAGCTTGCTAGTGGTTGCATAAGTCATCTGTCTTTACTGCCTATATGCGCATATTACTATGCTCTTTAAATAACTAAAAAATTATTGCGCCATTGACTTGGCGCAATGGCGCAGTCTATTCCAGTTTCAGTTTCCTCAAAATAGCAACACTCCAACAATGCACCTGAACACACCTCGTTTTCGGACCAGCACGCCCATGGGCGCACAAATGGGCGCGCAAATGCATTTGCTATTTAAACAACATGGCGCAGGATGTGAAAATGATAACTGCGTCGGGCTGAATCTAGCAAAAAACACTTGCGTCGCGCCTTGGGTGTATGGCGTATGATAGGGCCCTTTATCTTTCCAGCCATCAAAAAAAATAAAACATTATATGCATCTTATGCATCATGGTGAGTTGTCATGAAGTATATGGAAAGAGGCTTTTTTCTTTCCATCCTCTCTTTCTATACTGACAACTCTACCATTACAAGTCATTACTGTAACAATCAGTGTAGTTGTACCAGTTACTGATTACGGTGATGGTGAGTCCTAAAGAAACAGGAGAACGTTGCAACACAGGTGTTGAGCACCTATGATTTGAATTATCAGCAACCTCCTTTTCAAGACTGTTGTAGTGGAACAGTTATACTGTAGATGTTCACTTCCAAAGTGTCTGATGTCAAACTGTCCATGGCAGACTGAGCTGCGTCGCCAAATGCAAGTTGCCATGGAAACTGCTTATGAAGACCTTCCAGATTGGCGGTGTGGAAAAATGGTGGGTGTTTGTGCTTGGCTTTTCTCTTTCAAGGCCCTGAGGGTTTTGCGGTTCAATCAGCCATGTGCATGTCACTGTCACTGAAGTGGAGAGGGTCTGTCTCCTTGGAGTATTCAACATGACGCGTCTGTGTCTTAAGTTACCATGTTTCTGGGACTTCGAGAAATCATCTGTCAGCCACCTTAGGAAGGTGTTGCTGTAGTATAGAACAATATGTTCATTATCTCTGATACACATGTAATTCATTTTTCACTGATAATTGTAAACTTGTAACTGGATAATTTATGCATTTGTCAGACATGTTTACCTAAAGCGACTTATATTGCATTAAAGGTGCTGTATGTACGGTTTTGACTGTACTAAAGCATAAAAATACCATAATACGTTTGCAGATATTTAGGAAACATGTTAAGTTCACATACTCGTTTCTCTGAAAAACAATGCGACAGCCAGTTATTTTACTTTGAAATGTGCGTTCCATGTCGAAATGTCTGTTTTTGTTTTGGTCTGTGCGATACCGCACGTTGCTAATTTACTCAATAGTATTTTGCCACCACAGGTTGCCAGTTGGCGGAAAACACAGCGTATTGCAGCCATGGAAGCCAGCAAACAAACTGAGTCAGAGGTCGCAGATTCTACTCAACCTAAAAAGCCTGAGCACCCATCTAAAAAATCTCTATGAATGGGAGCATATTAAAATGCGATATCAACGCATCATAAATCAATAAATCAACATCAAAATCAAATCACCTTCATTTATATAGCGCTTTTTACAATGCCAATTGTTTCAAAGCGGCTTCACAGTGGTAACAGGAAAATAATGCAACAGAATTTTATTCGGCTGTACAGCGGCTCTGGTGAAAACGGTGATGTCATCCAGCTCATTTCAATTATCATATAGTGTCAATGCGGGCAGATCAGTAATACAGTTGAAATTTTTGTGTCCCCAACTGAGCAAGCCGAAAGCCAAAGGCGACGGTGGCAAGGAACCAAAACTCCTTCAGGGCCAGAATGGAGAAAAAAACCTTGGGAGAAACCAGGCTCAGTCGGGGTGCCAGTTCTCCTCTGGCCGAAGAACAAATAGTGTATGATTATGATTCTGGCAACATTACAGGTCAGAAGTCATATTAGATCAATAGATATTCGTCGGATTATTCGAAAGATTGGAGTCGTCACGCCGGGGACGGGTTTAATGAGGATGTCGTGTCAATGCAGCATTTACAGGGGGGAGTTTAATTGACATGCTCTCTACAGACACTTCAGGGATGCATTCGTCATGTCCAGGCTAAGTTCCACCATCTGGTCCGGATACGGCCCGGATCCGGCCGACTGCAGTAAACCTCGGGATAAATATAGAGACTAACATTAGCGTAGATGCCATTCTTCTTATGATGTAACGAGTACATCAGGTGTTATGGGAAGTGTTCCCGGTTCCGGCTGACCTAGTTAATGCAGCCTAAAACAATCATTTAACTGACTTGAATAATATAAATTAAAAATGTTTTATGTGTATGCCATAGTAAAGAGATGTGTTTTTAGTCTAGATTTAAATTGACAGAGTGTGTCTGCTTCCTGAACAATGCTAGGAAGACTGTTCCAGAGTTTAGGTGCTAAATAGGAAAAGGATCGACCGCCTGCAGTTGATTTTGATATTCTAGGTATTATCAACTGGCCAGAATTTTGAGACCGCAATAGACGTGATGGAGTATTATGCGTTAAGAGCTCGCTCAAGTACTGGGGAGCTAAACCATTTAGTGCTTTGTAAGTAATCAGCAAGATTTTAAAATGTATACGATGTTTAATAGGGAGCCAATGCAGTGTTGCCAGAACCGGGCTAATATGGTCATACTTCCTGGTTCTAGTTAGAACTCTAGCTGCTTCGTTTTGGACAAGCTGCAGTTTATTTACTAAGCGAGCAGGGCAACCACCCAGTAGAGCATTACAATAATCTAGCCTTGAGGTCATGAACGCATGAACTAACTGTTCAGCATTTTGCATTGAAAGCATGTGCCGTAATTTAGATATATTTTTAAAATGGTAGAATGCAGTTTTACAGATGCTAGAAACGTGGCTTTCAAATGAGAGATTGGTATCAAAGAGCACACCCAGGTTCCTAACTGACGACGAGGACTTGACAGAGCAGCCATCGATTGTTAGACAGTATTCTAGGTTACTACTTGTGGAGTTTTTTTGTCCAATGATTAAAAAATTCATTTTTTTCTGAATTAAGTTGCAGGAAATTACTAGTCATCCAATTTTTTATATCAGCTATGCATTCCGTTAATCTTGTGAATTGGTAAGTTTCGTCAGGGCGTGAAGAAATATAGAACTGAGTATCGTCAGCATAACAATGAAAACTAACGCCATGCTTCCTAATAATATATCCCAGTGGTAGCATGTACAGGGTAAAAAGCAACGGTCCTAGCACTGAGCCCTGCGGTACTCCATACTGAACTTGTGATCGGTGTGACATCTCTTAATTTACTGCTACAAACTGATAACGGTCAGATAAGTATGCAGGCAGGCAGCAACTCATCAACTTAGAGTGTACGAGTCTCCTCGCCTTCCATTGTCAATTGCGCTCGTTCCTGTTGCGTATCCTCAAACTGGCAACCCACGTAAGCGTCGAGACTGAGGAGGAGGGGGCGGGGGAAACAACTCTCTCCAATATTTTGAATTTGGACTGCAGTACCCATTTTAACCGCTAGCTGTCAACCTTACATACTGTACCTTTAAAATTAATAATTTTATCAGCTCTTGCTTTCCCTGGGAAATGAACCCATGACTTTAGCGTTGCTAGCGCCATGCTCTTGAGCTAAAGGAAGGCTGTATGTCCAAAATCCAAAATATTAATAGCGCATCTATGTTTGTTTTTTGTTTTTTCAACAGTTTTTGTTAAATAATCAAATCAACAGAAAAAATATTGTGAATACATTAATAATATGATTGGATGATGACAGTGGTGATGATTTACCTTGGATATGAGCAAGAGTGAGGGTGCAGTGTAATCCTGCTGAGTGAGTGCAATAAGAGTGGCAAATCAATGGCTCACAGTCAGCTATATTTTTAAAAGAGTCTGTATGCAAGCAGCAGAAAGCCGCCTTCATGCCACGCACATACAGTGGACGCAAGTGTTGTTCTCTCACATAATTGCACCAAATTAATGAATAAAAACAATATATTGAACCACGTTCTGTTTTTACGGAGCCCCGCACATGACATGCAGGAAGAAATAGTAGGCTAAATCGTAAATTTACTAATTCGTTCCCGCAATTTGCTAAATTGTTTGCTAAATATATTTATTTGAAACAGGCAGATGTAGGCTGTATGTTTGAATGACACTGATTTAAAAGAACTGAATTTAAAAGAACTGATATAGATACTGCTAGTGATTCTTTTCTCCAATTCTTTACAGGTTGCATTTCACCTGCAGCCCTACAAAGGCCGGACAGACCTCAGTGTGCATGACAACATCAAATACATCATTGACAAGTAGGTTGCACCTCCACAATATCACACATCTTGCACCTTTCCAGCACTAAAGTTCAGAGAGTTCCTGTCTGCTAACCTGAAGGTCTAGCCCCTCTCCATCCTGAAGAGCTGCTTTGAACTCAGGAGATGGGGATGGAATTTAATCCAGCCTGGTAAAAAGAAAAAGAGAGTGACGTTTTAAAAATAGAAGACTTTTTCTTCCATTAATCATTCATGAAACAGAACGTATAACAGTACCTGATGCTATTGCGGCTAACCCACTCATGTTCAAGAGCCTGTAACAATGGCTGCAGTCTGTAAATCTGTAGTACTATATAACAGTCTACTGACTGTAAAATGCTCTTTTTATTTCTTTTTTTAGCGAACACATTATAAAGTTGTTTATTCATGAATTGTTCTCCTCTAGGAGGGAATACTTCAGACAGAAAAACATTATGTAAAACTGATCTAGGTAAAGTGTAGGTTTACATGGTCTGAGTATCAGGTAATACAGACAGCTGTACTGCTGTGGAAAGAGGCTCACCTTTAGAAGAAGGACACATAACATCCCAGCAAGCTCAAAACTTTTTTAGAGCACTGTACACTGTTGTATTTTGGTTGTAGTTAGGTTGTTGCATTTTTATATATATTTTTTTTAAAATGTTCCACGTAAAAATAAAACAATACACACATAAAAAGAAAATTTAAAAACATAACCAACACATGATGTGCAGTTTTAAGTATTTGGATTACCAAAAATGATCATTACCAAACTGCATCTTTGAGAAAACATACATTTTACAAATACATTTTTCTAAAAGAAAATTGAAAGGATTGTTAAAATACTTGTAAATATGTTTTCCCAACAAATTTTTCAAGCGTTTAGAAAAACCAGCATGTACATTTATACATCTTTATATATTTAAAAAATAATAATTACAACATTAGTTAATGCATTAACTAACAATGAGCAAGACATTTGTTACAGTATTTATTAATCTTTGTTAACATTATTTAATAAATGCTCGTTTCACAACTGCTCATTGCTAGTTCATGTTAGCTCAGGTCCATTAAATAATATTAATAGATACAACTGATTTTAATAATGTATTAGTAAATGTTGAAATTAAGATTAACTAAGATTAAGTATTTTTCATTGTTCAGGTTAGCTAATGTAGTTAACTAATGTTAACAGATGAAACCTTATTGTAAAGTGTTACCCATTATTTATTAATCTTTGTTAACATTAGTTAATAAAAATACTATTTGTTAAATAACTATTTATTGTTAATGTTAGCTTATGTCCATTTAAATTAATATTAAAATCAACTTACCAATTAACAACTTTTGATTTTAAAAATGTACAAGTAAATATTTAAATTAACATTTAACCAAGGATAAAGGGATAGTTCATCCAAAAAATAAAATTCTTTCATCATTTACTCCCCCTCATACCGTTCCAAACCTGTATGACTTTCTTTCTTCTGTGGAAAATAAAAGAAGGTATTTTGAGAGACGCCTTAGTGTTTGTTTGTTTTTTTCCCCATATAGTGGTAGTCAGTGGTAACCAAAACTGTTTGGTTACCAGAATACCACAGAAGAAAGAAATGGGTAACAGTTTACAATAAGACTCAATTCATTAACATTGAGTCGGTTCAATCATAGGTATCATAAACTAACAATTAATACCATTTCTAAGTACTACAACAACATAAATCGAATTACAAACCCGATTCCAAAAAAGTTGGGACACTGTCCAGATTGTGAATAAAAACAGAATGCAATGATGTGGAAGTTTCAAATTTCAATATTTTATTCAGAATACAACATAGATGACATATCAAATGTTTAAACTGAGAAAATGTATCATTTTAAGGGAAAAATAAGTTGATTTTAAATTTCATCGCATCAACACATCTCAAAAAAGTTGGGACAAGGCCATGTTTACCACTGTGTGGCATCCCCTCTTCTTTTTATAACAGTCTGCAAACGTCTGGGGACTGAGGAGACAAGTTGCTCAAGTTTAGGAATAGGAATGTTGTCCCATTCTTGTCTAATACAGGCTTCTAGTTGCTCAACTGTCTTAGGTCTTCTTTGTCGCATCTTCCTCTTTATGATGCGCCAAATGTTTTCTATGGGTGAAAGATCTGGACTGCAGGCTGGCCATTTCAGTACCTGGATCCTTCTACGCAGCCATGATGTTGTAATTGATGCAGTATGTGGTCTGGCATTGTCATGTTTGAAAATGCAAGGTCTTCCCTGAAAGAGACGACGTCTGGATGGGAGCATATGTTGTTCTAGAACTTGGATATACCTTTCAGCATTGATGGTGCCTTTCCAGATGTGTAAGCTGCCCATGACACACGCACTCATGCAACCACATACCATAAGAGATGCAGGCTTCTGAACTGAGCGCTGATGACAACTTGGGTTGTCCTTGTCCTCTTTAGTCCGGTTGACATGGCGTCCCAGTTTTCCAAAAAGAACTTCAAATTTTGATTCGTCTGACCACAGAACAGTTTTCCACTTTGCCACAGTCCATTTTAAATGAGCCTTGGCCCAGAGAAAACGTCTGCGCTTCTGGATCATGTTTAGATATGGCTTCTTTTTTGACCTATAGAGTTTTAGCCGGCAACGGCGAATGGCACGGTGGATTGTGTTCACCGACAATGTTTTCTGGAAGTATTCCTGAGCCCATGTTGTGATTTTCCATTACAGTAGCATTCCTGTATGTGATGCAGTGCCGTCTAAAGGCCCGAAGATCACAGGCATCCAGTATGGTTTTCCGGCCTTGACCCTTACACACAGAGATTGTTCCAGATTCTCTGAATCTTTGGATGATATTATGCACTGTAGATGATGATAACTTCAAACTCTTTGCAATTTTTCTCCTTTCTGATATTGCGCCACTATTTTTCGCCGCAGCATTGGGGGAATTGGTGATCCTCTGCCCATCTTGACTTCTGAGAGACACTGCCACTCTGAGAGGCTCTTTTTATACCCAATCATGTTGCCAATTGACCTAATAAGTTGCAAATTGGTCCTCCAGCTGTTCCTTATATGTACATTTAACTTTTCCGGCCTCTTATTGCTACCTGTCCCAACTTTTTTGGAATGTGTAGCTCTCATGAAATCCAAAATGAGCTAATATTTGGCATGACATTTCAAAATGTCTCACTTTCAACATTTGATATGTTATCTATATTCTGTTGTGAATAAAATATAAGTTTATGAGATTCCTTTTTTATTCACAATTTGTACAGTGTCCCAACTTTTTTGGAATCAGGTTTGTATATTAAGTAATATTAATTCATAATATTCACAGTTAATTCATGTATTCACAATATGTCAGTGTATGCAATCTGATATGCTAAAAAAAACTAGATTAAAATGTTTTGTTTATTATTAATTCATGATACCTAATGCATTATGGTAATAAATTGAGCTTTTTTAATGTTACCAATAAATGTAATATTTATATGTAAAAATATGTATTATAAATAAATACAGTGTGTCTATGTACTATACTATTACAACTGTGATACATGCTTAGTTCTAAAATGAGTTCAGTATAAATAAACACCTCGCTCCTGAAATCTTTTTACAGATATGGGAATCATGGGGCTTTCTACAGGTTTAAGTCCAGCAGTGGGAAGGTTCTTCCACTCTTTTATGTGTACGACTCCTACCTTATGTCACCTGAGGCCTGGGCTGAGCTGCTAACCGCCAGAGGGTCTCACAGTCTCCGAGGAACTCCTTATGATGGTATCTTCATTGCCCTCATTGTGGAAGAGCGCCACAAGCAAGACATCCAGGCTGGAGGTTTTGACGGCATGTACACCTACTTTGCTTCTAATGGCTTTTCCTTCGGATCTTCTCACCAGAACTGGAAAGCAATCAAAGCGTTCTGTGACAAAAACAACTTGCTGTTTGTACCTAGTGCTGGACCTGGTTATGTAGACACTGCCGTCCGGCCGTGGAACAGCCACAACACACGCAACAGAGTTAATGGACGATATTACGAGACTTCTTTGCAGGCAGCAATATCAATAAGGCCTGATATCATCACAGTAACGTCATTTAATGAGTGGCATGAAGGAACTCAGATTGAGAGGGCCGTGCCTAAGAAGACTGTGGCACGTCTGTATTTGGACTACAAACCCCATCAGCCAGACCACTACCTGGAGCTCACCAGGAAGTGGGCGGAACATTTCAGTAAAGAGAAAGAGCAGTGGCTTATGTGATTTGACCTCGTAACTTCTTACCATTGTTGAGTTTTGCGTTTAGATTGTTTTAACACTGACATTAGCCGTGTTTCCACCATAGGAACTTTCCCCAGGAACTAGGGACTTTGGGGTGGTACTCGGTGTGTCTCGACCACAGGAACCAGGGTCTAAATGAAGTTCCGGGTAAATATTTCCCCCCTCAAATCGGCCCTGCTCGCGAGGTAGCACTTTTTCAAAGTTCAGGAACTTTCGGGGGTGGAACTTGGGCACTGAACATGCTGATGGGTTGAGTTCACGCAGCATTTTGATTGGTTGACTCCACGCAGCATTTTATTTCAACCACAATTTTTAGAAGTCTGTTGCGGTGCGTGCAGTAAGAGTTGTTTGCTATTCGAATCAACAACAAAGTTTAAAAAATACGACCGATGGGCCGACGACGAGTTTCAGGCTTTATTAAGCTTATATGTGGAGGACGAAATCCAGCAGAACTGGAAAGTCACACGCAGTCCTACGTCAACGGACTAATCTTCACGGTACTTTAGACCACGATGGAAACGCAGACAGCAACAGGTCTGGGGGTAAAAAAGTTCCTGGGACAAATTGTCCTGGGTAATTTCGGTGGAAACGGGGCTATTGTTAATTATGATCCTTCAATTTATGCATACATTTTAAAGGCAGCTAATTAGCAAGGACAAGCCACCCTCTCTCCCACATTCGGTTCATTAATAAACGATTGATTTACTGTCAATTTTCTTGCTGGCAGATGTTTCGATGCAAGTATTTACAAGAACAGTTCACCAAAAAATGAAAATTCTGTCATCCTTCAGTTGGTGTAAGCTACCAACTAGCCATCACCCGCCATATCTTCATCATGAGGTTGGCCCCCAAGCCACTAGGGGCCTGTTCAGACCTGGTCACTTTGTGTGTTTTACTGATCGTATTGTTAAAACTCTTCCATTTACACTTGGTCACATAAATGTGTCGGAATATAAATCCGATCTTCAATTCCTGTGCTATATGCTGTATGTGTGTTGAGCTTCAAGATGAGCTTTCAGTTTCATTAGCAGCAGTTTGTGCGTCAGCTTGCTGAAGAGATGGGTTACTCATCTGCGGTGGGCCATATCTGTGGCGATGCGTTTACAATTTGCAGTAGCGCTGTCATATATGGCTACTGGAGCCGGTAGTCTATAACGTGCTCTCTCACGTCACGTTTTTTTTTTACCAGTTTGGGAGGAATAAAATGTACATATGTGGCTTCAACAACCAGATGCATTAATGCTAAGTTCACGCTACACGATTTTAAACTCGATTTAAGCCCGATTTGCAAGTTAACGAGCTCGCCGACAGGTCGGGCTGTGATCGGGGGCTTTATGTGTGAGCTACTCAATGACGCCTCGCCGACGCCAAACAAATATCTAGCATGTTAAATATCTGGAGCTGTCGGCCGACTCGACGTCCTGTCGCGAGGAACTACAGCCAATGAGAGCATAGGCTGCGATCCAGAGCACTCACGGAAATGGTCGAGCACCCATGGAAAAACACGAGATATTCAACGATTGCAGCTTTCAGACACGACTTTCTTCTCGTTTTTATAGTTCATTTGATGCCGTTTCTATGGCGTTATTATAATGTATTACAATTGTCGAGAGTGCATTATTGTAATGCGAGAACGCATCCATGTAACGAATCTCTCCGCTCGCAGGCATATTTCTTTCACTCTTGCACAAAACTTTGTCCTGAGCCCTACTTGAATCTCTACTTGCTCTTTCTGTAGAATTGAAAAAGCTTTCAACAACCAGACTTTCACAATTGACTGATGAAATAACAGTGTAGTCTACCTTTAAATTTCCTCATTTCCAGTTCCACTTCTCGCGCGTGTTTTCGTGACAAAATGTGGTTTGGGGAGCGGATAGATTCGTTGGGTGACCCCCTTGTTGCGGATCATTTACATAGTTTCACGTAGTGTGAACACCACAACGACTTTAAGACTCCAGAGCAAGTCAATAGTCTGAACTGTACAGCGATCTGCCGATGTTTAAAGTTGTGTAGTGTGAACTAGGCTTTAGACCTGTCCAGTTCCATCTTGAATGCGTCTCAAACCATCTCCTTAAGTGGTTTGAGTAATTGGATTTAAATCCGTTTTAAATGCATTTCGGAAACCATTTACACCTGGTCTTTTCATTATTGGATAGCTATCCGATCAGAGAAAACGCATGAAGTGACCAGGTGTAAACAGGCCCTCATTGAGTCCATCCTACAGTATTTTGCTGGTCTCGTTTACAATTTGGGAATATGATCTAATTTACACTGACTAATATGTGTCACCTAGTCTTGCTTAACAGTTTTACAGCTGAAGGATCATTTGCTCATCATTTCAAATCTGAATGACTTTAATTTATTTCCTGGAACTCAAAAGGAGATGGTTTGAAGAATGTTTGCTAGGTTTTTTTTTTTTTTTAATGTAACAAAAGTGAATGAGTACTGTCCAAAAATGCAAGTTGTGATTTGCAGAAAACCCCTGTGCATCTCTCCAATCTCATTCACGCAAGCACATATTCATACATGGGGCATCATTAACAGCCCAAGACACGTGAGAAGCATGTTTGCCATCACAGACCTGGCTCGAAGTGTTTTTATGTGCCATATTTGTATGGACATGAATGCAAATGAGATTTCAGAGCTGCAATTAACATAGACTTTCAGCAAATAACGTTTTGGAGCTCAGCAGCATCCATCCTCATTCCCTGTCATTGTATGGAGAAGGGAAGTGTGTGCTATATTCCTGTATTCTGTATTCCACAAAAAAAGAAAAGAAAATAATACTGTTTGAAATTACACGGTGCTGAGTGAATTTGCAGTTTAGCTATTCCTATAATATTAGGCCTTGAATTTGTGAATTTGACTTCTGCTAGCAGCAACAGTGTGGTCTCAGTATTTAAAGACTGTACCTTACATTCAATGTGTGTTTGGATGACATTTAAAAATGATTGGTGGTTGTGGTCATGGTTTGTTGGGATAATGGCTGGGTTAAGTTCTGTAAATCCTATTAATTATGCATATTGTAATCCACATTTAATATTAAATAATGAAAGAAAATTATTTTGCCATAATGCTGTATGATACAGACTAAGAAATTGAACAGAATGCATTTGTGTAAAACAATTCTTATGTAAATTGTCACATTCAATCCAGTGTCTCAATTTAAATAAGGATGTTTTTGTGAACAATTTACACATTCTGCTTGTTCTGCTCATTTTTCATGAGGTGCAATATTATCCAATATTATTATTTATGGAACTTTAAATTAGCATTGATGTGCTGTGTAGATTAGAGATAAACTTTAATCTAAAAATTAAGCTAACTTTATCCCTGTAGGACATAGCACAACATTGACATTACTTTATACAACTAGAGGACGGTGTTGTCATGTATGATGAATGATGTTTCGTTTCTGGACAGATTTTAGCTCCATGTTGCTTTGTGTTGAGCTAATGTTAGCCAGTGCTGTTACAGCAGTTTATGAATGTCAGCCCTGCACAAAACAACACTTAAAACAGACACACACTTCAACGGTGTTGCATAACCAGAGGACAAATTGCACTGCACTTCACACAATCAGCACTGTGCTAAAATAGTCACAGAAGAAAGAAAAAAAAACAGACTTTTATGTCAAAAGGGGACTCAAGAACAACGAAACAGTTACACAATGTGAGTGTATTCTGCAAGCAGTGGCCAGATAGTTGATATTTAAATCCTTTCTTGTATTCTAGTTTAAAAAATTTTGTTGACTATTGTTACAGGCAGGTGGAAGGTGGCTGCAATTAAGCAGAGATGAGGATACCGCAAAAGTCTTTACTGAATAAAACACTACTGAAAAACACTCTAAATATCCGTACAGGTGATGAAAAATGAGAACTAAACAAGAGACAGGTGAAACTAATTGGTAACCATGGAAACAAACAAAGACATCAAGAAAAACCTGCAGAGCAGAGATGGTCTTATTATTGAGAGATATGAGGGTCCGTGGCTCTACCATTGGAGAACGGCTAACTTGGATAATGTGTGCCTTGATAACCAATTACACTCACCTAAAGGATTATTAGGAACACCTGTTCAATTTCTCATTAATGCAATTATCTAATCAACCAATCACATGGCAGTTGCTTCAATGCATTTAGGGGTGTGGTCCTGGTCAAGACAATCTCCTGAACTCCAAACTGAATGTCAGAATGGGAAAGAAAGGTGATTTAAGCAAGCGTGGCATGGTGGCATGAGCGTGGCATGGTTGTTGGTGCCAGACGGGCCGGTCTGAGTATTTCACAATCTGCTCAGTTACTGGGATTTTCACGCACAACCATTTCTAGAGTTTACAAAGAATGGTGTGAAAAGGGAAAAACATCCAGTATGCGGCAGTCCTGTGGGCGAAAATGCCTTGTTGATGCTAGAGGTCAGAGGAGAATGGGCCGACTGATTCAAGCTGATAGAAGAGCAACTTTGACTGAAATAACCACTCGTTACAACCGAGGTATGCAGCAAAACATTTGTGAAGCCACAACACGCACAACCTTGAGGCAGATGGGCTACAACAGCAGAAGACCCCACCGGGTACCACTCATCTCCACTGCAAATAGGAAAAAGAGGCTACAATTTGCACGAGCTCACCAAAATTGGACAGTTGAAGACTGGAAAAATGTTGCCTGGTCTGATGAGTCTCGATTTCTGTTGAGACATTCAGATGGTAGAGTCAGAATTTGGCGTAAACAGAATGAGAACATGGATCCATCATGCCTTGTTACCACTGTGCAGGCTGGTGGTGGTGGTGTAATGATGTGGGGGATGTTTTCTTGGCACACTTTAGGCCCCTTAGTGCCAATTGGGCATCGTTTAAATGCCACGGCCTACCTGAGCATTGTTTCTGACCATGTCCATCCCTTTATGACCACCATGTACCCATCCTCTGATGGCTACTTCCAGCAGGATAATGCACCATGTCACAAAGCTCGAATCATTTCAAATTGGTTTCTTGAACATGACAATGAGTTCACTGTACTAAAATGGCCCCCACAGTCACCAGATCTCAACCCAATAGAGCATCTTTGGGATGTGGTGGAACGGGAGCTTCGTGCCCTGGATGTGCATCCCACAAATCTCCATCAACTGCAAGATGCTATCCTATCAATATGGGCCAACATTTCTAAAGAATGCTTTCAGCACCTTGTTGAATCAATGCCACGTAGAATTAAGGCAGTTCTGAAGGCGAAAGGGGGTCAAACACAGTATTAGTATGGTGTTCCTAATAATCCTTTAGGTGAGTGTATATTACTGCCTTGACATCATTGCATTTCGTTCAGAGTTGTGCGACAGTCGATCACTGTTTGCGGATACCATGGAAATTAATGAGAAGTGCCGTAAACTGAATCATACCTGTCACGCAATTGTCCGAGACTTCTCTTATAAAACAGAATTTTTTTCTGTATAAACTGTAAAAAAAGATCAATCCAAAAGAAATGTTTGAGCAAACATGTTGAAGATTAGCCAATGGGCTGTCGATTCATTAAATGATAAGCCATTTTCCCACAAAAGCAGTTTATTCAGCGTTGTGAAGCCTCTCCTCCATTGACATCCATTCAAAAAGAAAAAAAAAAACAGCCTCTGGTCTCCTTCCCTGTGTACTGCAGCATTAGCAGGCGTTGCGCTTTTATTTGCAAACCTTGCAGGCTTGCCTTCAAGTGGCTTTGTATATAGGCAACAATCAGTAACTAAGGAAACAGGAACAAACAAGACGTCCAAATAAAAGTCCTTGAAACCAAACTAGTTGTGACAACCATTAAGTCATTTGTAGGTTGACTTTCTGAAAAATCTAAATGCTGTGATGCTTTAAAAGCTTAGATCTGTTTAAGCAACCCAAGGTACATTTTATTTTAATATTACATTTATAATTACAATCAACCAACCCTTACCTTAACCTTATAGTTAGTAAATGTAGTTCATTAATATTACTCAGTACTTGTGTAATTACACTGTAACAGTGTCACCTTAAAATAAAGTGTAACCATTAATGGTACAAAATGGTTTTAAGATAAAAATTATGATATAAAACAACCAATACTTTGGTTGTACAAAGTGTACTTTGAGAGCAGCATTTATTCTGCTGTTAATGCCCAGAGGCACTTGTTCCCAGTTTCTGGCCCATTTGGGTGGAATGACACAATTAGTTGACTGCATCCCACATCATCTCTTTCCTGCTCACATAACCAACTTACACCATGCACAAAATAATGTCAAACCTAATCATAATTGTGAGCAATCTCTTTCCCCGAGTGACAAGCCTGTGCTCGCAGCCTTCCATCAACAATTCTCAGTAAGACCAGAGCTGAAAAACAGCACAGGAAATAGAACACGACATGTGACACAAATAGAGGACTCTTAAAATGGTTTGAGATGTTTTGTAATACAGCTAGAGCTTATTAAATCGAGGGGAACAAAAATACTCTAAAGTCACCATGAAATAACAATTCTTGTTTTTTATGGAATATTTCAGTGCTTATTATATATAATTTATCTGTTCACATCATTTAAAAAAAAAAAATTAAAGTGCCCTTCTAATCTTCTCATTCACCCAACATCTCTTCTCTGATGACGTGTTTACTGGTGTGAGGGCGAAACAACCTGTCACATCACAGGAATTGCAAACCACAATGATTCAATCAATTCCCAATGGACAAAATCAAGTGAAAAGTTGTTTCTCTCTGATATGTCACAATAGGGAAGAAAAGGTTATGATGAGTAACAGATTAAAATCTGAAGTATTCAGTTTCAATAGTACTCGTAATGTAAAATGTATCGGAATAATACATAAATATTGTAATGAAGTGCCATTACTTTACACCCCTGCAGATGCAGTCCACACAGTTGTACTGAACCAAGGATGTGTTCTCATACAAAACAAGGTCCTTTAAGGTAGTAAATTCATCTTGTACAATAATGGACTAGGAGGAAACTAATCCATTTATTTTTTGCCTGATGGTAAGCTTTGAAGATATAGATTACTCTCCAATAGGCCTGAAGCACAAGATGACAGTTATGAAAGTACATCATTACAGTATAGAAGAGAGATGACATAATCATTTTGGAGACTACAAAATAACTGGTAACACTCTACGACATTAGGTTAAAGTTAAGTTAATGCACTGCAACTAACAACTAATAATAAACAATATAATATACACTATATTGCCAAACGTTTTGGGACGCCTGCCTTTACATACACATGAACTTTAATGACATCCCATTCTTAATCTGTACGGTTTAATATGGAGTTAGCCCACCCTTTGCAGCTATAACAGCTTCAACTCTTCCGGGAAGGCTTTCCACAAGGTTTAGTGTGTTTATGGGAATTTTTGACCATTCTTCTAGAAGCGCATTTGTGAGGTCAGTCACTGATGTTGGACAAGAAGGCCTGGCTCACAGTCTCGGCTCTAATTCGTCCCAAAGGTGTTCTGTCGGGTTGAGGTCAGGACTCGCTCACCCATGTCTTTATGGACCTTGCTTTGTGCACTGGTGCACAGTCATGTTGGAACAGTTCCTTCCAGTTGGAAGAGTTCCTTTCACTGGAACTAAGGGGCCAAGCCCAACCCCTGAATAACAACCCCACACCATAATCCCCCCTCCACCAAACTCTACACTTGGCACAATGCAGTCAGGCAAGTGCCGTTCTCCTGGCAACCACCAAACCCAGACTCGTCCATCGGATTGCCAGACAGAGAAGCGTGATTCGTCACACCAGAGAACGCGTCTCCACTGCTCTAGAGTCCAGTGGCAGCGTGCTTTACACCACTGCATCCAACGCTTTGCATTGTACTTGGTGATGTAAGGCTTGGATGCAGGTGCTTGGCCATGGAAACCTATTCCATGAAGCTCTCTACGCACTGTTCTTGAGCTAATCTGAAGGCCACATGAAGTTTGGAGGTCTGTAGCTATTGACTATTGAGAAAGTTGGCGACTTCTGCGCACTGTGCACCTCAGCATTCGCTGAACCCGCTCTGTGATTTTACATGGCCTACCATTTCGTGGTTGAGTTGCTGTTGTTCCCAATTGCTTCCACTTTGTTATAATACCACTAACAGTTGACCGTGGAATATTTAGTAGTGAGGAAATTTCACGAATGGACTTATTACACAGGTGGCAACCTATCATGGTACCACGCTTGAATTCACTGAGCTCCTGAGAGCGACCCATTCTTTTACAAATGCTTGTAGAAGCAGTCTGCATGCCTAGGTGCTTGATTTTATACACCTGTGGCCATGGAAGTGATTGGAACCACTAGCATAGCTAGCAGCGCCCTTTATTTGTTATTAAAAAAATGGCTAAACTGATATTTATGACACATTTAAGAAAGAAACACATCTTGACAAAAGATGGCAGGACGCCATAACACTTTTGTCGTTTGAAAGTGAACTAACAGAATACGATGATATTATCAACATCTTCAATTCAAAACCCTGTTTGGAACAGACATCAGCCATACAAGGTAAGATATGGGTAGGTTTTTAGTCTGGCCCGCCGTGGCATGGCAATGCAATATTTGTGAGCAAGTGGTTTTCTGAAATGTACATAAGCCACATGTACTGTATTAGCAATGGCAGGTTGTCGATACAGGACTAAGACATTGTGATTTCTCTTCGTGATATAGTTATCAGGACTCAGGTTGGATCTCTCTCCTGCTTTGATCTCTCTCCTGCTTTGTTTTTGTTTTCAATTTTTTCACGTTGCAGCCGCTCACACTTGATCGCACGGAGCTTAGTGCTTACAGGTGAAGTTATTTCGTTTCTGCGACACTAGTAAGCACCTAGCGGAATTTCAAAAATAAAGCAACCTTGTAAACGGTCCTTCCGTGCATCACGCTCAAACATCACAAACAGCTCGTACGAGGGCTTGAGAAGGCATCAACATGTAGAAGTAGACTATATTAAAAGACAATAGACAATAAAAGGTCCAACATATGAGGAATACTTTTAGCTGTGTTGCTGTTTCAATCGGATTTTTGGATTTTTCTTCCAAATTAAGGGGTAATGCGAATTATTCCGGCCCACCCACACTATTAGAGGCCCACCCATCATCCACTTTCTGCCTACGCCACGGATTGGAACACCTGAATTCAATGATTTGGAGGGGTGTCCCAATACTTTTGGCAATTTGTTACAGTATTTATTAATCTTGGTTAACATTAGCCAATAAAAATACTACTGTTCAGTGTTAATTTATGTTAACTCAGGTCCATTCAATAATATTAACATCGAGAATGTTTTTTTGATTGTAATAATGTATTAGTAAACATTAACATTTACTAATAATTACTTAAGTGTTATTTCATATTAACTGATGTAGTTAACTAATGTAACAAATGGAAACTTATTGTAAAGTGTTACCAAATAACCTATATTTATAAAAACTGTTGGAGAGAAATTTGAATGAAAGCATCTACACACATTTAGGCTCTTCCCAAAAGTAAAAGCTTAAGTAGCAGAGATTAAGTGTAACATGGAAAGAGTATAACACTATCACAAATTAATTAGAAATGAGCTATGGGGTGAAATCACTACCATACACTTATTTAATGCTATTTAATCCTATCTACTCTTCAACAGAGGCTGAACTTCTAAAGAATTATTGATGTTAAAGGTCTGGGCAATTTCTCCCATTTTCGCCAAATCAAAGCTATTAAACTCAGTCCATGTTCTCTAACAGGTGTATTTGTTGTCTGCAGCTGTGGCCCTTCTCTTGACCCCTAACCCTGTTGTGAGAATATAATAGCCTTAAGCAAAATATGCTTTCAAACAATCAGACTTTGGCTTTAAGTGCACTTTTGTTTTCATTTCACCTCTTCCCTTTCCCTGCGCAGTAGACGAAATAAGAAATTACAACAACAAAAAATTATTCTATACATCTTTTTCCCATCACCATCATTACTTCTGACTCACAATTACTCAAACACAAAATCAATTATTTATTGAATGACTAATGACATGGTGGTGTGCATGTGGGCTTCAGATATCAGTTGATTTGCACCACCGACTTTTCAAAATGTCTGGGTTTAAGGCGTTGTCTGTGCACAAAATGCCAAATAGCAGCCATTTTTATACTTTTTTTCTGGCCAGGTTACACTGCAGCCTGTTACTTGTGAACACAACAATACCAAAATTGTAGATATGAGTGAAATTTCACAATTCTCAATACCAGTTTCATTACTACAGCAAAAACTAATACTAGGCTAATGCAAGTAAAAGTTCTCAAGCAATTATTGAAGAAAAACAGTTATAAAATAAGAACAAAGAAACACATGACAAGCAATAGGACAAATAAATACAACAGAACATAGATACACATGAAATAAAGTGTGCTAAGTTTTTCGCAGAAGTAGTGAGTAGCAATGAAATAGATAGACTTATAGGTAGACGTAGTCTTTATTCAAATAGGTAGATGTAAGTATATTGCAGGCAGACAACAACCATGAAGACAATGATGATGAAGCAATGGAACACAGGTACGTTGCACCACACGCACCCTACACACTGGTATATTGTTGAGTATTGATGAGATGTTTACTCTTTCAGGGAGTTGAAGGATTGGAGACTGGAAGGATGGATTGGAGACTGGAAGGAGAACACAGAGGTAGGTATCTCAGGTAGGGAATATCCACAACTAGTTGAGGCCAGACAATGATAATGTGTGTGGTGCAGGCTTTTGTAGTGTGGAGAAGATGAGGGTGATTGCTGGCAGGTGCGGGTGATTATGGAGTGAGTGCAGGTGGGAGCCAGGGAGGATGATGGGAACTGTAGTGCAGAGGTGACAGGTGATAATAGTCTTCACTGCATGAATTAAATACACATGAATACTTAAAGCTAAAGTTGTCAGTCATTCTTTTTTTGTTGTTTAATTAACATTAATGACACAGACAGCATCAGTATATTAGGTTGCTGTCACTTTAAGAGCTAATGCCTTGAAGACATAAACCGACTGTGTTTACGTGAATACTCCGATTTGGACATATTTTTGTGTTTTTGACCATTTAGCCACACACAGAAAGCTGCCTGAAAAATTCATGTGGGATCTGGAAGGAAGTGGGTAAATAATGAAATGATCATAGGACTCCTAGCTTATCCCTGATTGGTGGAATTGGTTGTGTTACAACTCTCCCCATGTTACAACAACCACCCAGTCTCCCCTACTGAATACGAGTTCTCTTTTGCAGCATATTGCACTTTTTAACATCAAGCACATCCTGCTCTTTACTCATTTGACAATGTTCCTTTATCGCTCTACAAAGGCTTTAAAATACAAAATACTAAAAATGTACTAAACATCCACTAAAAAAAACAACAACAAAAAACAGGTAATTAAAAGGCATTACAAAAATGACTCAGGCAATTTCTGAGAACAACTCTAGCAAACATTTGTTTGAAGATGACAGAATGCAATGGAGTGCAGACAAACACATTTATATGGTCACATTATACACTTGTCATTTAATTATAATAAATTGAACTACTGAAATGATAGTGACTAATAATTCATGCAAATTTTTTACAGCTTAATTTTTCAAGTTCAGACTGCTTCACTGATCTCAACAACTCTTTATTTATCCTATATCAGATAAGGGTCACATCAGCCTCATTCATGTGAATCACTCAAAGCAGGTCCCGAGCATTTCAGGCTTTCGTCAGAGACGGGCCAGACAGATGCTTTGTTAGCAAAAAAAAAGATGGTGTGTGTGATCTCAGCAATTTGCCTGGTGTAGATAAAAAGTCTCGTCAGGACACGCTGACGCTGCACACTGGAAATAAATTTGGCAAAACAGGAACAGAGACAGTGAACCAGACTGAAAGATACCTGTTATTGCCTGTGCACCATGTCTGACCTGACAATGAGCTGATAAATAAAAAACAGCTCTCAGTATGCATTCTTAGTGAGTAGTTATCAGACATTATTAACATAGATCTCCATCATAACTCCATCCATTCAGTGATCATAACTCTCATTATAATTGTTGTATGATAATACTGAGCTCTACTGGGCCAGTGAGCAAACTTTACCAGCATCTTAGCATTGATGTCATGGTTTTCAAGGAGAAACACCACTCGCGTTTTGTTCCGAAAAATAATAATAATAATAATAATAATAATAATGTATGTATTGACAAAGCTGCTCATTTTCATACTTTTTTATTTACAGAAAAATAATGAAATAAATTAATTATAAATAAATCAAATAAGTCAATTTCAGAATTCCAGAATATTCAATAAAGTAATTGTAGGGAAAAGAATACTATGGTAGTCAATGGCTGCCGAGATCTACTTGGTTACAAACATTCTTCCAAATATCTTCTTTTGTGTTCAGCAGAACAAAGAAATGTATACAGGTTTGGAACAATTTGAGGGTGAGTAAATGATGACAGAATTTTTATTTTTGGGTGAATTATCCCTTTAAATAGCTGTCTATGGAGGGGTCAGAGAGCTCTCGGATTTCATCAGAAATATCTTAGTTTGTGTTCCGAAAATGAACGAAGGTCTTACGGGTTGGGAACGACATGAGGGTGAGGAATTAATGACAGAATTTTCTTTTTTTGGGTGAACAAACTCTTTAACCTGTTAACTGTTAACCCCCTTTTTGAACATAGACGTGAACTGATGAAGCCTTAGAATGCAGATCTCTTTTTAAAGACATTGGGCAGATTATTGCTGAAGTGAAAGCAAAAACAATTTTTAATACAAAATATATATTTGGACTTGTTGATTTCACAAAAAAATATGTTCCTATTACATTTTGTTAACCAAATGCGTTTTTTTGTCAAGATTAGAATAAGATTTCATTATAAACTGTAGTAGATTTGAGTATGAAACATGACACCGATTACTAGGGGGGAGGAGCCAATTTCAAAACGATTTTCACAGGATGGAAGAATGAACGTTTAAGTTTTCGTATAATATCTAATTATGATAATTTTTAAAATGTGTGATATGAAAAGGGCAATTAACAAAAATTCCATCCAAGTGTCCTTCTAGTGGGGACAGTTAACAGGTTAAAATCAATAACATCCATTTAGAAAAATAAATGAGGTGACTTTTTAATGCTGACTTATTGAATACTTTTAGTTCTTTATCTGGCTCAACTCGCTAGTTTCTGGATGAGACTGACACCTGGTGGACATAGTATGCTATACGAGTTTATGGACACACCTGTTTTGCACACGTCTCTCAAACACAGAACCAGGAAACTCAATAAATAGAAACAGAAACTAATCTGTTGTGGAGCTGTTGTAGGCCTATGTGTGTCTTTATTAGTGTACATGTATTGAAATGGCTGAAGCCAATGTTTCAGTGGAGCAGTTCAGCTGTCCAGTGTGTCTGGATCTACTGAAGGATCCGGTGGCCATTCCTTGTGGACACAGTTACTGTATGAGCTGTATCACAGACTGCTGGGATCAAGAGGATCAGAAGAGAGTCTACAGCTGCCCTCAATGCAGACAGACTTTCAGTCCAAGACCTAGTTTAGCTAAAAACACCATGCTGGCTGAAGTGGTGGAGACACTGAAGAGAACCAAACTCAAAGCTGATGTTCCTGCTGCACCTGGAGATGTGGAATGTGACATCTGTACTGGAAGAAAACACAAAGCTGTCAAGTCCTGTCTGGTGTGTCTGGAATCTTACTGTCAAACTCATTTTGAGCGTCATGAGGAGTTTCGCTCAGGAAAACGACACAAAGTGACTGATGCCACTGAACGACTGCAGCAGATGATCTGCCATCAACATCACATGCCTCTGTTGGTTTTCTGCCGTACTGACCAGCAATCCATCTGCATGCTGTGTGCAATGGATGAACATAAAAACCATGACACTGTATCAACTGCAGCAGAGAGGACTGAGAAAGAGGTATGACCTGAAATCACATTGATGTATTAATGCTTCAAGTGTTGCTCTTCACTTGCAGTATCCAGCTGTATCATAGGTGGATCATGTGATCTACACTCCCATTGGGAGTTACTACATAGCGGCTCTGTGCATTTGCGCACAAGGTGAACTTTGCTCAACTGTAACATTGCTCAAGTTCACTACATACTCTAACTAAAATGTGTTAGAGTTGCTTATTTTGATGCAAACTGCAGCTAGTTTTAATGTCTATTTTATTGACATTGCAGAATAATGATGACAGTAATAATTATAATGCCCCGCTATAAATTTTACGTTCCCAGAACGTCCCCGCTGGTGTCAAGGACGTCGCCTAGTAACGTTCCCAGAACGTTCTGAGACGGTTGTGATGTGGAGTTCTTTAAAGGGTTCGGGGACGTTATTATATGACCAACAGAGGACCATGTGGGAACATTCTGTTAGCATCCCAAATATCCTCTTTGTAACATTGCCATGTGACCATAGAATAACCAAAATGGAACGTCCCCCTAAAGTCATATAAGGAACCTTGAACTGCAGCACTTTCATAACCAAAAGAGGACATTTTAGGAATGTCCCTAATGTCACCTTTAGAGAACTTTTAGGGAACATTGCGCAAGGTTGCGAGAACGTCCCCTCCTACGTGGGTGTCCACCTTCATGTGTGAGGTCTTTATCAAACCTAAATTCAATCATTTTCTCTACAGAAACACTTGAAGGAGACAGAGAGGAAAATCCAACAGAGAATCCAGCAGAGACAGAAAGACCTTCAGCAGCTGAGAGAGGCTGTGGAGTCGCATAAGGTGAGTTTGGAAAAGAAGAGTTTGAGAATCAGTTTGGACTCTCCTCCAGTGCTGGAGCTCTTTCAGTATCACTGAATCCCACTGTGGCTCACAAGCTGTGTGATTGTGATGTGTCCAATAACAGCGCTCTGCACAAACAGCAGTTGAGGACAGTGAGAGGATCTTTACTGAACTGATCCGCTCCATTGACAGAAAGCGCTCTGAGGTGACACAGCAGATCAGAGATCAGGAAAAGGCTGCAGTGAGTCGAGCTGAAGGAAAACTGGAGCAACTGAAGCAGGAGATTGATGATCTGAAGAGAAGAAACACTGAGCTGGAGCAGCTTTCACACACAGACGATCACATCCATTTCCTCCAGGTAAAGGCTGGAATACATTACACCACTTTTATATTTTTTTTTGCAAACAAGGTATCATACACTTGCAGACTTCCTGAATGCTTAAAGAAAAAAAGTACTAAACGACCTATGATCACACACTAACAGACGTTCTGAATGTCGTTCTGAACACAACAAACTAGTGCACTTTGTTGATAGGAGACACATGATAAATGAAAACAAGTATTGTCAGGAATGTTGTATGCCTTTACAAAAAATAAGTATACTTCAAGTTCATTTTAAGTACACTTAAGTAAAGTTCAAGTATATCTTTAATCATACTTTATGTAGCAAGTCTAATATCAAAGTACTAGTATTATACTTGTAAGAGTACTATCTCAATACTACTTGGGACTAAATTGACCCACTTTTAAGTGTATAAAAGTATACTTTTAGGTATATTTTAAGTGTAACAATAGTAAACTTTGAGTACACAACTAGTTTACAATTAAGGTACAATTTTTGTACTGCAACTATACTACAAGTAAACTTATAGGTATACTGATAGTTTACTAGTAGCACGTTTTTAGTTTATGAAAGTACACTTTGAAGTATACTCGCAGTAAACTACTAGTTTTCTTTAATTGAACTTAACATTGTACTTACAGTTTACTGTTTAAATATTTTTTGCACTTTAAGTATACTACTATGTTTCTATTCAGGTATTAATTTTATACTTGAAATATACCTTTAACTGTACTTTAAGTAGATTTGAGGTAAATTCCTATGTACATTACCAGTGGACAAAACATAAATTCACATACTCTGAATTAGGAACATATCTGTTTTCTTTCAAATCAGTCTTTTCCAAACAATGTAAGTTCATATGTAAAACTATGTGAAAAAGTATAGGCTACTCAATCAAAAGAGTATACACAACTACAAGCTATTGACGCCAAGTATACTTAGAATGCTTAATTATACTTTTAAGTAGCCTATATCTGGATCAGATATTGAGTAATATTGACTTTTATGTCAGTATAAGTCAAGTATACTTAGTTAACTGTAATTTTAAGTATATTTATTAGAACTACATACAAAGTAGACTGAAAGTATACTTTCTTATTTTCAGTTTAAAAGAAGTATACTAATAGCACCATTGAATAAAATTATTTTTTGTAACATGAAAAACTGGTTTCACAGGTACACTGCAGTAGTGAGGTGACCTAATGAAACATTAATACTAGGGAACATTATCCATTATGACTGAGCTATTTTATTTGTTGATAATTAAAATCATATTCCCATATAAATTCAGCATCTGTAGCTTTAATGAGAATACATTATTTTGGGAAGAGCTGCAACACAAGTATGCATTTTTAAAAATCCACTTGTTTCTTGTGAATACGGAGGTGATCCCTACATGGTGGTGCAAATAATATATTTCAAAACTTTTGCATTCCCCTAGAAACACTTGCGTTCACTTGCAAAACGTTTGCATTTCCCGACATTTCCAAGAGAATGCAAAAGCATTGACAATTTTTCATCAGTTCTCATATTTTTTTCCATTACCATGTCCCTTTAGGGGCTCCATATGTGAAAGTAAGTCTTTATAATTATTTTTAGTGAGAAATTAGCTGATGGTCAGCAGTTGTGGCTTTTTTCTAGGTCATGTTTGGAACTTCAAATAAGAGACTTCAGATAGTCTAATCAAACATTTCCATTCCTGTAGAGTCTTCAGTCTCTCTCAGCTCCTCCTGAATCCACAGACAACATCTCTGTCAGTTTCCTCTTTTCTTTTGATGGTGTGAGAGAATCTGTCTGTCAGCTGAAACAGAAACTGGAGGATTTGATGAAAAATATATCTGGTAAATACTGCAGAAATACTGCTCTCTGTAATGAACCAAACACCCTCTAATATCATGTTAGAAATGTCTAAGGAATAAATACAGGTATAACTTTCTTTCTAAATGAGATTTACACTGTTTATATCTGTTATTTCCACAGTCACACACAGTAACATTGTTCCCAGGACCAGAGACGACTTCCTACACTGTAAGTCACTAACAAACACAATGACACACGAGTGTGCTAAGATGTGTAAGAAAACATGACCAGTGTTCACATTATTAATAATGTGCAGTCAGTGTATGCAAAGTTATTAAATAATAATCTACTGCAGATGATTACTTCTCTGAACATGTAATCCGTTTTTTTAATATTACTAGTTTAATACTGTCACTTTCTTATTTTCCACTACAAACCAACATACAAATAGAAAATGTGGTGCACAATAATTAATTCATACTTTAATACAACATAAAAAGCCAGACAAATCCATTCAATTTCTGAAAATGCAACTTGACGTCTATTCTGTCTATATATCTACACTATATTGCCAAAAGTATTGGAACACCCCTCCAAATCATTGAATTCAGGTGTTCCAATCACTTCCATGGCCACAGGTGTATAAAATCAAGCACCTAGGCATGCAGACTGCTTCTACAAACATTTGTGAAAGAATGGGTCGCTCTCAGGAGCTCAGTGAATTCAAGCGTGGTACCGTGATAGGTTGCCACCTGTGCAATAAGTCCATTCGTGAAATTTACTCCCTACTAAATATTCCACAGTCAACTGTTAGTGGTATTATAATGTTAGTGGAAGCAATTGGGAACAGCAGAAACAGCAACAGCCACAAAATGGTAGGTCACGTAAAATCACAGAGCGGGGTCAGCGCATGCTGAGGCGCACAGTTCGCAGAATTAAGTCGCCAACTTTCTGTCAATAGCTACAGACCTCCAAACTTTGTGTGGCCTTCAGATAAGCTGAAGAACAGTGCGTAGAGAGCTTCATGGAATGGGCTTTCCATGGCCGGGCAGCTGCATCCAAGCCTTACATCCCCAAGTGCAAGGTGTAAAGCACGCCGCCACTGGACTCTAGAGAAGTGGAGACATGTTCTCTGGAGTGATGAATCACGCTTCTCTGTCTGGCATGGTGTGGTGTTGTTTTTCAGGGGTTGGGCTTGGCCTCTTATTTCCAGTGAAAGGAACTCTTAATGCTTTAGCATACCAAGACATTTTGGACAATTTCATGCTCCCAACTTTGTGGGAACAGTTTGCGGATGGCCCCTTCCTGTTCCAACATGACTGCGCACGAGTGCACAAAGCAAGGTCCATTAAGACATGGATGAGCGAGTTTGGTGTGGAGGAATTTGACAGGCCTCAGAATCCTGACCTCAGCCCGATAGAACACCTTTGGGATGAATTAGAGCCTGACCTCACAAATGCGCTTCTAGAAGAATGGTCAAAAATTCTCATAAACACACACTCCTAAACCTTGTGGAAAGCCTTCCCAGAAGAGTTGAAGCTGTTATAGCTGCAAAGGGTGGGCCAACTCCATATTAAACCCTACGAATTAAGAATGGGACGTCATTAAAGTTAATGTGCATGTAAAGGCAGACGTCCCAAAACTTTTGGCAAAATAGTGTATGTTTCAGTGCTCGTGCATGGATTATAGGCCTATATGTGAATCTGCTTGTATTTGCGTTTATGTAAAAGAATGAAATGCACAATCAAATAGAATGAAAAAGCACTTTTTTCAGCTTTTACAGTTCAGCTACACAAAACATAATTTGGGTTTGCCTTTAATTTTAAAGAAAGTTGAGATAGAAACAAAACTAAGCGAAAACTCATCTCTTCCGTGAGCACTTAACCTCATCTTAAAAAAAAAAAAAAAACCCTCCATTTTTTCTATTCCCTCCCTATTCTAGCTTATGCTACTCTAAGCAATGTCCAAAACTTAGTATTCCAGGCACTTTTTGTGATTTTTCGCCTCTTCATGACGGATCGCTTCCTGTATTCCTCAGTTGTAAGTCGCCTTGGATAAAAGCGTCTGCTAAGTGAATAAATGTAAAATGTAAATGTAAGTAGAGAGGGGGAATCTAGAAATGGAACATTCCAAATTCCAATTTTCCAACATATATTAACATATCATGCCACAGCTCTGATAGCTCAAACTGATCTTTAAAAATAGATATATAAATAAAATACTACTGCTGATTCCAGTGTTTTTCTCCATCAGATTCCCATCAACTCACTCTGGATCCAAACACAGTGCATAAAAACCTCTGTCTGTCTGAAGGGAACAGAGTGGTGACTTTCACTTACACACACCAGCAGTATCCTGATAATTCAGACAGATTTGATGGATGTTTTCAGGTGTTATGTAGAGAGGGAGTGTGTGGACACGGTTACTGGGAGGTTGAGTGGAGTGGGAGTCGTGGTGTGGGTATATCAGTGTCATATGAGAAGATCAGCAGGAAGGGAATTGAAGATGAGTGTGAATTTGGATTTAATGATCATTCCTGGTGTTTGTCCTGCTCTTCCTCCAGTTTGTCATTCTGGCACAATAACAAACAGACTAAACTCCCTATACCCTCCAGTTCCTGTAGAATAGGAGTGTATGTGGATCAAAGTGCAGGAACTCTGTCCTTCTACAGCGTCTCTGACACAATGAGCCTCATCCACAGAGTACAGACCACATTCACTCAGCCTCTCTATCCTGGGTTTGTGGTTTGTCGTCAATCATCAGCAAAACTGTGTTAAAGTGTATGTAGATTATAGAGTTTACACATTGTATTGTTATATGCCAACTCAGATAGCTGTATGATAAATCAGAACATATTTACATTTACTAATTTAGCAGACACTTCTATCCAAAGCAGTTAGATGTTATGGGGTCTTCTATTTTCTAATTATTAAAACAAAACTACAGCTGAACTTGTGTCACTGACAGTAACATGTATTTGTTCTATACCATAACAGAGTAAAGACTTTTAAATCAGATTACTCTAATTATGATTGTAACATTTCTAAGATACTCTCTTTGGCTATGGAAAAAATGTTAAAATCTCATTCTATAATCAAGAGTCCCAATCACAAAGTGTGACAAAGATACATCAAACAATATTGGCAAAAAGATTAGAAAATATCCTCAGATGCAGAATGGGTTTGTACTTTAATAGAATCTTTTAAGCAGGGATCTGACAAGATACCGTTGTCCTAAAGAGATCGCTTGATACGGCTGTGCTATCATATACAGGACCATTGATAGGGTGAAATGATCTTTGGAACATTATGTAAATTTGCATTTTATGAAGGATTTTGTAAATCTCAAAGATGATCCAGAGACTGAGATGCACCTTAGCTAAATGTCAATTGTCATAGCAAGGGTCTAAATACTTGTCAATGTGATATTTAATTTTTTCTTTGTAATTATGTGGTATAGGGTGTAGATTGATGCAACATAAAATGTAGGGAATTAAGGGATATGAATTCTTTTTAATATATTGACAGATGCCTACTGAATAAAAAGGGAGTAAAGCCACCTTACTATTGGAGTCTTAAAGTCATGATTTTTTTACATAACATACTAAAATTTATTGATTAAATGAAAAGTATGTCTCATGTTTGAGACACCAAATGAGAAAATAATTCAATAGTAATAAATTTACAAACTTAAAAAAAAAAAAAAAAGAAAAGACAAAATCACATTTCTCACAAACTGGAAAAAGACAGTAAGACTAAACTTGCCATTACTTAGAGAAACATTTGTGTTTCAATATTTACATAGTATTCCATATGTTCAGAGATCTTGTTTGTGTTGCAATAGGGCTCTACAGCAGCCCCTGTCGTTTCAGATCCTCATAAGTCTTCTTGTTAACCACATTTCCACTGGAGTCTTCATATTCCTCCTGCAAGGCAAAAAAAAAAAATTATATTTTTTTTCCCCTTCTGATCTTATCAATATTGAGTCTCAGGATTAATTCATACAAAAGTACATTTGAAAACTTCACTAATCTTTTAACCTCCCCCCAAAAACACAGCCAAAACAGAATGTAGCTTAAAACCTGATTCTTGAGCCAGAGCAGAACTGTACCGGTAAATGTGGCTCCATTGACCATAATGTCTAAATGTGTTTCAGAACAACTCACCTCTGTATCTGGCTGCCATCGCTCCAATGCTTTCTGTGACTTCAGCTTTGACCAGACTATTTTGGAGAAAAATAGAAGGACAGATAAAGCCATTTTCCAAAACAAGGCCATTTTGTGTTTATTAACATGATTTTAAAAAATACTGACACCAATATTATTATAGGCATTTTTCTCAACATTCAAGCATTTTGTCTAAATATTTTTCCTCCATTAAAATGTGTACTTAATGAAAGAGATCATCCCTCAAACTATTTTTTTGTTGTGTTTTTACAAATCGCTAGGACCAGTTTCTCAATAGTTAGGTCACTAGTGAGCACAGCAGCAGTCTTTGTGGGCTAAACTATGGACCATTTATAACTGCTTTTGCACAAAAGGTATTCAATAACTACTACTTTCAAATTGCATCAATTTTATTTAAGCTAGATCGATATTAGGCATGGTAAAACATGGTACTCGCGGTAAATCAAGAAAACCAGATTTAAACAATAAGACTAACTGTGTTGAGCGATATAACAATGATTCGTTTTCGGTCTAATAAAACAATATATTAAAAGCGTCTTTGGTGTTTCCATGGTTTCTACAAAAACCAGAAATCGAGGGTAACGTGGGTATGATGTCATTGATAGGCAACAGTCTGTGTCCTGGTTAAATTACTTATTTCTCCGGATTTAAACATTCTTGGAAACATTTGGGATAATGCAAGTACACAAGTCAACAAAATATATAACATTGTTCTAATGGTTTTTGGATATTTTAAATCCAAAAATCTTACATATTCCCCCGGTTTCACAGACAAGGCTTAAGATAGCCCCAGACTAAAATGCATGTTTGAGCTGTTTTATCTGAAAGCAACTTGCACTGACATATCTTAAAATAAGTTAGTGCCATTGTTTTGTCTCAAGATGCACACCGGTAATGTTTTTTTTCCTAAGGCATGTTTATAAATGTTACTTAAATGTCCTAATTGAACTAAGACCTAATCCTGGTTTAATCTAAGCCCTCCATTGTGCCTTTAAACTAAAGTTCAAAACCTAACATAATACAAAAGACAGCAATTTGCTACATTTCTACAGCAATACTATATTGAACTATATTCCAAATCTAAAAAAAATGAAATGCTATCAAAACAATTAGATGTAGCTGAACACCTAGACAGGTGTTAGTCTTTCAATTTCATTCAAAAGGGGAAACTTTTGTACTGTAATGTAAACTTTGACCAAGTAACATACTGCAGTGAATTCTAAAAAGTAAACAGCTGTCATTCTTGTTTTGTAAAACATTTTTACAAAAGAAATCATTGTATAATGCTACCTATTGTTAGTGTTTTTTAGGTTGATGTTTTATGAGTGACTGTGTTTGTTGGGTTAAACCTTTGCTAGTGTTATGGAAGAGTTTTGGTAGTTTTAGTGCATTTTCAATGTGAAATTAACTGCTGTGCCAAGTTGAAAGTTGGTTATGAAAACAGTGTGAAGAGTTTTGAAAAAACAACCTAATTATTGAGAAATGTGTCCAAGTGATTGCTTAAAAAAAAAAAAAACGATAAACTGTCAAGCATGTTAGCAGTTACACCTCAACACAGCTGGAGATGGAAAGATGGTTTATCATTATTTATTAACACTACTACATAGTGTACAATCCATTAAGAATAGATCTTTTAAGAATACAGTATACTCACGGGATACTGCATCCTCAATCTGGGTGACGTTGGCAAAGTGGGCTGTATTAGGAATGCCCAAACAGCGCATACCATGAGCGTGACGCCACTCCTGAAATAAAGAAAACAGATTCTTCATCTTCGCTACCATTCACAAACTCTGAGAATGAGATTTTGCTCTATAAATACATCCACTGGTATAGAGCAATTTCTTGAAAACTTACTGCAAAGTGTCTCTGGAAAGCTTTGGGTCCTCTGTACGTGTAATTCCCACAGATCTCACAGTTGTAATTGATGTTGAGACCGTGCAGCTTGTACAGCCAGTATGGAATTGGCTAAAGAGAACAGACAAAAGGCAAGGTTAATGGCACAGGGCAAGTCCTTTATCACTAGGGCAGGGTGATGTATTGAATATTTGTGATGGCTATATGTTATGTGTTCAGAGGATGTTGTGTGCGGTTGTCGCTTTTACTTTCACTTTCTCTGCTATCACCTCTCAGGGCAGTGCTATTGGCTGCATCAGAGTTCTTACTAGAACCAGGAAGTATGACCATATTAGCCCGGTTCTGGCAACACTGCATTGGCTCCCTATTAAACATCGTATACATTTTAAAATCTTGCTGATTACTTACAAAGCACTAAATGGTTTAGCGCCCCAGTACTTGAGCGAGCTCTTAACGCATTATACTCCATCACGTCTATTGCGGTCTCAAAATTCTGGCCAGTTGATAATACCTAGAATATCAAAATCAACTGCAGGCGATCGATCCTTTTCCTATTTAGCACCTAAACTCTGGAACAGTCTTCCTAGCATTGTTCGGGAAGCAGACACACTCTGTCAGTTTAAATCTAGACTAAAAACACATCTCTTTACTATGGCATACACATAAAACATTTTTAATTTCTATTATTCATTTAATTTCAAATTATTTTTTTAGGCTGCATTAACTAGGTCAGCCGGAACCGGGAACACTTCCCACAACACCTGATGTACTCGTTACATCATAAGAAGAATGGCATCTACGCTAATGTTAGTCTCTCTGTTTATCCCGAGGTTTACTGCAGTCGGCCGGATCCAGGCCGTATCCGGACCAGATGGTGGACCTTAGCCTGGACATGACGACCATATCCCTGAAGTGTCTGTAGAGACAATAGTGTCAATTAAACTCCCCCCTGTAAATGCCGCATCGACACGACATCCTAATTAAACCCGTCCCCGGCGTGACATCTCCAATCTTTCGAATAATCCTACGAATATCTATTTATCTAATATGACTTCTGACCTGTAATGTTGCCAGAATCATAATCATACACTATTTGTTCGTCGGCCAGAGGAGAACTGGCACCCCGACTGAGCCTGGTTTCTCCCAAAGTTTTTTTCTCCATTCTGGCCCTGAAGGAGTTTTGGTTCCTTGCCACCGTTGCCTTTGGCTTTTGGCTTGCTCAGTTGGGGACACCTAAATTTCAACTATATTACTGATCTGCCCGCATTGACACTATATGATAATTGAAATGAGCTGGATGACATCACCGTTTTCACCAGAGCGGCTGTACAGCCGAATCAAATTCCGTTGTATTATTTTCCTGTTACCACTGTGAAGCTGCTTTGAAACAATTGCCATTGTAAAAAGCGCTATATAAATAAAGGTGATTTGATTTGATCATTATGGCGTTGACACCTGAATGGGCATCCCTCTGATAAAAGGATGACATTAACTGGAAATGGAAGAGAGAGGAAAAGGGAGCCGAGTCTTTGATCCTGTCACGCTTCGCTGTTGCAGTGTCTTTTTTTTTTATTTAGACTAGTTGGCTTGCTCATTGTGTTTATGATTTTTGATTTGAGCTAATTTGTTATTTTTGTTTTCTTCCCAGTGGTTTGTGTTCTTCGGTTACTTTGAATGAATTTTTTTTCTCGTTACTCTTTCAATGTCTGACAACTGACCAGGAAAGCATGTCACGTGACTTCCATCTTGCAACATCTAGTGAATCGCGTTAACCGCACACTAGGTAAGGAGCAGGTGACATCATTGTATGTTTTGGCTTTTCCTTAGGTAGTGTAGATTATGTAGGGCGTGTTGAACGCAGAATACTTGTTTGTTGCTTGTTTGTTTCTCTTTTCTTGTTGTGTTAGGTAGTTTTTGAGGAATGGGATGTAGTGTGGGTTTTGTTTTATTACTTTCTTTGATTTAGCCCCGCTCAGATTCCTACTTCCTTTGATAGGCATTTCTGTTTTTTTCCCTCCCTCTTAATTGAGTGTAACTATGTGATTTATTGTGAATAAATGTACCTTTTTTTCTATTTAAACTCCCTTTTTTTGTACCAGCTCATTGAGAACGTCTACTAGGGCTAAAAGATCCGTGAAATTATCTATTTTATGTTATGTGTTCCTTCATACCCTCAGCCCACATTAGGGTCATAACACTATAGAAAATAGCTAAAAACAAAACAAAAAAAAGTTTGAAATATTTACTAAGGCCCAGCCTTAATGATTACTACAGTCTATCTTTTGAAGAGACTGGAATCAATTACATCACCTAAATATCTAATTTGATATTTCCTTTAGCCAAACCTTACCACTACAACAATACCAAGCGTACCTTTCCGTCCCAGCCGAGAGGCAGGTTTTTGGGGTTGTATATAATCTCATTATCTTCATCTTCACTCTCACTCTCACTGGGCTGCTCTTCATCCTCCTCGTCACGCTCCTCTCCTGTGCGCGCCTGCTTCCTCTGAACGTTCTCATGGGTCAGCTGCCTTTGCTCCTACAACACACAACAAAATACATAAGCTTTGAGTGTCACTGCAGAGAATTTACAGCAACGTCCATAACAGATTACCAAAACCAATCGGTTACCAGAGCAGAACACTAACATACATGTACTGAGGTTAATTTACCAAAGAAACAAAGTAAACTAAATCTGCATTAATTCAATGTGCTTGAATATTCAATTTCTAATGTGACAAACAGAAATATTTAAATCACCTGTCATTAATGTTTAACATTTCTCCTTGGCTCATTATTTGATTGGACTACATTTAAAATGTGGATTAAAAATGCCTAACAGTTTTTTTTTGTTGTTTTTTTTTTTTAAAGAGATGCCTCATTCCAAATTATAAACATATACATACATACATACATACATACATACATGCACATCATTTTAAGGCCTAAAATTAACACTCGCTAAGTGACAAATGCGAGTAAAAATCTGTGTTGCCGAGAATATGAAATGGTGTCAATCGCCACTTGGCCGGTAACATTTTTATGAATTCTAACAATGCAAAAATTGTGAAAACATGCACGGTGCTCAGGACAGTTGACAGGGCAGTGCTGCATCATCACAAAAGTTTAAATTAAGTTTTGCCAATTTAAATATTCAATCTCAAGAAGACAAGAAAGGAAATCAATTCGTTACTCGTACACTGTGTGGGAAGTTTTCTGTGTGCAAATATCCAAAGCCAGTGCCCAGAAATCCGCGTCTCAGATATATTATAATATGTATTATTAGCACACTAGTATTCCATTTTTAAACAATCCATTTGTTGTTTTGCATATTACAAATACACGTGAAATGAGAGGAGACCAACTACTAAAAACTACTAGGGCTGGGACAAATCGTTGCATCGCTAATTCTCTCTAATCGATGCTGAGCTTAGTTTTTAACAGCAGATGGCGATCTAGGCTAGTTTTTAACCACATGCTCAAATGCTCACGAAGAAGAGCGCTTGTCCGTTCGGCTGAGTCTGAGAATGTACTTGCACCTCAGAATGCTCGAGATTAATGTAAGCAGCCCACTGCAAACACCCTTGTAATTCACTTCAACCTTTTTGAACTTTATGAATGATTTTATAGAAGGTTCAAGTGGTGTAAGGAACTGGAAGCAAGCAGAGCCAATACGTCTGTTTCTAAAGCACGCAGTGCCATCTGCTGTTAAAAACTAAGCTCAGAATCGATTCGAGAGAGAATCGCGATGCATTCAGAAAATCTCAGAATAGATCCAGAATCATTTCTCGATTTGCAATGCATCGATTTATTGTCCCAGCCCTAAAAACTACTAAAATGAAAGCAGGCAGATATCTTTACCCCCAAGATCTCCACATATTCATAAATCTGAGCTTCAAGAAAACCAATTTCCTTGTTGCGCTCCGAGTCTCTGCAAACACAAAGACAAAAGATCAAAGTTACATTTAACAGGCAAATAATATATACAAAGTAGGGCTGCATCCAAGTAAAAACATGTCCCTTGTTTCTCTACCAATTTAAATGCAGACTGCATTATTTTATATAGTTTCCAGGGATGGCCTTACTTCTTTGGTCCCTTGGCTTTTGGGTTTTTGGCAAACAATGAGGGGTCTAATGACTCCAGAGATTTGCCCTTAGTGCTGAACAGACGCTGTGCCCTCTCTTCTAGTGTACTACAAAGAAAACATAAAACAAAATACATATATAAATAACACGCTCTCTACCAGACATTATGTACAGAGTCAAGAATCAGGGACTATCAGTCATATGAATCTTATTTAAATCCAGTTAAACGTGAAACTAGAATCAAAGAGTGCTATGTGAGCAGGACAGGGTGTTCCTACTCACCCTCCACATTTGAGGCCTAAAGCCATGAGAGCAGACTTCAATCTGTCCAGTCCCAGAGACGCCAGCTCCTACAGTAATAAAACAGTAATGATCTTGCAATAGAATTATGTGTGAGAGACAACAAATGAAAACATTAACTAGAAAAACAGGACGGAAACAAAGTAAAAATAATGTCACGTTTTTGTAACAGACAAGAACAGAGAAACTGACCTCCCAGGAAGAGAAAGCAGACAGATCCAGATGGGCTCCCGCGTGGGTCAGAGCACTACTCGTCTCTTTCTGCAACACACATTTACAGAAAATCATAGTTTATTCCCCATGCATTCATTTAATAGACGACATCTTTCCTTAAATTCACAATGCATAAACAAGTAATCTACCCTAGGGTTAGGGTGGTATTAGATGGTATGAAGATATGGAATATGCCACATGACAGTAGCAATACAGTTGTGGAATAACCATAGCTTTATACACCACCACAACAACACCAAGCAGAAGAATAAAGTCTACTCAGAAAGTATTGCTGTAGATGTAAATGGAACTTCAAATCTACCAACAATTATTTCAGCAGTGATGAATGTTAACTTGTTTGAAAAATATGCAGAGACTGTTTAAACGCATGTAATAAGACCTGTAGAGCTCATTAATGTTGTCGCTTAAACACAAACCCACCGGCCAGCCTGGGAACATTCCACTCTCCCACTTCTTCTCAAACTCTATCAAGATCTTCCCATAGAGGTCATTCTGATCCAGGAGAGGCTTGACACGATCCGTGTATTCCTGCAGGTACTCCAACAACATCTCCAGATACCTGCAAGAGCAGAGACATCTCACTGCTTTTGAACCAGACCAATTTTTAATACAGCAGTGGCCAAAAGTGATGTCCGAAGGGGATATTTGTTTTTAATGACCCTACAAGTTTAAGATTAAACTATCAAAATAAGTGAGAAAAGTTTAATACTTTAACTGAGGGAGGAACAAAACACTAAACTTGGTTAAGATATTTATCTGACAAAATTATTTTGCAAAATAAGGCAAACTACAGCTAAAGTTTTAATTTTACTATGCAAAAAAAAATGCATAGTAAAACACAAAGCTCACAGGAAAAAGCATTCATTGACTACAACAATCAGTTATTACTGTTTTATTGGTTCTCTCTGGGTTTTGTATGTGTTCATAATTTCTTTATATTTTTATTATGTCCGCACAATTTGGCATGTTTCATTGCGATATCACAAATTAAACAACTGCCTCCAATAGAGCTGCAACAACTAGTCGATAAAATCGATAATAATCAATAATGCAAATCATCGATAACGATTCTCATCAATTAGTCGGGTCTGCCACCAACTTCGACCAGTCGCGCCAAATTACAGCACTGAATAACGCATTTCTTTGAACAAAATGCATCTAGAAATAGTGGAGTGGAAACAGAGTGAGCTGCTGCTGGAAAGGTACATGATCCAAGCTGCCCAAAAACATGAGAATTCTTTATTTTTAGCTTCAAGCTAATGCATTAGCGTTTACCATACCCTGTCATGCGCTTTGACAGATGCGTGTGCGTCCTTAGCGCAAACCGTTCATTTTGCAGGTTATATCCACTGATCTATATAGAGAACAGTGGTTATATCCTTATCTGTAAATGTTACTAATTCACGCAAGTATTTCCATTTTGCATGAAAGCAAATGTGCGCGTCATGGGCGTCAAACAGACAGAACACAGTAGAGAGAGAGACAATTAATATTCAGCGCAAAAACATTCATTTAACTGAAATATCTGCTGTTGGACGCTAAATTTAGGTTTAAAAGTCAACATGTAATTCACGTATTTTATGAGAGTAGTAACCGTAAAGGGATAAAGGGAGTTTTGTTTAAAAATTCAATGTAGAATTTCTATACCTCAGTGTGTTGAACTGATAATCACTACTAAATACAGACAACTTCATTATAAAGAAAAACAACATTAAAAAAAAAAATATATATATATAAATCACAATCTATGACAAAAAAAAAAATATATATATACTACTATAAACTAGATGGTGGCTAATTCAGCAGCAAAAGTGACTAGAAAAATCATGAGTGCAGAATATTTGTATAAAATCTAAACATTTAGTGGGGAACAAATAAAAGTGAATAAGTGTGGCACTAAATCTGGTAAAATGTTACACGTTGTAAAAGACATTCATGAAAAACAAGTAAATATATTTATAGAAATAGTGCCTATATACTAAGAAATTAAAAGACATTTATTTTAAATGTATAGCACAGCTTTTTAATGAGGCAGCAACATATTATAGATAAGGCAGAACAAGAAAGGCTATTAATAATCTTTCATAGCGCAAAAGTATTATAATACGAAAGGCTCCATCCAATACAGAGTGGCACAAAGCGCGTATGCGCATCCCGTGCGCTTGAAGCAACATGGAGTCACAGCGCAGCGCTCCGCATTGAAAAGTTCAAAACACAAAGGGAAGATATATCGATGCATAGTGTATCTATCTATGCAATATTTTATTTAGCCTTTTCTTTTAACAGTTTAAATTTTCAGTTACCGTGCGTGTGAAGAACAATACAATCTCTAGTCCAGTGTTGTGATCTAACAGACACCCGATAGAAAGTAACACGATTTAGCAGCAATAAAGTCCAGCCAGATAGTCATTTTATGCAAAACCATAGACCGTTATCTACAGATCAAGCATAATAACAGGAACATTGAATCATCTTGGAGAGAGTTTCATCGTGTTGACTGTCGTAACCGAACGTGACACGCAGTTTGAAAGCTGAATGGAGAATGACTGGCAGCCCCAGCGGAGGGAAGCATTTACGTGAACTTGAATTAATGACTTAAATATTCATCTGTACCTCACATTAAACTATGGCATGGCTTCAGAACGCCTAATATAGTGCACAGAGAGTTGATGATGCTTTATAATGTTTTTGTGCCTTTTGTGGGGCACTGGGGCTTAACAATAACAGAATATTATACGCACAGTATCAGATTTGGATCGGTCCTGTCTGACCGATACCCGAGCCGGCAAATAATGCTGTATCGGAGCCGATACCTACACTGAGTATCGTATTGGTGCATCCCTAAAAATGATAAAATGGTCAATCGTGGAAGTCTATTCTGATTGGTTAATAACCTCTGGCAACATTAAATGCGCAAGAGTCCATATTCCCCTTATTTCGCGATGAACCTATTTTCTTTGAATGGGCGAGACTTCCAATTAATTATCCACAATAGATAAATAACTAGAACAACAACAAAACGGTAAAACTATTTGTGCTACAAACCAACATAATGTTTATGATAATGAAATTAAAATAATATGGCTACAAATAACAGTTTGAAATATTAAGCAGCCTATGACAGGATCTGACACTGTTGGCAGGTATATGCAAATCATTATCACATTTGAAATTTCTACAATGACTAATCAATCACCCAGACCCTGAAGCTTTGACACTGTACCGGCAACATGTGAGAAGTGCCGGTGCGCAAGAAAAAAAAAAATAGAGGTATGCTAAAGATTAAAATATAGAAGTGCCGGCCCACTTCGAGCACTGTGGATCAGCATTTAGAGAGTCTCTTTGAGACACAACCGTTATCATGAGCTGCACGTGTGTAAATAAACAGTGCTGTTTCATCCTGCAATGTGCATATATATTTAAAATCACAGCTTTTGTAATTTGATAAATCCCATATCACAATTTTGCTTTAATTTTGATCAGTTGTTTAGTCCTGTTATATGGTATTTAAAATGACCAGCTTTCACCTACTTCTTATATTCAGCATTCTTCCTATCTTTAGAGATGTCAAAGAGCTGATCGAATGTTGACAGATAAGTGACATACTCCAGTTTCTAGAAAAGATCAATAGACAGAGGCATTAGAATCTTTTATTCAATTATTTGAAGGCAGGCAATAAAAATAAGTCAGTCAATCATACAGTACCTCTACTCCTTTAAGATTAATGTACTTTAAGTAGCAGTCATGGAGATCCAGGTAGCGTCCATAACCCTCTTCATCAGTGAACTCCACCAGATCTGTGATCAGTAAGAAGACTGTTAAGACCCGATTACACCAAGAATGATAACTAGAACTATATTAGTGTCCACACAAAAGGATATCATTTTCTGTTTATTATAAGTGTGCATTGCAGTTGTCATCTTCTGCTTAGAAATGCTCAAGCTCTTTAATGTCAGGTGGATTCTGATTGGCTGTCAATATTTTTGTCGTTTAAAAAAAAGTTCTGAAAGTGATTCCAACTTTCTCATTCCTCTGTGTTGTTATTGTTGTAAGTGTGGTGTGGACTTTTCTTTTAGAACAATTGTTTGAATAGGCCTTTAGACCATGTCAAATGAATATTTAAACTGACAAATTACTACATTTAAAATGTACACACACTTTTCGGAAAGAGGGGCTTTATATAGACAAAAACTAAGAGTACTACTGACCAGGGTTTCTGCAGGTTTTATGAAGGTAAATTTAAGACCTTTTTAAAGAACATTTAAAGAAAATTTAAGGAATAAATTGAAGGGAACATAACACGTCAATATGTTCTCTAAAATGTAAAAGTTCAAAAATACAATTTCCAACAGATCTCCATAACTTTTTACCTTTTTTTACAAAAGAAAATAGCTTAAAGTTTGAGAAAAGAAATCTTGTTAAAGTGATTTTATGATTAAAAGAAGAACAAATATCTGCCAACAGATTCATAAAAAAAACGTTATTTTCATACCCATTGACAGATACTTGTTCTTGTTTTAAGCATAAACACTACATTTTGTTCAATTTCTCAGAAAACAAGACTTAATTTCTTCATTTTGCATCTCAAGTAAGTGTATCTTGATTTAAGGATGTTTAGATATTTGTACTGGAAAACAAAAACCCTAGATATAATTTTTTTGCAGTTCATGCAATTTAATTTTGCAATTCAACATAGGGCCCTATGAAATCTTTATTTTTTGTTTTATAGTTTATTCTGTTTTAATTTTTCTTGGTTCTGTTTTAATGGTTAAATTAAATTGTATTAATCAAAAACCATGTCTAAATTGAAACCATGAAACAGACAATTTAACAGCAATTTATTAAAAGTTTAACAAAAAAAAAAAAATTTTTAGGGCCCTATGAAATACATTTTGTTATTTTTCTCAAATTCCGTCTTTTACTTTTATCCCAATTTAAAAAATGGATTCTATGGTTCCGTACATGTTTTCTGCATCGCAGAAATCATAGGGCCCTAATTTAATGCAATGATATTGAATTTAAGACTTTCTGCTCCAATTTAAGACATTTTTAAGGCCTTAAAGGGATAGTTCCCCCAAAAATAAAAATTAGGCCATGATTTACTCACCCTCAAGTCATCTTAGGTGTATATGACATTCTTCTTTCAGACGAATACAATCGGAGTTATATTAAAAAATGTCCTGGCTCTTCCAAGCATTATAATGGCAGTGAATGGCTGTTTCTGATTTGAAGTCCATAAAAGTGCATCTATCCATCATAAAAGTGATCCACACGGCTCCGGGGGGTTAATAAAAGCCAAAATATCCATAAAAAAATATCCATATTTAAAACTTTACAAACTGCAATCTCTAACTTCCGCTAAATGTCGTACGCGCGTTCACGAGAGACTGGCATTCCAGCATAGGAGGCAGGCGTAGCGTAAGTTCCGGTGACAAACTCGGAAGCGCAGAGGATAGAGCAAAACAAAACTTGGTTCTCGCAAGAACTAGCATATTCTCACTGGACACAAACGCAGAAACAGCCATTCACTGCCATTGTAAAGCTTGGAAGAGCCAGGACATTTTTTAATATAACTCTGACTGTATTCATCTGAAAGAATAATGTCATATACATAAAGGATGACTTGAGGGTGAGTAAATCATGGGCTAATTTTCATTTTTGGGTGAACTATCCCTTTAAATTGTGGAAGGTCAAATTAAGACTTTTTAAGACTTTAAGACCCGCGGAAACCCTGACTGACAGACTAGGACTGCAACAATGTAAAATATGTGAAAACAAGGTGCTTTTTGAGCATGAAAACCTATGTTAGTAGACCCCACAAACAAAATCAAGACTTTGTAAGGAGACATAATAGGTCCTCTTTAATAATATTCAGGGTTAAGGGTTTGTTCAAATACCTAATCACGGTTTCATAATGTTTTCTAACATAAGCAATCACATTAGTGATGCTTGCCTTAGCAAACATCACTTGCATTACTCAAGACTTACTTTGTGCCTCCTCACTAGGGTTGTCTTTGGCTTTCATGAGCTCTTCAAACTCCACTGACATGGGCACACAGATCTGGAATTGACAAACAAGCAGTGTGTATATTTTGCACATTTTGAGACAAAAGCATGCAATTCAGGACAGGGTGAGCGTGAAAGACAGACACTTCATGTCTACCTCATGAGGGTGTTTTCTGTGGAATTCCTTGATCTGTTTGAGTCGGTTGTAGAATTCAGCAAACTCATTTGGTCCTGATATTGCATTTAGCTCATCCTTCCTCATTCTGAAGAAGATACACAACACAGCCATGTGATCAAACAAAATAAGGCAGATATATTTCTGTACAGATTCAAATGCCCTCGAGAATGTCTTACCCGTCTTTGTCTTCATACAAGTCTCTGAGGTTTGCGCTCACTTCCATGTATCTCTGCATGTATTAAATAACACAAACATACCAGCTACATGACTTTAAAACATTTCTATGACTGTGAATTTGAGAATTATTTGTAGAAAACCAAAGAACGTTATTGCACAAATGAACAGAACAGATGAATCTTACATCCAGCATAGCTCTCACTCGATGATCAGAGTTGATCTGGTCTCTCAGCTGTTGAACAGAAAAAGTAACAAGTTATTTATCAAATAGATAACAATACAGAAATGATAACTTACAATAAATATATAATGTTTGTAAACAAGGCAGAATTTACTAAAATAAACAACAGTGTAATAAGTTTGCACAAGAAACAAAGAGTTTCAAGGGATCATATCAGGAAAACAATAAAAAAAATGAAAACAATCTTTTCTTGCTTACAAAGGGTAACAGTACAGTGATGGAATGTAACCAATAGTAATACTACATTTTATTTAGTTTCTCTAAATAAAAACATCTGCTAAATGTCTCCATGCAAATTTAACCTTTAAGATACTTAAAAAATGCCATGGTAGTATTGTCAAAAAGTAAGACACAATGTAAGTTCAGTACCAAAAAAAGAGCTTGGTGAGTTCACAACGAACAGACACGTACATATAAAATATTAGCCAATCATAACACACTAGGTTAGTTAAATATAGAAATCAAAACGACACAGTAGAAAAAACGGTCTAAGTTTCATGTATTAGCATCATTTAAACTCATTCACAGATCTGTAAAATTACCGTAGTTTTTTTCGTCAACATCTCCTTCGTTTTTGCGTCCATAAGTCTCTCTTTCTCCTCATGGTATCGACGCTGTTGCTCTAAAATCGTTTCCATGTTGATTTATTAATTTCAAGGTATCTGGTTTATTCAATTGTTGCTTAGTTTAGCCTGCATACGCGCGTGTAACGTACAGGAGGAAATCGATCCCGAGTTTATTTCACTCGGCCGGAAACATGAACGAGAGAATAAAGGTTCCGAGGTCACACCTCTGTCTCTTTCAGTCAGATTTTAAGTGTTTTTTAATAAAATTTAATGACACAATACATTTTATCATTGTAAGGGGATATATATATATATAAAACAAGACGAATATATATGTATAATATATTAAACATTACTGATATCTAATAGGCCTACATTTTATAATAATACCACTTAAAACAACTTTTTCTGAGAATGTCAAGTGAGAGACACACACATTACCATTCTAGATAATTAAAACAATAACAGAAATATTTAATTTCATCACATCACAACGGCCACTAGCAATTCCGCTGTAATTCAAACGATTAGCACTAGCTGTGTTTCAAGAACTGTTTGTTATTATTATTGTTATTTTCCCCCAATCTTTTATACACTAAATAAAAATATTCAAACAATAACTTTGAAGATAAAGGCTAATATTTATATTCATGAAATAGCATAGGCCTACACTAAATGTCATTTAAATTTCATTTCTTGGTAATATAGTCTTGCATGCGCTCTAAAACACAAACGCTAAAAAGTGTTTGCAGTTTTGTCAGCATATGACTACGGAACACTGAGCACAATCTAGAGTTCCAACTGGTTTATGGAAAAGGCCGCCGTATGTAACCATACAAAATCCAATTTTGCAAATATTCAGAACTATATATTTAAGCATTTTGCTGTGGTTAATATAGCAGCTTGTGTTTTCCGTTACGCTCATTTGGCCAGCAGATGTCCTCGACGTGTGTTTTTCCCCCAGTGAAAGCATGATTAGAAGATTCTGGGTAAGATAAATGTAACGCTATGTACTTCTAAAGACTTTAGATTCTAAGCAACCTTAACAATATAGTTGCAAGACACAGTTGACGTTTTTATAGACATCGTAGATATTGAAAGATTATATGGGGCGGGACCAACCAGAAAAAAAGGGCGTGTCAGGGTCGCTGAAAGACTGACAAGTCGAAAGAGGTTTATAAAGACAAGTCAGGACTCTTTATTTATTCCACATCAGTTACTCAGATTAATATAAATTTATATTTGCTTTCAAAATAAAGATATAAACGTTATCAAATACTACTGCCATTCATACACATTAATCAGCGGCCTTTGCTATTTTCTCTTGAAACGACCGCCACAGAAGGGCCTCCTTGCGCAAGAAAAGGAGCACAGCCCCGGAAATTAACAGGGGCTTGGGGCAAAAATGCCACCAAAATGAATTAAAAAAAAAAAAAAAATCAAGATATATGGGGCAAAAATGTCCATGTATGAGTTCTTGTTTTTTAATATTTACAGGATAGAGTGCTGTTTTCCCGAGTACCAGCACTGCTGATAGGCCTACTGATAGGACATATTTTAGTGAATTTCTCTGACACCATACATGTCACAGTTTTAATTCTGGATGTCCTGTAAAGAGCACATTCCAACAACTTCTCCTTGGTCTTTAAAAAGGACTGAATGATCAAATTTAGCACTCTTATGGAAATATAATATTTTATAATATTTTGTAATTATCATTTAAATCTGACTAATTTTCAAATTGTTTGTTATAAATCAACATCTCAGGAAAATGTTATGGGGTTTCTAATCAAAATATGACTTTCTGTTACAAAACAGGGCATTGATTTCATACATGTCCTCAATAGAGGACACCGGGACTTAAAGCATGTTTATCAGGCATTTTGGGAGACACAAGTGAATAGGGAAAGAAATTACATATCAATGTTCCTATAAAATATTAGATATTATTATGAAAATGTTGCCAACTATTACTCCCATTATTACACTTCTTTTTTCATTACATGTTGCTCCAAGAACACATAAATATGCAAATTAGATCCAGTTCCAGTGTATAGATACATTGGATTGAATGGGAAAACCCATTCCCAAAATTAATTCCGTTATATCTTTCCTAACATAGTTGAGAATGGTTTAAAAAAATCCTGAAACCTGAACATTGATGGTGAATGAAAAAAAAAAAATCCCATTGTTTTTGCCTATACATGTCTTGACATTTTATTTTTTAAACAACTGAGTCCTGGTGTCCACGTACGAGGACATAGCATAACATATGAATAAAATATAATTTTTCAATTTTATTTTTACATTTGTTTCTTATGCTCTAAACAATGTAATGACATGAAAAAAATACTAAATTCAAAGGTTTGGGATGCTACGCACGATTGAAAATGTATTGATTTTATACAACAGTTCAATAATCAAGAAGTTAATGTTAGGCGACTTTAATTTTAGAGCTAGAACCTTGTCTGTTTTTGCTCGATTTCGCAACAAATCCACAGTAGGAGCCATTGCGCGTCTCCGAGTCCGCGTTTTGAAGGAATCGTTTGACTGAAAGATTGAATGACTCGATCACTCGTTAAAACAATGATTTGCCGCCACCTACTGGCAGTTTTAGTTTCCTTACATTTTTTTCCCCATCGTTTCATTTTCTATCTCGCGCCTGCAGCAGATAAGATCGCTGGATAAGGATAAACTTGTCAGAGCTTTTGCAGCACTCGGTTATCGGAAAGCCAATCTCTAAACGTGTAAAACATTTCATCTTGATGTAGCCTATAGGCCTATATACGTATTCATATAGTAGTAATGCTGCCTTCACGTGCTATATGATGGCGTCGACGCGGGTGCGCTTCATTATTGACAGGTAAATGACTTCTAATATCATACTTTTTATTGTTTTAATGAAGTAGAGGAAATGGATGTCAGTCATAAGATTTGTAGGGTATTTGTTATACAATTTGGGTTAACAGGGTTGCAAAAAAGAGAACCCCACATAAATAAATAAAACGACTTGTATAATATTTAGTTTGCCATCTTGACAGTTTAATTTTTTTTTTTTAGATTTTCTATTTTGTATCCTGGAAAGTGCTGGGGTAAATGTACTTTTATCCAAGTACATGTTTTACAGATTCAGTTTTCTTGAAGTAATCTGAAAGTGCTTTGGGGTTGATTTAAACTTTCAGCTATCTTTTAGTTAACCTTAGTTAAAGTTTACAAACTTTTAGTTACTAGTTTTGCTGGTCAACCACTAAACCTTGGGCTTTCAAACTTTTTGATGCCAAAGATCCTCTAATGTGATGATGCCTCTTTGTGGGACCCTCTTCCTAAAATATAAAGGCAGCTATATATTTTAATTTTTAATCTCATAGACATGCTTTCCTAACTGACTGCCATTATTTCTTAAGTCAACATGATTTACATTCTTAGTACATGTTCCTGTTCGAATTGTGCAATATTCATCAGTTTGTATTATTTAAAAATGTCTTGTTTATCTTTCATCAAAAGCTTCTGATAAGCATTTGAAACAACTTCTCTTTTCAGCTGACATTATGTGGAAATAACATTAGCCAAAAGTGTAATAGCTCTTTAGGCATTGTATTACCACTGTAAAAAATGATCGTGATTTTAATGGTAAAAGACTGTAAAAATGCTACGGTGAAAAACAGTTAATTGGTTAACAGAAAGTTTCCGTACTATATACGGTGAAAAACTGTAACTGTAATACTGTTAAATTTACAGTTTTTGTAAGTGACAAAGAACAAGTCATTGTGTAATTTACAGTGAAAAACCGTAAATTGATATTCCCAGAATTCCCTGCGTGACACTTCACATTTGATGTATTTTCATTGAAATAACTATGTTTCTTCTTATTTTTTTCTAATCAGTTATGTACATTAGGGTTTTATGTTACATCTAATGTTGTTAAATTAATGTTTATTGCATTTTTAAAATTTCATGTGTGTTACCATGATGGTGTTTAGTGTTTGTGTGAATGACACCTTCCATTTATTAGTATTGCCCTCTGAAAAGCTGCTTGTGATGAGCTTTGATGCATCATGTATCATGTGACTCTCATCACCACTGTGTTTGGTGGTTGTCAGTATATATCAAAGGTACATAACAGATATAAGTATTTCAATAGGTTGGTAATTTAACATTATTTCAGTTAATGAAATATGTTTTTTTGCTGTAAATTTAACGTACATTTTTACAGTGTACACGTAATTATTACAATATAAACCTTTAAATTATACGGTTTTGAACTGTAAAATAGACAATAAACTAAGTTCTGTCCCGTAAAACCTAAAATGTTGCTACCATATTTTTTACGGTAAAGTTCTGGCAACCACAGCTGCCGGTTTTTTATCGTAAATTTTACGGGGATTTTTTTTACAGTGTATGGTTGTGAGCAATGCAGACTTTCTAAAATCTTGCAGTTAACATAATACAATTTATGTTAAAGGGATAGTTCACCCCAAAATAAAAATTCTATCATCATTTACTCACCACCATGTCATTCCAAACCTGTTTGTCTTTCTTTCTTCTGTGGAATAGGAAATAAAATATTTTGAAGAATGTTGGTAGTTTTGGTTCCCATTTACTATAATTCCATTGTAGTCTTTTTTCCTTTCTGCTGTTTTTTTATACATCAGTCTGTTATATCCTGGATGTATCCTGTAACAAGATGACATTAGTTAGGACTGGCCTGTCAACAGTCAGATATCTAGTGAGTTTTCCTCTGCTGAAGGACTGATTGTGTAATAGTGCCAGCCTTCTGTCTGCAATAGGATATGCCATGAGATGTGTTTGAGACACTGTTATCTCCCATAAGCCTGCCTGTCACCTGTCTCTGATTTCCTTGATGTTTTATGACACTGATAGGAAATTGAACTGTTCCCACCTCAATCTAGGAAGGCCTTGATTATTGAGCAGACTTTCCTGAGAGCCATCTGAGCCACCTTTAGGAGACCTTTGGAGAAAATCCAGCTGTTAATGTACTTGAAATGGGTCTCTTTCGGAATAAATATGCAGGAAAAGTAACTTTTACTTTAATATTTTTTGATACAATACATGGAACATGGAGAGTGGTATTTGGATTCCGACACTTCAGTCTAGTTTGGTTTCGGTTCTGTGTCGGGATTTGGACATTCATGCTCTGTGTTTGTCTTCTGTCGTGAACGGGATGAACATTCGCCCATTCTCTGTCTTTTGTGTGGCGTGCGGATTCGGATTCGCTGGGGCCATACGTTCTTCTGTCCGTGTTGTTGTGTTCCATGTAGCACGCGGTTCGTGTTTACATCGGCCGCGTGTTTCATGTTATGCTTTGTGAACACTTGGCTTATGAGTGTTCTCATTAGCTGCGAGTTTGTGTCTTATTTCGTTTGAGCACATGGCTTGTCATGTTTGTTTCCTTGTGCCATGTGCTCTCCTGTGTATTGTTTTAACCCCGCCCTTCTTGTTATCTGATTATTGGTTCATTTGCCCCACCTGTCCTCCCTCGTTACCTGCCTTGTAGAGCTGCAACAAATAGTCGATAAAATCGATAATAATCAATAATGAAAATCATCGACAACGATTCACATTATCAATTAGTCGGGTCTGCCACCAACTTCGACCAGTCGCGCCAAATTACAGCACTGAATAACACATTTCTATGAACAAAATGCATCTAGAAATAGTGGAGTGGAAACAGAGTGAGCTGCTGCTGGAAAGGTACATGATCCAAGCTGCCCAAAAACATGAGAATTCTTTATTTTTAGCTTCAAGCTAATGCATTAGCGTTTACCATACCCTGTCATGCTCTTTGACAGATGCGTGTGCGTCCTTAGCACAAACCGCTCATTTTACAGGTTATATCCACTGATCTATATAGAGAACAGTGGTTATATCCTTATCTGTAAATGTTACTAATTCACGCAAGTATTTCCATTTTGCATGAAAGCGCATCCTGACAGTCTGCATTAAGCTTCAAACTTCACTGAACGAGTGCTGGCGTGGCGGGCGCGCACATGCGCGTCAAACAGACAGAACACAGTAGAGAGAGAGACAATTAATATTCAGCACAAAAACATTCATTTAACTGAAATATCTGCTGTTGGACGCTAAATTTAGGTTTAAAAGTCAACATGTAATTCAAGTATTTTATGAGAGTAGTAACCGTAAAGGGATAACAGCGTGTAATTGAATATAAATGTAAGACGTTTCTTATAGCCTATTTACAGGATAAAGAAATGACAGTAACAGGTTACTTGTGTGTGTGTGTTCCTGCAGAACATTCCTCTGGTAACACTGAGTTTGTGTTTTTTTTGTGTTTTTGTTTTTCTTCAATATAAATTTAATGTAGGGATTTAAACTGTTCATATTAACTTTTTTTGCCCATAATGTATGGCACTGATATACCCTTATGAAAATTAACCATGGTTTTATTATAGTAAAACCATGTTTTTTTGGCGTATTGATTACCCTTTGTATAACCATACAAATACCATAGTTAAACTATAGATTGAAGCAAAACTATGGTTAATTTGTGGTTACCATTAAATAACTACAGTAACCCTGTTTTATTTATTTATTTATTATTATTATTATTTGTTTGTTTTATTCGTTGTAAAACCATGGTTAATTTTTGTAAGGTATATTCACTATGTATGTTTTCATAGCACAGCTGACACTTTTTTTGAAGGACAGCATTGGGCAGGATGTGGAATAGTGTGTTTTGTTTTGTCAGTAAAAAAAGTGGCTTTTTTTATCAGATTAATCAAAAAAATAATCGGCCAACTAATCGATTATCAAAATAATCGTTAGTTGCAGCCCTACTGCCTTGTTTGCTCTATAATTATAGAGGGTATGCACGTGACGTCACGGTCAACTGGAGTGACTGCAGTTACGCCCCACTGAGTGGCAAAAAGACTGAGAGGCAGCATTGGTTTACAGCGTGAATGCCGCGGGAGGGAGAGGGAGACGGACTTGATAATAGCGTGTAATTTTCTCACTCAAACCACTGCCATCTGCTGCTTCTGCTACTGATTGCTTTTAGAGGGAAAAGCTGCCCATAACTGCTGGTCCAGGATCTGTAATCCTCTGTAAGAATTCGTAATAATAGCATATTATTAGCGAAAAGAAGTTGGCAAAAGGTCCAGTGCGTATCTGTATTTGCGCTCGTCAAATGATTCAATTTCCAACGTGTTTTCGCTTCGGTATATATACACTAATATATGCATGCGGGATTCACTCTCGAAATTGTGATGACTGACAGTGATAAATATTTATGTATCGAAATCAGACTCGTATAAATGTCAGGAAAACACGATTCCTGGCTGCATGTCAATATCCATGGATCACTGGATCTTTGGTAAGTTGTAAGGAGCACTATATCGAGTCCAACCTTTAGTTTAAACTGATAACCGTTTGTTTTACTCGCGTTTTCCCCTATTAACTCCAGTCATGCAGCAGCTCTTCTGCCACTCAGCCCCAGCTGAGGGGGCGTGTTCCGGCGGGAAAGTGACGCCGATGCATACCCTCTATTCTCCTTGTGTTTTCAGTCCTGTGCCAGTTCATTGTTTAATGTTTTCCATCGTGTGTTGCCAGTGTGCCTTGCCTTTTCCAGTCCTGCTCAGTCCAGTCCAGCTGCCGGTTGTTTTTTTCCCCCACGGGGTAGTTTTTTTTTTTTTTTTAAAGAATAAAAAAAAAAAAAAACATTAACTCTGCACAGTTGCATCCTCGCCTCATCCCTTTACCCGCACCCTGAAAAATATGCTGTTTTGGTGCTCAAGTATCAATTATTCTTACATAGCATGAAAAAAAATACTATGGAAGTCAATGGGGCCCATCAACTGTCTGGTTACTGAGATTATTCAAAATATCTTCTTTTGTGTTCAGCAGAAGAAATACATTCATACAGGTTTGGAACAACTTGAGGGTGAGAAAATAACTGAATTTTAATTTTTGGGTGAACTATCCCTTAAATATTATTTAGATTATTACATATGGATAAAGACTGCAACAAATATAATTCACAGTTATACTGAAATAAGTAACTGTTAGATACATCCCTGCTACAAGCAGTTTCATAAAGTAATGCAAACTAAATGAGTGGTGAAGACACCACCATTTAGAGTCAGAAGTTTTTATTTATTTATTTATTTTTTAAATATTGAATATACTGCATAACTGCTATGACTGTTATATCATTCCTTCACTTATAACTACTAATAATGTGTCCTTGCATTTTTATTATTGTTAACTGTGTGTGTAAATTCGTAGATGTCTAGCAAGGTACAGCAGATACTGGACAAGAGTCCCAACACGAGCAGAGGCAGTTCAGACAGAGCAGAGAGAGATTCTCCCATCAGAACAGTCCCAGGACAGAGATCAGACTCAACTCAGTAGTGCCAAGAGGTATGCCAAAGATCTGTGGGCAATCAGACAGGATGTGCAGGTCTAGACTGGTCCAGGATTGGAGGATGTGAGGAGGAAGAGATCTTGTTCTTTTCCATTTTCTTGCACTAGGATTGAATTGCATCCTAAATTGTGAAAACAGTGCAGTGCTTCTGGGTTTGCTGCACTGTATTTACTACGTCAACAGTGTTAGGAGTCTGACACAGACAAGAAGAAATTGTTGAATAAAGTCGTTACTTTTGTTTTGTTTTTGCGCACAAAGATATTCTCGTCGCTTCATAAAATTAAGGTTGAACCACTGGAGTCACATGGACTATTTTAACAATGTCTTTACTACCTTTCTGGGCCTTGAAAGTGGTAATAAAAGAGAGCTTTTTGAATTAAAATTTTTGGGTGAACTAACCCTTTAAACTCCTCCGACTCGAAGTCCAAAATGGCAAGGTGGTACTCGTGTTAATTTTACTCAACTTAAGTAGCGTTTACTTAATTCCATATGTGAAATTTACTTTAAAAAATCTGCGTGCAAAAACTTGGGAAATAATTTTATTTTTTTCAGTGTTGTTCAGAAATCAGATGTACATTTGACAGTTGATTAGTTATGATGACTGGCTTCACCACTGGGAGCTTTTATGACTGAGGGAGGGAACTATGGGTGCTTCTCATTTCTTATTTGTGCATCCTTGTTTCTTTTCCTCGCGTCTTAGCTCCACCCCCTTAGTATGTGAGGGAGAGATACACCTGTGTATCCTCGCTCATGGCCCCTCAGGAAGCTCCCTGACTCCTCGTTCCTTGCCTCCTCAATGAAAGAATTGAGATGTCCTTCAAGATTTAAGATGTATGTGTGGTCGAAACAATGGCAGAAATATTTCAGATATGGAGGGAATCTGTCCCCTTCAGGACCCTCAAGCTCATGTTCAGCGTTTCATCTTTCAAGTTCACCCACACAAATGTGCTTCACCTCAGGAAAAACATTTTTGATCAAATTACACAGCAGGAATTCAGCCTCTTGACGACTCCATAACTGCTGCTGGTTCGGTACTGACCCTGCGGAAAAGTTATTCTTTCTCTACTGATATCACTCTCTCTGTAGTAACTATTTTTTTCTTCTAGATCTGAGTGATGAATGCAGGCATAGATGACGCATATGCACTTCCTTTCTCAGCTGTGTTTAGAGGTCAGACATTACTCTCATGAGCCGTGAATGCTGAGAGACATTAAATGTGTGAAATGATCACAACAGTCAATCTGTATGAACCATGAGCTTTATTTACACATATTTTCCTGCTTACAGGAAGTGTGAAATTTCTCCCCCTCTAGTAGTACCAGAGTTATTACAAAAGTAATTTGATTTATTACATTGTCTTTGGAAAAATGTGAGTGCTCTTGCCTGTTCAAAACTCTGTGGTGCTAGGGTGTTGTGTGTGGTGTTCAATTCTAAGTGGTCAATTCTATTCAATCTCTAAGTCTATTTGATATTAGGGAATGTGGGTGTGGGTGTGTGGGTGTGTGTGTGTGTGTTTTTGCCTAAAAAATAGAAAATCATGGACAGCCGTTCAATACGATAATACAATAAACTAAACTAAACATAGACATGTCCAAATAACTTAATTGAATCAAGTTATTTAGATGATTCACATGATTCAATTAAGTTATTTGGACATGTTTCCATACTATCAAGCTTTATTAAAGTAACTTGAATTCTTGTTAGCATGTCCTCAACCTAAGCACATGCTCTACACTTAACCAGAATGAAAACCCCCAAAAATCAACATAAACAGAACAGAAAAACAGAAACTCCTTTAAATACTGACATACTAGCATAACATTAAACATTACCAAGTCTCTCAATTTTCTCATCTTGCTAAAAATGCATAAAATAACACTTTATTTCAACATTTACTCTCCAGTTTCCAGTTTCTATGATGTTACTTTAGCAAAAAGTAATTTTTGAATTAATGAATTAAGAAAACTGGATGAACAATTAATTTGTTGGATTAATTTGTATTCTTTTAGTAAATTGAACAAGCAGCAAAATTCATTTGCCTTTTTCAAGCTACTTAATAATTGAAGCATGAAAACTTTGAGCTAAAGGAATAGTTCACCATTCATCATTTACTCGCCCTCAAGTTGTTCCAAACCTGTATGAATTGCTTTGTTCTGCTGAACACAAAAGAAGATATTTTGAAGAATGTCAGTAACCAAACAGTTGATGGGCCCCATGACTTCCATAGTATTTCTGTCCCTACTATAGAAGTCAATGGGGTCCATCAACTGTTTAGTTCCCCATATTCTACAAAATATCTTCCTTTGTGTTCAGCAGAAGAAAGAAATTCATACAAGTTTGGAACAAATTGAGGGTGATTAAATGATGACAGAATTTAAATTTTTGGGTGAACTATCCCTTTAAGCCAAAGAGTAACCATTTAAATTGAGTCAATTGAACATGAAGCAAGCATGTTTGAATGAGAAACCTGATACAATGTTGTTATAACAAAATTAATTGTTTAAATAAAGTAAATTAATGTATTTTATCAGCTGTTTGTTGGCTGCTTCTCAAATGGAAGGCTGCATCCTAGAGAAACTGCATCCTTCCTAGTCCAGTCCTTTGAAAGGGTTGTAGGCTAGAGTTCTCCTCAGCATTAAACGTTAGAATGAGACAGTCTAGTAAGTGTGCATGGCTGCGTCATAAATTTCCGCACCCGTGGTCATGGAACAAAAATACTATTAAATTATACTTTAAAAAATACTTCATTTTAAAAAAATCTTTATATTAACTGACTTTCCATTGTAGTGACTCTGTATAAGGGAAACAGGTCTATTTAGCTCAAATGAATGAATTAATTAATTAATTCATAGGGAATTTTAAAAGAGTCACTGATTTTACGGCCAAGCAAATGACTCGTCCAGCGTACATTTGAACGGGCCGTGACTATCAACTCTGCAGCGGATATTAATATCCAGTGAAACACTATTTAATAGCCAGGTAACATAGATCAGCAGTTTAAGACATTAAATCCGTAAGCATATAACACAAGAACACTTATCTTTAAATACAAATGAAACTTTATTGATTACTCTAACACATAAAACTAATATCTGACACAAACACACGCACACACACATTCACACGAGTTGCAGAAAGGAGAAAATTGAGGAAAGAATGAGTTTTAAGAGAGTGAAATGATGAAATCCCAAGTTTCTAGTAAAATATGCATTTATAACACATGACCTGAACGAACCATCAATCATTAATTTAACCTTCCTATCGTTTCTTAGGCGGGGTTATTAAATTTGATATCAATGCACCAGTTCAGTTTAGAATCTGGAGGTATTACTTGCGTTTGTAGCTCATATCGTCTTTGAATGGGGATTCCCTTTTCGATCCTGGCTGGAGGGGTTTCCCAGGTTCTTTGATTCGCTGACGGTCTTGTAGTGTCTTTGACCGACGTCTTGGGAAGCCAATCATGTGGTGTGTTGGCGGATGGATGGAAAGTCTCGTGGATGTTGTTTGAATTTGAAGCGCGCCTTGCTGTAGAATCGTTGACCGAAACTTTGTGGCGAACTTAACTTAGAACATGAGACTCAACGGAAAGAAAAGAAACTAAGTAAAAGAAAGGAAAGTGAGACGAGAGTATTTAGATGGCTTGAATGAAATTGTTAACCCATTTTCTCGGATCTTGGTCTGCCACGATCGTCTGATCGTCTATCTCGTCATCTTATTTCTCCTTGACTTGAACTATGAACTAAAACTTTTTGTACGTGTTCTGAGATTTTAAACTCAAATATTTGCCCATGCTTCTGGATGGGTTCTGACCAATTAGGTATCATCTTGGTTCAGAGGTGACTCTGTCCTCACCCCTCACCATAAATTATCTGTTATCTCTGGTCTCCTAACTTCCCGCTCTTAAGCAGAGTACAGTTAGACATGATTTCTTATTATAAGAACACGATACATTCTACACAAAATTCAATCAAGCCATCTTTTAAGGATCAATCATCATTTATAAGGATACAAAAATAAAGATACTAAGCAAGATACACTTTCAATCAATCATTCAATATTTATACAATTATATGAATTGTGAGTGATATATAGGCATAATGGTCACGTGTATTGGTTATAGACATGATATAGAATTATGCAGTAGAAGGCTGTTTGAATGTAAGTCCGGCTATCCTTGAATGATTTGATGCAGTTTATACGTGACAACAGTTTCTGTGGGTTTTTCTGTGGATTTTCCGTGTCACTCAGAGTTCATCTAAAGGTCAAGACAACGGGGATCTGGTTTGTTTCTTTGTCTCGTGGGTCAAACAACCTCGTCATTATCTTTGTGTGGCTCGAAGTTTGCAAGGCAATAAAATACTTAGCTCGGGTTTTGGTCAGCTTGGGTGCAGACAGAATGGAGCCTATGTCTTTTCGGTGATAGATGGTTGATTTTGGGGTCTGGAGTGTTGAATTTTTATTTTTGTGTGGAATTATGTTTGAACGAATCATCTGGAAGATTAATTTGTGTCTGGTGCGCCCTCAATTCCTACACCATTAATGCAGTACAGGTAATTACAACCATTTGTGGTCTCCCAGTGGTTTACATTATGCACGGTTTAGCATGTGATTAATTTACAACAAAACAAAAGAAAACATAATGCCTTCATCTCCAAATCTCTTTTTTTGTCTTGCATTACGTCGTGAAATTGGACGAGCTCAGTGTTGATTAATTTTCTGCTAATTCTTTTTTGTGAATTGGAATGTGGGCGATTGAAGGACACGAAGGATACACTTGATGCATCCTTCAAAATAAGCTGAATGAAGGCTGCCTTCAAAGGATCCTTCAAATTGAGACGTCCTTCATTGGAGCTTGATAGTCTCGCTTAGCCAGACCTTCAGACTGACGGCAGAAGGTCTGGACTCCATCATTGGTCAAGGACCGCCCAAAAGGACGTTTGACTGACATGTAACATAACCAATCACAGTTTGTTTTGTTCCACATCATTTTTAGGGGCCCTTCAATAACAGACCAGCGTGCATCTATAAATGATTCATTCAAGAACGTTGTACAAGTTTACTGCAACAATGGAGCTGCGAACTTCACATACTTTTGAAAATCAAGTGTTTAGTTGATCCTGGTAAGCGCTCATTTTCACAGTTGTAAACACGACGGCGTTCTTCTTCCATGAGGGAGTTTGACGTCATGGCATTTGTTTCCAGGCAGACCGTTAAAGAACGCAACACACACGTCTCACGGACATCCTATAGAATTCAACCAAGATGACGACTTCAAAACTCCTGAAGTGTTTCCAGAAAAGTGTACCATATGCATCAGACGTTCAGCCAACGGTCCGTGGGTGTGACTAGAAGCTTGATGACTTGGCAGCTGAGATATGCAGATTTCCAATTAAGAAGCACCCGTTGTATTAAAAATTCCAAATTGAATAAATGGAGCCAAATCTTGGAAACTGCTAAGATGCCCGTTTTAATATCAGTGCCAGGTAAGCGCAAGATACTTGATCTAGATTTCTCTGCTCACTTATGCAAGTTTATGTGCAAGCCACTTCTTTAAAGTCATGTGTAGGAATGTTTTAATATATTAAAATTATAATCAATAAACAATTAGCCTAATTAAAAGACATATATATGTCATACGTGATGCACACAAGCACAGCACATGGACTTCTGTAACGCCCACATCTAGAAAAAACACACTCACACCTCTAATAAACAGAGATGTTAGTCCCGTCCAAATCGGTACATGAAATCACAGACGTTGAGTGATTTGAAGAATTGTAACTCAAACGTTGTTTAGAAAACTAGTCCTGTCCGAATAGGGCTATAGACACCCCTGAGTCTCACTGCTCAGCACAGACATGTTTTATCAAATAAAATCAGCAGCTACAAATGTTATTTCTGCTCTTTATACAGTTCATGTTCCCACAGTCTGCAATGTGTATCCTGTTAGCATGCAAGAATGAGGGCTGTAATCTACGACACTCATGTTAATAAGATGATAAAATGTCAAATGTTTGCTCACAGTGTTGTTCTGACCTTTTGTTTTTTTCTAGTCCTCTTGAGTTGGTCAATAGTGTTCACTATTAAATGCAGTGCAGGAGTTTATTGATTTTTTTTTTTTTTTTCTTCTGAGCAGCAAGGCAGCATGGTTGAATTTAATGAGTGTATTGAAACCTCTCTCTTGTTTTCTAGGATTCAGAAGGAGCTGGCATCAATAACCCTTGATCCCCCTCCAAACTGCAGGTAGGTCTGGGAGTTTTCCATGCGCTAATAATGCTGTATGTAGTATATCCTTTGGCAGAGGTATGCTTATGGTGTCTCTGAAAGAAGGTGGTTATAGTGTCAAGTCACCTTCATTTATATAGCGCTTTTTGCAAAACAGATTGCTTCAAAGCAGCTTCACAGTGATAATAGGAAATTAATTTTGTTTTTGAAGAAAAGTTTTTGATTAATTTCTGTTGTAAAAACTGATTAGTTTTTTAATTTGGTGCCATTTAAACAACACCATCTTCAATTAAAACAGAAAACCCCCAATGCGTTCCGGACCCCATCCGCACGGCAACAGCAGTGTCAATCACAGATCACTGTGATAATCTAGGTGTTAGAATCTTGGTGTTTAGTATGGTACGAGAGTGGTCGGTGTGAATGATCAGAAATGTGATGCCCTCTGGTTCAACACTGTCAGGTAAAAGGGCCTGTTGTGTTGAAGATTGCCATGTAATATTTATTTTCGGTAGCTGTTCTGAAGCCTGTTTAAGTGAAAACTCTGAGTATGTTAACCCTGAAATGAGGGAAACTCTGGGATTGTGGGAGGTATGTCAAACCCGAGAAAGCAGGGTAAGTCAAGCCCGTTTCTGAAAGAGAGGCAACTTATACTTGTCAGGAACGGGTAAGTATAAAGGAGCGAGGACTCAAATGCAGGAGGAATATAAAGATTTATTAAATGAAATGAAACCAAAACAAACACCCACGAGGGGAAAAACAAAACAAAACAAACCAAAACAAACCAAAACAAACCAAAACAAACCAAAACAAACCAAAACAAACCAAAACAAACCAAAACAAAAGGGTCAGGAACATGAAGCAGGGCAGGGAAACAGGAGACAACGATCCAGCACAGGACAGCAAACACAAGGAGACTATAAAGGGAACAAACAAGGCAGGTAATGAGGGAGAACAGGTGGGGCAAATGAATCACTAATCAGGTAACAAGTGCGGCGGGGTTAAGACAATAGACATGAGAACACATGGCACAAGGAACACGTGACAAACCATGTGCTCACACAAAATATGACAAATACAAGCAAACATGACAAACACAAGCACATGGCCAGCAATGACAAATACCAGCCATGTGCTCCCACAAAGACATGTGACAATACTCAATCTTTTACCATGTTAACTTACTCTGTGAACCTAACCTGGTCGGGAGCAGGTTTTCTTCGGTAAACCCAGAGTTTCTTTAGGTCTCCTCCCCATTTTCAAAGCACAAGCAATGTTTAAATACTTCATGCATTTATTCACACTGCAAAAATGCTATTTATCTTACTTCAAGTACAAATATCAAAAAATTCTTAAATCAAGATGCATTTTCTATATAAGAAATAATTATAAAAAATGACTAAATGATATTTAGTCTTGTTAGTCTTGTTAAATTTAACAATTTAAATCTTAATTAAGACAAAAACAATTAAAACTAAATTAAATTAAAACAAGTAAAATTATCTGCCAGTGGGGTAAGAAAAATTATCTTAATGCAAAACAAGAAACAAGATTTACCGCATTGGCAGATAATTTGCAAAATAAGAAAAATGCATTTAAATTAGTTTTTCCCCAGGAAACAAGGGCCAGATTTACTAGACAGGGCAAATTAGCGTAAGAACGCAATTCCAAAAAAGCGGCGATGGGAGTGAAAAGATCTGCACGTGATTTACTGACGACACGCAAATGTAAGAACACAGACCCAGCCGGATCATTTCCATAATGACCAACGCAATCTACCAAGAGAAGCGCAAATTAGCATCTGGTTTAAGACCTGCTTTTTTTGGGCGGTAAGTAATGGCGCAAATGCCAGTAAATTGACGAGCATAAACCTTAGTAAATCACCTTGCTTGATTAATTTAAATACTCTCCTCCCATAAATTTTGTGTCTGAAAGGGAAACTCCTACATATGCATATGCAATAAGGCCAGCCACAAAAATAACTCTGTCCACGCCTTCACAGCGCTAATTTTTCACTTTAGTCTTTAGTAAATCCTGACAGTAATTTTTTAACGCCAAAAGAGGGTTTGCGCTGGCGCAAGCTGTTAGTAAATCTGGCCCTAAATACTTTTTCTTATGTAGAAAATGCATCTTGATTTAAGAATCTTCAGATATTTTGACTGGAAACAACAAGACAAAAATGCTAAGTAAGAAAAGCATTTGCAGTGCAGGTGCATTCATTCATTGCGCATATTTTCATCACGCGGACACCGTCAAAGTGACAAAAATGGCATGTCCTTGTATATAGGATCCTGTAGATGAGGAAGCATTAATTCATAGAAAGTTACATTTATGTCAGGAGAGGATTTTTTTTCTTCCATATCCACATGAATATTTATTTGAGCGGTACCATTTTTAAATAGTAGTGTTCTATATAACATCGGGGACGCAGAGCACATTAGTAAGGCTGCTGTATGCAGAACGATAAGGAAAGTGTGCCTCGCTCTTTCTTAGAATTGTTGTGTTGTTTCCCTGGCACAAACCCGTGAAAGCTATCAAAAAGAAGCCAGAAATTCCCCGGTCTGTTCCAGTGAGAGAAATCTGCACCAGAGAGTGAAATCCCATAATCCGCTCCAGTATGTTCTCCAGAGTCCGCCTCAGCCCCAAAGCTCAGCACAGAGAGTGTTGCATTGCTCATAATGGAGCTAGCATTTGTGTGTCTGGGCCACACACACATCGGCTCCAGCCCCTGACCAGAGTCCAGTGATGGCTTCAGCCCCTGAGTTCAGTCCAGAGCCCGCTCCAGCCCATGGGCTTGCTCCAGAGTCCGCTCTAGCCCATGAGCCCGCTCCAGAGTCCGCTCCTGCTTACAACCCCCTAGCCCTTCCCAATAATTTTTTTGTTTGGGGGGGCTATACGTCCCCGGCCACGGAGGCCAATCTTCCCTGGCTCCCTGAACTGCCAGCATCTCCCTGGCTCCTTGCACTGCCGGCACCTCCCTGGCTCCCTGCACTGCCGACACCTCCCTGGCTTGATACCCTCGTCTTCTGTTTGTGAATTTAAATAAAACTTCTGTGGATTTGGATTCCTGCTTTCAGTGAGTGTTTGAACTATACAGCGTGACAGGACAATTACAACCCTCATCCAGTCCCATCCCGAAAGCATTTGGGCGCTCCAACTCACCCCGAGCCTGCAACGCTGTATATACGTATATTTGGGGCTGCACTGCCAGCACCTTCCTGACTCCCTATACTGCCGGCACGACCCTGGCTCCCTGTATTGCTGGTACCGCCCACCCTCCCTCCCCTGTTGGACTTTTTACGGCGCGAGGACACGCCTTCCGGTAGGGGGGTGTACTGTCATGTTTTGAGTTTGTTTTTTGATCTGTTTCTCTGTTCTGTTCGTGTTTGAGTTTCTTTGTTAATCTTCTAGTCTGTTAATTAGTTCAGTTCTCCGTTCTCTGCCAGTTTGTTTCTATGGTTACTAATTGACTAGGTTCTTCAGTTCAGGTGTGTCTAGTTAGTTTCTCCCTTTGTCTCATGGGTATATAAGCCCTCAGTTTGAGTTAGTCTTTGTTCCGGTATTAGTCGTGTGTTAGTGTAGTCTTGTGTAGTTATGCTATTTCTCCTACGATACCCTCTTCTACGATACCGTCTTCTGTTTGTGAATTTAAATAAAACTTCTGTGGATTTGGATTCCTGCTTCCAGTGAGTGTTTGAACTATACAGCGTGACAGCTATAAGCTGTTGTATTTATACATTCTTTCAACCTATTATTATTATTATGACCAAGTATACTAGAAAGGGAGGGACATGGCATAATTTATTATTGAAATTTATTTTTCATGGCAATAGTGCTTACGGTGCATTTAACCCAGAATGTTCTTTTTAATCTGTGTCTGTTAAACAAAGGGATAGAGAAAAAGTGTTTGCAGGTTCTTGAGAGGCTGGTGGAACATTGAACTGATGGAAAATCTCCTTGACTAATGTTGGCTGAGTTTGGGAGTGGTCACGCAAGTGTCAACATGTATCTGCGCCTCTCTGCTCACATTAATGGTGTGTGTGTGTGTAAACTTTCTGATATTCACCTGCTTCTATTCATATCCAACAGCTTCCAGCCCAGTGTGCAGGAAAAGCTTTCCACTAGACGCATTTGATTTGAAAAGGGACACAAGATGTGCTGCCATATATGCCATGCATATATGCCATATGCCATTTCACAGCCCATAAATTCACCGTTTTAAACTTTTACTTAGATTTCAGCTTAACACTGGCAGGCAGTATTGTGACACGTGAGATGGTAAGAATGTGAAACTGTTATCTGTCTCTGAGACAAACAGATTTTGGAGAAAGTGTATAAAGTTTAGTTCATTCAATGAATACCTGTCGTCATTGATTTCACCCTCATATCGTTCCAAACACTCAATACTTTTTCTCCTGTAGAGCGCAAAAGGAGATGTTTAGCACCATGTTCATGCTGTTTTTGTCCATACAATCAAATCGTATAGGGCTTTAAAAAGAACAAAAGTTAAATATTAAAAGTACTATAAAAGAAGTTCATGCTGCTTGACTGATGCATTCCAAGTCAAATGATACTGTAGCATTGTGAGGAGAAGACCAAAATATAGCAGAAGAGAATAGCAAAGACCAAGAAAAAGAACAAAGTCATACAGATTTGTATTGACATACACTATATTGCCAAAAGTTTTGGGACGTCTGCCTTTACATGAATTTTAATGAAATCCCATTCTTAATCCGTAGGGTTTAATATGGAGTTGGCCCACCCTTTGCAGCTATAACAGCTTCAACTCTTCTGGGAAGGCTTTCCACAAGGTTTAGGAGCGTGTTTATGGGAATTTTTGACAATTTTTCTAGAAGCGCATTTGTGAGGTCAGGCACTGATGTTGGATGAGAAGGTCTCCGCTCTAATTCATCCCAAAGGTGTTCTATCGGGTTGAGGTCAGGACTCTGTGCAGGCCAGTCAAGTTCCTCCACACCAAACTCGCTCATCCATGTCTTTATGGACCTTGCTTTGTGCACTGGTGCACAGTCATGTTGGAACAGGAAGGGGCCATCCCCAAACTGTTCCCACAAAGTTGGGAGCATGAAATTGTCAAAAATGTCTTGGTATGCTGAAGCATTAAGAGTTCCTTTCACTGGAACTAAGGGGCCAAGCCCAACCCCTGAAAAAACAAACCAACACCATAATCCCCCCTCCACCAAACTTTACACACAGTCAGGCAAGTACCGTTCTCCTGGCAACCGCCAAACCCAGACTCGTCCATTAGATTGCCAGACAAAGAAGCATGATTCGTCACTCCAGAGAACATGTCTCCACTAGAGTCCAGTGGCGGCGTGCTTTACACCACTGCATCCAACGCTTTGCATTGCACTTGGTGATGTAAGGCTTGGATGCAGCTGCTCGTCCATGGAAACCCATTCCATGAAGCTCTCTACGCATTGTTCTTGAGCTAATCTGAAGGCCACACGAAGTTTGGAGGTCTGTAGCTATTGACTCTGCAGAAAGTTGGCGACTTCTGCATGCCTAGGTGCTTAATTTTATACACCTGTGGCCATGGAAGTGATTGGAACACCTGAATTGAGTGATTTGAAGGGGGGTCCCAATACTTTTGGTAATATAGATTTTTCATTTTTGAAATGGAATTAATTCAAATATGAAAATATTGAAAATACTGAACGAAAATATTTTATCAGTGTAATCAGTGCAGTGCAAATTGAATGTCAAACATTCTTTAAAATAATTGTGCACTTTACAGGGGGACTGAATTATTAATGATAGATCTGAATATAAAAAGTTTGTTGAATAGTGAAAATTTGCAGAAAAAAATATTTATATAAAGTGTGTTATTACAGATTTAAATGATTTATTTAAAAAAAAAAAAATATATATATATATATATATATATATATATATATATTTAATTTGTATTAAATTTAACTTTTATTAAATATACAGTGGGGAGAACAAGTATTTGATACACTGCCGATTTTGCAGGTTTTCCTACTTACAAAGCATGTAGAGGTCTGTAATTTTTATCATAGGTACACTTCAGCTGTGAGAGACGGAATCTAAAAAATCCAGAAAATCACATTGTATGATTTTTAAATAATTAATTTGCATTTTATTGCATGACATAAGTATTTGATCACCTACCAACCAGTAAGAATTCCGGCTCTCACAGACCTGTTAGTTTTTCTTTAAGAGGCCCTCCTGTTCTCCACTCATTACCTGTATTAACTGCACCTGTTTGAACTCGTTACCTGTATAAAAGACACCTGTCCACACACTCAATCAAACAGACTCCAACCTCTCCACAATGGCCAAGACCAGAGAGCTATGTAAGGACATCAGGGATAAAATTGTAGACCTGCACAAGGCTGGGATGGGCTACAGGACAATAGGCAAGCAGCTTGGTGAGAAGGCAACAACTGTTGGCGCAATTATTAGAAAATGGAAGAAGTTCAAGATGAGTTCAATCTCCCTCGGTCTGGGGAACCATGCAAGATCTCACCTCGTGGGGCATCAGTGATCATGAGGAAGGTGAGGGACCAGGCCAGAACTACACGGCAGGACCTGGTCAATGACCTGAAGAGAGCTGGGACCACAGTCTCAAAGAAAACCATTAGTAACACACTACGCCGTCATGGATTAAAATCCTGCAGCGCACGCAAGGTCCCCCTGCTCAAGCCAGCGCATGTCCAGGCCCGTCTGAAGTTTGCCAATGACCATCTGGATGATCCAGAGGAGGAATGGGAGAAGGTCATGTGGTCCGATGAGACAAAAATAGAGCTTTTTGGTCTAAACTCCACTCGCCGTGTTTGGAGGAAGAAAAACCCCAAGTACAACCCCAAGAACACCATCCCAACCGTGAAGCATGGAGGTGGAAACATCATTCTTTGGGGATGCTTTTCTGCAAAGGGGACAGGACGACTGCACCGTATTGAGGGGAGGATGGATGGGGCCATGTATCGCGAGATCATGGCCAGCAACCTCCTTCCCTCAGTAAGAGCATTGAAGATGGGTCGTGGCTGGGTCTTCCAGCATGACAACGACCCGAAACACACAGCCAGGGCAACTAAGGAGTGGCTCCGTAAGAAGCATCTCAAGGTCCTGGAGTGGCCTAGCCAGTCTCCAGACCTGAACCCAATAGAAAATCTTTGGAGGGAGCTGAAAGTCCGTATTGCCCAGCGACAGCCCCGAAACCTGAAGGATCTGGAGAAGGTCTGTATGGAGGAGTGGGCCAAAATCCCTGCTGCAGTGTGTGCAAACCTGGTCAAGAACTACAGGAAACATATGATCTCTGTAATTGCAAACAAAGGTTTCTGTACCAAATATTAAGTTCTGCTTTTCTGATGTATCAAATACTTATGTCATGCAATAAAATGCAAATTAATTACTTAAAAATCATACAATGTGATTTTCTGGATTTTTGTTTTAGATTCCGTCACTCAAAGTTGAAGAGTACCTATGATAAAAATTACAGACTTCTACATGCTTTGTAAGTGGGCAAACCTGCAAAATCGGCAGTGTATCAAATACTTGTTCTCCCCACTGTATATCCCTTGGGGTTTTTTTTCAGCATGTCAGTAATTAATTTATATTGCTGATCTAAGTAATGTTATAGCTGTCTTTATGGAGTCGTGCCATGAGCATCACTAATCTCTCTGACATCTAGTGAACAAACACTGTCATCCTTAAATTGAATTCTTGGGTAAGATGAGAAGATGAATTTTCTAGCTCACAATCAGGTCTGTTGGAAAATGTTTTAAGCATAAGCTTAAATAAAGTGATTATTTGAAAATGATTTTCCTCTCTCGAAAACACAGCATCCTTTTGTGAGGATCTTCCTCTAGTTGTAATGATTTGTGTCACCCTGATGGAGTGTAATTGATTAAATGTGACAGTGGTGCTGGAAGAGACACACAACAGATGCAATATATGGCTGCTTTCCTTTGCACTCTAGTTTTATTTAATTACCATATCCTTTTTTATAACAATCCAGATCACATTTTGATATAAATACCCCAACTGCCAATGGAAAACAATGTTGGATCCCAAGGGGACATGGTTGGCCAAGCGCTTTTTCTCTCTGTCTGTCTTTCTCCTTTATTTCCTTCTCATTATTGCATGGCTGTCTGGAATACTTGATCCTTATTAGTCAATATCTGCACTGAGCAGTCTAATATTTCTCTGTTTATCTGACCATTGTCTATGTCTCTCGTATCATGTCGTGGTCTCTATGATTTTGCACCAGCGTTATTTTACGGTTGAAAATGACTGTTGTAAAAATGACCTTGGAGGACTACAGTATTCATTTTAATATATATGTTAAGCATGAAATTTTGATGTCTAGTGAAAGCAAGGAAATGAAAGCATTTAGAAGACAAAGAAACCAGTAGAGAGACACAGAGCTGAATGAGTAAAAATTTAAAATAGATGTGTAAAGTATGTTAAGTAACTAGTACATAAAAGTCACTTTGGTTGCAGAATGATAAGAATCTATAAATGAATATTATAACAATTTTGTTGCTAGGGTTTTCTATATTGTAATGAACTGTTTTTCTTTTTGGAAGCTTTAAGATAGTATTTTCTCATCTCAGATTAATATTTCACATATTTATGCCGTGTAATAAGTGTTTAAGAATGATATATTGGGATCATGACCAGCTGACTGGGCATCTCTCATGTGTGTGTAATTTCAGTTTGAATTGGTCATGAAATTCAATGCTGCTGTGACCATCAGTAATAAAGGCAGTTCTGTGAACGAATGTTATTCATGAAACGTAGAGGTCTTTCACTGTAATTCACAGTTCGTAATGTTTACTGTGTACATCTGTCTGTAGTTTAATAGACACTCTGAATAGCTGGTTAATGGCGAGTTGTTTTTGGTCATACCAGGAGAGCTGGACAGGCACGAATTGTGCACACACACACACACACACACACACTCTCTCACACTCTCACTCTCTCTCTCTCTCTCTCTCTCTCTCTCTCTCTCTCTCTCTCTCTCTCCCTTATTTAAACCCCTTTTGTCCTTGCAGAGGAAATGCTGCCTGACCTTTAGACTTGGACTGAGTTGTCTTTACTGTTACTTTTGATCAATTTAATGTGTCCTTGCTGAGTAAAAGGATTCATTTCTTTCAAAAAAATATTACTGACCCCAAACTTTTATACTTGATCTACATCCATCTGATCCTACAGCTTTCTACATAATTGTAGATTACATTTTCCTGACTTCTTCAACATCAATAACAATCCTCTCTGATGGAGAAGAAACATAGTAGCATATTTACCTAGCAATTGACCATATGCACGGAACGTTCTTAAGAACTTTCGCAATAATACAAGCCAGCTGAAAACACCTCCGGTCAAATGTCACTTAGTTGGTGTGCCGGCATCTTCGATGTTCTGAAGTAGCTTTAACAGCATCAATAGTGTAATACTTATACTTTATACTTTATAATCAGAATATAGTCGCTTAAATAGTCAGGCCTAGCATTAATTTAGTTATTCAAACGTAAGACAACAAAAAAGACGCGTGTTCCTCCTCAGCAAAATTCAATTCGAACATCAGTTTTAAATAAGCGTCAACACTGTACATTAAAGATTTATTGTGCACTTAAGGCCTGGGACACCTAATTTGCCAGTAAACCAGTTTTAGTGATTGCAAAAATGACGAAGCTAATGGGAACATTGGGATAACAAACACGGCAATGTTATTTCTAATGTGACGACCAAACATTTTTTGTTCACCCTTCTGAGATTGTCCCCATTTGTAAAACTCCCATTTTGTTCAATGAATCTAACTAAAGTGTACAATACATTTTTAATTTTACAGTGTGTTGACTTTTTTTTTTTACACGAAAGTGTGAAAACTGATGGTCAAATTTAATTTTGCTGAGGAGGAACACAGGAATTTTTTTTATGTTGTCTTACGTTTGAATAACTAAATTAATGCTAGGCCTGACTATTTAAGTGACTATATTCTGATTATATACTAAGCATTACATTATTGATGCTGTTAAAGCTACCTCAGGACATTGAATATACTTACACACCAACAAGTGACATTTGACCAGAAGTTTTCCAGCTGGCTTATATATTGCAGAATTTCTTAAGAACATTAAAAAGTGTTTAATTCATTTCCAAAGCAAAATTCATTATTCATTACAATAGATTTGTTTGAAGATGACAGTCCTGTCATTGTTTTCATTTATATCACAGACCTTGTCATTTTTAAACTTAAAGTCTTCTTCTAGACACTGCCTATGAGCTTCTTTTGCTTCCTTCAATTTGTTTAAGTGCTGCAGTCTTTTTTTAAATGATACTTTTACTTAGATTTATAACTTCTTTGGTCAAATTTGACACACAAAAATTAATACAGTATAATCACACAGTCCTTTCATCTAGTGAACCTTCATGAAGAATTTGCCAATCTGTCCAGTCAAAACTGACTTTAGCTTCTTCTCTACTTTCATTTGACCACAATCACCTTTTTGTTTTTCTTAAAGTTTGGTCTTACACACTGGAATCATATATACAACATTATGATCAGAATTCAGTATCGGTGGTCATAGACATATAAGCATCCTTAACATTCATAAAACACCCTGTGTGTGTAATAAGCAGAGTGTACGCACGTTGTGGACCCGCATATAGGCGCATATTACTAACGCGCTCTTTAAATAACAAAAAAAATACTGTGCCATTGACTTTAGAGCAGGTTTCAGTTGGTCAATGGCGCAGTCTATTTTAGTTGCCTCAAAATAGCAACACGCCAACAGTGCGCCTGAACACACCTTGTTTTCAGACCAGCGCGCACAAATGGGCGCAAATGCATTTGGCAGGTGTAGTTTTTATGTGTGCTGAAAAAAAGAGGACGTGGCGAAAAAGGAAGGGAAAAGAGGTTGAGGTGAGCAGTTTTAAGTTTTAGCACCATGTTGCATTGATTTCATGACGCATTTTTATTGGCTGGTCAGTAGACGTAGGTCGTAGCAGCAAACACACTGTGCGCTGATCATGCTGAATTTCTGACACATGATCGGAAAAGAAAATGATCGTAGGCTATCTTTGGTCTCAAGAGCGTGACAACGGCCGTCTTTGAAACTCTCTCACTGTACGACATAGGACCAACGATTAGGAGCCACGATTACAGAAATTGCCACGATTGTTTCACAAAGGCAATCTTTCGTCTGGGACAGCCGAAAATCGTGCAGTGTATCCCGGGCTTAAAGCGCACAGCGCAAGTGCACTTAGGGCGTCCAAATCCACTTTTGCTAGTTTAACGACGGGAAAAATGGTCGGCACGCCCGGCAGATGGTCTAAAAGAGTTGTCCTTATTCTCTTAATGAATAATGGGTGTGTTTTGGGTGTAACGTGCAATAAACCAATCGGAGTGTCATCTCCCATTCCCTTTAAAAGCCAGTTGCGCTCACACCGTGGCGGATTCGCTATTTACATGGCGGAATTTGCGAGTGGAAAGACACTTCTCCAGAGAGGAATCCTGGAATCCGTTGTGGACCCGCATATAGGCGCATATTACTAACGCGCTCTTTAAATAACAAAAAAAATACTGTGCTATTGACTTTAGAGCAGGTTTCAGTTGGTCAATGGCGCAGTCTATTTCAGTTGCCTCAAAAGTCTGGTCAGGTTTTGTCGATCTTGCCTGTTGGATTAGTTTCTGTCTTGTTTACTCTCCTCTGCCCAGTTAGTGATGTGGTTTTCTGTCTCACAGAACACACCGGTCAACAGACTTCCCATCCCGATGTTTACTCTCACCCTCGTCTTTGGTTCTGGTTATTGGATTACACCTTGGCTCTAATTTCTGTGTTGGACTGTCTGCCCGTGTATGATTTCTACCCGCTGCTGACCTTGCTACTGATTTGCCCTGTCTATGCTGCTGTTTGTCTGGTTATGACCTTCTCGCCTGTCTGACGCTGCTTCGGATTGCCCTTTCTTAAGTTGGGCCGGTGCCAGATGGCTCACCTCCAGTTATTTCTAATAAAGTTTGAGTTCAGCATTTATCTGCTTTTGGGTCCTTTCTTCCAGTAACCTGACAGCTCAGTGTGGCTGAGCTGCAGCTCGTGGACATGGTCAGCTATCACGATGGCCGCCTGCTATGGTTTGCCGCTGGGCAGAACATATACCACAAACAGCAAAATACATCCAAATTCTCTTGGCAGATAAAGGTCTTGAAAATCCTGCCAAGAATTTTCACATGGGATCACAAGATCCTGCATTTTACTTGCACTTGGCACCTTTTATTTTTTATGTACACATAAGTATTGGCCCCTTACTTTTCCCCGAATCTTTATCCCTGTCTGCTCATAGGTAAATCCAGGAACTTCAAAGAGAGAATCAGGCATTGTATATTGTAGCCAGCTTTCTGTGAAGCATAACAAGGATGCCTTGCGAAATTCATTACAGTACCTTGTGTACGATCTTATCATATCCACTTTGTTATTCAATGAACAGAGGTTACTGAAGACAATGGACGGCAAGGGTGGCCGATTAAATCTCCATTGTAGGTGGTCCCGAATGCCACCTATCCTTCTTGGTTTCTTTTGTTTTGTTCAAATCAGCTCATGTGGGATGCTCTCCAACAACAATTTTTTGAAGTGGCTTGTTATCATCTCTTGAGACATTTTGGAATTTGGCTCCAGCAGAGTCTTTTCACTGTACAAACAGTGATTTTATCTATACTTAAACTGCCAGTGGGAGATTGCATCGTCAAACATGATCCATACAGGCCAATAGTGCACAGAATCAGAAGTACATCTCTCCAGGCCCCAGGAAGCGTAAACAGACATTTATCAACAAACATTAAACAATAAACCACACAATGAACATAGCATACTAAGACGTAGTGTGCTGCTGTACATTCTCAAAACATCAATCCTGCATTGTTTGTTGACCCAAATGTCTTGTACTGTTTCTTATCCCAGAGCCAATCCTCAAATCCATTCAGATTATCCGGAATATCTGTAAGCATTCATCACATGAGTTTAAATGGATTACTTAAAAATAGACATCAATCCATCTACCTGTTCTGTGATCTGAACCCAGCCATTGTGCTTTACCCAAAAATGACTGTTCAGTCATTTATTCAGTCTAACTCTGTTCCAAACCTGTATAACTTTCTTTCTTTCCTTGGAACACACAAAGAGAGGATTTTAAAGAATATGCTGAAAGTTAATGAGGACTGAGTCTGTCATGCTTTCAATTAGACAATAAAAGTACAATGGAATAGTATGATTTGTGCACTATCATGCACATATAATGAAAACTTTGTGTGCAGAACAGTCATTATTCTTTGAAAATCATTCTGTCTGCCGTAGCTCTCATATCGTATTCGTGCTCATGTAAGCTATATTCAAATATGGCATGCAAGTCATGCCAGCTTTGAAGTCAATGTTCCCTTAAAGCAGGGGTGGGGAACCTTTTTCTTATCAAGGGCCATTTACATTTTTGTAACATCCTTTATGGGCCATACTAAATTATTGAACATATATCACTAACCTCTCTAATGCGATGGTTGAAACTTCTTCTCTTTGGCGAGGCGTCTGATGTCAGATGGCAGTGATGATGATGCTACTCGCAGCTGGTTTTCCAAGTTTGGGTCAGTCAGTCTTGAGCGGAATCGAGTCTTTGCAAGAGTCAGTTTTGAAAAGAACTGCTCACAGCAGTAGGTCGTCCCAAACAGAGATGCAAACTTCAGTGCATGTCTCCTCAGAATGGGAAAGTCCTCAGAACGTCATTGCTTTGCAGCTCAATTATTTTGTGTTGTAAGTTGTCAGGTACATCAGATGGCTCCACATTAAACGGCGTAGCAAATACCTGCAGTTCCTTTTGTCTACTTTTCACATCCTGAAACCTCTCACCAAATGCCTGAAGCAGTTTTGCACACTCACCAGCATATTCAGCTGTCATAGCAGGCTTTTGTTCTTGCAGAGTAGGAAAATGCACAGTGTTACCCTTTTCCAGTTGCAATTGCCACAGCTTTCATTTCCCTTCGAATGATTTCACGTTTGAAAGCAGAGAGCAGAGAAGCTGGTTTGGATCTTGGAGCTTGACGTTCAGCTCTGACAGGTACTTGGTTATGTCCACCATAAAGGCCAAATCACACAGCCGTGCATGGCTTGCAAAGACAGCAATTCCTCACTCGTATCAAACTCCGCAGTAATCCCACGCACAAAAATGGCTAGTTGGGCGGTATTTGTTATGTCTGTTGTTTCATCGCAGGCCAGAGAGAAAAAATTTAATTTTTTTGCTGTGTCTTTCAGTGTTGTTTCAATGTCTTGTGCTATATCAGTAATTCGTTCTGCGATGGTTCTTCGAGATAAACTGACACTTTGGAAGAGTTTTACTTTGTCTGGTGCTAGCAGCTCCGCAGCGGCAACAAGGCACTCTTTCACGAACTCTCCTTCTGAATGAGGTTTCAGCTTCTTAGCTATTAGCTCGCTCACCACAAAACTTGCATGAGTAACACTGTCTCTGTCAGAATGCGGTCTTGTGAAAACTGCTTGTTGGGCACCCAAACTCCACCGAAGAGCGTTAACTTCATCCAAGCGCATTTGTCCTTGCAACTCATCCAGTTTAGCGTGTTTCGAGCTGTAATGATGCTCGAGATTGGCCTTTTTTATCAAATCAAAATCAAATCACCTTTATTTATATAGCGCTTTTTACAATGGCAATTGTTTCAAAGCAGCTTCACAGTGGTAACAGGAAAATAATGCAACGGAATTTGATTCGGCTGTACAGCCGCTCTGGTGAAAACAGTGATGTCATCCAGCTCATTTCAATTATCATATAGTGTCAATGCGGGCAGATCAGTAATATAGTTGAAATTTAGGTGTCCCCAACTGAGCAAGCCAAAAGCCAAAGGCGACGGTGGCAAGGAACCAAAACTCCTTCAGGGCCAGAATGGAGAAAAAAACCTTGGAAGAAACCAGGCTCAGTCGGGGTGCCAGTTCTCCTCTGGCCGACGAACAAATAGTGTATGATTATGATTCTGGCAACATTACAGGTCAGAAGTCATATTAGATAAATAGATATTCGTAGGATTATTCGAAAGATTGGAGTTGTCACGCCGGGGACGGGTTTAATGAGGATGTCGTGTCGATGCGGCATTTACAGGGGGGAGTTTAATTGACACTATTGTCTCTACAGACACTTCAGGGATATGGTCGTCATGTCCAGGCTAAGGTCCACCATCTGGTCTGGATACGGCCCGGATCCGGCCGACTGCAGTAAACCTCGGAATAAACAGAGAGACTAACATTAGCGTAGATGCCATTCCTCTTATGATGTAACGAGTACATCAGGTGTTATGGGAAGTGTTCCCGGTTCCGGCTGACCTAGTTAATGCAGCCTAAAACAATCATTTAACTGATTTGAATAATAGAAATTAGAAATGTTTTATGTGTATGCCATAGTAAAGAGATGTGTTTTTAGTCTAGATTTAAACTGACACCCGAACAATGCTAGATAGACTGTTCCAGAGTTTAGGTGCTAAATAGGAAAAGGACCGACCGCCTGCAGTTGATTTTGATATTCTAGGTATTATCAACTGGCCAGAATTTTGAGACCGCAATAGACGTGATGGAGTATAATGCGTTAAGAGCTCGCTCAAGTACTGGGGCGCTAAACCATTTAGTGCTTTGTAAGTAATCAGCAAGATTTTAAAATGTATACGATGTTTAATAGGGAGCCAATGCAGTGTTGCCAGAACCGGGCTAATATGGTCATACTTCCTGGTTCTAGTAAGAACTCTAGCTGCTGCGTTTTGGACCAGCTGCAGTTTATTTATTAAGCGAGCAGGGCAACCACCCAGTAGAGCATTACAATAATCTAGCCTTGAGGTCATGAACTAACTGTTCAGTATTTTGCATTGAAAGCATGTGCCATAATTTAGATATATTTTTTTATCACTGCAAGCGCATCCCCACAAACTAGGCAGACTGGCTTGCCTTTCACTTCGACAAAAAAATAATCGTTTGTCCATTTTTCTTGAAAAGCGCGACATTCTGCGTCTACTTTTCTTTTCTTGACTGTCGCCATTATGCATATCAGCAATGACAAACACTACGTACCTGTTGCGTTCACCCTGACTGTGACCCGGACATATATTATATATTTATATATTTATTATCTATTATAATATATAATAATATAAAATAACAATTATATTGACAGTAACGCGGTTTACGTTTTTGTACAGTTTTTTTGTTTTTTTTGACTCATGGGCCGGATCAAACTTTCTTGCGGGCCGCATACGGCCCGGAGGCCGGATGTTCCCCACCCCTGCCTTAAAGGGTTAGTTCACCCAAAAATGAAAATTACCCTATTATTTACTCACCCTCAAGCCATTCTAGGTGTATATGACATTCTTCTTTCAGATGAATATAATCGGAGTTATATTAAAAAATGTCCTGACTAATCCAAGCATTATAATGGCAAAAAATGGCAGCCCAGAATTTGAAGTCCAAAAAAAGTGTATCCATCCATAAAAAATGTACTTCATACGGCTCCGGGGGGTTAATAAAGGCCTTCTGAAGCGAATCGATGGGTTTTTGTAAGAAAAATATCCGTATTTCACATTATAAAGTTAAATTTATTAACCCCCCGGAGCCATGTGGACTAAGTTTATGATGGATGGATGCACTTCAAATTTTGGGCTACCGTTCACTGCCATTATAAAATCTTGGATTAGTCAGGACAATTTTTAATATAACTCTGATTGTATTCGTCTGAAAGAAGAATGTCATATAGGATGACTTGAGTGTGAGTGAATTATGGGATCATTTTCATTTTTGGGTGAACTATCCCTTTAAGCCTTTGTTTCTCATAACCAATTGCACAGTGATATGTTATAATAAAATAATAATTAATTTTTGGGTGAGTTATCCATTTAAAAGCAGCACAAAAAATGTGAGCAAAGAGCTGGTGCCTGTGAGTCTGGAGGTGTTGTAGATGACATACATGTGGAATAAATGGGGCTTCTGTTGAACACAGAAAGAGGACATGAAGTCAAGACTCAGAGCTGTGGCCACATCATGGTTTTTCTATCTCTCTTACTTTCCCGTGTGTTATAAATCCGCACATAAACACACACACACATTCTTTTCCAGGACGCTTTTTCTATGATAGTGGGTCACAAAAGTGTTTCAGTTTACTAACCACAACTTTCTATTTATGCCTTTCACTCTCATACACACACAACTCTATTTCTCAGCCAAGCCGTGGTATGCACTTTATCTTGTGAAGTCACAGCAGCTCTCAAACACACACACACAAATGACCAATGGCAGGTATGTACAAGTTTATTTGTTTACAGATTTTTCCAATTAAAGGTTTTTGTCAGAATAGACAATGGGTAGAGTAGTATATTTATTTTACAGGAATGAAAAGGGAGGGATAGTACAGTGTGTTCAGTGGACTATGTGGAATCTTCAGTGGATTGTAATGCTGTTTAACAGCAATTGTTCATTTGATGAAATACAATATCTTTCAAAAGACATTTTTCATAAAACTGACATTTTTTGAAAGTTGAGTTGTGAAAATTACATGCATATAGGACTTTTATACAGTGCATGCCTTCACAGCCTTACAGATACTGACAGTGAGTCATGATAAACTATTATCTCAAACATCCCTCATAGACTCACTGCTGAATCCTTTCCAGTCCTGCCTAATAAACTGCCTGTAGTGCCTACACACACACACACACTTTATCTGACTCACTAGGTCAACCTGTTTTGTGTGTGTGTGTGTGTGTGTAGATAAGCAGAGGTGTCACTAAGCTAGTAAATAGCAGTTGGTAATATCAGCTCTGACGTGCTTCACAGATTGCAGTGGGTGGCTGAGAAGAAACCCTGGGTTAGCATGTGTGTTCTCCATTGATGACATTGAATGGCTTTTGAATGGACATATTTTGCCCAGCGAAGTGAATGTAGGAACTGAGAGCAGATCGGACAGAGATGATTTGTACAAACAGAACAATCTAGGACCATAAATAAAGTGGGCGCCATCCAGTCTGAGCTAACTAACAAACTCCACAGCTTTAAAACAATGAACGTTTGTAAGATTATGGGGTAACACTTTATTTTATGGTGACATAGTTACACATTACTACATGTACTTACTATAGTAAGAACAGTAAATTATGCATAATTACAAGTAACTAACCCTAAACCAAATCCTAACTGTAACTCTGTAGTAAGTAGATGTAGTTAATTAATATTACTCAATACTTATTTGAGTAAGTACAATGTAACTGTCACCTTAAAATAAATCTCTCCCACGACAGATATATAAGACAGACCTTCTTCTTCTTAAAGTCCTCTAAGTGACCTTTTAAACACAGGATTGAAATCCACAGGAAAAACCACAGACTGCTTGTTACATATCAAAATTCATCAGATCATTCCAAACCAATGTTAGATGGACTTATAATCAAACATTATTCAAAAGCATAATTCTATATCATGTCTACAACCTATATAATGTGACTGTTATGCTAAGATCACACATAATTCATGCAATTGTTATAACTTTTGAATGGTTGATTGAAAGCGTGTCATGTTTGATACCAGCGTGATTGCCTTCTCACCTCTTTAATTATTCTGTGAGTCAAATCTGTGTAAAATGTATCTTACTCTTATTATAGAAATCATGTCCAAATTGTACTGTGCTAGAGCGGGAAAGTTAGGTGACCATGTGATAACGTCATTTATGTGAGGGGAGGAGAAACAGCCATTTCTGAACCAAAGACGATGCCTAATTGGTCAGAATGTCTCAAAGAGGCTGGACAGGTCAGGTTAAAATCTCAGGACACAAACAAAGCAACAGACGAGTAGATGAAAGACGGACAGACAGACCGCAGGTGAAAATCGGAGAAAAATGGGTTAACAGCTTCATTCAAGCCATCTAACTACTCTCGTATCACTTACTTTTACTTATTTTCTTTTCTTTTCCGTTGAGAGTCTCGTGTTATAAGTTAAGTTTTGCCGCAAAGCTTAGTCATCGACTCTACAGCCTTTAACCTCCTCAAAACTTCAAGCTCAACCACGAGAAAGACCAACCAAATCCGCCAACACACCAACATGATTGGATCCCAAGAAATACGTTGCTCTAGACATGACGAGACCGCCAAGGAATCAAAGAACCTGGGAAATGCCCCTTCAGAAAAGGACCACGAAGGGAATCCCCAATTAAAGACACCAACATGAACACAAGTAGCCTTCAGACTCTAACTGAACTGGTGCATTTATATAAAATTCAATAACCCTGCCTAAGAAACGATAGAAGGGTTAAATTAATGATTGATGGTTCGTTCAGGTCAGGTCTTATGAAGTTCATAGGCATGCTAGAAACTCATTTCACTCTCTTAAAACTCATTCTTTCCTCACTTTCTTTCTTTCTGCAACTCGTTGTGCGTGCGTGTGTGTGTGTGTGTGTGTGTGTGTGTGTGTGTGTGTGTGTGTGTGTGTGTGTGTGTGTGTGTGCGCATGTGTTTATGTATTAGATATTAGTTTTGTGTTAGAATAATCAAGTCTCGATATTTATATCCGCTATAGATGATCGTTAAGGCCCGTTCAAGTGAACGCTGGACGATTCATTTGTTAGGACGTAAAAAAGTTCTGAAAATTCAGAATTCCATAAATTAATTAATAATTCCCTTTGAGCTAATTTGACCTGTTTCCCTTACATGAACTTGGCACAAATATCCCCTGCTTAGTGTGTAGGGAGCAGTGAACACTGCATATGGACCCTGCAAATTGGAAGCTATGTCTTGTGTCTCCTGCAGCTTGTCTGCTTGTGTCTTGTGTCTCCATCTCTTTTGTCTTATAATAAAATTATCAAATTCAGGTGTTTCAAACCAGCAGCTGAGAGAACAAAGCCACTTCTCTGTAACAGACTGCAAATCTCTCTGTAATTGTCTCAGTGGGCATCCAACTTTCCCAGGCCTCTCATGTGAGATGTGCTTCCAGCACTCTTGAATTGTTAATGTGCCCTTTTGTGTGTCTCTTCACTAAACCATTGCCCTTAAACCCGGCTGTTAATGGCATATTCCCTCCTTTCATGTCTCACTCATTTTATGAACAGCAAAAATATGAATGTGGTTTTAAAAGAAGTTAATGGCTGTGTGTAAATGAGCATGAGGGCGGCTGTTGTTGGATTCCCATGAGGCATTTTAGAGGGCGTCTGGTTGAAGGTCTGCATGTGTCACTACACAAAGCGAGTACTGGCTGTTCAGGGATTCCGTTACTGATCTGGCACGGGCTGAGCTGAACCAAACCAACTCTGGCCACTTTCCCAACAAAGAATGGATATCAGTCTCTGGATTGGTGACTGTCAGATCACGCTTCTAAACAGTGTCAAAGTGATGCTAATGAGTTAGATATGAATAAGACATATAGTGACAGAACTGTACATGGCTGCAGTAGACCTATCTGAATCAAAGAAGTCTAATTCACACTGATTTAAAGGGGCGTTGATAATTAATTCATATAGGCAATGATGTTAGCCAATAGAAGTGGGTGGTTACACTGAAGTTTTAAAGGGAAAACACACTAATGAGAAACAGGGTGGAAAAAAGGTCATAAATTACTCAAATTTGAATGTTTTTCGGCAAATACACAATACAAGGAATATTATAATTACACCTCAGGGAACATAGTAAAATTAAAACAAAGACCCCTTTAAGATGTTTTCCATTTGAAAAATAATTTTTTTTATCTACTACAAATTTTTGTTTGTACCTGAACTTATGTTCACATTCTCTGTCATTGAAATTCACTTTTGTACTTTTCTATGAACACCTTTTAATCAGTGGCAAAATTCTTGCTGACATGCTATTATATTTTTAAATCCTTTTTTTGTTGCATTTTTTAATTTGTTTTTTACTGCTTGTATTGATTTGTATTGCTTTGATTCTGTGTGTGTGTGTGTTGTTCTGGTTAGAAATATCTAAATCAGTCCCAATGACTTCTTTTTAGTGGCTTATTGCACTTAAATGGTCAAATACATACAAAACTATGTCAAAATGCTCGTCTTGTTGAGTATTCAGATAAATACAGTCAGTTTTGGAACTTAAATAGTTGAGAGAAAATGCATGTTGTGTAACTACATTGGATCTGTGCATAAGCTCTTAAAGTGACAGCAGCCTAATAAACCTGCTGCTGTGTGTCATGTGAATCAAAGAACAAAATACAAAGAGAAAATCACTCGCTGCTCTTGACTGAATAACTTTTGTAACTTTAATTGCAAGCATTAATCTGTATTTAATTTTTACAATGAAAACTATCCAGTGTTATTTTACATTTGATAACTTTCATTTCTGTAATATTTCTTACCTGAATTGTTAGACCCACCTGAAAAACTTAAAGCTGATAAGGCAGCGAGGCAACAAGTCAGCAGGAAACAGTCAACAGAGAGAAAACTAAACCTAAACAGAACATACACATTACATTGTCCTTGTGGGGACATTTTAAAACAGCTTATATTTAAATCATACTAAGTGATGTTTTTTTGACAGATGGGGCCTATACCCTGAAGCCGGTTTAGGTGGATAGCCAGGTATGTTTTCAGTTTAGTTTGCGCCAACCCTGGACCGAAATCAGCTGTGAGCAAAATGACACATCTCTGACGCAATAAAGTCACTCCCCCAGTTTCTCTTGCTCCAAATTAAAAGATATTAAAAATAGTAAAAGATTTTTAAATACAAAATTGACCAGTTTTTATTTATTATAATCATTTTGTATGATTTTATTTATAGAATTATTAATACCCCTAATCCATTACAGTTTTAATTAAAACATTATTATTAAATATTTAGTTATTATTATTATTACTGTTAAATTTTACAGAGCAACAGTAAAATTACAATACTCAATTTTAATTATCTTAATTTTGTTGCTTTCGCACAGTGCTTGCAGAGATTGCACAGCTCCTTAAATAAGTTAATTAAATAAATACATGAAATATTCATTTGAGTTTAATTAATTTGAATATGCTCGAAGAAGAGTTGTGCAGAGCGATATGAGAGAAAGGAAACTCATAGCTATGCAGGAAATCTCTTGCCTTAATTAAGTTTGTTTGTAATTGGTCAGTGGGTGTTTTCTGAGTTCAAATATTTTCATATAATTGATCATTGCTCCAAGAGTCATGTAATCATAGTTAATGATTTCTTTATGAATTAATTGTGATATTGACAGTGTTGTTAAGCTGGTCTAGTCTATTGCCTTACATCTGTCAGTGGCTTTCTCAATGTCAAATAGTACTGCAGGTCCATTCCAAACGGCACCAGAATTCCCATCCTGTCATTGGTGTTGTTACCATGGAAATCCTCCCCTGCAGTAAAACAGATATTTTCCATCCCCTTGGGAGAGGTTGCTAGGCAACATTGCCTGAACCAATGGGGACTTGTTACAATTAGTTTGAGCTTATGGAAAGGTCAGAGGATGTGTGATGTACACCAGGGTCATGGAGCTCCTAGCCTCATTTAAGCTCACACATAAAACTTTTGCTCATAAAAGAGAAAAAAACAAAAGCTAACACAAGTCTTTTGGCAAAGACACAAATCATTTGACAAATCAAAACGTTTTCAACCTGTCAGGGGTTGTGGGTAATTTCCAGACTTATGCTGCCTTGTACAAATCTGTTAAGTTCTTTGAAGTGTATCTTGAGTCAAATACAGTAGGTAATTCAAAGCAGGGTTGTCACTGAGACTGTTATATTAATTTTGAATTATTTTTATGCATTTGTTTTCATCAATAAAAACGTTGAAAATGACATTTAAAACAAAAACTAACATCTGGAGGAGGACAAATCAATTTTTTGAGAAAAAAAGGGAAAAGTGAGTGTTTAAGTACTCAAATAGAACAAACTTTGATGACAAGGAAATCCTCTCTCACACTTCCTGTCTGCACACACATTGAAACAGAGGAAGCTAAAGACAGTCTCTGAACACAATGGCTGCTGCTAATGGTTTCTGTTTCGTTCTCTCTATTTTTATTCTTTTTTCTCTCCGTGTGTGTGTGGACAGAAATATCTCTGGAGACGAGATCGCTTGTGAACAGACTCCCAGACGGCCAGTCTGTCTCTTGTTTGTTGTGTGTTGTAATATTGGCATTTATACAGATCTCCAGGAAGTACCTTGTTTTGTGCGCATGGTGGTTGCTGAAGCACACATTCTTGATCCTCTGGTCAAACAGAAAAAATGTGATTTCATTGTTGGATGCTAGCACTAAATTAATGTATATGTTAATGCATATACACTTTCAGTAATATGATCAGTGCATTTTTATGTGTAAATGTTTGCTTTAATGCGACCTCTTGTTGTTCTTGGTGTATCTTCATATCAGCTACATGAACAAGAAACAATTCTCACACATGCACAGATTCATATACATCTGTGCCCTGCAGTTAAAAATCTTGAATGAATGAATGAATGAATGAACGAACGAACGAACGAGTATAGGATCTGGTTCATGTTTTGTCCCATTGGGTTTTGATTCTGTTTTCCAAATTACGATAGAAATTCTATTATGTTTTCTTTCAGGCTGTTTTGACAATCCAGATATGAGCCTAATAGAATAGCTGTCCTCATTTCCAGCAAGCTCTTGGTAGCCAAATATTCTGACACAGTAATGTGATCCCTTAATTGCCCATTACCACACATAGTGCCTGGCGGTTTGCATCACAAACACACATTTTTAGTTCATATTCAAAGATTATGTCACACTAAAGAGGATTGCATAATCTGCATCTTTTTGCATCAGTCTAATGTTTCAGTGCAGCTCCTCTTTTTTGCATTGGCCTGGTTGTGCTTTATTTTCAGTGCCGGCCCTAAAGGAGACAATGTCTATGAGTGGAGGTCCACTATCCTGGGTCCTCCAGGTTCAGTGTATGAGGGAGGAGTGTTCTTCCTGGACATCGCTTTCACACAAGACTACCCTTTCAAACCACACCAGGTCAGATCATACTGTAAATTCTGTCATCGTTCACTCTTTTTCATGTCAGTTAGAGTTCTTATAATTTTTTTTTTTTCTTTGGAATGCAAGTTATTTGTTGAAATCTCTCAATGAAAGCATACAGTGATCACAAGAAAAGGACTAAAAGGTGCAATGAATGTATCATACACTGTAAACTCAAATTAAGCAAATTTGTTCAATCAAATGAACTTTTATATGAGTATTTAGAACTTTCTTTTTCTGTTGAGTTCACAAAACTGACACATTTTAAGTAATCTGAATTGTTTCATTGTTTTGAGTTTTATGAACTTGTTTCTTTTAATTTAGACAAACTTAAATTTATCTGAAACTAGGCTGGGATTTCTATTTCCCAGCATGCTTTGCCATGACACTCAAAAGGAGTGTTAAGTGGGAGATTTAGTAGTGTTTAATGTTTTGTTATGCTGGTTTAAAGAGCTTCTCTTATGTTGTTTTTTGTAGGGTTACCATCATGACGAGTGGACCATGAGTTTAGTTTGAGAACAGATATATGTTAAATGTTTTATATTGCTGTACTCATTCAGCAAGTGCTATGCAATGCTAATGCTATCAAAGCATTGTGTCACCAATTAGCAAGGTAGCATTTATTGAATTAACTAGGTAAAGCTAGCCAAGTTTCCACTACTAAAAATATTTAAATTGAGATTAAATGATAATTTTAAATTAAATGTATGAATTAGCTTACTCAAATATTTCAAGTTAAGAGCAATTAAAATGTATGAGTACAAAATAAAAAATCTGCAAGTTTTTAATTAACTTTACATTTCTTAAGTGATTACCTCAATTTTGTTTAGTTTTGCCAACTTATTCGGGTTTACAGTGTAGAGGTAATATGGTGCTGTATAAAAGCCATACTTTAGTTTTTTTTGTGAGGGACAGACCAGCATTTAATTTGAGGAAATTCACACAAACTCATCCCTTCCCTGAAGTGTAGTGCATGAGTCACTAAAGAAAGTCATGTTTAGAATGACCTGAGGGTGAGTAAATTATTACAGTTTTCTTAATTTTTTGAGATTGATTAACAAAAACTAATTAATCACACATTTTCTGTGATTTATTGTGATTAATCACTATCATTAAAATTCGTAATATATTTTTATAATTGTCATACATATTTTTACATTGAACCTCCAAATTAATATTGAAACAACATAAAGATCATATATTTTAAATATTTGTTTAATGGATTTTTTTTTTTTACTATGAATGACGGCTATTATCACCGATACCAATACTAATGATGTATTTCTCAATTTTTAGGGATTAAATGAGTAATTATAGCCAATCAACATTACAGTATAATTGAAGCTATCATTTTTAACATCTAATAGGCTTAACATATTTTAACTTTTTATGTAAGTTACCTTAAAGCGTACATAACACACACAGTTTCTGCCAATCTCATGTTAATCTTGAGTACCTATAGAGTAGTATTGCATCCTTCATATCTCTGAAGAGTCTTTACTTTTATCATATTTATTAAAGACCGATACGCTGTACCGATTCTTTCCGAAAACAGCCGAACTCGTGGAGGCGTGCAGTGGGCGGAGCTAAAGAGTCACGAGCACACACACACACACAATACATCATGGCATTATCCCTGGATAACTTTCGATCAACTATACGTTCGCTTTGTTCACATTATATGCACTTACGTGCCGATTGCCAGCAAAACACAGACATTTCAACCTTCTCCCAAGGTTTTTTTCTCCATTCTGGCCCTGAAGGAGTTTTGGTTCCTTGCCACCGTCGCCTTTGGCTTTTGGCTTGCTCAGTTGGGGACACCTAAATTTCAACTATATTACTGATCTGCCCGCATTGACACTATATGATAATGCGTCTAAAAACAAAATGACAGCGCTGCCGACGGCTACCATAACCGAACGAAGCTCGTTGATGGACGTGCTCTTGCTCTCGCTCGGGTTGATGTGCGCACACGCTTATCCGGGAGAAGGGCCCATACAAGGAATTCCGCCCTTTATGACGTCATACAGCGCCATACTTAGAAAAGAAACTTGTATAAACTCCGAAACTTGTTAGAATCCTGAAGGAGTGTATTTAGCACAGAAATACTCCGTCATACGTGATACATCCAACTCATTTTTGGAAATTTTGGCCATGTTTAGCATGAGAATCCAACTCTTTAACAGTGTAAATAAGTCAGAATGCATGAAATAGCGTTAGACCCCCCCTTTAAAACAAACTTCACACAAACCCATTATAATAAATGTCACATTTAGCTGTGCCTTTAATATAGTGTGTTGTTTATAGTAATATAGTGATGGTTTTGTCTCAGCTCTCTCTGTTTGAATGAGAGCTGAGTTCATTTTATTCCCCACCAAGTTTATTTTGTGCATTAATTTTCACTGTAATTTAAAAAAAAAATGACTGTGTAAAACATTTGGTATCAATATTTTTATGCAAGGATCAATCTTCTTGATACAATGTCAGTATCACAGATATTTACTTAGTCAACACATGAGAAATGCCTCTTTATATATGTAGACTGGAGAAAAAACAGTTTCCTGAGGTCAAGATCTGGTCTGTCTCTCCTCTCTCTCTCTCTCTCTCTCTCTCTCTCTCTCTCTCTCTCTCTCTTTCTTTCTCTCTCCCTTGTTTTTTGATGATGAGAGGGAATCTCTGGTGTCCTGAGGTTTCATCTGCTCTCACTGCTGTATTTCATCAGCTGATGTGACAGCAGTCCTGCGGCTTTTACGGTCCTATAACGTGCTGTATTCTCCCTGCTGAATGACAAAAATAGATGTCATCTTATAGGCTAGAATTTTTTTTTTTTTTTTACATGAAAGACAGTTAAACTACTCAAGAAACTGTTTCTCAAGAAACCATGTTTTAGTGTCTGTCACGTAAAAAAAGTTAATGTAGTCATTAAAGCCTTGTCGAGACTGATAATGTCGAGACTTATAATGGTCCAATATATATATTTTTATATATATATATATATATATATATATATATATATTTGAATACACATACATACATGTATATATTTATGAAATATTTGCATGTATATACTGTATATATATATTTATATCAATTATATTATTTATATATATATATATATAAATATTTTATATATAAATATAAAAAAAAATTCTTAAATATATACATGCATGTGTAGCGACTGGACTGATCAAACACACAATCTTTACAATTTAATCTCCTTAAGGACCCAGACAGGCTCCGTGATGGCTGGTTGCCCCACTGTGAATTAGCACCATGATGCTAATTCATGCATTTCAAAGACACTTGGGCTGAGTGTTCTCAAATGAGAGAACAGTACAACCAACAGACACTCAATCCCCTATAGAAATGGAATTCTATCCACTAATTCATTAAGAATCTGTTAAATGAATGAACATGCATTTCCCCAGGACATTTTGTGTATAATTACTGTTTGTATATTGTCTTTTTTATATTGTATAGTGTTATGCATGCTTGATGATAGAATTACTAGTTAATGTTAGCCCATCTAGCTGGTGTCTCCTATCAAAATATTCCTCATTTAATGACTCACACTTTGGTGGACATCACTTTCTTATAGAATGCAGTGTGTTCGTTTTATTTATCAGAATACAAATGAACACACATTTTCAACGCAAATGAGTCAGCCCTTTGTTCAAAACAAAGGAACTCTCCCGCTGAGAAGTGCACCTTCCTCATTGGTCAAGCCAAAACTCAAAGGTGTGGCCTCTGGAACTTAAAAGGCCAACACAAAGTTCCCTCCAGGAGTTAGTCATGGTACTCGCTGGTATTCCATTCCCGAACGCTGTTCGGATGAGACCTCATCCGGCGTCGCCGGCCAGCCACACACACATCAAGCCATGTGGACCTTCTTCGACCTGCAACACCATCGGACCGAACTATCAAGACTTTCTCCTGCGACTGTATATCTGGACGCCTTTCAAGGCAAATGCAAGTAACGTACGATATACAAACTCGCTGTGTAGTTAGTTAAAGCTGTAAACCCCTTTGTTCAAACAAAGGCGCTTGTTGTCTTAACTGATGGTTCTTCCAGGTTTTAGACTCTTTTCCCATAATTTCATTCCCCTGTTCTGATCCGTTTTTTCCGTCACTTCCACTTTCCATTCTACCCCATGTTTGTATGATTTTGTGTTGTGCGTTTATGTTAGTTATGTGTTCGTGTTTTAGTTAAATAAACTCTTGTGCACATTCGTACGAGTCGATTCTGGTCTGCTTATAAATAAATTGTCACTTTAACGAATCGATCATAGCTACAAGCTAAGAAAGAGTTATTTTCCTGTGGCCACAAAAAATATCCTTTCTGAAGAGTTGATAGACAATCGGTAATGAATGTTCGCTGGACGAACAGATTATTTGATTGTAATATTAATTCAGTTACATTAAGTTAATTTGGTTAACTGAAACAAATATTTTCAATCTTTCTCTAGGTTACATCATTAAATATGGTGAACAGTAAGTCTCTTTTTGTGTATTATAAATAAGTCTTTGAATCATTCACTCAACAGTTCAAAAATTTGAACTCAGATTTGATCATGGTCAAAATGCCACTATTCAGAATGACAATATGGATGATTAAGGCCTGATATACGAAATCGAAAAAAAACAAATGGACATGACATAAACTGCGAACTAAACTGGCCAAAACAGAGTTAATTTGGAGTTTGTTTCAGTGTTTTGAAACAGTTCTGCACTTTTCTCATCATTTTTGTTGTGCGTTTAAGAAAATAACGTGAGGTAGCATGCAACCTCATATTTGCATATTCATCTCAAAACTGCTCCAAGCAGCGTGTGCACCGCCAGAATGTTAGCAAACAGTATACTGTTGATCAGGTATACTGACCAAATGTTCAAGGCTGTCCTTAAATATCTCCAGCATTTGTATATTATTAGGGAAGCTCAGAACTCAGAACATCACTTCACAGGATTTTTTGCAATGACATTTAATCAACTGTTTTGGTTTATTTATTTATTTATGTATTGTCAATGTATAAAGTCAGTTCTCCTCAAGTGCCTCACACAAGTGTCACTTTATGAGCATGTTCCACTAATTTTGACAACCTCAAAGTGTCGTTTTTTTTCTTCATTTTCAGCTCTAGATCTATTATCACTTTTTTGTTTAATATTTTGCTTAAAATACTGTGCATGTGCTGTTTTTCTTTATATAATATAATATTAATTCATATTTGTTGTGGTGTTTTTTAAAATATACATTTCATATTTATTTTCTGACGGGTTGTCTAATCCAGGATCTATTTAATCAGAAAATCATTTAAATACTTTAAATTAATAGTTCAAATGGCCTCAACCCAAAGATGTAGCCTACAAAAGTGAACAAAAGAAGGATACTGTCATATTCTGTGTTTGTGTTCCTTTGTGGACTTTTAGTTTGTAATCTAGTTCAGTTCCAGCTTCCTTTGATTGTCATTGGTCCTTGATTGTTTTCACCTGTGTCTCGTTACCCTTGTTAGTGTCTGTGTATTTATTTGTCAGGTTTTCTTCTTCTGTGGTGTGTTTTGTTGGTTTGCACACTTCTGTGCTTTGTTTGTTTGTGCTAGTATAGTAATTGAAACTTTTATTGTGTTTGGATCTTCTTGCTCTCATTTCTGAGTACTCCAGAATGCAGGCACAAAAAAAAAAGAATACTAAAACACTTCTTTATTAAGTTAGTTTGTTATGGTGAGCTTCTTTCCTGAAAACCATGTCTCACCATCACATTGACTACAATCTATATTTCACTTATCCCAAAATGAATTGTTTTCATAACTTTGTCTTGAACAGGTTTTTGGACTCTCTCACCACTAATTAATGGACATGGTGTCTTTTTATGTTCACATCAACTGTTGTCCTGTTCTGATCTCTCAGGTGACGTTTTGCACGAGAATCTACCTCTACAACATCAACAGTCAGGGTGTGATCTGTCTGGACATCCTGAAGGACAACCGGAGCCCAGCGCTCACCATCTCCAAAGTGCTGCTGTCCATCTGCTCTCTACTCACAGACTGTAACCCTGGTAAGATACACAACCATGTGACACACTTCTAACTTGGAAAGAGCTAATTTGCTGGTCATGGGCTGAAGCTCCAGTGTTTGTCAGTATGTTGGAGCTCCACCTGTTTGACCTAGACTACAGCAGAGGCAGTTACAGGTGTGGGCATATATGCAGTTGCTTAATGCTCATGTATAAAACTGCGTACACATTTATTTATTTTATTTATTTATTTATTTTGACTCATATCTGAGCTGCAGTGGGGTTCTGAATAAATGTTGCATTTCTGTAGTTTTAGTGAATAAAGACCTGGCTTTTAAACCGTGATAGATCTGTTCTAAAATGTCAATGCCTACCTAAATTGCATTTAAGGCAGCATAAGTGGTCCTCTTGTTGCAAAAGCTGTAATGCAAAATTGTTGTCTTGACTTAAGTTTTCAGCATTTGATAATATTCAGTATACATATTGCTTCAAAGATTTTATTCAGTCAGTTTTCATAATTACCATATCGGTGAATTTTAGGAATTCAGTTTGCATTAAGTGAACAAATGATTGAATCAGTTTTAAACTGATTCAATGAAACTGAGTTTGAAAGTAATCTCTGAAACTCTAGAGGGAATTTTTGCTAAAGATTAAATCTGAGACATTAACACCCAGTTTCACAGACAGGGCTTAGTTTAAGTCAGGTTTAGGCCTTAGTTCAATTAGGACACAAGTAGCTTTTATAATCGTGCCTTAGAAGGGGGAAAAAAAATACTGGTGTGCATCTTGAGACTAATGCTGCCTTCATGTGCTCTCGGAATTATTGTAAATATGAGTTTCCTAGGTAAAAATTGCACATGAACTCCCATTTCAAAATTTGAATGCAATAAGCTCGTAATCACGACTTCAGAAGTGGGAATTATCAAATTTCCGATAGCACATGAAGGCGGCATAAGCAATGGCACTGACATATTTTGATGTCAGTACAAGTTGCTTTCAGTTCAGACAACTCAAACATGCATTTTAGTCTGGGACTAGGTTTAAGCCTTCTCTGTGAAACCGGCCATTAGACTTCTTTCTAAAGCTCTCAAACTCATGACTCTCTGGTGATTCCAGAATGCATTGCATCTCCATTTAATTGTCTTGTGTCTGTCAGACATGTATTTCTTTTTGGAGTAGAAATTTTATGCATGCAGTTTTTTTTTTTTTTTTTTTTTTTTTTTTTCTCTCTCATTCGTATAAAAACCACTTGATGATCTTAAGTGAATTTGTGTCAGTATAGCATATCACCTAAAATGTCTGTTATAGCCTAACTGTAAACTCTAACTAGCAGAACTTAAGTAAGGTAATCCGTTCAAATAATTTTTTTTTTTTTTTTTTTTTTTGTACTACAAAAGTGTCTGCTTTCTCTGTTTTAAGTTAAGTGCAGTTACATACAATTTGATTGTATTGCACATGATCTTGAGGGTAGGGTTAGTTCCCATCATGCACTGTGGCTGAAATGGAAAATTAATTTTCATTTACTGCTTTATTGCAGTGGTTGTGTTGCCTCTACTTTTCCTTGGAGTTGTTAATTTTGAGAGCATTTGTGATGTTGTGACCTGTCTACTGTCACAGTCATTGTGCTTTTGTGAGCTTAACCATTTATGTCCATTTAAATTTAAAGAAGTTTAAACTACAATTCTGAAGTGTTTCCAAAAGCATCATTAGACCGCTATGGTCGCAAGTTCCATCTTTACTTTTTCTTTGTTAAATGTCAGTTTCATTAACTTAAAACAAATATAATCTTCTAAATGCTCATCAAGGCTAGTAATTCTCATACTCAATATAGTTAATGTGAGCATTAGGGTTTACAGTGCTGTTGATATTGGTTCAAGCCACACAACTAAAAACCAGACACATTCAGTAGATGGGGGGTTTTTTTTTTTTTTTTTTTCCTCTCTCCCCCCTTCCTTTTCTTCCCCTCCCCAGACCATGTACAATGTGCTGATAGTGAAGCAGGTGATGATTATGCATTGCCACAATGAGATGTTATATCACAGACATCTCTGAACATAAGCTCAGTGCTCATTCACTCCATTAAAATGAGCATGGTCATTGAGCTGCAGGAGAAACAAGCAATCATGCATTATTTTGCATATTCTGGTCTAATACTCACTGCTGGTAAATGTAGATTAGACATCTTATCTTTTATGTGTTTCAGATGCTTTCCACAACTAAGTTTTGTCTATTTGTCTGCCCGCTATCTGTTAGACACAAAATGTAATCAATATATTTTGGGGAAATGTGGGATCCTGCTTCAAGATGAAATTAGGTAATGTATCAGAAGTACTGACTTATTTGATGTTTCTGTTTGTCATGATGAGGTGAATTAAAGGGTTAGTTAACCCAAAACTGAAAATTGTCACTTATTGTTCCACACCCGTAAGACCTTCGTTCATCTTTGTAACACAAATGAAGATATTTGATGCAATCTGAGAGCTTTCTGTCCCTCCATTTGGGAGTGATGCAATTCACACATTCAAGGTCCAGAATGATAGGAAAGGCCTCATTAAAGTAATACATGTGTGACTCCAGTGGTTTAACCTCAATTTTATGAAGCAAGTGCTTTGCAAAAAAACCCTAATTTACCTCTTTACAAAATATTATCCAAAGTGCATTCACATTATTATTATTATTATTTATTATTAATAATAATAGACATGTGTGTTGACTCAAGACCGGAAGTTGTTCCGTGAATGCACTTTGGATAATATTTTGCAAATTAGGGTTTTTTTTTTTTTTTTTTTTTTTGTTTGTGTTTTTTGCAAAGCACTTGCTTCATAAAATTGAGGTTAAACCACTGGAGTCACTTTATCTTTTCTATGGTTCTGGACCTTGAATGTGTAAATTGCGTTGCTCCCATGAATGTGGTGAGATGGTGTATATAAATTGAGTGCTACAAAGTCTAACCTTTTACATGGAAATCTTCTCTGGTTTATTTCTTCTGTCGAGGTCAGACAAAAGTAAAAATCTGAAGACACTGAAGTGTCGACTTGAAGAGCTGGTTTGAACACCTCTGCATTCCTATGCTTTCTTAACTGGAATCTTTTCCCTCTGCTGTCATTTGTATATTTGTTCTGTTATGGGAGAATAGCACACAGCACTAGTTTACTATATACCATTGCTTAGCAAAAAAAAAAACTATCAGAGCTTTTACCCCTTTCATGGTTTCACCCGCACCCATCCCCCTGTTTCCCTGCTGTTGCGCTCAGGCTTTGGGTGTGAATCAGGATATCCACCCCTCCCCCATGTTGTGTGCCCATCCCCTCCAGTCTCTGTGACGTCTATATGAGATTTAGCTCATTATTGTGGGGCAAGAGCCAATGACAGTTCTTTAACCTCTTATGGGCTTTCATCCCAGTCACAAGCTCTTCCATGTCTCTGGAGTAACAACCTTTAACCTCTCTGAAGTCCTGACACACTTTTCTTTACCACATTAAACAAATGATCAGACATGCTGGAATCCTAAGGGTGTAGTTTCCTCCTTATAAAGGATGCCCACAGACCACCTGATCTACCAAAAATGGCAAGAGCTTTCTCAATCTGATTGTCTGGTTTTGTGCCATTTTTAGGATCCAGGGGGCCTCTTTTATAAAACGCATGCACAATCGGATTTGAACCTAAATTCTATGGATTTTATCCCATAAGTGGGATTTTTTTTATTTATTTATTTTTTTTGGCACTCGTATCGTGTACCATTAATTCAACATTATGAAAGTGTAAAGATATAGACAATTGCAATTTTATGCACAAATGAGCAACTTTTTACTGCTTTAATGACATCACTTAATTGAGTGCATTTATATTAAATTTTTTTTTTTTTTTTTTTTAAAAGTGAGTCCCCAGAGTCCAGATCATCAACGTTAATGTGTCTTACTACTTTACTGTGGGAGTGTTTCTAAAGTCAGAAAATGTTAATAGATCAGACAATAGTGTGAAGGGGGCCAAACTGCTACTAATTCCTCGCTATTCCTTTTCCTTACAGCAGATCCTGAGCATCGCCACACAGTACCTGACCAACAGACCAGAGCACGACAGGATAGCCAAACAGTGGACCAAATGCTACGCCACATAGACGCTGACCCCCACCCTTTAAAGTGCACTTATCCTGCTGCACTGACCCCCATCGCACCAACCCCCCATTAGCAACTCTTCCTTTAGAACAGTTATGATATACATTTGCAGAGAGTAGATTGTTCTGTTACAAAACACTGAATGGTCTTCATTCGGCTTTATATTTTTGTAATGAATTGATTATAGTTTTATCTGTGATTTTGTATTTTGGAAGCATGATTAAATTACACTTAACCACCAGTGTTTTTAAAATGAAAATTATCCTGTGATTTATTCACCCTCAAGCCATCCTAGGTGTATATGTCTTTCTGATGAAAACAATCGGAGGTATATTAATAAATATCCTGACGCTTCCAGGATAAGTGGGGGGGGGGTTTTGAGCTTCAAACTCCGATGGACCCCGTCCACTACAAATTTGAGAAAATAAGTTAAATTTTACACACAAGCAATTTTTAGGACTACTAAGATTTTTTGCATAGGTACATAATTTGAAATCACAATTATCATTACACTAATGCATTCAGAACATTCATTGGATTTTTTTTTTTTTTTTTTTTTTTTTTTTTTTTTAAAATGCAGTCAAATACATTCATTTCTAATAAGCGACCAAATTACTAAGTGTTTGTACTGTTTGACTGCTGTTATTGGTCAGCCGGTTTCATGTTTGCTGTTAGTTACCACGGCCAACACTTTCCTTCAGTAAATGAATGGCTGACCACACATTTAACCAGACTAATAGTCTTAGTGGTGTTCTGTGGCTTGTTAATATTTTCCATTCACCTTTCAATATGACAGGCATCAAAACCGCAATGCTATTGTTATGAGCAGCTTTATGAATGTTCATGACACAACCATCATACCACAAATGCAGTTGTTGCAAAGCAACAATTGTGTATGTAATGTGTGTGTATGTGTGTATATAGGTTACAGCGTTATTGTGCACAATATTCAGTTTTAATAGGGACCCTAAATATCATATACAGACAATTTGCATCTCTCCATCACATTTCAGTAGGTTATAATAGAATATATTCTACTTAATTTTGCTTTTGTTGAAATAAATTATCTAATTTCACACTTTATTTTATGTAGGTTTTTTTTTGTTTACACTGGCCTTGTCAAGATGAATATTTCAAATGTGTTACTGGAGTTGTTTTTTTGTTTTTTTTTTACTGTTTTCTTTTATTTGACACAAGGTACAAAAATATTGACCATTAATAATGTGGTGTGGTATGAATTTTGATAGTTATCTATTCAAATTGTAATATGAATTCCAACCTTACTGTGACAGGGTTGAAGGCCCCTGGTATTTAAAGAGAAAAAATATAATTACTGATAGTAACATTTTTGAATTACATGATAAAAGAAAATTTAAATCTTGACACCAGGCCCATCTTTTTCCAATCTGTAATTTCTGCCAAACTGCCTCTGAAAGTAAATAATGGGAAAAAAAAGAAAGCAGAAAAAAAACAACTCTCAGAACTGAGATGAAGTTTAATATTGAAAACACATTCAGATGTATCCTCTTTGCACAGCCATTCCCAAATCTATACAGTATATTCATTTCCCTGTCATTTTCAGGCACTCAGAGACTATGGGCGTCCTTATTTGAAAAAGTTTGAACATGGTACAGTGTACACTTTACTACATCATTAAAAATAAAACATTATGAATACACAATCAATTAAACATGACAGTACTGCACTGTTTGCAGTATGACCTAATATTCCATTGTGAACGTGATTTTAGAACATCTATCAGCGATGTATGAAGTAATTCCCTCTTTCTAGAGTCAAAACAACTATTTTAAATGACAAAGAATCTCTTGTTGACTTTAAGTGTGTATGTGGCATCGGTTGTTGAGTGTAACTCATAAAGATAGTCTGACTGCTGCTTGCTAGTAGACAATCTGCCCACATCAATAAAAGTCATCAAGAAAGATTTTTCGCTGCACGCTGCTGTTTCCCTGTATGCCACATGACCTCATGCTCCACTCAGCCTGCACTGCATCCAGCATGCAACATCGCATTGAGAGTCTGTAAAGAACAGACAGGAAGTAGATCGGCTCACCTTCCCCTTTCCAAATGTGAGGAGGGTGTGTGTTTAAGCAAAGATCTAAGATGGAATAATAGGGGGTTTCCTATAAAACGGGCACATGATGTGGGTGATCATGCTACAGCGATCATTGCCTGGAAGAAGGAAGGAACTTGACCGCATTTTACTCTACCAGTATTACATTGCAATGACCCTCAGATCTTCTTATAACACCAGAGAGTGGTTTTTCACACGTAAGTTACAAGGTCCTAAAATAAGCAATTCCTCAAAAGACCAAAAATGAGACTGTTCTGATGGTCGTCAACAACGGCAAAAGCAAATAATAAAAACATAACTAACCATATAATCATACATAATTAGGCTTAATAAATAGGCCCATCATCTTTTAAAAGGGAAGTAAATCACTTCCTATATCTTTGTTGATGTCAACACGCCATGTGTCCAGGCAAACTGGAAAATATATATTTTTTAAACTTTACAGCTTCACTGGCAGTGGCAGCCACGATAAATCAGGTTTATTCAGCCACAGTGTGTTTTGTATGCTGAATTGTTGGCTGCTGAGAGCATGAAACCATCCATATTCAAGGAGACAGTTAGAAAGTTGTCCATTTTTCTGTTCATCCTCTGTCATTTTAATACATTTACAAATCGTTGGAACTATGCCATTATTGGTAATATTATAAATAGTGTATACGTGTTTTTTAGGATATTTTTGTTTACTGTTGAATGATAATACAGTGTGATACTGTACATGTTGAACAGTCCCTTTGATGTAATATAAAATATTTATCCTAAAGCAGAACAGTTGAGAAACCTCCGAACTTGACCTGTTGGGGAAATTATCGAAAATGCAATCCACTACAGATATCCTAAAGTAAACTGGAAAGCAGATTACTTTATTTACCTTTATGGAAAAAGTAATTAATCAAATTAATTCATTTAATTTTAAGTTACTTTCCAATAATCTACACAAATACAAAAGTCTCACATCTCTAAGATCCCATGCTTTGTGCAACTTATACTGTATGTGTTCATGTGATTGTGTTTCTGTAAATGACAGAAACACTAATATAGTCATAATAAATCAACTTAAAAATAAAACACTTTTTTTTTAAAAACTAGAAAGGCAAACAGCAAGGCAAAAAGTCTGCATGTATATGCTATATGCGAGTCTTCTTTTGTCTTAAGGTGGTCAATCAAATAGTTTAAAATGTATGTATATAAAATACTACAATTTCTATACGCATTTCACCTACTTGAAATTATTAATATGTTCTGCCATGTATAAACAACTTCAACATGAACAGCAGTTTATTCTCTCCAGACTAGACAGATGTTAGAGGACATTACAATGTCTTTTATATGGCATCTGTAACTTTAATTATTTTTGTTCAGTTCAGTCTATTCTCAGCCAAGACTGGCAGTTGATTAGTTTTGTAATAAGATTATGGGCATAACATATATCATAGCCTACATTGTTATGAGTCTGTGTGCAGACATCCATAGAGATCTTTGCTTTGTGCCAGTAAGATGTTCAGTTGGTCTTTTTTTATTCTTTTCATGTATTTCATCATACATTAATTTCATCGTTATATCTTTAAATATTATTAATTAGTCTTAATTATTGCATTTTAATTATTGTAATAGGCTTTACGCGTTATTTGCTCCGTTGTTTACTTTATAAAACTTAATTTACACAATAGCCTACTTTTACTGTACATCCAGGTACAATAAATAATCTAATAATAATAATACTAATCTAATAATTTATATAGCACCATTAAAAAATGCAATGTACTTTCCAGGGAACACACAACATAAACACGTAAAAAAAAAAATAATTGAAACAAAAAAAATAGGCTACTAACAAAAAATAGGTTGGGGGTGGGATGTGCATAAAGTCATATGAAAAGATTGTGTTAATTATATGAATACATCATGCAGTCCTTTAACTGTCCGTTGACAGTCCAACTCTTCAAAGGGAGCGTTTTGTGCTGATATTAAGTGTTTGAGAGGTCGTTGTTAACGCCCGTCTTTCTATCTCTCTCTCTCTCTCTCTCTCTTCTCTCTCTCTCTCTCTCTCTCTCTCTTCTCTCTCTCTCTCTCTCCCTCTCTCTCTCTCTCTCCTCTCTCCTCTCTCTCTCTCTCTCTCTCTCTCTCTCCCTCTCTCATCTCTCTCTCTCTCTCTCTCTCTTCTCTCTCTCTCTCTCTCTCTCTCTCTCTCTCTCTCTCTCTTCTCCTCTCTCTCTCTCTCCTCTCTCTCTCTCAGAGTGTGTGTGTGTGTCTGCAGCAGCAGCACTTCCGCTCTGAGAGACACGCGCGCCTCCACGGACACACACCGACACAAAGAGAGGTACATAACCCTTTAAACATTACAATATACTTCATATTTCTATTATGTTTAAATCGGTGGTGCGTTAGAATGCCTTTATTCGCGTCTGTATCGTAAGGGTCAGAAACAATTATCCATCGATGTTAAATAAAGATTGAGCTCAGACAACTACGATCCTATAGTTATGACGACGCAATTTACTGTGTTTTTACCATTACCATATCTATTCAACGGATTTGTGGGACGGGATAAAGTTGGAGTTTGGTGAACTCGACATCGATGCGTGTTTGTGCTTGACTTCCTTCGGTTTAATCTCGTGTCATTGATCGCGTGTGTATGGATTCGGTTCGACCAGATTCAGCGTTACATTTTGAGTGGATCATCAAACACAAACACAAGCGACGGATTAACGTCTGGTCTGGCCGTTTAGAGGTGGTTTTACTGTTATTTTAGGATGAAACGAGGAGTAATCACACGCAGGATCGCGCCGTGTTGTTGATCTGGAGTAAAGGTCAAACCCGCGTCGAAACACTTGATACATGGTTACATTCATACATTGTTACACCTCATTGCATCGTTACGGCGAAACGTTGTTACATCTTTGCGTAGATGCGCGGTTACATTCACACGGTGTTTTACATCATTTTTTTTTTCTCATTAAAGTCTCTCTCTCTCTCTCTCTCTCTCTCTCTCTCTCTCTCTCTCTTTTAGATCGGGATGTCGGATGAGGACTCGCGAGCCAGCTCTAGTTCATCCTCCTCTTCATCCTCCTCCACCCATCAGCAGCAGGAGAAAGACACACCTGGGAAAAAGAAAGACAACAAAGCCAACATGAGCAAGACCTCCAAACTCCTCTCCACCAGCGCCAAGAGGTGAGGAGACACCATGAGCGTAGGACAGATCTGGGCCATGTCCCAAACCCAAGACCACTCCTAGTCAATGAGTTTTTGGATTCAGACAGCACGAGCACCATGTCAAATGATTTAGATTGAATTTAAGTGAGCCTTAAAGTTAATATTTAATAACTACTGAGATTTTTAAAAATAGAAATGAAAACAGAAGTTGAAAAATTAAGTGTTGGTGTAATGGTCCTGTATATAGTATAAAATAATCAATTTGAACTATTTACTAATTATATTTTCATTTCAAAATTTACATCTTAATCGTATTAAAGGGATAGTTCACCCAAAAATGAAAATTACCCTATGATTTACTCACCCTCAAGCCATCCTAGGTGTATATGACTTTCTTCTTTCAGACGAATTCAATCGGAGTTATATTAAAAAAATATCCTGGTTAATCCAAGCTTTATGATGGCAGTAAATGGCAGCCCAAAATTTGAAGCCCAAAAAAGTGTATCCATCCATTATAAAAGTAATTTACACGGCCCCGGGAGGTTAATAAAGGCCTTCTGAAGCGAATCGATGGGTTTTTGTAAGAAAAATATCCATGTTTAACACGTTATAAAGTAAAATATATAGCTTCTGGCGGACTGCCTTCCATATTCAACTTACGAAAAAAGCGTAACTGGCGCGACGATGACGTCAGACGTAGCGTAAGTGTTTTGAAATGCGAGAGGCGTTACACTTTCTTCGTCAGTTGAATACACCTAGGATGGCTTGAGGGTGAGTAAATTATGGGCTAATTTTCATTTTTGGGTGAACTATCCCTTTAACACCTTAATCGTATTAACAGCCTAATATGTTGAAAATGGCTCCGGTAATGTTTCTTGTCTTGTCACGTTCAGGTATGAACTACATAAATCACTTAAAACAGGGGTGTCCAATCCTGCTCCTGGAAGTCCACTGTCCTGCAGAGTTCAGCTTCAACCCCAATTAAACACACCTGAACCAGCTAATCAAGGGCTTCATCCGAAATTGCATACTTCCTACATATAGTACCCTATATACATACCTACATACCCTATATATGGTAGGCGAAAAACAGTATGTGTCAAAAGTATGTCCGAATTCACAGTAGCTACTAAAGTACCTACTTCTCCCGGCGAGATTCTGATGTGTTCATACGATGGACACTTTACTATCTCATGAGGCCACGGGAGAGGATTTTTGTAAATGGCAGTGAAGCGACGTAACTGATGCTGGTAGGTCACATGATAATGACAGCATGGCGAATGTAGCACGTCCGGATTACATTCATACTATATAGTATATATTCAAAATAAGTGCCTACTCAAGAGAGTTTGGACACAGGTTAGGTCTTGCTAGGCATACTAGAAACTTCCACGCAGGTGTGTTGAGGCAAGAGCTTAACTCTACAATGGCCCTCCAGGGCCGAGTTTGGACACCACTGACTTAAAACAGCCAATATTTTCAATTTAAAATGGTAAAATTAGACAAAAAAGTTGAGTACTTTGCATCACTGGATATTGTTGTCTGTGCCGTATAACGTTTCTATCGTGAAACAGTTGTCAAATATTAAACGTTTAGCTTTTTACCATCAAAACTGAAGCGTTGTGCTGGAACTCATGTTTGGCTTCTGTGAACAGTAAAGCTGCTACCTTTGATTCGATTGGCTATCTCAATAATTTTGACACTGACTAGTGTCGTTAGACCATCAATGTTAAAATTACATGTTTCATGTTTTAAGTATCCTAAAAAAATGACTTGTAAAACTTTTTTGTTATCGAGTGGTACATAAATAAGTGCAGCAGAGCGGCATGAAGAATATTAAATATTGACGGGGGACAATTTGGCCATATCTTATTATTGTCAATGGTGGTTACAGCCCTGTCATCATGCCATTTTTATCCTTTCATCAGGATTGTGGGATATCATAGGCAGCCAATGATACAATTATGCTGCCTTCTAAAGCCGACCAGACGGAGGCATATTAGTAGACAGGATTTAGAGGCTTCACGTCTTCTTAGGCAGTGTTGTTTAAATTGGTGCTTCATGTCGTCTTTCAGGATTCAGAAAGAGCTAGCTGACATCATGTTGGACCCCCCACCAAACTGCAGGTAAGGAAATGCTTTGGCTGTCTTTGATGTTATCCGGTTGCATTAGTGGGTATCAATGTTTGAATCACAGATCACAGCACACAGTCACTTTCAAACCAAACATCTTTTTGTTGAAGGCAGCGAATTTGCGTGACCAACTTGAACACAAGCAAAATCTGCTCAGGGTACTTTTTCACCTTCACGCGAGACTCCAAATCGCACAGGTTCCTATTGAAGTTTCGGAAAGCAATGGTGACCACTCTTTAACTCTTGGTAGTAGTTTTTGCAGTGTATCCTCTAGCTCTTTAATTTTATGTGGTTGGCATCAGTTGCGTGTCTAAATACATTCGTGCAACTGATTCATAGAAGTCAAAGTGTGGTTGATGCTGCAGCAGTGTCATGTTCTAGATAACCTTCCCCAGCAGTTGTCGTCTCAGCAGTGAGGCATAAGCATCATACATAACTCTTTTTTTTTTTTTTTTTGTTTTGTCTAAATTTAGAATGTCAAGAAAGTGTTACATATTTGACCTAGAGAGCAGTGGTGTATGTGAATGGAGCTCCAGTCTAACTCCTGAGCAATCCAGGGGTCCATTCGTCGTGCCTCGCTTAATACTTCTGAGATGATTTGAGAGAGAGCAGATCTTTTAATCATAATAACTGATCTCTGGCTAATTTGGTTCTTCAAACGAATTTATGGATTTGATTAAAATATCTGGATTAAGTTGTCTGAGACAACTGCATGTTCTTATGTTCATTGGAAAGAGCAGATATATTGATACTTGAAACCATGATCAGCAATGCAGCGATTGGCTGGCGGCAAGGCATCAACGCAATGACATCATATTTAAATTTCTGGACCTTTATAAGGAAACAGCCAAGCGATACAAGTTTTAATATATAAATTAAATGTACTGTTTGCTACATGATTCCCAATTATTTCCATTATTTCATGATTTCTAGTATCTGTACAGGCTTTATATTTTTATTTTAATGTTGTAATTTAGCAATTCTTTTAATTTTAATTTGTTACATGACAGTATTAAAGTTTCTTATGAGTCAAAAATGTTTTTCTAATGGCATAGCAGACAGTATTTGTTTTTTTTGTGCTGCATCAAGCCACTTCCATAATATCTGTCACCGTTCAAATTAATGCACAGCATAGTCTAACGGTACATCATGTGTAAGACTCCAATAAAATTGGGTAATTATTCCCTCACGAATAAATCTCTCAATGAGTAAAACTGTCTGTGTATATTAGTGTATTAGTGTATTATTATTGCCCCTGGTTCAGTAAGATACTCTTGTAATAAAGTAGCAGTGGCTTGGACAGACTTTAAGTATCACCTCCGCTGAAAAAGATGCAATCTAATCCTGTTTACATGAAATAAGCCTGTTTTCGAACAGGTTTGAGTTTCCGGACTTGTTGCTATGACAGTAAAATCCAGATAATTGAGTAATCCACGTACGAAGAATGGGCCCCAGAACAGCACGATCTGATGTGTTTGTGTGTCTTTGTAGGATCAAATTGGTAATAAATGTAAAAATTCTTTATTTTATCATATTTGTGACTTTTCCAGAAAACACAGTATAACAGAGAGTGGGGTATGATTATATTATCTTAATCTTTGATTGGCTCTGACAAATTGCTTATGTTCCACTTTTGTAAGTCGCTTAGGAGCAGAATGTAAATCTGTAAATGTGAATCTCTGTTGTATGGTGATATTGATATGATGTTGGCAATATTGTTAAGAGGAAATGCAGGTGCTATTATAACTTTTATGCTTTGGGTAGTGCAGGACAGGTATTTGTAGCCTTTCATTAGTACTGGGTCTGTTTGTGTATTTTGATACTTTTTTTGTTTTGTTGATACTTTTATGGATATAAATTATCATTAGCTGCAGTATAGCGTCATTCCTAATTTGCATGCATAGTAAAGAGCTGCTTCATTTCGGTCAAACGACTGAAGATCTTGACGAATTTTGTTTGCTACAGTGGACTGTAGATTAATTTCCACCTCACCCTCATTTAACGCTCTTTTTGTTCTCAACCCTATAAAGGAGTGTTTCTCAACTCCAGTTCTTGGGACCCACCACCCAGAATGTTTTAGATGTCTCTTTATTCAACACACTAAGAAGCTGATGAGTTGAATCAGGTGTTTTAATTAGTAAGACATCTAAAACATTCTAGTACTATTCTAGTTACTATTTCAGTATGCGAAACCGCTGCAAACCATTCAGCACGTGAGTGAACTGTCCAAATGAATCTACCTGATTCTTGAAACTACCTGAAACAATTTCCGATCTTTTGGCAAACCCATTTTGACTGATTGGATCAGAAGAGTGTTCTATTCACGAATCTGGCATTGGTTGTTCTGATTCTAAGCAGCTGATAGAAAACACTCAACATCATTGTGGAAATATTATTAAGGACTTTGATTCTCAAGTCAGTATATGGTAATGTCCATCATCAGACAAGGGTTTATCAGTAAGGCCCAAGACACACTAAGCCGACATTTGCCCGTAGGTGAGTGTTTGTCGGGCTAGTTTTTACGGTGTGTTCCACACGTTGGTGGGAGTTCGACCGATTCAGCAAGTTGAATTGTGTCGGGGCTGTCGGTGAGAGAGAATGATCTGATTGGCTGTTCAGTTTAGCAAACAATTCAGTGCACAGGAATAAAAGTGAACGTGATGAAAGTGAGCAAAGACAGCACTGACAGAAGGCTGTACTAATTGTACCCCATCTTACCTGATCATTCCAATATGCTAATATTCCCATAACAGTATGATCTGCCTGGAATGAAGAAAGTGATCAGCATGATTGATATTCAAAATGGTAAGCAAGCGCCGCTTTGTTTACAGTTTGTATATCTACAGTCCTAGTTTCGGTTCACCCTTTTTGAATGACGATTATTGATATCTGATGATAAAGTTAGTTATGTCCTTACACACAGGAGCAGAACGCACATGCTAGTTGGCAGTCACCTGTACTCCTTTTGATGTGTGTTCAATCACTGCTAGTTCTTTGACGTCAGCTTGGTGTGTCATGGCCTTAATGCAGTACTGGGATACAATTTTTTTTTTTTCATGGGGTATATTAAAGACTCAGCACTAAGGATTTTTTGCTGGTCCAGATAGGCAAATAGTTCAGATTTTTACTCGACCTGCTCACAATCTGAAATGTGTAAATTTAATGTATACATAAACCCTCTCCCATAATGTCTCTTCCCCATCAGATAATCCATTTCCCTGTTTCAGCTGCAGAAGTATCTAAGACAACAATGAACAACTAAATTTCATTGTTTCCATTGTTAGAAAAATGCTCTATGGAAAACCTTTTGAGTCATAGATGAGATCTGATCATTTTTGGGTGGATTGTTTGTCTGTTGTTTGAAATGTTTCCTTTTGTGGTTATTCTGTATGTGAAGATTGTGGTAAACCTCCCTGATCCCTGACCTGGTTATTGATCAGTGTCTTTCTGAGGAAGCCGCATGTTGTTTAGTGAGAAAATTGATTATAGATGTGGGCAAATGCTGCTTTTTTTAGGTTCATGTCTATAACTCCACAGCAGTGTTCCAGCATGGCTTGTGTAAACTGTCCTTTGTGACCGTATCTGAAGGTAATTGTACCTGACTCAGAACTGCACAGCTGACACACCTCGTCTTTTAAACGACTCATCATCTTTAGCATCTGTTTACACTTCAGCTCTTTTGTTCTCTTGTGTGTCCATACTTATTAGCTGCTTTTACTTACTCACTCTTTTATATGTAGGCGTAAGAGTCACATCTTTTCCCCTGCCATTCCAGTTCCCCCTGTGGCTTTCTTATCTTGATTTATTAGCAGTGTTTGCTAAAGCCAAACACACGCTACATTATTGAGGCTTGTTGCTCTTTTATGTTTTAAGTCTGCAACAAAGGGGTTCAGATCATAGCCAACTTACAGCTCTAGCCAATGATGACACTTGTCTAGTGAGTGCACATGTGATAGATGCGACTGATTTCAAATTGAAATGGGTGAAAAATCCAATAGACTGTTTGGTTGGCTTGTTGGCTGTTGCTAGATGTTTGCTTGGGTGTCTCAAAAAGCCAGACCTTTTCCTGACAACACACGGTCTAGGCTCTATAGCTTCTGCAATTGGCCAAGGACCACCCACTTAGTCAGGAAAAGGCTGTCTCACTGACATGTACAGTAACCAATCACAGTTTTGTTTCATTTAATGTGATTTTTGGGGCAGGTAAATGTTGCTACAATAACAGACTGACCCCCCGTTTTCACAGACAAGGCTTAAAGGGTTAGTTCACCCCAAAATGAAAATTAGCCCATGATTTACTCACCCTCAAGTCATCCTAGGTGTATATGACATTATTCTTTCAGACGAATACAATCAGAGTTATATTAAAAAATGTCCTGGCTCTTCCAAGCTTTATAATGACAGTAACTTGTTTCGTTTTTGAAGTCCATAAAAGTGCATCTATCCATCATATAACTGCTCCACACGGCTCCCGGGGGTTAATAAAGGCCTTCTGTGGCCTTTAGTGTAAGTGGCGCGTTTGTGTACGAAAAAAATCCATATTTAAAACTTTATAGACTAAAATAACTAACTTCCGGACCAGAAGAATTCATCTTCCAGAATCTGGCAGTAAGTTTTGGGAGTTCATTTTTTGTCCATCTCTGCAAAACAGACTTCAGGATAGGATATGGACTAAAAATGAACTCCCAAAAGTTCATTTTTAGTCCATATCCTATCCTGAAGTCTGTTTTGCAGAGATGGACAAAAAATGAACTCCCAAAACTTACTGCCAGATTCTAGAAGATGAGTTTTTCAAACAGTGGTACAAGAGGATGTGGTGCTGGTCCTTCAAGAGTCACTCTCAACCTATCTGTCTATAAAGCCTATAAAAAAAAAAAAAACAGTCTTCTGTATTCACAACACTTCAGCTTGTGTTTCTTAAGTGGGGGGCATTTTTTTTAGGATTCTTTACCTAACTTAAGTCTCTGAGATCCTGACACCTTGCACTTCTGGAGATTCCAGGTAGGTTGCAGTGCTGGAGACTAATACTTAGTTTAACTAAGATTAACACTTTCAAGGTCCAGAAAGGTAGGAAAGACATTGTTAAAATAGTCCATGTGACTCCAGTGGTTCAACCTTAATTTTATGAAGCGTCAAGAATACTTTTTGTGTGGAAAAACAAACAAAAATAACGACTTTATTCAACAATTTCTTCACGTCTGTGTCAGTCTCCTACGCTGTTGATGTAGTAAATGCAGTCCAGCGCTTCCGAGTTACATCAGAGCTACGCCAGAACGCCGGCTAATCATTGGCCGAAGCTGTTCACGTGAGCACCACGACGCTTGCGTGAAATTGTTGAATAAAGTCGTTATTTTTGTTAGTTTTTTGCGCACAAAAAGTATTCTCGTCACTTCATAAAATTAAGGTTGAACCACTGTAGTCACATAGACGACTTTAACAATGTTTTTACCTTTCTGAGCCTTGAAAATGTTAATTATATTAGCAATAGCTGTCTATGGAGGGATCAGAGAGCTCTCGGATTTCATCAAAAATATCTTAATTTGTGTTCCGAAGATGAACGAAGGTCTTACGGGTTTGGAACAACGTGAGGGGGGTAATTAATGACAGAAATAAAATTTTTAGGTCAACTAACCCTTTAACGGCACAAACCAAGCACAAATGAACGGTGCCTATTTTGAGCGATTTGAACGACATAGGGTGGAGAGTGATGTCACACAACCTAAACAATAGTGTTCAATATCTCAAACACTAAGCCAAATCAGCAGCACAAACGTAGTGCAAATTAATGGCATACTTTTGGGGATTATTTTGTTTTATGGGATACCAACTTCTCAGGGGTGAACAAACCATGTGATTTTTGTTTAGTTGGTCATATCACTAACCCTAGTATGAGCAGTAATGATAGTGTTTGCCTTAGCAGGAAGCGTTATATTCTTCCTCTGTTTGTGTTTTATTTCAGTATTGATTTTTTTTGTTTGTTTTTTTTGTTTTTTTGCTAAGAAATCAGACCTCTGGCCTTCTCACACGTGTGTGTGTATGTAATCTCAAGGCAAAAGTAGGCATTGTAAACTCTCCAGAGGATCCTGTGACCTTTGGTGTTGTCAGACAAGTCTGTGTGTGTTTATAGATGATGTCAGCTCGGAGATTGTTGTAGGACAAACAGAACCCGTTTGAGGGCTGCTGTGATCAGGGGTTTGTGCTTGTTATGCCACACAAACTTTGAGCTATCAGAATTCCTCAGTGTCTTCAGATGTAATGCAGCTGCTCTCTTTAATGTAGTTTAATGTTACTTGTGAACAGATATAAGGCCCTGAAGTTATTTTCTGGTCTCAGTACTGTAGTATCTGACAGATTTGTGAAGTGATTCTCTGTAACATTTATATAAAGTTATGCTGCTCTTTTAGTTGTCGTGATGTGGGACGTTTGGTGAAGAGATGAATGCTTTTTCTTTGTATATGTTTACAGTTGAGTGTGAAATGATTAGAAATGCAAAAAGATAATGAAATGGCCTGTCTCCATAATTTTAGTAAGTGCTGCTGTTATTATTGCTTAAATGAATGTGACTGCTTGGGTGTTTGATACAGCAGTGGGGCATGAGGCTGTGTGTTAGATCTGTTTCACATCACACATAAGCAGTAGATGTCTTTCTCCGCACCTTTTTTTCAACCATGTTGATAAATATTTTTATAGTGCATTTTAACACTATTGTTCAGTGTGTTATGTATTATGTGCAAAACTCTGCTTGCGCCTACACTCCTGCTACACAGAACCGCGCTACTCACACAAACACTGTGAATGCTGTAACATGTTAATATGGGCACCAAAATAAATTTGTACAGCATGCGGTCTAAAACGAACTTCTGGTTTTCACAACAGGTAATTTAACACGCTTTTGCTTGTTTGCTTGTAATATGTGATGAAGCAATTCAATATATGACACCAATATTACGTTAGTTCACCCAAAAATGAAAATTCTGTCATTAATTCCTCACCCTTATGTTGTTCCAAAACTTTAAGACCTTTGTTCATCTTTGGAACACAAATTAAGATATTTTTGATGAAATCCGAGAGCTTTTTGACCCCTCCATAAACCGCAATTTAATTACCACTTTCAAGGCCCAGCAAGGCAGGAAAGACAATGTTAAAATAGTCCATGTGACTCCAGTGGTTCAACCTTAATTTTATGAAGCGACGTTACTTTTTGTGCGCTAATAACAAATAAAAGTAACAACTTTATTCAACAATTTCTTCACATCTGTGTCAGTCTCCTACGCTGTTGACGTAGTAAATACAGTGCAGCGCTTCCGAGTTACATCAGAGCTACGCCAGAACGCCGGCTTATCATTGGCCGATGCTGTTCATGTGGCCAACGTAAACTGCGTAGGAGACTGACACAGACGTGAAGAAATTGTTGAATAAAGTCATTATTTTTGTTTGTTTTTGCGCACAAAAATTATTCTTGTCGCTTCGTAAAATTAAGGTTGAACCACTGGAGTCACATGGACGATTTTAACAATGTTTTTACTACCTTTCTGGACCTTGAAAGTGCTAATTAAATTGCTGTCTATGGAGGGATCAGAGAGCTCTCGGATTTCATCAAAAATATCTTCATTTGTGTTCCGAAGATGAACGAAGGTCTTACGGGTTTGGAACGACATGAGGGTGAGTAATTAATGACAAAATTTTGAAATTTTTGGGAGAACTAACCCTTTAAAGGAACTGCATTTATTTTTTTTTAAAAAATCAAATGACTTTTGAGTGGTAGTGTATTGTAAATCATGTAGTGAAATTGATTTTTTTTAATGTTACAAGCAGAAGTGAGATTGAAGTCTCAAAACAAATAGCTTCATTCTGAATTGACTCTGTGTATGTGTATTGTGAGCTGTTTCTCATGCAGAAAAGATCCCTGTGTTACTGAACTGAATGGCAGTAGCAGCAGTGTGATGAACCCCTGACACATCCAAACACTGTGTGTGTGTGTAGTGTACAGACAGTGCCTCTTGTGTGCTGTTGTATTCAGCTGTTGAGATGGTTCTGTTGTGAAGCATAAATCCAAGTGGAAATGACACGGGGGAGGTTTGATCCACTCATCTCATGGGTGTTACGCTCCGGCGTTGACACAGGAAGGGTTTGTGCGAATCTTTACTGCCAAGTACCGTCACCCAAAGGCCAGTTTTGTTGCTGGATAAACTTGAGCCTAAATTTGCCTTGCAGATTATTTTTAGGATATATATTTAGGTCAGATTATTTGCACTGCTCTGAAAACACAGAGGGGCCGATATGTTTAGCCAACTTTTATACAAGCTGTAAATGAAGTTCCTGCTATGAAGTTTCAGATCTGTAATTTAACCTTTAAAAATAGTCTTTCCGCTTGTCTTCTTGCACCTGTGTTAATATTCACTTTCTGTTGGTGAAAGTAAAATGGTCAGTGGAGTTTACTCTGGTTCTCTGCTTGATTGTCTTTAAGATATAAGCACATTTATTCTATATTATGTAGCAGCACTGATCTGAAACCACACCACTTGGCATGGCTTGTAAAGGCATTCCTTCATTTCTGTAAACAAATATATTGCCTTTGTACGTTTACATCAAATATTGCCTTTGTATGGGAACCGAAAAACCACCTGCATTCCTCCTCCAATGCAGATAAACACCATATTAATGTAGGGCTGCTGGGTTATGGAAAAGATTGTAATCACATTACAATCACATTACGATCACATTACGGTCACACATTATGGTGAGCAAAGTGACAGATTTTGGTCAATTTGGTAATCATGATTATTTAATATGATTAGGAGTGGGCGATATGACCAAAATGGTAATTTTCACAGAATTATATTTAGCTGGAAATAAGATTACTATTGATTAACAATGTCACAGACAGCAGCATGTTTTTACTCACCCTGGTGTTATTCTAATGCATTATGCCATTCTTTCTTTGTCCCACTTGCATTTGTCCATATAATGGCAGTGAATAGCGACCAGCATCAAGCTTTTAAAAAAAAGATGTGGAAGTATCACAGAATGGTCTGATTCGTCACTTGTCGTATATTCCAAGTGTTCTGGGGGTATACGATAGTAGGGCTAGGTAAAAAAATATTGATTCCTCGATTTTAATCGATTCTCATTTTTATGAACTGATATCGATTCTTAAATCCCAAGAACCGATTAGTCTATCCTGTTTTCAGTTGATGAATGAATGGAGCGTTGTAGCGCGACTCCCATCCAATAAATCGCAGTAAGCTTTCTGCTTTGTTACTTTTGATATGAAACAAAGTTTTACTATGAAATTCAAAAAAAAAAAATACCGTTTTGGCGCTGATTAATGTGGCGGGACAGCTCGCGGCAGCGCGAAGCATTCCTTCACTTTAATACCAGTTACAGCAAAAAAATAAACAATAACCATGAATAAACATCTGAAGGTATGTTAAAAGACACAGTACAACTTACGAAATCCATATCATGTCTCATATAATCGCTCAGTGTTTCAATCACGGAAAGACATCAATAAAACAGCTTGTAAATATCATTTACCTCAGAAAAACCATATTCAGTGACCATAAACTCGTTAGTCAGCTAGAAAAATCAACTCTAGAGAGGAGCATTTTGCTAAATATATGCACCATATTACATATTCATTATTATTTTTAATATTCTCATATATAATGCATGTTTGAATAAATCCATCAAGTTGACAGCCACCATGTTTATATTTCAAAAAACTAATTGGAGTAGAAATATAATTATGTAATTGTAAAGTTAGTATTATAACTTTTATTGTAAAAACATTTTTGAGTGTAATATAAGTGTTTGTCTACAAATCAGTTAATTTTAACCTTCAATATTATAGTAATGTAGTACCAACTGACTCCACTGTAGGCTATAGGTTACAGCATTAGTTGACTTTTTTCCTTGAGAAAATTTGCCATGTACTGTACCTGATATATATCCAAAATAATCGATATCGAATCGAATTGAAAGGGAATATAATCGTGAAATTTGTGTCAATAGTACCCAGCCCTATATGATAGGGTTTGCTAATTAACAAAACGAAATGTAAGATGTTCATTCAGCACGCGCAGCTCAAACAGCAACGCACGACTAATAATAACTATGATTGGGACTGTCATATTACATAACATTAATGAGAACATTATTTTAATAAATGGTTGTGAATTCACTGGGTCTAGTTGCCGTGTTCAGCGTGTTGTTTCAGGAAGAGTGCGTCCACACATCTGAATAACAGATCTGAGGCGGCGTTGGTGACACGTTGTATTAGAGGTTATGTTTGATTATTAAATGAGTAATTTAATTAAATGATCAATCACATCGACTCATTTTACAATCCTACTAGCCCTTTATTTAGACTAAAAAAAACCTTCTCATTGTTTTGGTGAGGAACATGGCGTTTTGAGCAGCATTTGCACACCCTGTCATGCTGTTGTTATAATCCACTGCTGTAGACGCATATTGCAATATTAAGGCTAACGATTAATCGATTATTTGATCGTTAATTTAAACGACGATCGATCATGAGAATTTGTGTAAATTGACATCCCTAATTTGACCATTTAGGCACGCTACCGAAGTTTAAAAAATCCACCTTATTTTTCACATAATGGCTGGCGCGAATATTTGTAAATTCATTGTGTCTGGATTCTGGTGTCACCCGAATTATTTTTAGCTGTACAAAAGAGCTCATTATGCTGCTTGACATTGCAAACTGGTATTTCTTACCATATTATTTTAATATATTGTCTTAATTATAAACACACTGGTTTGTAGCGCACGTAGTTTTTCCATTTGCCGCACTTTGTCATTCTTCTCACACATTTACAGAAATCAGCTTGTATGGGGTTAAAAATAAATTATTATATGCGCTATTCTAGACAAAGCTGCTTCTCTACAGCTATAAAATCCTTTTGTGGTGTTGTTCTGAGTAAATTAACCTTTCTGATTCTGTTCTCAGTGCCGGCCCCAAAGGAGACAACATTTATGAGTGGAGGTCCACTATCCTGGGTCCTCCAGGTTCAGTGTATGAGGGAGGAGTGTTCTTCCTGGACATCGCTTTCACACCAGACTACCCCTTCAAACCACCTAAGGTCAGAGCCTTCTTCCATCTCCTTGTTACAATCAATTTAATCAATATTAATTATGGACATATACGCCTGACAACATAATGACTTTGTTCACACAGTTTGGAATGGACAAACATATTCACTTATTATAAACTACAGTTCAAAGGTTTGGGGTCAGTAACATTTTTGAAAATAAATTAATACATTTATTTGGCAACAATGCATTACATTTATCAAGTTACAGACTTTTACATTGTTACAAAAAATCAATTTCAAGTAAATGTGTTCTTTTGAATTTCCGATTCCTCAAAAAAATCCTGAATATATTTTTTTTTTATCAGTTTCCACAAATAATAAGCAGCACAACTGTTTTCAACTGATGATGATGATGATGATAAGAAATGTTTCTTGAGCCTCAAATAATCATATTGGAATGATTTCTCAAGGATCATGTGACAATCAAAACTGCTGAAAATTCAGCTTTTCCATCACTGGAATAAATTGCATTTTAAAATGTATTCAAATAGAAAACTGTTATTTTAAATTCTGATTATATTTCACAATAGGTTTTCTGTATTTTGAATCAAATAAATGCAGCCTTGGTGAGCATAAATAACGTTTTAATTGTTGTTGTTATTATTATAAGACGGGTATAGACTGTAAATTCTGATTGAATGAGCCTTTTTGGAAGCTGTTGTCAAATGCAGATAAACGCACACCTGTCACTCCACAGTCTATATTCTTGTATTGTCTTGCGTTATTCTAAACAGTTTGACATTCCAGGACAGTCCCATTATGAAATTGTCACACTGGTTCCATTTTTGTTTTTTGTTTTTCTCCGTATTATTTTCTTCATCTTAACACTCTATAGGAGGATTGTCTGACTTTCTAACAGCATCATACTTCTGTTTTCTGGCATTATTCATAACCTGAAAGAGGTGAAAAACACTTACATTAGTGTTTGACAGCAAAGAATAACCCAAGGCACATGCCTCATGCCATACATTAATGATGTGACAGACAACACATAAACTGACAGTTAACACATTCAACATAACCTTTTAATACTAAACTGCGCATGAACAGGACCATATTTAGCAGTTCAAACAGGACCGACAGCCATATTCAACTAAAAATAGCTGGCAAGAATGGTGTTAAAAACATTTCTTGTAGTTAATTTCACTGAGGCTTTTTAGTGTTCATCTGATTTCAATGTTTGTGATATTGTGAAAAAGATAATAGAGCTTCTGTCAATGACAGACAGGAACTGGGCCTGTAAAGAGGAAGGAAGTGAGGGGGTGTGCAAACTTTTTTTATGATAAGAAAAGCCTCTGTTTTAGGACTAAATGAGCTATCAGTTTGTCAATAAACAGAGTTAATGGTGACTGACTTACAGGGGTTGGACAAAAACACAATAGTTTATTAGTATGGGATGGTGTAGGACCTCCTTGTCGTGGGAATGACAGATGCAAGTCCTTCACGGTGACCAGAGGGATTTTGAGTAGAGATCGACCGATATTGATTTTTTTTTTTTTTTTTTTTTTTTTATAAATTTTTTTATAACCGATACAGATTATTCGCATGTTTATGTGCCCGATAACCGATATATAGAACCGATATTTATTTATTCATTTATTCATTTATTTAATTTATTATTTCTGTTTTTCACAATTATAGCAACAGCACTGAACTGAACAAACTGTTTTATTTAACACTTTTTAAACACTGTAATATTTGCAATTTCACTTCTTGCATACAAAACAAAACACACTTCTACATCAATAAATAGAGTCTGAAAGAGTGCAATTGACAAATAATACAGTGCACTGTCACTAAAGTGTCTTTTTAACATTACTGCTGTTGCATATTTTTATTTAGGACAACAGCATATTAACAACAGGCAAAATAAATTTACAAAGTCTAATGTTTTCAAATGGAGAACATAAATGACAGGTGAGTCTATCAACTCCCCATAAATACAGTGGGGAGAACAAGTATTTGATACACTGCCGATTTTGCAGGTTTGCCCACTTACAAAGCATGTAGAAATCTGTAATTTTTATCATAGGTACACTTCAACTGTGAGAGACGGAATCTAAAACAAAAATCCAGAAAATCACATTGTATGATTTTTAAGTAATTAATTTGCATTTTACTGCATGACATAAGTATTTGATATATCAGAAAAGCAGAACTTAATATTTGGTACAGAAACCTTTGTTTGCAATTACAGAGATCATACGTTTCCTGTAGTTCTTGACCAGGTTTGCACACACTGCAGCAGGGATTTTGGCCCACTCCTCCATACAGACCTTCTCCAGATCCTTCAGGTTTCAGGGCTGTCGCTGGGCAATACAGACTTTCAGCTCCCTCCAAAGATTTTCTATTGGGTTCAGGTCTGGAGACTGGCTAGGCCACTCCAGGACCTTGAGATGCTTCTTACGGAGCCACTCCTTAGTTGCCCTGGCTGTGTGTTTCGGGTCGTTGACATGCTGGAAGACCCAGCCACGACCCATCTTCAATGCTCTTACTGAGGGAAGGAGGTTGTTGGCCAAGATCTATATATATATGGCCCCATCCATCCTCCCCTCAGTACGGTGCAATCGTCCTGTCCCCTTTGCAGAAAAGCATCCCCAAAGAATGATGTTTCCACCTCCATGCTTCACGGTTGGGATGGTGTTCTTGGGGTTGTACTCATCCTTCTTCTTCCTCCAAACACGGCGAGTGGAGTTTAGACCAAAAAGCTCTATTTTTTGTCTCATCAGACCACATGACCTTCTCCCATTCCTCCTCTGGATCATCCAGATAGTCATTGGCAAACTTCAGACGGGCCTGGACATGCGCTGGCTTGAGCAGGGGGACCTTGCGTGCGCTACAGGATTTTAATCCATGACGGCGTAGTGTGTTACTAATGGTTTTCTTTGAGACTGTGGTCCCAGCTCTCTTCAGGTCATTGACCAGGTCCTGCCGTGTAGTTCTGGGCTGATCCCTCACCTTCCTCATGATCATTGATGCCCCACGAGGTGAGATCTTGCATGGTGCCCCAGTCCGAGGGAGATTTACTGTCATCTTAAACTTCTTCCATTTTCTAATAATTGTGCCAACAGTTGTTGCCTTCTCACCAAGCTGCTGGCCTATTGTCCTGTAGCCCATCCCAGACTTGTGCAGGTCTACAATTTTATCCCTGATGTGCTTGCACAGCTCTCTGGTCTTGGCCATTGTGGAGAGGTTGGAGTCTGTTTGATTGAGTGTGTGGACAGGTGTCTTTTATACAGGTAACGAGTTCAAACAGGTGATGAGTGGAGAACAGGAGGGCTTCTTAAAAACTAACAGGTCTGTGAGAGCCGGAATTCTTACTGGTTGGTAGGTGATCAAATACTTATGTCATGCAATAAAATGCAAATTAATTATTTAAAAATCATACAATGTGATTTTCTGTATAAGCATAAATATAAGCATTTGTTTTAAACTACAGTTTTAAAAGGTTTATGTGTTGTTTAATAGACTAAAGAGTGAAGAGAATGGAACGCGCTGGAATACGCAAACATTATCAGAAAAATAAACAAAACAGCAAATACATCAGCGCAGTTACCGAGTCCATCTCATCTGGCATGTTATCAGAATTATTAATGTTTTTGTCTGTCTAGATTATGAAATATCATCTATGCGTTTACACAGAACGTCTCTCACAAAGATAGGCCTAATAATGAATTTCCACAGAGCTGTAATTATTTAGATGTTTATTATATAAATGTTATATAGCAGTTATATAGTTATATAATTTAATGAGTTTTAAATGAGTGGATCTTGTTAAAAGTTACATACGGTGACCATGCTGGAGCAACAACCCGGTGAGTTGAACGGCTGAACGCGACTTCACGAGACGACCATAGAAAACAGAGAGAGAAATAAATTCAGCGCTTTTATTTCCAACATGCACTCATTCATGGCTGTTTTATTTCATTCATGTAAAGTTACGTCTTTATTGGGACATGACGAATTACGTGACTCCGTGAGTTTGTCTCTATTTTTAGCGCCAAGTTTAAACTACATAACATGCATAGCCTATCTTATTTGTGCATATCTCATTTGTGCATTACTTGCTGTTATGTTAAATAAAGTTTATTAATTAAGGGATGCAAGTTATTTTAACTTCGAACACCATTGTTGACTTTAATGGCGGGCTTGCACGCAATTTTCAAAACGTCCACTAGATGGCGCCATTTATCGGTGAATCCGATATTACAAAACCGATACCTGATTATGGGAAAATGCTTAAATATCGGGAAACCGATATATCGGTTGATCTCTAATTTTGAGCCATTCCTCTTCCAGAACAGTGGCCAGGTCACAGTGTGATGCTGGTGGAGGAAAACGTTTTCTGACTTGCTCCTCCAAAATACCCCAAATTGGCTCAAAAATATTTAGATCTGGTGACCGTGCAGGCCATGGAAGATGTTCAACGTCACTTCCATGTTCATCAAACCATTCTGTCACAAGCTGTGTGTATTTGTGCATTATCATGCTGATACATGGCACCCCCTTCAGGGTACAATGTTAAAACCATTAGTTTCACGTAGTCCTTGGCAGTGATGCGCCAATCAAGCACAGTAGGGAATGCCATGATATTGCAGCCCAAACCATCACTGATCCACCCCCGTGCTTCACTCTGGGCACACAACAATCCGTGTTGAGCCTCTTTGGGGCTTCTCCACACCGTAACCATCATAGATGTAAGAAAGACTGTACATTTCACTAGAAATACTATCTTAGTATCTCTACATTGAATAGTTCTCCCAAAAATTGTCTTCATTTACTCACACTCATATCATTCCAAAACACATCTTTCAAACTCAAATTAAGATATTTGATCACACCTGAAATATTCTGTCCCTCACATTGAAAGTCATTTCATTATGTGAAGAGTCACTTATAAAGGGGGTTTCCTAATGAATCTTGTCCTGTTCTGATCTCTCAGGTGACGTTTCGCACGAGAATCTATCACTGCAACATCAACAGTCAGGGTGTGATCTGTCTGGACATCCTGAAGGACAACTGGAGCCCAGCGCTCACCATCTCCAAAGTGCTGCTGTCCATCTGCTCTCTACTCACAGACTGTAACCCTGGTAAGATACACAACCATGTGACACACTTCTAACTTGGAAAGAGCTAATTTGCTGGTCATGGGCTGAAGCTCCAGTGTTTGTCAGTATGTTGGAGCTCCACCTGTTTGACCTAGACTACAGCAGAGGCAGTTACAGGTGTGGGCATATATGCAGTTGCTTAATGCTCATGTATAAAACTGCGTACACACGTTTTCAGTTCATCTCATGTCTGAGCTTTCTGTGCATTTCACCTTTACCTTATGAGTAAAAAGTAGGGATGCACCGGTCATAAATCCGAACCGGATGGTTTTTGCTCCAAACACACGTTTTTGTTTTTTGTTTTTTTTTGTGGCCAATATCTATTCCGAACTTGTGCACAAACTACATTGCAATCATTTTCTCAATTTAATTTGTGTGGAAATATTGCGAAGTCTGTAAACAGGATGTTAACGCAGGCCAGAGACGGCACACGCTGAAGACTGATGCAAAGAGGAGAACAAAGACATACCGGCAGAGAAAATACTGTACCAGGCACAGCAAGCTCACATGATTAGGGAATGAAAATTCCAGGCCAAAACCGAAAAGTCTGGATGCACATGCCCGAAAACCGAAAATGCTTTTTAAAATGCCATTTTGCAATATATTTCGTCCACCGTAATTTTCTGTACATCCCTATTCGTGATGCCCGAAATATTGGAAGAAAATCAATAGAAAGGAAAAGCCCTTAGAATTTACAGTGAAGTCACTTGTCATATATCACAACTATTGTGTTTTCAACCATATAATGTTTATTTTAGGTTTCAGACATTTAAATACACATAAGTACTAGCAAAACAATACATTCATAGTTTGTAAAATACACACTGGTGTCTTTGGAAGCAGTAATAACAATCCAATTCAATTATAATTTGCTGACGTGCTTTATTCATATCAGATACACATAGTGTAAGTAACTATAAAGTTTACTCTATTCTTCTCCCAGTTCACTGGCCACTTACTTGCATGTATTTCGGGAGAAACTGATGAATTCACATGCCGTAAATCCGACTGACAGGACTCTCTGAACTGCGGCGTGAACTAACGTGGCACCCTTCTCACATTATAGAAAAAGATCAAGGTCATTTTATAAAGGTTTTTAAATGACACACTCACTTACACGCATTTGAGAATCAGAATATAAGATAGATGATGAGAATATTTTGAATAAAAAAGGAAAAACGAAATAAAAGCGATACATCTGTCATACAGCGCTATTTTGGCTGATGTGAGTCACGTGACAAGCATGACGTGTCGCCATGGAAACAGTATCACGATGCCGGCTCAACATCGCGATGTCTGTCAGCCATCGACGATGGCATCGTCTATTGGCTTAACCCTAATATAAATGTATCTCTAAAGGGAACCGACTTTCTTCAGAAAAGTTTTATGCCATTATCTTTTCCTCTTACCCCCATATAATGCCTGTTTAGAAGCGCAACGGTATATTTCTATTCTTCCATAAGTGCCACCTACTGTCAGAGAGTGAATTTGCATTTTCATTCAGTCTGGTTTTTGTCTTGATTCTGTATGTAGTATAATTTGACAAATCTAAAGTCAGACCATTCTTTTTTTGCTTAAAATCTTGAAATTATACAATCTAAATTTAAAATCAAAAACAACTGTGCTACAACAAAATGTTTGTAGCATCTTTGTTTGGATCATGATTAAATTCAGTGGTTGCCTCATTTCAAATGACTACCGATATTTTTATTTATTTATTTATTTTTTTGTTGTTGTTTAAGGCCAGTTTGGCCTGTTATAGAGCAAATAAACAACAAATAAATTTGCTTAAAGGAATAGTTCACCCAAAAATGAAAATTATCCCATAGTTTGCTTACCCTCAAGCCATCCTAGATGTAAATGACTTTCTTTTTTCAGACGAGCACAGAGTTATATAAAAAAAATGCCCTGGCTCTTCCAAGCTTTATAATGGCAGTGAATAGTAAATGAGATTTTGAAGGTCAAAAAAGCGCATCCATCCATTCTAAAAGTACTCCACACGATATTTTGTAAGAAAAATATTTATAGCCTTTATAGTTTTTATAGCCTAAAAAAACTAGCTTCTGGCAGGCGACCGTACGCAAGTCGACTTGCGCCAAAAGAGTAACTCATGACGTGATGTAGGAGTAGTGTAAACTTTGACGCCTCTCGTGGTTCAAACAAATAGGGCTGGGCAACAAACTCAAGCTTCTCTTCTCTTATATTGAAATCCTCTGACATTTCTCTTTAAAAATTCTCGTTTTAGACTTCTATTTCGTGACCAATGTTTTGTTTTGCTCTATCCTCTGCAACTCTGCGTTTGTCCATGCGTCAGGTCACAGGTTACTCTTTTAGCGCAAGTCGACTTGCGTACGTTCATCTGCTGGAAGCTAGTTATTTTAGGCTATAAAGATTTAAATATGGATATTTTTCTTACAAAAACGCATCGCTTCACTTCAGGAGGCCTTTATTAACCCCCCGGAGCTGTGTGGAGTACTTTTAGAATGGATGCATGCACTTTTTTGACCTTCAAAATCTCATTTACCATTCACTGCCATTATAAAGACTGGAATAAAGCCAGGATATATTTTAATATAACTCTGATTGTTTGTCTGAAAGAAGGAAGTTATATACGCCTACTATGGCGTAAATGTAAATCATGGGATAAATTTAATTTTTGGGTGAACTGTCCCTTTAAACAAAGAGAAAAGATCGGCAACCTTTCGGCCAATTTGCTTGTAAAAAAATTGGAATCGGAATTTACCATGAACAATCATGATCGGTGCATCCCCAGTAAAAAGGTCACAAAATGCGACAATTTATTCAGTTTGGAGTCCTGAATGCATGTATGTACCATATTTTCTGGAAAATGTTGCAGCGGGTCAAAATTGTTTAGAGAAAAACCCCTACACAGATAAGTTGCATAACTTTGCACATGCTTGCGTGTTTGACGGTAATTGCATTATATAAAAGTCACTTTAGAATATAAAACGCAGCACGTTTCAGATGAATGGATGGAAAATACGGTACATTTCATTTATTGTAAAAGCAAAGTGTTGCTTAAAAATTCAGTGTATTTAAAATGGATATTCACCCAATAAATGCTGTGTGTTTGTGATTATTTTTATAGTATTGTGTTGCAATTAGACAATGCATTTATAAAAATTTGGCTGCGTCTGTACTGTGTTGATGATGAAATTTACATTCCCTATAGCGTATGCGCAAAAACTTAAGTATACTTTGGGCTGTATACAGCAGTGGCCAAAAGTGATGTCCGGCCTAGGAAAATTGACATGTTCACCCTCAGTTCAAGTATTAATTTTTTTTTTAAGATTTCAAAAGCATATTGTGTAGTTGCCCTTGGAGTCAATTGTTTTATTTGTGATAGCACAATGAAACATGCCAATTTGTGCGGACATAATTTTTGGCTAGGCTGTCATTCAAAGAAATTATGAACGCATGCAAAAACAAGAGAATCAACTAAATATTGAATATATTTGTCATTTTGTCAAATGATTTTTGTAGTCAGTAGTCATTTTTTTGCTTAGTAAATAAAATCTGTACCTGTGTATATGTGTGTATATATGTGTATATATATATGTGTGTGTGTGTGTGTGTGTGTGTGTGTGTGTGTGTGTATATATATATATATATATATATATATATATATATATATATATATATATATATATATATATATATATATATATATATATATATATATATATATATATATATACACACATCTCATATTTTGATGGTTTAATCAAACATGTAGGGTCATTAAAAACAAATATCACCTCCGGACATCACTTTTGACCACTACAGTGACGAGTGTTTCAAATCACTTCAGTTCAGTTGCTTGAGGTTCCTTTTTGGTTAAGATACTGCCTTAGAAAGCTGCCTATATAGACTGTGGATAGTAAGGCAGCTCACTAGGTTTTGAAACTAAGCTAATGATTGTGTTTAACCTGAAGAAACATGTGACTGTTTTTCTACAGCTGATCCTCTGGTAGGAAGCATTGCCACGCAGTACACAACCAACAGACCAGAGCACGACAGGATAGCCAAACAGTGGACCAAACGCTACGCCACATAATTTCCTCCGACTGCAGAGCACTGCCTGTCAGACATCTGTGGGTGGGATGGGGGAGGAACTATAAGAGGAAATGGGGGTGATTGGGGTTGGGGTGGGGGGAGGTTGAATCCATAGGGTAGAGATACAGGGTGGATTTTATGATGGAATTTAAATTCCCATTTAAATTTTTTTTTTGTCTTTCTCTGCATACTTTTTTTTTTTTTTTGTTGTTGTTTGTTTCCCTTGGCTCAAGTAGCATCATGATTTGACAAAAATGGATCTTAATGTGTGTTTTCTTTGACGCCTTGTTGTAAATTGATCTTTTTTGGAGCTTCATCATTATTGTCAAATGAAGTCAGCATGAGCCTATAGCAAGATTGTTCCATGTATGTATTTCCCCACCAATATTAAAGTTGAAGTTGATGTAAACAATCGTGCAGTATCTTTCATGCCAATAACAATGCAATGATTCAGTTGATTTTTTTTTATATATTTATATATATTATATTATATTATATTATATTTCTGGTACAGGGGGAATGTGTCAACCTGCCAAACATCTCTGAAGCATGTTTATATATATATATATATATATATATATATATATATATATATATATATATATATATATATATATATATATAATATATATACACTATATTGCCAAAAGTATTGGGACACCCCTCCAAATCATTGAATTCAGGTGTTCCAATCACTTCCATGGCCAAAGGTGTATAAAATCAAGCACCTAGGCATGCAGACTGCTTCTAAAAACATTTGTAAAAGATTGGGTCGCTCTCAGGAGCTCAGTGAATTCAAGCGTGGTACTGTGATGGGTTGCCACCTGTGCAATAAGTCCATTCGTGAAATTTCCTCAGATATTCCACGGTCAACTGTTAGTGGCATTATAACAAAGTGGAAGCAATTGGGAACAACAGCAATTCCGCTACGAAGTGGTAGGCCACAATAAATCACAGAGCGGGATCAGCGCATGCTGAGGTGCACAGTGCGTAGAACTTTCTGCAGAGTCAATAGCTACAGACCTCCAAACTTCGTGTGGCCTTCAGATTAGCTCAAGAACAGTGCGTACAGAGCTTCATGGAACGGGTTTCCATGGCCGAGCACCTGCATCCAAGCCTTACATCACCAACTGCAATGCAAAGCGTTGGATGCAGTGGTGTAAAGCACGCCGCCACTGGACTCTAGAGTAGTGGAGACGTGTTCTCTGTGACGAATCACACTTCTCTGTCTGGCAATCCGATGGACGAGTCTGGGTTTGGCGGTTGCCAGGAGAATGGTACTTGCCTGACTGCATTGTGCCAAGTTAAAGTTTGGTGGAGGGGGGATTATGGTGTGGGGTTGTTTTTCAGGGGTTGGTCTTGGCCCCTTAGTTCCAGTGAAATAAACTCTTAATGCTTCAGCATACCAAGACATTTTGGACACTATGCTTTGTGGGAACAGTTTGGGGATGGCCCCTTCCTGTTCCAACATGACTGCGCACCAGTGCACAAAGCAAGGTCCATAAAGACATGGATGAGTGACTTTGGTGTGGAGGAACTTGACTGGCCTGCACAGAGTCCTGACCTCAACCCGATAGAACACCTTTGGGACGAATTAGAGCCAAGACTGTGAGCCAGGCCTTCTCATCCAACATCAGTGACTGACCTCACAAATGAGCTTCTAGAAGAATGGTCAAAAATTCCTATAAACACACACTCCTAAACCTTGTGGAAAGCCTTCCCAGAAGAGTTGAAGCTCTTATTGCTGCAACGGGTGGGCCAACTCCATATTAAACCCTACGAATTAAGAATGGGATGTCATTAAAGTTCATGTGCATGTAAAGGCAGGCGTCCCAAAACTTTTGGCAATAAAAAATGTAAAGTGTATTTATAGCTGTATATATGATTAAGACTTCTATGTTGTGAAAACTCATTCTCATTACAGTACATGCAAATAAAAAATATGCATTTAAATTGTGAAGAATAATGTATACATCCTGGTAGTATTTGTTGTGCTGCTTTTAATTTATTATTTATTTGTCTGATTCTAATAAGAATGAGATTTTAGATTATGGTAATGAGAATTGTGGTGGGGGTTGGTGGGGTGTTCTTCGTTGTCATGATGCAGTGGTCCTAAAATAGGCTTATTATCTAAGGAAAATATAAATTCATTCCTTTTGATTTTGGAACAAAATATGACAAGACTCCTAATTGGTAATTTATGATTGTGATGAATATTGGACAATGAAAAGTGAAATGAAACCTTCAAAACCTTTCATATCTTACAGAAGATTCTTTGGGCAGTATTACAAGTGTTTGCAGGCTCTGCTGTTAAAGCAACATAAACTTTATTGATGTGCACATTTTAAAATGAACTGAAGTGCAGTGGCAAGCAGAAAAAAAGCAAGTCAATAAATATTTATTTTGTTGAATCACAACATTACATAGTGCATAAGACACGTATGTCTTTTTTTAAAATATCTGTTATATAAATTGTGCCAAGACAAGAATTTCACAATTTTTGATAACCACTGAAAACTTCCAGTCATAACATGTTATTTTTGCTATTTAAATCGACTACACAAGCCTACACAAACAGCCTACACAGCTTCATCCCACTAGCTACATGATTATAAGATACGTGGCTTTGGGATTGTAAAGATAAGATTATAGTTAGATTTGGAAATAATACTGGAAGATATCATATACGACTTTAATATACAACATAATGTTACATATTTTTATTAACTGTCATTTTAAAGCACTTGATGGCAGTTCTTGGCTGAATGAAGTTGAAGTTCACATCTAAAGGACATGGAAGAAGCAGTGAAACGGTCCATTTTCTTTATACATTACATGTCATTATACCATTTTGTGTAAGTGCAACTGGTGATTCTCACATCCAGGTCAGATTCCACCCCAAAATAAAATAATAAAAAAAAGATTAAACTATTTTATAAAACTTATAAATAATTAAAGCATAATTAATTACTATAATATAGAAAAAGATTTAAATTAAATTGAAAAGTAATTATCATAGTAGTATTTGTTGTACTGCCAGATTCAACAACAAAAAACAGTACAGTATTTTTTTCATGAATTAATGAGAATAATTACAAAAACTCAATGTTAAAAATGTTGAGGAGTTGCGGTAATGAGAATGAAATCTTTTGCTTTACAGTTTTAGTTCCTAATTTAAAAAAAAAAAAAACACTTCACAATAAGGTTCCATAAGGTTAGTTAATGCATTAACTAATATTAACTAACAATAAGCAATACATTTGTTACAGTACTTGTTAATCTTTGTTAACGTTCATTATTTCAAATACAACTGTTCATTGTTAGTTCACATTAGCTCAGGTTCATAAACTAATGTTAACAGATGCAACTTTTGATTTTAATCTTTAACTGAGATTAATAAATGCTTTAGAAAAACTTTTCATTGTTTAATTCGTATTAACTGATGTAATTGACTACTTTTAACAAACCTTATATCTTAATGGTCCAAAAATAGTTTCTACTTAATGCACAAAAAAAAAAAATCATGAGATTTGCCTGACCCCTGGGCGTTTCTCAAAATTTCTTCCAAAACAAAAAAAGCAACTTTTGTGATTGACTGACTATAGTAAGCCAAGCACACTAATGCAGCAGTTCGTTGATGAGTGTACCACATCTATGTTCTACCCTTTTCCCATCACTGAGCACAAACACAACCTAAAAAATTAGTGCATTTATTTGTGTGTATAGGTCTAGTCCTAGCTAAGCTCTTTCTCTAGAAGCCCTTAAACATCTTAAGTACCCTGAACAAAGAATAGACAACCAAATATAGTGCTGAAACTGTGGTAGTGTGCGGTGTTCAGATGTCGTTGGAGGGGGTTCCCTTGCTCTTGCGGCCGGGCAGAGGAAAGGCAGACTTGCTCTGCGGCTGTGTGAGGCGGCTGGTGAGGCTGGTGAAGGGTTCGATTAATGAGCTTCTCTCTGTCACGGTCACCTCCCAAAGTTTGACCTTCTCCCCACGTGCCCACTGCTGGGCAGCATCCTGATCCACCTGTCGACGCTCCCGCAGGTCAGACTTGTTCCCCAACACGATCACCATCACCTCCACAAGCAAATACAGTCAGTGTGAGAACATCTTCACAGCTCACACCAGATCATAGCACATTATCATGGGTGTAGTTCATAAAATGAGATTGTCCAGGTCCTATTTCACTCCAAAATCAAAAGAAATGTTTTGAGATATAATTTTCATGGCAATCATTAACATACTAAAAGAAATATCTCTTTCTTATTATTAGAGTATGTTTGTAATTCTCAAGTTTTTCAAATGTTATTAACAGGTTATTATCAGGCATAACATTATGACCTAATATTGTGTTGGTCCCCCTTTTGCTGCCAAAACAGCCCTGGCCCATCGAGGTATGGACTCCACTAGACCCCTGAAGGTGTGCTGTGGTATCTGGCACCAAGATGTTAGCAGCAGATCCTTTAAGTCCTGTAAGTTGCGAGGGGGGCCTCCATGGATCGGACTTGTTTGTTCAGCACACCCCACAGATGCTCGATTGGATTGAGACCTGGAGAATTTGGAGGACAAGTCAACACCTCAAACTCGTTGTGTATGGTGGGCGGAAAGGTCCAAAATAGGACTAATGATTTGTCTTGGGAAATCACTATACTATAGCCAGTAGCTACTGACTTACCCACTGATAGGCCGGCGGTGGATCTGTATAAGCACTTTCCTCACATGGCAGACTACTCACTCTCCTCACGCAGCGGGCGACTCACTTTTTTTTTTCTCACACGGCGACTCACTTTCTTCACTCATGTACAATGTTATAATAAAATCTATACCCTTTTCAAATACTGTGATGGTGCAATAACAAACTACATTCAGTAAAGTTTAGGAATAAGACGTGTTGTTACCTCTCATAAACATCATTTATCCTTATTTTTCTAAGTTTGTGTTTTTTTACAATCTAATAAAAGTTCATCAGAAAAATAATAGCTGCACACGTTTCTGAATATTGCTTGATCAAGTATTGATCTAAACAGTGTTTATAACAAAGTTAAAAAAAAAAAAAAAAAACAGGACACTTATTAAGAAAAAATATTTTATGTATAGGGCCTACAATTTAATAATATATAATAAAGTTTTGTTTCAAAATGGATAAAATCTCTGCAGCTTGTCAATAAAATGGTGCGTCTGTCAAACGAATTAAAAACTGTTGGGAGTTTCCAACACTGACAAAAGGTATAGGTATAGGTATTCTGTATCTGAATAAATAAAATTAATGCCATAAAATCACGACTTCTTGGGCAGGATCTGGCTACTTGTCAAGTGAAAATCACAAACATGACACTTGTTATTAATACATTGTATTTATAACATTTTATTATGTACAATAATTTTAACTCAAACAAATTAAGTAAATAAAGTCGGTTGAATCCAAAAAGCTCTAAACGAATTTTAGAATTGTTAAGACGGCATCAGCTAGACCATTTAAAAAAGTTAAATATAGGTTACACAAATAAAAAGTTTAGGTTACAGCTGCATCTGTCTGCTTTTTTTTTAGCAGTGATTTGATGTTTTTGATCGATTTGATGTTATTGAACTCTGAAACCAGAACGAATAACTTTTTTTTGTTTGTTTGAATGATCTGAATGCGTTCTCGGCCACGTCAAACCGACTGGCTTGAATGCATGTTCAAGGCTTACGTTAAAGATTGTTGTTATATGACCGAACATTTTACTGTACTAATCTTTTTTTATGGATAGGCTACTAAAATGTTGCACACAGGACAATTGAGCGGCCCTGTGTCCACACCCATGGGCTTCGTCATAAAGGCAGTTACATGCAGTCAAACAAACTGTCCCACTTCAGCATGATCTTCTGATTAATATTTCCTAATTTAGTAATAGATAATTCGTGAAAATAGTAGCCTATATGCCTACATCTTCTCATTACTCTCTGCATTTTACTAATATTTGGGACACGAAAGATACGATATAATTTGAGATATACGCAAAATTAGGCCTATGTATGGAAACGACTTGAGGGCAGATTTTGTTAGCTATACAACAAAACTTATGCGACAATGCATTTTTAGGGATGACGTCATTACGCACACAATTTTATCGGTGAAATGACAATTGGATGGAAACAGGCTGGACACAGTAAATTGCGCAAACTTTTTTTTTTTTTTTTTAACGCATATTCACTTTGTCGATAACAAAAAAGTGGAAAAAGTGGATGGAAACTTGCCTACTGTAACTTCACCTGCGGGTGTCGCTGTTGGACAGTGTTACTTTAGGAAAACGAGTAATTCATAAAATGTTAGTGTCACATTTTGCGCTGTTATTTTTGTAACAACGATTGTAATCATAATAATGATTGTCTCATCCGGGTTTTTTTTTTTTTTTTTGAGGAGACACTGCCTCCCTTGCCTGAATATATATATATATATATATATATATATATATATATATATATATATAAAATATTCAACCACACAGATGGCGATATGTGCGAGTCGCTAATGTTTTTGAAGTAAACATGCAAATGTGCCATTAAATTATTGAAATATATACTTCAAATCTCAAGGAGTAGGCCTAGGCTACTTCAAGTAAATTATTTGGTCAAAGGCGTTCGGCTGACAAAAAAAGTTTGAAAACACCTGTGTTAAAGTTAGCTATTTTGCCACCAATGTAAAATCAGCAAAAATAGAAATGTCACTTTTTCAGAATATTGTATTTTAAATTTGTAAACTCCACAAAAGTTACAGGTCTTTATTGTAAAGTGGTTAAACAATGTTTTTCAAGTTTGTTTTGCATATTTTTACATATTCAATTTTATACATCTTATCTAAATGCCACCTCTGATGCAGATTCTGTTTTTTCTGCAGTGGTAAATATTATTTTGATGAAACAGAGTTCAGTTTGATTGGTAAAAGCCCTATAGTTGCTTATTCTAATTAAATGTATTGATAAAATGTAAGAATTTGACATGAAAGATGACAGCCTACATTTAATAAGGTTAGGGGGAAATTGCCTTTATAAAGGTAGGCTAAAAAAAATCCCATGAGAATCAAATACAGAACACTGATGGGAATATTGGTTCAGAATAAATTACATTTGCAACACAAAAATGATAAACTTTACTGAATGTAGTTTGTTATTGCACTATCACAGTATTTGAAAAGGGAATAGATTTTATTATAATATTGTACATGAGTGAAGAAAGAGTCGCCCGCTGCGTGAGAGTGAGTCGCCGTGTGAGGAAAGTGATTCGCCCGCTGCGTGAGGAGAGTGAGTCGCCGTGTGAGGAAAGTGAGTCGCCCGCTGCGTGAGAAGAGTGAGTCGTCTGCCATGTGAGGAAAGTGCTTATACAGATCCACCGCCGGCCTATCAGTGGGTAAGTCAGTAGCTACTGGCTATAGTATAGTGATTTCCCAAGATAAATCATTAGTCCTATTTTTGGACCTTCCCGCCCGCCATAGTTGTGCTCCTCAAACCATTCCTGAACCATTTTTGCTTTGTGGCAGGGCGCATTATCCTGCTGAAAGAGGCCACAGCCACCAGGGAATACCGTTTCCATGAAAGGGTGTACATGGTCTGCAACAATGCTTAGGTAGGTGGTACGGTTCAAAGTAACATCCACATGGATGGCAGAACCCAAGCAGAACATTGCCCAAAGCATCACACTAACTCCGCCGGCTTGCCTTCCTCCCATAGTGCATCCTGGTGCCATGTGTTCCCCAGGTATGCGATGCACACGCACCCGGCCATCCACGTGATGTAAAAGAAAACGTGATTCATCAGATCAGGCCACCTTCTTCCATTGCTCCGTGGTCCAGTTCTAAAGCTCACGTACCCACTGTTGGCGCTTTCAGCAGTGGACAGGGGTCAGCATGGGCACCCTGACTAGTCTGCGGTACTGTATTTACTGTATTTTTGATCAAATAAACCAACCACAAACTCCGATGCACTGTGTATTCTGACACCTTTTTTATCAGAACCAGCATTAACTTCTTGAGCAATTTGATCTAAAGTAGCTTGTCTGTTTGATCGGACCACACGGGCCAGCCTTCACTCACCACGTGCAGCAATGAGCCTTGGCCATGACCCTGTCGCCGGTTCACCACTGTTCCTTCCTTGGACCACTTTTGGTAGATACTGACCACTGTAGACAGGGAACACCCCACAAGAGCTGCAGTTTTGGAGATGCTCTGACCCAGTTGTCTAGCCATCACAACTTGGCCCATGTCAAACTCGCTCACAACAACTTTGAGGACAAAATGTTCACTTGCTGCCTAATATATCCCACCCACTAACAGGTGCCGTGATGAAGAGATAATCAGTGTTATTTACTTCACCTCATAACTTCAAGGTCATAATGTTATGCCTGATCTGTGTATGTATATATAACATTTAATATTTTCTTTCAGTGACTGATCAAAAGTGACAGTAAAGCCATTTATAATGTTAAAGGGATAGTTCACCCAAAATGAAAATGGTCATCACTTAATCAACCTCAAGTTGTTCGAAACCTGTATGAGTTTCTTTCTTCTGCTGAACACAAAAGAAGATATTTTAAAGAATATTAGTAATCAATCAGTTGACGGTAGCCATTGACTTCCATAGTAGGAAAAAAAAATACTGTGATAGTCAATGGCTACCATCAACTGTGTGGTTACCAACATTCTTTAAAATATCTTCTTCTGTGTTCAACAAACACAAAAACAACTCATACAGGTTTGGAACAACCTGAGGACCAAATCAGCATATTATAATGATTTCTGAAGGATCATGTGACACTGAAGACTGAAAATTCAGCTTTGCTATCATTGGAATAAATTACATTTTAGAATATATTTAAATATAAAACAGTTGATTTAAATTTTAATAATAGTTTACAACATTATTGTTTTTACTGTATTTTTGATCAAATAAACCAACCACGAACTTAGACATTGTTGTTGTATAGGCTACATATGTATCACCATGCTTTTTTTTCTTTATACACAATATTTTGTTTCTTTTGATTATATGGGGTGAAATATAAGCCGGACATGTTATTAACAGATTTGTATAATGTGGCTGTCCTGTCAATAAGACCTTTTTAATACTTTAATACTACCTCTTTTTTGTCTCTGGACTTGTCTATCTCCTTCTTCAAGAGCTCGACTTTTTTGAATGACTCCAGACTGTCCACACTGTAGACCAGCACGAAGCCGTCGGCCACTGAGAAGAAGTGTTTGGGTAAATCCAGACCCTCACGGAGCCCTCTTGTGTCATAGAGACGTAACTGCTCTCTCACACCACGGTCCGTCTCGACAGAGGCCACATATATATCCTCCTGAGTGTCGTTTGTTTCTGCACCTGAAACAGGACAGTCCTGTTTCATTTAAATGTATACTTAAACATGTATCTTCATACACTATTCATTCTTTCATGAATGATGCACAACCCAGGATCATTCAGGAGTTGATTCTCTGACTAATAAATGCATGATCCATACATTTTGGACAATTTAGATAGGTCATGACATGTTTTTTTATATTATTATTATTTTAATATGTTCCTTGAGGTTCACTTAAAATGTTAAAGGGATAGTTCACCCCAAAATTAAAATTCTGTCATCATTTACTCACCCTCAAGTTGTTCCAAACCTGTATGAATTTCTTTCTTCTGCTGAACACAAAAGAACATATTTTGAAGAATATGGGTAACCAAACAGTTGATGGGCCACATTGACTTCCATAGTATGTGAAAAAAAAATACTATGGAAGTCAATGACAGTTCAGTTACAGACATTCTTCAAAATACCTTTTTTTGTGTTCAGCAGAAGAAAGAAATTCATGCAGGTCTGGAACAACTTGAGGGCGAGTAAATGATGACAGAATTTTTATTTTGGGGTGAACTATACTTATAATTAAAATGACAGCATATAGGAATACATTTCTTTGTCTACTTCAAACTGTCATAGTAACCCCTCCACCATTACACAGCAGTGTCATGCAGAAAAGTGCAAATAATCAATATTTTATATAAATTATGTTAGTATTTTTAAACAAAAATGATAAACCATTTCAAAAAATTCTAAATTGCACTGCAACCCATGCATATGTTAAAAATACATACAATGTAGGCTATTAGTTTTATGTATGCAGTTCTATTTATGAAGTGTAATCACTGACAAAAAAACAAACAAACAAATTAATTTTTCAGTAAATTACAAATTCATAGTTTATTTACTAGTTTGTCAAAAAAAGCACATGCATACAAACATATTTATTACAAGATCCTCTAACATCTAACACTGAACGATACAAAAAATAAATTCACAAAAAAATAGGTTATTTAAAGGGATAGTTCACCCAAAAATGAAAATTACCCCATGATTTACTCACCCTCAAGCCATCCTAGGTGTATGACATTCTTCTTTCAGATGAATACAATCGGAGTTATATTAAAAAATATCCTAGCCTTTCCAAGCTTTATAATGGCAGTGAATGGCAGCCCAAAATTTGAAGCTCAAAAAAGTGCATCCATCCATTATAAAAGTAATCCATATGGCCCTGGGAGGTTAATAAGGCCTTCTGAAGCAAATCGATGGGTTTGTGTAAAAAAATATCCATATTTAACACGTTATAAAGTAAAATATCTAGCTTCCGGCAGACCGCCTTCTGTATTCAACTTACGAAAAAAGCGTAACTGGCGTAGCGTAAGCATTTTGAACTGCGAGAAGCGTTACACTTTCTGCGTAAGTTGAATACAGAAAGTGGTCTGGAGGAAGCAAGATATTTTACTTTATAAAGTTTTAAATATGGATATTTTTCTTACACAAACCCATCGATTCGCTTCAAAAGGCCTTTATTAACCCCCCGGAGCCGTGTGGATTACTTTTATAATGGATGGATGCACTTTTTTGAGCTTCAAATTTTGGGCTGCCATTCACTGCCATTATAAAGCTTGGAAAAGCTAGGATATTTTTTTATATAACTCCGATTGTATTCATCTGAAAGAAGAATGTCATATACACCTAGGATGGCTTGAGGGTGAGTAAATCTTTGGGTAATTTAAATTTTTGGGTGAACTATCCCTTTAAGAGAGAGACCAGCATAAAGAGTGAGGGACAGCAAATAATGCCACAATAATGCTTCCAGATGTAAAAAATAATTTAAATGCAGTTTAACTGTCCATCACTCAACAGCATTTTTGTCTATTTTTGCATTGCAAATAAAAAATTCCTTCTGATTAAGTAGTCATGATAACACATTTATTTATATAGCACTTCATGCAATACAAATGGTTTCAAAGCTGCTTCACAGAAATAACCAGGAAAATAACAGTGTTAATGTTGTAAAATTCATCAATAATGAAATAACTTCAATTTCAGCTGTAAAGCAGTTCAACAGAAGACAATAGTGTCATTAATCAGCTCAATTCAGTTAAACTTTTTTGTTCCTTAATCGTTGGCTGCATTTATTTTATTAAAAATACAAAAAAAAAATTAATATTGTGAAATATTATTAAAATTATTTTCTATTTGAATATATTTTAAAATGTAATTTATTTCTGTGATGCAAAGCTGAATTTTCAGCATCATGACTCCAGTCTTCAGTGTCACATGATCCTTCAGAAATCATTCTAATATGAGGATTTGATGCTCAAGAAACATTTATGATTATTATCAATGTTGAAAACAGTTCAATGTTGAAAACAGTGTAAAATATTTTTTTCAGGATTCTTTGATGACTAGAAAGTTCAAAAGAACAGCATTTATTTTAAATAGAATCTTTTGTAACATTATAAATGTCTTTATGGTCACTTTTGATCAATTTAATGCATCCTTGCTGAATAAATGTATTAATTTCTATTAATTCTATTCTTTCCCCCAAAAAATAAATAAAAAATTCTTACTGACCCAAAACTTTTGAACGGTAGTACAATGTTGCGAAAGCTTTCTATTTCAGATAAATACTGTTCTTTTGAACTTTCTATTCATCAAAGAATCCTAAAAAAAAAAAAAGAAAATTACACAACTGTTTTCAACATTGATAATAATCATATGTTTCTTGAGCATCAAATCCTCATATTAGAATGATTTCTGAAGGATCATGTGACACTGAAGAATGGAGTCATGATACTGAAAATTCAGCTTTGCATCACAGAAATAAATTACATTTTAAAATATATTCAAATAGAAAATAATTTTAATAATATTTCACAATATTACTTTTTTTTTGTATTTTTAATAAAATAAATGCAGCCAACGATTTGACTGCAATGATACTAATCGTAAAGGAACAAAAGTTTAACTGAATTGAGCTGATTAATGATACTATTGTCTTCTGTAGAGCTGCTTTACAGCTGAAAAATTCAGCTTTGCATCACAGAAATAAATTACATTTTAAAATATATTCAAATAGAAAACAGTTATTTTACATTTTAATAATATTTCACAATATTACTGGTTATTTTGTATTTTTAATAAAAATAAATGCAGCCTTGGTGAGCATAAGAGACGACTTCTAAACACATTAAAAATCTTACCGATCAAAAACTTTTGAACAGCAGTGTATATCTAATTTACCTTTAATTATGATGTCTTTACAGTAAATATCCACATGGAATCCAATTTTTATGTATCTGATTCAAGTCACATTTAGTCACGTACGTTGCCGTTTCCCCTTTGCTATAGTGTCTGTTTTCCCATCAAGCTGATAACTAGCAGCTGCCATGCACACTGTGAAGTTTTGAGTCATGTGAAATACATGAATTATGGAAGGGGGTGTTTTTGATATGACTTTTGAATGGACTGATTACACATACCTGCAGTGTGAGTGCCATACAGTAACTGCTCTAGGATGGCTGTTTTCCCCACAGATGCCATACCACAAACCACGACCTTACAACCCTTACCCATAGTTACCAGCCCTGAAACACACAAACAACACATCCAGAACCAACCAGCAGGGCAGCAGTGGAAAAAGCATGACAGGAGAATGCTTCTAGTTTTTCTCATTTATTTTTTTTTAAGTTCCACATTACAAATTTTTGTATACGCATAACAATTTGACTATTTAAACTGGAAAAGCATATATTAATTGGTCATATATTAAAATTCTATGGCATGATTGAGAAGGAAATTCTCATTATCAGTAACACATGTACTTTGACATCTGATTAGTGACCTCGATGCAAACGTTTCTTTATTTTAAATGTTTAAATTATTTTTTAGATTTAAATGGAAAAATTATTTTCAATGTGGTCTCCGACTTTTGACCCCATTGTGCATGACAATATGCATTTAAACTTAAACTAAATATTGCGCATCTTAAATAAAATGCACATAATGATCAGTTTAGTGTTTGTTATATGATGACTGTCAAAGGAAAGACATTAACCAGTTGTCTTAACTTGAGGCCATTCATGACAGTTACTAGACTGAGAAATAATAACTCACCTTACGCGGATTGCTTGACAATAAACATATGATCGAAGAAACCGATCAATGTTAAATCAGATGAATGTGAATATATGACTTTTAGTGTCATCACTACGTGCTAGAGGTGTTGTCAAACATCACTTCCGGGAGTCGCTGATAAGAGAACGCTGGCAAAAATCTTATTATTTGGTCTGAGATTTAAGAATAACTGTGTTATAATAATGTTTCAGCGCAGTGTATCTAATAGGTTAGATACGTGTGATTGTGATTTATAATATCGAATTCTTATACACAAACTACATTTCCCATAACTCTTTAACAACGGAACCGGAAATACGCAAAAATAGTCTAATAAAGCATTATGGGTAATTTACCTCTCTCTTTCCGGTTAGTACGCCATCAAGTAAGCGAGACTTTCTCATTTTTCTGCATTTAGAATCCATCAAATATCTCCATGCATTTAATGTCATCCAAATCACACAATTAATGTATTTAATGCGGAATATCTTAGCTATACTATCCTAACCATTATTTTCTCCATAATGATGTTGTACGTTAATTTTAACGCTAAATTGTGAAGAGTAGGGTAGTTAATGTCATGTCGGAGTTTGCACGTTTTTTCCATTTTCTGTTAGAACTGAATTAAACATATTAAATAATGTCAAATGTAATTTTCTGGCATTGCAGTTCAAAGGGTAACTGAAATCGTTGTGAATTGAGTTGTTTTGACTTGTCTGCATGTAACAGTCGACATGCCGACGCTATACACAACAGACACTGCTTATGGACACATTACAATATATTATTATATAATTCACTTCTTAAGCAACTGTTACTCCCGATAATGTGAATTCATACGCACTTGCTCATTAGATATCAGAACTGTGACCTGATGGTTGATTAAAATGCCCAACTATCCTGACAAGATTGTGAAGATTGTCTTTCTGTATAAGTCTGCTTGTGATTTAGCATTAAAAATGTAATTGTTCGTGTAGTCTCAATTAATGAGCTCATAAATACAACACACAGGTGAGTAAAATGGAGTTTGTAATAGCTTTAGATGGAGCGTCGTGTCAACTTATGAAAAAAAACCTACCAATTTACACATGCGCAAAACTTGGATATATTGATATTTTACATAAAGTAAAAGTGTTTTCTTGACAATTGTCTAATTTTTGGTGTTGCAGGTGAGGCATCATGGGAGCGTACAAGTACATGCAGGAGTTATGGAGGAAGAAACAGTCCGACGTGATGAGGTTTCTGCTCCGTGTGCGGTGCTGGCAGTACCGTCAGCTGTCCTCCCTTCACCGGGCTCCGAGACCCACCAGACCCGATAAAGCCCGCAGACTGGGATACAAGGCCAAACAGGGTGAGTGATGTGAGCAGCCCGGTTGTACTGGTTGCGTATGCTTTTTCTAATTAGCAATATGTCACAAAGCACTTCTCAGACATTTTTGCTGTGTTTTGAGAGAGAGGTAGAGGTCCAAATGATTTAAAGGATTAGTTCACTTTCAAATGAAAATTACCCCATCATTTACTCACCCTCAAGCCATCCTAGGTATGCTTTTTTTTCTGATGAACAGTTATAGTAATAATAAATATCCGGACGCTTCCAAGCTTTATAATGGCAGTGACGGGGTCCATTGAGTTTGAAGCTCAAATAGTGTATCCATCCCTCACAAACATACTCCACACAGCTCCGGGGGTTAATAAAGGCCTTCTGAAGCTAATCGATTTGAGTTTTGTAAGAAAAATATCCATATTTAAAACTAAGTAAAATATCTAGCTTCCGCCAGACCACCTTTCGTATTCAACTTACAAAAAAAGCGTAGCTGACGCGACATATGAGGCGTTACACTTTATGCGTAAATTGAATACGGAAGGAAGCTAAATATTTTACTTTATAAAGTTTTAAATATGGATATTTTTCGTACAAAACCCCATCGATTCGCTTCAGAAGGCCTTTATTAACCCCCCAGTGCCATATGGATTACTTTTATGATGGATACACTTTTTTTTTAGAGCTTCAAACTCGTGAGCCCTATTCACTGCCATTATAAAGCGTGGAAGCGTCAGGATATTAACTCAGATTGTGTTCATCAGAAAGAAAGTCTCATACACCTAGGATGGCTTAAGGGTGAGTAAATCATGGGGTAATTTTCATTTTAATCCTTCAACCATGCTCTTCAGCATTACCCATAATGCTTTTTTTTACTATGTTTCTGGGAAACAGTCTGTCTACGAAATTTATTTTATATTAATTCAAAATCAAATGTTTAACCAATTAGAGACACTGCCTAGCAGTATTAAGTTGTTAAATCTAAAACAAAAAAAAATTCCCACTGTACTCTTATCAGCAATAAGGTGAGCAGTCGACTCTAGGAAGTTATGATTGACAACACTTCTAGAACGTAGTAATGGCTTATATTCACATTCATCTGATTTTTTTTGTTGTTGTTCAGATGTTTAACCACTCAATTGAATGTCCTGTAACTGTAATTTCTGCCTCGTGTTCTTTGAGTGTGTATCTGATCTCTCTGTGCTCTTGGCCAAACAGGCTACGTCATCTACCGCATACGTGTGCGCCGTGGAGGTCGCAAGCGCCCCGTGCCTAAAGGTGCCACCTACGGCAAACCCGTGCACCATGGCGTCAACCAGATCAAGTTCGCACGCAGCCTGCAGTCAGTAGCTGAGGTATGTCAGCAGCATCTCAGCCTATGGAAATGATCCGAAGTTGGTCACAGTGACACCTTGACACGTATTGTTCAGTCAGACAGATTATATTTGCTAGAATTTACATGCTGTACACAATTCACAACTGTCTTAAGTGCCCATGTACACAATCGGGCACAAGTTTAGAATAATGGTTGTTTAAGGATTTGTGGTTAGATACTATGGATTTTATGACCCGTAGTCTGCTAGAATCAGTTCCAGTGTAAATGTTCCCAAGTCAAGATAAGCTCTTTACTACGTCGAAATGTATTCGACCATTCAGTGGGGGTGTTGAAATTAATCAATTCTACGATGTGGACATGGACGATTCTGCGTCAATGCAGTAATAGACCATAATCGATTATAGCCTACTGATGTTTCTCTGATGTCATTTGTCGCGTACACGCTTGTCTCACTTGCGTAAAATGGCGAAGGGAGCCGAAACACAAAAGCGAGTAATAAATGCACTCACTATTTTAACATTTACAGCGTGAGCTTTATTGTAACTTAAGTACACTACTTGACAGTTTCATGCGCTTTTAATATTTACTAGTGTTTATTAGTTCTAAATGCTCCTGTCATCTGCTGTTCATACATAAGTTTTGTTCGACTACATTCAGGAAGTGTACTTTCTTGGAGCAGATCAAATAAAAAGGGAGTTCATATATTTGAGTGCTTGTATTCATTGACGAAAATGTAGCCATGTGCAGTAATATTTCAATGCATCGTGATGCATTGTGATATCGAATCGTTGACATAATCGAATTGAGACCAGTGACGATTCACACCCCTACCATTCAGACATGTCTGTAATATTGTGAGTGCTCTTCACAGAGCGTGTGCACAGAAAACGGCTGTGCGTCAGACAGTGTGTGGTTACTGAGTTAGTTAGTACTATATTGAGACTGGTATCGTTCCTTGTTGAATTGGTGCCAGAGCACAGGTACTCTTTCTGTATATAAACACCTCTAGTGACTTGATTCTGCAAGTATTTTCTGATACATTTTTATTTTAGTTGGGATTTGGAGTCTGTGTTAAAGGTGAAATACTGTATGTAATTATTTTTTTTCTAAACATTCTCTTAAACCAGTTTGTTCGACTACTAGTATGCCATTCATAGGTGTATCTCCCCTAGAAATGTAAACTTTGAGCCACCCAGGCATCAACACATTACAAGCTTTGATTTGAAGCAAAAAAAGTATTTAAAAAAACTGCTTACAAGTTTTCAGGACTATGTAGTTCGTTCTTTTTAAAGGTGTTAAAGCACAATCCCATGACACTTATGCAAATGAAAATCAAATTAAAAAAAAAACAATGTCCAAATATAAAAGCAATGATTTGAAGCATGTTGATTTATCAAAAGAATATACATTTTGCTGTGTTAGACACTACTCTGAAGTAGGAACTAAGATTGTTCCCAGTTCCTGCAGTGCGAACACACCAAAAAGCGGGTACTTCTACCAATAGTTTCATAGGAACTATGAAAATGTTCCTCCGGTGCGTGAACCCCTATTGGTTTAAGTTCTCTTTAATCCCTAGAGGACTGCACAGTTTTGGGGCCCTTTAGAAGTTTTGACATGCTCTGACATTTTGTTTTTTTTTTGTTGTTTTTTTCCTCTTCAGTTGTTTATAAACATATTAATGGCAGAAGTGTCATTACACTGTATTCAGCACAAACTGGGCTACCATAATATGTTAGCAACATGTATGTACATGCTTGTCTTTTTGAGAGAATAACGTTTATGCGTGTTTTTTGAAAAAAACAAAAAATGTAAGTCACTGAATTAAGGCCACAAAACACAATAGATATGTGCCCACAAGACTTTTGACTAGTGGGTGTTGTTGCCTAGAGCTTTTGCTTCAAACTGATGTGAGAATCATTGTGCCCGCTCATTCACATAAAACAATATATTGATTTTAAATTTTGTAAGACACTTTTTCTTTACAAAGCCCGTATGCGAAGGGGTGTGAACGATCATGTATAATGCTGTGATTTACACCTGAGGAGACAATAGAACCCATAATGAGCCACATAATGAATGAGCCTTTGAGTCAGGTATGTGACAGAGGGGAACTCTTTACAAAATTTACACAAATATATTTTGTTGTAGTTTATTTAGAATATAGTTAACAATATAAAGTGAGAGCCAAAGGCACATTACAAAGGCCTATTTTAAATTGTCAAATCTTTTGATAATTACTATTTTTAATGTTTTTGAAAAGTCTCATGCTAAAAAAAAGTAATATCTTTACAATAATAACATTGAACACAATTCAGTAAATACAAATAACTGAATAATTGGTAATGATGATTGTTATAAGTGAAATATTTGGGATTTAAAACATAACGCAATGCAATTATGATTTCAAAAAGTATAGGGTGAATTCAGGTTGATTGGGACACTTTTTTCCCCAGTCATTTCAATGGCAATTTTTCTGAATCATTTGATTTTGTAAACTCTCCGATACACACAATACTCAATATCATTTCGAGTTTCGGTTCGTGATGCGCCGTGCAATGCACGATAGCGCCGGCGCCCATTATAGGCTATTGTCTGCTATAATTGCTGCTTATTTATTAAATCCAGGCAATTGGCTGATAAAACATTGATTAAAATTAAGATACAATTTATACAAAATGAAATTCACTTTAAAGAAAGGCTTTCTACAAAACTTAATGAAGTGGTCAATCATGTCTGACAAACTCCATGTCTCCCAACATATTGCACATCTTATGATGTGTCTTTTCTTGTGCGCTGTTCACTTTTTATAATCAACGTAGATGAAATTAAAAAATAACGTTAGGCTATAATATTTAAACATCAATATGAAACAATGTTTTTAATGGCTATAAGTAGTAGTCTATTGTACATAACGTTTGACTGGTAAGCTACTGTATTTATAGCATCTGAGCAGAAATTTGTGAACAAAAGCTTTATTGATGTGACACTAGGCTATTTTACAGTAAACACTTCATAATCTGTCCAAAACAGGCCAAAGAAATCTTGTCTAAACTTGTCTTATGTTTGACATTTTATGTTGCAGCAGGATTCGTATTTAAACAGTCTTTTTGCGGTTTAATATTCACAGACACTAACGGAATAAACTTACCTCACAATCCTCGTTGCTCTTAGAAATAAACAGCTTTTCTTCTGAGGTAAATTATTCCAGGATTATTCATCACCGCGTCTCAAAATGATGTAAACTAGCGTACATGAATCTCTCTAAACTCGATGTGTTTTTTCGAGTTGATATGGACGGGGATACTCGCATGGATTGCGTCAGTATTTGACTTTCAAAAGAACGTGCGCTCCGTGGGCGTGGCCGCATTAGTGGATGAGACACTCACGAACAACCGCCATCTCTCTCTTTTCAAACAGATTACATAAACAGAATGTTTTCGATTTACATGATTTAAAACCTGACATTTCAACGTTTTAGACATGTCTCATGTTTGTGTGACAAGTATTCATTAAGTTAGAGTTTTTCTGAAGATCAGATTGGACATTGAGAGAGGCTGCCGATCATGTTTGTTTTTATTGTAAGTGTACACAAATAAAAGTAGAAACTCAACAGATTATAATGTATAACACTTGCTTGAATGACCAAAATCGACGGAGTCTTGAGTCTTTCACACTAAGAAAAAAAAACGAGGTGAGGTCGCCGGTAACTTTGCCGACCTCAGAAGGTTAAGAATTAATAGTGTAAATGAATGGTATTTTATTACTCCGGGAAACCTGACTGTTGTGCTCTGTGGGTCTTTAATTTTGGATATATGTTGCCTGCAAAAACTCTTAAAATGCAGCAGGCAAGGATGGGCGATAGGGACAAAAAAAAAAGGTTTGTATCGGATGTATCCTTCGTGGCCTTAAGTAACCCACAATCCTTTGCACACATTTAAATTCACACAAATAAACTGACGGAAAACGAGTCCGTACTGAGCTTGTCTGAGTTTATGAAATGTAAGACAAAAATAATTTTTTCGGGCATGAAAGCTTAGATGTTATCTTTTGTTTTGCTGTAAATTAATCACTAACACTAAACAGCCAATAATGTAAGCCACTGGTAGACTGCAGACGGCTGTCATTCACTGTATTGCATTCATAGAAAGCCAGTTAATATAAAGATTTGTAATACAAAGTATTTTTCCAAAATTACGTTTTAATAGTATTTTCGTGACGTGACTGCGGGGGCGGGAACGTGTGACGTAGCCATGCCCACTTACTAGACAGTCTTATTCTAGTGTTTAATGCTGAGGACTCAAGCATACGAGCCTCTGAAGGACTGGACTAGGAAGGATGCAGCCTTCCGTTTGAGAAACATCCATTTTGAATGCACTTTCCCCGCTTTAGCTCTCTCTGACATCTGCTGGTTTTGATGTGCTCATAATATCAGACTACTGTATATCGATATAAATGGTATTGCCTCATCCTATATAGTTTATAAAAATATATCGGTATATCGTACAAACTCAGTATACCGCCCAGCCTTAGCAGCAGGGGGATAGTGTTGGTCCCTTTGAGGCAGTGGAGGAAGTACAAATAACCAGAGATATATTTACTTTAGTAAAAGTAGAAGTACCACAATGACAACCCTACTAAAGTAAAAAATACCTGATTTTAAATGTACTTTTAAGTATTAAAAGTAAAAGTACTTGCATAACTTATTCTCTTAATGTCTATATTCTAATAATTATTTAAAAAAAAAACAGTATGGGCTGTGGCATTTTAATTGTTAGTTTTGGGTTAATGTAATTGTGCTTACCATCTGTGGCCCAGTTTACATTCTGACTTACAATTCTGGTTCTCTATCAGGGTGATCTGCAGAGTTAAATATCATTATTCTGAAGCAATATTCTCACCAGTGTTCTACCAGCTTGGACGTATTTAAATCTGCATATTTGAGATTTTTACCTTTTTATAAAGGGCTTTTTTTTCCTTAATCTTATTAAATATAGGCTATGCTTCAGCTTTCCTTTTTATATTCTTAAATTTGATCAATAAATTAAATTAGAAGACACTATAGGGCTGTTACCAATCAAATTAATTTACGCTGAAAAATTACAACTGCATTAAATGTTATGAGATTGTTTTAAATATTTTTGAATATACATATAAGAAATGTTGGAAAGAATGTTTAAACAATAAACTAAACTGCCAGTAGGTGGCAGTAGGTCTTAATGAGTGAGTCATTGAGTCCATACGTTCAAATGGCTGATCGTTTATTAACGGGTCATTGAATCTTTGATTCATTCAAAACGCTGAATCATTCAGTAGGCTAACACTGTTGCTGTGAGATGCGTTATGGTTCTGATGTGATCTTGGAAATATTTTCGTTGCTGAAATAGAACAAAATTAATGTTAATTAATTGTTTATGGAACTGTCATATGAAATCAGTCACATTTTCAGTTGTGATGGTATTCAGGAAAACAGCACTCTTGGTTGTGATGTTGCTTAACTGTATCATGTTATAAATATAAAAACTCCACAATTTGTAATTTTAACCATGTATGTTAACTGAGTTTCTTTGTGTGAGGCGCTCATTTGTTTTCGATTTCTCATGAGGCTGCGTGAGCCTCAACAGTGCAACCTTGTTAACCGTCAGTTCATTACATTTATATATTATCCACTATCGATCACCACTTAATGAATGCAGAATCATTCTTGCATTTTGGTGATTCCCTAGTTATTTTTGTTATTGACGTTTTAATCAGCTTGTCCGGTCGGGCAAGTAAAATTTTCACTTGCATTTCACAAGCATTAATGTCGAGCCCTGAAACTGATCAGAAAATGTAACGAAAATGTAATGGAACGTTGTAGAAATGTAGTGGAGTAAAAAGTCATTGCTGCAAAATGTAACAAAGTAAAAGTCAAAAGTATGCACTATTGATTCTACTTAAGTAAAGTACAGATACGTGAAAAATGTACTTAAAGTAACGAAGTATTTGTACTTTGTTACATTCCACCACTGCTTTGAGGGGTAATTTCTGCACAGGGTTTGAAATAGAGTTGGTAAACTACACTCTTATGACCGATTTGTCAAACTGTTATGTTTGTCTTGAGTTGGGTAACATCGTTGTAGTTTACAAGCGGATCAAAGTTCTCACAACATGGGGAACAGACTTGAGACGTACAGGACTACTATCTTTATTTTTATGACTTCAATTTACATAAGTTTATGTGGAGTTTCTCCCCTGTACCTAATGAATTGTCATACATATTCATCATTAGAGCTACTGCACGAGATGCATAAAATGATCCATAAATTATGCTCGTTAATTTTCAGTTTGTTCTGTCCATTGATGGCCATTTATTTTATGTTCTGATGGTGTTCTAACTCCTCTGTTCGTTTTCAGGAGCGTGCCGGTCGTCATTGCGGAGGTCTGCGAGTGCTGAACTCTTACTGGGTGGGTGAAGATTCCACATACAAGTTCTTTGAAGTGATCCTCATTGACACCTTCCACAAAGCCATCAGGCGCAACCCCGACACGCAATGGATCACCAAGGCTGTGCACAAGCACAGGGAAATGCGTGGGCTCACGTCTGCTGGCAAGAAGAGCCGTGGTCTGGGCAAGGGCCACAAGTTCCACCTCACCATCGGCGGCTCTCGTCATGCAGCCTGGAAGAGACGCAACACCCTGCAGCTGCACCGTTACCGCTAAACAACGTGTGCTACAACTGTACATTTATCCAAATAAAGTACCTTTGTATGATCATGAGATGTGTCTTTATTTTGAGGTTGTAGATGTACAGAATCTGTACTAAAGTTTTCAAGGTTATAGTGTTTTTGGTTATTTTTTATCTTAATCTTAATTTTGCACAAGTTTAAATTCCAAAGATTTGTTTGACATGATAGCAGAAACCCATGCTTGCAATTTCCCACAAATGTGTAAAAGCCATTAAAATTATTCATAAGGTTATCCAGTAATCTGGAATTATTTTAAACCATCCTGGGCCCTTTTGTTAAAATTTAGTCTCGATCAGAATGATCCAGATTGGGAAATCCTGTTTTTCTATCCAAGATCAGGTAGTTTTTTTTTTCTTCAACACAACATTGGATTTGATCAGTCTTATGATAAACCCTTATTTTTAGTTTTTCAGTTCTCTACATAGCATTGTGATATGTAAAACACATTTAAAGAACAACAGGACCTGTCAGCATTGCCGTTGAGTCACGTTTGGATTTGAAGATTCCATTTGAGTTTTCTTTAAAACAGGCCACTTATCTGTCCCACAACAAATTACATTTTGCATGCAATAAGGGATTCAAATGTTAAACTACTTTTGACTGGTTCATCTGTGATTGTCATAGTACACAGTGAAGGAATAAAACATTTTTGACAGCTGTTGGGGGGATAATTTTATGGGGGCAAAATCTAATTTAAACTTTACTGAGGCTTAATAGATGGTTGATTTCAACTTAATCACTTCAAGTGCAAACTATAAATATGTATACATACTGCATGTACTGTTTTAATACGTTTTGTACCTGAAATGTTTGGATCAAAAGTATCCCAATCTTACTGACGTTTTGAACAACACATACTGAAGGTTTGATCCCGATCAAAACCAATATTGGATTATTTGCTGTAATACGATTATAGAATTTTTTTCTTTTGAACTACTCATTCAAGATTTGATCCAATTGGATAGCTGAAATCTGATCAAATTTCTTTTCAACAGAATGATATAGATTTCCCACGTTTTGCTATCCGGTGATGGAAAAATGAGATTGGAGAAAAATTATATATTTCAATGCTTTCACGTTCTCTCGCAAAAGTTTTGCGTTCCCCATGGAACTTTGCATTTACTTGCAGAGAATTTATTTTGACAGGTTCATCTCTGACTATTATGCATTGTAGTTTATATACAGTACAGTGATTAAAAACATTTAAAATTAAATGTATATTTGTTTGGGGGATTTGTGTGTGTGTGTGTGTTACATTATACAACTGTTGTATATTTTGAACAATTGAATTTTGTTCTTGAAATCCACCCTTCTGCTGGGCTGGGATCAGGAAAATCCAGTTTGTTTTTAGGGATCAAAGGTATCCCAACCTTACTAAAAAGTTTTCAACAAATACTGACAGTGTGAAGATTGGATTTGGTGATCAAATCTGATTTCAGAATCTTTTTTCTTCTTCTTTTGAACAACACATTTTGAATATTTGATCCAGTCTGATAGCTGAAATCTGATCAAATGACTTTTGAACAGCTGGGCGTAGTTTTTCTTGATGCCGGAATTCTTGTCATCTTTGGGCTATGAAGATTGTAAGACTGCATACATTCAACAGCTTTATGGGACAGTTTGAGAGGTGACATTCACCCAAACAACTCATACCTAAATTACAAAACTGAAGTCAAAGATGAATAGAAAAACCTCGGGAATTTTTGGAATTTTTCAAAACAACTTGATGTATTTGCAGACGACACTGCAAGAAATCACACTGATATTTAAACAACGACACAATCGTGATATTTTCTTTTATACAACAATTGTTTATACTATTATATTTTGGAATGTAGCTCAGCCAATCAATGATTTTGTTTAAATAATACTTTATGTTTAGCCTACCTTCACCTATCAAACTACAAAGTTAACAAATACAATAATATTGTGTCAAGGATAACCTTGATTTAAGATATTCTGGTTATCTTTTGGCCCATCTTGACCCACTAATTGTTTTGTTTTATTGCTATGACAACTTATTTTCCTTTATAGTATATTTAATGATGCATCATCATCATCATCATCCTGTACATGCTATACTCATCTCTACAATTTAGCAGTAAACACATACGGTTCTTAAGGAGGAAATCTTTCAAATAAATCGGAAATTATGTGCAGGTACATCCTCATCACACATGAGAAAACCATAAAACAGGTGTCAGGTTATGTAGATAATGTAGATAACAAGTCATTTTTAAAAGGCTCTTGACAAGTGAATATGATCTATTTTGAGTACAATTCAGCATTTTTAAAACATAAAATAAGTTTTAATTCATGTACCTTTCAGTACAACGTGGAAATTATTTGAACATATCTGTTCACCAACATAAAAATATGCACTATCCACATTCTCTTTTGTTTACTAAAAACAAGAATACTCTATTCTTCAAATGAACTCATACAGGACAGTCTCCTGAGGCTAATTGTGTTATTTTTCCAGACTGTATCACAACAAACTAAACTCTGTGGAAAAAAAAGAAAAAAAAAGATGGTTCTTTAAAGGTTCTTTATGCGTAGTAACAGTTCTATTTAGAACCATATTATCTTGAAGAACCCTTTATATGGTGAACTGGTTCTTTGTGTGATAGGGTTCTTTTTCCCGCCTTTTTCTTTTTCAAATCTGTAACTGTCAAAACCACCTCATTACTGATTTTCTGGAGCTCAGCCATCCAATTACACAGACTGTCAACACACTCTCGACAGGTAAATGATTTCTTTCTTAAATATCTATAAATTTTAACTTTCAAATTGTAACACAACATGCAGTTTTTTTTATGTAAAACAGGGCCACAAGATATTATAAGACCAGGCAGATATAGGGGTAAAAACAATCTTAATAATATATATATATATATATATATCAAAAAATAATAATGCTAATATTAATAAAGATACTAATATACTAATATTAATGAAAATAAACTATTAATAAAAATGTAATTTATAACACCATTAAAGTCTAGCACTTTCATAGCATGGTTCTTTATGGAACCTTATAAAAAGGGTTCTGCTATTGTTACAAGCTGAAGAACCCTAACTCTTTCTTTTCTTTTTTTTTTTTTTTCTTTTCTTTCTATTTTCTTTTTTGGTCATTTAATGCCAGGGTAATATAATGCAAGGTATGTCGATATAAATGGTATTCCATCCTACCTATACATTATGCAAAGTGGAATGGTAAACATAGTAATTTTGATGATTGCACATAGAATTTAAATTGCACATCTAATTTATCAGAGGAAAATCCCTTTAACACAGGTGTAGCAGAGTACGAATGAACAGAGAACAGATTTGACAAGTATCAATACTTTTTATCTTCATTTGCAGCACTAATTTTACTACTATCATTTTAAACTTCTTCTTGTAAAATGTTTTGGATGAAAAAAATGTGCTTGTGCTAGCCTATATCTTTGTTTAAAATGCTTTGTTTTGTTGTTTAATCTACTTCAGCAACATCTAGAGATTTTTGGTGTGGCGTAAGTGTTCAAATGTGTTTTGTGCCATTATATGTTCTGCTGTCATATAGCTATTCAATGAACCTTAGCAAGGACAGACGAACAATCAGTATGTTATTAAACAACACAATCCATTGAACACACTGTGCTTCTATATCCCTCACAGCCTTGATTTCATTCCTGTCAGATTGAAATGGTGCTAGGCTCTTCAGTAATGATGAGTGTCAGGTTATTACACTTGTGTTATACCCAACACTAAAAGATTATCACATGAAGGGTTTTGTCTGATTCAGGAACAGCCTGTGACTGTGACTGAGTCTTTTAAAATGCTTCCTTGTGGCATCTCTAGGCTTTAAATTAAATTTTTGCATGGACATATTTAGCTGGAGGTCATAATCCTCTGACCCCTGACCTCTGTGGCCAGAGCCTAAAATGGAATGGAAAAGCTTAGCAGTGTTTGGTATGAGAACCATCTCACATGCTCATCAGTTTCTTGAAGGTTTCTAGAGCCTGTTGAGCCTGTCCAAATCGATGGGTTTGTGTAAGAAAAATATCCATATTTAACACATTATAAAGTAAATATCTAGCGTCCACTAGACCGCCTTCCGTATTCTACTTACGGAAAAAGCGTAAAAAAGTGTAACTCGCGCGATGTATGTATGACGTCAGATGTAGCGTAAGCATTTTGAACTGCGAGAGGTTACACATTCTTCGTAAGTTGAATACGGAAGGCGGTCTGTTGGAAGCTAGATATTTTACTTTATAAAGTTATAAAGTCGTGTTGTGCCGCTTTGCAGACTGCTATGTGCGTTAATGTGTTTTGAAGAGCTTTGGAGAGCGCTCGGAAGGGAGGGTGGGATCTCATACTTTCATACAAAGCTAACTTGCTATTGCTAGCCTCTCCAAAATTGCCTACCGTACCTTTAAATGCCATTTTGTAGTAATGAGAATTGGAGAGAAAAATGTAAAAACATCAAGTTTTTTGCCACTGTGACTTACTATTCTCATTGTGCAAAAGCAAGTGTGTGTTAATTTACCTATAGGCTACCAAACACCATATCATACGTTATGTCCTGCTTATATTCCTCATTGCGTTTTTGGCTTCCTCAGGGGAGCAGATCTCAAATTTGCGGTGCTCAGCAACTAAATGTCAAAATGTCAGTTTGATGTTTTGTGTTTGCTGGGGTCATTGGGGCACTTTAGGTGTGGGGTGAGGGTGCGCAGGAGCAGTGAAAGTGTGTCAGTGGGTTATAATGACACTAATGCAGCAGGAGGAGGAGCCGCCGTGAAGTGGGTCACATGATCTGGAGACAGTAGCCGCGGCAGCAGCGACGCTTCGCTCTATCACTCCACATGCACCCTCTTTCTGCGTTAAAAATTGATTTATTCATAACTCTGAACTACAGCGAGACTTAGCGAGCTATTATAGTCTCTTTATTAGATGTTAAATCGTGTGGATTTGGTCTCTTGGCTGTCCGGTCTGGAAGAGTCCAATTTTTATAACTAATACAGATTTATGTATTTATTTATAGTTTTCTAAGAGGTAAGTTAACGTTACCTGAGTTTTTTTTTTTTTTTTTTAATCTTGCTGGTTTATCTCGAAATGTTTCTCAGGTAGTGTAGGCTATAGGTAGAGAAAAAATCGGTTTATAGAATCTCACAGCGACTAGATAGTTGCTGTAAAGTGTGTAAAAACGGCACTACCACACAGGTGACTGGGGCTCAAAGCTGTCGGAGGATATGGAATCCACAAAGGCTGGTAAGATTAGTCTGTTTTACTTTTACTTATTCCACAAAGGCTGGTAAGATTAGTCTGTTTTACTTTTACTTATAGAACATGACTAATAATCCGTGATACCTACAGTGAACTCTTATTTTAATAATTGACACCGAAACGTGTAGTTTCACGTGATGCTCTGAATGTGCATTGTGCAATAAAGTGTAGTTTGAGCTTTTATTACGTTATTTGCAGTATGAAAAGTCTAAGTAGGTTAATAGCGACTGGCTTGTGTTGTTATGCCATACATTGTGGGTTACTATTGAACTGCAGTCTCCCGACTCACATGGACCGCTCAGCCTAGCCATGTGCATCTGTGTTTACGCGTCCTGTGCGTCTACTCTGATTAGTCGAGAGAAGTCGTGACGTGCGTGTTGCATAATTTGCATGGCAGGATGGATGCGTCTGCAGCTGCAGATACACGTGAGGCGGCTGCGGTCTGACCCAGAGCCTTATCTGACCCACTTTTCGGCTTTTACACTCCCAGCAAGACATGCCGAGTACACGTGGGGGCGGTGCTAAGAACATGTCGATCAACAACTCAGACTGCGATACCTATGACGTCCATTCATTTTGTTCTTTGCAAAAAAAAAAAAAAATTATATATATATATATATATATATATATATATATACATACATATATGTGTGTGTGTTCAGGTAGACATTTTTATGTACATAAACAATGTAAACAAGGGAAGTAATGCCTTTTGTTTTGCTCTATTCGACTCACCAGCATGTTAGCATGTAAGTATTAACATTTAATAGCATATTAGCATTTGACGAAACAGATAACGTTTATTAGTCCTCAGTATTTAATTTGAATTGAGTTGGTTGTCGGTAAAGCCTACCCCCTGAAAGAGGTATTATGTAATGGTGTTACCTAACCATTGAGAGTGGGACAGCAGAAATCAGGTCAACCCATACAGAAAGAGCACACAAAGCCTGGTCCGCCTTCTGACAAAAAGAACATTTGCAGCTCAAAATAACACATAAGGACAAAGAAAATGTTAGTATGTTTATATTTTTTTCTGTTATTAATAATAGAGACTAGGGGTGTAAAGGTACACAAAACTGACGGTTCGGTACGTACCTCAGTTTTGAAGTCACGGTTCGGTACGGGTTCGGTACAGCAGGGGAGAGAAAACTAAATATAAAATTGCTTTTTTTTATTAAACAGTGGTTTACTGAACAAATTGTGTCTGTCCTTAAATGAATTCAATTATAACTAAAAGTTTCTTAAAGATAAAAAAAAATGTATCTCTGCTAATGCTGTAAAGTAACTATATAGGGAGCCCTTACTTGCACATTACTATAATATAACAACAGAGCCCAAATTAGCCTAAATTCAGTAGCTATTTATTTTATAAATAGAGTGTTGATTATAATAATCAACACTCAAATAACATTGTATGCAAACATGTAAACTTCATATTAGGCAGTTTTTGCATTAGCCTAACTTCTAAATCTAATTATAAAATTATGTTTTTACTCTAATTCGTTGTTGAAATATAATCATTTATACACAGTGGCTGTCATTTTCATGACAGATTCTTTTAAACATACATTAAATAATCAAGACACCACTAACAGGTTAAGTAGAATATAATGAATATATAGGCTAATATAGTGCATATATTTAGTGAAAGAGTTTTCATTTCTCTAGTGAACTAACAGTTGTGGCCACTGACTGACTTCTGAGGTAAATGCTATGTGACATTGTTTACAAGCCGTTTTATTGACGTCTTTCCACCGTTGAAACACTGATTGAGCGGACACATGATACGTTTCAGTAAGTTGTAATGTATCCTCATACCGTCAGCTGTTGATTCATATTTATTTGATTAGGAAGAGATGTTCGCGTTCACTCACGCGCCGCGCCTATACTGTGATCTGTCACGTCACATTAAAGAGCGTCAAAACGGCATTTATCGTTTGAATTTCGTGATAAAATGGACAGAATACTTAATATGTTCGTGTGGGAACTCGGAATAAAGTATGTTCCGCCCGTAAAACAAGCCTGTTAAAGATTGCATTCGTACCGTCCGATACACACGTGCACCGTACCGGAAGCCCTGTACCGAGGCGGTTCGGAACGAATACGTGTACCGTTACACCCCTAATAGAGACAGTTATCAACAGATACAAGTAAAAGCTAGAATCAACCACTAGACAATGTCTCATACTCATATGCTTCGTAATATATATGTGCACATATTAGGATCCACGTGATTTGTAAAATGACGCTAGAAAAATAATTTGACGTCTTCCTAACTGAAGTTGTCCTGTGTTGCTTTTCTGTGTGTCATCCACCAGGTGGAGTAATAGCTTACATTAGCTCCTCGAGCTCCAGTCCAGAGTCGTGCCACAGTGACTCCTCCAACAGCAGCTATCAGTCCTGCTCTCCGCCTCATGCAGGGCAGGGCCAACAGGGCGAGGCCCTTCCTGTGGGCCCTCAGTCCCGCCCACCGAGGCACGGCGGAGGGAAGGCACGATCACCCTCCACCACCAAAAGTGGCATAACAAGTGAGAGACTGATCTAAATAAAAATAAAGTTAAAGAGAACCACAAATGTTCTTACAGACTAATTTAAATATGATCTTCTACAAATTGAATCCAACATATTTAGTGTTAAAGTTAAGGAACTATATGAATATACATGCTTTGCTTTCAAAGTCTATTGCCTATTATAAAAATTAGAATGGAGTTAGTATGTATATATGCGTTTTCCTTTTTAGCCTAAAGATTAATTCATGTAATTGCATTTCCTGTTGTTGTTGTTGTTTTTATTTTTATTTTTATTTTTAGAAATAATACAAATAGAAATAATGCTGTTTCATGTATCTTATGTCATAAATCCTATCTTGTCCATCTCTGCTTAATGTCTAGAGAGCTCAAAATGGAATTGAAAAAGAAAAAAAGTATTGCTGATTGGTCAGAATAATGATATAATTGATAGTAATGATCTGATATTTGTCACTTAAAGGGATAGTTCACCAAGAAATGACAATAATCCCATAATTTACTCCCCCTCAAGACATCCTAGGTGTATATGACATTCTTCTTTCAGACGAATACAATCTGAGTTATATTTAAAAATGTCCTGGCTCTTCCAAGCATTATAATGGCAGTAAATGGCAGCCCAAAATTTGAAGCCCAAAAAAGTGCATCCATCCATAATAAACGTAATCCACGCGGCTCCGGGGGGTTAATAAAGGCCTTCTGAAGCGAAGAGATGTGTTTTTGTAAGAAAAATATCCATGTTTAACACGTTATAAAGTAAAATATCTAGCTTCCGGCGGACCGCCTTCCGTATTCAACTTACGGAAAAAACATAACTGGCGCGACGATGACGTAGCGTACACATTTTGAACTGCGAGAGGCGTAACACTTTCTTCGTAAGTTAAATACGGAAGGCGGTCCGGCGGAAGCTAGATATTTTTCTTTATAACGTGTTAAATATGGATATTTTTCTTACAAAAACCCATTGATTGCTTCAGAAGGCCTTTGAATTATGTGTTTTTTTGAAGAAAGCCGTATGGATTACGTTTATTATGGATGGATGCATTTTTTTGGTCTTCAAATTTTGGGCTCCCATTTACTGCCATTATAAAGCTTGGAAGAGCCAGGACATTTTTAAACTCTTTCCCCGCCAAACACGGAATTTTCCGTTATTTGTGAGAAAACGCTTCCCTGCCAAACACGGAATTTTCCGGGTTTCCGTGTTTTCACTGTTATACACTAGGGGGCGCTATTACGCATCTTCTGAATGAGTACAGAATCTCCTGATCAAAACACTGGCGGAGAAGACGCAAAAAAACAAGCGATCGTATGTAAGCAGATGTATATGTTAAATAACGTGATCATCAACATTAAACATCATATAAATCAAAACTGCCTAATGTTACTGAATGAAATGTCGACCCAGGACGAGCTCTAGGACTGTGCAAGCAGTAGGGGTGTTGATGGACTCAATCTACTCCATCTGTGTTTGATTATCGTTCTAAATCTGATCTGAATGAAGTCTTTGACATAAACGTGATTTTCTCAGCTTTTTGTTCAAAATGTTGCTTTTTTTATGAAACTTACCCATATTTAAGTGTTGATAAAAAAGGATTGCATGAAGCTAGAATAAAACGGTTTTTTTTTTTGTTTAAAAGCAGAGGGTCTGCTCTTTCTTTTGATATATTGCATGCTCAGATATTAATACAACAAAATATCCTATGGGCCATTACATTTTTGTGAAAATGATCAAAAACCCTGGCGTTGGCTGGCAACTTTTTTAAAAAACGCTGGCGGGGAAAGAGTTAATATAACTCTGATTGTATTCGTCTGAAAGAAGAATGTCATATACACCTAGGATGGCTTGAGGGTGAGTAAATTATGGGATTATTTTCATTTCGGGTGAACTATCCCTTTAACATTGCACAATTCATTATATTTGCCCTTGTTTGCTTCATCATGAAGTAATGGTCTTCTAGCTGTTTGAGGAAACTGAAAACAGCTGTTCTAAGGAGAAAGCCAAACTGAGCACAGAGCCTTTTTCATCTGACCCTCTGTATTTCTGCTCCTGCAGAGATTAACGGTCTGGTGCTGCTATGTAAAGTGTGTGGAGATGTGGCGTCGGGATTTCACTACGGCGTTCACGCTTGTGAGGGATGTAAGGTGAGAAATTGTTAGTGTGAGTCTACAGCCACATTTCAGTGTATAATAAGCATTAGAGGTTTCATTTTGTTATTTCTGAGGTACAGAGGATTTTTAAGTCAAAAGCTCAGAAGGGCTGTCTGAAAGTCTGTATTTTTCACTCTCATGTGTGATCGGTTTTGCTTACTTCTCAGTGGAGGCGGTTGCACTCTTTCATAGTATCTGTTTTCGTGTTAAATTGTCCTGGTATCCCTGGTGTCACTGTGGATGATTTAAGGTGTGTTCAAACTAGTTCAGTTTGCTTGGTTCATTTGGTCCGGACAAAAAAAAAAACCCCATTTAGCCCTAGTCCGCTTAGCGTTCACATTGGCATTTTAACACCAAACCTAAAAATGACAAAACTTACCAAACATCCAAAACAATTGACCAGCTGTGAACTCATGAAAAGCTTACAAAATGTGTAAAGGAGTCAGAACAGCTCAGGAATCCCTCCATCATACACACAAATGAAGATCTGCTGATCTGATGCCTGCACTGAACTGTAATGGGCAACATCGCGAATATGACGAGAAAAAAACAGGTATGCTTGAGCATTCTGTCCTTTTTAGGGTCGCATCTTGTGACATCATGTCCCGTTTTTGGTTAGTTTACATGTCTTTGGTCCGTGTTACGTTCATATTTCATTTGAACCGCACCAGAGTTCATGTGGCAGCGGACCGAGACTCATCTTTTCAGGGGTCTCGGTCTGCTTGTTTGGTGCGCACCAGGGTTCGGATGGCAGCGTTCACACTTATTCAAATGAACCACACTAACAGAGTAATCGCACCAGGATTCGTTTTAATCGAACCAAACATGCTAAGTGTGAACACACCCTTTGATAGGGTTGATGTGACATGGCTTTCATGCCTTATCTGGGTCACATCTCCCTGAAGGGAGATATCACTTTGATTTATTTATAACCAGAAAGCCTGCTACTCAGCAGCCTGTTTAACTATCAGAGCAAAGCTCTGTGACAGAATGTTGTGGTCAGTCCTGAGAGAGACACCTGCTCTCCATACCAACTCCAAGGCTCGACACCTGTTACTCTCTGTGTGGGCACTGTGACCCTGACATTTCTCTCTATCTCTTTCATTTTACCACCTGCAGGGTTTCTTCAGGAGGAGCATTCAGCAGAACATTCAGTATAAGAAGTGCCTTAAGAACGAAAGCTGTCCCATTATGCGCATCAACAGGAACCGGTGCCAGCAGTGCAGATTTAAGAAATGTTTGCTTGTGGGCATGTCCAGAGATGGTGAGCTCATTGTGTCCTAGATCCAATCAAAAGAATCTGTTACAGGCCGACATATGTGACCCTTTTTGAGAGTAGACGTGAAAATGCACTATCCAAACTTAAATGGCTGTAATTCAAGAATGCTTTGGAATATAGACTTAAGTTTGGTCTTGTTTTAAAGAAGACAATCGGCAGATTATGAAGGTATAAAAGTATGAGAAAGTTATGGAAGTTTAAGTTTGCTATAAATTAAACGTACTGTACTAAATATTTTTTTTATTTTATATAAAAATATATATTACAAAATAATTTTTACTATAAAATTACTATAAAAATCAAAGCCGTATGTCTAACCAAGTTGTGTTCCAAATTTGAAGTTGATATCACAAAAATGAAGTTCTCATGAGATTTTGTTTAGGCGCTGTACCAAAAATAGCCACCGGGAGTCATCCACATTCCATTGATTTTTTTTTTTTTATGTAACAAATTAATACATTTCTGTCCAAATATCACTTCTATCACAAAACAGTCACCAAATATGGAACCTTGAGACTCAGACCTTTCCGACGATATGTGTTTTGTCAAGATTAGACAAGGTTAAAAATAAGATTTAAAATAAATTTTGCAGTATGAAATCTGACACCGCCCACTAGGGGAGGAGCTCGCTAGAAGAATTTAGAATACCGTTTCCATGGTAAATCAACATCCAATTTCAAAACGGTTTTCACAGGATGAATTTTTAGTTTGTAAGCTTTCGAATGATACCTAATTTATGATGATTACTAAAATGTGTGATATGAAAAAAAGGCGTTAAAAAAAGAGTGCCAAGCATCCCTCTAGCGGACAAATGAATAACTAAATTAAATATATAAAGTAAATGTATTTTGCACTTAGCTAGATGATACACTGCCCGGCCAAAAAAAAAGTCGCTGTTTGGATTTAAATAGGCAAATGCTTAAAAGCACAATATGTAAGATTTTTGTATTAAAACCACTTGAACAATGTTATATATTTTGTTGATTTGTGTACTTACATTATCCCAAATGATTCCAAGAATGTTTAAATCGAGAAAAAATAACCACTTTTAACTAGGACACGGATCGTGTCCGTGCGTCGCCTATTAATGACATCATACCCGCGTTACCCTCAATTTCCGGTTTTATTTAGCAGAAACCATGGAAACGCCAAAGACACTTTAATATATTGTGTGTTTTATTAGACAGGTGAGCAACTGTTTGGATACATTAATCGACAGAAAAGTAATCATTGTTATATCGCTCAACACAGTTAGTCTTATTGTTTAAATCTCGTTTTCTTGATTTACCGCGAGTACCATGTTTTACCATGCCTAATATCGATCTAGCTTACTGCAGTGTGCTATGTGTCTCATAGCAGCCACCGAACGAACGCAGAGAGTAGCATTATAACTTAACTTTCAACACACTCAATTAATGTATCTAATATGATAAAACAGCTCTGCGTTACCCCATATACGCATGACCGGAAGCGGTCGTCTGCGGCATAATAAAAGCTCTGCGAAATCAAAGCGTCATCAAGCTACGCCTTTGTTTTGAATAAGTGACCTCTGGCGGCGAAAAATTACATATTGTGCCTTTAAGAGTCTATGATATATCATTATTGCAGCGATTATTGTGTTTTGGCAACAGGCCTTCTGACCCTAATAGTCTTAGTCTATCTCTAAGCATAAATGTCAGTCCGTTAAAGTCTGTGAACTGACACTGTCTGTGCTCCTCAGCTGTGCGTTTTGGCCGGATTCCCAAACGAGAGAAACAGCGCATGCTGCTCGAGATGCAGAACGCAATGAACAACATGATGAACAACAGCCACAGCAATCAGCCCCTGCCTCTTGGCAACCAGATTTCAGCCACCAGTGGAGCTTCAGATGACAGCTCTGGCCCTTCCTCTCATTCCCCCTCCAACTCCCCCAGGAGCAACCGATCCAAAACCAGCCCTGACCCCGAGCTGCTGATCGCCATGGATACGAGCCAGAGCTCAGACTCCTCCAGTGCCACTGACAGCGGGGAGGAGGAGGTCATCGGCACAGTTACTAGGGCACAGCAGGAGACATTCATGTACAATCAAGAGCAGGGCAGCGTGCCTTCAGAGGCCCCTAACAACTACAGCCATTGCGCAGAGAAGACTCAGAATGTCTGCAACCGCCAGAACGATACATCCTCATTTAGTGAACAGAAGCCACAGTCGAGCTGTGGTCCACAGGGGGCTAAAGACTCCAGCCGACATTACAGTACTCTGGGCAGCTGTCCTGTCAGACTGCCGAACAGCATCCCTGGTGGAACATCTCCGCAGAACCTCTCTCTGAGAGCTCATAATGACAATGAAACTCATGTCAATGGCAGCTATAGTGTCCAAACATTCGCAAGGGTTAACAGGATGCACCTGGTGAGTTACAATACCAAAATGCTGGAATTGCTATTTTGGTAGTCCATACAAATACTCATTAAATTTCATGATCCTCTTTCACAGGTTTGTCCCATGAATACATCACCCTATGTGGATCCTCAGAAGTCGGGACACAGTATTTGGGAGGAGTTCTCCATGAGCTTCACCCCAGCTGTCAGGGAGGTGGTGGAATTTGCAAAGCGTATCCCAGGATTCAAAGATCTATCCCAGCACGACCAGGTCAGCCTGCTCAAGGCTGGCACCTTTGAGGTATGAACAAAACTCATGAAGAAAATCATTGTGACAAAACGGAGTCCTATAGCAAGTAATACAATTTCATTTCAAATGTAAAAAGATCTGAGGTTACATGTTTGGTCTGTAGGTGCTGGTGGTACGCTTTACATCCCTGTTCGATGTGAAGGAGCGGACGGTTACATTTCTGAGTGGCAGGAAGTATAGCGTGGAGGCTCTGCGGTCCTTGGGAGCTGGAGATCTCCTCAACTCAATGTTTGACTTCACCGAGAAGCTGCAAGCTCTCAACCTTGGTGAGGAGGAAATGAGCCTCTTCACGGCCGTAGTGCTGGTGTCTGCAGGTATTTATCACTTCTTGTTGTGTCATACCGTTTTTAGACCATACACACTATAGTTCTTTATTTAGGATGCTGAAATGACTTATTGCAAATTAAAATAAGGTTTAAATATTTGCAATTAAGGATCAAAATTTCAAGATAAAGCTACGATTAGATTACACTAAGGATTGGATTAATACTAAGGATTGTAAATTAAGAATAAAGGTTCAAACTTGACTGAGCTCAAAACTTAGACCACTCAGGAACAAGAAGTGACGTCAGGAAGGTCATGGTGATTATACAGTAAAAGAATAAACCTTTGTTTTCGGACCACAGTGTTCTCCGAGCCAACGAAAACTTGTGAAATTAATTCCCCATCTGTGCTGCCCATAGATCGTTCTGGTCTGGAGAACGTCAACTCCGTTGAGGCACTTCAGGAAACTCTGATTCGAGCTCTGCGCAGCCTGATCACCAAGAACCACCCCAACGAGATCGCCATCTTTACTAAACTGCTTCTCAAACTTCCAGACCTGCGCTCCCTCAACAACATGCACTCTGAGCAGCTCTTGGCCTTCAAGGTCCAACCCTGACCACCCATCAACCCCCATAACTGTGGACCACGCCCCCTCCCATCCACTTTCAGAGCCTCCAGGCCCATTTCTGTGGCCCACTAAGCCAATGGGGAGCCTGTTCTCGCTCAAAGCCCCTTAGCTGACATTTCTCCTCATGAGGACTGCTGGTTAATTACATAGAGGTAGTGGGGAGCAGATACTTAAGAAGTCATTGTACTGTAAAACGCCTCTGTTTGTGCTAATGCACACGACCCGCAGACACAAACTGGATGGGGTTTCGTTGTAGATGCTTTCGAGAGTTTGTATGATTATGGGGTTTGTGTGTACGCAGAGGCACCTTGAATTTGTTTTTAGATTTATACTGCCTGTGCAATAAGTGACGTGTTCACTGTTTTTGGATTGTTCCTTGTTGGTCTTTTAATACTTTCAGAGAAGAGGAAGTAAGGTATCTTGTGGCCGTATGAAAGCTGTGTGTTGTTAAGGGGAGGGGTTATGAAGGGATAGTCTAACACATAAGCTTAAAACAAACGAGAAACTAGTACGCAGCACAGTTTGAAGTCCTTTCTATCATTTGAAGACAAGAAAAGACAAAAAGCACCAACACATGAAGAATGTGGAACAAGCTGCTAATCAGAGCTTTCTGGCAGAAAGACACAAGAATGTTTAATGGATAGATCTATTTTTGTAGTTTGTTTCTGTCTTAAATTGTAGTTAAGTGCACAGGAAGCCACTCTATCTTTAGGCCTGAATTACTCGCTTCTTGCAATGCAAGCTCAATTTTATGGATGGTAAAAGCAAGTTCCAACCATGTGTGGCTTGCTGACACTGTAGTGGTCATTGACAAACTGTCTTTTACAGTCAGTTTTCTCTTTCAGGTCAGCTATGGCAGAGCAACAGTTTGAAGAGAATCTTGCTGAGCAAGTTAAAGTTAGTTCAACTGTTGACAAGTTTATAGATTAGCTTTCTGAATAATTGGCACAGACATTTGAAGGTGACTCCTTTGCCAGCTTGAGCGTTTGTTACCTCCAATATTCAACCAGACCGCAGGCTTGGCCAAGCATTTGCGTTCTTGCATAGAGTATGTTTTAGATCTGCATAATGGTGCATCTGTGTTTATGTTTTGATTCGTAGGTCTTTTAGTAATGACGCGATGTTTAATGAATGACAAAAGGAGGAGTAGAACATAAGCATTTTATCACTATATGAATGCATGCTCCTCCTGGTACTGATGAGACACAAAGCCATCCGCGGTGATGTCATAATGTCTGATTATATCTGAGGCCACATCCTAACTGACACCTGCCCGATTTGATGCATCTGTATGGGGGATAATTTCAGGCTGAATATTTATGATGATTTTTTTTTTGACTGATGGTTTGGGAGGAAATGCTCTACTTCATATATTTGTAATTCTGTTCATTTCTCTTTTTTGAAGGTTTTTTCCTTCTTTTGGGCAAGTCTGTTCAGTGAAAGTTCTAGTAGAATTATTGTATCTGTGTGATCAGCTGCAGTAAGCAGATAGTGCACATACTTGAGCAGTGTTGGACCAAACAGGAAAAGGATAAAGGAAATGGCCTAAACCTCCACCAAGGAACACCGGCAATGCCTCTCACTGTGTCAGCTCTAGGCATCAACTCTTCTTGGGTCGGATCTGATATCAAAGCTGCTGTGGACGAATAGTTAATTAAAGAAGTATCTTCAGTTATGTTTGGTTTTGGTGTTCCCGTCTCATTGTCAACATTGTGTTGCCATTATCCAGCCTGTCTGTTTTCTTCTGTGAAAGCATTGTAAGCTAGATATATGTATATTTTATATATATATATAGAATTAAGTACATATAAAATAAGAAAATAAACAGATAAATGCTGATCTCTTTCTCCCTGTGTATTTAGTTATTTTTGCACCCATGTGTAAAGACACACGTAGAGTCAAACCAGTTAAAGTCTAATGGATAGACATGCACTACCGTTCAATTTTTTAAAAAATGTTTTTGCAAGAAGTCTCTAAAACTCATCAATTTTATTAGATCAAAAATACAGTAATAGCCTACTGTAAAATATTATTACAATTTATGTTAGGACCCCCACCTAGGGAGAGGCTGCAACATAAACTGGGAATTGTCAATCAAAGATCCTTTGTACACTTTTCCTTACAGGACCACAAGTGAATGCACAATTTTACGGGTGAGCAAAGGCCAAAACCACAAACAATTTCCTAACAGGAACAACTAAATTCCCTATCAGAATAAGATTAAATATACAATAAATTATCTATCTATCTATTTAATTTATTCAAAACCAGAATTCACACTGCACACAACAGGCAGATCAACCAGCAGCAACACTGTAGCAAACACAAACGAACAATAGCAAATTGAACACCAGGAAGTCAATTTTCAGGCCTTGTTTTGTTTGTTCCATGAATTGCACAACTAAACATGCCAATAAGAGACTATTAACTACTATTATTCCTTTTAATTATACTAATGTCTTAATTAAAACGTGTACAAATGTATAAAGCTGATTAGAGATCAGGTAAAAACCATAGACGCTTTTTCAGTGGTTCACCGCTGGGGGGCGATCTTGGTGAATCCGCATGATTCATGTATTCACATCGCCCCCAGCGGTGAACCACCGAATTTTTTTTGTATTATTTTTTTTTAAATTAATGCTTGATTAACAAACTTAAGAACATTGCCAAGGGAATACATATAGAAACATAAACACACACAATTAAAATACATACAAGAAAAAAAACAAAAACAAAAAAAAAACAATTCTAATCAAATCATAAGTTGCTAGGACACAGTTGTATTAATACAATAACATACAGACAATCACAAGGAAAGCTTTAAATACATAGATTTTCTCTGAATATTTCTTCATAGTATTTAAGGAATCTTAGTTTTTTTTTTCTTCTTTATGTAATAAAGAGATTTAAGAAGTGAATTTAATTAAATTTCAAAGTGGGTGTAGGATGGAATACCTTTTTGCTTAAATTTTTGCTTATGAATTAAGAATTTTCCATATAGAATAAAAAAAAATTAACAATATATTCCAGGGACCTATTTTTATCATTATTATAATAAAAAAAGAATGTCTTTTAAACGGAAAGAGTGTGTAACATTAACAGAATCAAATATGTGAGAACCTAGGTCAAACCAAATTTGTTTGGAAATAGGGCAACCAAAAAACAAGTGTTCAAATGTCTCCTCTGCTTGTTTACAAAAAGAACATGAGCTGTCAATGTCCAAATATTTAGAAATATTAGAGTTGACAAGGTAGATTTTATGTACAATTTTGAAATGTATTTCTTTTGCTTTATTGGAAATAAAAAATTTCCCAGGTAAAAGCCAGGCCCTTTTCCAGTCAATATCGTCTACCAGGGACCTCCAATAGAACTTTGCTCTTGGTGAAATTTTGCTTTTAAATTGAAACATTTTCCATATATGCCTATTGGTACATTTCTTGTCTAATAGATCAATTCCATCCAAGAGTAACGTGGATTGTATTGTAACTGTACTCCTTGGATTATATATGGAGTGACATTTAATAAGGTGAATTAATCAAGGTGAGATTGCTTTAACCACTGTATTAAACTCTTTTGGAGGAACTGGGAAATTGTGGTAAGTTATAAATTGCTCATACTTCAAAAGATTTCCTGAGTCATCAAATAAGGAAAGGTCAATAATATACAGTTAATATTATTTTGGAACCATCTGGGGGAAAAAAGCGACTTATTCCTAATAGTGATATCACTGTTATTCCATAAAAGTGTTCTATGAGGTGAGAAACTGTGGACATAGCACAGCTTCCAAGCAAGGAGACACTGCTGATGAAATTTGGACAAAGCAATAGGTAGCTTAGAAGGTAAATAATTACATTTCAAGATAAAGGAAAGGCTACCAATTGTATCAAAAATATGATCGGGGATGAAGTACCAAAAGGAATTTGGGTTTGTAAGACATCTTTTAAGCCAATTTACAAACCCGATTCCAAAAAAGTTGGGACACTGTACAAATTGTGAATAAAAATAGAATGCAATGATGTGGAAGTTTCAAATTTCAATATTTTATTCAGAATACAACATAGATGACATATCAAATGTTTAAACTGAGAAAAATGTATCATTTTAAGGGAAAAATAAGTTGATTTTAAATTTCATGGCATCAACAAATCTCAAAAAAGTTGGGACAAGGCCATGTTTACCACTGTGTGGCATCCCCTCTTCTTTTTATAACAGTCTGCAAATGTCTGGGGACTGAGGAGACAAGTTGCTCAAGTTTAGGAATAGGAATGTTGTCCCATTCTTGTCTAATACAGGCTTCTAGTTGCTCAACTGTCTTAGGTCTTCTTTGTCGCATCTTCCTCTTTATGATGCGCCAAATGTTTTCTATGGGTGAAAGATCTGGACTGCAGGCTGACCATTTCAGTACCCGGATCCTTCTTCTACGCAGCCATGATGTTGTAATTGATGCAGTATGTGGTCTGGCATTGTCATGTTGGAAAATGCAAGGTCTTCCCTGAAAGAGACGACGTCTGGATGGAAGCATATGTTGTTCTAGAACTTGGATATACCTTTCAGCATTGATGGTGCCTTTCCAGATGTGTAAGCTGCCCATGCCACACGCACTCATGCAACCCCATACCATCAGAGATGCAGGCTTCTGAACTGAGCGCTGATAACAACTTGGGTTGTCCTTGTCCTCTTTAGTCCGGATGACATGGCGTCCCAGTTTTCCAATAAGAACTTCAAATTTTGATTCGTCTGACCACAGAACAGTTTTCCACTTTGCCACAGTCCATTTTAAATGAGCCTTGGCCCAGAGAAAACGCCTGCGCTTCTGGATCATGTTTAGATATGGCTTCTTTTTTTAACTATAGAGTTTTAGCCGGCAACGGCGAATGGCACGGTGGATTGTGTTCACCGACAATGTTTTCTGGAAGTATTCCTGAGCCCATGTTGTGATTTCCATTACAGTAGCATTCCTGTATGTGATGCAGTGCCGTCTAAGGGCCCGAAGATCACGGGCATCCAGTATGGTTTTCCGGCCTTGACCCTTACGCACAGAGATTGTTCCAGATTCTCAGAACCTTTGGATGATATTATGCACTGTAGATGATGATAACTTCAAACTCTTTGCAATTTTTCTCTGAGAAACTCCTTTCTGATATTGCTCCACTATTTTTCGCCGCAGCATTGGGGGAATTGGTGATCCTTTGCCCATCTTGACTTCTGAGAGACACTGCCACTCTGAGAGGCTCTTTTTATACCCAATCATGTTGCCAATTGACCTAATAAGTTGCAAATTGGTCCTCCAGCTGTTCCTTATATGTACATTTAACTTTTCTGGCTCTCATGAAATCCAAAATGAGCCAATATTTGGCATGACATTTCAAAATGTCTCACTTTCAACATTTGATATGTTATCTATATTCTATTGTGAATAAAATATAAGTTTATGAGATTTGTAAATTATTGCATTCCTTTTTTATTCACAATTTGTACAGTGTCCCAACTTTTTTGGAATCGGGTTTGTATTTTAAAGATATTTATCATGTCAGAAAAATCTACAAAATCAATACCTCCATCCGCTCTGCAGTTGGAATTTAGCAATTTTGTTCTCAACATATAAAGATAGAGCTCGGTATACAAAATGGGAAAGACCTTCAGCCTTTGACGAGGACTCTGCCATATAACGATAGGTCGCGTTGTAGCCAAATATTAAAAATGTTAAATGTTAAAAATTTAGTTATCCTACATAAAAAGTTTAGGTGTTGTCTCACCAAAAGATTTTTGGTAATATTAATGCCTAGGTATTTAACTGTGGATCTAACTGGAATATTTTCTATTGAGTCATAATTCAATTCATGGACAGGCATGATCTCACATTTTGAGATATTTAGTTTTAAACCAGAAGCACAAGAAAACTGATTAATTAAATCTAAAGCCTTTGACACGTGCTTTCCATCTTTTAAGAACAACGTAGTGTCGTCAGCCAACTGCGAAATTTTAATTTCCCTCCCAAAAATAGAGATTCCTTTCAATTCTCGATTCTGAACAATACACACAGATAACAACTCTAATAAATTAATAACTAATAAAAATAAAAAAAGGAGAAATTGGGCAGCCCTGCCTTACACCACACAGTATATCAAATCTCTGGGAAGTTTCAAAATTAATAACAACAGAACTATTAATTCCTTTATAAAACATAGAAATTGTATCAACAAAAGAATCTCCAAAACCAAACAACTTAAAAGATTTTAAAAGAAAATGATGTTCAATCGTGTCAAAGGCTTTGTAAAAATCAAGAAAAAGAATAAGACCTTCAGAGTGCATGGAATCAGCGTAATCCAACAAATCTAGGACCAAATCTTATATTGTTGGATATATGACGGCCCTTTAAAAAAAAACAGATTGTGTTTCAGATATAACAGAACCAAGATTCAGTTTTAATCTATTGGCATAAACCAAAGCCAGAATTTTATAATCTACAGTTAGAAGCGTAATGGGGCGCCAGTTGTCAGAAAGTATATCTTTGTTGGGTTTAGGGATTAGTTTCATAGTTACTGTCATCTCTTTTTGAATAATGCATTCTTTATACATGTTGAATTAAGGATATTTAATAATTTCCCAAAAATGAGTGTAAAATTCTACAGTGAGGCCATCAATGCCAGGGGATTTTCCTTTCTTCATTGAATGAAGTGCCTTCCAAACTTCATCACATTTTAAATTTGGGTTTAATTTATTAATTTAATTTAATTTATTACATTTTAAATTTTAAATCAGACTCATAAAAAGACTTATCATAATCATTAATAGCAGGGATGTTACACTGTATTTTGCCAATAAAGGTCTCACAACTATTAACATCAAATTCGGAGGCATAAAGGTCACTATAAAATTTTGTGATAAATTTAGAGATCTTAATTGGATCTTTACAAATTACTCCGTCAATATTTAGGGCAGTAAGAGCTTTTTTTTTTTTTTCCATTTCTTTTTTCAAGATCAAAGAAATAGCTAGAATTTCTTTCACCTTCTTCTAGCCATTTGGCTCTGGATCTTATGAATGCCCCCTTGGCTAATTCTAGATAGAGTTCATTAATTTTCAAATTAATATTATTAATCTCAAATTTTTCTTCTTCTAAAATGTTCTCTTTCGATAATAACTCATTTAACCGACACATCAGATCAGATTCTAATTTATGTCTATTGGTTTTCAATTCTTTACATCTTGTGAAAGCAATGAATCTAATTTTGTATTTGAAGAATTCCCACTTTTCTTTGTAAGCGTTATATACATCTGTAAATAATTCTTTTTGTAAGATTAATAATCATTAAATTTGCTGTCCTTCAATAAAGTATTATTAAATTTCCAGTAGCCCTGCAATTTAGAGTTAGGCTGCAGACCACAAAGTTTTATTAAAATTTGCTTATGGTCTGATTGTTACAAGCACGCCAGGCTCCACCCTTTCCCAATCACAGCGCACTCCATCACCGGAATACTGATCACACACACCTGCACGTCATCATCACCGGCAATTACCACCAGCACGTAAGCCCATGCATTCATTCAGTCACTGTCCAGTCTCGTTTGCACATAGCACCGCTACTGCTTACCTCAAGGACTCCCCTGTGATACTTACCTGCCTTCTCCTCGTTCCTCCAAGTCTCCAGTGTTCTCCGCGTGCAGTCTTCTAGTCTCCGTGTCAAGCCTGTTTGTAACAGAAGACCGGACCAACACCGCAGAGCACCAGATGAGCACTCCGGATCCCTTCCAAGAGCTCGTCGATGCACTTCGATGAGCACTTCCGGAAACAACACCGCTCCTTCGCCACCGGTGTATGCCAGTCCCATGGCCAAACCGGCACCCTTCTCTGGCTTGGCGGAGGATTGCAACGGATTTCTCCTTTAATGCTCGCTGGTCCTGCCCAAGTCTCTGTCCTGGTCACCAGCTGCCACGGAAGCTTTTGAGGCCCTCAAGACCGCCTTCACCACCGCTCCCCTCCTTGTCCATCCCAATCCGGATCTGCCCTTCGTCGTGGAGGTGGAGGCCTTGACCACCGGAGTGGGAGCGGTCTTGTCACAGCAGCAGGGGAACTCCACCCATGTGCCGCCTTCTCCTGCAAGCTCAGCCCGGCAGAAGTCAACTACGACATAGGGAACAGGGAACTCCTGGCTATCAAGCTCGCCCTTGAAGAATGGTGGCATTGGTTAGAGGGCGCTCAACATTCCTTCCTCGTCTTAACGGACCACAAGAATCTAGAATATCTTCAAGATGCTAAGAGATTGAACCCCCGCCAGGCACGATGGGCTTTATTCTTCACCCGGTTCAATTTCACGATTTCCTACAGACCAGTTCCCAAGAACGTCAAAGCGGATGCCCTTTCCTGCATTTACAGTCCCGAGGAAAAGATAGAGGACTCCGAGCCCATCTTGCCTGGTAAACTGTTCGTTAGCCCAATCGTCTGGTCAGAAGAGACTCTGCCCTCCTCCAATGCCTCCACCAACGTTCCGCCGGGCTGCCCACCTGGCTTGCAATACCTCACTCTGTCCCAGCGCACTCCACTCATCCACTCCTCCCACACCTCTCTGGGCACTGGCCACCCCGGGGTCAATGAAATCCTCTCGCTGCTTAAACAGCGCTTCTGGTGGCCCAATATGGCATCTGACGTCAGAAGGTACGTGCAGGGATGCCAGGAATGTGCCATTTCCAAGAGCCCTCGTCATCTTCCCGCCGGCAAGCTCCATCCTCTGCCCATTCCTAACCGTCCCTGGTCACACCTAGGAGTGGATTTCATTACCGACCTCCCTGTCTCCGACAACATGCATCCTAGTGGTAGTAGACCGATTCTCCAAGTCCTGCCGTCTGCTCCCTCTGAGAGGTTTACCCACTGCGATGGAAACTGCTGAATTGATGTTTAACCATATATTCCGTTATTACGGCATTCCCGAAGACATCGTATCTGACAGAGGTCCTCAGTTCATTTCAAGGGTATGGAAAGCTTTCTTCACCCTCCTAGGTGTGACCGTCAGCCTCTCCTCGGGTTACCATCCCCAGTCGAATGGGCAGACGGAACGCAAGATCCAGGAGATCGGCCACTTCCTTCGTACTTAAAAGGAAAATTGCTTTCCTTTTAACCACATCACATAATCCACTGACATTCAAAGACAAAACAGACAAATATTTAAACATGTAGTCCATTAGAACAAATGAACATGAACAAATTGGATTTTGAAAAGGAAAAGTATATTCTCCAAGAGTTCCACAACAGATAAAGAAAAAAAAAGAGAAAGAAACAAAGATTTAAGATACACTTAAATCATTTGTCAAGGGAGAGGTGGCTAACAACCTATAAAATAAATTAAACATGATGCAAATACAGCACAATAGGCTATGCAATGAAACCTATTTAACGAATAAAAGAAAAAAATACAAATAAAATTTCTTAGAAAAAATTTAAACATCAGGCTGGTTTCACTTTCTTCTTGTAGAAAAAGCAATGTCTAATGATTGGGTTTATGATGACAGTAAAGAAAATAATAATAACAACAGTATAACAATAACCGTTAAGAAATGTTATCTTTCAGGGAAAATTAATAGAAGGAAACATTGCCAAATAATACCCAGCGTAAAGAAATAGACAACTAAACAGGCAACCTAATAAGAGGTCGGGACAACCTTAAGTGGATGTGGAAAGAATTGCATTGCTTATTAATCAAAGGTCTATTCACCAGAGTTCGAGTTCAACACTACTTTACATCCGAAAAGAAGTGTTTCTTCCCATCAATTAACGCGAACGAGGAGCGGAAGGAAGCCTTCTTGCCCGCATCCCTTGCTGCTTTTCTGCTGCGTTCACACCGAACGCGAATAGAGCGTCAAATTTGCGTCTATCGCGTCTAGTTGGACGCTTGAACATTTTGAATCCACTCGCACAGCGAAATAGACGCTGTGCGAGTGGACGAAATAGATGCGCGTTCGAGACGAAATTCGCTTCTTGTGGGAGGGGCAAGTGCTAGGCGGTTGTCTGTTTGCAAGATGGCTGATGTTGATCGAGCATTCATCGAGAGAGTCACCGCTCTGTATGGAGAGCTGAACAGCGGCGTAGGGGCAAGGCAGCTTGCTAGCTGGTTAGCAGGGTCGATAACGTGACTCAAAAGTGAAATGTGTATTTACAACTTACCAGGTTGCCCAATCTCCTCACTATGGAAGCCCGTTTCCACCACTAAATAAAAAAATAAAAAGAGTAATTGCGACTTTTTATCTCAGAATTCTGACTTATAAAGTCACAATTCTGACTTTTTTTCTCAGTCAGAATTCTGACTTTATATCACGCAATTGCTTGTTTATATCTCAGAATTCTGACTTTATATCACGCAATTGCTTGTTTATATCTCAGAATTCTGACTTTATATCACGCTATTGTGAGGAAAAAAAGTCAGAATTCTGAGATAAAAAGTCGCAATTACTCTTTTTATTTTCTTATTTAGTGGCGGAAACGGGCTTCCATACCTCACTTACACTCTTCTAAGCGAGGTCCTTTTTATTCCTGTCTCTGTAGAAATATGAACTCCAATATGAAATATGAACGCGTTCCTCCATGTTGAATGAATGACTCCGGGCAGGTCTGCCGCCGTTTATCACGAGCAGGCTCCTGATTGGTTAACGCGGCGCGAACAGACGCCAAAGTTAAGATTTTTCAACTCGGGCGTCAGATGCGAATTCGCTTCAAACGCGTGAATGCACAAAAAGCACCAAATAAAATCACTCGCGCAAGAATCGCACCGCGCTAAACACGTCTATCGTGCCACAGGACCTCCAGATGCACGTCAACACGTCTTTACATTGACTTAACATGGAAATCACTTGCTCCAGACGCTCTATTCGCGTTCGGTGTGAACGCAGCATAACGAGCGGCCAGAGCCTCTCTCTCGCCGCTCTGTCTTCTGGGAATAGAGGTTCTGTGAGACACAGGCCGTTATCTTCCAGGAACTTGCATCTTCTGGCAGCCCGCCAGACGGCATCTCGTACACGGTGAAAGGCAAAAAGGACAATGATAGCTCTCGCCTTTCCGTCCTCCCTTACCGGACCCAGTCGATGAGCAATGTCTGCACCTTCAATTAATCTGTCACGAATACCTGGTGACATTTTCCCGAAGATGTTAATTGCCACATTCCTGGCATCCTCCCCTGCTTTTTCTCTGACCACGTGTAACTTCAGCAGCCACCTCCAGCTATAACGTTTGCATTCATACAGACCGGCTTTCAGGGATTTATTTTCCTCTTTCAGACTTTTTATTTCGCCATCCATGCATTTCAATGCTTCGTTGTGCTGACCAGCATCCAGTACGAGCTGGTGAACCGTCGAAGAAAGATTTTCGAGCAGCTTAGATGTAGTTTCCGTTGTCATTTCAATCGTAGCAATTTTTTCATGCTTAATCATGCTTAGCCGAAAGTTCTCGTATTGCAGTCAGTATGCTCGCACTGCCATCGCTTTCTTCTGGTCCGCTTTTCTCTTTTCGCTTAGTTTTTTTTAGCCAGTGGTTTCAGAGGTGTATCAGGGAGAGGAGTAACAACAGTATCCACTGTATCAATGCTTGGCGTTGAATCATACACCACTGGCGTTTCATTTTTGCTCGTTAGATCCAAAATTGTGAGATTAGCAGTACTAAGTTCTGAGTGTTCACTTCTGTTCGCGTCAGAAACACAGTTCGATGTTATGTTAAAAATGTGCTTTCCTCTCTTTCTCTTTTTAGATTTACCCATATAAATCAAATTCCACAGAAGTATGTGCTGTAAAGTGCAGTCAGTGCGAATTAAGTGAGAAAAAGTGATATCAAATAAGTTGTTTCACCACATCACCTTAAGCTCCTTAGCACACGTACACCTACAGTGGGGAGAACAAGTATTTGATACACTGCTGATTTTGCAGGTTTGCCCACTTACAAAGCATGTAGAAGTCTGTAATTTTTATCATAGGTACTCTTCAACTGTGAGTGATGGAATCTAAAAAAAATCCAGAAAATCACATTGTATGATTTTTAAGTAATTAATTTGCATTTTATTGCATGACATAAGTATTTGATACATCAGAAAAGTAGAACTTAATATTTGGTACAGAAACCTTTGTTTGCAATTACAGAGAGCATACGTTTCCTGTAGTTCTTGACCAGGTTTGCACACACTGCAGCAGGGATTTTGGCCCACTCCTCCATACAGACCTTCTCCAGATCCTTCAGGTTTCGGGGCTGTCGCTGGGCAATACGGACTTTCAGCTCCCTCCAAAGATTTTCTATTGGGTTCAGGTCTGGAGACTGGCTAGGCCACTCCAGGACCTTGAGATGCTTCTTACGGAGCCACTCCTTAGTTGCCTCCCCTCAATATGGTGAAGTCGTCCTGTCCCCTTTGCAGAAAAGCATCCCCAAAGAATGATGTTTCCACCTCCATGCTTCACGGTTGGGATGGTGTTCTTGGGGTTGTACTCATCCTTCTTCTTCCTCCAAACACGGCGAGTGGAGTTTAGACCAAAAAGCTCTATTTTTGTCTCATCAGACCACATGACCTTCTCCCATTCCTCCTCTGGATCATCCAGATGGTCATTGGCAAACTTCAAATGGGCCTGGACATGCGCTGGCTTGAGCAGGTGGACCTTGCGTGCGCTGCAGGATTTTAATCCATGACGGCGTAGTGTGTTACAAATGGTTTTCTTTGAGACTCTGGTCCCAGCTCTCTTCAGGTCATTGACCAGGTCCTGCCGTGTAGTTCTGGGCTGATCCCTCACCTTCCTCATGATCATTGATGCCCCACGAGGTGAGATCTTGCATGGTGCCCCAGACCGAGGGAGATTGACCGCCATCTTGAACTTCTTCCATTTTCTAATAATTGCGCCAACAGTTGTTGCCTTCTCACCAAGCTGCTTGCCTATTGTCCTGTAGCCCATCCCAGCCTTGTGCAGGTCTACAATTTTATCCCTGATGTCCTTACACAGCTCACTGGTCTTGGCCATTGTGGAGAAGTTGGAGTCTGTTTGATTGAGTGTGTGGACATGTGTCTTTTATACAAGTAACGAGTTCAAACAGGTGCAGTTAATACAGGTAATGAGTGTCTGTGAGAGCCGGAATTCTTATTGGTTGGTAGGTGATCAAATACTTATGTCATGCAATAAAATGCAAATTAATTATTTAAAAATCATACAATGTGATTTTCTGAATTTTTGTTTTAGATTCCGTCTCTCACAGTTAAAGTGTACCTATGATAAAAATTACAGACCTCTACATGCTTTGTAAATAGGAAAACCTGCAAAATCGGCAGTGTATCAAATACTTGTTCTCCCCACTGTATAACGTCGCCATCTTGGCCTCCCAAACCACCGAAATTTCGAAAGACGTAATTTCAGTTATGATGTAACGAAGCCTCGTTTACTGAAATCACGTGGCTTTGGCAGTTTGATAGACGCTCCAAACCACTGATTCTAAACAAAAGATTTGTAAAGGTTTCGAAGCTTCATGATGCAGTGTTTCAAAATGGCCCATCACTAGTGCCAACGAAAAATGTAATATTTAAAGCTTGCTTACAGGAGGGCAAAAGACAACAACAGTAGATCGGGAATGGAAAGGGTAACCTGCCCGTTTTTTGACGAACTGGAGATCACTTTGGTCTAATCCAGGGGTTTTCAAACTGGGGTCCGGGGGCCCCCAGGGGTCCCCCAGAAGGTTCTAAGGGGTCCCCAGAAAATTTCAGAGAAATAAAAAGACAAAGCAAAAATGGTTAGTCTACCTAACATTCTAACTGTTTCATTTCTAAATGTTTCTCTCCTTTCTTGCCCTATACATACTATCAAGAATTTATTTGCTTTGTATCTTTCTAGTGAGTTTTTCCTCACTATAGTCCCCTTTATCTTGCTCATTGCGGTTGTAAGGCAGTATTCTTAATGCGGTACATAAGCTGCTTACATACATTTATTGTGAAAGTTGTTTATACATATAATTTTTAATTGAAAATGTTCTTCAGGTTTATACATTCAACATTAAGTATAATTTAAGTTTGGAAACAATATGTTGTATTTATAATGTCACTTGTACTATTTATCTAACAGTTTAAATGTTTTTTCATACATAAAAATATATAGATGGATTTTAGGAAGGGGTCCCTCATAAAAGGTTCATCATATCTGGGGTCCTTGGCATCATATAGTTTGAAAACCCCTGGTCTAATCCAATCCTATGAACGAAAAGGGAGGGACAAGAGAGAGAGAGAGAGAGAGAGAGAGAGAGAGAGAGAGAGAGAGAGAGAGAGAGAGAGAGAGAGAGAGGACCAGAAAAGCAACATATACAGTGGGGAGAACAAGTATTTGATACACTGCCGATTTTTCAGGTTTTCCTACTTACAAAGCATGTAGAGGTCTGTAATTTTTATCATAGGTACACTTCAACTGTGAGAGACGGAATCTAAAACAAAAATCCAGAAAATCACATTGTATGATTTTTAAATAATTAATTTGCATTTTATTGCATGACATAAGTATTTGATCACCTACCAACCAGTAAGAATTCCGGCTCTCACAGACCTGTTAGTTTTTCTTTAAGAAGCCCTCCTGTTCTCCACTCATTACCTGTATTAACTGCACCTGTTTGAACTCGTTACCTGTATAAAATACACCTGTCCACACATTCAATCAAACAGACTCCCACCTCTCCACAATGGCCAAGACCAGAGAGCTGTGTAAGGACATCAGGGATAAAATTGTAGACCTGCACAAGGCTGGGATGGGCTACAGGACAATAGGCAAGCAGCTTGGTGATAAGGCAACAACTGTTGGCGCAATTATTAGAAAATGGAAGAAGTTCAAGATGACGGTCAATCTCCCTCGGTCTGGAGCATCATGCAAGATCTCACCTCGTGGGGCATCAATGATCATGAGGAAGGTGAGGGATCAGCCCAGAACTACACAGCAGGACCTGGTCAATGACCTGAAGAGAGCTGGGACCACAGTCTCAAAGAAAACCATTAGTAACACACTACGCCGTCATGGATTAAAATCCTGCAGCGCACGCAAGGTCCCCATGCCAGCGCATGTCCAGGCCCGTCTGAAGTTTGCCAATGACCATCTGGATGATCCAGAGGAGCAATGGGAGAAGGTCATGTGGTCTGATGAGACAAAAATAGAGCTTTTATCGCGAGATCTTGGCCAACAACCTCCTTCCCTCAGTAAGAGCATTGAAGATGGGTCGTGGCTGGGTCTTCCAGCATGACAACGACCCGAAACACACAGCCAGGGCAACTAAGGAGTGGCTCCGTAAGAAGCATCTCAAGGTCCTGGAGTGGCCTAGCCAGTCTCCAGACCTGAACCCAATAGAAAATCTTTGGAGGGAGCTGAAAGTCCGTATTGCCCAGCGACAGCCCCAAAACCTGAAGGATCTGGAGAAGGTCTGTATGGAGGAGTGGGCCAAAATCCCTGCTGCAGTGTGTGCAAACCTGGTCAAGAACTACAGGAAACGTATGATCTCTGTAATTGCAAACAAAGGTTTCTGTACCAAATATTAAGTTCTGCTTTTCTGATGTATCAAATACTTATGTCATGCAATAAAATGCAAATTAATTACTTAAAAATCATACAATGTGATTTTCTGGATTTTTGTTTTAGATTCCGTCTCTCACAGTTGAAGTGTACCTATGATAAAAATTACAGACCTCTACATGCTTTGTAAGTGGGCAAACCTGCAAAATCGGCAGTGTATCAAATACTTGTTCTCCCCACTGTACATACACAGTACATCTCAGGACGTAACAATTTAAAATAACTTCTATTCTATTTTAATATTGAATAAAATGTAATTTCTTCATGTGATGGCAAAGCTGAATTTTAAGGAGCCATTAAAGGGCACCTATTATGCAAAATTCACTTTTACATGGTGTTTGAACATAAATGTGTGTTGGCAGTGTGTGTACACAACCACCCTATAATGGTAAAAATCCACCCACTCCTTTTTTTTAATCCCCATAAATCATAAGCAGTGTCTCAGAACAAGCCGTTGGCAGATTCCTGGCAAAGTGACATCACATTTTACAGGCCCCGCCCACGAGTGTTGATGGACACTGCTATATTAGCAAAGACCCCGCCCTCAGAGAGCTGTACAAAGTCCGCCATGTATCTCCTCGCCAGAGCATTTAACAGCAGCATTCAAGTAAGAAATGTGTTCTTATTAAAGCTACTAAAGTTATTCAGTCAATAGCAGTGAGTGATTTTCTGTTTGTCTTTTGTTGTTTGATTCATATTAACAGCATATATAGCAGTAGGTACTGTATATTACGCTGCTCTCACTTTAATACACAGATCTAATATACACACGGGATTTCTGTACTTGCTGCATACGTGCACAGACATAACCAACTGTTTTCATGTGAACTTTGTGTGTTTCTGACATAACCTTGTGTGCGTTTGACAGTTTAATCGCAATAACAAATGAAAGAGAACTAGTCTAGTAGTTTAATACTCACAGACACACTGACGTCCAGCTCTCTGCGCATGCGTCAGGTGTGTGTGCTCAGGTTGAGAGCATGCAGATGATAATATTTCATGATGATGAAGAACGTCTCTGTTACTTATGTAACCCTCGTTCCCTGAAGGAGGGAACGGAGACGCCACGTCGGAGACCGACGAATAGGAATCTCACTCGCGAGAGCCAATCTACTTCGAGTGTAACTAAACGAGCCAATGGACATTGGCATGCAATGATTGCACCAGCTGCTCATGCCACGCAGCGCGGGTATAAATGAGGCACAGGTGCTTGCATCAAATTAGTTTTTTTTGCTGAGGAGCCGAGTAGGTGAACTGGCACCCCAGCAGGGTACAGAGGACATGGCGATGGGACGTGGCATCTCCGTTCCCTCCTTCAGGGAACGAGGGTTACATACGTAACCGAGACATTCCCATTCAGTCGGCCACTTCCGATGCCACGTCAGAGACCGACGAATAGAAATCCCTACCAAAGCGCCATGGCCTCTGTGGCCTTCCAGTGCCCTGTGTGAGCCTCCTGAGCTCTCTTACCTGATGAGATGGGGCTCACACAGAGGAGTCAATCACTGCTGTTCCGCATGACCCGCTCTGTGACTTATTGGATAACACTGGGAAAGCGTGCCCTCTAGTAGGACCCACATCGTACCCCGAAGGAGTTATGTGGAATACAATGCTGAGCCGTAGCCCACAACCGAGAGGGGGCTCCAGCCCCACTGAAGGGGGGGCTCTTCCAAGGGAAAGGCACAGGCTTCCATTTAGGAGCGACCGTGGAAAAATATATGGTATCCCCGCAGGATCACTCATATAACCTCAGCCCAGTACCGGTTCTCAAGGATTCAGCTGCAAAGGGCCTGATGCCAGACGCTCCGCCACGTCCGGCACCGAGGGTGATGGAGGACTCGACAGAGTTTGCTTCTGGAGAATATAAGTGCCATAGCAAGCCGTCAAGAGCCAGGGCCTCTTAGTGCTTCTACCCGTTTGAGGTGAGAACACAGGAGGAAACCGGCTCTACACGTAGGCTATAGAATCTAGCGAACGTGTTGGGTGTCGCCCAGCCCGCAGCTCTACAGATGTCTGACAGCGAGGCGCCACGTGTCAGCGCCCAGGAGGATGCAACACTTCTAGTAGAGTGTGCTCGCACCCTGAGCGGACAGGGCACAGCTTGTGCTTGGTAAGCCAAGGTGATGGCATCCACTATCCAGTGGGCCATCCTCTGCTTGGAGACAGCCTTTCCCTTTTGCTGACCTCCGTGACAGACAAAGAGCTGATCTGAGGTCCTGAAGCTTTGCGTTCTATCCACGTACAGCCGTAGAGTGCGGATCAGAGAAAAGCCAGGGCTGGGTCTGCCTCCTCCGGGGGCAGCGCTTGCCGGTTCACCACCTGGTCCCTGAAGGGAGTGGTAGGAACCTTGGGCACATAGCCAGGCCGGGGTCTCAGTACCACGTGGGTGTCACCCGGCCCGAACTCTAGGCATGATTTGTCGACCGAAAATGCCTGCAGGTCCACTACCCTCTTGATGGAGGCCAGTGCAGCCAGCAGCAAAGTCTTCATAGACAGAATCTTTAGCTCTGCCGCCTGCAGAGGCTCGAATGGGGCATTCTGAAGTGCTCGGAGCACCAGAGCAAGATCCCAAGAGGGTATAGAGGGAGGTCGAGGAGGATTTAACCGTCTCGCCCCCCTGAGGAACCTGACGACCAGGTCGTGCTTCCCAACCGTCTTACCTTCTACGTGGTCGTAATAAGCAGGTACTGCAGCAACATAGACCTTAAGGGTGGAGGGCGACAGCCTACGCTCCAACCCTTGCTGCAGGAAGGAAAGCACAGACGCGATCGAACATCTTTGGGGGTCTTCTCGGTGAGAAGAACACCACTCGACGAACAGGTTCCACTTCAAGTCATAAGCCTGTCTCGTAGACGGTGCTCGTGCCGAAGTGATGGTGTTAACTACCTCTTGGGGTAAGTCACCTAGAACCTCCGCGTCCCGTCCAGGGACCAGACATGAAGTTTCCAGAGGTCTGGACGCGGGTGCCACAGGGTGCCCCGTCTCTGAGTCAGAGGAATCTGCCAGGGAGGGGCTGTAGCGAGGAGCATTAGCTCTGGGAACCAAGTCCGGTTGGGCCAGTACGGCGCTGCCAACAGGACCTGCTCCTCGTCCTCCCTGACTTTGCACAGGGTTTGTGCATGTAGGCTCACTGGGGGAAACGCATATTTGCGCAGGCCCCGGGGCCAGCTGTGCGCGAGTGCATCCGTGCCGAGTGTACCATCGGTCAGCGAATAAAACCACCGGCAGTGGGACATTTCTAGGGGAGGCAAACAGGTCGACCTGCGCCTCCCCGAACTGTCTCCAGATCAGCTGGACCACCTGGGGGTGGAGTCGCCATTCTCCCGGGGGAGCGCAGCTCATGATAGCTCGTTGGCCACACGGTTGAGCACACCAGGGACATGAATGGCCCGAAGCGACCTCAGACACTTCTGAGGAGGAGATGGCGGGCGAGTTGCGACGTGACGGGAGCGCAGACCACCTTGTCGGTTGATGTACGCAACGGTTGCAGTGTTGTCCGTGTGGACGAATACATCTTTGCCCCGTAACAGCCTTTTGAGGCAACTCAGTGCAAGACGTACTGCTAGCAACTCGAGGCAGTTGATGTGCCAATGCAGATGCGGGCCCGTCCAAACCCCTGACACTGCATGCCCGTTGTACGTGGCCCCCCAGCCCATGGCAGAGGCATCCGTGAAAACCACAGCATGCCTGGACACCTGTTCCAAGGGCACTCCGGCCCGAAGAAACAATGGGGTCTGACCATGGGCTGAAGGGACCACCGGAGTACCCACCTTGGGGCAGCGAGGTGGAATGCAGGTACCGGGCTGGGGTGGCTGTCTCATGGAGGCGGCCCGGAGCGAGGTGTGAGTGCGCTGTGCAACACTTACCTGATTCCACGAGTGGGCAGAGGGTACGTGAGGCCTGGTTGCGTCCTCGAGCCGTCCACTGCTGCCCGCTGGCGAAGGGGGAGGATGAGTGTGGTCCGGTGTTTGACCGGCCACAGCTCTCCGGGCCCACTGAGGACCCGGAGATGGAGGAAACTGCTCTATTATTGAAAATTTGGGTACCAAAATTTTCAATTTTGTTAACTACCTCTTGGGGTAAAACACAAACAAAACAGAACAAAAGATTCTCTGCCCGGCCCTCCTCCGGGGGATGGAGCGGTGCGGTCACCATCTCCTGAAGAGCAGTCCTCCCCATCTCTGGGTCGCCCATCTCAGGGCCGCTTGCCCTTGGCTTTGCCGCCCCTCTGGGCAGGGGCCTGGACGGATGGGGCACTTACATTTAAAGAAGACACACACAAAACAGCTCATTTTTCTCAAACCCAAAAATTGTCATTTTCAAAATGGTATATTAAATTATCTGTTAGGAATTTTGATCTGAAACTTCACAGACACACTCTGGGGACACCTGAGACTTATATTACATCTTGTAAAAAGGGGCATATTAGGTGCCTTTAAGTATTTATTGTATCCTTGCTGAATAAATGTATTTATTTTGTTTAAAAAAAAACACCAAACTTTTGTATGGTTGTGTATCATTCCATTTAAGCACATGCTCTTGTAACATCTCAAATCATGCTGAATAACATGATTGCCAGGTTTTGTTCTGCTGTAGCATAAAACATACAGCTTACTAAATACTTAATTCATGTTATTCATGTAAACTTTCAATTAAGCATTTTCAAAAATAGAATCATTTTCACTAGTAGTCTTGACTTTTTGACCCTTCAGATGCTCTCTAAATAGGTCCTATCATATTTGGAAGATCTGTCTATAGCCCTGTTTACACTGTTGTTTAATGCGCTATATAAGAAAAGGTGATTTGACTTTAACTATTCCTTATACTCTGGGAGGTGGGTCACCATTCATCTACTTATAGGCCCTTTCTTTTATTGCAATTTTAACAAACAAAGGATACAATAACATACAAACAACATACAAACAGTCTTTCAAATAATAAACAAGTTATGGCATAATAGTTAACAAGAGAAATTATGTAAAAGTAGCCTAATTAAGCTATTGAAAATATTTCCTAAGAAATGGAAGAGAAAGAAGGAAAGAATATTAAACATGACACAAATTCTAGATGTTTTTATAGCTTTCATATTAATAGACACTGAGATTGTATTTAAAATCAAATTCAATTCTTGTTTGAAGATGTTAAAGCGGGGTTTACTTTTTGTAAAAAAAATAAATAAAAAAAACTGATTCTTGTCGTTAATATAAAACCCAAATATGTCTATATGTCAAGTCAAGTCACCTTTATTTATATAGCGCTTTATACAGATTGTTTTAAAGCAGATTTACAGTGATAACAGGAAAATGTTTCAATGATGCAAACCATTTTAGTGCAGCATTTTGGAGATATTTTACATTATTTGACTTCAGAGGCCTGTAAAGATCTAATTTCTAATAAGTGGAAAAAAAGAATGGCCAGTTCTTATAGGGGACGCCCCATATTATATGCACACCTCATATGAAATAATTTAATGCTGGGTTGTTTCAACCCAAATTTGGGTCAAATATGGACAAACCTAGCCGCAGGGGTTAACTTTTTAACCCAATGGTTGGGTTTGTCCATATTTGACCCAAAATTGGGCTAAAACAACCCAGCATTTTTAAGAGTGTACTGCAGCGTTTTGGAGATATACTATATTGCCAAACGTATTGGGACACCCCTCCAAATCATTGAATTCAGGTGTTCCAATCACTTCCATGGCCACAGGTGTATAAAATCAAGCACCCAGGCACGTAGACTGCTTTTACAAACATTTGTGAAAGAATGGGTCGCTCTCAGGAGCTCAGTGAATTCACAGCTTCTCTGTGTGGCAGTCCGATAGACGAGTCTGGGTTTGGCGGTTGCCAAGAGAATGGTACTTGCCTGACTGCATTGTGCCAAGTGTAAAGTTTGGTGGAGGGGGGATTATGGTGTGGGGTTGTTTTTCAGGGGTTGGGCTTGGCCCCTTAGTTCCAGTGAAAGGAACTCTTAATGCTTCAGCATACCAAGACATTTTGGACAATTTCATGCTCCCAACTTTGTGGGAACACAAAGGCCCCTTCCTGTTCCAACATGACTGCGCACCAGTGCACAAAGCAAGGTCCATAAAGACATGGATGAGTGAGTTTGATGTGGAGGAACTTGACTGGCCTGCACAGAGTCCTGACCTCAACCCTATAGAACACCTTTGGGATGAATTAGAGTGAAGACTGCGAGCCAGGCCTTCTCGTCCAACATCAGTGCCTGACCTCACAAATGCACTTCTAGAAGAAAATCAATTTCAAATCAAGTCAAAAATTTCCATAAACCTTGAGGAAAGCCTTCCCAGAAGAGTTGAAGCTGTTATTGCTGCAAAGGGTGGGCCAACTCCATATTAAACCCTACGGATTAAGAATGGGATGTCATTAAAGTTCATGTGCATGTAAAGGTAGATGTCCCAAAACTTTTGGCAATATAGTGTAACCAAAACCAAATAACCAAACCAAATTTTTTTATAAGTAGAAAAAAACAATGGCCAGTTCTTACAGGGGATGTCCCATACTAAATGACACATTTATATGTATAAACCTTGGAGCTAGTTGTAGGTGTGTGTTTATGTGTCTGTGTGTAATCCACCTCTCCACTTTGCTGACATATCAAGGTAAATAAAGAGTTTTTAAAAACTGTTCACGACTTTATGCAAAGGGGGCTAAACAAGGGGGACATGAATAACAGAGGGCAGCTCTGTGACAAGTTCCCACATGTGCACCGCAATAAATTAGAAAAATACACATCGGTTTGTTGATGGACATACACTTGTTAACGCTGATGGTGAGGAATTACAGTTGCGACATCTCATAATGTATGTCAAACTGAGTAGCATATCACTGAGAAACATCCTGCTCAAGTCGCTCTTGCGATGGAGGTTCGGTTTGAATAACTAGTTCTTTCTTATCATTGGACTCGCACTCGGATTGATATGGTAAAATCAATGCCATTGTACAAACCCTGAGGAAGCCTCCGGAGCTGAAGTTGAGTTATGGTAATGGGCGTTTCGTTTCACAACAGACTGGGCCATCTGGTCAATCAGAGCAGAGTAGGCTCTCGGATAGAAGGGGTTTAGAGAGACTGAATTTTTGGAGTCGTTTGAGAATCAATGCTTGGAGACAGGCCACTGAAATGCGGCGTAACAGCAACAACTTTCTTCTTCCAGAGATGAATGAAATGAGTTTGTGTAGAGATGACCCTCGCTCGGCTCCAAAGAATAAATTTGAATGACTGATGCATGCCGTCTCCCTTTTATACCCGTATGTCCGGGGGAGTGCCATGCAAATTCCACTTGCCAGTTCTCATTGGCCTTTTCTCAAAGTATCAGAGATGCTTGGGGCTCCCAAGTGAGACCCCTGGTGTCAGTCATCGACACCACATCAAAGTGACTGACAGATAGAGAACTCATATTTACGACAATTCAGATAGCATATGAAGGCAGCATAATTTCATTAACTCTTTTATTTGGTAGGCATATATAGCAGTCCGAAGGCAGTAAAATGTTACTAGTAGTAGGCTATACCAGTTTACCCTAAGCTGGGTTTTCTCCAATATGGTCCTGAAGGGCCACTGCCCTGCAGAGTTCAGTTCCAGCCCTAATCAAAAATTGCAGGTAAGTGAGTCTGAGTATGGTGAATATGCCTGTATATGGTATCTGTATTTAGAAATGTACATAAAGCAAACTGTATCATTAGTGTTAACATAAGTTTTGTAGAAAGATTAGCCTTTCACACTTTTGAGTTTTATGCTTCCAGATTTAGCTGTCATAAATTTATTTCAAACAACTAAATTGGGTAAGCCTAACAAGAACATAATCTGGAATGAAAGTCAAAGGAGTCAGCGGCTTGAACAAAATACAGGTTAATTAGATTTCTGACAGTACCAGCCTCTCTGAAATTGTAACTGATAAACAGAAGTGTACACTGATCAGGCATAACATATTCTAATATTGTGTTGGTCCCCTCTTTGCTGCCAAAACAGCCCTGACCTGTCGAGCCATGGACTCCACTAGACCCCTGAAGGTGTGCTGTGGTATCTGGCACCAAGATGTTAGCAGCAGATCCTTTAAGTCCTGTAAGTTGCGAGGTGGGGCCTCCATGGATCGGACTTGTTTGTTCAGCACATCCCACAGCTGCTCAATTGGATTGAGATCTGGGTAATTTGGAGGCCAAGTCAACATCTCAAACTCGTTGTTGTGATTTATCAGACCAGGCCACCTTCTTCCAGGCCAAGTCAACATCTCAAACTCGTTGTTGTGATTTATCAGACCAGGCCACCTTCTTCCATTGCTCCGTGGTCCAGTTCTGAAGCTCATGTGCCCACTGTTGGCACTTTCGGCAGTGGACAGGGGTCAGGATGGGCACCCTGACTGGTCTGCGGCTATGCAGCCCCATACGCAACAAACTGTGATGCACTGTGTATTCTGACACCTTTCCATCAGAACCAGCATTAACTTCTTGAGCAATTTAAGCTACAGTACCTCGTCTGTTTGATCGGATCTCACGGGCCAGCCTTTGCTCCCCACGTGCATTAATGAGCCTTGGCTGCCCATGACCCTGTCGCCGGTTCACCACTGTTCCTTCCTTGGACCACTTTTGATAGATACTGACCACTGCAGACAGGGAACATCCCACAAGAGCTGCAGTTTTGGAGATGCTCTCACCCAATTGTCTAGCCATCACAATTTGGCTCTTGTCAAACTCGCTCAAATCCTTACGTGGTCATAATGTTATGCCTGATCGGTGTATGTCAGAATGCAAAAACAGACAAATTTTCACATGACATTATTTGACAAATCATCTCTTTTTGCAAGCTTTTGCTTATTCCCTCTACGTCTTTATGACAGACCATCTACACTGAAGTGGATTTAAATTGTAAACTCGAGTGTGCAGGTATACAATATTTTCAAATGCTGATACTGGCTCATTATCTAAAATCTATAAATCAGCCTGAGGGTCTGTTTACGCGCTCTCTTCGGCTCCTATTCGATTACAGTTGGCCAATGGCTGTGCGCCTCCTGTTTTCCCGCTCAGTCTTTTGTCTTCCTGCCTGATCGATTGCTCCTGTCTGCATCCTGTCTGCCTTGCTGCAGAGTGTTTGCAGTTCTGTACAGCTTTGCTTTTGAATCTCTATTTGATATCTTTTCTTTGTTGTTTATACTGCTAAATATAACTCACTCATCACCATATATTGTTTAATATTGCCTATCACGTTAAATTTGACATTGGTAGCTTTTAATCTAAATCACTATCACAACGCGTTAGCATCTCACAACGCGTTAGCATTTCACTAGCCTGTTAGCCTGCCATACGTGCATCCGGGTCTCCTGTTTTGTCTCTCGTGCCTTTACTAGTCCATCAAACAACTGTGGTGAGTTGGATTAGTCAACAGAGTCCATCAAACAACTGTGGTAAATTGGATTAATCAACAAACACGGTAAGCCATGTCATCTTCTCCTGTTATTGTCACTTGCACTGCCTGTCACATGTTTAGTATATCCTTCTCTGTCAGCGAACAGGGCTTCACATGTGATAAATGCAGGGAGATAGTCAGGCTGACAGAGAAGATTTCAGAATTAGAGACACGCATTCAGACTTTATTTGAGAGTAGTGAGAATGTAACAGCTTTAGACACTGCTTTGGATGCGACTAGCTTAGTGAACTCTGTACATTGTTCGGTTCTGGCTGTAGAGCCCGTGCAGCAGGGCAACTGGGTGACTGTGAGACGGCATAGTCGCGTATCAAAAAAACCACTCTTCCATTCCGATTAGAACATCAAACAGGTTCTCCCCGCTCAGTGACGCACCCACTGAGAATACTGTTGAAAGTGCCCTAGTTATTGGCGATTCCATTACACGGAACGTGAAAATAGAGACACCAGCCACCATAGTCACATGTTTACCGGGAGCCAGAGCGCCTGACATCAAAGCAAATTTAAAAGTGCTGGCTAATGCTAATCGTAAATTCTCTAAGATTATTATTCACGTCTGCACTAATGATGTTCGACTTCGCCAGTCGGAGATCACCAAAATTAACATTAAAGAGGTGTGTGAACTCGCAAGTACGATGGCAGATAGTGTTTTTTGCTCTGGTCCCCTCCCTGTTTGCCGGAGTGATGAGATACTTAGCAGACTATCATCACTCAATGGCTGGTTGTCTAAGTGGTGTCCGCAAAATAACATAGGGTTCATAGACAATTGGAATAGCTTTTGGGGCAGACCTGACCTGTTGAAAAGAGATGGTATCCATCCCTCCTGGGGTGGTGCTGCTCTTCTCTCTAGTAATTTGGCACATAGTCTTAGAGTTGAACCTTGACTAACTGGGGCCCAGGTCAGGAAGCAGACGGACTGGCTTAACCAACCTCCTGCTAGCTGTCTCACGTCACAGAAGTCAGATAAATCCCAACACACAGAGACTCTTTCACCTAGATATTATCACATAGAGACTGTGTCTGTTCCCCGAATTAGTAAATACAAAAAAACATCAAAACCATTTAACGGTAAAAATTTAATTGATGTTCAACAAATAAAAAACAGATATAATACAGATGAACAAATGATAAAGCTCGGGCTGCTGAATATTCGATCCCTTTCCCCAAAAGCGCTTATTGTTAATGATATGATTACAGATAATAATCTAGATGTGCTGTGTTTGACAGAAACCTGGCTAAAACTTGACGATTACATTACTTTAAATGAGTCCACCCCCCAAGATTATTGTTATAAACACGTGCCACGTCTGAAAGGTAAAGGGGAAGGTGTTGCTGTAATTTATAATAATATCTTCAGTATTACTCAGAAGTCTAGTTTCAAATATAATTCATTTGAAGTTTTGGTGCTTTATGTAACGTTATGTAGTGTAAATGATAAATCCCGTTTGACATTTGTGCTGGGTACTGTATACAAGCCACCAGGGCACAATACCAAAGAATTTGCTGATTTTCTATCAGAGTTAGTACTACAAAAGAAAGTCCTAATTGTTGGTGATTTTAATATCCATGAGGACAATGGAAAAGACGCATTGGGATTGGCATTTAGAGACATTCTAAACTCTTGGAGTTAGGCAACATGTGTCAGGACCCACTCATCGCCGTAATCATACGTTAGACCTAATACTGTCACATGGAATAAATGTTGATACCGTTGAAATTCTGCAGCAGAGCGATGACATCTCAGATCATTACCTAGTATCATGTATACTTAATTTAGCAAAGGCTGCAAAGCCGTCCCCTCACTTCAAATATGGCAGGAATATCACTGCTGCCACTAAAGATTGCTTTGTAAATAAACTTCCTCATCAGTTTCATCTCCTCAGCTTCCCAGATAGCCTAGAGGAACTCGATGTTGCAACAGAAACTATTGACTCTCTCTTTTCCAGCACTTTAGACACAGTTGCTCCCCTGCACTTAAAGAAGATTAAAGAAAATAGTCCAACGCCGTGGTACAATGGGCACACCCGGGCCCTTAAAACAGCAGCCAGAAAAATGGAGCGCAGCTGGAAGAAAACAAAACTGGAGGTTTTTCGTATTTCGTGGAAAGAGAGCATGATTGCATACAGAAAGGCCGTAAAAACTGCTAGATCTGCTTATTTCTCGACTCTCTTAGAAGAAAACGAACACAACTGTAGGTATTTATTCGATACAGTGGCTAAATTAACCAAAAATAAAGCTTCAACTTCTGATGTTTGTAAACAGCACAGCAGTAATGACTTTATGAACTTCTTTACGTGCAAGATTGATAATATTAGGAAAAAAGTTATAACCATGCAACCATCTACTACAGTATCACATCAGACAGTGCATTGTAGTGTCACTGAGGAGCAATTACACTCATCCACTGCCATAGGAGAAGAAGAATTGGCTAAACTCGTTAAATCATCTAAATCAACAACATGTATGCTCGACCCTATACCGACTAAGCTACTAAAAGAGATGCTTCCAGAGGTCACAGATCCTCTTCTTAATATCATTAATTAATCTTTGTCATTAGGATATGTACCGAAAACTTTTAAGTTGGCTGTTATTAAACCACTTATTAAAAAAACGCAACTTGATCCTACAGAATTAGTCAATTACAGGCCAATCTCAAATCTACCCTTTCTGTCAAAAATACTAGAAAAGGCAGTGTCCTCACAATTATGCTCCTTTTTAGAAAGAAATGGTATTGCTGAGGATTTCCAGTCAGGATTCAGACCGTTAGTTTTTTTTTTATTGTTATGCTGACGATACTCAGCTCTATGTTTCTTCACGCCCTGACGAAACTTACCAATTCACAAGATTAACGAAATGCATAGCTGATATAAAAAATTGGATGACTAGTAATTTCCTGCAACTTAATTCAGAAAAAAATGGATTTTTAATCATTGGACAAAAAAAAAACTCCACAAGTAGTAACCTAGAATACTGTCTAACACTTGATAGCTGCTCTGTCAAGTCCTCGTCGTCAGTTAGGAACTTGGGTGTGCTCTTTGATACCAATCTCTCATTTGAAAGCCAAGTTTTTAGCATCTGTAAAACTGCATTCTACCATCTTAAAAATATATCTAAATTATGGCACATGCTTTCAATGCAAAATGCTGAACAGTTAGTTCATGCATTCATGACCTCAAGGCTAGATTATTGTAATGCTCTACTGGGTGGTTGCCCTGCTCGCATAATAAATAAACTGCAGCTGGTCCAAAACGCAGCAGCTAGAGTTCTTACTAGAACCAGGAAGTATGACCATATTAGCCCGGTTCTGTCAACACTGCACTGGCTCCCTATTAAACATCGTATACATTTTAAAATCTTGCTAATTACTTACAAAGCACTAAATGGTTTAGCTCCCCAGTACTTGAGCGAGCTCTTAACACATTATACTCCATCACGTGTATTGCGGTCTCAAAACTCTGGCCAGTTGATAATCAACTGCAGGCGGTCGATCCTTTTCCTATTTAGCACCTAAACTCTGGAACAGTCTTCCTAGCATTGTTCTGGAAGCAGACACACTCTGTCAGTTTAAATCTAGACTAAAAACACATCTCTTTACTATGGCATACACATAAAACATTTTTAATTTATATTATTCAAATCAGTTAAATGATTGTTTTAGGCTGCATTAACTAGGTCAGCTGGAACCGGGAACACTTCCCACAAAATGTGCAGGGCTGGGGTGCCTCCAGGACCGGTTTGAAAACCACTGGTCTAGATCCTCAATGAATATTTAATTACTGGGCAGTCGACAGGTGTATGGGATGTCAGTTGTAGCTTAGCTGTAAGAAGTGATCATGTTTCTATAAAAGCCCAAGACTGTTATGTAAGCGGTGGTAATGCCATTAGTACAACATATTAAAGGGTAAAGGAAAACTCCAAAAGGTAAAGAGACAATGGTTCATTTTAAACGAGTGTGTGTGTTAATGATATCGTCCAGTAGATGGCAGCATTTAACTACACCCATTTGCACCAATGCACTGTGAGTTTAAAACGGGACTAATATGGGGAGTGGGAAAATACAAGAAATAAAGCCAAATTCTGTGTAAAACAAAAGTCAGTATTTTTTTCTTTAAAAAAATGTACAGTACAAATTTTCCACAATTAATAGTACTTGCATATTAAAAAGTAAACTTTATTTAGCTTTACAAATAGACAGATAAAATGAAAAGAGAAGATATATATATATTTAAAAAAAAAAAAAAAAGTTTTTAACTAATTTAATCATAATTATCATAATACCCTTTGTTAATTAAATTATAATAATTAATATAATTATATTATATATAATTAATAATTATATTATAATATTTTTCATTAATATCTATAATAAACTTTGAAAGGCTCTTGGACAAATCATGATGTTAATCTAAAATTCTGAGACTTCTTGTTTATATAGTTGTTTGACATTTATAGTTATTTATAGACTTGATGCTTGAGAAAAGTTCATCCATCTTTGGCAAAAGGTTGGTTTTATTAAAACATTTTGGTTGAGATCAAAGACTGTTGTGGTCAGATGTCTTTTCACAAGGACAGATGACTATAGCTGTGGCATTAGATTTTGCTGAAATGTTTTTCATCAGGTATGTTCGATGAGTGTCAAGTTAAAATATGTAAATTCAATGAAGACTGCTAAATATACATTTAATTCATTCAAGGCCATAAAAAAACTGCATACAGAATCTCACATTAGTCATTTACCACACACAGCACAACAAATATTTCAGGGGTTTCTCAAAACCATCTTTATTCTCCTATTCACCTTAGGTGCAAATATCATCACCGTCATCATCATCTTTTGCCAAATCTGCATATTTTTCTAGTGCAATGTCTCTTCCAGGATATCCAAATCATCAAGATCCAAACTCGAATTTAATTCAAGGCTCCACTGTCACACAGTAGGCCTGTGCAAAAAAAAGAGAAAGAAAAGAAAAAAGACACTGAAGAGAAAGTGAAATACAGTTGCTTGTAATGTTGGATAACTGTTTCACATTCAAAGTTCACTTATTCATGCAACCAGCATACTGTGGACGTGATTAGGTAAATGTTAACTTAGACACAGAAACAGAAGTACATGTACTGCGATTGTTTCTAGGGGCCTATTTCTTTCAGTTTATGATCTGGTCAGTTTCGTTCACTATGGGCTTTAGATTTCATTCTGACACCGACTGAGAATCACTTTTTGTGACTGGTTGTGCTGGATTTTTTTGTTTTTGTTATGATTATTAGTTACAAGTATATATTAGTTATTAACACGGTTTACCAACGAAGTTAGAATGATGAAACGCACAATAAGGGGAGATCACCAGTGAACCGGCATTGTTAAAAAACAAGACTTGGTGTTTCTGTTTGAGAATGGTGAAAGATTTTTGAGAACAGACAGTCTTTTGTTTTCTTATTGTGTGTAAAACTGGAAAATGTACATATTGGGCATATACCATGTAAAAAATATCTGCAGTCTGAAAAAATACAGCCTTTCCTTTACTCCATAAATATCTTTATTTTTGTAGTGCTTTGTGTTTTTTTTTACCTGTGCCCTCAGAGGAAATAGTATTGACTCCCAGCGTGTCTGTGCATGCATGTGCTGATCTGTGGCCAGGGTCCAAAATGAACACTCACCAAGTGAGTTTCAAGAAAGAAAAAAAAAAAGCTTTAGCAAGTATATATGAGTTTTCTTGCCAGGTGGTTGGTAGTCTCAGCCTCAAACGTCACGCCCACGGACCGTTGGCTGAAAGTCTGATGCATATGGCACACTTATCTGGAAACACTTCAGGAGTTTCGAAGTCATCATCTTATTGGTTGAATTCTACAGGATGTCCGCGAGACGTGTGTGTTGCGTTCTTTAACGTTCCGTCTAGAAACAAATGCCGTGTCGCCAAACTCCCTCGTGGAAGAAGAACGCTGTCGTGTTTGCAACTGTGATGATAAGTGCTTACCAGGATCAACTAAACACTGGATTTTCAAAAGTATGTGAAGTTTCGCAGCTCCATTGTTGCAGTAAACTTGTACAACGTTCTTGAATGAATAATTTATAGATGCACGCCGTCGGTCTAAAGGTCTGGCTACGCGAGACTAGGTGGTTGGTAACATTATTAGCAACAACATAATACATGGTTTAAATCAAATTTTAAGAAAAATATTCTGAATTTAACGTGTGTGAGTGACTAAACTAATAAAATCTACTAACGAAGCACAAATTGTGTGCCTTTTGTGCAACAAAAAAAATAGATTTGGCAAAAGCTGCAAATAAAATTGTACAAAATTATTCAAAAATACATATTTAGCTTGGGCACGTTCCTATGGGACATTCTGTCAAGCATGTTGGTGTGGAGCTGAGCGAAGAGTCAGCTGACCCGCCACTGGCAGGTGTGGTGTATAAGTTAATTTTGGACCCTGGCTGTGGCCTTTACTTCCCTCTACATCTTTCTATAACACTTTCTGCGGACACATTGATTGTCTGTGCAATGACTTTGAGTCTGTTTAATATCTATGTTGGCGTGCACGTTTGTATGTGTAATCCAAAACATGTAAAACCACTGGAGCAAATCTATTGCTTAAAAAAGGAATCGCTATAACAAAACACTGATTGAACGTGCTGCGTTTTGAGGTGCAATTCTGAATTCATGTCCGAAAAAAAAAAAACAGTTCTGGCGGTTCCTGATAATCAGTAGAGGTATGTGAGATTCAAACCCTTTTGCAGCACACAAGGATGTCTCTAGAAAGATTAAAAAAACTACAGTAAAATAAGAAAACCAGGACAGAAATGAGAACAGAGAACAGAAACAACATCACACACACCCAAAAGCATCCCTGAACATTGAAGGGTTGACCACTGACCTCAGCGTTGTATGTATTTATGTGTATCAATCACCAAGACAATTCAGAGTTTAACTGACAGCAGTCCTGGAGGTATAAATCGGCAAACTCATAGCACCAACAAGTTCAAGCAGAAGCATTGCCTTGGTCTATCGTGTGACAGCTATAGAAAAAAAAAAAGTCAGCTAAACAGAGTTCCATCCCAACGGTTTAATGGGTCTAGCGATGGCTGGGTACAAATATTACCTCAAGTTCCTCCAAGCAGCTCAACACAAGTCCAAACAGAGTATGATTTTTTGGCACCTTAATAGAGGCATTATGAGCTAATGTTAGTGGCTGCTGGCTAGAGATACTCTCGTGGGCTTTAATGTGTGTTTCTGCTGACTTAAAAATTTCTTTACTCCTTCCTAAAGTTTATAGAGATAAATTTGAGATCATGGGAAATGTTGCCTAGGTAAGCAGCTCATTGGGTTTGGGAACAGAACTATTACCAACCTATGTCTTAATGTGAGCATGAAAAGACCTTTCAACCAACAGAAGGGAAGGTATTGCTATCCCCCTTTTGCAGTGTGGCACTATTTGTCTTTTTTCTGAGGACTGACGTGACATGAAACCCAAATGCATAGTTTATACATCTCACTTAAGCGGCATCAAAGATTATGATCAGAAATAACATTGAAAAAAAAAAAAAAAATAGAGTAAGAGAAAGGTGATTTTTTTTTTTCAAACAAAGAGTGAAAGAAAACAAACTGTAACGCTATTCACATGTACCCGCTTTGTAAAAGGAATGGTTCCATTCAAACTAGGCCAGAGAGCTACTCCTAAAACTATGGAATGAAATGATGCTCAGTAGTGACCAGGAAAAGGAACAGTGTTTATGTGACCAGGAACAGGGACACCGAGTTCGAGGGAAGGTCGGATTTGTGGAGGTTGGTGTTGGTGGGAGCAGCTTGGCCTGATTGGTTGGCCATCAGTCTTCGAACACTTCCAGGAAGAGGGGCGGAAAGAGCTCTGTGGGACATTCCACCTTCATGTGCAGGAAGCGGCTGGCATGGCAGGCACCAATCATGCGCAGGTCTGTCACCTTCATCAGCAGCTTGGGCCAGAAGTGAGCCACCTTGTGCTTACGGTAGTTGATGTAATGTTCAAAGGCCAAGAGGAACTCCTCCTGACAACGCTCTATCCGCTCTATGCTCGTTAAACCTGGACGATCTGCCGGTGAAACAGAGGAGAAGAGATGATGGGCTGTTCCAGTTTAATAAAAAAAAAAATCACTTTAAATAAAAAAGCAGGACTTGAAAGTGGACATGTGATTTTATAAAACACATTTCTATTCTAGTTTGTCATGTAACATCCTGAAGAAAGTGTGTGTAAACAACAGCCTGTTGAAGTGTGCCCGTTTTAAAGGCCCGTTCACCTAAAAATTTACTTTCGTTGCAAGGCCAAACAGACAAAAAAAAAACTCTCGAAACATCTCTCAAAATATCTTTATGTTGCACAGAAGAAAGTCATACAGGTTTGGAGCGACATGAGGGTGAGTAAATGATGACAATTCCACAAACATGCCCACTAAATTTAAATACGAACTGCGCAGCGCTACATTTACAAGATATAACAGGTACATAGGTGCCATCAGTGTGCTAGAAATTACACACTTTAAACAAAAAAGAAAATTCCATGCCGAATTAGAATGGACTACTGCAGTTTTCTGCATGACCAATAACATCTGATGTGTTACAGTTCTGGAAGCATTTCATGTGTTAAAGCAGAAAAGTGATTTAAAAAACTGAAAATCATCTCCTTTGTTATCTCTCTAAAACCAAATCAGAAAGACCTTTAGGACACTAGATAAAACCCAGTTAATTATCAAAAAGTTTAAGTCACTGATTGAGTTCAGCCAACTGCCACACTGGACAATCTGTTTAAATGCGCAGGAATTGATAACAAATACATATAGAAGTGGACGTGGCTATTGAAGTCTTTACCTATTGATTGCGACATTTCTCAGTTGAAGCGTAATCCAATTTTAATAGCGTAATTAAGTGGTTTCCCCTCAGTGGCCTGTGTAATCCTGGGTAATCGGCACTCAGGAACTCCTGCTGCAGCTGGCCTTATAGCTTTTAAACGTACTCCCGGTGGGAGTCACGACACGAGTCATATTTACAACTGACATTAATCAATCATGAAGGAAAACAAAGGGTGCGTCTCAATCAGTTCCCTAGCTTCCGAGCTTGTGAATCAGTATATCGTGTACACAAATTCGGGCACTCACTACAGGACGCTGGCTCACTACACATTGGGACACTGATGACTCTATTTCTGGCGACGTGACAACATCCTCATTGTACAAAATCATTACTGGTATTTATGAACAACATCAGAGCTGATATCTTTCTGACATTACTTGTAATGTTATTTAAAGTACATTATGATAAATACTTTGCCTGTTACATATACATTTCAGACGTAAATAAATTATAAATGTTAGCTAGATTGTAGAATGTTAGCCCTCCCTGACTACATTTGCACGCACAAGGATATTCTGATATTTATTGGAATTTGGTTATGTTTTGATTATGAAGGTGCCATAGGTGTTTTAAACCAATTTGCCATTAGCCAATATATTGTTACTAGAAATCTGAATAAGAAAACTGACATATGCCTGCATCAATCGGAATTTTAAAAAATATGTTCGAGATTTTTTTGTAATATTTGTTTTTTTTTTTGTGTGCACACATTTTACCATAATGTGATGGATAAGAACAAAAATGAATAATTTGATTAAATTTGAAAAGTGAAGATGGCACTAACCGGAGGAAAGCAAAATCACGGCTTGTAGCAACGCCACCTCCGAATCATCCAGGTTGAAGGAGGATAGCGAGACGCCTAGATCAAAAATGGCATCTGAGACCACACCCAGACCCCCGTTCTTGAGCTGGCCCCGTGTGACAGCCATCTCCCCATTCAGCGTTAGAGTCTCGCTCTCAGGATCATAGCGCACTGCCGCTCGCAGAGACATGATCTCCATACAGCAACCCTTCAGCAAAATGATCTGGTCCTCACAAGGCAGCTGAACAATTACACAAATTACACATTAAGTCATAATATGTCATAATATGTATTATTGTGTATCCAAACATGAGTCACTGTCAAGTGCCACAATAGGATTCATTTGATCTCATCGTTAAATTGTTTCCCTCGTTTTGATGCATTTTCTGCTTTTATTTTTGTACAGAAGGCCTTTAAAAATTCACATCGTACAACCACTTGGTTGGATGTAAGCTAGGTTTTGAAGGAGTTAATTTCTTGTGATTAATGCAAAACGTTCTCACTCCCAACTTGTCACATATGGGCACACGGTCAGGAGGCCTTGGCATCACTTTTTTTTAATGCACAGGGTACTCCTTTAGCATTTTTTGATGTGCAGGGTACTCTGCTGCTTTCAATGAAAATCTTTCACATCATACACAGATAAGATTGGAATGGGAATTTTATCGTCATGATAAAATTATGTATTTGTGTATCATTTTGCCATTATGACATACACTACCAGTCAAAAGGTTTTGGACGGTAAGATTTTTTTACGTTTTTAAAAGAAGTGTCTTCTGCTCACCAAGGCTTCAAATTATTTGATGCAAAATACAGCAAAAACAGTAATATTGTGAAACATTTTTACAATTTAAAATAAAATGTTTTCTATTTGAATATATTTTAAAATGCTATTTATTTCTGTGTTGGCAAAGCTGAATTTTCAGCATCATGACTCCAGTCTTCAGTGTCACATGATCCTTCAGAAATCATTCTAATATGCCGATTTGCTGCTCAAGAAACATTTATTATTATCATCAATGTTGAAAACAGCTGTGCACATTTTTTTTCAGGATTATTTATAGATATAGAACAGTATTTATCTGAAATATAAATCTTCTGCAACATTATCTATACTACATTGTCTATACTGTCACTTTTGATCAATTTAATGCATCCTTGCTGAATAAATGTATTAATTTCTTTAAGTTCTTTCCCCAAAAAAATAAATAAAAAATTCTTACCGACCCAAAACTTTTGAACGGTAGTACAGTGTTGCAAAAGCTTTCTATGTCAGATAAATACTGTTCTTTTAAACTTTCTATTCATCAAAGAATCCTAAAAAAAATGTTTTACACAACTGTTTTCAACATTGATAATAATCATAAATGTTTCGAGCAGCAAATCAGCATATTAAAATGATTTCTGAAGGATCATATGACACTGAAGACTGGAGTAGTGATGCTGAAAATTCAGCTTTGCATCACAGAAATAAATTACATTTTAAAATATATTCAAATAGAAAACAGTTATTTTACATTAATAATAATAATAATAATAATAATAATAATAATAATAATATATATATATATATAATTTTTGTATTTTTAATAAAATAAATGGAGCCTTGGTGAGCAGAAGAGACTTCTTACCGTCTAAAAACGTTTGACCGGTAGTGTATATGTAATTTATGTAGTAATTTTGGTAACACTTTAGTTTAGGGTCCAATTCTCACTTTTAACTAGTTGCTTAGTAGCATGCATACTACTACGATATTGGCTGTTTATTAGAACTTATAAAGCACATATTAATGCCTCATTCTGCATGACCATATTCTGCATACCTTAATCCTATCCAATACCTAAACGTAACAACTACCTTACTAACTATTAATAAGCAGTAATTAGGAGTTTATTGAGGCAAAAGTCGTAGTTAATAGCTAGTTAATAGTGAGAATTGGACCCTAATCTAAAATGTGACCGTAATTTTATTTACATAACACTATTTAGACATTTTTGAGCTCGTAACCCCACCCCTAAACCTAACCATTTGTATATTATTTAATATAAAACACAGGCTATAACAGACAGATACAGTGGGGAGAACAAGTATTTGATACGCTGCCGATTTTGCAGGTTTTCCTACTTACAAAGCATGTAGAGGTCTGTAATTTTTATCATAGGTACACTTCAACTGTGAGAGACGGAATCTAAAACAAAAATCCAGAAAATCACATTATATGATTTTTAAATAATTAATTTGCATTTTATTGCATGACATAAGTATTTGATCACCTACCAACCAGTAAGAATTCCGGCTTTCACAGACCTGTTAGTTTTTCTTAAAGAAGCCCTCCTGTTCTCCACTCATTACCTGTATTAACTGCACCTGTTTGAACTCGTTACCTGTATAAAAGACACCTGTCCACACACTCAATCAAACAGACTCCAACCTCTCCACAATGGCCAAGACCAGAGAGCTGTGTAAGGACATCAGGGATAAAACTGTAGACCTGCACAAGGCTGGGATGGGCTACAGGACAATAGGCAAGCAGCTTGGTGAGAATGCAACAACTGTTGGCGCAATTATTAGAAAATGGAAGAAGTTCAAGATGACGGTCAATCTCCCTCGGTCTGGGGCACCATGCAAGATCTCACCTTGTGGGGCATCAATGATCATGAGGAAGGTGAGGGATCAGCCCAGAACTACACGGCAGGACCTGGTCAATGACCTGAAGAGAGCTGGGACCACAGTCTCAAAGAAAACCATTAGTAACACACTACGCCGTCATGGATTAAAATCCTGCAGCTCACGCAAGGTCCCCCTGCTCAAGCCAGCGCATGTCCAGGCCCGTCTGAAGTTTGCCAATGACCATCTAGATGATCCAGAGGAGGAATGGGAGAAGGTCATGTGGTCTGATGAGACAAAAATAGAGCTTTTTGGTCTAAACTCCACTCGCCGTGTTTGGAGGAAGAAGAAGGATGAGTACAACCCCAAGAACACCATCCCAACCGTTAAAGCACGGAGGTGGAAACATCACTCTTTGGGGATGCTTTTCTGCAAAGGGGACAGGACGACTGCACCGTATTGAGGGGAGGATGGATGGGGCCATGTATCGTGAGATCTTGGCCAACAACCTCCTTCCCTCAGTAAGAGCATTGAAGATGGGTTGTGGCTGGGTCTTCCAGCATGACAACGACCCGAAACACACAGCCAGGGCAACTAAGGAGTGGCTCCGTAAGAAGCATCTCAAGGTCCTGGAGTGGCCTAGCCAGTCTCCAGACCTGAACCCAATAGAAAATCTTTGGAGGGAGCTGAAAGTCCGTATTGCCCAGCGACAGCCCTGAAACCTGAAGGATCAGGAGAAGGTCTGTATGGAGGAGTGGGCCAAAATCCCTGCTGCAGTGTGTGCAAACCTGGTCAAGAACTACAGGAAATGTATGATCTCTGTAATTGCAAACAAAGGTTTCTGTACCAAATATTAAGTTCTGCTTTTCTGATGTATCAAATACTTATGTCATGCAATAAAATGCAAATTAATTACTTAAAAATCATACAATGTGATTTTCTGGATTCCGTCACTCACAGTTGAAGAGTACCTATGATAAAAATGACAGACTTCTACATGCTTTGTAAGTGGGCAAACCTGCAAAATCGGCAGTGTATCAAATACTTGTTCTCCCCACTGTACAGACAACTACAGTCACAATTTATTTAAAAAATACAAATATTCCAAGTGCTCAGAGGCGAAATGGTCTCCATCCGCTGTAAAGCTTAGATCCTTTCAAATTCTTCCGCCAGAATAAGCGTTACATAGGTTTTGATTGTGAAATGGCATTTGCTCTCGTATGCCTTGTGACCAACAGCATCTTGCTAACATGTGGGAGTATCTTTTGAATGACATATGACTGTGTGCGTTCATGGAGCCGGATCATTTTCAGCAATTAAAACCTTAAAGGGGTGATGAATTGAGAAATCAACTTTCCCTTGAGCTTTTGATATATAAAAGGTCATGGTAATATAAGAATATCCTGTAAGTTTCAGAGCTGAAAACTTCCTTGTTAGTCAAAGAAAAGCTTTTATAGACACCAGGCCCAGAAAACGACAGGTTTTTCAAAGTGGGGATCTATGACGTCAAAGGGAGGCAAGCACCGCCTCAGCAGAAGAATATCAACGCCTACTTCATCACTGCCTGTTTAGCCCCGCCCACCGATTCGCGCATGTAACATAGCCCTAGTGTTAAACCATCGAGCTACAAAGCAATAAACATGCTGTTGAGGATTACAAAATATTGTGCAGTGACTGGGTTCAACAGTAATGCAACATGTAAGTAACTGTGTTAATTCTAATGCCTGATCTGAAATGTAATTATTCATGTACAGTCAGATGTTCTTTGTCTGTGTCAGTAAATCAGACCAGTGACTAAACGTCAACTTGCGTTGTTTCTCTTAGTAGGATGAAAATAATCTGTTATTTAACGGTGATTAAATTCTATAAAGAAAGCGCTCAAAGAAAGCTCCCTTTGCAATCGTTGGAGCAGCGCACGCTGGAGCTGTCAATCAAATGGCGAGAGTTTATCAGTGACGCGTTTATCAGTGACTCCCGTTTTATTCAACAAATCTCTTAACTATATCACGTTTGCAGTGTTAGTGAAGATGAAAGCAATCGTTAGTATACAGAAACTGAGTTGCAATGACGAGATCGCTGCTTTCATGTGCTCAGCATGTGTGTGATCGGCTACAATGTTCATCTCTGCAACCTTTCATGCCACAATCTTAATATAATGCCATAGATCTAAATGTACTGCAACACTTTTCACGATTAGTTAACCATGAGAGCTGTAATTGTAAAAAATGAGCTAAAATAGGGAGTAATACTATTTTAAATGCAAAGACGTTAGCCAATCACAGCAGTGGGCGTTTACACTGAAGTCTCCCAGCAGACACGCCCCTTAAAACAGAGCGTTCAGAGCAGAAGGCTAAAATCAGGGTAGGAAAAATGCCTTTTATTTATAAATTATGAAAGTTTTTGATGTAAAAAGTATTCTAACATTATAAGTGCACCCCAGGAAACATCATAAAACAATAAAAAAAACGCAGTTCATGACCCCTTTAAGTTCCACTCTGTTCTTCACATAAATACACTCACCTAAAGGATTATTAGGAACACCATACTAACACTGTGTTTGACCCCCTTTCGCCTTCAGAACTGCCTTAATTCTACGTGGCATTGATTCAACAAGGTGCTGAAAGCATTCTTTAGAAATGTTGGCTCATATTGATAGGATAGCATCTTGTAGTTGATGGAGATTTGTGGGATGCACATCCAGGGCACGAAGCTCCCGTTCCACCACATCCCAAAGATGCTCTATTGGGTTGAGATCTGGTGACTGTGGGGGCCATTTTAGTACAGTGAACTCATTGTCATGTTCAAGAAACCAATTTGAAATGATTCGAGCTTTGTGACATGGTGCATTATCCTGCTGGAAGTAGCCATCAGAGGATGGGTACATGGTGGTCATAAAGGGATGGACATGGTCAGAAACAATGCTCAGGTAGGCCGTGGCATTTAAACGATGCCCAATTGGCACTAAGGGGCCTAAAGTGTGCCAAGAAAACATCCCCCACACCATTACACCACCACCACCAGCCTGCACAGTGGTAACAAGGCATGATGGATCCATGTTCTCATTCTGTTTACGCCAAATTCTGACTCTACCATCTGAATGTCTCAACAGAAATCGAGACTCATCAGACCAGGCAACATTTTTCCAGTCTTCAACTGTCCAATTTTGGTGAGCTCGTGCAAATTGTAGCCTCTTTTTCCTATTTGTAGTGGAGATGAGTGGTACCCGGTGGGGTCTTCTGCTGTTGTAGCCCATCCGCCTCAAGGTTGTGCGTGTTGTGGCTTCACAAATGCTTTGCTGCATACCTCGGTTGTAACGAGTGGTTATTTCAGTCAAAGTTGCTCTTCTATCAGCTTGAATCAGTCGGCCCATTCTCCTCTGACCTCTAGCATCAACAAGGCATTTTCGCCCACAGGACTGCCGCATACTGGATGTTTTTCCCTTTTCACACCATTCTTTGTAAACTCTAGAAATGGTTGTGCGTGAAAATCCCAGTAACTGAGCAGATTGTGAAATACTCAGACCGGCCCGTCTGGCACCAACAACCATGCCACGCTCAAAATTGCTTAAATCACCTTTCTTTCCCATTCTGACATTCAGTTTGGAGTTCAGGAGATTGTCTTGACCAGGACCACACCCCTAAATGCATTGAAGCAACTGCCATGTGATTGGTTGATTAGATAATTGCATTAATGAGAAATTGAACAGGTGTTCCTAATAATCCTTTAGGTGAGTGTATATCGAATGGCTTCAGAAGACTTGGAATGTGACACAAGGTGTCTGTTTTAATTTCTGGCCAGTTTTTTTGCAATAAATACCTATGACTGCACTTTTATTTGCCTGTTACGTGTTTTATATTGTTGAGAAGTGGTTAGGTTTAGGGTAGGGGTGGGGTTAGGTGCTCCAAAATATCTATGAAATTATAAATGACGCTGAAGGAGTCCCCGGTGTGTTAAAAGTGATGCCAAGGGGACCTGACCAAGCGTCCATATGTGACAAGTTGGGAGTGAGAATATGTTGTTTGATGCAATGTACAGCAGGCTTCTTACCTCACAGAACATGGGCAGCTTTTTGGCAAAATCTACGACACGAGTGATTGCGGGGGTGATAATTTTTGTAAACTGACTGAAGGCTTCTATGTCCACTTTGCTCCCTTCTGGTGCGTTGACGATGGGTGCCGAACCGATGTCCTCCGGCTGAAACGAGAGGAAGGGGAGAGGTCGTGTGCTCAGTAACACGGGTACTTATAGGAAATGGACATTCACAGACGAAGGTGTGACACAGCAAATCCTCATTCCCCTCTAAAGCACAAAGAAGGCCAGAGTTACAGCAAGACATGTCAATGAAACAAGAGTGGAGCCCAGTTATTAAGAGGGAAGAGAGGAAAGATGAGAAACTTAAACTAGAAGATCAGAGCAGAGAAGCGTCTTTGATATCTCCTTCTGCTGGGGAGCTCATTGACTAGGGTTATCCACTGATATTTTGATTTTTTTTTTTTAAGATTTGTGACCTTCTGACCAGAAAAATGTGATGTGAAAGACAGAGCAAAATAAACAAAACAAAACAAAAAAAACAAAAAACAAAATCAAAACAAAGCCAGACTGAGGGTCAAAAGAAGACTGGGAGCTGAGTACAGTGCAAAACCAGCCTGATGTTCCCCTTTGACATTAGTCAATTATTCAGCTTTCCTCTTCTGTGTACACCTTCGTTCTGACACAGTGAGCAGAGAGCTACATAAACACTCCAAACAAATGCCTCAAGCATTCAGCATGTCAATTTATCCGCAAAAAAAAAAAAAAAAAACGTGACAGAAATGGAAGCAGCTGAGAATTTGAGAGAGCGTTCTTTTGGATAATAACATAAATAAATGTGTTTGCTCTGCTGGTTCTTACCTTTGCTTCCTTCACCCCCACTGCACTCTGGTCAGAAGTACAGAATAAATTACATGTTATTTCATTAAGTAGCATTGCTTCCTCGACCTGTTGGGCAATCAACAGGGATCGTGAAGTTTCAATGAAGAACCCGAGTCAAGTCAACTAAAAAGAACAAGTTTAAACTGGACAGGTGAGAGAGCAGACAGAAAGTGACAATGAGATAGTGAGTTTGCGTGGAGTTTCCATGGATTTCGAGGCTTTGTTAAAATCATCATTATATAATATTATATAATCATCATATAATATTACATACTGAATAACTGCATACAGAAATGTAGGATTTAAAGTGCAAAAACATTTACTGCAAATTGGCCATAGCAAAACTTAAATAACGTTTTAGTACTGATTTTGCTGTTAATTTTATGTTCTACCTCACAATATATAAAAACTAGGACTGGGCAATTTAGCTTACATTTTTTTGTTGAGATTTTTCAGCCATTTGACATGATATCTTTAGTGGCTTAATAGTCTGTTCAAACAGACAATGGGCCAAAATTCAGTTCAATGCAACAATTTGCGTAAGAATGTTTTATGAACAATTTACACAGAAATTTACTCTGCTTGTGTTTTATGAATGACATTTGCTATACTGTAGATTCAAAATGTGACCCAGGACCACAAAACCAGTCATAAGGGTCAATTTTTCATATGAAAGCTGAATAAATAAGATTTCCATTGATGTATGGTTTGTTAGGACAATATTTGGCTGAGATACAACTATTTGAAAAATCTGGAATCTGAGGGTGAAAAAAAATTTAAATATTGAGAAAACCGCCTTTAAAGCTGTCCAAATGAAGTCCTTAGCAAGTCCTTAGCAAGGCATATTACTACTAATAATAAATTTTTGATATATTTACGGTAGGAAATTTACAAAATATATTCATGGAACATGATCTTTACTTAATATCCTAATGATTTTTGGCATAAAAGAAAAATGGATAATTCTGACCCATACAATGTATCGTTGGCTTTTGCCACAAATGTATCTGTGCAACTTATGACTGGTTTTGTGGTCCAGGGTCACAAATGTTGAATCTGAGTTTCTAAAAAAGAATCTAAAATGTTGAAACTAAAAGTAAATATCAAATTATATTTATATGTATCAATATACTACATAAGTCTTGCATGAAAAAAAGCTACAGAGACTTCTGGGAACATTTTTGAGTGATGTTAACAAATCTCCGAATGAATTGACTGTGCCAACTCTAATATATTTTTCCTACTTAAGTTTAAGTGAAGTTTGTAATTTCTGCACCTCTAGCATCATAAAACACAATTGCAAAAATAATAACTGACTGTGTCTGTCCACTCAATCAGACAGACACCAATTTCATTTGGTGCCACTAGTGGCATAGAAAATAAACACGTCACCTTTAAATTAGAAATCTTAATTCTGTAACTTACAGAATTATTAAAAAACTAGTGGAATGATGTACTTTAGGGTAATTGTAATTGCCAAATAAAAAGCATCAAACATTTTAAGAAGGCAACTAAACTTCCCATGGAAACCCACAGCAGTGTTAAAGGAGTCCTCAAACAGAACCTCAATCTATAGAGGACAGTTAGATTCAAGAGAAAAGAACAATTGTGAAACCATTAGAAACTTGGTTAGAAAAAGACAGAGAGAAGAAGAACAGAAAAGAAACAAACATGAGAAAACAGTTTTGGTTTAGGAAACAGAGCTTGAGAAAAGAAGGACAAAGGTGTTCCATTAAAGTTAGTGCTGCTGCCTTTGTGGTAGAGAGTCTCCAGCGTCCATCTAACACTCCCCACTCTACAAGGAGATACAAAAACATGGACATATTAACAATGGGAACAGCGGTGAGGAAGGGCTTGGGAATTGTGCGGGAAGGGTTGGGGAAGGGGAATCTAGGGTTGTGGTAGGGTAAAAAAAAAAAGAATAGAATCCCACCCAAAAAAAAAAAAAACATCCTAAAACACAAGAAACATCACTGCGCTGCGGTCATCAGGGAAGAGACCTCTCACCAGGAATTTACGCTTCTGTTTCCAGTGGTTGCCTTGGGCGTTTGTGGCCATATGCGCCTCCGTGACAACCCGGATCAGCTCCCACTCCTCCTGTGTGGGCTCCGGCCGCTCCCACACCGTCTTCTGCATCTCCTCACGCCGCCTCCGTTCACGGTTCTCCTCGATCAGCTTCCGCTTGGCTAGACGCTTACTGTCATCCAACACCACTGGAGGAACAACAAGATGTTTGCAAGAGCTATGCACAATGTCTGTCTCTTTAACAATCGAACACAAAGCAAATTTTTGTCAAAGCTGAGACAGCAAAGTGGTTGTACTTACAGAATCATCAATTAACAGGGGCACAAGGCTATTCAAGTGTGTTTGACTTTAGGACACTCACAGTCTGTTGCCATTCCAACAGCAATGCATTTCTTGAAGCGACATTCTTGGCACTGGTTGCGGGTGACTTTGTCAATGACGCACTTTCCCTCGTACTTGCAAGCGTATGTCGGGTTTAGGTTCTTCTGAATCGTGCGCCGAAAAAAACCCTTAAAAAACAAGATTTCATGCCAAACATGAGCCTTCTTAGAAATATCATAATGTAGTAGTGTAAACAGAGTGTGATATATATTGTAGATTAATAATTAGTCATTAATGTACTGTGTGATTTTATAAGGGATCGGCTGAACTCAAATACAGTTGAAACACTCACTTTGCAGCCCTCACAGGTAATGCAACGGTAATGGTAGCCAGTTGCTTTGTCCCCACACACAACACACAGCTCATCCTTGTCCAGGTAACTTGGTATGTACCCTATAAACAGTTACAAGTACAGTAATACACACATTACATTAAAATCAGCAAAAGTAACCTGGAAATCTCGGCATGAAAATAAATAACAACGCTTGTAAAGTTATAAAACAGCATTAAAACTCATAAACTAAAAAGATACAGAACATTCCCAAATATACCATACCAACATAACAGCTACATGTGGAAAGTTTAATAAGTGACAAAATATTTAAACAAAATATATACACATTTAGTCTCTTTAAGAGGTGGTACATTCTGTCTTGCCATTCAAACACATTCATTAAGTTATCTTAAAAAATAATTAAATAATACAAAATAATTAATTGAAATATGTTGAGTTTTGGGGAAAAACTCAAGAAAGAAAAAGACAAGAAGGAAAAAGTATTGAAGGAAAAAAAACAATTTTATCAGAAAGTTCTTATATTGAGACGAAAACCCAACAACAACAAAAATACAAGTTTTAAGACACATACACGTTCAGGCAGCTTGCAGAAGCTCAGCAATCAATGTGATCAATAAGTCTTTTGAGGAGGTCAGTGGCAGGACAGGAGCTCAAACCTTCTGTTCCTCTGTCTGTGTCCTTACAAATCAATACAACATACCCCAAACTTCCATCCAACCCTGAAGATCAATAAACTACACAATAGCAAACTAGCTCCATGAATATCCGCAACAGGTCTTTGAAAGAGGCACTTAAGTTCAGTCTAGAAGACTAATTCAGCAGTTTTACTACTATAATATCATAATAACAGCTTTTCCAATACTTGCCAAGATTGATTCATTTTTGTAACAGAAACAAATGGAGGATATAATAGAAAACATTTTAAAATAAATAAAATCTGCATAAATGACGCTAACACATTTTGAATCAATCCTTAAATGTCAGACAAAAAAAAAAAAAAAAAAAACCACCACCACAAAAAACAAACAACAACACTATTTTCATAGCCATAAATCAAAATATTTCTTCATCAGACCTCAACCTAGCACATCGGAGTTTAAGTCTTTGAGTCTTTAAGCCTGAGTTGTCTTTTTGGACTGAGATATTACACTACTACACGTGTAATGTTGGCAAACAGTCAGCCACCTAAAAACATGCCAATTACAAGCTCAAAAAAAGAAAAGACAAAAATTTGGTACCCAACAGCACACCTCTATGCTTCTTCTAGAGCTTGCGATACCTTTCTTATGCGGCCCCTGCATCCACTGCATCTGAGAGAAGTCTGGCCTGCCGTCAGAGTAGTAGTCTGGCTGGTGGTAGTGACTGAGAGGCACCTCCATGGAGCATAACTCACTCTTGAACACAGGGTTTCCCCCAGTGAATGGGCACCCATAGGGTTGGCTGGGCGGCCAGGCCTGCTCCATGCTGGGAGGATGGTGGTGTAATGGCTGTGGCTCACAATGAGTGAAACCAGGCCCTTCTCCACCGTACATGCAGTACTCACCTCCGGCCGGCACTGCATATCCCCCACTCACACCGTGGGCTATGTCATACATGTCTGACATGCAGTAATTCATTATGAAAATCTTCAAAGGCACAACCGCACACAAAAAAAACTATTTAAAAAGCTTAAGTTAATGCAACAAAAAAAGGTACAGTTAATGCACTTAAAAAAAATGCGATTGGCGGTCGCACTGACGTGCGTACAGGTGTCAGAGCTGACATGAAACTACGTGAAAAGTGTCTGGAGGACATTGGCTCTTATATATGGAGAATCCACCCGCCCCACTTGCCCCTCGCCCTGCCAAATTGGGTAGAAGATTTTGAGCACGCTCTCTTAATCTGACACCGGACAAATCCAAGAGGTGGAACAGCCGGGGCGACACATCCTCGGACAGGAAGACCGTCATACATGTGTATGACAAACCTTTAAACAGATCAGATCATGTTAAATTTGCCATCAGACCAAGCCTGGCTAAAATGATAAGATTACAATCACAATCCCAAAAGCCAAAGTTTATTGATTTCAAATATGATGCGCTTCAGGCTCTGATCTTAAGCTGTGATCAGTCATATTGATTGTTATTTGTCCTAATCCTAAATGGAGCAGTGCAATGACTCGTGACACATGTGAGGGCTTCAGCCATGCATTAACGCATAATGCATAACTTCATAGAAATAACCACATAATGAATAAAATGTGAACCTGTTTTGCCATCAGCCTGTCTGATAGTCCTATAGAAAAAAATGTCTGAATTGCCTCAGATGAGAGGTCTCTTTGATTACAGAATTGACTATGTTCTATTAATAAAATATTGCATCAGATGAGATTAAAAAATAAATAAAAAAAGTTATTTACATCTTTATAGTTACATCTAAATGTCAAATACAATTTTAATTTACATTTTAATTTAAAAAGAATAATAAATTAAAAGTTATAAATGTTTAGTTAAAAAGAATATATAAGTTATATACAAGTTCAAATCTATGGACATCATCTGTGGCTTTCTGTTGATTACCACAGAAGATAGTAGATAATGGTAACACTTTAGTTTAGGGTCCAATTCTCACTATAAACTAGTTGCTTATTAGCATGCATATTACTAGGATATTGGCTGTTTAATAGTACTTATAAAGCACATATTGATGCCTTATTCTGCATGACCTTATTCTATATTCCTAATCCTATCCAGTACCTAAACGTAACAACTACCTTACTAACTATTAATAAGCAGTAATTAGGAGTTTATTGAGGCAAAAGTCGTAGCTAATAGTTAGTTAAAAGTGAGAATTGGACCCCTAATCTAAAGTGTGACCAAGATGATTTATTTTGAAATGTGGTGAGTTATGAAGTATACTGGACTGGACCACTGTGAACTTGCCATTCAAGTGCATTTATATGCTGTACATGTTTTATCATTTGAAAAATGAGGTTAACCTTTTCCTTTGTAATCTTAACTGCAATACAAATGAAACTTCTTATATAACTTGAAATACATACAAATTACATTAAGATAATAATATAAAATCCATCAAACAAGTCTAAAATACAATTTTTTGTTCACTCTCCCAAGCTTCAATCGAGATACTGTAGCATCAGTACAAGTACTGCTGTCTCTACAATAGCTTCGGGAACATACAATAAAACAGTGCACAAGATCACATTAACTCTGAGGTGGAAACTGGGTTATGACGCTGAGAGTTAAGACAGCCAAAGTGAGCAGCAGGTAACAGCTGTTTTTAGCAAGGGCTCCTGAGGCAAAGCCCCTTCACAACAGAGCCTGATACCAGTTTAACTTTTTGATGAGGTGACTGTCTCACATAAGCTTAATCTTTACAGGGATTTCATAAAGACTGTAACCGCCAAAAACAACATTCAGACACATTAGCATACATCTGAACAATCTGGCGGTGCTTGAAAACAAAGCAGAACCTCCTAATTGGGTTGTGGAATATCAATATTTAGAAATATTTATATATTTTCAGTATGCGATTTATAATATACGGAAGATATCTATACAAAATACAGAAAAAAAAACATCTAAAAAATATTTTTACAGGTTAGGAACCTTGAAAAGTATCAATGCCTTTTGAAATGCTTAATTGATTATTTTTTTTAGACTAACTGGGCAGACGCAAATGGTTAAACTGCTCTAGATCTTAAATTGCATTAAACATCTAGCATTCCAGATTAGAGCCAGTGCCCTTTGACAGCCCTTTGCCACTTTGGGCATTTCCACCTAACTGCATATGATCATTATCCAATTGTAAAGGATTTTATGCCCAGTAATTAAAAATATCCATGACTGTAGCAATAAATCGAAACACACACATACAGTTACTTTGGTCTGCAGTTGCAGGTTATCATAACAAAACAGGACAGTGACAAGAAAAATGATGAACTTACCAAGATTAACACACCTAGATTCAAAGAAGTAAAGTACTCCCACAATCTCAACCGTAGCCTCCTCAAAACCTCAAAAATGATTGATCCATCATAGACCACTGGAGATCCTAAAAATACCCAGTAATCAAGAACTTGACGCTGATATGTTTTCGGAAACACCTCCATAACCCTACCGGCACACTCTCTCTTGGTCTCAGCACATGGGTCGTTGGTTTATGTGTGTTCAGTTTGGCAGGTCTGCGTGATTATGCACCTACTAGCGAGTTTTCCACCAATTTATTCCCTCCTGGATCGATCACTTGAGGTCCTGGGGTTCAAAGCTGGTCATGTACAGTTTTCGGATTGTGGCCCTCATAGCACTGGGGATAGAGCCTGGGTTGACATGGCTTCCTGAGCCAGATGTCCCCAGCGTTACCTGAGCAGTGAGCTTCGCTGAGGGCACCTTAAACACACAGCCAGGGTGACCTGAGGGAGAGACCAAAACAATTCTGTCTCATCCCTAGAAGACTCCCCAACCTCACCAATCTCAACAACACAAAGACAAAAGACCCACAACGTGGGACTCACAATGACTCAATGTAATTTACAAGAGAATCAAGCCTGCCATAACTACAAGTTGTCACTGGCAAGCCATGGCAAGAGGCCTTGATCAATACTATTATTGATCTAGACATAACTGATCAATATGGTTACTGATCTAGACATAATTTAGCCACTGTTTAGAGCAAATCAAGGGCACTGATCAATTAACTAATCATCTTAATTTTGTAATCTGCAGCAAATGAAGACCAGCATCAGGTTAGGACTGCTGATAGAATATTTTCATTCAGCCTACTGGAAAAAACAGCAAAAAGACAAGTAATAAAAAAAAAATGTTTCACCTGCAAAAAAATAACTTGTGTTACCACATATTGCTAAAACCATACGCTCTTTTCCGAATCCTAGTGAGCCGCCATTCTAGACAACATTTTAAGGCATAACCAGCACATTTCTGTTCCAAAACATAGGCTGCAAAAGGATGCTGCCTTATAAGTTACCTCAATTTACCCAAAATCATCCAGAAGGCAATGTGACAAGCTAAACTGAGTCATTTCTCATTCATATAATTTCATTAATACTGACAAGTGTGAATATAAAATTTGAAGTTTAATGTAAATAAAAATTTGATTATCTTGCCAAATACTTATTGTTAGAGCTTCTTATAGTATCACTTAGCAACAGGCTTACTACTTCTATCCAGCGTGTTTTTATTGTAAACATTTTTTAATGTCAGCTGCTTTCAGTTATACAGTATTATTGGTACAAAAAAACTTGATTATGCTCATAATAATTCATTATCTTTATCATAAGCATATGAGCACCTATCGTTTTACAGTTAACTGCACTTAGCAGACAGACAGATATGTGCATTACAATGGATTCATTACACACCAGTGCTCCGGCAGACGATTGCTCTTAATGAAACTATCAGTCCTCATGATGTCTGTGGCAGTATATGACACCGCTCTCTACATCTCAAATTTATCCACAAGCTTTGCATAACCAGCATCTCCTAAATATTATCTCTAATTAGCTCCATAGAGGCAATCAAATTTTCCAACCAAACAATTCTTTTATGTTCATGATCCACTAATTGTACAATTTAGATCAGTTTCAGCACTGAAAAAAATTAAAACCACATTGTGTCTTTCCAAAAAGATATGTACCTGCAACTACAGCCATGCATCACACATTTTTAAGTTTTCTCTCAATACAATACTTTGTCGATGAGGCGATTATTTAGGAGAAGCACAGTGTTCATGAGAAAACTGAAAATGACACTTACTGTCAAAAGGGTTGCCACCCCTGCTTTAACTCCTAACCCTAAAGACAAAAAGGGCTGTGAATAAGGCAGGATGGAGGATTAAGAGGTTAATTAGAGGGTCAGAAGTAATCTCTATCTCATAGAATCAATAGAACGCTAACCAGATGCAGATATGTGAACAAGAACCGAGCGGAATTGGTTCGAGACATGTGACAGCATCGTCATAATTAAATATAGCTTTATACAATACAGATCTATAGAAGACAATGTCATTATTTTAGTCATTATATAAATATTAATTTTTAATATTACGCACCACTTTGTTTGTTGTTAGGATGACAAACAGTTTAAAAAGTTACATTTAAGGCTGGTCGACCTCTGTGGTCTAACAGCACTCATCAATGTCAAAATGATTGAGATGTTCAATCAGATCAAAGAAGGTGGGGCTTACGGTTCACTGAAGACCATTGGAGACAAGTGCGAATTCCAACGCAACACTTGTGGTAAGATGTAAGTAGTTAAACATTTAATATTTGGCAACTGTTTTACGATAGATCTGTTCAACGACCCAAGTAATATACAGTGATGTGAACTACTCAACTTTTTGTTATGGAAATTTGCATTTTAATAAAAAATATGCTATCATTAACATGATCCATGTCATTCATAACTTAATGTGACGAGACAATTTTGCGTTTTTTACATTTTAGACATACAAATATGAGTGATGGTGCGCATATTTTTAAATAAAATATTATTTGCATAGAGTTTAAATGGATTACTTCACAACTAATCAACAATTACACCTAGAACTTCTTTTACTGTTCTTATTTCTTTTCTTTATTCCCTTAAATCCTTTTTAATCCTTTAATTATTTAATTTCTTTAAATAAAGTCACCTTTATTTATATAGCGCTTTATACAATACAGATTGTTTCAAAGCAGCTTTACAGTGGCTATGCAGCCCCATACACAACAAACTGCGATGCACTGTGTAATCTGACACCTTTCTATCAGAACCAGCATTAACTTCTTAAGCAATTTGAGCTACAGTAGCTCTTCTGTTTGATCGGTCCACACAGGCCAGCTTTCGCTCCCCACGTGCATCAATGAGCCTTGGCCCTGTCCCTGTCGCCGGTTCACCACTGCTCCTTCCTTGGACCACTTATGATAGATACTGACCACTGCAGACTGGGAACACCCCACAAGAGCTGCAGTTTTGGAGATGCTCTGACCCAGTCATCTAGCCATCACAATTTGACCCGTGTCAAACTTCTAACACATCAACTTTGTGGACAAAATGTTCACTTGCTGCCTAATATATCCCACCTACTAACAGATGCCGTGGTTAAGAGATAATCAGTGTTATTCACTTCACCTGTCAGCGGTCATAATGTTATGCCTGAATGGTGTATGTATGTATATATATATATATATATGTATAATATATGTATTTGTAGAAGACTTAAAAAACATTTAACTTAAAGAAAAAAAAAAATAGATGTAAGACTAAGCAGTTTATGCAACCGGCCACTGTTCAAACAGAATGCATTCTTGTATTTAGCTTGTGATTTTTTAAATTGTTGGTCTGTACACATGAAGACTGACAGGACAGACACTTTTGAGTGTTCAGGTTAAAGAGATTTCCCCAAATCTCTTTTGATCCATTACGTCTCGCTATTGTTAAAAATAAGTACCTATTTATTTAGTAATGAATTAAAGGATTAAACACACAAAACCCTCGAGAAACACACAAATATAAATTTGACATTGACAAAGGAAGCCAAAACAAATGATTCTGAATTAGATTATACTTGAGTCATTATGAGCTGGCAGGGCATATTCCGGGAATTTTTGTTACCAAACACAAATCTCATCTTGGGCCAAAACAACCCAAAATCAGAACACATGAACAACACACTACTAAAATGTCTACTGCAAATTGTCCATGGTAAATATATTTCTTTCCTATGCTGCAGTTAAACATGAAATTTATCCTGATCACATCAACATTAAAACATGTTACATGCACGTCTGACAGATTGAATGGCTTGTACACACAGAACAGACTGGCTGGGCAGAAGCGTTTCATTCTGGTGTGTCACAGCTAAAGCAGGTTCAGCACCACATGGCTCATCTGATGTAACAAAAGATAATGCTGGAAATAATGGAAATAATGCTGAATGAGGGAAACTGAGCAGATTTAAGATGCACAAAACTGATGCCCTTGTTTTTCAAAACATAAGTTGACAATACTGTGACTAGCATCTGAACACAAAGGGGTGAAAAAGTAATTCAGGGAACCCGTTACCACAACTTAAATAAATGCATGGTTGCAAGTTAAAAATTGTAATTTATTGTTAAACCTTTTAAATTGAAAACATTATACATATAGTGCTTTATACAATACAGATTGTTTCAAAGCAGCTTTACAGTGATAACACGAAAATGATTTAATTATGCAAACAGTTCATTATATTATATCCTCCAGTATAGCTGTTAAATAAATTCTTGTGATATCACAGTTGTCATCTTACATCTATGGCAGTGATTTTGCTGTTGTGAGAGGGATATTGGTGTTTGATGTCGGTTTGTGTTGTATTTGTATTTGTTGTATTTGTAATGTGTTGTAATCTGTTAATGTTTGTTTGTATTTGTCAATTGTTGTTGACAACTGATCCTTTTCCTATTTAGCACCTAAACTTTGGAACAGTCTTCCTAGCATTGTTCGGGAAGCAGACACACTCTGTCACTTTAAATCTAGACTAAAAACACATCTCTTTACTATGGCATACACATAAAACATTTTTAATTTATATTATTCAAATCAGTTAAATGATTGTTTTAGGCTGCATTAACTAGGTCAGCCGGAACCGGGAACACTTCCCATAACACCTGATGTACTCGTTACATCATAAGAAGAATGGCATCTACGCTAATGTTAGTCTCTCTGTTTATCCCGAGGTTTACTGTAGTCTGCCGGATCCAGATCAGATGGTGGGCCTGCGCCTAGAATTGACCACAACGCAGCCCAGAAGTTTTGGCAGAGACCGTGTCAACTAGACTCTCCCCTGTGAAGGCCTCCTTCCCCTCTGTACAGATAAAAGCACATATGCACACATACGTATTTAAACGCGCTTGCCTATAGGCTAAACACGTAATGCTTGCGTACATGCCGTCGCCATTTTCACTGATTCGCCTTTTTTGGGGTTTGCGCGGGGATGATGATGGTATAGTTTCAAAACTATTTCAAACCTATTTCATTGTTTGCGTTCTCAGGCCACCAAGTGCTGTTGCCGTGCGGATGGGGGTCCGGAACGCATTGGGGGTTTTCTGCTTTAGTTGAGGATGGTGTTGTTTAAGTGGCGCAAAATTAAATGACTAATGAGTTTTTACAACAGAAATTAATCAAATCAAAAACTTACTTTAGCTTTTCTTCTAAAACAAAATTAATTTCCTGTTATCACTGTAAAGCTGCTTTGAAGCAATCTGTGTTGTAAAAAGCGCTATATAAATGAAGTTGACTTGACTTCTTGTTGATGATGACTGAAGGGTGCCACAGACACAAAAAAGAATTTCCGAAAGGACAAAAACTAAACTATATTTCAGCTGTACAGCAGCTCTAAAAGATAAATTGTGTCATTGTTCAGCTGAAGTCAGTTCAGTGTTGATTCAGTTCCGTTGTAAAGACATAGGCGTAATTTGCAGGTAGGACATGTCCCCACCACTTTTTGCCAGGGTCAATATTGCCCCCACCACTTTTTGAAACATCTCACAGTACAGATATATCTAATACAATTTAAAAATCTCTAGGTGACTAGCAGAGTTAAATAAGAGGCGATCTATCGCTGGAATGTGTTGTTCTTGAAATCATGCTGAGTGCTTGTTGCTGCTGATATCAGTGCCGGTGGCTCGCGCACAGATGAGCACTTCAATATATCGCTAACTACTGCGGTAGACTCTCTATTTGTTCCCCTGAAATCGCAAAACAAAATGCACACAAACGTGTCCCTGCTCTTGATATACAATCACTGATGAACATGTTTGGTTTTAATGACAAAGAAAAAAAAAAAAACTATACGAAGGCGGATTAGGACCCAAAACCTCTGGCACGCCATGCTTAACAATAGTTCAAGCGCCAGACCACTAGAACTCACGAACACTAATAATAGCAGATTTATATATTTATTCACTACCGTGAAGAATCTTAGGACTAACAACATATTGTATTATAGTAGTACTGAGTAGTCAGCTGGCTCAGTTAGATTTCAGTTTTCTAAAATTTGCATATGACATTAGCATATGATTTTGGCCTGCCAAAGAATAAAGTCCATTAAGATGTCTATCTAAAGTCTATCTTTGGGTGTAAGGGTGATTTCTGTTCAACCTATAAATAAATTTCATTCAAAATTTTAGGGCTGATAATATTTCGAAAATATATTTTATTATATATATATATATATATATATTTTTTTTTTTTGGTATGTAGACCCCTGGTGCCAGTTGCATAAACAAGAACAAGTTTGATCTACTAGCACCCTCAGTCTTACTTTTCAGATTTTAAATTAGGCCAATCTGCATTTGTAGCAGACTTAAAAAATATGACCAGTCTTAAAGAAAAAAAAAAAACAGATGTAAGACTAAGCAGTTTATGCAACCGGCCCCTGTTCAAACAGAATGCATTCTTGTATTTAGCTTGTGATTTTTTAAATTGTTAGTCTGTACACATGAAGACTGACAGGACAGACACTTTTGAGTGTTCAGGTTAAAGAGATTTCCCCAAATCTCTTTTGATCCATTACATCTTGCTATTGTTAAAAATAAGTACCTATTTATTTAGTAATGAATTAAAGGATTAAACACACAAAACCCTCGTTAAGGGCATCAGATTCTATTAACACACAAATATACATTTGACATTGACAAAGGAAGCCAAAACAAATGATTCTGAATTAGATTATACTTGAGTCATCATGAGCTGGCAGGGCATATTCCGGGAATTTTTGTTACCAAACACAAATCTCATCTTTGGCCAAACCAACCCAAAATCATGAACAACACACTACTAAAATGTCTACTGCAAATTGTCCATGGTAAATATATGTCTTTCCTATTCTGCAGTTAATCATGAAATTTCATCAACATTAAAACATGTTACATGCACGTCTGACAGATTGAATGGCTTGTACACACAGAACAGACTGGCTGGGCAGAAGCGTTTCATTCTGGTGTGTCACAGCTAAAGCAGGTTCAGCACCACATGGCTCATCTGATGCAACAAAAGATAATGCTGGAAATAATGGAAATAATGCTGAATGAGGGAAACTGAGCAGATTTAAGATGCACAAAACTGATGCCCTTGTTTTCAAAACACAAATGGATGAAAAAGTAATTCAGGGGACCTGTTACCACAACTTAAATAAAGGCATGGTTGCAAGTTAAAAATGTATTGTTTAGTTGCAAACATTATTTTGTTGAGTTGTGTTGTGAACATCATTTCATTGATTTATTGTGTGTAAACTCAAATTTCTGCATAGATTTTTTTTAAAATTAAGTTTTAATTAATTAAGAAAGAATAAATGTTGAAATAAGTGTTATTTTATTTGTTTTGTTTTTAGTGAAGGGAAAGAACTGTTAGTGTTTAATGCTGTTATGTTTGACATTTAAAAGAATTTCTTTAATGCTAAAGTTTTTGTGGTTACCATTGTGCTGAAGAGTAGACACATGAAAGTAAACACTGCACTGACTCCATAAGCAATGACTGCGCTAATGCCAGTGGCAAATAATATCTTACTTGTTCAAATAAGTTACATTTAACATTTAGCATGTACTATGATAGCTGTGGGTTTTAACTGAAATAGATACGATTAATTGGTTACAGGGCTACAACTCAAATAGTTTTTTACTCAATTTTTTGAGTAATCAACTTCAAGATTTGTGTTTTTATACAAATTATTAAGTTCCTCTCACAGTTAACTCAAAGTAGTTTGTTGGTTAAACTATTTCATCCAAAGTTGTCAACTCAAAACTGCAAACGGTTTTTTTTTTGTTGAGCCAGCACATTTTTTAAGTGTGAAGAGCACTATATTTCAATGTAAAACTTGCATCTTGTCCACTACCCACCTACAATCTAATTTAAACAGGCACTAACAGTGATGGTTTATCTCTGTTGAAGAATAATTTAAATTAAAAGTCATTGTCATTCTTATTCAAGTTTTAAACCCTCAGTAAAAGCAACAGTAATAGTGATGCTTGCCTTTGTAAACAACACTAATGAGAAGAAGTGTGCTGGTTTATTTCTTTCCATTGACATGATGAAGTCTACAGCAGTTACACACACGGTCACCACACATTGACCTTAACATCGTCTGACGCTCTTCATAATAATGGCACAAAAAAGGCCGTTATCACACTGAAGCAGGAGGATTTGTCATTCTCAATTAGTATTGGTGGGACGGCAGCGCTCCTCTGATGCTCTGTCTTGAGGGGCCCATCATGCAACAGATGGCCAGCAAACACTATCATGATATCATACACATCACGCTCATATCCACAGGCTGCTTTCAAAGACCGAAAGCTTATACACACACACAAACACACTTGGTCTGCACTCTTAGCAGCTGACGATATACTTAGTAACTCAGAAGCCCTTCAGAGATAAAAACCTGATTTACTAGCAGGTTTAGGGAAAAAAGATGAATTCAAAATGGGCTTGAAATAATTCGCAGGTTGGATTTTTTTTTTTACAAGCAAAGTAAAAAAATAAATAAATAAATAAATGTTGACATCTGTGACATCCCAGATGTGCTTGTGGTGTGTTTTCAGGTGACATTTGGGAGGCATGGTCGATACACTTGTTGGACTATAGTTAAATGTCGCTGGAACGAAGGGTTTGTGGTGGAGCACTGCTTTGGCGATGTCTTGCTTCACCGTCTGTCTCAGGCATGGAGTTTGACGGTTTGAGCGATGCAGAATGCTCAGCCCTGCATGTTTCTTTGTTTATATTATATTTCTGTTCATTTCTTAGCATTAAAATGTTTAGTTGAGAATTGATGTGACTGGTCTCCCTTTTTGTTGCAGCCGGGTTGTAACGACATCCAAATTTAAAAAGATGGATAAAAGATCCATAAAATAAAAGTTAATTTATTAAACACAATGATATATTGACCTAGACTGCCGTTCAAAAGTTTGTGGTCGGTAATTTTTTTTTGTTTATGCTCACCAAGGCTGCATTTATTTGATTAAAAGTACAGTAAAACCAGTATATTTTCAAATATTATTACAATTGAAAATAATTGTTTTCTATTTTAAAATGTAATTTATTCCTGTGATGGCAAAGCTGATTTTTCAGCAGTCATATCAGTCTTTAGTGTCACATGATCCTTCGGAAATCATTCTAATATGCTGATTTGGTGTTCAAAGTTGTGCTACTTAATATTTTTGTGGAAACCATGAACTAGTATTCTGTGAATAGCAAAGTTTTATTTTCAGCAGTCATTACTTAGCCTACTAAGAAAACCTTATGCAATATAAAACTTAAGAAATACTTCTAATGTGGTGATTTGGTATTTTACTTATTAGCACAGTTGAAAATGATTGTGCTGCTTTATGAAGTGTGAAAACTAACAAACTAACTTTTACTTGGTAAAATGTAAGAACTATCATTCAGTCAACAGAAGGCATGTAGTAGATTATGTATAACAGGTTTTCAGCAAAGTTTTGATCATGTACTAGGTAATTTAGAGGCCCTAGAAATATGATACAGTAGGCTTTATAGGGTTAAAAATGGCCAAACACAAGCACATTTTCGAGAAACATAGCCTCTTGTTCTTTTGAAAGATGAAAGCTTTGTACTGTTTTTAAAGAAGATAACAAACTAGATCTAACCAGCAGGAGGTGAGAAGTCGACAGCCTAGATAGATGCACAACAAGACAAGGGGAACAATAGTCTCTAGTTTGAAAAACAGGCCCTAAGTTTCATTAAACAGTACACACTGAACATAATTTTTAAGACGGTGATTAGAAGATTCATGAGATGCAAAGTTTGAACGAAAAAAGCCCAATCTGACAGACAAACAAAGAGGAAAAGAGCAGAATGGGCTATATAATGACTAAATAAAAAAGGGTTTGAGTTGGTGAGCTGTTTGTACAGTGATTGTAAAGTCTGAGAGAACTGCCAAGTCAACAGAATACTTTTGTTCAGCAAGGTCACATTTTTGTACTTTATTTAACCACTTTTTTTCAGAAGTGTCCTGGCCAAGATGCGCAGCCACAGAAGTTCTCACAATATTACAATAACGAAACAGCACAATACCAATACATATTCAAAAACATTTGCAATTTGATTTGCCCTTTAACAGCTTACAGATTGAAGATTTAAAAGTAGGCCTACATCATTGACACCAAAAAGCTTGTTTCCCTAATTCAGTTCGTACAAATGGAACCTGAAAGGGTATACAAGTTCTGTGAATGTATAGAGAATATACCCCAGCAATTTTCTGTTGAGTAAGGGAACAAAAGATATGATGGCAATAGACCCATGTCTTGTTTTGCCCTTCTATTGTTATTTTTGCCTTGCCTGTTGAATTACCAGTTATGCTTACATTTTCTGGGAGATCTGTAATTACAACAGCCATGCTTAACTCGGGGGCAGTGGGCAATTTGATGAGGAATTCGCTAGGTCTCATGACATACCACCCTGTGACTCTCTTTTGGCAGTGGCAGTGTTAGACGGACACCACCCTACCACCCACCACGCAAAGGCTGGTTATGTTCATCACACCACCGAGGATATAGTTCTACAAATTGGAGCACTACACACTGAAACCATTCACCTGTATATCATCCAATCACCTCCCCATCTAGTAATCCTAGGATTGCCTTGGCTGCAGAGACACAACCCTCAAGTTTCTTGGAGCAAGAAGCAAATTACTGGACAAGTCCTTGCATCTCCAGTTGCTTAAAACCCATCTCTCAGAGGACCATTAGAGCTGCCACTGTTCGAGTAGAACCCTCTACAGTTCCCAACCTGCCTCCTAAGTACTTTGATTTAGTTGAAACTTTCAGCAAGACCAAAGCCTTGCAACTTCAACCTAATCGTTCCAGTGACTCTGCCATAGAGTAACTACCTGATACCACACTTCCACGAGGCAGAATTTTTCCTTTATCCCAGCCTGAAGCTAGTGTTATACTTTATGCATGTGCGAGTGCATGAGGGTCCATAATCGGAGGGTGTACGTGGAGGTTGTTTGCGGACATCCGCGTGCTTCCCATTTTTTATGACCGCGCGGACAAGTACACACAGTCACTAGGCTACAAAAGCACCAACTGCGCATGAGCTGGAAAAACAACATGGATGTCGAATTTGAAGAGAGGCTGTGTGAAGTCTGTCACTACCTGCACCTCTACGATCTGTCTATAAACAATATAAAGACAGCCAGATGTGCAATAATTCGTGGAGGGAAACTGGAAGTGTACACGCCGATCTACTGTGCATGTGTGGAACACATCTGCCGAGTGGACCCAAGCATACACTTTCAGTAGTATAAATACAAGTAGTCCATGTCCATGCTGTCCATGTACGTGTTCGAACTGGAGTATAGCCGAGGCTTGAGTCTATGAAGTCATATATCAAGGAGGAACTTTCCAAGGGATTTATCAGACCTTCAACCTAACCAGCATCAGCTGGATTTTTCTTTGTGGGTAAGAAGGATAATGGACATCGTCCATGCATCGATTATCATGGTCTTAATGAAATCACAGTCAAGTTTCATTATCCCCTGCCTCTGATCCCAGCAGCTCTCAAATACCTTCGGACGGCCAAGTACTTCACCAAACTTGATCTGTGCAAGGCATACAATCTTATTCATATTCGTGAGGGGGGTGAGTGGAAGACGGAATTCAGCACAGGGAACTATAAATACCTCGTCATGCCTTTCGGATTGGTCAGTAGTCCATCTGTATTCTAGACCTTCTTCAATGATTTCTTCTGAGACATGCTGAATCATTGGGTAATTGTATATATTGATGATATCCTCATCTACTCCAACACGAAGATCATGTCAAACATGTCCGAGCGGTCCTGCAATGTCTCATCACCCATCAACTGTACACCAAGCCTGAGAAATGCGAGTTCCATCTAACGTCGGTATCATTTCTAGGCTATGTTATCAGTCCCCAAGTCGTGTCTATGGATGACAGCAAAGTATGATCAGTGTTAAAATGGCCGCAACTACCCACGATAAAAGAGCTGCAAAGTTATCCCAAAGTTTCACCTCTGCACCCATTCTTCACCATCCCGACCCTGACCGCCCAGAACTATGACGTTCGGAATCAATAATTATTAGCCATGAAAGCAGCATTCAAAGAGTGGCGTAGTTGGCTGGAGGGAGCTAAACATCCTTTCCTCATTCTGAATGATCATCGAAACCTAGAGTACTTTCGTACCACAAAAAGACTCAACTCTGGACAGGCAAGATGGGTGCTTTTCTTTACACACTAAGTTCACAGTCACATATTGTCCTGGCTCAAAAAACATCAAAGCCGATGCTCTCTCCCATCAACATGAATACTCACAGCAATCTCAAATCAAAGAACTCATTATATCACCCGCAATGATCATCGCTTTGGTGAAATGGGATATTGTGACAGAAATAACCAATGCTCAGACTCACGATCCACCACCTCCTGATTGCCCTCCTGACAGAACTTATGTTACGCTCTCATTCCTCCCTCAGCTCTGGTCATCCTGGAATCACCGCCACACTTCAGTTATTATGCAACTGCTGCCTTTGAAACTGTCTGAAAGCAAAAAAAACAACAACAAGCTGATCGTCATCATCACCCCAATCCCGAATACAAATGTGGGGGGGAGGACTCTACAGCATCTTGTGGACTGGGAGGGGTATGGCCTGGAAGAACGGTCCTGGGTGAATTCAGAGGATATTCTTGACCCCATACTCATTGCAGAGTTCCATAGGACCCATCCGCATAGACCTGCCCCTCGACCATGAGGAAGACCTCAACGTCACTTGCCTCCTTGCGTCAGGAGCCGCTCGTCTGTGTTTGACCCTGGACTATTTACCCTGTTTTGACCCTTTGCTGCATGCCTTTTTGTCCTGCTTCCTTTACCTGGATATATCCTGTGATGGCTTGCTGCCTGCCCTGATCTTGTGCCTGTTTTGTGACTTGTATTACTGCTTTTACAATCAATAAAGCCGCACATGGATCCCAACTCTGCTGACTCATCACTACATTAAGTTTGGTAGATGCCGATTTATACAAAACACCATAATTCACCAAATCACCATAATCAAGAACTGGCATAAAGGAGGCAGAAACTAATTTCTTTTTTGCCTTAAATGAAAAACAGGCTTTGTTTCTAAAATATAACCACAGCTTTAACTTGAGTTTAGTCCTTAACCGATTTACATGAGATTTAAAAGATAAAGATTCATTAAATATAAAACCAAGACATTTGTATTCTGCTTCAATTATAGTACTCTAGTAAAGTGCTTACTGATAATAGAATTGCTACTTGTTTCTTTGAATTTGAAAAGAAAAAAAAAGTCAAATTAAAGCAGCAAAGCCTTTTTTTTTTTGCAAACCACTAAAATCAGACTAATGAAGACATTGCTTAATGTACACTATATTGCCAAAAGTTTAGGGACGTCTGCCTTTACATGCACATGAACTTTAATGACATCCCATTCTTAATCCGTAGGGTTTAATATGGAGTTGGCCCACCCTTTACAGCTATAACAGCTTCAACTCTTCTGGGAAGGCTTTCCACAAGGTTTAGGAGTGTGTTTATGGGAATTTTTGACCATTCTTCTAGAGGTGCATTTGTGAGGTCAGGCACTGATGTTGGACGAGAAGGCCTGGCTCGCAGTCTCCGCTTTAATTCATCCCAAAAGTGTTCTATCGGGTTGAAGTCAGGACTCTGCGCAGGCCAGTCAAGTTCCTCCACACCAAACTCACTCATCCTCATGTCTTTATGGACCTTGCTTTGTGTACTGGTGCGCAGTCATGTTGGAATAGGAAGGCATTCCTGGGTGCTTGATTTTATACACCTGTGGCCATGGAAGTGATTTGAACACCTGAATTCAATGATTTGGAGGGGTGTCCCAATACTTTTGGCAATATAGTGTAATTTGGGTGCACTACAATGCATCACTGTATCATCAGCATAAAAATTAAAACTAGCATTCCTGATGTTATAATTAAGATGATTAATATAGACAATAAAAAGTAGAGTTTCCAGAACATACACCCCTTGTAACCTGTAAAGGCGTGGATGAGTGACCTTCCACTTGCACCCATTGTGTCCTGGTAAGGTAGGATCTGGAGCAACTTTACGAACTCACAAGGTGCATGGAAGCAGACAATGTAAAAGACGCAAAAAAGGAATCCAGCAACACTTGTGGTAAGGGGAGCTTTAATAAATTTCAACGCGTTTCAGCTTGAGAGCCTTCTTCAGGGTACCCATTGTGTCCTGTTCATTAAATAATTTTCAAACCAGGATATAGTGCTTTTAGACAATCCTATCAGTCTAGATTTCAATATGCTAAAATCAACCATCCCAAATGCCTTAGATAAATCAATAAAAGTGATGCACAATTATATACTTTGTCAAGAGCCTCAATAATGTCATTTAAGACCTTAACTGCAGCTGTAGTTGTGCTGTTTTTTGTCAAATCTGACTGATTATGTGATTTAGAAATCGGCCTATAGTTAACCATGTTTGTGGGATCTCTTTATTTAAGTTGCAAGTTGTTTCATTTAAAAAATAATCAGCTTTAACGTAGTCTTTTTTAAAAGGAGCGTGTCTATTTATAATGTAAAGTGAGGCCTTCATAAAAATACTTCCAGAGACACACCATATCTGGAATCAACAAAATCTTCTCGGTTACATATGTAACCCTCGTTTCCCTGAAGGAGGGAACAGAGATGTATGTCGGAACGTCACCGACGTTATGGGGAAACGCAGGTGAGCCCAATCATCTTCGAGTGTAACTTAACGAGCCAATGCACATTGGCATGCAATATTTGCATCTCACGCTCCGCCCCGCAGCGCGGGTATAAATACGGAGGCAGATGCAATGCACCTTTGTTTTTCGCTGAGGAGCCGCTGGTACAGCAACTGTGGCAACGGGCATACCCTCCTTCCCTCCTTCAGGGAACGAGAGTTACATACGTAACTAAGACGTTCCCTTTCAGTCGGTCATGTTCAACATACAGAACTACGTACTTGGAAAACGCCACGGTTGCTGCCTCTTCCAGTGCCCTGCGTAAGTCTCTCAGACCCCCACATATTCGGGGCGGAAGACTTACGCAGAGAAAGTCAATCACTGCTGTTCCGCATGACCCACTCAGTGAGATTATTGGATAACACTGGGAAAGCATGCCCCTTTCAGGGGAAGGGAATGCTGCGGAGCCCACATCCTGCCCAAAGGAAGGTATCATATGGGAGTTACACATATGGACTGGCCAGTTAGGGCAGTGCAACATACGGAATGTCGCTGGGGTGGCTCTGGCCAATTCAGGGGGGAGATAACACCTGGCAGGGACGGCAGAGCGGACTCTGCCAAGGGAAAGACACGGGCTCGCCGTAGGGAGCTGTATCATGGAAGAATACACATATGGGACCGCAGTAGGAGTCACAACATATGGGACCCAGCCTAGCACAGGTTCCATCAATGCATACGAGTGTTAGGCCTGGCATCAGATGCTCCGCCACGTCTGACTGCCGCGTGTGACGGAGGAGCTCGACAGGGTTCGCCAACTGGGGAACTCTACTGGAGAACATAAGCACACGTACCCGGTCCATGGGGAGGGGAATGGCGCAGCAAGCCGACACTAGAACGGGTACTTCGGTGTTACTGGCTATTTGAAGCGAGTACAAGGGAAGAAACCAGCTCTACAGAGGCTATAGAATCTAGCGAACTTGTAGTTGTAAGCCCGCAGCTCTACAATATCTGTCAGCGAGGCGCCATGCGCCAGCGCGCAGGAAGAGGCAGCACTCCTAGTGGAGTGGGCTCTCAACCCGAGCGGGCAAGGTACGCCTTGGGTTGGTATGCCAAGGCGATGGCATCCACTATCCAGTGGGCCATCCTCTGCTTGGAGACAGCCTTTCCCTTCTGCTGGCCTCCGTAACAGATAAAGAGCTGTTCTGAGGTCCTGAAGCTTTGCGTTCTGTCCACGTATAACCGCAGACGGCACAGAGAAAAGCCAGGGCTGGGTCTGCCTCCTCCGAGGGCAGCGCTTGCAGGTTCACCACCTGGTCCCTGAAGGGAGTGGTGGGAACCTTGGGCACATATCCGGGCCAGGGTCTCAAGATCACGTGAGTTAGCCGGACCGAATTCTAGACACGATTCGTTGACCGAAAATGCGTGCAGGTCCCCTAGTCTCTTGATGGAGGCCAATGCAGTCAGCGGTCTTCCACGACAGAATTTTTAACTCTGCTGACTGTAAAGGCTCAAAGGGCGCTCTCTGCAGTGCCGTAAGCACCAGAGATAAGTCCCAAGAGTGTACAGAGTGAGAGTGAGGTGGATTTAATCTCCTCTCCCCCCTCAGGAACATGACAATCAGATCATATTTCTCCAAGGACTTACCATCAACTGCATTGTGATGTGTGGCGATAGCGGCAACATACACTTTGAGGGTGGAGGAAGACAGCGTTCGCTCCAACCCATCCGGCAGGAAGGAGAGCACACAACTGATCGAACACCTTCGGACCAAGAGCACCACTCAACGAACAGGTTCCACTTGAAAGCATAGAGGCGCCTCGTAGAGGGGCTCTAGCCGAAGTGATGGTGTCTACCACAGATTGGGGTAGGTCATCTAGAACCTCTGCGTCCCATCCAGGGACCAGACATGGAAATTCCAGAGGTCTAGAAGCGGGTGCCATAGGGTGCCCCGTCTCTGAGAAAGCAGGTCCTTCCTCAGAGGAATTGGCCAGGTAGGGGCTGTCATGAGGAGCATGAGTTGCAATTTAAATGTCCCCACTAAGCGAGCCATAGGCGACAGTGGCAAGGAACAAAAACTCCATTGAAGAAAAAAACCTTGGGAGAACCCAGGCTCAGTCGGGGGCCAGTTCTCCTCTGGCAAATGAACAAACACAGTTCATTAAGCAACTAGCAAGACCTGCTCCCTGTCCTCCCTGACTTTGCACAGTGTCTGTGCGAGAAGGCTCACTGGGGAAACGCATATTTGCGTAGGTCCCGACGTCTGACTCCACAGGAGGAGATGGCGGGTGAGTTGTGAAATGCGACGGGAACGTAGACCACCGTGACGGTTGATGTACGCAGCGGCCGCAGTGCTGTCCGTACGGACGGACCAGTACGTGCTTGCCTAGTAGCGGCACTTTGAGGCGGCCCAGCACAAGATGTACTCCTAACAACTCGTGACAGTTGATGTGCTAATGCAGTTGAGGCCCCGTCCACAGACCCGAGACTGCATGCCCGTTGTACGTGGCACCCCAGCCAGTGGCAGAGGCATCCGTGAAGACCACAGCATGCCTGGACACTTGTTCTAGGGGAACTCCTGCCCATAGAAATGAAGGGTCTTACCACGGGGTGAAATTTTGGTGACAGTGCGAGGTAATGGGAACCTGGTACGTGCCGCTCTGCCACGCCCATCTTGGGACTCGATCGTGAAGCCAATGCTGAAGCATATGAAGCAATCCGAGCGGCATCACTGCGACTGAGGATGCCATATGCCCCAGGAGCCTCTGAAAAAGTTTCAGTGGGGCCGCCGTCCTGCGTTTGAACGAATTCAAGTAGTTCAACACCGACTGAACATGCTCCTCTGTGAGGCGCGCTGTTAGGTTGACCGAATCCAACTCCATACCGAGAAAAGAGATCCTCTGCACGGGGGAGAGTTTGCTCTTTTCCCAGTTGACCTGAAGACCCAACTGGCGGAGGTACCCGAAGGGTAGGACTTTGTACAGATATGCCCATCCCTCGAAAGCAAAGCATAGGAACGGTCTGTGTCAAGGGAAAATCGAGACATGAAAGTACGCATCCTTCAGGTCGATCGCTGCAAACCAATCTAGAGGACAGATGCATCCGAAGATGCGTTTATGTGTCAACATTCTGAATGGCAGCCTGTGCAGGGACCAGTTCAAAACTTGCAGTTCCATCGGCCATAACCAACCACCTTTCTTGGGTACAATGAAGTATGGGCTGTAAACCCCGTCTACATATCGGCTGGAGGGACCGGCTCTATCGTGTCCTTTGCCAGTAGGACTGCGATATCCGCCTGTAACACAGGAGCACCCTCGTTCAGCACGGAGGTGAACTGAATGCCCCTGAACTTGGGGGGACGCTGGGCGAACTGATTCGCATAGCCGAGTCTGATGGTGCGGATGAGCCAGCGGGACGGGATGGGAAGCACTAGCCAGGCTCCCAGCGACCGTACCAGCGGGACCAACGGAACCACAGACGTACCCACGGTGGGGCAGCAAGGTGGAACGCAGGGACCCGACTTGGATGGCATAGCGGCCCGAAGTGGGGTCTGAGTGTGTGGTGCAACACTTACCTGGTTCCACCATTGGGCAGGGGGTGCGTGAGAAGGCTAGTTGCATCCTGCTTCCCGCTGGCGATAGAAGAGGGGGCTGAGGGTGGCAAGGCATAGCGTCGCACACCGCCAACCGCGCCCTCTTGGGACCCAGAGATAGAGGAAACAGAAAAAACTTTTTATGCAGATTTTGGCCCTTTTGGCGTTCCATATTGGCACCAACACCATACTGCCAAGTTTTTCATGCACATCCGGGATGCGCCCCCATATACCAGCCACGAAAATCAGCTTTTAGACCGAGCGCACAGCAGCCTGGGAAAGCATGGCTGTCAACTCTGAATCTGATTCAGCATGAGCACACACTATTACAGTGGGCAGCCGAGCATCATTTTAATTTCCAGAGCATAACAGCCCTCTCTCCGATGCAGCAATCGACATCTGATCCTCCGCTGGAGCCCCGAATGAAATGCTAGGTCCCCCATGAGAAGGACCAGCAATCCCACCCAGTAGCTGCCAGGCATGTGAGATGGTGAATGTGGCCATCAAACTCGACGGCACACGGCACGCTGAACGCTCAAGCCCTTATGAAAAAGGCAAGACGAACAACGCGCCGACGTGGTCATGTTCTCATGAGAGAACATGAACCACACACGAACACAGTCTCAGCATGCTTGCAATGTGATAGAGGAGTGGGGGGCCCACGGAGACATACTTGGCAGGTAAAGCCCCACTGTAATCCTCAGGTCACCAAGGCTTATTAGCCGAAGTAGCCCTTTTCTGGTGCACCAGAAGAGAAACTAGATTGGGGAATAGGCGAAGGGACTCCACCCTGTTTGAGATTTCATAGTCTCGACCGCGCATCTAGAGCGCCGAGTGACGTGCTGGGTTGCCATGACAACCCGCGCTGTAAGCCGGCAGCTCGATAGCACACGACACGCTGAGCGCTCAAGCCTTTACGAGAAGGGTGAGACGAACAGCGTGCTGGCGGTCATGCTCTCCTGAGAGAACATGAGCCACCCACGAACGCAGTTTCAGCATGCTTGCCCAGGCATGTGAAACAGTGATCGTGGCCGTCAAATGAGGATAGGGAATGACCGCATCCAGAAACACACGGGTGGAATGTCGTCTTTAAAAAGACGCAGTGTCACACCCGAGTTGTGCGCTTTTAGGGAAAATAACTCTCTTTTAGTGCTGAAGCACGCAGGGGAAATGGCCTTGACACAACTAGCAGGTTTAATAGTGCAGCCTGCAGTGTACACTCACTATCATTGAAGGTGCAACAATACTCTCTCAGAGCTGTATGAACAGCGATCACTCATTGAAGGCGCAACAATGTTCTCTGTTAATGCTGTGAAAACAGCAGGTAACGCTCAGTGAGCTTGCGACCACCGCTGCAGCGCCGTCACACCAACACCGGTAGAAGAGGCTTCTTCCATGAGAACAGACTCGTCTAAGATTCACTCGCAGAGCAGAAACAGTTGACCCGCTCGGCTCCGAAGCTAAAGACAAAGGTGCATTGCATCTGCCTCCGTATTTATAACCGAGCACCGTATAACGTACGTCGAACGTGACCGACTGAAAGAGAACAGGATCTTTTCAGATAATCACAGGCCTCCAGGTTAACAAAACAAAGACTGAAATTAAACCTGCATGTTAGCCAGAAGGTCTTCTAATGAGTAATTGTGTTGTCCTATAAATAACCCACTGATAAGAGTATCCTCCATTACATACATAAATCGAGGTATAGGCAAACTATATACTGTAGAAAATCTTAACTGTTTGATTGCTTGTATCGTCACAAAATGTAAACTATATTATCACCAGGGACGTTTCCTCTGAGGAGGCAAGGGAGGCAGTGCCTCCACAAAAAATTGGATGAGAAAATAATCCATAGTACAAAATTATTTACGCAAATATTACAAAATATGACATTAAAAGGTGAATAAATCATTAGTTTTATATTAACATTAACACTGTCCATCAGCAACACCAGCAGATAAAGTTACACCGGCAGGCCACGTCTCTCTTGCCTCCCCTGAGCCCATTTAGTTTTAACAGAACCCCTAAAGCGTGCTGTGGGTTTGATGGGGGGTAATTAAGAACGAATGGGGGTAAGTCACGTGAGAGGAGGAGGATATGATTGGTTATTCTTGGCTATGATTGGTTTATGCAATAAATCACACCTCTTGTTTTTGTGAATATAAAACCTAAACTTGATGATAAAATAAAACTTGAAATGGCCTGAAAACATGATTTGTGGACTGTTTTTTTTTCAGCTTGGTGAAATTGACCAGTGACCAGTGTTTACCGTGCTTGATGACTGATGATCCAAAAATAAGTAACAGCTGTAAAATATCAGTTCAATAAAATATGTTTAAATTGTTACTGCCTTGAGTTATTATTTTGAAATAAATGTAAAAATGCTTACATTTAAAATTAAAATTAAAAAATGTATAACATTTATACTTGGTTTTAATAAATAGAACATCAATTTGCATTGTTAATGCAAAAATACAAAATAGAACTCTGTATTTGGTTTCTTCTTCTATTTACCCAGGAAAATGTGACAACATTAAGTGTAAACTGAGACATGAATTTACATTTGATATATATAAAACTGTAAGGACTCCTCATTTCAGAACACACTGCACACCTCTGATTATCACCCAGATATATTTAAAGTTGGATATATAGTACATTTAGCTTTACATGCATACATACAGTATATTTACATAATGCAGTAGATATGACTGTATATAGCAAATCTTGTCTGTGTGATTGTTTATATCATTGTATGTTTATATCAATGTTAACTATATTATCACCCAGCTCTAATTTGCTAAATGCCAGCATTAGGCATGAAGGTATTAAGATTATAAACATTAACATCATGATTTTCTGAAGAAAAGCTGCTTTGAATCCATGTGTATTGTGAAAAGCGCTATAGAAATACATTTGACTTTACATGCTTTTTCTGTCATAAATGTTATAAATCTTTTGTAATAGTTTTTCATAGTGCAGCAATACTATCTGAATTTCAAATAATTTGGATTTCCCGTAGCTGTCAATACTAGGATATGTTAAGGTAAAAAAAGCTTAAAAGTAGCATGTAAACATATATTGATGATATATCATTATAACATGATATACTGATATGTATAAATACATGATGAAAGTGTGGAAAGAGCTGGGTCAGTTTGAAACCAAACAGAAATACAGTTTAAGAATTATTTTAGAATTTGTATTTATAAAATTATAAATATTAATACAACCCCAAATCCAGAAACATTTTGTAAAATGTAACAAAATTAAGTGTGATTTGTTCATTTTCTTTAACCTTTATTTAACCGACAAAAGTACAAAGAAAAAAATTCCAATGTTTCCAAATTCCAAATTTTGATTTTGATGGCTGCAACACACTCCAAAATAGTTGGGACAAAGGCTAAATAAAAGTGAAAAGACTATAGGAAATCCAACTTAAACTGTTTCGAAACAGTCCACAATTAGCAGGTGAACTAGTAATAGGTGAGGATATCATGTTTGGGTATAAAAGGAGCATCCACCAAAGACTCATGGCTCACCGCTTTGTGCTAAATTTCATGAGAGAATTGTCCTACAATTCAAAAATCACATTTCTCAATGCAAGATTAAGGGAATCCAGAGAAATCTCAGTCCATGTGCGTCAAGCAAAAACCTCTGTTGAATGTGCATGACCTTTGAGCCCTCAGACGGCACCACATGAGAAACCATCATGCTACGGTGTTAAATATAGCCACACAGTCTGCTGCTGCATCAAGAAATGAAACTTGAATCTCTGTTATGCAAGGAGAAAGCTATACATCTGTTCAACGCAGAGATGCTGCTGAGTTCTCTGGGCCTGAACTCATCTCAGATGGTCTAAAAGACAGTGGAAATGTGTGCTGTGGTCAGATAAGACCACGTTTCAGCTTGTTTTTGGGAAAAACTGACTTTTAGTTCTCAGTCCCAAAGACGAAAAGGACCATCCAGACTTTAATCAGTGACAGGTACAAAAGCAAACATCTGTATGGTATGGGAGTGCGTCAGTGCAAACGGTAGCCTATGGGTAACTTGCATATATGTAAAGGTACCATTGATGTGGAAGCGTATATTGGGACTGTACAGAGACATACTGTCATGAAGATGACATCTTTCCTAGGAAGCAAGACAATACCAGGCCTCATTCTGCACATACTAAAACAGAGTGGTTTCTAGACACTGTACACCAGAAGGGATGTGCTTGACTGCCTGCCTGCAGTCCAGATCTGTCACTTATTGAAAATGTATGGCCCATCATGAAAAGGAGAATCAGACAACGATGACCACAGAATGTCGAGCAAACGTTCCACTTGCAAAACTTCAACAATTAGTATCCTCAATTCCCAAACATTTAAAAAGTCTAATTAAAAGGAAAGGTGATGTGTGACAGTGATAAACATGCCTCTTTCCCAACTTTTTTGGAGTGTGTTGTAGCCATCAAAATCGAATCTGAATTTAATCAAATTTGTTTATGTTGTTCAGTTAAAACTTTGAAAATCTTTTCTTTGTATTTTTGTCAGTCAAATAAAGGTTTAAGAGAATTAACAAATCACAGATTCTTAATTTTACTGCATTTTATCCCAACTTTGCTGGATTTGGGGTTGTATTAAATACAATTTATATAGGCTATATATTTTATTTAAATTGTAATATTGTATAGGATATTGTAGTGCCTTTTATTCTGATGTGTGTAAATAATCAATTGTATTACACTTTTTTGTACTAGAAATGTGTACTCATTTGTAAATGTGTAATAGTAGAGTAAAACATGACAATGTCACAATGCAAAAACAACAACAGCAACAAAAACACAATTTTTTCATTTTCTTTAAATTACAAAGTAAATATAATGTTTTTCCACTTTTGATTGTGGGGCAGAATATGACCCTGGCATATTCATGAGATTAGTCCACATACTGCACACAGTATACTGTACACTGAAAAGAAACGGTTGAAGCAGTGCAGTAGCACACCATTCCTTTGTTCACATCTGCATGGTTTTGACCAGTATTGACTGTACTGGACTTGCAGCTGGGCTGCAATATGCTTTCACTGCCCCCTAAAGTTAGATTATAAAAGTGCATTATATTGGATAAATAATAACAAAACATAATGATTTGCTGACTAATGTAGTCATGAATGAAGTATTGCTCAATGAAAACGTAAGTATCTAAATGCTTTTAGAGGCCACTATAGGCCAGCATAGTGAACATTAGTATTTTAGAACTGATGGCATTAAAACACAGGACATTGTGATACAGTCACAATACAGGCCACTATGAAAACAACTATAAAACTGACCCAGTATCAGCTTTTATTGTAACCCATTAACTGTGGTGTAGAGAGTTTACAGCTATTATATAGCCACCTAGAGAAAAAAATAAGACTGCATCAGTCTTTATGTTTCACTAAAGCAGAATATCTGCAGAGTTTTTAAAATTAAATGTAAGACTTAAGACCTGCCCAAATAAAATTAATGCAGTATGTCCATACAGAACAAACCCATATAATCTCCAAATAAATCCTGTATCTCAGATTATTTTACTTAATTAAACAGGCTGCAGCACAAATTCAACTGCAAAACAGGGTAACTGCAAGTTAAAATACTCAAGACATATTTTATTTAATAAATGCATATGTATTGAAATTGGTTTATGTACCAGCATATTAATACATACACATTACAAGTTGACTGATATTGGATTTTGCCGATACAATAATAATTTGTTTAAAGCAAGGCACAAAAAGGATTATTGTGCCGTTAATAGTAAAATCTGTATACTGAATGCGTTAAATAATGATTGCCAACGATTATGAAAGCGTGAGCCTGTAGAACATGCAGCAGCACTGTTTTGACTTTAAACATGCAGCATTCACATTTCAATTAAATCATCTCTTTTTGAAGTTTAATAATACATTAATCCGTATCGCAATTCCTCTTTTTTTTCGTCCCCAAATTTAAGACCTCTTAAAACAATCAAATTGACTGTAAGATGTTTTAAGGACCCAAGCAAACCCTGTAAAAACTTTAAAGGAATCCTTTCAATGTCAACTTCATACGAGTCATGATCAATCAAGTCAACAGTTCAACAGTCAACATGAAATAAGAAGTCGCCCTTATTTACTAGCTTGGTGGGGGGTATTTTAGTGCATGTTTCTGCACTTCCTGTAAATTATTAATCAGTGCAAGTCAGTGGAAAAAAAATACATGATCTCAAAATGTAACACTGAAACTTCTGATATTACTTTCTTTGATTATGCTATGCCATGTTATAGCATTGTTTTTATCAAACTCACATTTCTTGTATGTGATAGTCACTTCACAATCCAATCAATTGCAGGTGAATAAAATCAAGTCCCTCACTTTTCTCACTGAATGTACTGTTTCCCTCAGAAATAGGTCACATTAGTAAGTAAAATGAGGTTAACACTCTTCCATCTCTGACAGTATGACTATATCCTATCATAAAACACCCACTATAACAGCACTCCACGAAAGAAAGAGAGAGATAGATAGATGAGTATAAATGGCTGATGGAGGGCGTTACTGTACCATTCTGCATGGGCTCATCTTTCCAGCGGGAGGTGCATTTGTCTGCTTGCTCTAAAATAAATGGGAGAGGCACATTACACATTATTGTAAAGACATTTAGAAAAAGCGAGACAGAGACAGCTTGTGAGCACACAATTTGGGAAACAGCAAGTTCAGGGCTCGACAGTAAGGATGGTCTGACGGTCTGGGACCAGTGTGAGAGACGTTTGGAGGTCAACTCACTTTCAGTGTGTTGTAGAAAACTCAAGCAGCATATATATATATATATATATATATATATATATATACACACACACACACATACACATATATACACATACACACATACATATATATATATATATATATATATATATATATATATATATATATATATATATTTATACACACATACATACACACACACACATATATATATCAGCACGGCTGTGATTCGGCTGTAGGCACGAGGTCGCAGGCCGAGTGCCGTAGGAACTGTTGTATATACATACCTACTTTAAGTTAAAACTTTCATATAATTTTTCTTTACTGAAGTAAAAATCTGAACTATGTGATTGGGCCAGTAGAAAAAACAATCCTTATTATTGAGCCCTGAAGACAGCAAACAGAAAAAGAGACTTTTTGGTACTCTTAGGTACTTTTAGGTACTTTTTGGTCATGCAGGATCATGTGGTCACAATTAATGTCACAATAACAGACCACAATGTACATCACAGGATAATAACGCCTATAAATTGTATATATCTGTGTCTGAGCGAATATAACAGACCACAATGTACATCACAGGATGATAACGCCGGTAAATTCTATATATCTGTGTATGAGCGAATATGTAGTGTGAGGCAATGTTTTTCTTGTCGTTTCATCAGAAAACGCTAAAGATAAGGCAATTTGCAAACTGAGAAAGCCTGACACGATTCAGTTCAAAGATCATAATCTACTTGTGCCAAACACAAAGGAAACTCTGTGATAACAGAAAATACACATTTATACTTAGATAACAGACACAGGAACTGGGTTAAAGAAAATGTCAAATATTGTATTGCTACAATGGTAACTGTTTTATTTATTAGACTAACTAGCTAGAACAGATATCAACTATATGATGATACAATAGCGAAAATAGCTCTTTTCCAAAACCTAGACTGAGCTGAGCTGCCAATCTAGACAGCATTTTAAGGCATCATATGTACGCTCCTAAATTCTAATTCTAAAGGAGAATTGTATTTATTCTTTGTGGAGAAGGCAATCCATTATGAAAAATCCATTATGAAAAAAAAAAAAAAAAATGAATAATGAATGTAATTAACAATTGACAATTTTACACTAAAATTTGTGTTTTATGCTTATTGGAAAATTAAGTCATTAGCAACATGCTAACGCAAAACTCTAAAGGAGCTGATCAAGCTGTCTCTCTTGTGTGTTTCTCATTTGGCTGCAAAATTATGACAAAAATATTTGTTTTAATATTTGTTATAATTGTTGATTATTTCCCCTACCGTCATCCCCAATATTGATTTTGATTAGGGCTGCACATTATTGGAAAATACTGACATTGCAATATTTACTTTTTCTGAGATATACACCGATCAGGCATAACATTATGACCACCTTCCTAATATTAATATGTTGGCCCCCCTTTTGCTGCCAAAACAGCCCTGACCCGTCGAGGCATGGACTACACTAGACCCCTGAAGGTGTTCTGTGGTATCTGGCACCAAGATGTTAGCAGCAGATCCTTTAAGTCCTGTAAATTGCGAGGTGGGGCCTCCATGGATCGGACTTGTTTGTTCAGCACATCCCACAGATGCTCGATTGGATTGAGATCTGGGGAATTTGGAGGCCAAGTCAACACCTCCAACTCATTGCTGTGCTCCTCAAACCATTCCTGAACCATTTTTGCTTTGTGGCAGGGCACATTATCCTGTTGAAAGAGGCCACAGCCACCAGGGAATACTGTTTCCATGAAAGGGTGTACATGGTCTGCAACAACGCTTAGGTAGGTGGTACATGTCATAGTAACATCCACATCCACATGGATGGCAGGACCCAAGGTTTCCCAGAAGAACATTGCCCAAAGCATCACATTGCCTCCGCCGGCTTGCCTTCTTCCCATAGTGCATCCTGGTGCCATGTGTTCCCCAGGTAAGTGACGCACACATCCGGCCATCCATGAGATGTAAAAGAAAATGTGATTCATCAGACCAGGCCACCTTCTTCTATTGCTCCGTGGTCCAGTTCTGATGCTCACATGCCCACTGTTGGCGCTTTCGGCAGTGTACAGGGGTCTGCATGGGCACCCTGACTTGTCTGTGGCTATGCAGCCCCATACGCAACAAACTGCAATGCACTGTGAATTCTGACACCTTTCTATCAGAACCAGCATTAATTTCTTGAGCAATTTGATCTACAGTAGCTCGTCTGTTTGATTGGACCACACGGGCCAGCCTTCGCTCCCCACGTGCATCAATGAGCCTTGGCCACCCATGACCCTGTTGCCAGTTCACCACTGTTCCTTCCTTGGACCACTTTTGATAGATACTGACCACTGCAGACCGGGAACACCCCACAAGAGCTGCAGTTTTGGAGATGCTCTGACCCAGTCGTCTAGCCGTCTTTGGCCCTTGTCAAACTTGCTCAAATCCTTATGCTTGCCCATTTTTCCTGCTTCTAACACATCAACTTTGAGGACAAAATGTTCACTTGCTGCCTAATATATCCCACCCAATAACAGGTGTCGTGATGAAGAGATAATCAGTGTTATTCACTTCACCTCATAATGTTATGCCTGATTGGTGTATATTGTGATATGAAGGAATACAGGAAAGTTCACCAGATGATTTGAATAGCTGTATTTGGAAATAATAAATCATTCCAGAATGAGGGTAATTTTGTTGGGGAGTACAAAAGAAAAATGTTTTCACTTGGGTTTACTCTTTACTAGAACTATCACAAACCTCTTTCAGTAACCATAAATTGAATAGTTTAAAAAATCTTTCCACTTGAGTTTGCAGAGGGCACATTCCAACTGTTTTTGACCAATTAAAATAGTATTACTATATAAAATAATGATGATTGTGATTTTAAATGTGATTATTATTAAATAATATATTAAACAAAATAAGAAATATACTTTAATGTTGTAACTTGAACTGTTAAATAAGAAATTTAACAAAATTTTATTTTACAGTAGAACTGTAAAATTACAATACTAATATTTATGTCTTAATTTTCAACCATTAAACCATCAAGCTTTTGTTTTGACAGTTAGCTGGCAAATGTATTCTGCTGGTTTCAGAGTGAAACAATTATGCAAGTGGTGCTCACTGCAGAGCCAAATGACGTCCAGCTTCACCTCTCTGGACATGATGGGTGAAGCTTGACCTCCGTGGACCTAATGGGTGGAGTTATGTTTAATGATAGGGTTATGGGTTGGATTAGGGTGTGGTTTGACCATCTAGCTCCACCCATTATGTCCATACTGCACAATGAATCTCTTATTTATACTTTATGCCTTGGGAGCCTTCTTGTTTTGTCACAAATCCAAAATTCTGCTTATTTCTTTAGTTCTAAATGTCAGGTGATGTATGTGATGTGTATTTAACAGGAGTAGACCTCAATGTAATGATGTAATCAAAGTTATTAATGACAGCTGTAATTATAATCTTGATTATTTATTTGATCAATTGTGCAGCTGTAATGCGAGTCTCATAAGGAAGTTGCTGAGTGTTTCAAGTAGGCTAACTTATGTGCAGGGTTTGATTTGGGATTTTAGAGGTGGGTGAGCAAAAAGATCTTGAAGTGATACTGGATGTATTGAAAATTAAAAATACGAAGACGTGTATATGTACAGTAAATATAAAAAAAAGTTTACCCAAAAACACTTCTCAATACAAACTCTATTTGTACATTAGCTAAATGGAACGGAATGTGTGTTCTGGTTCAAACTAACCCGGAACATACAGTGCTGTACACATACAAAACGTAACAGAGACACAAAGAAAACTCCTTTCTCTTTTGATGGTGGAACATCATTCGGATTAAGAATACAGCCTAGATGGAAGCTATCTATGCAGACTGTATAGGTTTTGGAACAGAGCTAAAGTGTGTAATGAGTTTTAGAATTTCATGACATTACCTGACATACTGCTGTATATTAGACCTTAAACTTCATTCTTTTGTCATCCACGGACTCGCTGATATCTGACAAACAGAATAAAGTCAAAAGAAGAACGACAAATAAGAAGAAAAACAGAGCAGATGAATGCAGTAATAATTTTGCCTGTGGCTTAACAACCGCTCTGTTCTGTGGCTCAAAGCTAATGTTTCTTTGGCCCACCTTGTTCTTCGTGATATCGGAGTCGTCCCAGAGTGGTTTGGAGCAGCAGAGGCTGAGGAAGACACACAAAATGAGAGAGTCACACTTACATAATGCAAAGGAAACGGTCTTCATGAGAATAGGGTAAATAACAATATGCATTAAATATTGGACACAAGAGGAGCACCAAAAACAAACGGTGCTATTGGTAGTTCAAGCACTGCTATTACTTTATTCAGATCAATATCCCCAAGTCTGAGAAAAAGTAGGGCGGTCAATTTAGTGGTGCTGATTAAAAAAAAAACATCACATTAATTAAATGTGGCGACATACATGATATAATGAATTGCTCGTATCAATATACACAAAAGTATAAAAGGGTAAAAGGCTCACGAGCATGGGGCAAAAGGCACAAAGTATTTATACAAAACCTTTAGCTAAAATAAAATGCTTTTAATAATGACTAAGTTAATACTTGTTCAAAAGAATCACTTTAGCAAAGTTTATACTATTTTCGGTTTATTTTGATAAATAAAATAATAAATTATTTGTTCAATAAATATACTGTCATTAAAATATGTTCATTTTAAAAATACAGAAACAAAATAATTTAAAAAAAGTAAAGATTATGAAAGCATTGAATGAGATCCCATAATAATTTAATATAGCTTTACAGTAGTAACAAAATATGATATTTTATTATATGCTATGACTAATATATATTTTTTTAAATATGACCGTTTCATTATAAATATGGTGATTATCTCTAAGGTGGACACCTAACTTGATATGATATTTTTCATCTGAATCTAACCATGTCATGTCAACAAATGGAAAAGTCAGCCAGCTGTTTATTATCCTGTTAATTATTGTGCCTTTTGCCCCAACAGCAGGGGTGCGCACTTTTACCCCAAATACCATATTTTTACATATTCTTCTGTTATCGAAAAACTGTTGCTTTTAAATTACCAAACTGAAAATCATTAAGACATTTGTCTCAAAATATATTCAATAATTTTAGCGATCTGCTACTTAAATCTACATTTTTAAAAACATCAGATATTAGATCAAATTAGTGCAGAATCAACTTCTGCCTACGATCGTGTCAAAGATCAGACAAATTTCCACATGCATCTTGAAAAGCGGATGCTTTGGAAAGTGCTGAGGCAAGTTTTTGTGCCATCTAGTGGTTTAGAGGAAAATAAAATCAAAGGAGCCTTTTACCACGTCGAGCCTTTAGTCCCGTTGTACCCAAATATAAAATTTCTATACCGACATTTATTGTTGTGGTATGAATAATAAAACAAGCACTTGTGTGTTAAACTGCAAGCATAAGGTTAGAATGCAACACATATAGAAATAAATTATAAAAAAAAATGAAAAGGGCCTTAAGATATATGCTTCAGATAAATAAGGTTGACCTGCAAATTATCTTCCTATGGCATCCTATGACGTGATTCAAGAAAAAAAAAACCTAAAGACACAAGAGAAAAATCTAAAATGTAAGTGTTAAAGACAGAAAAGGCCATTTCCACAATAAAAAAAACATGCACATTTCATGTACATTAAATTATATTACATTAGGGACGTCTCCACAATTAACAACCAAGATTGCAGAACCTTTTTCATACTCCATGCAGAACATAAACCGTTAAAATCGCCTGAGAAATTTTAACTTTGTTGCACTTTTTGTCCAGAAAAAAAAACACATTTGTTTACTTGTATTTGTTTATAGACCAGTCTTGCCAGGACCAATATGGCGGACTCGTTGACGTATTGCAGCGATTGTCCAAAGCGATATCGCGAGGTAACGTTATCGTGAATTTTTTTAGCAACAATAACTGTGTAGTGAAAAATCTGATATCGTGACAGCCCTACTTGATCATTTTCACAAAATTAATGGCCCCCAGACTATGTTGTTGTATGAATATCTGAACATGCAACAGCCTATCAAAAGAAAGAACAGAGCCTCTGCTTTAAAAAAAACAAAACATTTTATTCTACATGCATTCTTTCTCAACACTTGAATGTGGGTAAGTTTGCAGTTAGTAGTTTATTAGCAACATGCAACACTGTTTTTTTTTTTATTAAATATCCACAGGGCTCCTTTTGGAAATGTTTTTCTGTAAAAGCACCTTGCTCAATAAAAACAGCATGAACAGTCTTGTGTCAGAAAATAATTTATGCAATATAATGTCTGAACCAATTAATTGACAATTACCATCACACACCTGTTGATAATAGATAGGTGCGTAGGAAAGAGGATCCAAAAATCTCACAAGTTAAAGGTAGGCTATATGCCTGATGAAGGTGAGACCGAAACGTTGCTAATAAAAAGTTTTTGATATCTTCTGCAAGTATCGATAGTGTGCGGGATTTCCTTTAACTTTTGCAATATAATGTCTACAATTGTTCACTATTGCATGCATGACTTAAAAAGGTTCATGCTATGGAAAACCTAAATTTACTTGATCTTCTGGCATTAAATAATTCTGAAATAAAAATGTGAAATAAAAGAGAATGGGTGATTTCGAAGGAATGAGAAAGAAAAGTCCTGTATATCTTGAATGCAATATAAGTTGCTTTTTTTGTATAAAATTCATAAATGCAAAATTTAAAAAGAGCATTTATTGAAAGTAAGCTGATAAAATGATTCGTTGTGAACCTACGCAACTTATTGACGTCAAACCTTGTTTCTGGCTGTGTATAGCGCATAACATTCTAAATATCCTACACACTGGAAACAACCAACACTGTGAAAAGAGGTGAAATATATTTAATAGAAAACAACTCTAAAGATCTTTAAACGACAACAACTTTAAATGACAAGCTCTAATGAGCTTCTATTGAGCCTAATAATTAATAAACTAATACATTTTATTCTATACATGCTCATTTAAGTGCATAATTTTAATCACCCTACAACATACAACCACAAACTCAAAACAGCTGTTAAAGGTAGGGCAGGCAATGTTTTTCATAAACACTTTTTGTTATGCTGGTTGAAACTTTCTTCACATCCTGATAGCAATCAATAATAGAAGGGGTCAAACAAATGTACATACATCTTCTGTGGAAGTCTCAGGACCAAAAAAAAAAAAAAAAGTCCAATCATTGCATTCAGTCTGAACTCAAACCCATTTCTGAAAGATATGGCAATGAGAAAAGATTTACAGGAGACAAAAGTTGTAGGAGCTGTTGGATATGTGCTTTAATTCTATGTGTGTTTTTACTTCTCCTACCTATAATACAGATGATGTTCCTGTTTATTGCAGAAAGACAAAGGAAGCTAATTTAGCCTCAGCAAAAATCAGTTTGCATTTACATTTAACCATTTAGCAGAAGCTTTTATTCAAAGTGACTTACAAATGAGGACAGCAATAGAAGCAATCAAACCAACAATAGGGCAACAATATGCAAGTGCTGTGACTAGTCCCAGTTAGTCCAGCACAGTACACATAGCAAGTTTGTTTTTTAAAACAGATACAGAATAGTAAGTGTTAGTATTAATGGATCAAGTGTTGACGAAAAGATGAGTCTTCAGCAGTTTCTTGAAAATGGCTAAAGACTCGGCAGCTCGGGTTGAGTTAGGCAGGTCATTCCACCAGTTTGGAACAGTCAAGGTAAAGGTCAGTGAAAGTGATTTTGCACCTCTTTGAGATGGGACCACAAGGCACTCACTTGCAGAATGCAGGCTTCTGGATGGCCAATAGGTCTGAAGTAATGAGTTTAGGTACAGGGGTGCAGAGGTCAGTGCCTTTGCAACCAGTGCAATTTTATAAGGAGAGGTGTGACGTGCGCTCTTTTCGGCTTGTTAAAGACCACTCTTGCTGCAGCATTCTGGATCAGTTGCAAAGGTTTGACATTGCATGCTGGAAGGCCTGCCAAGAGAGCATTACAATGGATAGGTCTGGATAGAACAAGAGCTTGGACAAGGAGTTGTGTAGCATGCTCCGATAGGAACGGCCTGATGCTTCTAATGTTGGCAAATAACGCAAATCTGCAGGACCGGGCAGTTCTAACAATGTGGTCAGTGAAGTTTAACTAATCATCAATCACAACTTCAAGGTTCCTGGCCGTCCTGGATGGAGTTATGGTTGACAAACCTAGCTGAATGGAGAAGTTGTGATTGTGTTTTGGGTTGGCCGAGACTACAAGCAGCTCTATCTTCACAAGGTCGAGTTGAAGGTGGTGGTCCTTCATCCAGCAAGAAATGTCTGTTAGGCAGGCTGAGATGCGAGCAGCTACCGTCGGATCATCTGGTTGGAATGAGAGGTAGAGTTGTGTGTCATCAGCATAGCAGTGGTAAGAAAAAAAAAACATGTTTCTGAATGACAGATCCTAGTGATGATATGTAGATGTAAAAGAGAAGTGGTCCAAGCACTGAGCCCTGAGGAACCCCAGTAGCTAGATGTTGCGACTTAGACACCTCACCCCTCCACGACACCCTGAAGGACCTACTTGAGAGGTAAGACTTGAACCATTGGAGTGCGGTTCCTGAGAAGCCCTTCGTCTCAGGGTTGACAGAAGGATCTGGTGGTTAACTGTGTCAAAAGCAGCAGACAGATCCAGCAAGATGAGTACGGAGGATTGAAAGCTGCTCTTGCCAGTCTCAGAGCTTCAATAACCGAGAGCAGGGCAGTTAAATGCTTGCCTGTCATTATAGAAGCAGTTACCAGGAAATGACATTCTTTGAAGCAGCATATCGCTGAACACTTCCTTCACATTGTGTTTCCTTGTACATCTGTACATCTACAACCACACACATAAATGTCTCTCACACAATGAGCAGCACAATCGTCACACAGCTCTGACATTTCCCTGACTGTTCCACCTGTATTATTGAAATGCAATGTGGGAATAAATCTTCATCAATCGATAGCTTAGCTTAGTTAGGACATGATGCAGGTGGAGTGGCATAGTGCAAAGAAATGTCTGACTGTTTATTTGAAATGTAGACCTGCTGAGAACTACATATAGAACTGTTAACTTACAATTACAAATTCAATAAATTCAATGTGATCAGCTGCAACATCACAGCACTGCTTTAAATTTTCTGAGCAATCTGCCTTCTTTCTATGCAAATGAGATTTATTAAAGAATGCAGTGGATTCACAAACAGTAGCGCTATTTGCTTGATGCAGTTAACAGTGTGCTTTTACCACCAGAAAAAGTTGTGTGTGTGTGTGTGTGTGTGTGTGTGTGTGTGTGTGTGTGTGTGTGTGTGTGTGTGTGTGTGTGTGTGTGTGTGTGTGTGTGTGTGTGTGTGTGTGTGTGTGTGTGTGTGGGGGGGGTGATATGCATGCTATTTCATGCATTCTGACTGAACATTCTGAACACTGTTAAAGAGTTGGACTCTCATGCTAAACATGGCCAAAATTTAAAAAACGAGACGTATGACTGAGTATTTCTGTGCCAATACACTCCTTCAGGATTCAAATAAGTTTCGGAAAGTTTTTTTTCGAATATGGCCCTGTATGACTTCATAAAGGGCGGAATTGCTTGTATGGTCACTTCGCACATCAACTCGAGCGAAAGCAAGTGCACGTCCATCAACAAGCTTCGTTCGGGTTACGGAAGCCGTCGGCAGCGCTGTCATTTTGTTTTTAGACCATGAAATCAACAATGTCACTAAAGAACTGTGTTTTTGGTTGTGAGGGAAAGATAACCTTGTTCAGATTCCCAAATAATCCAGTGTTAAGAAAACGGTGGATGCAGTTTGTTTTTCCGGAGCAGCAACAGAGTTCTGCAAGTGTGTTTGTTTGTTCCCGGTCATGAGTAGAAACCGCAGGAGGTGAGTGAAACTGCATCAAATGTCTGTGTTTTGTTGACAGTCAAGTAAGTGCATATAATGTAAACAACACGAATGCATAGTGAATCAAAAGTTATCCAGGGATAATGCCATGATGTATTGTGTGTGTGCTCGTGACTCTTTAGCTCTGCCCACTGCACGCCTGCATGAGCTCGGGTGTTTTCGGAAAAAAATCGGTACAGCGTATCTGTCTTTAATAAATATGATAACACTAAAGACTCTTCGGAGATATGAAGGATGCAATACTACTCTTTAGGTACTCAAGATTAACATGAGCTTGGCAGAAACTGTGTTGTGTACTCTTTAAAACATCTTACATCTTCAAATAGGGCTTCACAATAATGGTTGAATTGATAATCATAAATATTTTGCTCAAAATTATGATTAATCACGATTGTTAATCTTGAACTGTTATTTGAGGAATTTTCTTTTCACTTAATCAAGAATTATTGCACTTTCACAAAAGCACAAATAAAAACTCACTTGCATGTTTTAATTTACCTTGTAGTTTCCTGATTTATTATACTTAGCTTATCATTTAAATAAACAATCTCTCTTCATTATGAAAACAGGTAAAACAAAAAGCTTCACTCAAAACATAAATCTGTGAAATATTAACTCCAACAATTCCAAATGATTCTAATGTTTTTTTTTTATTATTAAAAAACAAAAATGACTGTGTTGTGACAGAGAGGTTGCGTAAGTACATCTATTCCACAGCAACAGCCACAGACAAGATCCATGTTTAGATTTATTACAGGTCATCACTGAGCAGGTTTGACAGCAGATTTATTGATTTTTGATTTATTGTGCAGCCCTATCTTCCCGTGATCATGGCAGCAGTAATACATTCTAAGCAAAGTACTGTATGTCAGATCATGGTGATCTGCTGTATGCTGCAAAACACATTGTCCGAAATGGCCAACAAGCAGGGGAGTTGTGTCATGCAAACTGCAATCAGTAGTACCAATTTTGTTTAATCAATTCACATTTACTTGATTTGCATAATTCCTTTGGTGGATTGACTGCTTAGACAATACAGACAGCGAATGCTGATGATATCAGCAACACAATTTATTTAACTCCCACTGAGTCTCAGTTATCAACATGTTGGATATATGCAATCTGCTTTGCATTCAGAAAGGTTCCTCCAACTTTGCATTTAAAATGCCTACAGACACGCACCATCTTAAAGGTTATTTTGCATATGTATTGAGGTCAGTTTCTTGTGGAGTGTTTTATTCACCCCCTTATTTAACACAATGTGAAAAGATATTTCAAAAACTACAGGATATTCATCAGCTCTATACACGTTTATGTGTGTCTAGACGTGTCTGACACAGGTATTCAGGACAGCAGTTTTCATGGAGAAAATAATTTTAGACAAAACACACACAGCCATACATCTATTTATTGCCCTGACTATTCTCAAACACGTAGGCCTGGTTTCAGAGACAGGGTTTAGATTAAACCTTAGTTCAATTAGGATATTTAAGTAGCTTTTATAAACGTGCCTTAGAAAAAAAACCTTACTGGTGTGCATCTTGAGACAAAACAATGGCACTGATATATTTTAAGATATGTCAGTGCAAGTTGCTTTCTGTTAAGACAGCTCAAACATGCATTTTAGTCTGGGACTAGTTTAAGCCTTGTCTGTAAAACTGGGTGATAGAATGACAACTTTACATGACAATCCTTCCCCCAGAATTTACTAATCCCCAATTCCCCATGCCCTAGCCACATACTAATACAAGATAATGTATTGTATATGAGAGAATAGTCACACAGACATTAGCTGTGTTTCCATCCAAAGTTGAAAATTTAAATTATGCGCAAAATTGGAATATCGCATAAATCATCTGCAAATAAAGCAGCGTTTCCATTCCATGCCAAGTGTTCCAGAGAACAAAATCGTAGATGAAACGCAATAAACGCTGTCATTTTATCTTGCGTTTGGATGCTTTGGAATGCAATTATGTAAGATATTACTGGGAGATCAATTATACCAAATCATTCTGATGACAGACTTTGGGTCAGGCATTTCAGAATGATTAAACCAACATTTGAGATGCTGTGCATTGATGAATTGGTCCACTGATTAGTACAGTTATCCAAGCACAGTTAAGTTTATTGTTGCGCATCAAAGGATTTATTTGATAAATGTGTTTCCATAGTAGTCTTTTTGAATATAAAAATTGATCTGCCTCAATTGAGCGCATACGTTTTTTTTTTTTAAATTTTTAGAATTTATGCGCATCTTGCCGCATTCCATTCAACTTTTTTTATGTGATATCCCAAAATGCGCATTAAAAAATAAATTTATTTAACAGTTTTGTAGATTTTAACAGATTGCATTTTATATCATATTATCAGAGGAGTTAAATACCAGAGGAACATAATATAGAAACAGAACAGGGGCCTCATGTATAAAACTTTCCGTAGACTTCATCCTAAAATTGTGTGTACGCACAAAAGCTAGATTTTGCGCACGCACAAAAGTTTTCAGATTCATAAAACTATGCGTACCCCAGAACCTGCGCAAAATTCCCTTTATAAAACTCAGTCAGTGGAAGATTGTGTGTACATGGCATGCATCTCCACCCCGTCTCCTCCCCGGAAAAAACATATATGGAGCTTTCACTGCCTAGTTTTACTATACATAAGGTCATCATTTCATTTCCATGCATATTCCCATCCTCGTGATACTATGTTTAACGGTACAAGACATTAGGAAAATATGAGATACAGACTATATGCCGCCACATTACATTGCTAAAAATCATTAAGTATCCTTGTCTTGTTTTAGAATAAATAAATCAAAATTGTATTACATTTCAGAGAAAGTTTTCAGACAGAGAAAGTTACTCTCACTGGCCAAATAGTATTTAATTAGTATTTAATTGTATTTCTGTCATGACAACTCTCAGAGAGATTGGCATGGTAATGGATGTGGCAATGTTAATGTATTTGGTCTTGGCGGAATAGATCTACTACACTGCTGCTGCTGCTCCAGTTGATTATTGCTGCTGCAGAGAAAGTACAGAGACTTGCTAATGCCAATACATTCACAGACATGCTGCTGCTGCACATATAACATATATGAAATAACCACCATAGTAGATCTATACTGGGAAAGGTGGAGGGTTTCTGAGAGTTTCATGACAGAACTTTCTGAGATATTGACATGGTAATGGATGTGGCAATGTTAATGTATTTGGTCTTGACGGAATACATCTGCTATGCTACGCACCTGAACAAGTATCAATTTAAGTAATTTGATAATATCATAACCCTTAAACTCTTATTTGATAAGTGAAAGACCCATTGGGAGCGATAATGAATGAGCGTGACTCTGACACTGCATTCAGCTGAAATCAGCCGCAAACATTAGCATAGCTAATGAAAACATTGCCCTTGGAACTAAATGAACGTGTCAGAATTATACAGCTAAATATGGCGATCCAGTTGAAAGCGCAAATGGTTATTTCACTTTAGCCTTTTCTCATATCTGTCGCTTAAGACGGCATATCCTCACAGCAATTGCTGCTGCATAACACATTACGTAAAGGCTGGTTAATAGAGATGAGAAAGAACCCCCCACATCCACCTGAGCAAATAGTATGATGATTTAGTGTCATTTGATAATCGTCATTGTCAAACCCTCTAACTCTAACACGTGCAGCTGAAATCAGTCCGAACGCACGCGTGTAAGAATTAAAAGATCACCTTTGGAAAATAATGAAAATAATGAAATGAATATTTTCACCCGTTAAAAATATTAGCTAACATTGCAGTCTGAACATGCTTGTTAAACATGCTGCTGCTGCTGTACAAAAGTACTAAAAATTGCTATAGCTCTGTTTGAAATGTGATACGAAAGCGAAAGCCTAGTTCACCTGCCAGCAATGCTTTGTCTCTGTATTCTTACGGCAACTACAATGTCTGCTTGCTGCTGCTGCATAAACGCAATATTGTTCACTAGCTGCTAATATGTTAGTAATTCACTCGAATCATTAAACAGTCTGTTAACATGACACATGATTTTAAACCTTGTGTATGGTTACTTCATAAGGAATTGACAAAGCAGACCACACAAAAACACATAATAATATAGCATAAGAAAGACTGTATCTTAGATGTTGAATTTCAGAGGATTTCTGAAAGCGTGCTGCAGACTGCTAACAGCAAACAATGCCAAGCATTTGAATGTTGAGCAGCAAGCTCATTGGCCTCTGATGCCACAGCAACCAATCAGCTGTGTTATGTAGATTATGTGATCGCTAACAAATTGAATTAAGGACATATCAGTCTGTGCCATCTAGAGTTTCATGTATTTAATTAGTATTTAATTACTTTAAACAAATCAAATGTATGCAATTGTACCTATATGTAAACATATATTTGGGACCCTGGACCACAAAACCAGTAATAAGTAGCATGGGTATATTTGTGGCAATAGCCAACAATACATTGTATGGGTCAACATTATTGATTTTTCTTTTATGCCAAAAATCATTAGGATATTAAGTAAAGATCATGTTCAAATAAGATATTTTGTAAATTTCCTACCGTAAATATATATAAAAAAGTATTATTATTAGTAATATGCATTGCTAAGGACTTCATTTGGACAACTTTAAAGGCGGTTTTCCCAATATTTAGATTTTTGCACCCTCAGATTCCAGATTTTCAGTAGTTGTATCTCGGCCAAATATTGTCCTATCCTAACAAACCATAAATCAATGGAAAGCTTATTTATTCAGCTTTCAGATGATGTATAACTCTCAATTAAAAAAAATTGACCCTTATGACTGGTTTTGTGGTCCAGGGTCACATTTTAGGATGTTTATATATTTTTAATGGAAATAGGCCTTTAGGCATTTTTTTTGCAGTGTAAATAATTGTCTGACTCAGCGCATCACTGACAAAACATTTAAAAAATAAAACGCACATATCTTACTGTTTCCTTCAAATCATATCCTTCAAATACAATGGTATTTTTCATAATATTAGGAAGAACACAAAAGGGGTTGTCATTAGGCTACTGTCTGTCTGTGCACGACACCAACAGCACACCTGCGTGCAGAGGTTGTACAGTACTTTGACATCGGACTATTCAAACCGGCCAATGAACTGTTCGATCACTGAGCGAGTCCTTCGGTGTCTGTCATTATACCGTCTATGTTGCTAAGACATCTGCTTAGACAGAGTTAAGTGCGGATCACTGATCATTATTCACGTGAAAACATTTTCTCAGAACATGAGTTCTGCTATTTAGCGGAATAAAAAAGCGGAATTGTCATGCGCAAAGCAATCCTCGCTGTAGCTAAAACATTAAAACACAGCATGGCAGAGGAAAAGGGTTCAAAAGCAGCGCATCCACTACAAATATTTGTATTATTTGTACTTGTATTATTTGTATTTGTATATTAAATTTATATAAAAAATGTTTTACTTCTGGATGATGTTTTCTGCCAACTGGCAACCTGTGGTGTCGAAATACTGGTCGAAACTGGCAACGTGCATTATTGCACAGACCAAAACAAAAACAGACATTCCGACACGGAACGCACATTTCAAAGTAGAATAACTGGCTGTAGCATTGTTTTTCTGAGAAACGAGTATGTGAACTCAGCATGTTTCCTAAATATCTGCAAACATATTTTGGTATTTATATGCTTAAGTACAGTTAAAAACGTACATACAGCACCTTTAATCCAAATGTATTTGTCAGACGTAAAACAGAGTTTAAAACATTCTGTTTTCTTCATTACTTTGCTCACTCCAGTAAAAGAGTGCATAAGCATGGTCTAGACTCTAGAGTGTCCATACGGTATTATATATTTATAAATCCCGGTATATGCATGGAAAATTGCACATGCACTTTTCTATGCCCACACTGATAAAAATGATTCTGTGGTGAAGTAAATACTACAGAAAAAACTAATGTAATTTCTACATGAAAATGTTAATTCAGGCAAGAATTAAAAAATTCTATATTAGCACTCAATTCAAGTTTGTAGAAATTAAAACGTAAATATCTACATTATAAAATTAAGTAAAACTACTCAACTTTTCTGATACTGGTGTTCCCATCACACACTGGGGCTTGAATAATTAATAAGGTTGATTTTTCACTGTTTTCCAGCTGATTTTGTTGTTAGGTTTAGTAACTTGCCATTTTGTGACATTTGGAGTTAATTTTGTACTCAAAATGACACATTCATACTCAAAAATGATCCATCGAATGTTAACGTCATTGTGTATTGTGTACCAAGTATTGAGGTCTCTGTGTTCAGGTGCCGCGTTACTTCTACTATGTAGTAGGGCTGCACGATTTGGGGAAAATATCTAATTGCGATTATTCTGGTCAAAATTGCGGTTTGCGATTTAAAATGTTTTTTTTGGGGTTTTATATATATATATATATATATATATATATAAAAAAAAATCTTATTTATATAGCGCTTTTTACAATGCCAATTGTTTCAAAGCAGCTTCACAGTGGTAACAGGAAAATAATGCAACAGAATTTGATTCAGCTGTACAGCCGCTCTGGTGAAAACGGTGATGTCATCCAGCTCATTTCAATTATCATATAGTGTCAATGCGGGCAGATCAGTAATATAGTTGAAATTTAAGTGTCCCCAACTGAGCAAGCCAAAAGCCAAAGGCGACGGTGGCAAGGAACCAAAACTCCTTCAGGGCCAGAATGGAGAAAAAAACCTTGGGAGAAACCAGGCTCAGTCGGGGTGCCAGTTCTCCTCTGGCTGACGAACAAATAGTGTATGATTATGATTCTGGCAACATTACAGGTCAGAAGTCATATTAGATCAATAGATATTCGTAGGGTTATTCGAAAGATTGGAGTCGTCACGCCGGGGACGGGTTTAATGAGGATGTCGTGTCGATGCGGCATTTACAGGGGGGAGTTTAATTGACACGGTCTCTACAGACACTTCAGGGATGCGTTCTTCATGTCCAGGCTAAGGTCCATCATCTGGTCCGGATACGGCCCGGATCCGGCCGACTGCAGTAAACCTCGGGATAAACAGAGAGACTAACATTAACGTAGATGCCATTCTTCTTATGATGTAACGAGTACATCAGGTGTTATGGGAAGTGTTCCCGGTTCCGGCTGACCTAGTTAATGCAGCCTAAAACAATAATTCAACTGATTTGAATAATATAAATTAAAAATGTTTTATGTGTATGCCATAGTAAAGAGATGTGTTTTTAGTCTAGATTTAAACTGACAAGAGTGTGTCTGCTTCCTGAACAATAATAGGAAGACTGTTCCAGAGTTTAGGTGCTAAATAGGAAAAGGATCGACCGCCTGCAGTTGATTTTGATATTCTAGGTATTATCAACTGGCCAGAATTTTGAGACCGCAATAGACGTGGAGTATAATGCGTTAAGAGCTTGCTCAAGTACTGGGGAGCTAAACCATTTAGTGCTTTGTAAGTAATCAGCAAGATTTTAAAATGTATACGATGTTTAATAGGGAGCCAGTGCAGTGTTGACAGAACCGGGCTAATATGGTCATACTTCCTGGTTCTAGTAAGAACTCTAGCTGCTGCGTTTTGGACCAGCTGCAGTTTATTTATTAAGCGAGCAGGGCAACCACCCAGTAGAGCATTACAATAATCTAGCCTTGAGGTCATGAACGCATGAACTAACTGTTCAGCATTTTGCATTGAAAGCATGTGCCGTAATTTAGATATATTTTTAAGATGGTAGAATGCAGTTTTACAGGTGCTAGAAACGTGGCTTTCAAATGAGAGATTGGTATCAAAGAGCACACCCAGGTTCCTAACTGACGACGAGGACTTGACAGAGCAGCCATCAAGCGTTAGACAGTATTCTAGGTTACTTGTGGAGTTTTTTTGTCCGATGATTAAAAATTCTGTTTTTTCTGAATTAAGTTGCAGGAAATTACTAGTCATCCAATTTTTTATATCAGCTATGCATTTCGTTAATCTTGTGAATTGGTAAGTTTCGGCAGGGCGTGAAGAAATATAGAGCTGAGTATCGTCAGCATAACAATGAAAACCAAAGCCATGCTTCCTAATAATATCTCCCAGTGGTAGCATGTACAGGGTGAAAAGCAACAGTCCTAGCACTGAGCCCTGCGGTATTCCATACTGAACTTGTGATCGGTGTGACATCTCTTCATTTACTGCTACAAACTGATAACGGTCAGATAAGTATGATTTAAACCATGCCAATGAAATTCCACTAATGCCAACATAATCGAGTCTATTCAAAAGAATGTTGTGGTCGATAGTATCGAATGCAGCGCTAAGATCGAGTAACACTAACAGAGAGATACAATCACGATCGGATGATAAGAGTAAATCATTTGTAACTCTAATGAGAGCAGTCTCAGTACTATGATACGGTCTAAATCCTGACTGGAAATCCTCACAGATACCATTTCTTTCTAAAAAGGAGCATAATTGTAAGGACACTGCCTTTTCTAGTATTTTTGACAGAAAGGGTAGATTTGAGATTGGCCTGTAATTGACTAATTCTGTAGGATCAAGTTGCGTTTTTTTAATAAGTGGTTTAATAATAGCCAGCTTAAAAGTTTTCGGTACATATCCTAATGTCAAGGATGAATTAATGATATTAAGAAGAGGATCTATGACCTCTGGAAGCATCTCTTTTAGTATATATGTTATAGTATATATATATATATATACACTCACCTAAAGGATTATTAGGAACACCATACTAATACTGTGTTTGACCCCCTTTCGCCTTCAGAACTGCCTTAATTCTACGTGGCATTGATTCAACAAGGTGCTGAAAGCATTCTTTAGAAATGTTGGCCCATATTGATAGGATAGCATCTTGCAGTTGATGGAAATTTGTGGGATGCACATCTAGGGCACGAAGCTCCCGTTCCACCACATCCCAAAGATGCTCTATTGGGTTGAGATCTGGTGACTGTGGGGGCCATTTTAGTACAGTGAACTCATTGTCATGTTCAAGAAACCAATTTGAAATGATTCGAGCTTTGTGACATGGTGCATTATCCTGCTGGAAGTAGCCATCAGAGGATGGGTACATGGTGGTCATAAAGGGATGGACATGGTCAGAAACAATGCTCAGGTAGGCCGTGGCATTTAAACGATGCCCAATTGGCACTAAGGGGCCTAAAGTGTGCCAAGAAAACATCCCCCACACCATTACACCACCACCACCAGCCTGCACAGTAGTAACAAGGCATGATGGATCCATGTTCTCATTCTGTTTACGCCAAATTCTGACTCTACCATCTGAATGTCTCAACAGAAATCGAGACTCATCAGACCAGGCAACATTTTTCCAGTCTTCAACTGTCCAATTTTGGTGAGCTCGTGCAAATTGTAGCCTCTTTTTCCTATTTGTAGTGGAGATGAGTGGTACCCGGTGGGGTCTTTTGCTGTTGTAGCCCATCCGCCTCAAGGTTGTGCGTGTTGTGGCTTCACAAATGCTTTGCTGCATACCTCGGTTGTAACGAGTGGTTATTTCAGTCAAAGTTGCTCTTCTATCAGCTTGAATCAGTCGGCCCATTCTCCTCTGACCTCTAGCATCAACAAGGCATTTTCGCCCACAGGACTGCCGCATACTGGATGTTTTTCCCTTTTCACACCATTCTTTGTAAACTCTAGAAATGGTTGTGCGTGAAAATCCCAGTAACTGAGCAGATTGTGAAATACTCAGACCGGCCCGTCTGGCACCAACAACCATGCCACGCTCAAAATTGCTTAAATCACCTTTCTTTCCCATTCTGACATTCAGTTTGGAGTTCAGGAGATTGTCTTGACCAGGACCACACCCCTAAATGCATTGAAGCAACTGCCATGTGATTGGTTGATTAGATAATTGCATTAATGAGAAATTGAACAGGTGTTCCTAATAATCCTTTAGGTGAGTGTATATATATATATATATATATATATATATATATATATATATATATATATAACATTTTGTGCTTATGTATTAATATGACTAATAATATTTATTATGATTATTAGTATTGCTAAATAAAAATATAATAAATAAAAAAAAATTACTATTACATTTTCATTAATAAAAATTAAAAATAGAGTATTTAAGAATAAATATAACAATATAATAATAATATTTATATTTCACAGAAAACTTATTTTACAAAAAACTGCAGGGTTACATGTTAACATGCAGGCAGCCTGACTAAAACTCATTAGAAAGGTCTAAGGATTTATTATAAAATATTATTATTATTATTATTATAAAAATCTGTGATTTTTATCTGTGAAATCAATTTCTTAATTTTTGTCAGGAGGTATGCAAAATCAAGAACGAGTCTATGTCTATAATATGAAATATGAGCCTCTTATGCATTCACTGTGGGGGAAAAAACTTCTGTACACTGGAGAAAAACATATGGATTGTCATATAAATTTATTTAGAGAGAAGTATTGTTTTTCCTATTTTTTTACCCATAATAGAATGGAGTGTGCATTACTGAACGCTAAACACACTCATGTTTCATTCATACTGGAAGCCAGAGGGTGCCCTCGAGCAGAAACTCCACATATGCCTCAGAGAGAAATAATATAATGATGTTTTCAGGAAATCCCTAGTCTCAGCCTCAGACGTCACGCCCACGGACCGTTGGCTAAATGTCTGATGCATAAGGCACACTTATCTAAAAACGCTTCAGGAGTTTCAAAGTCGTCATCTGATTGGTTGAATTCTATAGGATGTCCGTGAGACGTGTGTGTTGCGTTCTTTAACGGTCCGCCTTGAAACAAATGCCGCAACTCCAAACTCCCTCATGGAAGAAGAACGCCGTTTTGTTTACAACTGTGACAATGAGCGCTTACCAGGATCAGCTAAACACTGGATTTTCAAAAGTATGTCAAGTTCGCGGCTCCATTGTTGCAGTAAACTTGCACAATGTTCTTGAATGAATCATAGAATGAAAACATAGATGCGCGCCAGTCTGTTATTGCAGGGACATCGACTTTACATTTTCACGCCCCTAAACATGACGCAGAACAAAACGAACTGTGATTGGTTGACCAATGAAAGCTGCGATGGAGTCCAGACCTTCTCCCGACAGTCTGAAGGTCTGGCTACGCGAGACTAGGAAATCCCTAATGTGAAGCTCACGCTGTAGCTGAACAAAAAGAAGATAGAAACGCTTTGACTGATTAAACATGAAGACAATAAACACAGGACTGCGACAATATATGGTGTATTTGAGTTCTTCAGTCCTTCTCTGGTATTTTCATAAGAATAAAGTATATTTATAATGCAGTGCTAATCGATATAGACTATCACTGTATAGAATACTATAAAATAATAACTACAGAAACGTGAATCTGTGGAAACGCTGTCGATTTTACATTGTCTGCCTCATTCTGTGATAGGAAGCCACATCAGCTTAAAGGTTTATGAACGCTTCACATTATTAGTTTGTGAAGATGTTTGACGCGTTGTTTATTCAAACCCATGTTATAAGCGACTCAAACTCGCAGTGCTTTCATACGGAGCAGCATTTACTACTGATCACAGAGACGCTCTTCACTAACACGCTGGGCATATATTTATTTAATTAAAAATCGCAGCCTTTACGCTTTCATAATCGGACATAAGCCAAATCGCGATTGCGGTTCGATTTCGATTAATCGTGCAGCCCTATTATGTAGATATGGTGTCTTCACAATATCTACTGTGTTATTTACTTAGATGTTTCTAAGTAAAGCATATACTTTAAAGCATGGTTTAATTCAGTGTTATACTGTTTGAGTAAAAAGTATTGCAAAGAAAACGAACTAAGAGGAAATTATTCAACAACCAAGTTAAAGTTACTTATTTTCTTTGTTAATTTTACTTAACTTTGTTACGTAGAGTTTACTTAATTCCATATGTGAAATTGACTTTAAAAAATCTGAGTGCAAAAACTTAAAGTAAACAAAAAATAAAAAAATGTTACTTATTGTTTTTTTCCAGTGCTGGTGTGTAGAATTAGGGACTATGGAAACTAATTAGAAACTCAGGTAAACCGGAACAGAGTGAAAACAAAACTAACAGAACATACACGTTACAAGGAGTTTAAAAAAGAGTTTATATTAGGTGTATTAGGTATCTTTAACTACTAAGTACTTACAAAAAATTATGCTTATGGTTTTTCATTCATTCAAAATTAAAATCTAGTCAGGGGAACAAATTTCTAGACCACACAGTTCAAAAGTTAGAAGAAAAACATAAGTGAAATTTTGAGCTAAATCATTGAGATACCCCAAATTTGCCATGATATACATTGAGACTGTCACATTTTATTTATTTTTACAATTATGGTTCTATGGGCTGCCATATTACTTCCACTACACTTGCTTTTTTCCCCCCAAGCCTCAAAGTAGCACTCAAGTCGTAACCTTGGAATCACCAAAGGTTTTATGTCCAGACCAACTGCTGGCCACTGCAAAGAGTTACCTTACTCTCTACTGAGCACTCTACTGGGATCTATTCATGTTAACACAACTTATAAATTTAACTTAATAAAATTAACAAGGAAATAAATTTGATACAGTCCTTTAAAAAAAAAAAAAAAAAAAAGAAGTCTGTGTTCATCAATATGGCTTCAGATATCCTGTCCCCATGTCACTGGGCTAAATGAATACTGAGACAAATAAGTAAATAACTTAACTTGAACTCAGTTCAAACGCTGATATAAAGCTTACAGGACAGTGAGAACACGTGTCACACAAAAACATGGAATCACTGCCAGACACAAATATTATGAGAGACATGAATCAAATTCTTCTCTTGATGTACTGTGTTGGTTTGCAGTTCAGAGAAGTCCTGGTAATCATGACTTTAACCCCAAAACAGAAATGTTTTATGACAGATTTTCTTGGAAGACCCACAGAGCCAAACTGACTTTTCAGTAAAACAGAAGCAAGCAAAGACAAACAACAGGCCTGTGAGCTCAGTGTTAGAGAATAACATGAACTCAAGCACAGAGTGAAAAAGGTGTAAATTTACTCTTTAGTCTTTACAAAAACATGGCAAAATCCACCAGCAGATATCTGATTCAATGCTTTATGTTTTTCACATATTAGAGAAGCGAAGTAACAATTAAAATACAGTTATGGCCTCAACAAGTCATGACAAGAAACTTATAAATGTGGGTTGTTTGGTAGTGACTTTCCCATGCTCAAAGTTGCTTTACAGTAATTAAAGGGATACTCCACCCCAAAATTAAAAAAATCTTTTACTCACTCTCATGTCATCGCAGATGTACTGTATACAACTTACTTTCTTCAGATGAACAAAGTAGATTTTTAGAAAAATAATCCATTTGACAAATTAAGCCACAGATGCCTCTCCATCACCACCATAGCAGCCATAGACTGGCCAAAGGAGCAGACCAACTGCTAGGTGGCACGAAGAGATAGATCTGTGGCTATACTGCCTCGCATAAACCCTCCACCCTGATCCAGGTCTTTGAGCAGGTCTGCCTGACAAGCTTGCAGTACTGCCATAATGTGCAAAGTTTGCCCAGCCGCCTGGATGTTGCCCAAAATAGAGGGCGGAAGCCTTCGGCAATGAGGATGTCCCCGGGGAAATGTAATTCTCTAAAAGGAAGGCTCAACAGAGTTGTACACCAGGGGTTGGCAACCCGCGGCTCTTTCATCCCTCTGCAGTGGCTCCCTGTGGCTTTGAAAAAAATTATGGGAATAGGCCTAAATAAAGGCTATTTTATTTAAAGGGGACATATCATGAAAATCAGACTTTTCCCGTGTTTAAATGCTGTAATCGGGTCCCCGGTGCATCTACCAACCCAGAAAACAAGAAAAGGACAACCCAGTAACTTTGCCTTTTTCTGCAAGCATGTAAAAAATGTCAGATTTCTCTACCCTTCTGATGTAGGAAGGGGATCTATTATAATAGTACAGCCCCTTAATTTGCACGTTTCCTCCCACGACGCTGAGAGAATGTTCCATATTAGCATAGTTTCCACACTCAGTCAGTTGTACACTGTCCGCCATTTTCTCCGCGCTCAAGCAGCTATAGCGACAACAATGTCTTGTAAGCAATGCAGGTGCATTGCCTGAACGAGGGACAATTCAAGGCAGGTTTTGCTAAAAAGTTAAAGCTGAAGGATGGATCAGTACCAACTATTCGTGATCCAGCTTATAGTCTCCGGAGCGATTCTGGTCACAGCAGTAATAAAGGGGAGAACGCGCACTTTATTACAGTTCATCAGAGTTGTTTTACGGATATAAAGTTTACCAGTTTATTAAGCATCCCCCGAAAAGGCATAAGGTCTGTATATATTTGTTTACTGTTAGTTGTAAGGAGTGTTTTTGTGTAATTCGCTGTGTATGCTGTTGATAATGCAAGGGAGAGAGATAGTGTTTATGGATAAGACTATAATGCGCACTTCTTGTACAGTGTTTTATTAATTTCTTACAGTGATTTTTTGGAGTGAAAACAGACGCTTCATCTTTTGTGTGATGTACAATAAACTTCATAAAACTCATCAGTAAAGTTTTGGCCATCATTCTGTCACATGTCTGTCTTGTCTTTGTGTAAGCACATGGCTTGTATTTGTCATTTACAAGCCATGTGCTCACACAAAGACAAGACAGACATGTGACACATTCGGACAGGGTCCACTACAACATGCTTGTACTAATAGTGGATAAAAGCAAGATGACAACATAAGTTAAAACTGGAATTAAACTAAAATATACCTGTTCTCCATGCAGCATATATTTTCTGGCTCTGTAGGCATTATTGTCCGAGTCCAGCTCGAACTGAACACCGTTAGTTTCTGACATGTTCTGTTGCTGTTGCACTATTGAAACTTGAAAAGCAGGAAGCACCACTCATTTGCATTTAAAAGGACCTACACAAAAATGGTGTTTTTGCTCACCCCAAAAAAGTGGCAATTTTAACATTCTATAAAACATGATCTGTGGGGTATTTTGAGCTAAAACTTCACATACACATTCTGGGGACATCAGAGACTTGTAAAAAGGGGCATAATATGTCCCTTTTAATTGTATTTGATTTTTTTCTTATTTTCCAGATCGAAGTGATCTTGTTACATTAAAATAAAAAGTGTTTTAATATTTTGTCGATCCAAATATGCATCACATCCTACATGCGTCACAGGTCACCGCATACCGCTGCACACTGCAATAATTTAGATTTTTCGATCCCTGGTAAGCTATGGATAAATCTAAAAAATGAAAAGTTTCGGAAGAAAATAGAATGTTTAATTATGAATGTTAGCTTACCTGTATGCTTGATATGTGCTGAGAAATTAGAAAACAACAAAAAAATCTAATGTAGAAAGACATTTCCAGAACAAACACACTGCATTTGCTGAAAAGTACAAAGCTGGAGATAAATGAACAAGAGCAATTTCGGAACTGCTGTGGAAAGCTGAGCAGAGCAAACATACTTTTAAGAAGTGGATCAAACAATGAACAGTGAACAAACTCAACTACTGTTGCTAGTTTTGTGGCTGCTCAAGATATAGTCAGGCGTGGAAAGCCGTTCACAGATGGATAACATATCAAAGAATCATTCATTAAAATATCAGAGCATCTATTTCCGGACTTCAAAAACAAATGTGAAATTGTTCAGAAAATTAGAGATATGCTTCTCTCTGCAAAAATTGTCAAGGACAGAACCATAAAGACGGTCAACAAGTCAACAACAGTCAACAAATTAGGGACATTAATTTGGCTCCAAGCGTACTCAGTCGCCTGTGATGCGTCAAAAGATGTAAACGATATTGAGCAAATAGCACTGTTATGCAGATATGTGAACGCTGCTGGGCCACAGGAAGAAATCATTACCGCTAAAAGGCCAAATAAGGGGGGGGGACGGACATCTGTGAGGCTGCGGTGGATTGCTTACAAGCCAAAGAAATAAACACTACCCACATGGTGTCAGTGGCTACTGATGGGGCACAGAGTATGACAGGAGGACAGAAGGGGTTTGTGACTTTACATCAGAAGTCACTGGAAAAAAAAAGCTGCTGACATTTCACTACGTTCTGCATCAAGACGCACTGTGCGCTCAAACATTTCCTCTGGAATGCACAGAGGTGATGTACCTTGTCATTCAGATAGTGAACATAATTATGGCAAAAGGGTTAAACCACTGACAATTCTATTCATAATTATAAGGAGTCAAAAGTAAATATTCGGATCTCCTGCTGCATAACAAAGTCCGGTGGCTGTCCGGGGGAGAGGTGCTGAAACAGTTTGCTTCATGTCTAGAACACATGAAAACTTTCCTGGAAAGCAAAGGACTCACCTATATAAATAAAGGTGACTTGGCTTGGCTTGACTTGACAGATTGTGGTTCCTGCTATATATTGACCCAAGTGTTGCGACTAGCCCATGATCAACAGTTAGCTGGACATTTGGGAATTACGAAGACATATGATCGCATACTGTGACATTTCTTTTGCCAGGGTTTATTGCCAGACAGGTAAACAGGTAACCCAAACCAGGTAATTCCACCTGCACCCCTTGTGCCTATTCCTGCAGTTGGTGAATCTTTCGAGCACATAATTGTTGATTGTGTCGGGCCGTTACCAAAAACGAAAGCTGGTAACCAGTTCTTAATGACCATTGTGTGCATAGCCACACTTTTTCCAGAGGCCATACTTCACCATAAAATAACGCCTTCAGTTATAGCTAAACACCTTATTAAATTCTTCTCTACATTTGGGCTCCCTAGATTCATTCAAACTGATCAAGGCACAATTTTTTTGTCTAAATTCTTCACTAAGGTGTTGAAATCACTGTCCATAATTCATCGACTCTCTAGTGCTTACCAACCTGAGAGTCAGGGAGCACTAGAGCGGTTTCATCAGTTGAGAAAGTATTGTATTGACAGGTAAAGAGACTGTAATGAGGGAATTCCACTCGCATTATTTGCAGCTTGAGAAACATCGCAAGAGTCCCTGGGTTTTAGCCCAGCAGAGCTGGTTTTTGGTCATACAGTCAGAGGCCCTTTGAAAGTATTGAAGGATGCAATCCTTGATACGGAAGTGAAAACAAAACAGAACGTGTTCGATTTTGTGGGTCGAATGCGGGAACGTTTGTATGATGCTTATTCGCTTACCCGTGAGACACTCACAAAGGCACAGAGCAATATGAAGAAACAGCATGATTTGAAAGCTGTTTCCCATTGTTTTCAAGTTGGTGATGAGGTACTCGTTCTTCTGCCTGTTCCTGGATCAGCTTTAGCTGCTCGTTTTGCTGGACCTTACAAAGTTGTGAAAAGAATAAGCGAGATTGGTACACGTACACGTACACTAAATTAAAAACTCTAATTCAGTACCTATCAAACAGCACGCATATCGTATAAACATGATGAAACGATCTGTCATGTGAGCAGAAGTTGATTATCTGGTGGGAAATGGTTTAGCCATGCCCAGTTGTAGTCCATGGAGAAAGCCCTTGTCTTTTAGTACCTAAATCTGACAGAAATTACCAGTTCTGTACAAATTAGCAAAAGGTTAACAGTGTTACCATCCCTGACTCATAACCTTTACCCAGGATAGAAGATTGTATAGACAATCTTGGATCAGCCCGGTTTGTTAGCAAGTTAGACTTGCTTAAACGATACTGGCAAGTCCCACTTTCCCTTTGTGCCTCTGAAATTTCAGCCTTTGTCACTGTATCATTTCCTCCAGTACTCTTATGGATTTCAGGATGCGAAATATACTATTCAGAGGTTGGTGAATATTATACTAGCTGGTGTACCTAATTGCAATGCTTATCTTGATGATTTAGTCGTGTATTCTTCTGATTGGGTAGAACATCTATCTTTGTTGAAACTCATCTTTAAACCCGTCACGCCAGCGTGACCACCTTGCCTTTTTTCCTTATCACTGCCAAAGAGACTCAAATAACGCCATCGATTTTTGTCATATAGACAAATGTTATACATCATTTAAAACTGTTAATTATGTTCTTTTATTTGTGTATACTCACAATAAAAACAAAATGTTGTGCTTTTCGTAAAATGAATAAAACGAACATGATGCATGTTTAGCTGCGAAGTCCATTCTGAAATGCGTCTGAAATGAGCTGTAACTCAGCAAATACTTGTCAAACAACACAAACATGATACATACGTCTAAAGAAACATTGAAATGTCAGGTTTTAAATAATGTAAATCAAATCAAAAACAAATATTCTCTCTTCATGTAATCTGTTTGAAAAGAGAGATGTCTCATTATCCGCTAATGCGGCCACGCCCACGGAGAGTGTGTTCTATTCAAAGGCAAATTCTGACACAATGCAAGTATCCCCGCCCACATAAACTTGAAAAAACGCATCAAGTTTAGTGAGATTCATGTACTTTACATCATTTTGAGAGGAGGTGAGGAATAATCCTGGAATAATTTACCTCAGAAGAACAGCTGGTTTCAGTTTCATTTCAAAGAGCAACGGATCCAGCCGAGGATTGTGAGGTAAGTTTATTTAGTGTCTGTGAATATTAAACCGCAAAAAGACCATTTAAATATGAATCCTGCATGTTCTGCGTGTCTTTGTGTGAATGAATGACACGTGGGTTCGTTTACTACACAAACTTACATTAGTAAATATCCCATATTGGCTTTTCCCAAACTATATTGATATACTGAGATGAGTGAAATCGACTGAAATATGTAATAAATACTTAAATAAAATGTCTTAGCAACATATTAAACTGCAGATTAACATTTATAGGCTCTATAATATAACAAATATGATACATAAAATGTCACAGATGTAAGACTGTTTAGACAAGATTTATTTGGCCTGTTTTGGATAGATTATGAAGTGTTTACTGTAAAATAGCCTAGTGCCACATCATTAAAGCTTTTGTTCACAAATTTCTGCTCAGATGCTATAAATACAGTACCAGTCAAAAGTTTGGACACATTACTATTTGAATAAGCAACTGAAAAAAGCACAAATGTCAGAGCATGTCAAAACTTCTAAAGGGCCCCAAAACTGGATCAGACACCTGAGGGTTAAACATTTGGCAAACACGTCTTTAACTCTCAACTTGGCGAAATATGCATTTGGGCAAGCCACCATCACCTATTCGGGTAAGGAGGTGGGGCAGGGGCAGGTTCGTCCTGTGTCCAGTTATCCAGTCATTAAAGCTTGGTAAACGCTGCAGGTGACATGATGGTCATGGGCATAAACCTTTTATTTCACAAAGCTGATTGCTGATTAACATATTATGATTTATTCAGACCAATGGATGTGCGGATATGGATGTAAGAAGCGGGATTTATCGCGCGAACAGTGCAATAGCCAATCATAGCGCAAAGGAAGCATTGCCTCCTGTCATGTGACATTTATTCTCAATTACCCCCACCCCCCACTCAAGACACACTTTATGGGATCTATTAAAATTCAATGGGCTCAGGGAAGGATTGAGATGGAGGCACTGCCACCCTTGCCTCCTCAGGAAATGCCCCTACTTCAAAGAATACCTTGATAGTGTATATGTGTCCAAATTAATACTGGTACAAACCCGATTCCAAAAAAGTTGGGACACTGTACAAATTGTGAATAAAAAAGGAATGCAATAATTTACAAATCTCATAAACTTATATTTTATTCACAATAGAATATAGATAACATATCAAATGTTGAAAGTGAGACATTTTGAAATGTCATGCCAAATATTGGCTCATTTTGGATTTCATGAGAGCTACACATTCCAAAAAAGTTGGGACAGGTAGCAATAAGAGGCCGGAAAAGTTAAATCTACATATAAGGAACAGCTGGAGGACCAATTTGCAACTTATTAGGTCAATTGGCAACATGATTGGGTATAAAAAGAGCCTCTCAGAGTGGCAGTGTCTCTCAGAAGTCAAGATGGGCAGAGGATCACCAATTCCCCCAATGCTGCGGCGAAAAATTTCGGAGTTTCTCAGAGAAAAATTGCAAAGAGTTTGAAGTTATCATCATCTACAGTGCATAATATCATCCAAAGATTCAGAGAATCTGGAACAATCTCTGTGCGTAAGGGTCAAGGCCGGAAAACCATACTGGATGCCCGTGATCTTCGGGCCCTTAGATGGCACTGCATCACTTACAGGAATGCTACTGTAATGGAAAATCACAACATGGGCTCAGGAATACTTCCAGAAAACATTGTCGGTGAACACAATCCACCGTACCATTCGCCGTTGCCGGCTAAAACTCTATAGGTCAAAAAAGAAGCCATATCTAAACATGATCCAGAAGCGCAGGCGTTTTCTCTGGGCCAAGGCTCATTTAAAATGGACTGTGGCAAAGTGGAAAACTGTTCTGTGGTCAGACGAATCAAAATTTGAAGTTCTTATTGGAAAACTGGGACGCCATGTCATTCGGACTAAAGAGGACAAGGACAACCCAAGTTGTTATCAGCGCTCAGTTCAGAAGCCTGCATCTCTGATGGTATGGAGTGCGTGTGGCATGGGCAGCTTACACATCTGGAAAGGCACCATCAATGCTGAAAGGTATATCCAAGTTCTAGAACAACATATGCTCCCATCCAGACGTCGTCTCTTTCAGGGAAGACCTTGCATTTTCCAACATGACAATGCCAGACCACATACTGCATCAATTACAACATCATGGCTGCGTAGAAGAAGGATCCGGGTACTGAAATGGCCAGCCTGCAGTCCAGATCTTTCACCCATAGAAAACATTTGGCACATCATAAAGAGGAAGATGCCACAAAGAAGACCTAAGACAGTTGAGCAACTAGAAGCCTGTATTAGACAAGAATGGGACAACATTCCTATTCCTAAACTTGAGCAACTTCCCTCCTCAGTCCCCAGACGTTTGCAGACTGTTATAAAAAGAAGAGGGGATGCCACACAGTGGTAAACATGGCCTTGTCCCAACTTTTTTGAGATGTGTTGATGCCATGAAATTTAAAATCAACTTATTTTTCCCTTAAAATGATACATTTTCTCAGTTTAAACATTTGATATGTCATCTATGTTGTATTCTGAATAAAATATTGAAATTTGAAACTTCCACATCATTGCATTCTGTTTTTATTCACAATTTGTACAGTGTCCCAACTTTTTTGGAATCGGGTTTGTACTTTCTTTGGCCTTTTTTAATGCTTTAATTAGATAGGACAGTTACAGGAAAGCACAGGGTAGAAAGAGGCGAACGGAATTGGCAAAGGACTCGGGTCAGCGGAGGCGCAGTTGCGCTATATGTTATTACTAAACATTATTTGTACTTTCTTGTTAGTCAAGACAAAGACAAAATGGCTTTACGCAGAGCACCTGACTCTCACACTGAGTAGAAATGAACAATTTGTAACACAGGTGTATCTGAACAGCTGAGGACCATGGGATGTGCTGAGCTATTAGTTAATTTGGTAGAGAGGATAAACTCATTTTATTAAATATAGACCCATTGACATGGAAACAGCGGAACGAACAAGGACAGCAGATGGTGTTTTCATTAGAAGGCGGTGTGTCTGATTAAAGAATAAACTGCCTGACTTTGTTAGCGTCCTCTCTATGCTGATCATATTACACGTTTTCTAATGTCACAGAGGACAAACGCTGCCTAAGAAAAGAGTCAAAAAACTATATTAATATATTAAATATAAAAATGCAGTCACAGAACTTCATATCCAAGTGAAAACTGCCTTTCTACAGGATTGTTTTAAGAGTGAAATACTGTATACTGTATACAGTGCGGAGAACAAGTATTTGATACACTGCCGATTTTGCAGGTTTTCCTACTTACAAAGCATGTAGAGGTCTGTAATTTTTATCATAGGTACACTTCAACTGTGAGAGACGGAATCTAAAACAAAAATCCAGAAAATCACATTGTATGATTTTTAAATAATTAATTTGCATTTTATTGCATGACATAAGTATTTGATCACCTATCAACCAGTAAGAATTCCAGCTCTCACAGACCTGTTAGTTTTTCTTTAAGAAGCCCTCCTGTTCTCCACTCCTTACCTGTATTAACTGCACCTGTTTGAACTCGTTACCTGTATAAAAGACACCTGTCCACACACTCAATCAAACAGACTCCAACCTCTCCACAATGGCCAAGACCAGAGAGCTGTGTAAGGACATCAGGGATAAAACTGTAGACCTGCACAAGGCTGGGATGGGCTACAGGACAATAGGCAAGCAGCTTGGTGAGAATGCAACAACTGTTGGCGCAATTATTAGAAAATGGAAGAAGTTCAAGATGACGGTCAATCTCCCTCGGTCTGGGGCACCATGCAAGATCTCACCTCGTGGGGCATCAATGATCATGAGGAAGGTGAGGGATCAGCCCAGAACTACACAGCAGGACCTGGTCAATGACCTGAAGAGAGCTGGGACCACAGTCTCAAAGGAAACCATTAGTAACACACTACGCCGTCATGGATTCAAATCCTGCAGCGCACGCAAGGTCCCCCTGCTCAAGCCAGCGCATGTCCAGGCCCGTCTGAAGTTTGCCAATGACCATCTGGATGATCCAGAGGAGGAATGGGAGAAGGTCATGTGGTCTGATGACACAAAAATAGAGCTTTTTGGTCTAAACTCCACTCGCCGTGTTTGGAGGAAGAAGAAGCATGAGTACAACCCCAAGAACACCATCCCAACCGTGAAGCATGGAGGTGGAAACATCATTCTTTGGGGATGCTTTTCTGCAAAGGGGACAGGACGACTGCACCGTATTGAGGGGAGGATGGATGGGGCCATGTATCGCGAGATCTTGGCCAACAACCTCCTTCCCTCATTAAGAGCATTGAAGATGGGTCGTGGCTGGGTCTTCCAGCACGAAAACGACCCGAAACACACAGCCAGGGCAACTAAGGAGTGGCTCCGTAAGAAGCATCTCAAGGTCCTGGAGTGGCCTAGCCAGTCTCCAGACCTGAACCCAATAGAAAATCTTTGGAGGGAGCTGAAAGTCCGTATTGCCCAGTGACAGCCCCGAAACCTGAAGGATCTGGAGAAGGTCTATATGGAGGAGTGGGCCAAAATCCCTGCTGCAGTGTGTGCAAACCTGGTCAAGAACTACAGGAAACGTATGATCTCTGTAATTGCAAACAAAGGTTTCTGTACCAAATATTAAGTTCTGCTTTTCTGATGTATCAAATACTTGTCATGCAATAAAATGCAAATTAATTACTTAAAAATCATACAATGTGATTTTCTGGATTTTTGTTTTAGATTCCGTCACTCACAGTTGAAGTGTACCTATGATAAAAATTACAGACTTCTACATGCTTTGTAAGTGGGCAAACCTGCAAAATCGGCAGTGTATCAAATACTTGTTCTCCCCACTGTATATATCTCATGTCTTATTTTGATATTTTCTGAATGGGTGAGTGTTGCTGCAATATGCAACTGCAGCAAGAAAGAAAATGAAAAGAGGGAGATCTTTAAGTTCTGTAGCTATCAAACTAGCAGCAATTTAGGAAACTGTTGCTTATTACCTCCAGTTCGTGTTGCAAAATGGATAAACCCACGTCTTCCAAGCCTACACATATGTACTTATTAATCTTATTAATTTACTTGATCATTAATTTACTTTTCACTTTTCACTTTATTTACTCATTTATTTAATATTTAATTGTATTAAATGTGAACCGTTGTTGGTAATAAAGAAAAATGTCACGTCCGTTTTAAACCATGAAGGTGAGTCAGTGGATATCACACAAGCAATGTGCAAACTTTGCACAAGAGTAATGCCGGTGAAGAAGTTTCAAACCCCAGTCAATTATTCACTAGGCTATACAGAAAGTGAAAGTAAAAACTGACAAGCTTTATGCGCATATTCTCTTAGAGACAACGAGAGATAAAGACTACTTCAACATGCTGATAACGGTATATATGTCTTAATTTATTTTCTTAATATTTCTCGTGACCCATATATGTAGTGAACGGGGGTTTATTGCGCATATTTCACATGTATAGTGTGAGCAGACAAGTCACAGCTCGACATTTGGACCATATAGTGTGAGGACATAAATCGTGAGCTTTGGCTTTACATCGCATGTGATCTGCTCGTACAGTGTAAGTTCATAACCTTGCTGAAATTGCACAGAAATCGCACAGTGTATGCCCGTCTTAAGCTGCTCTGATGATGTACGGAATCATCTGGGCTTGTTTCCGTTTTGGGCGGGTTTTGTCACGTGTTTTAGTTCTGTTTTCTTGTTTTCAGTTTGTTGCCAAGTTCATTGTCTTTTTAGTGTTTGCACCTGTGGTTCATCTCAATAATTTTGTCACTGTATTTAAGCCCTTTGTTTTATTCTGTTCTTTGTCAGTTCTCATCATGTGTACCTTGTTGTTCCGTTCCTGTTTGTCTTTTTGTTGAGTATAAATTTAAATAAACTGCAACTGCTTGCAATTATTTTTATTGCAAATGACTGTGACAGATGATAAAAATAAATTATCTTCGCCTGCCGACACAAATGTCCTACTTTTATTTCCTCATTACTATTATAGCAATACAGAAACGCATTCTAATATAAGGCATCAAAACACAATTTTATATGTTATATTTGTACAAAAGCAATATAGAAAAAAAGAATACAACCCTGTTACTGTGATGACGCAGTCATGCGGCAAACTACATATGCTCGTTAGTCTCGCTATCTCGATTAAAATTGGAATTTCTAACACAGAACATTAAACTTCATAAAAACACATACCTGGGACAAACAACCAAAGGCATTAGAAGCCCAATGCCCACATCCATGATGCGAATTTCCTGCTCCACCACATCCCAAAAGTGCTCTATTGGATTGAGATTTGGTGACTGTTGAAGCCATTTGAGTATAGTGAACTCACTGTCATGTTCAAGAAAACAGTTTGAGATCATTTGAGCATTGTGATATGGCGAGTTATCCTGCTTGAAGTATCCTACAGAAGATCGGTACACTGTGGTCATAATGGGATGAACATGGTAAGCAAATTAGAATCAGAATCAGAATCTGAATGTCGCAGCAGAAATCGAGACTCATTAGGCAACGTTTTTCCAATCTTCTATTGTCTAATTTTGGTTTGGTAGCCACAGATTCCTGTTTTTGGACCATTCTCTGTAAACCCTAGATATGGTTGTGCGTGAAAATCCCAGTAGATCACCAGCCCTTCTGGTATCAACAACCATGCCATGTTCAAAGTCACTTAAATCAAATTTCTTTCCCATTCTGACTCTCAGTTTGAACTTCAGCAGATCGTCTTGACCATTTCTGCATGCCTAAATGCACTGAGTTGCTGCCATGTGATAGGCTGATATTTGTGTTAACAAGCAGTTGAACAGGTGTACCTAATAACGTGGCTGGTGATTGTATATATGTGTGTGTGTGTGTAAGTAAGATATGTTTGAATAAATTTGTTATTAAAAAAACTGAGTGCAACTTAAGTGCAATCAAATTTTTTATATAAAACTGCATTTTATTATTAAATACATTTGATATTAGACACAAACAACTGTTCTTACCAGAAAGACGTGGAAGCGCTTAGTCCTGCCAGGACTGAGGTGCACGAATCCCTCCCAACATGAAAATCTAGAATGAAATGTTGAGAGCGATTAGAATGCATAGTTAAAAGTGCTGTATGTAAGAATGACAGCTAGTGGTTGAAAGGGGTACTGCAGTCCAAATTCAAAATATTGTTTGCCCTGCCCCCTCCTCCTCAGACTTGACGCTAACGCGGGTTGCCAGTTTGAGGACACGCAACAGGAACGAGCGCAATTGACAATGGAAGACGAGGAGACTCATACACTGTAAGTTGATGAGTTGATTTATTCACATTTTAAGGTGCTTCCGTTCATAGAGATTTTTAGATGGATGCCGAGGCTTTTTAGGTCAGGTAGAATCTGCGATCTCTGACCCAGTTTGTTTGCTGGTTTCCATGGCAGCAATATGTTGTGTTTTCCGCCAACAGGCAAACTGTGGTGTCGAGATATTACTGGGTAAACTGGCAGCGTACGGTTTTGCACAGACCAAAACAAAAACAGACATTACGACATGGAATGCACATTTCAAAATAGAATAACTGGCTGTCGCATTGTTTTTCAGAGAAACGAGCACGTGAACTCAGCATGTTTCCTAAATATCTGTAAATATATTATGGTATTTTTATGCTTTAGTACAGTCAAAAACTTACATACAGCACCTTTAAGCAATCTCTCCAGAGACACAACAACTCAAAAACAAGTTAATAATCAAGAAAGTTTACACAAAATATTATTTCATAACAACTGCAAACCAATTACTATAATGCAGTACAATGCATAATTTGTTTCCTTAAATGTGTTTTTCCTTTACTTCTGGTGTGTCCTGCACAGAGCCCTGCATGGGTCGTGTTTGGTAAACCCCGCACCCGCAGTACTTAACAGAACACCCGATCTGTTATCCGTCAGCAGCACTAATTTAATTCTGTACCTGACCCGATCCGCATAATAACCGCGACCCCAATCACACCTGCATTAAATCTACTACATCAGGTAGACAACAAAATATTTATTTTCTCATATAACACAAGCAATCAAACCAATATTAGGCATTCTGAGTTGGTGCATTTAAGAAAAATAGACACACAGCCCAACATGGTAATAATTAACAGAAAAAAAGATGAGAACGTGCATCCTTCGTGTAAACAATACAAAACTTCTGCCTACATCATGTGAGCAGCCTTCCCATACAGGCTATTTTGAACAAATGTGCATAAATCACATCATAGGCTATACAGATGCTTAGAGGTCTCCATAAATTAAAAGAACATATCCCCGATATTATATGACAGTAAACGCTCATATTTGGCTAGATTTCAGTAGATTCACTCTGCGTTAAACGTGCTTGTCTCTCCTTAAACTCTGCAGTGTATACGCGGCCGTTGGTCCTCTTAGCAGCATGAAAAACATAAGCACGGGACCGTTTGAAATAGCGATGTCAATTTACACAAATTCCCATGATCGATTGTCGTTTAAATTAATGATCAATTAATCGTTAGCCTTAATGCTGCAATATGCATCTACAGCACAACATGCCAGGGTGTGCAAATGCTGCTCAAAACACCATGTTCCTCATCAAATGAATGAGAAGGGTTTTTAATCTAAATAAAGGGCTAGTATGATTGTAAAATGAGTCGATGTGATTGATGATTTAATTAAATGATCTGCTGGTCAGAATGTGTGGACCTGCTCTTCCTGCAACGACACGCTGAACACGGTACTAAACCCAATGAATTCACAACAATTTATTAAAATAGTGTTCTCATTAATGTTATGTAATATGACAGTCCTGATCATAGTTATTATTAATTGTGCATTGCTGTTTGAGCTGCGCGCACTTAAGCACTGAATGAACACCGGCACACTGAAGCTCTTTGCTACTGCGTTATTTAGCTCAAAGAAACGCATCCTATATGAGATTAATCATATATACAAAATAAACATATTACAAATTACATCAGCACAAAATGACGCAAATGTAAAAGTGAACTTGAACTAAGTTACTTGCTATTCAGAATGCGTGATTCATGTTGTGCACGCGCTCTTCCTGGAGCAACGCGATGAAACAGGCAACTAAACAAAAATAATTCACAATGTTTTATTACAATATTGCTCTCTTTATAATTCTATGTAATATGACAGTCCCAATCATAGTCATTATTAGTTGTGCATTGCTGTTTGAGCTGCATGCGCTGAAGCTGATCACCGGCACGCTTTACTACCACTCTTAATTCTTAACCAAATGCATCCTATAGGAGATAAATCAGATATAGATAGGCCTACACAAAATAAACACAATATTACTACTTGCATTTGCACAAAACAAAAGGCTGCGAATGCACACGCAAACTTATAGTCGGTCCCAAACATAACTCCGGCACGCTCGCTTCATTTTTCCTCGTGTCTGTTTTGCGGTTAAGCAGCACGCATGGCCCTGCTTAATCGATGATCGATAAATTTTATAGATTAAATGTATTATCGACAATTAATCGATCGTTGATTAATCATTAACATCCCTAGTTTGAAAGCAGCTACCTGTCAGTGGGTACTGAGTAGAAATAGTCTTGGTTATTGGACCTGTAGTCCTCCCATGCCTATTGATTCCCGACCCGCACCACAAAAGACAACGTAAATATTATTCCTACCGTTACATCAAATATTAGCGGTTCAACTCGTTGGGTACCTGCCGGCGTGCAGGACTTTGGTCCTGCACCAGATGGGCAACCGCCAATGATATTGAATGGAAATGCTAAGGTATAGCTCTCGCTAGGTGTCATACACCTCCTTGGTTTAGACAAACCAGGGGGGAACCATCAGGGCCCTCTAGGCCCTCAGAGAGGGCCTAAACTATTGTAAAAATAATATTTACAAATTTTTAAATAATAGTTTAAAAAGTAAAAACCTTTTTAATAAAAAGCCATCAGTTCTAATGTTATTTTAGTAATTTATAATTTGACAATAAACATCTAAATCTTTTTGAGGAAATAAACCCTTCAAATCTGCCGATTCAGTTTGTGTTGTATAGACGTCCGTTTACTCCATTTTAGGATTTTTCCGCCTAACGCTTTCAGCTCTGTGATTGGTGGTCCAGCTGTGAAATTACAGAGGGCCAAGCCATAAGTCAATGACAGGCGAATTTCAAGTGACAGGAAAATTGACCAATCACATCGTTCCTTTTAATGGGTGGGACTTGTTATCGCTATGATTATGACGCGTTCCGCCAGCTGTGAGGAACACGATAGAAAAAAAAAAAAAAACCGCTGATAAAATAGCTAGCACTATTCGCTATGGAAACCGCAAGCAACAATGAGGAGGACAACGTTGCAAATTTATTATTTCCGCCGTTTTCAAGATTAACTTTTAAAGAAAAGCTGGAGATCGGAAAAGGAAGACCTACACCAGAGCTTAATTTTGAGCAGAAAGCCATAGCTTTTGAAAGCATTTCAACCACAGCAATTATAAGCGATACAACTGGACGATAGCATCAATCAAGAAGCTAAAGCTTTACTGCTGGAATTGTTTGCTGTTTGGGTAAGTTTTTTAAAATCTAATAGGTTACGTGACTGATTTTATTCTGGCCACCGATGCCACTGTTTTATATGTTAAGCTTTAGTTGAGAAAACTGTTATTTTGCAGAATTTCTGGTCAGTCTGTAAATTTACTATCTGAGTGACCATGCATATTTGCTGTAATTCTGCAAATTAGTTAAATTTTCCCCAAATCATAAATTTAATACGGTCTGTTACATATATTTAATCGGCTGCTGTGCCAGTCTAATGTGATTTATTATCAACATGCGGAAGTATCTCGCTAATGTGTGCCTTGGTCTGAGCGCTGTCATGATGCGTCGGCTTACATTAAATTTGTTTAATTGGATGGTTTTGTGGCCAGTTGTCACCATATTCCGTTGAAATAACACACCGATTGTGTGAATGCAATTATTTGTAATGATGATTTGCATTTTTATTACTTTTTTTTTTTTTTTTTTTTTTTGATAAGTCACGCTCACTCTGATGTTTGCTTGTGGCATTTCTTGTCAAAGGTAACATGCAGTATTATAAAAGAGAACACTATAAGCTGACTTTAAGGCTGATTTTAGACTTAGTTTACCTTTTTCCCTGAGAAAAAAAGGGGGTGAGAGGGCCAAGGTCCAAGAGTCACGGGTCGCTACTGAGACAAACATGTAATCCTATCTGTTACAGCCAGCTCTTAGGCTGCAACAAAAAGGAGACCAGACGCATCAGTTCTTAACAAAACATTTATTTTAATGCATGAAAAGCAAGAATAAATATAACATAAACAAAGAAATGTGTCCGGGTCAGGCGGGACACTCAGCATGACACAGACCATTGAACTCCATGCTGGAGACAAAAGCCCAAACAACGCTCTCACACAAACAGTTTCAGCCACATTTTATTCTGCATCCAACAAGTGTCAGATGTGTTGGCCACGCCCCCTTCAGACAGCACCTAAAAACACACCAACCACACACACGTGCACAGCCTAGGCTGGGACGTCACATATCTCAGACATAAATTTGAGTCACTGACTTGAGGAACCTGACATACTGGATCGCACAGAAAACAGAAATGTTATCAAAGCATTGCAGAGCTAGTGTTTCCACTCTTCATAAAGTCAACCTAAAAAAGGCTTACTTATAGTTGAGTCTACACATATAGTTGAGTCTAAACTGGGATGGGTGAAAGTAAAAAAAAACAAACAAACCACACACACACTTCACCTTTAAGTTTTTTTTTTTTACAGACATGGCCAAATGTGTAATATATTATACTTATGCAACCTTCAGTTCACGTTTAGCAGTGTCCTGTCTGTGGCACGAGCCCTGTCTGTGTTTGTTTTGCAGGATACAGTGTCTACAGCAGGGCGCAGGATTTTAGGAAACCAACCTTCCAGATGCGACATTCCCCGCAGCCCCATCTTTCCCCTGAGATGCATTACCATCTGCTTGACCTCTGCTGATCACCAGATGGAACAATCCAAACTGCTTCCCCATAACATCAGAGGAGAAAGTCCTTCAAGAGCCTTTCCAAAATGGCTCTTGAGTTCTAGTCAAACCACTTCAGTGATTTGGCCTCATGTCACGTTTAAGTCAGAGAAATTGTTTAGAAGGTTTTTAAGAAGATGGTTTGGGTGTGAGAATTTATAAACTTGGAACTCGTTGTGAGTCATGCTTATAAAGAACAGTTCACCCACAAAATAAATCAGTAATAATATATTACAATGTAAAATAACTGCTTTCAATTTTAATATATTTTAAAATGTTAAAAGTTATTTCTGTGATCGCAAAGCTGAAATTACTCCAGTCTTCAGTGTCAAATGATCTTTCAGAAATCATTATAATATGCTGATTTTGTGCTCAATTGTTATAAATTATTATTGGTGCTCAATTACTATTAATGATATTTTTAAGAATCATTTATTTTTTTTTCTTGGTGAGCATAAGAGAGATGTTTCAAAAACATTAATTATTAATTAAACATGAATTATTTCAAACTTTTGCCTGGTAGATTCAGAAAAATATTGCATGCAAAGGCATCATGCCAGGTTTGATGTCATTCGTCAAAAGCCATTGCTTGCATGTGATGTAACCAAATATGATGCACCAGTTGTATTATACAGAATGAAAAATGTGATGTGAGAGATGCAGCAAAGGGGAATATTTTTGGTAAATAGTGGCCTGGTTTCACAGACAGGGTTTAGATTAAGTCAGGATTAATCCTTAGATTAATTAGGACATTTAAGTAGCTTTTATAAACGTACCCTAGAAAAAAAAAAAATATTTTTACTGATGTACATCATGAGACAAAACAACAGCACTGACATATTTTAAGATATGTCAGTGCAAGTTACTTTCAGTTAAAACAGCTCAAATATGCATTTTAGTCTGGGAGTAGGCTTAAGCCTTGTCTGTGAAACCGGGGGAATAAGAGAGAGAGGGCGGTAGGGGGAGAAATTAAAGTATGAAAGCAGTGGAAAGTAAACAAGAGGGAAAAAACAGCTAGTTGTTTATGTGACACACTTACCCTCCAGACTCCATAATCACATGTAATGTCTTGACTAATAGGCCATTTTCTACCATGTTTGTGAATGGAGAAATGGAGAGAATACAGCACTTGTATCATTTTCAGAGCGTAGAAATACATGCTGCCTAATGCAAGCATATTAAGATAAGGGAGTGAAAAAATTGAGTAATTCTGCTTACTCTTTGACCAGCTGCACTCTATAAATCGTTCTTTAATATGTGGTGTTCAAAGAACAACCCACAAAACTTTTTAAAGTTTAACCTTAAGCTGGGTAACGCCTTTCCAACCTTCTATACCAGTGTTTCTGAAACCTGTCCTGGGGATCCTCGAACATAGGGCTGGGTGATATTATCGTATATCGATGATGTCTCGCAAGTATCACAATGTCGATTGTAACAGCTAGTTACCAGACCATCATCGTCAATATCGGAAAAAAAATATTACGACTATATATTTCACATAGCCCCATAGTTACCATACACATTTATTCACATGCAATAGCATGCATTAAATATTTTCTATAGACTAGCAGTTAGTAGGTAACTAGATTCCAATTCTGGAATTGTATAGGCCTACTTAAGGTCAGGAATCGGATACTTATTATCGATTTTACTTATCGATTCCTGAGTGTGCATTTTAATGTGATTTTAAACCATTCTTTCGCATTCGCATCCAAAGCGCACACAAAGAGCTGCCTCTCATATAGTGCATATAACACACAGGCTTCCATGGGCTGAAGCCCAGAGGCCCACACTGGGGAGAGGCCTACTGGCTGCACGACAATTATATTTTTCATAAGAACAGTGTGTAAATTATTAGCAACACTAACATAACAGCAATGCTAATGTTTTACGTGTATGTCGGCAGTGTTGTTGGCTCGAGCAGACGATATAATCGGATATTGCGATTTTTGTTTAAGGGGTCATGACATGAGAAACCAAATTTGCATTGATCTTTTGGCATATAAGAGGTCTTTGTACCATTAAAACTTCCTGCATGTTTCATAGCTTAAGACGTCCTCCCCATTATAAACCAAGCATTTATTTAATCAAGCTCCAAATACAGCTCGTTGTGGATCCTATGGGGCAAGGTGACGTCACCTAGCACCAGTCGTTTGCATATGACCACCTCCAGCGCAATACAACTACGCCTAATTTTCCATCATCGGCATCGCATCGTTGTCACGCTCACAGGTGTTCAGTCGACGTGCAGCGAATGGGTCTGAAGAAATAGCTGTTTACAATAAGATTGCGATGGCATGCAGATGTGCCGTTCCTGGCTGTGGAAACATGTTTGAACACGCTGCCGAAGGATCCAGACGTCAGGGAAAAATAGATTCAGTTTATTTTTACATTTCACCGTGGATTAATTGGTAATTAATTCGCAATTTCAGTGCTCTGCAAACACTTTTACGAGATGGATTCGACAGCAACGCCACAAACATGTAACAAGTAACAGTGTTCATTCTAATGTCTGATCTTTGATCAATGGTTTCTGATGTGTTATTATTCAAGTTCAGACAGATTTTCTTTCTAAATCATTTAATACACTTTATGCATCCACAAATCAAGCCAGTAACTAAACGGTCAAGTTCACATTGTTTCTCTAAGTAGCATGAAAATAATCTGTTATTTAAATTGATTAAACTATATACAGAAAGCGATCAAAGAACGCTCTTTATAATGGCTGAAGCTGTCAATCAAACAGCGTGAGTTTATCTGGACACTTGCCAAGTCACGTTATAATGAATGATGCAGAGCAAAGCTCTTACTGTATTCATATCATGTTTGCTGTTAGTTATGATGAAAGCATTCGTGAGAGTGCAGAAATCACGTTGCAATGACGAGATCACTGCATTTACACGAGCAACAGACTGTCTGTCATCTACTTATCACGGCAACCTTTTATGTGATGGGAATAGATCTAAATGTAATGCAATAATCAAGACTTTTCAGGATTTGTTAATCTCAACAGCTGTAATAGTAAAAAAAAAAAAAACAGTAAAAGTATTCGAGAGAGTTCCACACGTATTTCAAATGCAAAGATGTCAGCCAATTACAGCAGTGGGCATTTACACTGAAGTCTCACAGCAGACGCCCTTCAAACCGAGTGTTTAAGCCAGAGGGCTATAATCAGGATAGAAAAATGCCTTTTATTTCTAAATTATATCATTTTATGATGTAAAAATCATACTAACAATATGTGCACCTCAGGAAACATTATAAAATAATTTTTAAAAATCCACTTAATGACCCCTTTAAGGCGATTATCGATAAAATATTTTTTTACATATCGCTCAGCCCATCACTGCATATTTTATATGTCTCCCTCATCTAACACACCTGATTCAACTTATTGGGTCATTAGTAGAGACTGAAAAACTCAATGGGTGTGTCTGATAGGAGAGACATCCAAAATGTGCAGTGGTGAGGGGTCCTCAGGACAGGTTTGAGAAGCACTGTTCTATACAAATAAATTCAAAACAAATACATTTATTCATTTTGCAGACGCTTTTATCCATAGCGACTTACAAATGAGGTATACAGCAGAAAGTGATTCATCGCGAAGAGGCAAATAGACACAAAATGCGCTCAAAATACAAACTTTCAGAAGAGATGAGTTTTCAGCTGTCTTTTGAATGTTGTCAAGGATTCTGCATTCCGGATGACGACCTCTCTGTGATGGTACCACGAGCCATTGCTCCTTTACCGATCGTAGGCTTCTGGAAGGAATGTAGGCTCGTAAGAGCAAGTGGAAGTAGGAGGGTGCTGAGCCTGTGGTAGATCTGTAAGCAAGCGTCAATGCCTTGAACTTGATGCGAGCAGTGAGTGGTAGCCAGTGCAAAGAGATAAAGAGAGGCGTGACGTGGGCCTTTTTGGGCTCGTTGAAGACAAGTCGTGCCACAGCGTTCTGAATCATTTGTAGAGGTTTGACTGCGCATGATGGAAGTACAGCCAAAAGAGCATTGCAGTAATCAAGCCTAGAAATTAACAGGGCCTGGACGAGAAGCTGTGTTGCATGTTCAGAAAGGAAAGGCCTTATCTTCCTGATGTTGTGCAACACAAACCTGCATGACCGAGCTCTGAGAATGTCTTTGAAGGTCAAATGGTCATCAAAGGCTACTTCAAGATTTCTGAACGACCTTGATGGGGCAATTGATGTTGAACCTAGCTGGATGGTGAAATCGTGCTGTAGAGTCGGATTGGCAGGGAAGACGAGAAGCTCAGTCTTTGCCAGGTTGAGTTGCAAGTGATGTTCTTTCATCCATGCCGAGATGTCCGCCAGACAGCTTGAGATTCATGCAGCTACTGTGGGATCATCTGGTTGAAATGAAAAGTAGAGCTGTGTGTCATCAGCATAGCAATGGTAGGAGAAGCCATGTGCCTGTATGATGGGTCCCAGTAATGTAGTGTATATGGAGAAGAGGAGAGGTCCAAGCACTGAGCCCTGAGGAATCCCCGTGGTCAGTTGATGTGCTTTGGATACCTTCCCTCTCCAGGCAACCCTGAAAGACCTACCTGTGAGATAGGATTCAAACCAGTGGAGTGGAATCCCTGTGATGCCCAGTGATGAGAGGGTGGACAGAGGGATCTGATGATTCAGTGTCAAAGGCAGCAGATAGATCCAGGAGGATTAGAACTGATGATTTGGAATCAGCTTTCGCAATCTGCATGAATTCAGTGACCGACAGTAATGCAGTCTCGGTTGAGTGACCGCTTTTCAAACCAGATTGGTTGATGTCCAGCTTGTTATACTGTGAGAGGAAAGATTAAACCTGGTTGAAAAAAAATGTGTTCAAGTGTTTTCGTTATGAATGGTAGGAGAGAGACAGGTCTGTAACTATCTACAAGTGACGTATTTAATTATTTATTACAACTAAAAAAGTTGTGCCTATGTGGGAGATGCAGGTTTAAGTCTAGTCTGCAATAATTCCCCTAGCTCTCACATTCAGTAAGTAGGCCTAAATACTGCAAGCTCAGCAAATCAATATTATGAATTTTATACCTAGACGTGTTTCTTGGCTCTGCACTTTAACACCCATTAGTAAAGATGGTATCTTTCAAATTGCACTTCTCCAGGTACAGACCTTGTTTAAAAGAAGCTATCATTTAGCCTTTTAATCTCCAGTTCAATAAAATGTTAGGTATCTGACATTGAGAAGTCATTCAGTGTCTCCCAAATCTGTTATAAGTGATTCTAGCTTCTGTCAAGGCCAAAAACATGGATTCTACGTTGCCAAAGAGCAATAAGCCAGTGCCCTTCAAACATTCTGAAATAAGGCTCTAAGTCATCTGAACATCTCTCAGTTGCAGGTGTATAGATTGCATGTCTTATAAAACGGATAAAAGATCAATCTACAAACCAACTGGCTAATGCCAATTTGAGCCTGAAAGCACAAAAAGAATTCCTGGGGATCAGGAAGCTTTATATCACTGGCACAGTGATAGTCTCAGAGTTCATACAGTACATGCACTAGCACATGCAACACAAGCATAGCAAGGCTTTGTCTGCGTGCCATTCATGACATGAGCTGTCTTGTGGAAATAAATATTGCACATCACAAAGGGAAGGGTGGACAGCACTTCCGGATCCATGCATCAAAACTCTATACTGAACATATGAAAGTGTTTCTAGTGGTTTTGAGAACTCTTTTATGACCAATACAATTTCAGCACAAAAGAATCTGCACAAAAGTGTGCTTAAGTATTCTGACAGTAACTGTTACAAATTTCACAGACAACAAAGACAAAAATATAGACAAACAAACTACAAATTACAGGCCAATCTCAAATCTACCCTTTCTGTCAAAAATACTAGAAAAGGCAGTGTCCTCACAAATATGCTCCTTGCTAGAAAGAAATGGTATCTGTGAGGATTTCCAGTCAGGATTTAGACCGTATCATAGTACTGAGACTGCTCTCATTAGAGTTACAAATTATTTACTCTTATCATCCGATCGTGGTTGTATCTCTCTGTTAGTGTTACTCAATCTTAGCGCTGCATTCGATACTATCGACCACAACATTCTTTTGAATAGACTCGAAAATTATGTTGGCATTAGTGGAATTTCATTGGCATGGTTTAAATCATACTTATCTGACCGTTATCAGTTTGTAGCAGTAAATGAAGAGATGTCACACCGATCACAAGTTCAGTATGGAGTACCGCAGGGCTCAGTGCTAGGACCGTTGCTTTTCACCCTGTACATGCTACCACTGGGAGATATTATTAGGAAGCATGGCGTTAGTTTTCATTGTTATGCTGACGATACTCAGCTCTATATTTCTTCACGCCCTGACGAAACTTACCAATTCACAAGATTAAAGGAATGCATAGCTGATATAAAAAAATTGGATGACTAGTAATTTCCTGCAACTTAATTCAGAAAAAAATGAATTTTTAATCATTGGACAAAAAAACTCCACAAGTAGTAACCTAGAATACTGTCTAACACTCGATGGCTGCTCTGTCAAGTCCTCGTCGTCAGTTAGGAACCTGGGTGTGCTCTTTGATACCAATCTCTCATTTGAAAGCCACGTTTCTAGCACCTGTAAAACTGCATTCTACCATCTTAAAAATATATCTAAATTACGGCACATGCTTTCAATGCAAAATGCTGAACAGTTAGTTCATGCGTTCATGACCTCAAGGCTAGATTATTGTAATGCTCTACTGGGTGGTTGCCCTGCTCGCTTAATAAATAAACTGCAGCTGGTCCAAAACGCAGCAGCTAGAGTTCTTACTAGAACCAGGAAGTATGACCATATTAGCCCGGTTCTGTCAACACTGCACTGGCACCCTATTAAACATCGTATACATTTTAAAATCTTGCTAATTACTTACAAAGCACTAAATGGTTTAGCTCCCCAGTACTTGAGCGAGCTCTTAACGCATTATACTCCATCACGTTTATTGCGGTCTCAAAATTCTGGCCAGTTGATAATACCTAGACTATCAAAATCAACTGTAGGCGGTCGATCCTTTTCCTATTTAGCACCTAAACTCTGGAACAGTCTTCCTAGCATTGTTCGGGAAGCAGACACACTCTGTCAGTTTAAATCTAGACTAAAAACACATCTCTTTACTATGGCATACACATAAAACATTTTTAATTTATATTATTCAAATCAGTTAAATGATTGTCTTAGGCTGCATTAACTAGGTCAGCCGGAACCGGGAACACTTCCCATAACACCTGATGTACTCGTTACATCATAAGAAGAATGGCATCTACGCTAATGTTAGTCTCTCTGTTTATCCCGAGGTTTACTGCAGTCGGCCGGATCCGGACCAGATGGTGGACCTTAGCCTGGACATGACAAACGCATCCCTGAAGTGTCTGCAGAGACCGTGTCAATTAAACTCCCCCCTGTAAATGCCGCATCGACACGACATCCTCATTAAACCCGTCCCCGGCGTGACGACTCCAATCTTTCGAATAATCCTATGAATATCTATTGATCTAATATGACTTCTGACCTGTAATGATGCCAGAATCATAATCATACACTATTTGTTCGTCGGCCAGAGGAGAACTGGCACCCCGACTGAGCCTGGTTTCTCCCAAGGTTTTTTTCTCCATTCTGTCATCTGATGGAGTTTTGGTTCCTTGCCACCGTCGCCTTTGGCTTTTGGCTTGCTCAGTTGGGGACACTTAAATTTCAACTATATTACTGATCTGCCCGCATTGACACTATATGATAATTGGAATTATCTGGATGACATCACCGTTTTCACCAGAGCGGCTGTACAGCCGAATCAAATTCTGTTGCATTATTTTCCTGTTAACACTGTGAAGCTGCTTTGAAACAATTGGCATTGTAAAAAGCGCTATATAAATAAAGGTGATTTGATTTGATAAGTTGTTTCTCAGAATTAACTACTAGGTTTAGTTGAAGTTAATGTTGATTTTTTTATTGAAAATCACCAGTTCACCATTTAGTTTGAAGTCACCATTATAGTGAATAGTGTTTGCTTTAGTTGAGCACTTGACCTTGGCTTTTGTTAATCTAATTCTTTTTCAACAATTGCAATAGTGTTTCATTAAGATCACTTGTGCTTTGAGAAAGTAGACCAGCTGAAGTTGTCAGTTTTTACAACATTCAAATGCTTGTTGTACAGCTGTTTAAATGGCTGTCTCAAAGCAAATACAGTAGTTTTTTTAACTAAACAAATTCAGCTGTGATAGAAAAATAAGTAATGCATTAACTGATACAAACCAAGAATATCTGAAGCAACATCTTTTGTGCAACAATTTCAAACTGGGCATTTAGACACACTTAGACATCAACACTCATAACACAAACCTCAACAATGGTGACAATCAGATCAACTCTGAACATCACAAAACAAGCTTCTAAAATTCATGCCGCAAAGCATGCTGGGATCCATAGATGAGTTTTGATTGGTGCACCCAGAATGTCCTGCAGCATGAAGATTTTTGTCACCATTGTTGAGATTCATATGTTAATTCTTGATGTATGTGTGTGTCTAAACGATACAGTAGTTCAAAACTTATTGTCTAGCATTTTTTTTTTAAATTGTAGTATATTAAACAGTATATTGCCATAACACTGTTGAAGTTAACACTGCAGTATCACAAGGTCAGTAGTAGAAAGTTTAGCTTCATTAATAACACTAAACCCTAACCCTAAATCATTGATTAGGTGATCAATGAATCAAACCAGTTTATGACGATTATAGCATCATCAATAAGTAGCAAACATCACCCAATCTCATCTTATGCTGGCTTTCCCAAGTGAAAAATATATATACCAAAATGTATTTAAAATACATTTATTTTATGCTAAGTATACTACAAATACATTTATATATTTATTTACTTAATATAAATACCCTACAATTGTACTTTTGGTATACTAAATTGATATACTTAAAGTCTGCTAAATTGACTAACTAATTTTGTACTAAATGCACTTAAGTTATCAGGAAGTAGTGCTGAGGTCCAACTAAAGATATACTTAAGTAGATTTGGTTGCGCTAAAGTTGAACTATTGCAAGCATACTTCAGGTACACTTTAAATATCTTGCATTTAAAGACATATTATACAAGATTATTGTTATAAACACGAGCCGCGTCTGAAAGGTAAAGGGGGAGGTGTTGCTGTAATTTATAATAATATCTTCGGTATTACTCACAAGTCTAGTTTCAGATATAATTCCTTTGAAGTTTTGGTGCTTTATGTAACGTTATGTAGTGAAATCGATAAATCCCGTTTGACATTTGTGCTGGCTACTGTATATAGGCCACCAGGGCACCATACAGACTTTACCAGAGAATTTGCTGATTTTCTATCAGAGTTAGTACTGGCTGCAGATAAAGTCCTAATTGTTGGTGATTTTAATATCCATGTAGACAATGAAAAAGACGCACTGGGATTGGCATTTAGAGACATTCTAAACTCTATTGGAGTAAGGCAACACGTGTCAGGACCCACTCATCGCCGTAATCATACGTTAGACCTAATACTGTCACATGGAATAAATGTTGATACCATTGAAATTCTGCAGCAGAGCGATGACATCTCAGATCATTACCTAGTATCATGTACACTTAATTTAGCAAAGGCTGCAAAGCCGTCCCCTCGCTTTAAATATGGCAGGACTATCACTGCTGCGACTAAAGATTTCTTTGTAAATAATCTTCCTCATCAGTTTCATCTCCTCAGCATCCCAGATAGCCTAGAGGAACTCGATGTTGCAACAGAAACTATTGACTCTCTCTTTTCCAGCACTTTAGACACAGTATATGATAATTGAAATGAGCTGGATGACATCACCGTTTTCTCCAGAGTGGCTGTACAGCCGAATCAAATTCCGTTGCATTATTTTCCTGTTACCACTGTGAAGCTGCTTTGAAACAATTGCCATTGTGAAAAGCGCTATATAAATAAAGGTGATTTGATTTGATTTGAATAATTGTATTATATTGACAAAATATTTTTGATTGTCTTGTATGTTTTTTCTATTAGATCAGATAACATTTTAAGCTGTAATTTAGTCATGTTATAATGTGCCCCTCACGTTACAATGTACCCCACCTATGGGGCATGTTGTCACATTTCACTTCCATTCTTTCGGGGTATATCAAGAAAAAATATACACCGTATTAATGAAACAATACCACATAATTGTACTAGACATGTGAAATTAATGTGGGAAAAAAATAAATACTCTGAACCCCAAGTGGATTTACACAAACTGAAATTCAAAAGCGTTGGGTTGTGCCCCGCTCTCCCCTACTCCAAATAAACTTTAATTATAATATTTATATTAGTACATCTCAAGTGTTACATGTCTGCTGTTTTTGTGTTTTTCATTGTGACCTAGTTTTCCCCTGTCAGTCCTGATTAGTCATGTCTTTCACCTGTGCCCTGTTAATTAGCTCCCTCATGTGTTGTAGTATTTATACTCCTTGGCCGTTTCTCAATATGCGTTCTTGTCTGTACTTGTGTTCTTGTGGACTTGTGAAACGTCATCAGTCGCTGCCCAAGTACTGTTCCAATTCAAAGTTCACATCTAGTCAAGTACAGTTCAAATCCCCGGATGTGTCCTTGATCCACCCCTTTTATCGAGGATGCATCGAGAGGTGACTTGAGCAGACTTGAAAAAGACAGGTATCCCAGAATGCATCTCGCACCAACCAGCAAGCATCAATAGCGGACGAGAAACCCCCAGTAATTTAAAAATACTACTGTTAATGTGTCACAAAAAATCTTTTTCAGGCGATAATGTACTTGTTTAAAGCTCAAATCTGTGGTTTATTTATAAAGAGAGCGCCTATTTGAAAATTTTATCTGGCGTTTTCGGAGTTGTGAGATCCAGGCGATCACCCGTGCTCAGCGCTCGTTAACCCCGCCAAGAGCAACCTTTCCTCGGCTATTCCTTCTGACGTTTGCCGCTGGCTCTGACGTTTCTGTAGTGGTTAAACACGAGATATGATTCGTCTTGTGTAGATCTAACAGCCGATCTTTGGTCTCATTAATCTATAATTTGTTCCCTGGCAAATCGTTTTGGCTGAGGGCAAAGTGAAGTTTCATAACTTTATATTTTTAGGATAAATTAACTTTACAGAGTTGTAGCCTACTAGAGCGCTGACTTTGTATGTTTGACTGAATTGTTTGCTTTATTTATTATATAGCTTCTTATACCTTTTACTTATACTTTTATAATGGCTATTATTGATCACACATAAACTGACATTTAACAAAAAGAGACTGGGTTCTGTTTTATGTCATATTTAATTTTATTACAGTGATAATCATATGCACACTTATTGCCTGAACCACATAATATGTTTAATATTTTTTTTAATGTAAACAAAAAGAGGCAGGGTTGTGTTTTATATTTCGTTTTGTTATAAATATACATGCATTGAAGATAATCAAGGTATGCGTTGCCTGAACCACATTTGTGTGGCTATTAATATGTTTAAGTTTTTTTAATAAAAAAAAAAAAAAAAAAGAGGCAGAGACTGGTGTTTTATGACATATTTCGTTTTATTGTAGCCTAAAATATAGCTACATATAGAGATAACCGGAGTGAGAGCGAGCTGAGTGACGCTATCAAGAACGCTCCTGTTCCTTTAGCAGAGTACCGGACTTGTGTCCTCCCGTCCTCGGGAGTTCGTTCTCCTGAGTCGAACTTGGCAAGTTTGAACTACTAAGGACGCAAGTCACAATTTCGCGTACTTGGTATTGAGAAACGGACCTTGTTTCTTTCAGTCAGTGTCCGATCTCGTCAATGTTAAGGTGCGTTTTATGTTCCCTGAGTTTTCACCTGTCTGTTTCTACGTGTTTGCATTAAAGTACTATTTCCTGGATTCCTTCGTCATCGTGAGCTTCTGTAACTCAGCCACCCATGACATCAAGCAATATGTCAGTAAATATGTTAATGGATTTGTAGTATATTTAGTATGAAATAAATGTATTTTAAATACATTTTGGTATAGGTTTTTTTTCCCACTAGGGTTCTTTGCTACAACAAATGTGTTTTCTAAACACACTGTTATAGCAGCCAGAGTAAAAATAAATTAAAAAGTCATGGATCAAGTGCCCAACTAAAGCAAACGCTATTCACCATAATGGTGACTTCAAACAAAACTATATATAATAAATAAGTGAAGCTGGTAATGCTGTTTTTGGAGTTGTTTAATCATCCTCTGCTGAGATATTGAGAAATTTAATTGATTTGATTTGCAGTTATGCTTCAATGGCTGACATCAGATCGCTTATTATAGAAATGAATTTAAATGGGAATGAAAAAAGTGTCAACCTAAACATGACTGGAACATTTAAAATAAAATAATTATTTACAATTGAAATAAAATAGTTATTTATTTGAGAAAATAAGCCAGGATAGTTTAAATGAACATTAACTTTGGTATTGAAAACTTAAAGTTCACCTTACTTTCATAAAGTTATTCCAACTAAACTTGTCAAGTAGTAATACTTAATATTCTAAATAAATACAACTTAACTGAGTCAATGCAAAAAGATTACTCAAAAAGATAAGTTAAGCAAAATAAACATTTACACAGTGTACTTTTCTGGAAATGACAACCTTAGGAGGAAAGGAGTCGCCATTATTGCAAGCAAGTGGGTGACTAGATGTGTTGAGAATTACGGAGCACACAATGATCGTATTATATCCATCCGAATTGATGGCAAACCACTAAATAATACTATACTACAAGTCTATGCACCAACTTCAGATGCTTTACAACGAGGTCCAAAGCATGTAAACCAAACACCAAAGAAGGATCTTCTTTATGTTATGGGTGATTTTAATGCAAAGGTAGGCAAAGGAGAAGATGCAAGAATCGTAGGGAAGTTTGGTTTGGGAGAAAGGAATGATGCTGTTGATAAACTGGTTCAATTCTGCCAGGAAAATCATTTCAGGATTTCAGAACACATGGTTTATTCAACCCAACTGACAATTGTACACGTGGACCTCAACAAATGGAAAACATCGGAATCAGGTAGATTTCATTTTATGCCAGCAATGTTGGAAAAGCTCCATCGCCTCCACTAAGACACTCCCTGGTGCTGACTGCAGCACAAGCCATTAACTGTTGATGGCCAAAGTAAAGCTCAAACTGTGCAAGATCAAAAAGAGTAAAACTCAGAAGAAATTCAACGTTGATAACATATCACCAATGTATGCTGTGGAAGTAAAGAACAGGTTTGACCTACCCAGTCTAGAATTGAAAGATCCAGATGAGCAATGGTGGGAGATCAGAGATACTACCATTGAAATTGCTGAGAAATATACTTCATACCAAAAGCCTGCGATCCAGTTTTTCTGTCCGAAACGGGACCGTTAGGGATTGTGATGGAAATGACCTGAGTGACCAATGGGAGATCAAGAACAGGTGGAGAGAATATACAGAAGAGCTGTATGACAGTCAGACTGAAAACTAAGAAGAAAATGAAAATGGCCAGATAGACAGGGAATCCAACATTTTCGAAGAAGAAATTGAATGGGCTATGAGACAACTGCCAAACAAGAAAGCCCCATAAATCAATGGGATACATGCAGAACTTTTAAAACCAATCAGTGTCATCAAAGCTTTGTGCCAAGAGGTGTGGTTCACTTGTAAATGGACAAAGCACTGGACAAGATCTGTGTTTATTCCATTACCAACAAAGGGGGATGCCCGAGATTTCTCATGCCAGTGAGATCCTATTGAAGATTATCCAACAGTGGCTACAGTAGGTCATTGATCAAGAGATGGCTTCAGGAAGGGTAGAGGTACTAGAGATCATATTATTAATATCAGAAGGATCATTGAAAAGACCTGCGAGTACCAGAAAGATCTTAACTTGTGTTTTATCGACTACAGCAAAGCTTTCGACTGCGCTGAACATAAGCTCTGGGTGGCTCTGCATGACCTCAGCATCCCACTTCATTTGATCAAGCTTATTAAATCGCTGTACATTGACCAGGAAGCAACAGTGCGATCAGTAAGGGAGTGAGACAGGGCTGTATTTTGTCCCCATTTCTTTTCAACCTTTATGCTGAGGTGATTATGAGAAATGTAGACCTGGACTCGACCGATATTGGAGTGAGGATCGGGGGAAAACCCATCAACAATTTGAGATATGCGGACGATACAACCTTGCTGGCTAAAAGCGAAGAGATATTGTATATCAGAGACCTGATACATTTAATTTTGAAAATCAAGAAAGAAAGTGGGAAAAAAAAAAATGGGGCTGCACCTTAACATAAAAAAAGATAATGAAGACAGCAGCTAGTGGAGAAGTGAAGTTTAAAATCAATGATGAAGAAATTCAGGATTTCATCTTCCTCAGATCAAAAAATTGACCGAGATGAAAAATCCACTCCTGAAATTAAGCGCAGGGTCGCATTGGGCCATACTGCAATGGTTGGTATGAATAAGATCTGGAAGATCAAAAGCATCACTCAAACTACCAAATGCAGATTAATCAGAACCATAATTTTTTTTTTTTACCATAACATTGTATGGGTGTAAGAGTTGGACATTAAGAAAGGTCGATAGAAGGAAAATCGATTTGAAATGTGGTGCAGGCAGAACATTTTACAAATACCATGGACAGCCAGTAAAACAAATAGAGAAGTACTGGATTGCAAAAAAACAGGGATGTCACTAGAATGTGAAATAAGTAGACTACGACTATCTTATTTTGGCCATGTTATGTGTGCAAATTCGCTAGAGAAACCTGTAATGTTGGGGATGGTCAGTGGAACCAGAAGAAGGGGACGGCAAAGAACTTGCTAGCTTGACACCATCAAAACAGACACCACCATGAACATTAAACAGTTGAAAGAAGCAGGACAGGACAGCATGGAGAATATTTGTCCAGTGTCGCAGAGAGTCAGACACGACTGAATGGATAGATCAGCATTTTTGTGTATATATATATATATATATATATATATAAAAAATTATAAATAAAAAAAATAATAATAATAATACTGTCACAGGTTGATTGTAGTAATCCAATAAGAGAGATGTGTGAGGCAGAACGAACGAAAATAACACTTTTTTAATAAACACTAGGAACAAATGAACACTTATACATCAACGTAACATTAACACAAGACCAAGTACAGAGGACAACTAAAGACTTAAATGCACAGAGAGATCATCAACAAAAAAAGGTAACAGATGTGGACAAATTAGAAACCATGACAACTGATAAATGACTAGACATCAGACATATGGTGACAAAGAAAACTAAGATTAAGAAACTAAAGACACTGAACAGTGAAAATGAACATGACTGACAATTACATAATGAAATATAATATTTTGGTCCATCTGCCTAACCCTACTGTGACCTGTAAATTACAGTGAGAGCATATGGCAGAAATAGAGGAAGAAAAGGGCTGGTGAGAGGTCAGCTGTGCCAACTGTGACATGACGCAAGCTGTGCATCCACGTCACCATGATGAGTTTGGCATTAATCTCAGAGAAAGAAAACAAACACAGGAATAGTGAATGAAAAGTGAGCAGGTGTGTATGCAAGCATTAATGTGAACAATGAGCTTCAACACTTTAAAGACGCTGCTGAGACCACATCAATCAAAACACCAAAACTGCTTCAAACGAACCCACACATTACTTCTCTTATTTAACTTCCCATTAAATAGAGTTTTTAGGCTTTCGGATTTCAATTCATGTGTGTTAGCTTTAAAGGGACAGTTCACCCAAAAATGAAAATTTGCTGTTAATTTACTCACCCTCAGGCCATCAAAGATGTAGGTGATTTTTTTCTTCAGTAGGACAGTAAAGAAGATTTTTAGCTAAAACCGTGGTCCTCTGTGATTCATATAATCGAAGTCAATGGAGGCCATCACTTTGAGATAAAAAAAAAAACAAAAAAACATATGCAGTCAAAACAAAATTAATACCTGCGGCTCCTAACAATACATTGAGGTCTTAAGAAGTGAAACGAATGGTCTATGCAAGAAACTGGACATTATTTACAACATTTTTACCTCTAATCCACAACCTTGGCAAACGGTCCTGAATGCTTTCACAACAGTCTGCAGTGACCTCACACGTGAGCTGACGCTGTTTGTTTACTACAGAGAGGGAGGGTGTGTGTTCACCAGCAGTACAAACATCTAAACTGTTTAAAAGTACCGGTCATCACAATGGCTGATGATTTTGATGTAACACTAGACAACATGCAATTTTTTGCACAACCATACTTGTTTGAACCAGAATACTCTGATCAAGAATTAAGAGAGATGGAGGAATCAGCGGCAGCGGCACATCATCAAGCCTCGGGGAGACAGAGGTCTCTTGAAACATGGTGGTGTTCTTGTTCTAAGTGTCATGTGATGACAGAGCCTCTGTTCACAAATGGAACATTGCAATGCCACAACTCAAAGAAATCGGTGAGGCAGATGCCGAAAGTAGTAAAGAAATCAGTAAGGTTGCTCCCTCTCTGAAGTAACCAAACAGCGTCAGCTCACGTGTGAGGTTGCTCCCGCACATACGTCATTTTGCGACAGGAAGTTCGCACTGCAGACTGTTGTGAACACGCTCAGGAACGTTTGCCAAGGTTGTGGATTAGAGGTACATTTTTTCAAATAATGTTCAGTTTCTTGCATAGACCAATCGTTTCGCTTCTTAAGACCTCAATGTATCGACAAAATTTTGTTTTGTCTGCATTTGTTTTTTTGAATCTCAAAATGATGGCACCCATTGACCATTATATGAATCACCAAGGATCACGGTTTCAGCTAAAAATCTTCTTTACTGTTCCACTGAAGAAGAAAAAAGTAATCTATATCTTAGATGGCCTGAGGGTGAGTAAATTAACAGCAAATTTCCATTTTTGGGTGAACTATCCCTTTAAATTCCATAAACTCAGCAGAAAAATAAACATCCCCTTTTCAGGATACTGTATTTTAAAGATAATTTTGTAAAAGCCAAATACATTTTACAGATCTTTATTGGAAAGTGTTTAAACTATGTTTTTCATGCATGTTGAATGAACCTTAAACAATAATTGCATGATCACCTGTGGAACAGTCCTTAAGACATTAACATTTTACAGAGAACTTGCAAATGCCTTTGTGGGAGAGTCAGATAACATCTCACAGCAAGAACAGGCAAATCTGGTTCAGTCCATGAGGATTGAATGCACTGTAGTCCTTTAAACCAGCTTGTGGTCACACCAGATACTGACTGTTACATTTAATATTGACTCCCCCCACCCTTCCCTTTCCTTGGGGGAATCCCCAACAAAGTGCGTTTGTCAAGTGGACGAGGCAAGTTTATTTGGACAGACCCTTGACCTCTTGATTTTGACTGAGGGAGCAATTCTACTCATATGTACACTTCAGGCAGATCCATAGACCACAATGCAACATGATTATGATGTCACAACAGCAACTCCCATAGCAGATTCCAAGTGATCAAGGGCTTAGATAGTTCCATTTAAACCCATTGCAAGGGCTCCGGCAGTAGTGGGCACTCGTGCAACGTAAGCAATGACGTACATCCAAGTGAACGCAGCCCTAAACCAAAGTAAGAAACAAGCACAAACCCTTCCATATGCCTTGCCCAAATTGCTTATTTCAATAGGAAATGTGTCTACAGGAAAGACAGTGCGCTCAGTGATGTCATTTTTAGGGTTCCAATCACTAAAGGAGCTGATTTTCTTCTTCTTCCTTGTTTTTCTGACCTAAAAGTATATGGGCGTCAGAGACTGTAAATTGTAGAGACCCCAAAATTAGAAGGATGGTCCTAATCATGCACCACTACTCAGGAGCACAGACGCACACCTAGGGGTGTGCGATATATATGGTCTCCAATAATATCGCAATTGTTGTTTTAACAATGTGCAATCTGACATTATCAAGTATATCCCTCACACACACCCAGAGAATGCATGCATACACTAAGTGTTGCAGTCTGGTAGATTAGACTAGTGCGGGTGCGCATTTAGAGTGCACGCTTTCACTGCGTGTTAGTGTATATTTATATAATTTAATATAGTTCATAAATATCACAGGAAGAGTGCAGTTTTTCTCCAGGCATCAGCATAACAAATGTGATATTGATTTTATACAAGTTTACTAAACAAGAAGTTAATAAGTGACTTACATTTTAGACACCGTATTGCCTGTTTTTGCTCTGTTTCGCCAACGAAAATAGTTCGAAACAAAGCTACAGAACTGTAATTGCGTCTCTGAGCAACACGGGGGTGTTTTTTATACTGAATGAATCAGCTTTTTGAACGAATCAGTTGAATCAATGATTCGATGACCTAAGATAGATTAAGACAGTCAAATGCTTCGTTCCTGAATGAATCAGCCGTTTGAATGAATCGGTTGAATCTCAATGACTCGCTCGTTAACAGTGACTTGCTGCCACCTACTGGAGGTTTTAATTTAACATTTAAAGTATCTTCATGTTTTAAATCATTTCAAATGTCAATATTCAATGTTTTATGTTTAAAAAAAAACATTATTTATGCATTTGTAACTGCAGGTTATTTGTCACCTCTGAGCTGCATTAAACAGTGTAAATGCATCTAAATGCCACTTCAGATGCAGCTTCTGTGTTTCCTCTCCTTTGCGAAGATGAATTTTGTTGATGCTTATTTAATTTGATTGGTAACAGCCCTATTGTGTCTTATAATTATAATAAAATTTAATTACATTTATGATTTTGACAAAAGATGCATGTAAATAATTAGGTTTAAAAAATACATTTATAAAAGGTAAAAATGTCCATAAAAAGGTAAAAATAAAAAAAAAATCAACTGAAACGTATTGGAAAAAATCATTTCTGTCACTGCTGTGAACTGACCACCACACAGAATATGAAGAATATCAAAAACTCCTAAACCTGCCAAGGTACCGGCACAATAACACACTCAGCAAAATATCGTCTAATTATCGTTATCGAGAAAATCCCAGAAAATATCGAGATATGATTTGTCAATATCTCACACCCATACAACTCTAGGTGGTGCTATAATAATGCAATTTTGCATTTTGGATCATAACTTTGGAACCCTACAGGATAGAAACAAAATTTTCCCCAAGAAACCTTGAGTCAAGTCCTACATAATGTATCTCCAATTTCATTTCTGGCTATAAAGTTCTATATAAAATTTTCATAAAAACCGACTTTTTCGAACTCCAACAGCTGTTGGTCTGATCTTCACCAAAATAGGCATATAACAGCTAGAGACAGGGCTGGCAAAAAGCTATCAAAAGAATTTTGATTCATCAAACCATTGCCTATAGCTACTGGACACAATGTCCAAGCTTAACAAAAGTTTCCACTTGCACACCAAGTTTCGTAAAATTCTGCCAATGGGGGCGCTACAACTAAAAAAACCCATTATAACTCCACAACTGTATGATCCATAAAGTTGGTATGCACCTTCTTTGATGGACTATCCTAACATATTCTCTAACATGACTTGGATAGTTGGCCACCAGCAGCCAATCAAATTTCAGCGACTAATAACTTCAAACCTGAATGGCCTACCATTACAAAACATTTATATATTTGTACATCTTGAATATGAATATGTGTACCAATTTTTGTGACAATCAGCCACAAGGTGGTGCTACAATAAGCAACTTAATGTTGTAGCTAATAACTCCAAAGCCGTGTGTGACAAAATTCTTATTTCTTCAAAACCCTTTCTTTAAGCACTAATTTTTATGATTAGATGATAACTTTATCCACCATTGTAATTTGTTTAAAAAAAAAAAACTAGGCCGTCTTCAGACCTTCACTAAACTCTACACACATCAGCTCTAGATCATGCTGATAAAAGTTATCAAAAGAATTTTGATCTATTAAACAGTTTAGGAGATTTTTATGTGTCTGGTATGACAGTCATGAAACAGGAGGCGAGACACGTAGATGAACTTAACAGGTTTTTATTCAAAGTTAGATTTTAATCTTTTGTTCGTCAAACAGGTAAGTGAAGAGCATAAGCAGTTCAATGGACAGTCATACGTAACTGACGAGTCTTTCTCTTTGCAATGAGCACACAGATGAGATACAGTTTGATAGACTGGTTGCTTGAGAAGGTAGGTAAACACTAGGGGTGTAACGATATTCAAACCAAACCGAAAAACCACGATACACCACCCACGGTACGAACTGCGATACTCTCATGTCGAACCGAACGCACCCCGCCCCCTGCTGCCCCGGCCCAGCTCTCACTTTACCTTATTTCACAAAACTATTTTTTTCTTCCTTGACATTTGATTAAACAGTAATTAGTACACTTTTAACAACTAATAAGAGCTGTATTTTTACTAAATATTATTATAATAATAATAATATTATTTACTAAATATACACTAACTTTTGTCTTCCAAAAGTTAGTGTAACACCAATTTGACACCAATTAGTGTAACACCAATTTGACACTGGGAGAATGAAGGGACATGATTTAAATTGACCAAATTAAGTTTTTGGATGTATCTTTCATGCTCTATGGCAGGCAGGGTGGGCATATAATTACTTGACATGTTTAATCTTAGGGATTTCTTAAGCCTGCCGGCTGTGTACGGACATTGTTTTGTGCTGCTATTTTGTATTGAAGTCTATGGGAAGTCTAGTTTATTTTCCCCTAAAAAGGGGCGGTGACGAAATTGACAGTTAAGTTCCCGGATGTGCCGGTAGTACGTATAACCCCCAAAATGCCACTTTATGTTATTTTGTATATTTTTAAATTAGTGTGGTGGCTACTTTATTGTATTAATAAAAACTGCTATTTAATAGCTTTACCTTATAGGCCTATTTATTCATCAGTATTAGTCATATTCATACATGTTTTAAATATATATTAAAGGGGACATTGTTACAGCACAGAGAGCAAGCCTCTCACCTGAAAATGTGGACATGATGGTGTTTTTGAAGAAGAACTTAAACCTAATTGAACATTTTAAATGTATGGTAAAATGAGTAGATAAACCAGTTTATTTCTGACTAGTCTATAGTGGAGGCATTTATTTTATTTTAGTTTACTCGGGTATGCTAACTGCTCTAAAGAAAACATGAAGCCAATGTATAAAGTTAATAAAGATAAAGTTGATAAGTTAAATTATTGTTGTTGTTATTATTAAGTTAAAAGTGGATCTAGTGTTATTATTGCTGGTGCCCTGCTATGAACCCTGCCCACAAAGCAAACAGAACAGAACCGAACCGTGGCTCCAAAACCATGATATGAACCGAACCGTGGCATTGGTGTATCGTTACACCAATTACACCAATATAACACTTTATAGTAGGTATACTATATTCAGTGGTGTGCGGTAGTGTTTTAAAATGAGGACACAAAGTCCTCACAATTTTTTTACGTATCAAATGTAAATATATGTCCTTGTCACACTACATTTTCCTGGTTAAATAAACGTTAGGCTACTTAAAGAAAGAGCAATTACAATTCTATTTTCTTTTTTTACACTACGTAATATTATATTTATTAAAACCTATACAAAGTATACATTTCATCAAGTTAGTGTTTTTACACATTTACATTTATTCCAAAATAACTAAAGGCAGCAACAATTTAAACAATATGTTTTATTTGTAAACTAATGTTCAGCTTTTCTTTTTAATAGGCAACTTATTTACATCAAACTCGGTAAACACTGTCTGTCTGCAGAGACCGTGTCAATTAAACTCCCCCTGTAAATGCAGCATCGACACGACATCCTCATTAAACCCGTCCCCGGCGTGACGACTCCAATCTTTCGAATAATCCTACGAATATCTATTGATCTAATATGACTTCTGACCTGTAATGTTGCCAGAATCATAATCATACACTATTTGTTCGTCGGCCAGAGGAGAACTGGCACCCCGACTGAGCCTGGTTTCTCCCAAGGTTTTTTTCTCCATTCTGACCCTGAAGGAGTTTTGGTTCCTTGCCACCGTCGCCTTTGGCTTTTGGCTTGCTCAGTTGGGGACACTAAAATTTAAACTATATTACTGATCTGCCGGCATTGATATTATATGATAATTGAAATTATGTGGATGACATCACCGTTTTCTCCAGAGCGGCTGTACAGCCGAATCAAATTCTGTTGCATTATTTTCCTGTTAACACTGTGAAGCTGCTTTGAAACAATTGGCATTGTAAAAAGCACTATATAAATAAAGGTGACTTGACTTGACCCCTAGTAAACACAGGTGAGTAGTCGGGTAAGTTCACTCTCATGTAGACTAAGGAGACCGGATAATGAGTGAGTGTGAGCTGTGTGCTTATGAATGGTGTTTAATGAGAGCGTGACAGGTGTGGCATGTTAGCATTCCGGTGAATGTGAACAAGTGGGTGGAGCTAAAGGACCTGGTGCAGATGGCATGCTGGCTGAATCCATGATAATGACCCATTATGACTATTATGTCTATATCTTGTGTGCACAAAGTCCAAACATCTCAAAACTTTGTACATATGGAGAACAAAGCCCTATTCGGACGGGATTAGTTTTAAGGGTAGATGGAGTAATGTAATTTTACCACAGGATGTCTGTAATTTTAATGGCCAATTCGCACAGGATAAGAAATCTCAGTAAAACTAGCAGAAGTGGGAGGGGTAACTCGATTTACGCACCGCCGTCACCTCCCTGTCATCATGTGTGTATTAAGATGCTTCCTGATATCATGTGTGCAAACACATATAATCTATATATAACCTATATATAACAGTTAGGTCTGGTTGAACGATGTATTAATTAAATTCTGATTGGATTCTGTTGGTAATAGTCACTTACTACCTAAAGCTAAAAGAAGTTTTGTGCATTATTGCATTAGTGTAATGTTTAACATGGCTTGCCCTGTCAGGGTGCTTTTTTTTGCTTTCCTCAGCGCAAAACTTTCATTTTACGGTTATATCCTTAACTGTAAGTGTTACAAATTCATGTGAGTATTTCCATTTAGCATGAAAGCTCGTCCTGACAGTCTGTGTTAAACTTCAGACTATACTGAATGAGCGCCGGCACGCACATGTCAAACAGACGGGACGTATTAGAGGGGGAGACAATTAATATTCAGCGCAAAAATATGCATTTTGCTGAAATTTCTGTTGTTGGACGTTACATTTTATTTTACAAGTATTTTATGAGAGTGGTAACTGTAAAGGGGTAATAGCGTGTAATTTAATATAAATGTAAGACGTTTCTTACATTTACAGGATAAAGAAATCAAATGACAGTAACAGGAGTTAATGTGTGTGTTCCTGCAGAACATTCCTCTTATCTGTTAAATGAGTTTTTATTTTTCTTTATTATCTTTATTATTATCTTCATTTTTAATGTAGGAATTTAAACTGTCCTTTTGCTTTATAGCTCGTTTGCATATAGCAGATATATATTCGTTATATATATATATATATATATATATATGTTTTCATAGCATTCAGCAGGCACGTTTGTTTGAAGGACAGCATTGGGCAGGATGTGGAATAGTGTGTTTTGTCAAAAAAAAATAAAACTGGGCTTTTTTTTTTTTTTTTTATCCGATTAATCGAAGAAATAATCGACTAACTAATTGATTATCAAAATAATTGTTAGTTGCAGCCCTACTTGAAAGATCTGCTGCTAATGCCAAATACCACAGGACACCTTCATGCCTCGGGCCGTTTTTGGCAGCACACGGCGGAACAACAGCATATTAGGCAGGTGGTCATAATCTTTTGGCTCATCAGTGTATACATGCTCATGCACATGTATGTCTTATGTAAAGCACTTTGTAAACAATATATGAAAAGGTGCTATATAACGTTTTAATTACTTTATATTTTTGGTGCAGAAACACTAAGCGGACTTCAGGAAAAAAATATCGATTAAATTATAAAACAAATTATAAAACAAATATTGAAAAAAAAAAAAGATCCCTTTAACAAATAACAAAGAAAGTTTTTGTTTTTAAATTCAGTGTCCAAATGAAAGCAGGCCGTTTTTGAGGCTGGCTGTCATGTGACTCATTCTCACCCTGAATGGCCCTGATTTGGAACATTTTCCTCGTCGAGAGACTCTCACTGCCCTAGAACAGCCGGCTGCATGTAGATGTCAGAGCGGTTATGTAACATGCTGGCCTGCTCTCGTCTACTATTCATCTGTGCCTGCCTCTCTTTCCATTCTCATTTCTCTTTCATAACTCCTGTCCTTCCATAATTGTATCCTCTCTTCCTGCATGCAAACAAAAACACACATATTTTTCAACAGCAGCTGCTCCACATTGTTTAGAATTCTTTCTTGTTCTTTGGTTTTGAGCATCACCATTTTTACAACAACAGACTGCACAGAATGATATATTTCATCACTATTGTTGATTTGAGCAAGAAACATTGATTTTTCAAAATTCAGACAGCCTTGTTATGTTGTAAATTCAAAAGGATGCTGTTAGATTCGTACAGTATAGTGACTAAATTCACAATATGCAGTATAGCACAACCTCATTGTTTTATTAACCAATTACTACCAAATTCTCCAGAATATATAATATTTTTGTCATGGAAGCTCTTGTGACTTAGGCCTAACACTGCACACGTGAACATATGCGTACACACAAATAGACCACTGTAACATTAGCAACTAGACATTTTTAATATTATCAGCTTACCATTATACTTAAAGGGTTAGTTCACTCAAAAATGAAAATTCTGACTCGTGTATTTTAACATGGCTGGAACACTGTATTGGCCAATCCAGGACAGGAACTATTGCTTCAGAAGGAAAAACCAATGGACAGGAACCATTGTTTTTTTGGCAAGATCAGCTATTATGGCTATTATTATCCATCCCTCCCCCATTTCTGGCTTCTAGCATAAGTTTTTTCACGGGCAGAGACACATATAGTCACAATAGTTTCCATTTAGAAATTCAAAGAAAAGGTGGTTTGTACAGTACCTTTAAAAAGTATTTGGACACTTAAAAGCTTAAAGGGGTTATGACATATAACAGGTCATTGTGCTATTAAAAACTTAAGGTTAGACCATGTTGGAACACTTTTTGCTTTTTACATTTCTAAAGAAATTATGATCTCCCCAGGCGCTAGAGCAAAAATGGCTGCCCACTGCTCATGATGTGTGTGCACGGTTTGCAGTGTGTGTTTGTGTGTGTGCTCACTACTCACAATGTGTGTGCACTAACTTCGATGGGTTAAAAGCAGAGGACAAATTCTGAGTATGGGTTACCAAACTTGGCCTTCACGTCATGTCATCTACTAAAGAAAATATGATTAATAATAACAATAAATCGTAGACATACTTTTGTTCCAAATGTACCCATGTCAAATAGGGTAGAGTGGGGGAAAACGCTGACGCTGTCTACACTGCACAATAAATCTCTTATTTACATTGTGTTTGCACTGTGTTAGTTATAATGAAAGCATTCGTGAGAGTGCAGAAATTAAGTTGCAATGGGGAGATCATTGCATTTGTGTGCTCAACAGACATCACTGTGATTGGCTACAATGCTCAGCACTGAAACCTGCAAACCTGCTGAAACCTGCAAACCTGCAAGGTGATCAGGTTAATTTTGTGATAACCGTCTGGATGTACATTATCCCTCTTATTACACAGCTACTTGCCACATAAGTAAATAATTAGACACGAAATATTGACTTGAGTTGAAATATTTTATTCGGTCTTTAAACGCAAAGCTTCTGTGAAGAAAGCAGTTGCTAGTAAGCGGCAAGTTCAAACTAGACGGACATTTAAGGGATAAGGTACAGTCATACCACTTATTACACAGCATTTCGCCACACAAATGTTTATGGGCATACACAGTGATTTGAGATGAAACCGTTTTAAAATCTTTTGTTTTCTTATAATCCGTTACAGTGTACAAAACAATTGTTGCAAAATGGCAGCATCTGCGTTTGTATGAAACAAGAGAGCGAGTCTGTGACATAAATAAATAATTGTACACAAAATATTGAGTTGAATTTTAATATTTTATTAGGTCACCAAACGCAAAACTTCCACGAAGAAAAACCATTCCTAGCAAGCATAGCACTGACCTCAGTTACCCGGATGAGCCTGTGTTATTGGGGAATAACATACCGCTGAAGGGCGCGACTGACCAATCAGAATCAAGTATTCCACAGAGCCGTGTAATAAGATTAGTTAATCTAGGCAGCTGTAATAGTAGAAAACGTAGTATTCAAGTTTTCAAAAGAGTTCCACATGTAAAACTTATTTCATATTGCAAAGATGTTACCCAATCGTAGCAAAGATGTTACCCAATCATAGCAGTGGTGTTAACACAAGTCTTTAAAGAGACCCACCCATTTAAACAGTGTTCAAATCAAAGGGCTAAAATCAGGGTAGAAAATGGCTATTTATTTCTAAATTATGACAATTAACAAAAAATAATTTAAATCCTATAAAAAAGCAGTTAGTAGTTCATGAGAATTGTATTAAAGCAATAAGCTATGACACTGCCAAGCAACTTGCCACACTATAGGAATATTTCACCCAAAACAAATCTCATCCAATCAGAAAGACTTGAGTCATACTGTCACTGTCTATATTAACAATATATCAAGGTGTTAGTGTTGGTTGGTAGTGGTGGTGGTTTTGAAGAATGTGTGTAACCAAACAGTTGATGGGCCCCATTTACTTCCATAGTATTTTTTTTTCTCCATACAATGGAAGTCAGTGGGGCCCATCAACTGTTTGGTTACAGACATTCTTCAAAATATCTTTTGTGTTCAGCAGAAGAAATAAATTCGTATAGGTTTGGAACAACTTAAAAGGTGAGTAAATGATGACAGAATTCTCATTTTTGGGTGAACTATCCCTTTAATAATACATTCTTGGTCGTCTTCTGTATTTTCACATTACACAATTTTAATGCATGATTTGGAGACAAAGCGCCACTCAGCACATTCATTTAGAGAGGTGATTATTAAACTGACTGGAAGTACCTGTGCATACAGCGGTTTGAACACACCTTCCAGCCAATCAGAATATTAGCATATCGAGAATATCAGAATCGAGTATTCAGCCAGACCATGGCATAATTGTAAAAACAAAACAAAAAAACAGTTACCTTGGACTACTATTTCTACTATCACACAGTATGTACCATCATACTCCCCAGCCCTTGCACAAGAAGCTGCTTGGAAAAAGTCCCAATTCATTTTCAATGAGAAGGGTGAGAATGGGAATGAAGAGATAGGTGTAATCCTGGGAAACGGAGAGATTGCCTAAGAGCTATGTGTGCTGCCCTATGCCAGGATTCTCCACTGTAGACAAAAGTTTGATTCTGTATGAATGCAAATCAAATTTGAGAGCTGAGGTGGAGGGAGGGGGAAGAATTTTCAATGAATAATGTAATTCAATTTCAGTCTGTTTCTCACACAACACTCTGTATGGCTTCAAAAGACTTAGAATCAGGGGCAATTCTAGGATTTTTTCAACTGGGGGGCACAAGAGGAGCCACAATTAATAAAGAGGGGCCAAACTTATGTTTGTGTCTTATTAGCAGATGACAAATACTTTAGCTCTGTAACTAAATGGTACAAGTATAATTCACCTTCCAAAAATTTTAATTCCATTACCATTTAGTCATCATATTGTTCCAAACCTTTTTTCCATGTAACAAAAAAGAGAATATTGAGAAGAATGTTTTAGTCCAAATAATGAAAGTCAATGGTGATCAAAACAGAGCTCCGTTGCCGTTCATTACAGTGGACAAAAAAAAATTCTTTTTTTCCATGGAAGAAAGAATGTCATAGGTTTGTAATAACATGAGGGAGAGTAAATGACGGCAGAATGATCATTTTTGGATGAACTATCCCTTTATCTTTCTGACTTGCTCATTGTTCAATGAAACATTAAACAGGGTTTTTCCTGGGTCAAAAGTTGTCTTTGGTAGTGGCCTACTTTTTTTGTCTTTAAATTTGCAAAAGTCACGTAACTTGAGATCACCACATATGATATTTAGTTTTTTAAAATGTGCAATGTGAGATAAACATACGATTTGCTTTGGCAGCCCGAGATATCACATACATACCGGCCAAAAAAACAAAAAGTTTAGGAAAAGCCTGATTAAATCCTATTGAAATAAGCAGCATCAAATGTATTACATTCAGCCACAGTGCTTTCTAATGTTTAGTATTATCTAGGTCTAGGAGTTGGTCTAACAGCAAACTTAGTCTATCCTCATAATGAAAGACAATATACCAAAATTTAGTGCTTCGACAAATTGCAAACTGACAAAACATTGTATATTAAATAGATAACCTTCCATGGGTTTTTTTTCTTGGAGTACAGCAGCTCGCTATTCTTTGTTGAGAAGCATCAAGGAAACGTTAATTATTCAGACAAAAGTCGAAAGATGTGATCTGAATTTGTGAGTGACAGGCAAGCAGAAGAGTGGGGGCACAATGGGGGGCCAATCAGTTTTCAGGAGGGACTAGTGCCCCCATGGCCCTGCCCGTCTACACCACTGCTTGGAATACAGCTCACAAGTAATATAGACTAGAGCCAAAAAATTAATTGAAGCCGAAATTGCGGCATAGTGAGATTATCAAATTGCAAAAGGCTGCGATTTAATTAAATATATGCACTGAGTGTTTCAGAGTAAAGTGTGGCACTGTGTTCTGCTCCACATGAACTATCTCTGCATTTGCAGTTTTGGTCACTTTAACATGCAAACATGAACCAACCATATTCCCATTCTTGTAATCAGAAGCATTTATAAACAAAAGAGAAGCTTTAAGGGCTCCCTGTGGTTTTTGGTAAAAATAAGTTGAATGGTATAACATTTGAAAATGAAGAAATTAAAATTAAGCTATAAATATTAGTACTTTTTTCAGTTGCAGATGTTAAATAAAATTATTATTGTAATATTATTTTTCTTATATTACAATAGTAACATTTCTTTAGTTTTTTTTTTTGTATTTTTATATTTTATTTAACATATATTTATATAATAATTATTATTATTTTATATCCATATTGATATATAATCACAACATTTTGGTCAAATTGTCCAGCCCCACAAAAAAGCACAGCAAATTTAGATTTTTTTAATAAGCATTTTAAAAATCACAGTTACATTTCCCCCCAATCGTGCAGCCCTTATATGGACTACTTTTATGACACTTCACTGGTGCTTTTTTGTTCTTTTTAGAGCTTGACAGCCGCTGGTCACCATTCACTCTTATTATATTGAATAGATCTGCTATGCAGTTTTGTAATGACGTGACAGTGAATAAATGATGACAGGATAATTTTTTTATAGAAATATTGCTTTAAAAAAAATCTGGTAAAATTGAAACACAGCATATGACAACAGCTGATGACAGCCAGGTCAAATTCATCCCCACTCCACACGTGTCTGCGATGCCCACCACATGACATGTGAGCTCCACAAAAGAGCTGACATTACACAACCACAAACACACCAAAATAGAAGATGATCACCTTACATCCTGCCTTACATCCCCTAAACCTTGTCATGAGAGCTGCCTCCCTTGCCCTAAAGAGAAAACAAGAAACAAACATAAACATACACAATCACACAACATCTCTTTTACACCTTCATTTTAGCCAAAAGGGAAAGTAGACAACTCCGAATATATATATTTGGTGGCAAAACAAAACAATGTGAATAACGTGATGATTTTAATGCACTTTTTTTTTATTTGGCCCATAAGCCATTAGACATGGGCAAACTGCAGCCAGCTGGCCAGATTCAGCCGTCCATGTGGTTTAATCCAGCCCATAGATCACCCCCCCACACACTCTTTTCAATAGCTCCATTATATTGCAATAGAACCTAATGAGCCTCCACAAGTGTTGCCAGAATCCACGAGATCCAAACCACCCAATCAGAGCATTGAACTTGTACAATTCTGAAATGTTCCACTCAAATCTAAATTGCCCAATCTAGAAACCATCAGCATGTGCTTTCTTTTCCACTTGCCAAACGAATATGAAGGAGCTTATCGATTTCCAGAATACTCTGATCAATGAAATGTTTAGTACAACCACTCTGTGTTCACTCACAAAGCGTATGCTGTCTGGAGCTACTAACATCTGCCAGCCAACCGTCTCAATGATAAAGTAATAAATCCAAACACCGATATAGACTGGTTGGCTCTATATTAAATGACCACCTTTAACTCTGCTGTCATTGTCCTTTTTTGGTCAGCTATGTGTAAGAATAAAAATAAAAAAAATCAATCAATTATTTTGATTGTGTGGTCTATTTTCAGCATTAAAACATCTGTTTTCTTTCTCATCTGTTCAAACTTTTAACCCTTTCACACGTAATTAAAAATATTATAGCATACCCCATTTAGTTTTTCCTTTTTTATTCAAAATATTCACAAACTTGTTGGCAATGCCATCCACCTCCTGATATTCCGATTCTCAAATACATGTAAGTGAATGTGTTTTGTCGTGTAAAAACCTTTATAATGATAATGTTACAAACTAACCATGTTAGTTTGCGCAGCAATTCAGAGAATCGGATCTGTCTGATTTACAACAACCTGAAATACATGAAAGCAAGTGGCCGATGAAGTGGGAGAAGAATAGAGTAAACGTTATAGTTACCTACACAATGTGTAGGCCTATTTGATATGAATAAAACACCTCGTCCAATTATAATTGAAAGGATTTTTATTGTCGCTTCCAAAGACACCAGTGTGTATTTTACAAACTATTAATGTATTGTTTTTTAGTACTTATGTGTATTTAAATGTCTGAAACCTAAAATAAACATTATATGGTTGAAAACACTGAATAGTTGTTGTATATGACAAACGCTGAGTGCGTCTTTCTCTGGCTCAGCGCCAGCCAACTTGTGAAAGCACATTTGAATTTAGCAGTTGATCACATGATGCACTAACCGTTCTAATCACACCGGTGTGATCGTATGCTCCAGGGACCAGCCAAGACTGATCACACCGGTGTGATCGTCGTGTCAAAGGGTTAAAAGGAAAATTTATGATAATCATACATTTTACTATGTTTTTTTTTTCTTTCATTTTAAAGGGTTAGTTCACCCAAAAATGACAATTCTGCCATTAATTACTCCCCTAATGTCGTTCCAAACCCATAAGACCTTTGTTCATCTTCGGTACACAAATTAAGATAGTTTTGATGAAATCCGAGAGCTGTCTGACCCCTTCATAGACAGCAATATAATTAACACTTTCAAGGTCCAGAAAGGTAGTAAAAACATCGTTAAAATTGTCCATGTGACTCCAGTGGTTCAACCTTAATTTTATGAAGCGACAAGAATACTTTTTGTGCACAAAAACAAACAAAAATAATGACTTTATTCAACAATTTCATTCTAGCCTGTGCCAGTCTCCTATGCAGTTTACGTTGTAAACAGTGCAGCGATTTCGAGTTCTACGGCAGCCGATGCTGTTTACGTGAGCACCACGACGCATGCGCGTGATGACGCAGGAGCTGCACTGTATTTACAACGTAAACTGCGTAGCAGACTGGCACAGGCTAGAACGAAATTGTTGAATAAAGTCGTTATTTTTGCACACAAAAAGTATTCTCGTCGCTTCATAAAATGAATGACAGAATTTTCATTTTTGGGTGAACTAACCCTTTAAGAATTTTCATAAATGCAGACAGTGTGTTAATTAAAAACTAGAGAAGAAAAAAAAGAAAACATTTATAATCCCCCTTTTTTTAAGGTTTTCTAATACCTCTTTGCAGAGCAATAATTCAGTCGCTGGACGATCCCATCAGTCACAGACACACTTCAGAAATGTGTGCATCATCTATTAAAATGGGTATACAACTATTTCTGGGCTTAAAGGATACCAGAAACAATCAAGGCGGAACATTGTATTTATAAGGGAATTATACTGTTCGGCAAGTATACTATTTAAAGTCCAATGTGGCACCTGTGCCAAAAACTTGCCCACCCCAGGCTAGTTTCATGCTCCTGTGTCTCGTGACTTGTCAGAATGAGTGTTACCACAGAGATGTTTTAATATCTCTTATGTAAACTTCTGTATCTAAAACTATATGTGTTTTAATATTTTAACTTTCAAATTCTGATTTTTTTTTTTTTTTTAACAATGTTTACTGTAGTTAACTTATTATTAAAATGATCATTATTGGTTAAAATGATCTTGGTTTGGTTCCTCTGATTGGGGAAAATAGCACTATTGCACAGCCCTAAGGGAAAGAACAGCTAACACTAACAGCTCTAATGTGTGTCTGTGTAATGCATTTTCTCAACGACTTTTACAGTCATTTCTTTAACAACATGAGCAGAGTCGCTATGTTGCCGCTCTCCTTCCTCATTCATCCATCTTTCTTTCTGCTTTCCTCTGTCCTCTGTCTTTCTCTGTCCTTCAATGCTTCAAGGCCGTCCAGCACACTGGCACACATTTTTGGCTCATGCAGCATGTTTGCTTGAGCTTTTGTATCTACTTTGCTTCTCTCTACCCTCTCTGCCTTTGTTTTTCACACAACTTAGTTAGATCAGCTTAGAAAAAGCTTAAATAAACACTCTTAGGAATAGTTCGCCCCGAAATTAACATTCTATTAATTACTCACCCTCATGTTGTTCCAAACTGTTGTTCATGTTTAGGAGTTAAGTGGAACATTCATGATGTTCTTTTCCATACAATAAAAGTTAATGAGGATTGACACTGTAAAAAAAGTAACACTGAAGTATCATAAAAGTTGTCCATATTACTCATGCACAATATTTAAACTCTTCTGAAGTCATATGCGTGTCAGAAATAGACCGAAACATCTTTCTTTTCTCTCAAATCTAATTCACATTTGCATTCTGATTTAAAATGCCAGGTCTGACATCAATAAACCGCATGTTTTGTAACCAATGAGTTGTGCCAAATTTGAATTTGCTGAAGGGGAAGATTGTGAGTGAAAATTGTTTCTTTCTGGAGCTCAACAACAGAAGCAGAAAATCAAGTCTGAGTCATTTCTATCCATTTCTGATAATCCCAGGTTACTATGGTCACGCAGGTGAAGTACAGCATGGCCTCAACATGCTATGAAGTTCACAAAAATTAATATCTTGTGGCCACGAGTTATTAAGTTGTGGCCATGACAAAACTAAGTTAACCGAACATGTCCCCTCCCAGTCACATACAAAAGAGAACTCGCTGTCTGAAGCAGCTCTTTGTGGCACACCTGTAACACTCGCACAGAAAGCCGCTTCACAGCGAGCGAGTATGAGTTTTGCTTCCTTTTGCTCTTGAACGGACAAAAACACACAAAATTATGTCAAAATACCAGTTTTAGCGAGTATCCTTGTAAGCACAGACTTAAATGAGTTAAAAAGTCTTAAATGAACATAAAGAGTATTTATGTATTTATAAAAAATAAAAAAAACAATTGAAGCGGTAGTTGCGTAGCTGTCAATGGAGGGACAGAAATCGCTTAGATTTTATTAAAAATATCTTCATTTCTTTTCCGAAGATGAACAAAAGTCTTACGGGTTTGGAACAATATGAGGGTGAGTAATGGATGACTGATGAATTTAATTTTTGGGTGAACGATCCCTTTAATGTCCATGCATCTTCCCCACTGCCGTAGCAGATCAAATTATATAAAACTAGTATGTTTGCATAGCGTTCTTAAAATATTATGCATTTATCCTTATGTGACGTCTGTTTTTATATTCTTTGTCAACACACATTTTGTTTTCCCTTATTTTTAAATACTGTGCTATAAATACTATAAATACTAGTCTTAAATTAAATAAAAAGTGTTAAGTGAACGTAAAGAGTAGTAAAAAAAATAGGATGTGTGTCAGATCCGTGTCACGTGCGTCAGATCTTAAAGGGGAGTCTAATGCTATTTCATGCATTCTGACTTATTTACTGACTTTAGTTGGACGTATGACGGAGTATTTCTGTGCCAAATTCACTCCAGAATTCGAACAAGTTTCGGAAACTTTTTTTCGAGTGTGGCCCTGTATGACTTCATAAAGGGCGGAATTCCTTGTATGGGCACTTCTCCTGGATGAGCGCATGCGCACGTCAACCAGAGCGAGAGCAAGAGCGCCCATCAACGAGCTTTGTTCGGGTTACAGAAGCCGTCGGCAGCACTGTCATTTTGTTTTTAGACCACAAAATCAACAATGTCACTAAAGAAGTGTGTTTTTGGTTGTGAGGGAAAGACAACCTTGTTCAGGTTCCAAAATAACCCAGCGTTAAGGTAACAGTGGATGCAGTTTGTTTTTCCGGAGCAGCAACAGAGTTCTGGAAGTGTGTTTGTTTGTTCCCGGTCATAAGTCGAAACCGCAATCGGTGAGTGAAACTGTTTTGTTGGCAATCGGCGCGCAAGTAAATATAATGTAAACAACACGAACGTATAGTGAATCGAAAGTTATCCAGGGATAATGGCATGATGTATTACATGTGTATGTGTCATAGGTGTGTGTGTGCGCTCGTGTCTCTTTAGCTCCGCTCATTGCACGCCTTCACGAGTTCTGCTGTTTTCAGAAAGAATCGGTACAGCATATCTGTCTTTTATAAATATGATAAAGCTGAAGACTCTTCGGAGATATAAAGGATGCAATACTACACTATAGGTACTTAAGATTAACATGAGATTGGCAGAAACTGTGTGTGTTATGTACCCTTTAAAGTGACAGCAGCCTAATAAACCTGCTGCTGTCTGTCATTAATGCTAATCAAAGAACAAAATACAAAAAGAGTAAATCACTCACTGCTCTTGACTGAATAACATTTGTAGCCTTAATAAGGATTAATCTTCAATCTTCATAAATATTCAATTTATAATTTATGCAGAGAAGACTGAAGTGTTCAGTAACTGCACAGATACAGAAGTTATTCAAGAAATTATTCAATTTATATTGATTAATATAAATTGCATAGTGACCCGTTAGACATACCTGAAAATCTTAAAGCACTGTTTTACACAGTTACATGGGTCAAAAACAAAGATAAAGATGTCTTTAAAGATGTCTCGCCTGTGTATTTCTGGGTGCGGTAGGCAGATTCATTCTGCTGATGGGCACAAGCACTGCCTGGTGTGTTTGGGCTTAGAGCATGCTGAGGCAGCGTTCGTGGATGAGTCATGTTCCCACTGCGGGAACATGACCATCGCAATGCTGCGGTCTAGACTCAATGACCTTCGTAAAGGTAGAGTCCCCTCCACCACGCCCCAATCTATTTCCTCCGCGAGAGGGAATACTTTGGCTGGTGGCCAGGGTGATTTGAGGGTGACGGTGTGGAACAACCCGACGAATCTTCCTCGGGCCACACCCCCTTCTAGCGCATTGCAACCCGTGGTGTTGCCGGATGAGTTCACTGTCCAGTCTCGTGGCGGGCCCAGCGTTTCATTCGGTGCCCCAGCGGATGACGTCATGTCTATCGCCGCATCACAAGGTGGGCTTGAGTCACTTGGTTGTGCTGCCTCCTTCAGGGGTGCCAGCATTGCCCGAGTCCGATCCGGAATTGACTGCCATGCTTTCCTGGGCAGCGGCGAGCATCGGGCTTGAGTGGAACCCTCCACCATGTTCCGAGTGCTCAAGGCTCGATGATTGGTTTTTGGGTGTGGCGCGTGGGGACGTCCGTCAGCACCCGGCCCCAATTCCTTTCTTCCCGGAGGTGCATGAAGAGGTAATGAAATCGTGGAAGTCTCTATTGACTTCTTGCGATCGCTCAGCGACCTCTTCCGCCTTCTCTGCCCTCGATGGGGCAGCGGCCAAAGGGTGTAGCGTTCTGTGGCGATGCAACTATGTCCCCAGAGCACCTCCACCTGGCGCGGCGACCCAAAGCACCCCTCCAAGGCCTGTAGGTTTTTGTCCACACTGGTGGCCAAAGCCTATAGAGCTGCACCTCCTCTTTGCATGCTACGGCCATCCTGCAAGTTCATCAGGCATGGGTGCTCAGAGACATGCACGAGGGCAGGGCTGATCCGGGGCTCATGCAAGAGCTGCGTACCGCCACCAACCTTGCCCTACGGGCGACGAAGGTGACGGCGCACTCCCTGGGTCAGGTGATGTCCACTTGTGTGGTCCAGGAAAGGCACCTTTGGCTCAACCTGGCGGTTATACGGGAGGCTGAGCGAACACGATTCCTCAACTCTCCTATCCCCCAGGCTGGGCTCTTCGGCGGCATGGTTGAGGACTTCGCCCAACAGTTCTCGGCCGCCCAGAAGCAGACTGAGGCGATTAAACATATTCTGCCCTGGCGGCCTGCTGCTGCCTCCACCCAGCCGCCGGCTCAGACGCCTCAGTCCGCTCCCCGCCGAGGGCGCCCCCCTGTGGCTCCCACCCGACCGGCCCCAGCAGCAGCCTTCACCTGGGCCACGCCGTGGAGGTCGCCGCAGGAAGGTGCCACAGTCCGCGCCTGCCCCGCAGCCTGCCAAACGCCAGGCAAAGCGGCGCTCCTGACGCGGACAGCTCAGAGATAGGCTGCAGTTCTCTCCAGGAGGTGGTTGCAGGGCCACTCCTTCCCCCGGTGGAGGGTCGGGGGAGAATCCTTGGTTTTCATGTCTCCATTCTTTCTCGACACAGACCGTTTCTACAGTTTGCTTTCGAGGGGCAGGCATACCAGTACATGGTACTCCCATTCGGGTTAGCCCTATCTCCTCGCGTCTTCTCAAAGTCGTTGAGGCAGCCCTTGTCCACAACACGGGGTTCACATCTCGACGACTGGCTGATACTAGCTCACACTTATATGAGCGAGCGCGCAGTCACTGCTGACTTGCCTGAGTTAATTCGAGGGCAAGAGTGTGGTTCCACTGAAGTTATTTCAGAGGCTCCTGGGGCATATGGCATCCGCAGCGGCGGACACGCCGCTCGGAGTGCTTCTTATGAGACCACTTCAGCACTGGCTTTGCGATCGAGTCCCGAGATGGGCATGGCAACAGGGCATGCTCCGGGTGCCAATCACTTGGGCCTGACGTCAAACCTTCACCCTGTGGTCGAAACTCTCCTTTCTACGGGCCGGAGTGCCCTTAGAACGAGTGTCCAGGCATGTTGTTTTGACAACAGATGCCTCCGCCACGGGCTGGGGTGCCATGTGCAATGGACATGCTGCCGCGGGCTCCTGGACAGGACCCCAGCGCCTATGGCATGTCAATTGCCTCGAGTTGCTGGCCGTTCGTCTAGCCCTGCACCGTTTTTTTCGAACGCTGCTGAAGGACAAGCACGTATTGGTTCGTTCAGACAACATGGCGACAGTAGCGTACATCAACCATCAGGGTGGTCTGCGCTCCAGCCGTATGTCGCAACTCGCCCGCCATCTCTTGTTATAGAGTCAGAAGCATCTGAGGTCGCTTCGTGACATTTACATCCCGGGCAAGCTGAATCGTGCAGCCGACAAGCTCTCACGACATCGGCCATGTCCTGGGGAATGGAGACTCCATCCCCAAACGATTCAGCTGATTTGGGAACAATTCGGCGATGCACAGGTAGATCTGTTTGTGGGTTCTGGACGGGACACGGAAGGTTTGAGTACCCTACCACCTCAGGTGGTGGCTACCATCACTTCAGCTAGAGCCTTGTCCATGAGACAAGTCTACGCTCTGAAGTGGAACCTCTTCGTCACCTGGTGTTCTTCTCGCCAAGATTTCAGAAAATGCCCGATCGGGTCTGTGCTCTCCTCCCTCCAAGAAGGGTTGGAATGAAGGCTGTCTCCTTCCACCCTGAAGGTTTATGTGGCTGCGATCTCTGCGCACCACGACCTTGTGGATTCAAGAACGGTAGGACAGCATGACCTGGTCATCAGGTTCCTTAGAGGGGTGAGGAGGTTAAATCCACCTCACCCTCTACAGATGCCCTCTTGGGACTTCGCAGTGGTTCTATCTGCCCTGCAGAGAGCTCCCTTTGAGCTACTGCAGTCAGTTGAGCATAAATACCTCTCTATGAAGGCGGCGCTCCTGATTGCTTTGGCCTCCATCAAGGGGTAGGGGACCTGCAGGCATTTTCAGTTGACAAAGCGTGCCTGGAATTCGGGCCGGCTAACTCTCACGTGATCCTGAGACCCCGGCCTGGATATGTGCCCAAGGTTCCCACCACTCCTTTCAGAGATCAGGTGGTGAACCTGCAAGCGCTGCCCCTGGAGTAGGCAGACCCAGCCTTGGCACTGCTCTGTCCAGTATGTGCTCTCTGCACTTATGTAGACAGGACGTGATGTTTTAGGACCTCAGACCAGCTCTTTGTCTGTTACGGAGGGCAGCAGAAGGGAAAGGCTCTCTCCAAGCAGAGGTTGTCTTACTAGATAGTGGACGCCATTGTCCTGGCATACCAGGTTCAAGGCCTGCCATGCCCCCTAGGGGTGAAGGCACACTCCACCAGCTTGCTGCGACATTCCACTCCACGGACTGGATACGTGCGCTATTTTGCTCAGGTGAGTTTCTCAATGAAGCCCTGAGTTCCTCCAGCACTGTTGACGTCGAAACCAGAGTGCATGCCCGGTTGGTCAGCCCTCGTGTTAGGCTAGGTGCCTCCATGTGCATGGTTACCCCTCTGGGTAACCCCCACGTGTATTTCCATGGTAAGTCTCATTGAGCACGTGTCTTTCCCTTGGCAAGACCACCTTGCCATCCCTGCGGTTGAAACATTCCACCCTGCGGGCTGGATACCTCAGAGTGTTCCATATGCATCCCGTTCGCAGGCCATATGTGTATTCTGTAAGTCCTCCCTTCGGGCAGGCATTGTGTTGCATATTCCACCTGGATATGCTACCCAGTGTACCTTGGTATTCTTGCGTATAGCCTAGCCCTTCGATTGTGCTAGTCTCACGGCAGGGAGCTCAGACTTGTGCAGGGCACTGGAAGACAGCCATTGTGGCGAGATTAGATAGGGACCCCCATTCCGTCAGTCACTGACGTAACGCGTAGTGACTGACTGAAAGGGAACGTCTCGGTTATGTATGTAACCCTCGTTCCCTGAAGGAGGGAATGGAGACGTTACGTCCCCGTGCCACAATCGCTGTACCGCTGGAACAGCCGGGCATTCAGTCTCGGCTCCTCAGCAGGTAACAATGCAAGACTGCATGCGCGGCACCTTATATACCCACGCGGGTGGGCGGAGTTCGCTATGCAAATTCCGCAGACCCATGGCATTGTCTTGCCATTGGCTCGCTTTGTAGAACTCGAAGGTGATAGGCTTCTAAGCTAAACCCCCATTCCATCAGTCACTGGCGTAACGTCTCCGTTCCCTCCTTCAGGGAACGAGGGTTACATATATAACAGAGATGTTTCGCAATAATCAAATGTAAATGTCTAACTCTGTGAGAAAAATTAAATTCACTCTTCCAGCCTTTTAAAAAACAATGTCAGTTACTTTTTCTCCCCATTTGATTCCAGGAGAAATATAAAACTGATTATGTAGCCCACAATTCAACCTCATTAAAATGAACAGAACTTCTTTAAAGGGTAAACAAAGTACTCAAATTATACTGCTCAGCTACCTGCTGAGGTAATCATCATGCAAGATGCATTTTCTTGAAAGCTGCTGTGGTGAAAACCACAGTTTGGTTGCAAAAGAGCATTAGAGGAGGTGTTGGAGGAATATTCTGCCTTTAAAAACTCAAAACTACAATCTGAGTTGAGTTTCAGACTTATTATAACCCCAATTGTGGCCTGTTCTTTGTTTTTAAGGTTCCAATGCAGCTATTAATATCTGAACCTCCTCTTAAGTCTTGTGTAGCCAGACTGTTGACTGTCGGCATAAAGTCACATGGCAGCTTATTCTGGCCAACCAAAATAACCAACCCTGACAGGAAGAGACTGTCTGACCAACATGTAAAACAGTGTAAAGTGTTTGTAAAAGTAAAGTGATGTAAGGTGTATGTAGTGTTTAGCAGCAAATAGATGATACCAAAATAATACAAAGCCCCAAAATACTCTTTATAATAATTGCACTGTGTCAGACCACAGTTTAGTTTTTGAGAAAGGTTTTGACAGTTTCAGAAAACTCTCTTGCTTGCAGCCCATGATCACAAAGTACAAAATCATAGCAATTACATCTGGAAGATTTCTTTTCTACAGTTAGAGGACAGGTTGAGAACTGCAGGAGAACAACTTACTGTGTTTCTCAAGTTTAGAGCTGAGACTTCTGCATTAAATAGATTCTGATGGTAACCTTGTAATTTAGAGGAATCCAATGAGTTTATGAAAAGGTAATCATAAACTCATTGGATAAAGGTAAGAGCTTGAGTCTAAATAAAGAGGAGAGCAGTCTATGGGAATTAGCCTGATTATTGTCTCAGCTCACTCATGTACATACAGTGCAGCACAAAAAAACAGACGTATGCAAATGTCACACTAGACCGCTACTTGTCAGAAAGCAAGACTTAAAGTCACCATGAAATTTTTAATGGAATATCACAGTTTTTATTATAATGTTTTAAACATGCACATCATTATTTTATTTTAATTCATGTGCCCTCATAACCTTTTATCAAAATAACTTATCCTCCCTCTTGCAACAACACTTCTCTGATGACGTGTTCACCACGTGAGGAGAAGACAACCGTTCACTCTCGTGAATTAGCAGTAATAGCAAATGACAACAATCCAATCATTCCCAATGGACAAAATCAAGTCCCGCCATACATTTTTTCTTGTTTGAGGAGCCGTTACATTATGGCACACATTATGATAGAGACAAGCTGCTGCAAGCTAATTTAAAAATGGTTTATGTAAGGAATAAGCTCAAGCCTTCCTTGCTAATTCCAAAACATCATTTTAGAGCTAGTAATGGAGACTTGAGCCACTGATATGCAGACTACACAGACATTTCTATAATTTGTACAGTTATTTAATATCACTGATAATAACACTACATTTTCTTTACAGTAAATAATTGTGATTCCCTTTGTATCATGGGAATTTTCTGTGACGTCAAACACCAAGTACAGTGGTTTACTGTATTTTTAAATTGCTGTGTATTACTGTATTTTCTGCAACGGCCTATTTGGTGCCATTCCATCTTGGTTTTTTATTTTCCTAATTTTTTACATTTGGATTGACAGGATTTGCCTTACACCGTGTCTACAATGCCGCAAAAGTTTGAGGCTGTCTACATTGGACACATCAAAGCAACCACTGCGAAACGCAAATCCATTTGTCCTTCGTGTCAGAAGTAGCGCAAGTGCTTGGAGTACAGTACCTCAGAAACATAACGGGTATCTGTTTACTGTCTGGGACTTGTCGTGACGTGCTGAGCCACAGCCAGTGTAGACAGTATCACTAATTATAATGGGTTCTTTTGTCGCGTCGCACCACTCGTGTCCGGGGTAGACATGGAACAGGCATGGCAGCGCCGCGGCCCGCGGGTTTTGCACGTGGATGGAACTCAGGAGTGGAAGAGTTCCGGAGAACATCTCTGCTGTCTATTGATGTGCCTTACGAAGACTGTTATCCCTGAGAAAATAAGGAGCAGCAAGCAAGGTACAATGTGTCTGTCTCTGTGTCTCTCTCTCTCTCTCTCTCTCTCTCTCTCTCTCTCTCTCTCTCTGTGTGTGTGTGTGTGTGTGTGTGTTTTGACAGGTCTGTGCACCCGTTTAACCTAGGTTAACATTAACTTGTCAACATGGCGGTAACAAACTTTACCACAGTAAACTCCGCTATAACATTTAATTTTACGAACGACTTTGTTAACTTATTGAATCACTGAGAAATGTCATGTTGCTTTTCAGTTGCGCAAATTATTTTATTAAAAGTGCTGACAACAAGTTTCTGTGTGTATGTTTCCATGTATGTGTGTGTCTGTAACGTATGTGTGCTTGTATGGGAGAGAGAGCAGGAGAAAGAGAGTGCGCGTTCCATATAAAATAAAAGGTAATTCATGTATTTTATTCATACAAAAAAAAAAGAAATTCTTATTAAAGGGTCGTACTTCTAGAACAAACCACCTTTTTCCTTCTATACTGAACGACAGCCTGCTGTATTTGATTCTGCCAAAATTACTATGCACAGTGAGTGCACTGAAAATGGCTGTTTAATGTTCTTCATTCCACTTGAGTGTCTCCTGCATATAATGACATTCTAACAGTAGGATTTTCGTAACCTCTCCTTGACTAGACTGTACTTGTTAATTCTTTAAGCACTCTTTTAACAGTCTAACACTCCAGGCTACATGAACTCATTACAAGGCCCACACAGAATCTGCAGACTTGCACTTCAGAAATTATGTCATTATTTACTCACCCTCATGTCATTCCAAATAAAATGTCCTTTCTTTCAAGGAACACAAAAGGAAAGCTTTAAAAAATAAAAATTAATAATGAAAATAGTAGATGTAAATGTCCTGTTCATGCGAGCATTTTCTTTGCAAAAAGGTTTGTACTTACAGCAAGCGACTGTTGAATTTCAAACCAGACAGTAGAGAAAGGGAGCACAATCATTTTTTACCCAAAAAATTGCCTTAAAAATATTCTACAACTTACAATTCAACATTTACTTTGTAACATTTATTTATTTTCTTTATTATCATAAGTATTTTAATAAAATACAGAAAATAAAATGTTTTTTTTTTTTTAAATCAAAGAAATTATGCACATCCCAGGTGCAGAATGACGTGCTTTGAAGCAACATGGAGTCACAGTGCGCAGTTTTCCACAATGAAAAGTTCAGTGCACAAAGAAAAGAGATACTATTAGAGTATTACTGTATATCTATCCAGCAGTTTATTGAGCCTTTTCCTTAACAGTTTTAAATTCCAGTTACTGTGCATGTGATGCCAATTCATAGTGCTTCTCTCTTCTCCAGTGTTGTGATCTAACAGACACTTGGTAGTGAATGTCACATCATATAGAAACAGCAATAAACTCCAGCACGACAATCCATTTTATGCAAATCCACAAACCTTTATCTACAGAACGAGTATAATAATGAGAATATTGAATCATCTCGGAGAGAGTTTTACACGACACACTGTTTGATTGCTGAATGGAATTCGACTGACAGCCGCAGCGGAGGGAAGAGTTTCCGTTTACTTTAATTTAACGAAGCAAATATTCACCTGTCCCTCACATTAAAGGGATAGTTCACCCAAAAATGCCCTACTCACCCTCAAGCCATCCTAGGTGTATATGGCATTCTTCTTTTAAACAAATACAATCTGATGATGTCCCGGCTAATCCAAGCATTAAAAATGACAGTGAATGGCAGCCCAAAATTTGAAGCCCAAAAAAGTGCATCCATCCATTATAAAAGTAATCAATACGGCTCCGGGGGGTTAATAAAGGCCTTCTGAAGTGAATCGATGGGTTTGTGTAAGAAAAATATCCTTATTTAAAACTTTATAAAGTAAAATATCTAGATTCCAGCGGACTGCCTTCCTTTCTTTTTTAGCCTGTCTGTCTTAATTCTCTTAAAGAGGACCTATTATGCTTTTTTACATTTTCAACTTTCTTTAGTGTAATGTTGCTTTTTGCAAGGGCCGTGACTTTTTACGAAACACACTCAAATAGGGCTGTGTGAATAATCATGATTGATTTTTCGATTTAGGCTTCTAACGATTATGGAAAAAATATAATCGTCATAAAACAATTATTGTGCTGCTGCCGCATTCCGTCCAGCGCACCATCACATTCCTTCACAGCGGTGCACTTTCGTTCCTTCCTAAGCCAAACTTAACATCCAAATTAGCCGAATAAGTGTGTGTTGCTAAACTGCGGGACGTGCTTGATATTAAACAGTGTTATTAAAAGCACATTAAGCCATGAAAGAGCTGTTCCCTATGCGGCTTTCTTTGGTGCGCTCCTAGACGAGGCAGAACGCGCATAAACAAAGCAGCCTATATGTGGGCTTCGGATACGCACCTAAACAGTCAAAAAACCTACACACAAAAATGTCAAAATGTTGGCGAGTATCCTCGTAAACACAGTTGGTTATGTCTTAAATTATTGTTAAGCAGTTAAGAAAGAAAACGCATGTGTAACAGTTTATTGGATCCGTGCAGCTGTTAAAGTGACAGCAGCCTAATAAATCTGCTGCAGTCCAGTGTTAATTTCGTTGACGAATAATGTCAATTTTCGTCAACAACCTTTTTTCACAGACGAAAACGAGACGATAACTAAATAAAAAACAGTTTTGGATGACAAAAACTATGATGAAAAACTACTGTCATTTTCATCAACGAATAAAAACGAGACGAAAATGTTAGGGAGGGACGATTAGGGAAGAGATCCAGTCAGAATTTATGTCCTGTGTAATAAATGTGCACATTTGAATTGTATTGTGCTGATCTGACTGTGGCGCTGTTGTGCGTTCTACAGGCTCACAAAACAGCGCTTCAGACTGCTTCAGAGCGGTTCGCAATCAATGAATAGCACATATTTATGCCAGGCAATTGTTTATGAACTAATGCTGATGAATAATGACACTGTGTACTTTACGATGTTTATATAGTAATATGTTTTAGACGGTTGTAACAATGCATATTTTATCTCCCTCATCTGAACTTGAAAGAGAAGCCTGCAACTGCAATAGTAAGATGCAGACATTTCAAAATAAGAGTCGCTGTGTATTTCGAGCTTGTTTATAATTAAAAGTCAAGCATTATATATACGTAATATATTGTTTACACAATAAACCGTATTTGATTTAATTCCTATTTAATTTATAGTCAGGAGGAAAGACTAAGAACAGCATTTGACACATATTCAATAAAGTATTAACTAAACCAATTAAAAAATATTCATTACTGAAAAAAAAAAAAAAATTAAAAAAAAAAATAAACTTATTTGAAGCTTTAGCTTAACCTGATATACTAACTAAAATGGAAATACAAAATTATAAAAACTATATAGATGTTTGTAAAAAAATTTTTTAAAAAAGTGAATTGAGCTCTCTTTCATGTATTTTTGCGCTTGAACGGTCAAACACACAATGTCAAAATGTCAGTTTTTACATGTATTCAAGTAACAGTTGGTTATGTAATGCTTAAATGCTCAATTAATGCATTACAATTGAACTAAACTCATTGGAATTTAGTTGACAATCTACTGTAGATTTAGTCAGCTAAAATCTTATAATATTTAGTCGACTAAAACTAGACTAAAACTAAAACAATTCAGGTGACTAAAATACACTCACCTAAAGGATTATTAGGAACACCTGTTCAATTTCTCATTAATGCAATTATCTAATCAACCAATCACATGGCAGTTGCTTCAATGCATTTAGGGGTGTGGTCCTGGTCAAGACAATCTCCTGAACTCCAAACTGAATGTCAGAATGGGAAAGAAAGGTGATTTAAGCAATTTTGAGTGTGGCATGGTTGTTGGTGCCAGACGGGCCGGTCTGAGTATTTCACAATCTGCTCAGTTACTGGGATTTTCACGCATAACCATTTCTAGAGTTTACAAAGAATGGTGTGAAAAGGGAAAAACATCCAGTATGCGGCAGTCCTGTGGGCGAAAATGCCTTGTTGCTAGAGGTCAGAGGAGAATGGGCCGACTGATTCAAGCTGATAGAAGAGCAACTTTGACTGAAATAACCACTCGTTACAACCGAGGTATGCAGCAAAGCATTTGTGAAGCCACAACACGCACAACCTTGAGGCGGATGGGCTACAACAGCAGAGGACCCCACCGGGTACCACTCATCTCCACTACAAATAGGAAAAAGAGGCTACAATTTGCACAAGCTCACCAAAATTGGACAGTTGAAGACTGGAAAAATGTTGCCTGGTCTGATGAGTCTCGATTTCTGTTGAGACATTCAGATGGTAGAGTCAGAATTTGGCGTAAACAGAATGAGAACATGGATCCATCATGCCTTGTTACCACTGTGCAGGCTGGTGGTGGTGGTGTAATGGTGTGGGGGATGTTTTCTTGGCACACTTTAGGCCCCTTAGTGCCAATTGGGCATCGTTTAAATGCCACGGCCTACCTGAGCATTGTTTCTGATCATGTCCATCCCTTTATGACCACCATGTACCCATCCTCTGATGGCTACTTCCAGCTGGATAATGCACCATGTCACAAAGCTCGAATCATTTCAAATTGGTTTCTTGAACATGACAATGAGTTCACTGTACTAAAATGGCCCCCACAGTCACCAGATCTCAACCCAATAGAGCATCTTTGGGATGTGGTGGAACGGGAGCTTCGTGCCCTGGATGTGCATCCCACAAATCTCCATCAACTGCAAGATGCTATCCTATCAATATGGGCCAACATTTCTAAAGAATGCTTTCAGCACCTTGTTGAATCAATGCCACGTAGAATTAAGGCAGTTCTGAAGGCGAAAGGGGGTCAAACACAGTATTAGTATGGTGTTCCTAATAATCCTTTAGGTGAGTGTATGACTAAAACTAAATGGCATTTTAGTCAAAAGACTATGACTAAAACAATCAAAATTTGCTGTCAAAATTAACACTGCTGCAGTCATTAATGTTAATTAAACAACAAAGGACAAAGATGAAATCACTTACTGCTCTTGAATGAATAACTTTTATAGTTTTAATAAGGATATTAGTCTATATTTAATGTATACAGCAGTGTTATTTCACATTTGATTACTTTATTCATCTGTTGTAGGCTATTATCTGAATACCACTGTATTCAGTAATACCACATCTTCATGAAAAACCTAAAAGCACTGTTTATTTAATTTGTATTTTTGTTCTGTTGTATTTATTTGTCAGTTTTGTTTGTCATTAGTTTCTTATTGTATTGCTGCCTGTTTACTCTACCAGAGTTCCAGAAAAACAATCCTAAAGGTGAAACACCCCTTTAAAAATGCTGCTCTCTAACATCAAACCTGCAAAGCAGCAGTGCATGTAAATCCAGATGCAAGCACAATCCTCTGCATTTGGGTACATGTTAACCATACAAATTGAGGCATCTGAGCAGCTGTCGGAATGCTGGTAGTGGGATTGCTGGCACACGGCCTGCTCTGGCAAGAGAAATTCATGCAAACAACTCTGTGTGTGTGGGACTTTGTTGCCATGTTAACGGTGTTATCAAAGTTGCAATCACTTCCATGTATGGCAGTGGCAATGTTACAGCTGTTAAAGAGGAAAGAGTGTTGTCAAAATTCTGACCCTGTGAAGTGGAGATAATGTGCTATATTTGTATAGGACTAGTGTTCTCTGTGGAGCTCAGGTAAATGTGGTTTTCGCAAAAGCCAATTTGAGATTTAAGATCATTTTTACTATTCAGTTTTATGTGCACTGAATTCAAATATAGGTCCGTGTACGTTGTGTTCATTCGTTTTCCAATTAAATAGAAAACGGCTCATTTATTCATTTTTTATTATTAAAAACTGAGAATACGGCTTGATTTTATATTTTTAGGTTCAGGGGTAGAAAATGGATAAATGGCTTGAATACTCGATTGCCACATGTGTGCGGGTATGAAACGCCCCTTTCCACTGATTGGTCAACCAAAGATCAACCCGTGTCGCTTTCAGTTCTTCCACAGTTCCGTGCAGAATAACAGTCCTCCGCTGCTGGATGGATTCTTAAAGTGTTTATTACAAATAATCTCTCTCTCATCAAACAACCGGACTAAGGAATGCTTTAACACAAATCGCATTTGGCAGGGCCTAGAAAGGGGCTTCTTCTCTATAGGCATGGATTCGACAACCTACGTGCCAGAGAAATATTAGCTGATTAGAAGCTATTAGCTGATTATTTCAGAAATATTAATTTCTACCTCGCATCTGCACCCACATTACCCATCAGCCTACTTCTTTGGCACACCACTGGTTTTATTTAGTTGTCCAGGATAACTATCAAAAATCTGTGTGGCAAAGCAGTGTGACTCACTGGACAGCACGGAGCGGATCCTTTTGTGCTGTAGCGAAGCGCAGACCAGTATCGATTGTGAAGTGAAAATAGGGATGAAATTAATTAATGCTACTGCAAAATAAAGCCACAGAACCGTTGCACGGCTGACTCACTGCACAGTGCTGTTCCTGAATGAATCTGATTCTTTAAACAAATCGGTTGAGTGAATGATACAATGTCCCATAGACAGCCACTTGCTTCATTCCTGAATAAATCAGCGTTTTGTCCGAATTGGTTGAATGAATGAATCACTGACTGACTATTAAGTTATGTGCTGCTACCTACTGGCGGTCTTACTCTCATAATTGAAGCATCGTTTTATTTTGTCATTAATTTCATATTTCTAAAGGTTATTCAAAATAGTATATTTAAAACTATTTAAAAAAAATAGTATATTTAAAATCTCATAACATATGTAATTGTAATTACTGTGTAAATCCCCTGAGCAGCATTAACAGTTTGTAAATACATCTAAATGCCACTTCGGAATTCAGATGACACTTCTTTGGCTGATACTGATTTAATTTGATTGGTAACAGTCTTATTATTCGAATTTAATTTGTTGATTAAATTTAAGAATTTAGCATAAAAGATGACAAATATTTTAAAAGATTAGAATAATTGCCCTCAAAAAGGTTAAAAAATGCCCCTGTAAAATGAACAATTGATGGGGAAAATTTGCCCCTTAATGGGAAAGTTAATTTCTGACACTGTTAGATGACGATACATATAAAATATACTCTTCTGTTCTCTGGCTTTATTGATCAAGGTGTCATTCAGGGTTTTGATATCTTCCTGCAACTGAGAGAGCACTTCCTGGACCTGTATTATAATGGCTATTTAACATTACCCCTAACTAGGCGTGCTACATACTCAATCACTGAAACAACTGTGATTTTGCCAGTTGGGATAGTGACATTCAGCGTTGTGGTGAAGAAAAAAAATATGATGCCATATAAGCTATTCTCTATGAAAAAACAAACAAACAAAACAACAACAACAACAAAAAATGAATAGCTTTGACAGAGAGATTATTTGTAATAAACACTTTAAGAATCCATCCAGCAGCGGAGGACTGTTATTCTGCACAGAACTGTGGAAGAACTGAAAGCGTCACGGGTTGAACTTTGGTTGACTAATCAGTGGAAAGGGGCGTTTCATACCCGCCCACATGTGGAAATCGAATATTCAAGCCGTTTATCCATTTTCTACCCCTGAACCTAAAAATATAAAATCAAGCGAATTCTCAGTTTTTCATTTAAAAAAAAGAAAAAAAAAGAAAAACGAATTAATGAGCTATTTTCTAATTTCTCGACTTTCAATATTAAATCGAAAAACAAATAAACGCAACATACACGGTAGGGCTGGTTCGAATATCATTTTTTGAGCTTGATTTTTCGGAGGGAGGGGGCTGAACATATTCTTCTCTCTAATAAAGGCAGGAATCTCAGGAAGCGGCGAGCCTCACGCGGGCAGGGCTTCTATGCTCCGAGAACGGACACTGCACTAGTGATACAAAACACACCGCTCTGTTACGTCCCAGTAACAAGCTCCTATATTTCGCAGTAGATTCATTTAGATTGATAATAATAACGGGTAATAGGCTTGTTGCGATAGGCATAACACTGGTTTAACAGGCATAACACCGGTTACATCACTTGCCCACCGCGGCACCGCCCCCCACTGTCGTTTTGATTTTTTTATAGTAATAAAATAATTTAGTTCAGTTAGAGAACAGACACCACAAATAAAAACTGAACGTGTCTGCCGAAGTCTCAGCACAGACCAGCAGAAGCAGTCAGATTTCATTCATCACGAGAGTGAGGAGCAGAATGACAAGATGACAGCGGAAGATTTGGTCTCAACGTGAAATGTAAAAGCGCCTATTTAAGTGAGTTTGTCATTGTACTGTTTTGTTGTTGTGTTTTATATTTAATAATAATAGGCTAATGAACCCACCATTCAAGCAACCCTCCCCCGAATTGGCGTTGATTCTGAACCGTATTGTATTTCGCCAGATTTTATAGTGTAAACATATTCAAGCGCGAATGAGAACCGTTTCGAGGGGGATGTGTGCGAAAACAAAAAAAGAAAGAAAAAAAAAAAAAAAAAAAAAAAAAAAAAAAAAAACAATATTCGAATCCCAAAATTGAAAATCGAATACCAACCCACCGAACGAATATTCGAATATTCTGGTCCAGCCCTAATACACGGACTATATACTATTTTTTGTGGAGTTTGTTTAAAGTCAATATTGCATTGAACACCACATGCATAATTGCACTGTTTGGAAAACAAAAACATGATTTTAACTAGGGCTGGGCCGATAAACGATATCATATCGAATCGCGATAAAATGGATGTCGATAACTATGATAAGCTCTGGACATTTTTACTCGATATGGATTACTCTAACACCCAATCACACAGCAGAAATAAACGCGACAACAGCCAGTCAGTGTGCAGCCATTAGCTTGCACGTCAAGGTACACGCTCTACTGGCAAAGAAAACTCGACACGAGAAGGAAAAAATGAGTGGAAGCGGCGACGAACGTTAAATCGAAAGTGAAACTAACCTTGATTTATCATCCAAAGACGACGAATTTGTCGATAAAAGGTAGCACGAATTGTTACCCAATTGAACCGCGTCACACAGACCCTTTATCTGCTCGGGTCAAAGTCCAAACGGATCGGTCTCGGTGATGCGACACTAAACAGTGCTGAGAGATCCAGTGAGAAGCGCGTGCATTCAACAAAAAACACAGATGTCTCGGTGATTTCAACTAGTTTAAAGCCAGATTAAACAGCGCTGACAAACAGGACAACCGATACAGTCAGAAGGCTTTTCGATCTACAAATCTCCATAATTTACCATGGATTTACTGTAACACTAACTGCACCATGGTACTGTGGCAGAAATGTGGGATATTCTATTCATATAGAATTTAATTATATTATTAATGTAGACATGTATTAAAAGGAGTAATGGGATATTATTACATAATTTTTTTGTGATTGAGCTATAGAATTTGTGCATTTATACTAAATGTTTTTAGGCTAGCCTACTGTTTTTCATACAAATACCATAGAAACCATATAGATATATTTTACCAAGGTAGTGAAGAGCTATATTCATGGTTTTAACTGTGGTTATCATGATCTAAATGTATGATACAATGGAAGACCAATGGTTAATTTTTTAATAAAACTCAGTCAGAATATTTAAATTTTACCATATAAAAAGAGGTTGTTACAATTTTTACAGATGTCCATGTTTTTGTTAACATAAATTTACATCTGCATTCTCCTAACTCAAGCTACTACTACTACTACTACTACTGTCAACTCACTGTCAAATGTGCATTTCTAAGACAAAACATGTAATATTATTAATACTGCAGCCTGCACTGCAAACTGTGCTGAAGATATATGCCAAAGTCAGGCAACACAAACCTGTTTCATGACTAGAAACAATATCACCTATTAGAACATGCAGAAACTAAGACATTAATTTTTTTTCTATTAAGAAATTTATTTTGTTAAGGAAAAATGACTGGAAAAGTGTAAGGAATTCAAAAACGTGAAGTTTGTCATATTCTGACAATAAAAAGTAGCTTAAAACCACAATTAACAGTCTGGTTTCTACAACTTTCACTTAGGAGCAAAAAAAAAAAAATCGGTCTTTAAATTTTAAAGAAATAAATATTTGACATTTATCGTGATAATTATCGATATCGACTGATATGAAAAGATTTTATCGAGATCATTTTTTTGGCCATATCGTCCAGCCCTAATTTTAACCGAATTATTCCAAAAAAAGGCAAATTTAAAATGAGAAGTTTCGCCCAAATGTGACTAAATTTTCAGATTCAGCCAACAAATTTTATTCTAATGCATTCCTATTATCTACAGCCACAACAACAATGATGTAATTCTATAACTCTATAAAGACTATATTTATGCGTGAAGTGTTTTCTTCCCAACAGAAAGCCCATAGTGAAGAAACAGCTCAATGCTTCTTAATGTAGTCTACACCAAAGCAATAACCAACTTCATCCAATGTCGTCTAGGGATGGGAAACATGGGTTCGCCGATGACAGGTAAGGCTGATCCGAGCCTGGAAGTGTCTCTGGTAATATGGGCAGATCAAATGAGCTGGGGTGCTCTCTGCCATTTTACTGTTGCTTGCTCTGGCTTTGTATGCAGCCCTTTTTTTCTTTACTGTCTCAATGCTAAGATTGTGGCCCTGTTGGTTACAGTAAGGCGCCAGGCTGAGCGTTTCAGGGCAAGGTCTTCCCATGAAGAGGGATCGACACTAAAGTCTTTCATTGAGGCTTTTTAAGTGTTTAAACTTTGAACCTCTTTTTCTGTCTGCCTTGAGAACATGCGCCCATTTTCAGTTCTCCATACAGGATGCATTTTGGTAGGACATTCTCGATTACAATTCCGTAATAGGCGGGGTTGCTCTGGGGCTCCACCTTCTTTGGCATGGAAATCTTCTGAGGTTCATTTCTTCTCCCAGTTCACAATGGAGTGTCAAATTGAAGAGCTGGTGTAAACATCTGCATTCCTATGATCAGATGCTTCCTTATCTGTGGTTTTCTCATTGCTGTAATTTTTGGCAGCATCGGAATGTTCACAAACAGTATACCGTTGCCCAGGTATTTCGAACTTGTTTACCCCTGAAGCACTTCTCTGAGAGGGCCTTAAAGCTGTGGAGTCAAAGGATAGCTATATGGATGAGCATATGGACGGACAGACATACGGCTTTGGACAGATGGATGGATGACGGGATGGCAGATGGACAGACAGGCAAAAAGATGGATAGATTCATGTATCCATGGATGATAGGATGGATGGATGGATGGATGGATGGATGGTTGAATGAATGTATTGATAGGTGTTTTTCTAATTACATTAGGCAGCAACCGGTATGAAACCCAAAATATACATCACTTATAATATACATTTATGATAACAATACTAGACAATATTCAGGGAATTTTTACGTTCTAGTTCAAGTTTCCCTGAATCACCGGGTGTGTAGGAAGAAAAGAAAGATGGCCACAGAGAGACATGAAAGTAAACACAACAGCTTCTCTGGTTTTCTTATCCTCCTTCCTGACCTCTTCAATTATTCACTCCATCTATCCAGCCAGCCCAAAGAACATCAATACATTACTGGTGCTCTCTACAACAGCAGCCAGACCACAACAACACTATCTGCCTTTACATGCTTCCACACTCTCAAATGTTCTCTCGACTCTGGATTTCTAATCCAGTCAAATCAATGGATGAGCATCTATTCTGACAACTTAAAGTGCATCTAGATAATTTTTCTCACAAATTAGTTACTTAAAGTAGCTTATATTATTATTGAAGTTTGTCAGGGTTTTTTAAGCCACTACACTAACGTAATTGTAAGTAGTGATGCACTGAAATTAAAATTCTAGGCCGAAACCAAAAATTCAGGATGAACATACCTTCTGATGTTCATTCGGGTTTATTTTGTGCTCTAACTAGTAGTAAGGAGGATGAGATGATCGGTTCACATTACGGATGTCAATTTACATAAATTCCCATAATCGATCGTCGTTTAAATTAACAATCAATTAATTGATTAATGATTAACCTCAATCTCTTAAATCTGATATGTTCAGTAAAATCACTTGTAAGGAGGGTTTTTTTCCTTGGTTAATTATGTTTTGAAATTAACGACTAGCCTACCTAATCAATTGCATGGCTGGAAGACATTAATACACATAAGAAACTACAGCGTGCTCGCTTCATTTTTCCTTGTTTGTCTGCTGCACGTTTTGGACGTTGCACACACTTCAAAACTACCCACTCTAATGATGACCTTGCTTAATCCACCACCAGTTTTATGGATTAAATTACTATCGACAATTATTGGATTGTCGATTAATCGTCAGCATCCCTAGTTCAAATGTGTTTAATCCGCACTGATGCACTACAGCGAATTTTGTAATGAAATCAACAAAATTGAGACTTGTTTGTTTCATATTAAAAGTAACAAAGTACAAAGCTTTTAGTGATTATTGGATGCACACTACAAATGTTTAGTGAAGTTTAAAAATAAAAGTGAACTGACGTGAAGGCCAAGTATGGCAACCCATACTCGGAATTTGTCCTCTGCATGTAACCCATCCAAGTTAGTGCACACATATTAGGAGCAGTGAGTAGTGAACACACGCACACACACACACTGCAAACCATGGACACAGTGGGCAGTATGCAGCCATTCACTGCGGTGCCCGGGGAGTGATTGGGGTTAGGTGCCTTGCTCAAGGTAGAGTCGTTTCCTGCTGGTATTGAGAATCAAACCTGCGACCGTCGGGTTACAAGTCAGACTCTTTAACCATTAGGCCACAGCTGCACCTTATTTATTTTTAAAATAACAATTAACTGTCAATTTAAATGACATAATTCAAAGGAAGTGATTTTGAAGAGTTTTGACGAGTCAATACATAGGGGGCCCATCATCGTCTAATGGCCCCAATATACTCACAGTGAAGTTCTTTTTCGGACTTTGCTCGGGGGTAAAAAGAAGTTAGAAATACCTTTGCAGCAGAAGTTTTATTCACGCATCAACAGAAAACAGCATAGACTAAATGATAGATCTTTAGATTTAAGAATCCATATCATTACTGATTAAAATCGAGAATTAATACTGTCAATCCAGCACTTGCATCCACACAGCTGATATTTTTAACTGTTGTAGTTTATCCAAGTTGTGTGCACAAAATAGACTGAACAACAGTCAAAATGTGCCATTGGAGAAGTGTTAATCAACGTCTGTTTCGGTCACCGACCCTCCAAAACCATTTCGGCACGAAACTGAAAATATCTGTAGCCGAAACATCGGTGCACCCCTAATTGTAAGACATATTTGTTTTGTCACTATGGCTGCAGACACAATTTGCATATGGTGTTATAGTTTTGAACATATTGAAAAAGATATGCCAGAGGTTCCCAGATGGCACGGTATACCGTACGCAGTGGATTTTCATAATGTGCATGCTTTTTAGGCTAATATTACCCACACCCCTTGCACCATGGAAGAAGACTAGTTTGTGATGGTTCTCTATTAACAATTTTAGCTGTTAAAAAAAAAGTCAATGGTAAAAATGCTAATGGTAAATGGTGAGTAATTCTGAAACTGCCACTGCACTTTTTAAATGTATGAATATAAAAATTTAAATAATGAAATTGTTGTCATAAACAAAAGTATCAACTTTTTTTATTGCGAAAATGAAAAGACCAAAGTGGGCTAATAAGTTACATGTGTACCATTCATTAATTACGGATTACAGTATTAATATTGAAAAAAAAAAAAAAAAAATCAGCATCCATTCAACAATAACCATACTTATATGGTACATAACTTCCCTTTGATATTTTTAAGCACTCCAAGTAGCTGGGAATTCATTTAAAATTGGTTTGTTTACACACAATACCACAGTACATAAAAAAAAAAAAAAAAGTCAAAAGGTGTATGAAAGCAATGAGTTTTTTTCAGTCACCCCACTTATTTAACTTTAAAATAACAATTAACTGTCAATTTAAATTACATAATTAAAAGGAAATGATTTTTAAGAGTTTTGAGCCTATAAATAAAACCTGCTGCTGTCCATGTCAATAATGTTAATCAAACAAAACACAGCTTTTAACAAAAATGAATATATATTTCTTGTAATCTATATTTACACAGTGAAATCTATATTTATAAATATTTATAAATGAATATAAATAGAATCTATATTTCTTATAATCTATATTTATACAGTGAACACTATGTAGTGTTATTTTACACTTAGGCTAATTATTACATTTCTGTACCTGAATACTACTGTTAGACCTTATTTTATTTGTAACTTTATTCTATTGTATTTATCTTTGTTCATAATTTGTGTATGTGTTCTTATTTTATTACTGACTGTTCACTTGTCTTAAATAATATTTGAACTTTATTAGTTAGGCTAGTAGTTTTTGCTGCGGTATCAATGTAGTACTTAAAAGTGTTCTTTAAGTAATAAATGTAATGCAAAGTTAGATTTGTCTCACCAAACCGCTGCAGACGATTCAGTGCATGCAGTGAACTGAACAAATCACACAAGTAACGACAAGAACAGCAGCCATTTTAATGAAGTAAAAGTACATTTTTGTCATTAGAAATGTACTTGAGTAAAAGTGAAAGTACCACCATTAAATGTACATTTTAAAAGTACATATGTTTCAAATTTTACTTAAGTAAATATAGCGTATTACCACCCACCTTTGCTTTGCAGTAATATGCGAAACCACCCATGGCACCACCTGGCACCACCCATGCTGCTCGAAAGCGGCGTTTAGCTGAATATGCAAATTAGGGGTCGAATATAATAATAATAATAATAATAATTTGTTACTTTTATATAGCGCTTTTCTGGGTACTCAAAGCGCTTTACATATGGAAGGGGGGAGTCTCCTCAACCACCACCAATCACACCATGAAAGGTTGCATTACCTGCTCCAGAAGCCTAAAACAATGCCTAAATAGAATGTGCAGGACACATTCTAACCTGCATGAAATATGTTGAATAATGACTTTCAATAACAATTTTCAATCATAAACTAAAATACAGTTTAAACTTTGAAACACCCCTTTGTGCAAACATCAAGCACTACACTAACCAACCATCACAACTGGCAGCATTTGTGATGGTTGGTTAGATGATTAATAATCATAATCATCTCATCATTTACTCTCTCCAGTTGTTTTAAACCCAAATAAGTTTCTTTCGGTGTGAGTGCAAAACTTTCAGTGCCTTCAGCCTACCGCCTTGATTGGCTGGACTCGTGACTCCCAACAAATCAGATGGGCGATGGGCGATGGGCGGTGGGCGGTGGGCGGTGGGCGGGCTATTGGTCTCAGAGCCAAATAGCGCATTTCAAAATTAAATTATTTTATCTGCATATCGGTTTTGAAAATGTCCGATAACCATAAAAATGCTTAATATCGGCACCGATAATCGGTCGACCCCTAATGCAAATATGTGCAGTTCTATGTGCTTTCCTCAATAACAATTCAATTCACATTTATTTGTATAGCGCTTTTCACAATACATATTTTTTCAAAAAGCAGCTTTACAGAAGAGTAATTTGTTATCAGAGGTGGCTGTGTTCAAGTAGGCCTATGTCCATACTATATGTCCAAAAATGTACATTTCTAAGATAATACAAATCATGCAGTCAGGGTTAGCATTCAGTATACATTTAGGTATTACAATATATAGAAAAATACAATATATAGATTACAATATATAGAAAATGTGTTATTAGTTGTGTATGTTGACAAATAAACACACAAACAAACTCTAACAAAAATGATAGAGGTGAAAAAATGTAATTTATGTCACAAGCTTTGCAATTCGGCACTGGAGTCAAGTCATGTTACATTAATTTATATACTATAGCACTTTATACTATAGATTGCTTTAATACACTTTTATACACACGCTTACAGTATAAAGGCCAATTCACGCTGCACCGACAGATGGCAACAGTCACCAGATTCTTTCAATTTACTTTCAAAAAGCCCCTTTCCAAAATGGAAATGCATCCATTTCATAGAATGAGTCAACAGCAACAGTATCATCTAGCATGAACACAAATGTTTAAGTTGATTACTGCTTGAGTTATAGCCCTGGAGCCAATTAATCTTATCTATTTTAAAATACACAGCTCATAGTACATGCTAAATGTAACTTATTTAGCATGTGAATTTAATGAACAAGTAAGATAATACTTGTCACTAGGATTAGCTCAGTCATTGCTAATGGAGTCAATGAAGTGTTTACCTTCATATCTACTCTTCAGCACAATGGTAACCACAAAAACTTCAGCATTACAGAAATTCTTTTAAATGTCAAACATAACAGCATTAAACACTAACAGGTCTTTCCCTTCACTAAAAACAAATAAAATAACAGTTAATTTCAACATTTATTCTCCTTACCCAGTCCTGCAAAGAATGCTGGGAACTAGAAATCCACTGCCCAATTTCCAAAGTTATCCAGACAGTTTCATTAAGTAACTACAACTTAATTTTTAACAAAAATCAATTAATGCAGAAATTTGAGTTTAAATTACACCCAATATTAAGTTAAATGTAATGATCAACATAATTACATCAACAGAACTCAACAAAATGATGTTTGTAACTTAACAGGTTTACTTAAATCAATAAATTAGAATTTTTAACTTGCAACCATGAATTTAAGTTGTGGTAACAGGTCCCATGAATGACTTTTTAGGCTGAGGCTGGAGATGGCTGAATTTCAGGTTTGACATCAGTGTGCAACTGTGGTTTCTAATCACTACAGTTGTACTCCCATTCTTTCTACTTGTCAAATAAAAAAAGAACTTGTCTGCACATTTCTAGTCAAAGACAAGAAAGACCAGGGGCTTTTGAGGGATCAGAGTAAAGACTGGGGTCATGTTTGAAACTCAGCACAAACCCCTGCCAGCTGCTCTGAGATTCCTTGACATGCTCACCAAGCTATCAGTTCTGGGTATTAAGAGCACAAAGCAAGCAACAGCACCAAACAGCCGTCCATACTTCTCTGATGAGACACCATGTTTCATCTCTTGCCTACAGTTTAAAACAATTCCTGCACATTTATTTTTTCAAGACCTGAATGTTCTCACTAACAAAAAAGTACCAAACAGTACTATGCTGTTGCCATGTTTAGTAAATTACCTAGGAGTACCATGTAAATACATGAATAATCATATGGTGCCATGGTATGTATGTGTCCACTGTATATTGCTGATTATTCAGTTATTTTTTATGCCCTCCAAGATGGCATTAAAGAAAAAAAACAAAAAAAAAAAACATTATTTTTAGGGATTCTCCGATACCAACAATCGATACCACGCAGCGTGTACAGTACAGTGCTTGTGACAAAGAAACAGACAACAGAGCAAACAGAGAGCAGAATCAGGGCTCGCAAAATAGCTAGCCCGACGTCCCTTGGCTATTGTATCTTCCATTCGGGCAACCAAAACGTATCAAGGCTCTGCCCGACGGGCTATTTTAAATAGTGAAATTAAATTTCTTTCTTGCTTTGCGTTGTTTCGTTTTCAAAAACAAATCAAGGATAACATATGCCTAGAGCACCTCCTAGTGGACAATATATAAAACACAAAGGAAAAACCCTACATGGGATATTGATATTGGGGGGGGGGGGGGGGGGGGGGTTGGGGGGGGTGTGTCTAATGCTATTTCATGCATTCTGAGTTTTTTACACTGTTAAAAAATTTGGATTCCCATGCTAAACATGGCCAAAGTTTCAAAAAATGAGTTGGACGTATTTGTGCCAAAAATACTCCTTCCGGTTTCTCACAAGTTTCGTAAAGATTTTTCCGAGTATGGCCCTGTATGAAGTCATAAAGGGCGGAAGATCCTTGTATGTACACTTCTCCCGGAAAAGTGCCTGCACATACCAACCAGAGCAGGAGAGAGCACGCCCATCATTCGGGTAACGCAAGTCGAGAAGGATTTTTTTAACAATGTCACCAAAGAAGTGTGTTTTTGGTTGTGAGGGAAAGATAACCTTGTTCAGCTTCCCAAATAACCCAGTGTTAAGGGAACAGTGGATGCAGTTTGTTTTTCAAGTGTGTTCCTGGCATTTTCGGTGACAAATGTTTTATAAGCAAGGCCTGTTGGATTTGCAGATCGTTGCAGGCGGTGAGTAAAACTGCATCAAATGTCTGTGTTTTGTTGGCAATGGGCGCGTAAGTGCATATAAATGTAAACAACACGAACGTATAGTGGATCAAAAGTTATCCATAATGCGGTGCAGTGGCGTAACTTTGTTTTAAAAAGTGGGTGAGTGGGGGAAGTCATGAGAAGTCATGTTTAGTGGTAGCGCGTTTGTCCGGCGAGCGTGTCTGAGGTTCAGTTCTGGGTTCGAATCCACCATCGCATAGTTTTTTTTCTCATTAAAACCAAAGGTGTTCATCAGTGATTCTGTATCAAGAGCAGGGACACATTTGTGTACATTTTATTTTGTGATTTAACCGGAACGAATAGAGAGTCTATGATGCGATGACGTGTTGTGTGTGTGTGTGTGTGTGTGTGTGTGTATTTAAATAAATGTTAATTTAAAAAGCAGCCTACTTCAGTGTAACATACCATATCATCATGCTTAACACTGAGAATTTGAATAATTGTAATGTGACGATCAGGTGCACAGAAAACTGCAAAAGTCGCTGAAACTTGTGTGTGTTAAAATATTAAGAGGCACATAGATTTAAGTTGGTGTTTCAGTTCTACACAGCCAAAAAAGACAGGTCAAGATGAAGACAGAAATGCATAGAAATTTCAGTTCAGGTAGAACCAAATGCATATTTGTATTGATGATTGTAATTTGATTATTTTATATACCATTGTTGATATTTGTGATTTTGAAAATGGTTTTCACTGATGTTTCGACTCCTATTCAATTTTCTACATAAAAAAAAAAATAATTATTATTCGGGCTAGTTAAATTCAATTCGGACCACCAAAATCTAAAGAGTGCCTGCCTGAAGGGCTACCAGCGATTTTGAAATTTTGCGAAAAATGTCTGTGAAGTAAATGTATCAAATTAATAGAATGTTAAACAAATTAAATATTTACAGCTATATAAAATGAGGAGCATATTACTAACGTTAACTGATGGTAAAGAGAGAGAGCACTTCTGTTGCATGCTCTTGATTGCTGATTGTTCACTCAGCACACATGCGTCATTTGAATTAAAACTAAATTGTATGTGCAAGTAAAAACATGAACCGATACATGATTTATGTATAACGAGTGGCTCCCTACATTATTACAGGAAGGCCATACAGTAATCACATGACGTTTTCAAAAAGTATTCTGTGTGCAAACATCTGACGCACGTGCCCAGAAGCTGCTTCTCTGCTACGTGCGGCTCTTAAGTGACAGCAGCCTAATAAACCTACTGCTGTCTTTGTCCTCAATGTTAATCTAACAACAAAAGACAGAGAACTCACTACTCTAAATGCCGAATTCACACTGCACGATTTTCAAAGTAGTCAGATCACAGTTCTTTTCACAATGCACGACTATCTAAGGTAGCATTCAGTTGCTGCTGTGTGTACATTGCACAATGGATCTGTGACAGGGGGTTTCACATTGCATGACTTTACAATAGGAAGTCTGTCTGGTCCACAAACTACGTTTCACAACCAAACACACGCGAGATGTGACAAGAAAACAACGCGAGATCACGCGTGCGTCAGACCGAAGTTCTTGCAAAACTGGAATTGTTATTAAAAATGATAGCCCGCAAAAAGCTTGCGATCCAAATTGTCTGTGCGCTGATTTGCAGTGAAAAGGAGAAAAAGAAAAAAGATTATGGAGGAGGAAATGGTTGGGGAGACACGGGGAGCAAGGATTGTGTTCTGCAAAGAGAGTTGGCGGTAAATAAATAATTTTGCAATGTGCTGCTGTTGCGGCTGGTCAAGGAAATGTTTGTGCTTTGTTTCTGTTTTTACATAGTTGTAAATATATCTATTAAAATACTGATATTCTGGTCTATAACTCCTCCCTGAACTTCCCGCTGTCCTGTATCTATCTATTTAGCATGCCAAATATCTCACGGGCGTCGGCGATGTGAACGAGCACCGATTTGCCTATGATTTCGGGCATTTGTCGGCAATTTCGCAAAACCTGTCGACGAGTCGGGGCTAAAATCATGCAGTGTGAACTCGGCATAACTGGTTGAGCCCTGCTGGAGCAGCTCTAAATATTCACTGTGCTATTAAATTAAACAAAATATGATACAGCAATAATATAAAAAGTGAAAGTAATTTGATTAATATTCTTTTGGTTTCTCTGCCCAATATTTTTAAAAATTAAAAATGCAATGAAAATACAGGTATCGGTACTCTGTATCGGCAAGTAATAAAAATAAAAGTATCGTATCGGACTCGTTTTGGGAAAAAGTGGTATCGGTGCATCCCTGATTATTTTTAAATAATTTAAAAAAAAAAAACATTAAAACGTTTAGCTTTAAAAGATATAATTAAGTAACTGAAAGTTTTATTTTGTCTTTTAAATGACGTTTCAGAACGCATCAATACATGGATAGTAAATTGTACGATTTCAGTCACCTGTGATTGAGTTAGAGGCAAAAAAATAAGCTTAGCGCAGATATAATTTAATTGCATACTGAGCTGTACGCAACATTGTTTGGCCGAGAGCGCCCTCTGTCACTTTCTCTCACACCCGTCTTGGTCGAGTATCTAGTAAACATATGGCCGGTTTCACAGACAAGGCTTAAGACTAGTCCCAGACTGCATGTTTGAGCTGTCTTCACTGAAAACAACTTGCTCTGACATACCTTATGTCAATATGTCAATGCCATTGTGGCATCATGTTTTAAAGTGACAGCAGCCTAATATTCCTGCTGCTGTCTGTTTTTAATGTTAATCAAACAACAAAAGAAAAAAAAAATTCACGGAATACTCTCGACTTAACTTTTGTAACTTTAATAAGGATTTATCTATATTTAATTCATACAGTGAAGACTATGCAGTGTTAATTTACATTTGATTATTGAATTTCGGTACCTAAGCTACCTAATCTGTAACTAACTACTGTTAGATTTACCTGAAAAACCTGAAAAGCACTGTTTTATTTTATATTTTATATTATATTTATGTAGATTTTTTTGAAATTAGCATTGTTCTTGTATACCATGTAAAAAGTCTGGCGAGTAAAATAAAAAAATGTACTAGCCAATGGCGACTCGAGCTTCAAAGTGTAGAGGGCTGTAAAATGTGCTGGAAATGTTTACCTTTTATTTAACTTTTTTCCTTCTACCAGAATTTCTCCATTTTGGGCTCGTCTCCTACTTTTTGGTTTCCTCTCATTAATACATTTATAAATGTTTGAAATCAGGATAATTGTTCTTGGTATGTTTTCATATAACCTTCAGAAAAAGTATATTTTAAATATTTATAATATAATGTCTCCTAATACTACAGTGACTACTATCACACCAAGCATTTTAGAAAACAACCAAGTTCTGTTCATTATCCCACACAAATTCAAAAAGCGGGCCATGATCCTCAGATCTTTATTCCATGTGATAAATGTATAAAGCGGTTTCATTTTCATAATTTCTGGTGCTTATATTTGACAAATCGCCATATAATACTGTACCACAATAGACAGTACTTTATTATTAGTGATCCGATATCTTTGAACTATATGATGACAAACAGGCGTTTCAGTGAGAAACCACATTCTCCACTTAGAAAAGCCACTGTCACTGCCACTGAGGAACTGAATGACACAGGGTCGTGCACTCTATAGATGTATGACCACATACACCACATCAAGTGAAGAGCTCAGTGCTTAAAGAGTTCAGCATTTTTACACTGGAGAATTTCATTAGGGCTGCAACAACTAGTCGATAAAATCGATAATGAAAATCATCGACAACGATTCTCATTATCGATTAGTCCGGTCTGCTCTCTGTACGCAAAGCTTCCACCAGTCGCGCCAAATTACAGCACTGAATAACGCATTTCTATGGATAAAATGCATCTAAAAATAGTGGAGTGGAAACAGAGTGAGCTGCTGCTGGAAAGGTAGGCCTACATGATCCAAGTGCCCAAAACATGAGAAATCTGTATTTTAAGCTTCAAGCTAATGCATTAGCGTTTAACATACCCTGTAATGCGCTTTGACATATGCGTGTGTGTCCTCAGCGCAAAACGTTAATTTTACAGGTTATATTCTTATCTGTAAATGTTACTAATTCACGCGAGTATTTCCATTTTGCATGAAAGCGCGTCCTGAGACTTCACTGAACGAGCACCGGTGCGGCAAGCAAACAGACAGAAGAACGCAGTCGAGAGGGAGACAATTAATATTCCACGCAAAAACATTCATTTAGCTGAAATATCTGCTGTTGGACGCTAAATTTAGTTTTAAAAGTCAACATGTAATTCAAGTATTTTATGAGAGTAGTAACTGTAAAGGGATAACAGCGTGTAATTGAATATAAATGTAAGACGTTTCTTATAGCCTATATATTAAAGGATTAAGAAATGGCAGTAACAGGTTACTTGTGTGTGTGTGCTGATTGATTACCATTTGTATAACCACACAAATACCATATAGTTTAACTATGGATTTGAAGCAAAACCATGGTTAATTTGTGGTTACCATGGAATAACCGTTATTTATTTATTTATTTATTATTATTATTATTTTTTGCTTGTTTTATTTGTTGTAAAACCATGGTTCATTCTTGTAAGGGTAGATATATTCACTATGTATGTTTTCATAGCACAGCTGACACGTTTGTTTGAAGGACAGCATTGGGCAGGATGGGGAATAGTGTGTTTTGTCAATAAAATAAAAACAGGGCTTTTTATCCGAATAATCGTTTAATCGGAAAAAATAATCGGCCAACTAATCGATTATCAAAATAATCGTTAGTTGCAGCCCTATATTTCATAACTTCTTTGTTGTGATTGTGATGCTGTGGTAGCTGTGGTTGACAGTCTTTTTAATGTAAACCATCAAAGTAATATGTGGCTGAACATAGAGCTGTGCATTTTCTGTGTTCACTTACTCAACAGCTATTGTCAGTGAAACAATACCCCATAGAACAGTGCATGGACTGTGATTGGATTTAGGGATGCGCCGATCCGATACTCAGTACCATTATTTGCTTAAGCCCCAGTGCCCCACAAAAGGCACAAAAACATTATAAAGCATCATCAACGCTTCATGCACTATATTAAGTGTTCTGAAGCCATACCATAGTTTAATGTGAGGTACAGATGAATATTTAAGTCATTAATTCAAGTTCACGTAAATGCTTCCCTCCGCTAGGGCTGCCAGTCATTCTCCATTCAGCTTTCAAACTGCGTGTCACGTTCGGTTACGACAGTCAACACGATGAAACTCTCTCCAAGATGATTCAATGTTCCTGTTATTATGCTTGATCTGTAGATAACGGTCTATGGTTTCGCATAAAATGACTTTATCTGGCTGGAATTTATTGCGGTTTCTAAATCGTGTTCTCTACCGGGTGTCTGTTAGATCACAACACTGGACTAGAGATTGTACTGTTCTTCACACGCACGGTAACTGAATTTTTAAACTGTTAAAAGAAAAGGCTCAGTAAAATATTGCATAGATAGATACACTATGCATAGATATATCTTCCCTTTGTGTTTTGAACTTTTCAATGCAGACGGAGCGCTGCGCTGTGACTCCATGTTGCTTCAAGCGCATCATCCTGCGCACGGGATGCGCATACGCGCTTTGTGCCACTCTGTATTGGAGCCTTTCATATTATATTACTTTTGCGCAATGAAAGATTATTAATAGCCTTTCTTGTTCTGCCCTATCTATAATATGTTGCTGCCTTGTTAAAAAAGCTGTGCTATACATTTAAAATAATTGTATTTTAATTTCTTAGTATGTAGGCCCTATTTCTATAAATATATGTACGTGTTTTTCCTGAATGTATTTTACAACGTGTAACATTTTACCAGATGTAGTGCTACACTTATTCACTTTTATTTGTTCCCCACTAAATGTTTTTTTTTTTCCACTAAATGTTTAGATTTTATACAATTATTCTGCACTCATGATTTTTCTAGAGTAACTTTTGCTGCTGAATTATCCACTAATCTAGTTTATCCAACCATCTAGTTTGTAGTATTTTTGTCATAGATTGTGATTTATATATTTTTTAATTTGTTCTTTTTCCTTATAATGAAGTTGTCTGTATTTAGTAGATTGTGTTTAACACACAAAAGAGTGATTATCAGTTCAACACACTGAGGTATAGAAATTCTACATTGAATTTTTAAACAAAACTGCACTGGTATCGGATTGGTATCGGTATCAGCCGAATTGTTGGTATCGGATCGGATCGGATCGGTTCTGAAAAAATGGTATCGGTGCATCCCTAATTGGATTCATTGGAGCTGATAAATGTATAAACATGTTCCTGCTCATATTAGAATCAATCATGGTTCAAATTCAGCCAAACAAAATGAAACGCTCTCAATGCCAAAATCAACCTTGTCTCTAAGCAACTCTGCCTTCTTCAATCTGTATGCATTTAAAAACAACACAAACAGTAATTCACACTTATCTTTACTGAAGAAAAAATCCCTTCTTGTAAATTCCTTTGTTGTGCTATTTTTCAGCACTTTTAATTCAGATGTGGAATAATGGAGCTTGTCAGAAGGGAAAAATGCAAGAAAACAAGATCAAACATCACCTTCAAATAACACAAGCTCACGCGCCCACTGTTCAGAAACAAAAACACATTTTTCTTTACAGTTTTCCTGGGATTATGAAGCGCAATTTGATTGTTCAGATTCCCTTTAAATCCAATTCGCTTGATGTGGCCCATAGTACTGGAATCCAGAGTGAAAACAAACAGTCCATTCTCTCCAACCAGCTCAAACAATCTCCACAGTAAACAACAGCATTTTCTTTCACCTCTTTCTTCTCTGCACCCTCTCCAAGGTCTTGACAAAGCCTTACTGAATCAAAAACATAAATTCACGTTTACATTTAGCAAAACTGGGAATGTTCCTTATGATGATACAATATATACACATTTTAGATTAATAACTGACTGAATGATTGAAGAGAAAAAAAAGTTATGGATGAACAATTCATTTTAAGCACTGAATCCATGAGAAACTGCAGCTCTAAGAACAGATTTATTTTTCTCTAATTTGCATAAAAATGTAGCATTTCTCAACTTTTTGGCTGCGTCCGAAAGCTTAGCTGACGTGTTGCCTTGCTGCCTTATCAGGCAATGACTTCACAGGCAGCATTTGCACACAAAGGTACCTTACGAAACTGATTTCGGACAGGCTTCTGAGGCAGTGTAATGGTTCAAGGATCTACAACAAAATAAAGTGAGCTTTGGTGATAAAGCAAATATTTAATTACTACAATAGTAATTTTTCGCTAGAAATAACATTGTTACGTCCCCTGGGACATTTAGAGTTTTTGGGTGTTTCTTCTTGTTTTTTTCGTGAGGTTCCTTTCTGTATCTTGCACTTTCACTTTAACAGGCGGTGTGCTGATTGGCTGTCTGACCTGTCAATCATTCCTGATGATGTGGTTGGCTGCGCTGCTGTGTGGGCATGCTCTTCCAATCATCCTGATGCTCGACACCTGTGGAAAGCATTATTTAAGGGACCGGCTGCTGCAAAGCGAGAGACTGCCTTTTTGTTCTGAACTTGACTTATTTGTTTTTTCGTTCTCTTCGTTTTGATTTAGTTTGTGGTGCTACCTTTTGTATTGTCATGTTTATCATGCCTTTTTGGGTCTACCCTTAAAACTTCTCATGTGGGAGTTGTGAACTCCTTGAATAGAGATTAAAGCTAAATTCATCTGGACGGAGGGAAAACGGGGTTAAGTAAGATGTCACATGACGTACATGGTGCACACTTAGGTTAATGTTGTTTGTCTAGATACACTAGGTTAGGGGTTTGTGCCACACTTTGTACTTTTGTTTTGATAGTTAGTGTAGGGAAGTTTACGACATCACGGACGTTGAAGACTTTTCCTTTAATATTTTCTTTTTAGTCCAGGGATTAGTTTGAAATGATTTAGTAAGACTCTTTTGATTATATTACTTTCTTTTGTTTGGCACGATCCAGTTTTCCCTTCGTTCTCCACAGATCCTATTTTGAACTGTGTGTTAGTTTTTCTTTCATATTCTATTTATTGTGGGTTTATTCATTTGTGGTTTAATATTTGATTCTTTATTAATTATATTGTACACCTTACTTTATATTTATTAAATTATTGTTCACTTAACGTTATTTGTGTTGGTGTCGTTATTCTCAATTTACAAACAGTGATCATTATCGACAGAAATCGGAACTGGTGTTAAAATGTTCCCCTTCTCAATCCCTAGATTGTTAACAGCTAAAGAAGGGTCGTAACAAACATCAAAGGTGGAAAAAGTTGGTCAAAAGCGTGCATTTACACACAAACTGAACACCAACTGCAACTTTCAGATGCCATATTTATTTATTTTAGCTCAACTGTCACAGAATGGAACACGCAGGATTGTGGGATATCATTGGCAGCGAAGGATACATCTGTGCTGCCTTCATAAATCGACCAGATGACGGTCTCTCGGGAGAACACAGTAAGTGAAGCTAACATTGGATTCGGATGTGCCTTGAAGCCTTCCTTGGAATACATCCTCTGAAGGCAGAATTTTTCAGCTTTCAAACGTTGAAAAATACATTTGCATATGCCTGCCTCCAGAGCAAGACATCAACAAATAGTTTTACATCATCGCACTATAGGCCCCTTAAGGTTTACACTTGTCCACACCAGATGCGAGTGCCATATCGCGTCAAAGCAAATAGAACCCACTGTGCACTTTTTGTTTGCATTAACATTAAAATAATAACATTACCATTAAAGATGCACCATGTGACCATGAGAGGTAAAAGTTTCCCTAGTGCAGGTTTGAATGAAAACAACCTTAAAAAAAAATTCAAAAAAATCAAATGCGCATATAAAAGCAACACAAGTAAAGCAATGTGTATGGAATTCCTGTTGTTGAATATGCACGAGAAACCAAACACAAAAAATATTTGTATTACAATAGTGTTCTCATTAAAATGTTATGTATGTGACAGCTTGGAGCAGTACAACTTGCACTTCACTGTATTTTCATCTAGGGCTGTGCGATATGACGATATATATCGGATGGACGAAATAAAAAGTCTATCGTTTCATATTATTCTCTATCGTTTATTTCGTGGTGTCGCAAAATACATTGTTTACGGCAATACTTTTTCATCATTTGGATGATGGCAATCTTACACGCCACCATGAGAGGATGCGACGCAGGCAGAAATGTGAATGAATAACAGCATGGCGAGTGAAGGGGAGACAGAACCGGGTGGCTCCGAGCAGGAGTCTGTGTTCGTGTGTCACAATGCATCAGCGCAGTAGCTCAATATAATGATACACATCCAATGTCCAAACTGGCAAGCCTTAAAGCACATACAATTGACAAAGTTTAGTGAAGACGAAAGCGATCTTTCTTCAGGGCTCACGCGTTGTCAAAGACGCGACGCGGCTCGGCTTCACAGAAAACAGCTCGCGAGCACTGAAGTGCCATGTTTTCCATATTGATGTTATTGGTGTAAAATCACTTGAATGTTCAAACTGGCAAGCCTTTAAACACATAAAATTGACATACTTTCGTGAGGACGCTGTCTGCGTGTGTTGACTCGGTGTTTGAGTTCGTCTCTGTGTTGCTTCCATGCCGCTGAATGGACAGGGCGGAGTCACATGACTACACACACAGTATGTTTTTAAGGGGAAAGTATTAACAGGATTAAAGCCGAAACAACCGGCATGGGAAAATTACGTCGGTTAGAGGTTCTGAATTTCAGTTCATATTACTTTTCGATTAATCGTCCAGCCCTATGTCAGGTGCTAAAATAAACCACAGAGTAAAATGTTAGAGCAGGCTTTTGCCCGCGGCACTCCATATAACAGAGACTCGCAAAGATGGAATCATTTGAATGAGTCTATGTCTCATTCATCACAACGTTTCGTTATTGGATGAATCAGCGTTTGTGAATAAATCTTTTAAATGAATGATTCAATGACAAACACTTCTAAATAAAGGGAGAAAAATAATCACATATCAATGAGTATATTTTATATACTTTAAAATGTACAAAAAAAAAAAAATAGTCCTTTCCATGTGGTCAGTATATATAAACTATTACAGAAAAGGTACTATATCGTGATGTATATCGTTATCAGGATATGAGATGACTTATATCGTGATATGAAATTTTGGTCATATCGCCCAGCCCTATTTTCATCTACTTTATCATTCAAATAATTCCAGACATCGCTGCACATTTTCAATAGTGTTCTCATTATATTATGTAATTGATAGATTGGCACTGCACATCTTGCACTGTATTTGGCACTTGACAGTATACAGTGAGTTTTAATCAAACACAGTTTTAATGATAGTTAAAAGGTGAAATGGTAATACTGACCACTGGGAATTTAACTGTGGTTTATCATGAAACTGGTAACCGTTTCATCCCTAGATGGAAGTGTCTGCATTTACATATTTGAATAGAGTATATGTTTTGGGCCTGAAATATATCTTCTGAAAAAAAGCTGTGTGTTGACAACATCATTCACATAAACTATTATAAAACAAGACCTATACTAAACAGTGTAAAATGAAGGATTTGGCAGGGTTTAGTATAAAAAAATTAACATTTGCTTCTCAGATACAGTATATACACCGTAAAATCAATCCCAGTTCAGGCCAATGTTCAGTTGTGCAACATCTGTATGCAGTGTTTGTGAATGTATGCGTTATTTGCAAGTATGTATCATTCTACAGTTGGTGTAGACAGCTGCAAACGGACATCAAGTAGTTGTGAGAAATACAGTATTTCAGTGAATCCTTTGGACCACATTCAAGCAACTGGCCAACTGCTGCTTGGCCACTATAGAGCGGGGCACGTCTGTTTGTTCCTGTTTATATGATGAACAGATTTAATTTAGGTTTCATTGTGTCATTAATGTTAATCAAACAACAAAACAGAGAAAATCACTCACTGCTCTTGACTGAATCTTTTCTGTAGCTTTATATTACTGCATATTTAATTCTTACAGTGAAGACTATGGAGTTTTATTTTGCATTTATTAAATTTCTGTAGTACTTAAAAGCTACTGTTAAATAGACCTACTGTACCCTAAAAAATAAAAAAAAAATAAAAAAAATATTCTTATATTGTATTTGTCCTGTTGCCATTTCCATATTTGTTCTTATTTTTAAATTTAAGTTATAACAAAATAACAAAAATAACTATTGTGATACAAAATACTTTGAACTGATGATCAGTCATGATGTGACTTTTTACAGAATTCAAAACTCTACACAAATGTGTCAAATAGGGACCTCGTTTTTGTAATTGTTATGAAATAATTTGACAAAACCTATCATATTCATCTGATTATGTGATGTCAAAGTTGTGACTATCAGTGTGGAAGAAAAGAAGTTGATGATTGGATTTAATCCATACCACTTCTCAAAACATTTTGACAGATGTCAAGTTAACACAGAACCAACTAAATCTAAAATTTGTGGACATTTATATACATTTATATACCCAAATCCATCTCTGTATATAGCGCTGCTATATGGAGATGGATCATGGACTTGCAGATGCAGATCACATTATATGCATTCATTATAGAATTCTTTAGGAAATTTCCAGTAGTGTTTCAATGAAGAAGGATTCAGGATTCTTAGGATTCAGATGTAGATGCAAACTTCATTTAAATTGATGTTGGCCTGTTGTAACTGAAGACATGACTCATCAAGGGCAATCATTCTACAGGGAAGAATTGTTGTGGATGTCTATTTTTTACAGTTCCAGTAGGTCCTGTAATTAATGTTGTGACTGTTATTAAAGTCCTGTTATTGAAGTTGTAATTGTAGCCAAATGCTGTTTAGTCAGGTCTGTAAATGAAAAAGTGTCTTATGCAAGAACATGGACAGGTGTTTTAGAAGCATAGTTTTATAATTGTGATGTACTTAAACAGTTTACTACAAAAATAAAGTGTTGAGTATTTCAAACTTGTGTTTACTACCTTCTGTACTAGTTAAAACAAGTTCACTTTACTTCAAGTAATTTTGGTAACCGATTGCACTTAGTTTAAGTCTTCATAGCTTAAAATGGAAGATTAAATCCATGTTGAGAATAATAGTATTTTAGAAGTAGTCAAACCAAAAATTATTCAATTACACCAGATATAATTTTTTACTAGTGGGTGCAGGACACTATAGTTAATTTATGTAAGTGAGGATAGCAAAATAAAGTAAACTGTGACATATTATACCCCAAAATTCTTCATACAGTGGACTACCAGTAAAATTGATAAAAATGTGGGACCAAAATTATTCAGACACTTTGACCTGACCATGTTTTGCTTAAGTGATTTTTCTTTAATTTCTAATGCGACCTTTTACACCACAGACTGAACAAAATTAAGCATTGCTTAGTAATTGGTTGACCTAAATTGGTATTATCTAATTGTGTACTTACATTTAACAGCTGACAGCTGATTGGTTGATTGTAATCCATTACATACCTTTCTATCAAAGTTATCTGACATTATCAAGATTAATTTGTTCTGGCACAGTTAAACTGAGTTCTTGTCATATTTTATTACCATTTTCTAAACTATAGCGAATAAACTGTGATAATGTTAAAGGTGTCTGAATAAATTTGAATAAATCTGATTACTTATTCAACTTCAATTTTCCCTTTAAGTTTACTTTGCAAAAAATAAGGCAGTCGGGTTTCCAATTTTTTAAAGTAAACTGAACTTGTTAGAATTTACAGTGTACAATTTACTGGTATCAGTGAGAAATAGTGAAGATGTTTGGCTGTAATGCCTCAGAGAGTAAACTAACTAACCTCGCCTCTTCAACCACTACTGGGACTTATTACAGTACTAAACATCATTCTTTATTACCCTGTTTTAAAAACTGTCTGAGACTAATGGAATCTGCCTTTGCAGCAGAGACTTAACACTTTATTAATGTGACAGTTACGTTACATATACAGTACTTGCTATAGTAATTATGCATAATTACAAGCAAGTAACCATAAAACAAACCCTAACCTTATAATTAATTATTACTTAGTAGTTATTTTGTAATTACACTGTAACAACTTAATGTCAGCATTGATGTATTTTATCTAATAATCGTAGTGAAGATTGCCAATTTAAGTAGTTAATAAAAAATAGCTGAATGTTTACTTGAATGAGAACTGAACGCGCTGTTTACACACGTGAAATATTTGAAGACTATTGTTTATGTAATTTCTTAAAATTTTATATCAATATTTAAAATTTTAAATAAATGAGTGTGTTCAATAGCATGCTAGTATTTGTTGAGATGTCAAAATTAACAAGAATCATGAAACTTTACAGCCACTGGTCCTTTTCTCAAATAAAGTACCGACTGGCGTTTGATAGCATTTTTTTAAAGCATTAGAGACACACCATTTATAGGCTGAAGAAAAATATTGCGCACGAGTCATATGGATTATTTTTATGATGTTTTTTAGTCAACATAGGCTCATAAGAAAAACATGCAATTACCTAGAAGATGGGGAAGTCCAGGTCAGTTCACTAATATATGCCATGGGAAATGAAGCCGAACACATGTAAATCATTTACCTTTAATGAGGAGGGTGACAAGAAGAAATTCAACGTTGTGTTAAGAAAATACGACGAGTGTTTCTTCCCTAAATGGAATGTGATTCATGAGCGAGCCTGTTTCTATCAAAGAGTACAGCGCCCTGGTGAAAAGGCTGAAAACTTTATCAGAATTCTCTATGATTTATCAGAACACTGTGACTTCGGTGAACACAGAGATGAACACATTCGGGATCGGATTGTCGTGGGCATACTTGATGAAGAATTGTTGCGCAGACTGCAGTTAAAGGGATAATTCATCCAAAAATGTAAATTAGCCCATGATTTACTCACCCTCAAGTCATCCTAGGTGTATATGACATTCTTCTTTCAGACGAATACAATCGGAGTTATATTAAAAATGTCCTGGCTCTTCCAAGCATTATAATGGCATTGACTTGATGGGTCGTTTTTGAAGTCCATAAAAGTGCATCATATAACTGCTCCACACGGCTCCGGGGGGTTAATAAAGGCCTTCTGAAGCGAAGTGGCGCGTTTGTGTAAGAAAAAATATCCATATTTAAAACTTTATAGACTAAAATAACTAGCTTCCGGTGGTCAGCGGTACGTAAGTCGACTTGCGCTAAAAGAGTAACCCCTGACGCGATGTATAGGAGCATCGCAAGCTTTGACGTCTCTCACGGTTCAAACAAATAGGGCTGGGCAACAAACTCAAGCCCCTCTTCTCTTATATCGAAATTCTCCGCCATTTCTCTTTAAAAACTCTCGTTTTAGACTTCTAATTCATGACCGGTGTTTTGTTTTGCTCTATCCTCTGCGCGTCTGCGTTCGTCAATACGCATGCGTCAAGGGTTCAAGGGTCAAAGGTTACTCTTTCGCCGCAAGTCGACTTGCGTATCGCTGACCGCCGGAAGCTAGTTATTTTAGTCTATAAAGTTTTAAATATGGATATATTTTTTACACAAATGCGCCACTTCCCTTCAGAAGGCCTTTATTAACCCCCCCGGAGCCGTGTGGAGCAGTTATATGATGGATAGATGCACTTTTATGGACTTCAAAAACAACCCATCAAGTCAATGCCATTATAATGCTTGGAAGAGCCAGGACATTTTTAATATAACTCTGATTGTATTTGTCTGAAAGAAGAATGTCATATACACCATGATTTACTCAGTGAGTAAATCATGGGCTAATTTTCATTTTTGGGTGAACTATCCCTTTAATGTCCGATTACGTCACAGCAAATCAGTGAGAGAAGTGACAGACTGTTGCACAAACACCATATTTCATGGGTGCAGTTACTAATTCACAAAGAAATGATGAGCAGTGGACTGTGCAAATTTCCATTGGAATGACATCAGTTAAATTTAAAATTGCTTTAAAAGTGCTTGGGAAAGTTTCAAGGCAGTACCATATATAAAGGAAGTGTGTACACATTCAGTGCATGTCATCCATGGACAAAAAGTGAACTAATTTGCTAAGCCAAGCCACTGCATCCTCAATGGGACTGGTTAAACGTATCGAGGAAGATCACAATGCATTTGGTCAGCATGGAACTCTTAAAACAGAGTCTAATCTGAATCTAGCGATGTGTAGATGCTATTCACATAAATATTCACTTCCAGGCATTTGTTAAGAGATTTTTTTACACCAGAAAATCCTTGAGATTGCCTCAGGTACATCTCTAGTACAAACACGTTCAGAAACATCCAAACAGGCAGTAACAATTACTTTCACACTGCAAACCATTTTAAGTCACTGTCAGCATGAATTTAGCCCACAGTTTGGCTATGAAGACACAGACAAGTACTACTCTTCCACAAGAATGTATGCAAACAAACTAGTCTTACCTGCTTTTAGGTGAACTAATTCACGATACTGACAAATGATGCCTTAGAAATTATGGCTGTGCCTGTACGCCTAAACGTTTAGACACAAACATGTCAAAAAAAAGTCAAATTGCCTTTTTGAGCACTATTCAGACGGGACCAGTTTTCTAAACAATGTCTGAGTTACAATTCTTATTACTCGATGTCTGTGATTTTTATGTACAGACTCAGACGGGACTAACATCTCTGTGTTTATTACAGAAGTGGGAGTGTGTATTTTTTAGATGTGGGCGTTACAGAAGCTCATCTGCTATGCTTGCGTGCATCATGTATAACGTATATGTCTTTTTAATTTATTATTTATTGATATAAATAATAATTTATTATAAAAACCCTATTTAAGTAAACTTCACAAGTTTATAGAAGTGGCTGTTTATAATAAACTCGCATAGTTGAGCAGAGATATCTAAACAAGCATCTTAGGGTGCTTTCACACTTGGTTCGATTGCCTGGACCGAACCCGAGTTCGATTGCTCCCCCCTCCCCCTGCCCCCGCTGGACTGTGTTCATATTATATTATTTGGGTCCGAACCGGGGCGCGTTTGCGTTATCAAAGCAGCAGCTGTTTACCCCGTTGCTTGGTAACAACGGCGAGCGAGAAGGTGGCAAAATGAATAGCGTTGCTCACCTCACTTTTATATTTTTGTTTTTGAACCGTTGGTTTTGTTACCAAAGCTTCAGTACGTAATGGCACTTGCGTCTATCTGCCGCAAATGTACTGCAAATGCTCTAAAGAACGCTGAAGACGAGCAGAAATTAGATCTACAGCTCTCAGCATGCAGTATGTCAGTCACGCTCGTCAGGAAAATGAGTGAAACACACACAAAACACACATTTTTATCAAATCATATGTCATTAATAGCGGTTCACTTCCGCGATTTAGTACGACTGCGTTCACATCAGCAGCGAACCGTACCGGAGTTCACATGAACCAAACCCCACACCACCTTTTTAAGTGGACTCGGGTACGGTTCGCGGGTGCGTACCTGAGTTCGGAAGACAGCGTTTACATCATCCAAAAGAACCGAACCGAACTCTGACGTCAATCGAACCCGGGTGTTTGATTTCAACAACGCGAAATGTAAAAGCGCCTATTTAAGGGAGTTATAAAAAATGAGTTGGACGTATGACAGAGTATTTCTGTGCCAAATACACTCCTTCCGGATTCGAACAAGTTTCAGTAAGTTTTTGTTTTTTTTGAGTATGGCCATGTATTACGTCAAAATGTGTGGAATTCCTTGTATGGGCACTTCTCCAGGAAGATCACGTGCGAGAGCACGCCCATCAACGTGCTTCGTTCGGGTTACGGGAGCTGTCGGCAGCGCTTTGTTTTTAGACCACAACATCAACAATGTCACTAAAGAAGTGTGTTTCTGGTTGTGAGGGAAAGATAACCTTGTTGAGCTTCCCAAATAACCCAGCGTTAAGGAAACATTGGATGCAGTTTGTTTTTCCGGAGCAGCAACGGAGTTCTGCAAGTGTGTTTGTTTGTTCCCGGTCACGAGTCGAAACTGCATCAAATGTCTGTGTTTTGTTGGCAATCGGCACGTAAGTGCATATAATGTAAACAACACAAACGTATAGTGAATAGAAAGATATCCAGGGAGAGATAATGCTGTTTTCGGAAAGAGTCAGTACAGCTCATCTTTCTTTTATAAATCTAATAAAACTAAAGACTTTTTTGAGATATGAAGGATGCAATGTTATTCTGTAGGTACTCAAGATTAACATGAGATTGGCTGAAACTGTGTGTGTTACCCCCCGAAAAATTTGGTCGAAAAACCAAATGTGGGTCAATTTGGATACAGCTGATACTTTTTATATTTAAAGAGGAATATCTGAAGAACAAATAATGTTGAAACTAGAAATGTATCTCGTTTTTTTCTATCACCTCAATTGCATAGAGCATACCTGTCTGAGTGCCATAAGTATTGTTTGAATGCTTGTAACTCTAAAAATATTCAATATATCTTAATATCCTTCTAGATTCTCATTCTTAATAAACATTTATTTTGTAATCGTAATTTTCAAGGCCCTATATGGTTCAGTCCCATAGATATGGGGACCCCAACCTGACTCCATGTCTAAATTGTTGAATTTTACCAATTTTTAATGGTCAAAAACCAAATGTAGGCAATTTAAAAAAAAAAAAAAAAAAAAATGATACTTACTGTGTTTAAAGAATAATGTCTGAAGAACAAATAATACTGAAACTAGAAATGTATCTTGTTTCACTCTATCAAAACAATTGCATACAACATAACCTCTCTACAACAAAAGTGCCAAAAAATATTTTTCTGAAATGTATATTAACTCAAGATGTGTTTAAGATATCTTAATGTAATTTTAGATTCTTGTCTTATTTTATTATATATGGTTCAATCCCATAGATATAGGGATGTCAATGCGGTAACGTGTAGTTAGGATACTGCATATTTAAACTGTTGGTAGCTTCAGAAGCTGTTCAAATGAACAAAATCCCATCTTCCAAATATCCCTAAAACTGATTCAAATATAGATTCTTATACACTTTTTAAAAGCAAGTTAATGTGCCTCAACTTGACCACTTTCAGTGGATTTTTGGTACTCAGAGGGGTATGTTTTTTGCGATTGTGTTTAAACATTATTTATTCTTCAGAAATTCCTCTTTAAATGCAACAAATATCCGCTGTGTGCAAAGCAAACCACATTTGGTTTTTGATCACTGAAAATGAGAACAATTTGAACATGGAGCTGCATTGAGATCCCCATATCTATGGGACTGAACTGTATAAGGCCTTGAAAATAAAAAAATTGTTAAGAACCAGAATCTGAAATCATATGGAGATATCTTTAATACTTTTTGAGTTAACAGGCATTCAGACTTTGGAAAAACAATACTTATGGCACTCAGACAGATATGTTCTATGCAATTGAGGCGAAAAAAACGAGATACATTTCTAGTTTCAACATTATTTGTTCTTCAGATATTCCTTTTTAAATATAAAAAGTATCAGCTGTGTGCAAAATGACCCACATTTGGTTTTCGACCACTGAAATTTACCAGCTTACTCATGGAGCCACATTAAGATCTCCATATCTCTGGAACTGAACCATTGAGGGCCTTTAAAATGAAGAAACCAAAGAGAAAAGTTTGTTAAGAATCTGAATCTAAAAGGATATTAAGATATCTTTAATATTCCTTGAGTTACAAGCATGCAAACTTGAGGCAAAAAAAACACAAGAACTGCTTTTTTCCCCATTTTTGAACTGTCACTATTGGCATATAATGCAACAAAGGTTGCTAAAGTCAACAGATTTTACTAATATACCTACCAATGTGTAAAAATAAAATAATGATGCTGCCTTTCTAAGGTCATTTTTACCCCCCTGTCATTTTGACCCCCCTCTACAAAACCCCCCTCAAGTGGATTACTCAGTAAATATAACATCCATTGCATCTAATATTTTGGCTTTGATGTTACTATTGATGTTCGTCTTTCTACAGAAAAAATATTAACAAAATCAAATATCTGAGCTGGGGAAGTTTCCGGAATTTGGTTGATTTGACATGGAATGACCCTACTGTATGAATGCAGAAATCCAGAGGAATTTGAAGAATTATTGATTTACAGTCACTGGAGCTTAAAGTAGGCCATAGAAAATGCCAGACATAATTTTAGGGACAAGGGAGGTTAAGGTAATGACACATAACTCGTAATCATACAGCTTAGCTGGGTCTGTACACAGCATCTTGGGAAATATCATGGAATATAAAAGAAAATGTTTTTTATTTTATTTTATTATTTTTTATGCAGTAATGAATAATTGTGACCTTGGCTGAACTGAAGCAGGTAATAGAGTGGAGATCGTACAAATCAAAGAGAAATCGGTAAATGCAGTCCATCACATGCAGCCTAGGCCCAAATAAAAGGCTTTAACTGTGTTAACTGGATTTGAGAATAACACACTTGATTTTATCTGGGGATGGTTTTTAAATTTGATGTAAATTACTTGTGGACACATCCTGCCTCATGTAGAATAATTTAATAACAAAAATAAGAGTACATTTTTGTGTGTATGCTATGCATAAACTGGACTAGGGATGTCACAAGTACCGGTACTTCGGTACCAAGTCGGTACTGAAATTTTAAAAATGTGACGATAACAGCATTTCTGTAGTACCGAGTATATTCGGTACCCACTAATAGTCAGCTGCTTTCAGTAGCTTCCGCGTTTATCTAAGTGCAGGGCTCCAGACTGTAGCCGAATATATACTAGTGTCTGTGAATATTAAACTTGAATATTAAACTGCAATATTAAACTGCATCCTCCATGGTCTGTCTCTGTGTGAATGAATGGCGCAGACGCGCGGTTTCATTTGCGGCTCACGCATGCACGCACGCGTGACATTCATTGTCTTTTTAGCCTCTGCCGTGTCACTATATTAGGACATGAACGCATAAACGCAACTTCATAAACTCCGCTCTCAGAGTCACTTCATGAGCATTTACCGTTTCACTTGAGAAAGCTGTCACATCATGAACACAGACACTCACGACTCACGGAAGGTCTTCACGGCAACCCATCAAAATAAAAGTTATATTAGAAATATATTAGGCTACTGTTGTACAGTAGATTTAGCTACGTCTCAATGTAATAATAATGATAAGACTAATAATACTAGTGCTAATAATTATTCTTATTAGGTGTGCTTAGAGGGTTGCTTATTTTTCACTTGATCTTTTATAAACAATGTTTACTTTTAAACAGCAAGTCACCTTTAAATGTTTATATGTATTTACTTATGATTATCATTAAATAATAAACTCATTAATTTTGCATATATTGATAGATATTCCAAATAATTACGTCTAATTAAGTAAATATGTCAAATAAATATATTTTTATTCCAGCAATTGTTATGCATGTGTTATTTGTTTCAGTGTCACATGATCCTTCAGAAATCATTCTAATATGCTGATTTGATGCTCAATTATCAATGCTGGAAACAGTTGTGCTGCTTAATATTTTTTTGGAACCTGTGATACTTTTTTCAGGATTTCAGGACTTTTTCCAACATTAATAATAAATCAGCATAAATTAGAATGATTTCTGAAGGATCATGTGACACAGAAGACTGGAGTAATGATGCTGGAAATTCAGCTTTGCATCACTGAAATAAATTATATTTTAAAAGTATATTAAAATAGAAAAACCTTATTTTAAATTGTAATAATATTTCACAATATTACTGTTTTTTTTTCTGTATTTTTGATCAAATGTGCATGTTATGAAGGAATACAGAGTGCATGCAGGGGGCGTGGCCTCAAAAGCCCTGCAGTAAGTAGTGTGCTGTGGTTTTAACCAAGATTATGCTGCAAGATTTTTTTCTAACTACATTTAAGTTCCTTGTTATAGGCTAACCTGCAATTTTGCAAATTCCAGTTTATTCCCATTAATTCCCATTAATTTCCATGGAAAGCTTCCAGCCTTGAAAATTCCCGGAAGTTTGCAACCCTATGCGCACCTCAAACATACTCTTTGCAACCGCTTACAAAGCATTAAACACTGTTGTTGGTAATTTAAAATATCTAATGGATGAACTCACACCTCGATTTTGACACTGTCACTATGGTTACTGCTATGGTTAGTTAGAATGCGGTTGTGACTTCAGCTGTTTGATCATACAGCTTAATGAACCTATTCAAGCAGCTACTTTAATCTCCTGACTGAACAAAACATTTCAGGATTCACACAAGCAGTTGCTGCTGTAAATCCAAAAAAGTGACTGTGAACCAGCTATAGTAAACACCTTTCCTAATTAGGCCTACACTACACAAACCTTATCATTTGTGATAAATAATATCATTAGATAAAAGTTCATACATAGATTAGTTACGGTTATTAAACCGGTTATTACACATTTCATAAATTATTGGTTATTATTTATTGGTAAATTAACCAAAGGATTAATTGACTATTCAGAAAATAAACAATAGATTAACCATAATAAAAATATTTGCTAGATTAATCGATTGAAAAAATACAAGTTATCGCATATCACATTTTTCTTCAATATCGAGCAGCCCTACTGTTATTACAAGACCTCACTATACAGCAATTTGTCATTTTTGTCAGATGTTAATAAATGTGTTACTGCATCCTTCACGCTGCTAAGTGATGAACTCTTTGCATTGCATTGTGGGAGACACTATTCGACACAGTGTGCTCTGGTTGTATACTGCAAATTTTGGCAAATGTTTTAGGTCATCAGTATATTCCACGCATAGAAATGTACAGTAAACGTACAGCGAAAACAGTATGAGTAGTATGGTAGCATGCTATTACAAACATACCACAGATATGCTACTATTGAAATTTGATAGTAACAACAAATGCTGTAATTGCTATGTGGGCAACCTCGAAGAGAGAATTGGAATGGCTAAGCTAATGCACTTTGACAGGTATGAAAACTTTGTTGTTACACATTCATGAAGAAATTTGAATGATAGGCAAGTTGAAGAAAGACAGTGGAAGACCAACAAAGCTCTTATGGGAAGACATCTTACAAGAAGTGTTGTTGGGTGTGTTCTAGCCAAGAAGCTATTTTTGTGGAAAGCCAAGCCAAGTGATTTTAGTATGTGATGGTCCACAAAGAACAAGTGACAAGTAGCAAGTCCAAATCTGTAACTTAAGTTTTGACACTTGTGTCTATCTGCATGTCTCAGGATAGTGCTAAATTGGCAAAATGCAAATTTTCCTCACTTTTGGATTCTCAGCCAAGACGTTGAAGACATTCAGCGTTCAATGCCTTTTCACTAAATTAATTCACAGGTCACCACACTTGAATCTGACAATTATATGTACGTATATGCTGCTTGCATACCTGCTGTATGAATTCATATGAAGTGAATGGAACATAAAATCTAGTATAAACTACAAAAATTCTTAAAGGGTTAGGGATATTTTCTGACATATCTTATGTTTTCTGATGTTACTTTTCAGAACTCTCTATCTGTCAAATGAAAGTTATAAATGGCCAACGCCCTATTTTTATGAATAACCATACCATACCACAAACTCAACCAGTAAACTACAAATATAGGCCTACTCTACACCCATGACTGACAGGCAGATGTTTAGACAGCTGGAAAAAAAGTGTAAAGATTATATGGTCTCACTCTCAGTCACTATGCATACCGTCAGGCCTGTTAGAGAATGTGGGCCCCCCCCTCGGTCTGTTCCATAGACAGTAAAAAAATATGGACGAAGGGTCTTCACTACCTTCCACTGGAGAAAAGTGAAGCCGCCAACGACCGCATATGGCGCTGACATCTTGCGCAGTAGAGAGCAGGAAGTAGAGCCGCAATATCAAAAGCCCACCCACACTCTCGCAGATGCAGAACAATTCATTATGTTGGTGTGAAATAAACAGTTATGGAAATGTAGAAATTAAAGCTAAAGCTCCAATCTCCTCCCGAAAATCCCGTAAAAAGTCTGCTAGTCCCTCAGTGACAACTTAACTCAGAGAAGCCGTCAATCTCAGCGGTCAATCATGACGTCACCCCCGTTTTTATAGCATCAAATAACTAACTAAAACCAAACTTATTTAAAAAAAACGAACACTTGAAATTAAATCATCATGATAAAAACTGCATAAAATGACAGAAGCTATCTTTAGGAAAAAATTATTTGAAGTGTAATTTGATTGTTTAGTTTGTCTCGTGTCCATTCGAATACATGGAGGGGCGGGGGTTATGAGCTATACTGGGACCAACCACCTGGGGGCGATCGAGACGCTTTGGCTTCAGTTTTCAACACGAATGCGGCAGGCTTGGTCTGTTCGCGTTCACAAGGCCCCCTAAAGTGTGAGGCGATGTGAGGTTGCATGAGTCATAGTACATTAAGTCACGTTAAGCGTTTTTCACGTTTTATTAGAATGTCCCGCATTGACTGGCAGAGGCAAAAGCGCAAGAGAAATGTTGTTAATAAAAGTTGCATTTCTTTGTTTAATAGAAGTGAATTTGTGTTTGTTTTTTAGTTATAACTAAGCATTCGTTTTAAAGTAAGGGGAAATCCAAAGATCTTTTATTTATCTGTGTTACAATGCGAGTATCATCCATCTTATTCATTTTGTTAATAAAAGTTTGATGTGTTTAATATAAACAAATTTTCCTTTGTACTATTTTATTGTTGATTTGTTTTCATTAATAATAATGAACCATAAGCATTATTTTTTCAAGTAAGGGGAAATCCAAAGACCTTTCATTTATTTGTTACAACACAGGTACACGCATTCAGTCTTAGTGTAACAAGCGAGTCATTATAGCCATATATATTTTTTTCCATCAAGAATAATATTAAATCAACATTAAACATTCTTTTTGTTCCAAGAAAAGGAAAGATCTAACGTTAAAGATCAAAATAAGCACTACAGGTCCAGAGCATCATTGACAAATAGACAAATCTTTTCTTGTAAAATATGCGGTATTATCGGTAACACCGATGTTGTCACGGTTATTAATTAATTAAACACAAACACACGTAATATGTATGCCTGTAATCAAAGCAAAATCTCTAAACACAACTGCAGGCTGCACGGCAACAGCACACAAAAATCAACTCGTAGACTCGTATGACCTTCACTGACGAGTACGCACTGTGACAATTTGTTTTCATTGTGGCTTAGGCTACTTACTTTCATGTTTCAAATTAATTTTAATGAATAGATGAATTAATACCATGAATCTTATTTCTTTTTTGTTAAGACATTTTGTATTTATTTATTTTAACCGCACCCCCACGCCCCCCCATTTTTGGGGGGGCTCCACACTGCAGCACCCTCAGCACCCCTACTGCAGGCCACTGATCCACAACAGTCAACTGCTGTGACATAACCCTTTATCCAATGCAATTAAATCTACAAAAGTGTGCAGTTAAAATGGTAAAATGACATGAAATGCACTTCATTACAAAGACTTCAGTGTAATCTTGCCAGCTGCAGTTTTGCCCAGGCTTTTAAATGGATTCACCGATCCACATGGCACACAGCTGACCTGAAATAACCCTCCAGCTGCGGAGAAATTCTCATCTACGGAGAGTCAAGAGGACCACTAATAGTCTCCATATTTCAACATCCCTATTTCTTTTGCATGTCTGTAAAAAAAAAAACATTATTATAAATCACATTTCATTACACACAGAAAAGTGATGTGTACTGCATCACCTGTTCTGACATACACCTCGTAAATTGATTGCAGTAGATTATATATAGATAGAGTATTTCATATGTTCATAATGGAACGCTAACATAATGCTTTCTGAATAATGTCCAGCATATAGGCTAATTTTCACTTCCAGTTTAGTAGTCACACTGAAATTCGAATTGCTTTGTGAGATTATTCTGTGCAGCCTGCTGTTGTTATGCTGTATACTGCACATTTTGGAAAAAGCAATAGGTCACCTGGGTATTCCATGTGTACAGAACTTGCATACTGCGTGCTAAAGAAATAGTATACGTAGCATGATAGTATTCCAAAGTCTTTGATGAAAGAGTTATTACAGACAGATGTATAATAAAAGATATTTGGCCTCCCTTTGCATGCACAAACAATTGCAACATTTTTGTTATAGGCCCTAGTAGCTAGTAGCTACAATCAATCAAACCATACAATTAGAAGATAAATATTTTCTTATTGGCAGTCTTTGGGTAACACAATAATATTCTGTTAAAATGTGTTGAAATGGTGCAGTTTCTGTAAGTGGGTCAAATCGTTGGGCTCTGCCCATGAGCCAACCAAATAACACTGGCCAACTCTAACACTTTTGAGAGCAAAAAACGGTCGGATGTCAAAAAAGTTTATTATTACGTCTGGCTAAAGTTTGCAAAATGGTACACGCATGCACGTACGCATGATTGTATACGTGCAACCATAACTTTAGCAGCAGTAGTAACAACAACAACAACAACAACAACAACACAACACTGTTGACTACATAAATCATGTTGTTTTAAGGACATACGGATAAAATTTTTAATAATGTCAAAAAGGAAGCATTTCGCTTTAGGGTAAATGTAGGCATGAATTTTCAATACCTTCACGACTCTTAATGGTTTTACCGAAAGAGGCTAAAAGTGCAGCAAAACCACATCCGCTTGCAAAAACATGTGAAATATTAAACACGCGCTATGACATTTCATGTAATTTAGAAACACAGCTGCTATATGGCGGAGCGATAGCGAGTTGCACTTGGATTTCGATGTTTAACACGGATACATTTTACAGCAAAGTAATGCCGTTTTACTTCACACAGGCGTAAAACACAGGAAATAATGACTCACCTCGAAGCTGGAGCACAGTATGTGTGTATGTCCTTTATTAGATATCCCTGTAATATCAATGTTTGCTCCTGTGATCGGACAGACGTGGCCTGAAATGACCCAGCATAGCAGATCAACTCCAACATGGACCCGGCGGAGACACACAGAGAAACGTGCAGCTCTCTCATCTGATCGCTGTGGGGAATCAGAGAGCGATTGACGTCTGGCCAAAGATGGTTTAACCCTTTACAGTGGCCCAACAACTACATGATGCTAAAGCACACTTAAAATGCACTAATGTCATTGAATTAGATATAATAGCGGGGTGAATCTCAGCAAAACGAAACATGTTAGGTCATATTGGTTCACCCAAAAAAAAGAAAGAAATATGTTATGCATCAAGAAAATTAAGCAGACAGGATTCTTTGCACTGTGACTTTTATTTTATTGCCACTGTGCCCTCAATTCTCATTATAGTAATGTAAATAAATAATATATTACATGTATTTGTAAGTCATGGCAGTGTTTGTATTTCATTTAAATTAAACAAATGATGGTTTTCTTTTACTATTATTATTTATAATTAAATGTGCTTCATGCGGTGTGAAGAAGGGTGGTGTGGACAAAGCCCTTAAAAGTTGATTGATGAGCTATATTGATGCATTAACTGTCAACAATCCAGAAACTGAACCTAAACACTAAACTCTCACTGTCAATTACTTTGCTGTCTGGATAATGAACAAGCACAGTCAGTCAGTCATTATCTTGGAATAAACTCCTTTAGGAGACCTGATCATCCTGTCAGGGTTTATTCTGTAATAACAACTGTCTGACTGTACATTCTCTTACAGTACAGCTTTACATTGGCCACTGACTACAGCTATACTCAGAGTATTCAAAGAATTCTGTGCAGTATAAATAAATAAATATATAAATAAATGGCATCCCATTCTTAATCTGTAGGGTTTAATATGGAGTTGGCCCACCCTTTGCAGCTATAACAGCTTCAACTCTTCTGGGAAGGCTTTCCACAAGGTTTAGGAGTGTGTTTATGGGAATTTTTGACCATTCTTCTAGAAGCGCATTTGTGAGGTCAGGCACTGATGTTGGATGAGAAGGCCTGGCTCACAGTCTCCGCTCTAATTCATCCCAAAGGTGTTCTATCGGGTTGAGGTCAGGACTCTGTGCAGGCCAGTCAAGTTCCTCCACACCAAACTCACTCATCCATGTCTTTATGGACCTGTGCACTGGTACACAGTCATGTTGGAACAGAAAGGGACCATCCCCAAACTGTTCCCACAAAGTTGGGAACATGAAATTGTCCAAAATGTCTTGGTATGCTGAAGCATTAAGAGTTCCTTTCACTGGAACTAAGGGGCCAAGTCCAACTCCTGAAAAACAAGGTCTGTAGCTATTGACTCTGCAGAAAGTTGGCGACTTCTGCGCACTGTGCGCCTCAGCATGCGCTGACCCCGCTCTGTGATTTTACGTGGCCTACCACTTTGTGGCTGAGTTGCTGTTGTTCCCAATTGCTTCCACTTTGTTATAATACCACTAACAGTTGACCGTGGAATATTTAGTAGTGAGGAAATTTGACGAATGGACTTATTGCACAGGTGGCAACCTATCACAGTACCACACTTGAATTCACTGAGCTCCTGAGAGCGACCCATTCAGCGACCTGTGGCCATGGAAGTGATTGGAACACCTGAATTCAATGATTTGGAGGGGTGTCCCAATACTTTTGGCAATATAGTGTATATATATATATATATATACACTCACCTAAAGGATTATTAGGAACACCATACTAATACTGTGTTTGACCCCCTTTCGCCTTCAGAACTGCCTTAATTCTACGTGGCATTGATTCAACAAGGTGCTGAAAGCATTCTTTAGAAATGTTGGCCCATATTGATAGGATAGCATCTTGCAGTTGATGGAGATTTGTGGGATGCACATCCAGGGCACGAAGCTCCCGTTCCACCACATCCCAAAGATGCTCTATTGGGTTGAGATCTGGTGACTGTGGGGGCCATTTTAGTACAGTGAACTCATTGTCATGTTCAAGAAACCAATTTGAAATGATTCGAGCTTTGTGACATGGTGCATTATCCTGCTGGAAGTAGCCATCAGAGGATGGGTACATGGTGGTCATAAAGGGATGGACATGGTCAGAAACAATGCTCAGGTAGGCCGTGGCATTTAAACGATGCCCAATTGGCACTAAGGGGCCTAAAGTGTGCCAAGAAAACATCCCCCACACCATTACACCACCACCACCAGCCTGCACAGTGGTAACAAGGCATGATGGATCCATGTTCTCATTCTGTTTACGCCAAATTCTGACTCTACCATCTGAATGTCTCAACAGAAATCGAGACTCATCAGACCAGGCAACATTTTTCCAGTCGTCAACTGTCCAATTTTGGTGAGCTCGTGCAAATTGTAGCCTCTTTTTCCTATTTGTAGTGGAGATGAGTGGTACCCGGTGGGGTCTTCTGCTGTTGTAGCCCATCCGCCTCAAGGTTGTGCGTGTTGTGGCTTCACAAATGCTTTGCTGCATACCTCGGTTGTAACGAGTGGTTATTTCAGTCAAAGTTGCTCTTCTATCAGCTTGAATCAGTCGGCCCATTCTCCTCTGACCTCTAGCATCAACAAGGCATTTTCGCCCACAGGACTGCCGCATACTGGATGTTTTTCCCTTTTCACACCATTCTTTGTAAACTCTAGAAATGGTTGTGCGTGAAAATCCCAGTAACTGAGCAGATTGTGAAATACTCAGACCGGCCCGTCTGGCACCAACAACCATGCCACGCTCAAAATTGCTTAAATCACCTTTCTTTCCCATTCTGACATTCAGTTTGGAGTTCAGGAGATTGTCTTGACCAGGACCACACCCCTAAATGCATTGAAGCAACTGCCATGTGATTGGTTGATTAGATAATTGCATTAATGAGAAATTGAACAGGTGTTCCTAATAATCCTTTAGGTGAGTGTATATATACACCAATCAGGCATAACATTATGACCACCTTTCTAATATTGTGTTGGTCCCCCTTTTGCTGCCAAAACAGCCCTGACCTGTCGATGCATGGACTACACTAGACCCCTGAAGGTGTGCTGTGGTATCTGGCACCAAGATGTTAGCAGCAGACCCTTTAAGTCCTGTAAGTTGCAAGGTGGGGCCGCCATGGATAGGACTTGTTTGTTCAGCACATCCCACAGATGCTTAATTGGATTGAGATCTGGGGAATTTGGAGGCCAAGTCAACACCTCAAACTTTTTGTTGTGCTCCTCAAACCATTCCTGAACCGTTTTTGCTTTGTGGCAGGGCGCATTATCCTGCTGAAAGAGGCCACAGCCACCAGGGAATACCGTTTCCATGAAAGGGTGTACATGGTCTGCAACAACGCTTAGGTAGGTGGTACGTGTCAAAGTAACATCCACATAGATGGAAGGACCTAAGGTTTCCCAGCAGAATATTGCCCAAAGCATCACACTGCCTCCGCCGGCTTGCCTTCTTCCGTAGTGCAACCTTCTTCCATTGCTCCGTGGTGCAGTTCTGAAGCTCACGTACCCACTGTTGGCGCTTTCGGCGGTGGACAGGGGTCAGCATGGGCACCCTGACTGGTCTGCGGCTATGCAACCCCATAAGCAACAAACTTTTTTTGACACCTTTCTATCAGAACCAGCATTAACTTCTTGAGCAATTTGATCTACAGTAGCGCGTCTGTTTGATCGGACCACACGGGCCAGCCTTTGCTCCCCACATGCATCAATGAGCCTTGGCCGCCCATGACCCTGTCGCCGGTTCACCACTGTTCCTTCCTTGGACCACTTTTGATAGATACTGACCACTGCAGACCGGGAACTCCCCACAAGAGCTGCAGTTTTGAAGATGCTCTGACCCAGTTGTCTAGCCATCAAAATCTGGCCCTTGTCAAACTCGCTCAAATCCTTACGCTTGCCCATTTTTCCTGCTTCTAACACATCAACTCTGAGGACAAAATGTTCACTTACTGCCTAATATATCCCACCCACTAACATGTGCCGTGATGAAGAGATAATCAGTGTTATTCACTTCACCTGTCAGTGGTCATAATGTTATGCCTGATCGGTGTATATATATATATATATATATATATATATATATATATATATAATCTGTAGTGAAAAAACTGCATTAAATTATGAAAATGCAGAATATGTCATAAAATGTTGTGAAAGTTTATTTAATGCATGACTGCTCCACTTTTAGTGTATTTTCATTTGTTTCTTAAATTGTATTCACAATTTGCATTTAAATTGGTGTATTGTTTTGTATTCTGTATCGATACTGATGTGCATTGTATACACTACTGGTATTCCTACAAAAAAAAAAATTAACTCATTATTTTTGGTTTCAAATTCTCTTATTAAAAGTATAGCCGTTGAATAAATTAATCAGGCTTAAATACAAAGAATATTTCCCACCAAATAAAAAGATTAAATAAAACTGTTTATCAAAGCAGCTGGATATGAGGCCTTTTGAACCTTGGACCTGATTAAGGTATAAACTCCATTGTCACATGAAATCACATAATAGTTAGATAACTAGATAAGAAATAGCTATAGGTTTAAAGAGAAAAATATCTGCATTACTTAAAATGATAACTTTGGCCTTAATGTCATAATTTTGACATAATCTATTTAAGTAATATCCATTCAATAGTAAAAACTATTTTTAATTAGTAACTCATTTGAATTACCAAAAACATGAAATGTCTGACATTTTGGGCACATGATTTACTACTATTAGAAAAACAGTGCCATGCTTCAAATAATATAACATTAATATAATATATAACAAAAAAAGAACATTTGGTTGCAAATTACCTAGCCCTGTAACTCTACTGCCAGTTTTTAATTAAAGTGCACCCCTTTGCATCTGCATATCTCAGCAGATCACTTTTATTTTGCATGAATACTGAAAAACAAACAGATCTCTTTGGCAGGACCTTTGTTTGGTATGTCTTAACTTTGATATGTTTGATTTGGTGGTGCTCCAAGTATGTTAACAGTTGAATTAATGTGCACAATAACAAAGAAATTGGACACTACACATAGGCTACTTTGTTTTGAAGGGCGTTACAACAAGAAGACCATATACACTTCCAGTCAACTGAATTTGTTTCTCTTAATTTTAAAATCCTTTAAATCTAAATGCTTCTGCTTAAATAGTTTTAAAGTATTTTTGTAGACAAATATAACTTGCGCCAACACATCAATATCTTTAAAAAACGACATTTTTAATTTAAATATGTTAGGCTATTATAATAATAATAATAGTAACAACAACATTAAACATGCTATTTAAAAAGTACCCTACGATGAACCTTGAAGTTGGTAGAGAATGTCCAGAGTGAGTAGGTGGAATCAGGTCACTAAATAATGGATCGCATTTCAGTTTTAAAGACTTTAATATTATTCTAAAATGTAGGAAACAGCACTAATACACTAATACAGAATTAACATGTGTGTCCAAAACTTTGTCATAATATGTTCCTATCATCAGAAAAAATATTAGTTTCATATGGCTTCGTTTTATCTAAGAGTTTGAGTTTTATGGTCAAATCAACACATTCTCACTACCAACGCGTTGGTTAGGACACCTTGCCGTCACTTAACACACAGGGTGCCCTCATTTTTTTATGTGCAGGGTAATCCATTGCTTGAGAAACCTTTAGCTTCAAAACACAGAAGCGATGGGCATGAGAATTTTATAATCATGATATTGGGGTATACCATATATCAGGGTTAGAGCTGAACTCTGCAGGTACGTAGATCTCCATGAACAGGATTGGGCACCCCTGCTGTACATTCTTTGGTTCCGGAGCCCCAGCTGCAGGGTGATGGCATAGTCATGGGACAAAACACCACTTTTCTGTTATGATCAAAACATTGGCCCTGTCCCAAATGGCACCGTAAAAATTTGCGTTCTTATTACAAGTCCGCACTTTTCGTGATGTAACGCCGCTCTGACTGTCGGGAAGAAGATTGCTGTGGAGCTCGCTTCAGTGGTTGTGTCCCAAATGGCACATTTCATGTGCATTTTCGGTCTTGAGGACTTACAACGGCTGCCGTGTGCGCGTGTCCGTTAAGTCCATGAGACCGTAGGGTGTAGCATTTGTCATTTTAGGGTTCAGAAGGGTGCTCCCGAGTGCCCCCTTTGCGGTTTATATGCGCCCTCGATGCGCACTTTTGCAGAGCCCATACTGATGCGAGCTCCACAGCAGACTTGTTCCCGACAGTCAAAGCGCCGTTACGAAAGTGCAGACTCGTAGAAAGACCGCGAGTGTTCAGGGTGCCATTTGGGACAGGGCCAGTAAGAGGCTCGGCAAAAGTGCACATCAAGGGCGCAATAATCCATTCATGAAATTTCCTCACTACTAAATATTCCAAGGTCAACTGTTAGTGCTATTATAACAAAGTGGAAGCAATTGGGAACAACAGCAACTAAGCCACGAAGTGGTAGGCCATGTAAAATCACAGAGAGGGGTCAGCGCATGCTGAGGTGCACAGTGCGTAGAAGTCACCAACTTTCTGCAGAGTCAATAGCTACAGACCTCCAAACTTCATGTGGTCTTCAGATTAGCTCAAGAACAGCGTGTAGAGAGCTTCATGGAATGTGTTTCCATGGCCAAGCAGCTGCATCCAAGCCTTACATCACCAAGTGCAATGCAAAGCGTCGGATGCAGTGGTGTAAAGCACGCCGCCACTGGACTCTAGAGTAGTGGAGACATGTTCTCTGGAGTGACGAATCACGCTTCTCTGTCTGGCAATCCGATGGACAAGTCTGGGTTTGGCGGTTGCCAGGAGAATGGTACTTGCCTAAATGCATTGTGAAAAGTGTAAAGTTTGGGGGAGGGGGGATTATGGTGTGGGGTTGTTTTTTAAGGGTTGGGCTTGGCCCCTTAGTTCCAGTGAAAGGAACTGTTAATGCTTCAGCATACCAAGACATTTTGGACAATTTCATGCTCCTAACTTTGTGGGAACAGTTTGGGGATGGTCCCTTCCTGTTCCAACATGACTGCGCACCAGTGCACAAAGCAAGGTCCATAAAGATATGGATGAGTGAGTTTGGTTTGGAGGAACTTGACTGGCCTGCACAGAGTCCTGACCTCCACCCGATAGAACACCTTTGGGATGAATTAGAACGGAGACTGTGAGCCAGGCCTTCTTGTCCAAAATCAGTGCCTGACCTCACAAATGAGCTTCTAGAATGGTCAAAAATTCCCATAAACACACTCCTAAACCTTGTGGAAAGCCTTCCCAGAGTTGAAGCTGTTATAGCTGCAAAGGGTGGGCAAATTCCATATTAAACCCTATGGATTAAGAATGGGATGTCATTAAAGTTAATGTGCATGTAAAGGCAGGCGTCCCAATACTTTTGGCAATATAGTGTACTTACATGACTTCTCTAGCACAATTTCAAACAATATTGCATCTACCTTACTATTTCTCTGTTCCTTTGTTTTGCATGCTTGTTATTTGCGTTTGATTTGTATTGTTATTGACTATAATTATATACATTAAAAAGTTATTAAATTGTTAAAGCATCCATTTTTCTACATTCTTAAAAAATGCATCTTGCTTTATTGATGTTTATTGGGAAATTCCTGAATAAAGTTCTAACATCATTTAACAGATTTCTTGAAGTGCAAGAGACATGAACATAAGCAAGAATGTCACACTGCACACATAGCCCATGTCTTCATTCATCAGTCTTCATTCATTAGCTCCACCTACAACATTTCAACGAAGTGCCCCTCCCGCTACGTTTCACGTACAGGTATGAAATTCGGGAGACACATGTAACAGCCCAATACCTACAAAAAAGTCTCCTGGTACGAAATCTGAAAACCAAGTGAGATATTTTGAATTTTCTTTGCAAAATTGTTGCAAATTTTAACAAACTCCTCCTAGAGATTTAATCAGATCAACATCATATTTGCACAGTCTAATCTAAAGGCCTTTGCGACGTTAAAATTGTGAAGATCTTGAGTTTTCCCTGGAGGGCGTGTCCGTGGCGGCCTGACAAAGTTCGATGTTTCGCCATGAAACAGGAAGTTGTTGTAGCTCGGGCATACAATGTCCGATCTGCCCCAAACTTCACATGTATTATTAGAGTCCTGGCCCGAAGACATCTACATGCCAATATTCAGTTACAGTCATAGCGCCACCTACTGGCAACAGGAAATGGCATGTTTTACACTGTGATTAACTCCTCATAGTGATTTAACCAGATCAACATCATATTTGGTCAGTCTAATCTAAAGGCCTTTGCAACGTTAAATTGTGAAGATCTTGAGTTTTCGCTGAAGGGCGTGTCCGTGGCGGCCTGACAAAATCTGATATTTCGCCATGACACAGGAAGCTGTTGTAAGTCAGGCATACAATGTCCGATCTGCCCTAAACTTCATATGTTTGATAAGAGTCCTGGCCTGAAGACATCTACATATGAGTTTCAGAATTAGGCATGGCAAAATTACTCGATAGCACCACCTATAACATTTCAACGAAGTGCCCCTCCCGCTACGTTTCACGTACAGGTATGAAATTCGGTACACACATGTAACAGCCCAATACCTACAAAAAAGTCTCCTGGTATGAAATCTGAAAACCAACAGGAAGTGAGATATTTTGAATTTTCTTTGCAAAATTGTTGCAAATTTTGCCATTTCCAGAAGCTGTACTTTAACGAACTCCTCCTAGAGATTTAATCAGATCAACATCATATTTGCACAGTCTAATCTAAAGGCCTTTGTGATGTTAAATTGTGAAGATCTTGAGTTTTCCCCGAAGGGCGTGTCCGTGGCGGCCTGACAAATTTCGATGTTTCGCCATGAAACAGGAAGTTGTTGTAACTCGGACATACAATTTCCGATCTGCCCCAAACTTCACATGTTTTATTAGAGTCCTGGCCTGAAGACATCTACACGCCAATATTCAGTTACAGGCATAGCGCCACCTGTGGGCAACAGGAAAGACCATGTTTTACACTGTGATGAGTATCCTCATTGAGATTTAACCAGAACAACATCATGTTTGGTCAGTCTAATCTTAAGGCCTTGGTGATGTTAAATTGTGAAGATCTTGAGTTTTCGCTGAAGGGCGAGTCCGTGGCGGCCTGTCAAAGTCTGATGTTTCGCCATGACACAGGAAGCTGTTGTAAGTCAGGCATACAATGTCCGATACGCCCCAAACTTCATATGTTTGATAAGAGTCCTGGCCTGAAGACATCTACATGCCAATATTAGTTAGTCATAGCGACACCTGCTGGCAACAGGAAATGGCATGCTTTACACTGTAATTCCCTCCCAGAAACACATTTAAATATGCCATCAAGTCCCAAACATGCTAGAAACACATTAAATCAAGCAAAACTTGGCTAAGTGCTAATGTATGCGATTTACGCCACAAAACAGTAAGTTGTTGTAACTCAGGCATACAGTGTCCGATCTGCCCCAAACTTCACACGTTTGATAATAGTCAAGGCCTGAAGACATCTACATGCCAATATTCGGTTATAGTCAAAGCGCCACCTGCTGGCAGCAGGAAGTGTGGCACATTGAAGTGACTTTGCCATTTTTCTCCTATATTTACCCACTTAAATGCATGTCGCCCACTATTCCTGAGGCCACCGGGTGGCGGTGCTCCTGGGTGCGAGGGCCCTTTCATCGCTGCTTGCAGCTTTAATTCAACATTGCTCCTTTAGTATGAGTGAAGGCAGATGAAGACGGACAATTAAGAAACTTTTTTTTACAGGTTTGGAACAACATAAGGGTGAGTAAATGATGACAGAATTTTCATTTTCAGGGTGATCTATCCCTTTAAAGAAATTTTCATTGAAAAAACCTAAACTCTTTTATTTTTCAAGATAAACATGTTACTTGAATGCTACATAGTTTCATAGAAAATGAACTGAGATATAGTTAGGTCATAGCTCAGAGGTATTTATTCCTCTTCATGAAGAGTTTAGGCTTGTTCAAGATGCACCGGCGCTGCGCAGACCGATCGCTGTATGACATCAAAGTACCGCAAGAGCGATTGGAGAGAAAACGACTCCTTATGCTTTTGAATCGCTCTCGTGGTACTTTGATGTCATACGCCGATCGGTCTGCGCAGCACCGATGCATCTAGGGGGTCCAATATTGCTCCTGGAGGACCACTGTCATGCAGAGTTCAGCTCCAACCCCAATTAAACACACCTGTAGTCTGATGCAAGCCAGACTTTTAAAACCTGAACCGTTGGACCACCTGTAGTTATAATGACATCAGACTTCTGAAGCTAATTTTATTCGTAAAGGTTGTAATGCTTTTGTCCATTCCCCCCAATTTTTTTTAAGAATGATCTTTTATATCTTTTTGTCACTGTGTTAAACTGTTAAATAAAATAAATTGACTCAACTGCTGGAAAGGTGTCATTTATATTTTAAAAGGGTTTCCTTTGAACTTTAAAATGGTCAGGAATTTGTTGACGTACATCTGAAGTGTAGTTGAAATTGTAATGTTGTTTCAACATTACCTTGGTACATCAGATGGCAACATTGTTTTATGTTGCCATTACATTTCTGTTTTAGAATCAACATCGTATTGTAACACTGATCGAACAATATTACCAAATATTATTTTTGTTAATTTCAGTGTTGATTCAACATCAGGGATGTAGAATAAACATCACAGTGTAATGTTGATTCAACAATATTACAATTGAATATTCTTGTTCATTTCAATATTGATTGATCCGACACAGGTCGCAATGCAATTAGCGATGACGCATCAACATTAACTCAACATTGTTTCAATGATTGCTTGCTATCTGGGAAGCCACCATACCCAGATAGCAAGCAATCATTGAAGCAATGTTGAGTCAATGTTGATTACTAATTGCGTCAAATTAATGTTACAAAGTGATGTTGGTTCAGTATCACTTTTGTACCCTCAGTTACTGTTGAAACAATGTTGAGTTTTCAACAAAAAAATCAATGATAATATCATTGAATCAACATTATGAAGTGATGTTAGTTCAATATCACGTTTGCACCCGCATTTAATGTTGAAACAAAGGTGAGATTTCAACAAAAAATCAATGGTAATGCTATTGAGTCAACATTATGATTCTACATCACTGATGTTGCATCAAAATTGAAATTAACAAAAATAATTAATGGTAAAATTGTTGAATCATTACACTATGATTGATTGTACATCGATGCTGAATCAATATTGAAATTAACAAAAATAATCAATGGTAATATTGTTTGATCAATGTTACAATGTGATGGTGATTCTAAATCACTTTTGTTGAAACTGAAAATACAACTGAAATGTAATGTACCAAGTTAATGTTGAAACAACATTACAATTTCAACTACACTTCAATGGTGCGTCAACAAATTCCTGATTATTTCAAAGTTTGGGGAAAACCTTTTAAAATATAAATTACATCTTTCCAGCAGTTGAGTCAATTTATTTTATTTAACAGTTTAACACAATCAATGACAAAAAAAAAAGAGATCATTCTTTAAAAAAAGAAAGGGGGAGCAATAGGACAAAAGCATTACAGCCTTAAAAAATAAAATTAGCTTCAGAAGTCTGATGTCCTTATAACTACAGGTGGTCCAACGGTTCAGGTTTTAAAAATCTGTCTTACATCAGACTACTGCCTCTTTTCCTTTGGGTTCTCTGAAATCTGAAAAAGAAAGCATGATATTACTTAAGAACAAGTCAATTCAGTTGTCATACAGTCACATTCAAGAATGTTAATATACTAAACACAATATAATTCACTTTTTTAAAAAATTTGCTCAACACAAAATATTCAAACTATGATTATAGTATTGTTAAATTCTGTTTATTTAATTTATTTTTCTAAAATCTATTAATGCTTCAATAGCAAAAGAAAGTGTTTATCTCCAGCCCTAATTAAACACACCTGAAGCAGCTAATCAAGGTCATTCCCTGCTAAAAGGGGGACCATATTTTATTTGGAAATGTGATATTCCCAGAACGTTCTCGGAACGTCCCCACTGGTGTCAAGGACATCGCCTGCAATGTTCCTAGAACATTCCGAGACGGTCATGATGTGGAGTTCTTTAAGAGGTTCGGAGACGTTATTTGGTGGACCTTCACAGAACATTCATGACGTTCTCTGAACGTTTAGGGGACCATATTTTAGGGGAGGTCGTGAGAGCATCCCCTCCTATGTGGGTTAGGATCAATGAAAACTTCCAGGCAGGTGTGTTGGAGCTAAACATGTAGGGGAATAAACACCTCTGAGCTATGACCATTACATAAATCTCAGTTCATTTTCTGTGAAACTACATAGAATTCAAGTAACAAGTTTATCTTGAAGAATAAAGGAATAATAGTTTTTTTTTTAACTATTATTAAGGGATAGTTCACACTGAAATGAAAATTCTGTCATGATTTACTCATTCTCAAGTTTTTCCAAACCTGTATATAAGTGTCTTTATTCTGTTGAACACAAAAGAAGATATTTTAAAGAATGTTGGTAACCAGACAGTTGATGGTAGCCATTGACTTCCATAGTATTTTTTTTTTCCTACTATGGAAATCAATGGCTACCGTCAACTGTCTGGTTACCAACATTCTTAGCGTCTTCACGTCTTCATCTTCTTTTGTGTTCAGCAGAAGAAACAACTTGAGGGTGAATAAATGATGAAAGAATTTTCATTTTGGGGTGAATTATCCCTTTAAAGCTGCAGATTCACCTTGTGTAGACCTTAATCTCTTAAAATAGCCACGTCAGTCACTTTCTCAATAAACACAAAATGTTTTTTTGTGATTGTGTTTCAGTGGAAACAGGCTAAACTGAATGGAGATCAGTTGCATTCCTCAAATGTAATTGTGATTCAGGAATATGAATGATTATCTGATTAAGCAGTAATCAGGGAGCAGGAGTTAAGGCACAGTATATCATCAAGTCCCAGGTCAGGTGATTGTGCTGTCGACAACGATTCAGTGTATAATCTGTCTGCATTACCAGTAGGGTGCTTCTCTTTTCTTTTCTTTTCTTTTTTTTTTTTTTTTTTAAATCTTCCATCTTCATCTGCCTTCACTCCTACTAAAGGAGCAATGTGCTCTGCAAGCACTGATGGATGAAGACATGGGCTGTGTGTGCAGTGTGACATTCTTGCTCATGTTAATGTCTATTGGATTTCAAGAAATCTTTTAAATGATGTTAGAACTTTATTCAGAAAATTCCTTATAAACATTACTAAAGCAAGATGCATTTTTTAAGAATGTAGAAAAATGGATGCTTTATTCAAACACTTTAATAACTTTTTAATGTATCTAATTACAGTAGCAATACAAAGCAATACAAATCAAACGCAGATAACAGGCAAGCAAAACAAAGGAACAGAGAAATAATAAGGTACATGCAACATTGTTTGAAACTGTGCTAGAGAAGTCATGTATGTCAGGTGGTTCATCACACAAGACCTCTGTTTAGGATGCACCTGTGTTTTCTCTCTAACGAGAAAGCATCAGTTAGACTACTGAGAAGTACGCATGATTTTTTCCTCCAAACCAGTTCAGCGGAAATCCCGCCCTGCAACCAATTTCATTGGCTAAGGTTACAGTGACAGGTTGGTTTAGGGATCAGGGTTGGGTGTAGGCAGTTGTTATTGTGATTGACATGGCCAATGAAATGTTTAGAATCGGCTCCAGGGCGGGATTTCCGCTGAACTGGTTTGGGGAAAAAAAATTACGCAAGAAGTACACATGCAAAATCAAAATGGGCTTTTACCAATCAGTGGTCAATTTCAAACTAGATGTTTTTCAACCATTTTTCAACAGACTTGCTAAAATCATGAAGGCCCACCCCTAAACCAAGCCCCCAGTGGATTAGAACAAATCAGGTAACGTGTTTGAAAACGCCCCACTGATTGGGAAACACCCACTAGTGTTCTGCAGAGATAGGGGTGAGCAGGGCACAACCTACCACAGGGTACGTTGTAACTTTCCACACATGCCAGCATGACGAAACTTAGTGTATTTACTAGTTGCCATGTCAACACTATATAGAGAAAAAATTGCGCCAAAATAAAAAAATCTTTGGAAGATATCACTGAACATTTATTTAACCATAGCAAAAGTACATTTACTACTTAAGTTGACTTTTCATCTCTATTTTTTGTGTTTATTTAAAATTAGGCAAAAAAAAAAAAAAAAATCTGATATTATTTTAATCATGTCTGTTATATAACAGTTGAGATAGTTCTTTAATGCTGATCTAACCAGCAGAAGGTTGGTTAGAGCCAGGTTTAAATCCCAGTTGCGCAGGTGGGGTACAATGTGCCCCTATTAGAAATATGCTATTCTATTCTATACTTTTATAAATCCTATTGAGAAACCATAAGAAAAAAGTGAATAAAGACTGAGAGTCAATGTTCACAAATGATTATTAATTATTAATTATTATGATAATTATTATTATGTTTATTCAAGAATTATTATTATGTTTTGAACTATGCTGTATAGCTGTGTTTTGCAGTGTGTTTGTTGTCAAACTCAAAAATATTTTAGTTTGTCTTGTATATTTTTTCTATTAGATCAGATAACATTTTAAGCTGTCATTTGGTCATGTTACAATGTGCCCCACCTATGGGGCATGTTGTCACATTTCACTTCCATTCTTTCAGGGCAAATAAAAAAAAGTATACACTGTATTAAGGAAACAAAACAACATAATTGTACTAGACGTGTGAAATTAATGTGGGAAAAAATAAATACTCTGAACCCCAAGTGAGCCCACAAAATGAGGAAGTCAAAAAGTGTTAGGTTGTGTCCCGCTCTCCCCTACATACCTGCATGATCTTGTGCTCATCAACTACAAATCACTGTTAGTTCAATGTCACTGTCTCCACCCATGTGTGCTGTCGTCTTCATCAAAATTTCAATGCTGATCCAACACACTTTAATCATTGAAATTTCAATCTCAACCAAAATGATGGTTCAAAACTCAACATTGTATCTATGTCACCATGCTATCTGGGGAAGCACCGATCACAAAGAGTACTTTTGTGTTTAAAAACATAAGATACAGTGGAATGGGAAAAAACATTACAAAGTCTCGAGACATGTTTTTTTAAAAGTTGATTTTTATTTTAACTTTAATTTGATAGTCCCACTAAGTGGTGTCCGCAGAATAATATAGGGTTCATAGACAACTGGACATGTTTTTGGGGCAGACCTAACCTGTTGAAAAAAGATGGCCTTCATCCTGGGGTGGTGCCACTCTCTTTAGTAATATGGTACATAGTCTTAGAGTTGGTAATTGACTAACTGGTCAGAAAATGGATCTACCCAGGCTAAATGTCACAGAAGTCAGATAAATCTCAGCAGATATAGAGACTCTTTTACCTAGAGGCAGCCTGTTCAGCGGCACTGTAAGCCTTGGCAGTGAACGCGGCCGCGAACTTACAGGCCTTGGATGGGAGGCACAGGCGACCCCTACAGTGCAGATCGGGCCGCATTTTTCTGTCCGAGCCCGGCCCACGTCCGACAGAGCAGTAACCGAACCCGACCCGAGAACGACAGGCATTAAGATATTTATGTCCGAGCCCGACACAGTTAAAATATTTTTTTTTTCTCATACTAATGACACATGTATGTTTGTTTGTGTAGAAAGCCCGCTTTTATTAAGCAACTGTAGGAAGGCATTCTGAAATGTTTACAGATGAGCGCATCAGCGCGCACACGGGGCGACAAAGCACACATTAACACAGGGCCTAATCAAATAGCCAATTGAAATGAAATGAACAAAGGTCTACCAAAAATGGCCCAAGCTAACAGAACAAAACATTAACGTAAAACAAATGCAGCTTACTGAAATGACAATCACTCTTACCATTTTTCTCGAAAACTGTATGGCTACTAAACTGCAACATGGGATCTATTTACATAATCCATCCATCAAAGTTTAGGCTAATCCAGGTTTTTATGCAGAAAAAGGATTGCATCAACTGTGGATGGCTTCAAGGCTGTCCTCCTCTGCTCGATGGTGCTGCCAGCAGTGCTGAAGTTGCTCACTGCTACTGCTGCTGGCTGGAATGGCAAGGATGCCGCGGGCAAGGACACTAAGCTTCGGGTAGTTGAGTTGCTGATCTCTCCACCAGCCCAAAACATCTCTGTCGTTCTGCATTGCATGATTTTGAGTCGAGTACATCTCGACTTCGTCCATGGCATCTGCCACAGGTACATTTTCCCACTCCTTAAAGTCAACTGCAGCTTTCTTGGGCGCGGGTCCTTCAGTGGCTGTCTCCTCGGTGCGGAGGTCACTGAGCTGTCTCCGAACCTCCAGGTGAAGGTTGTCTCTCTCTGAGGAGGACAACATTCGGAGCTGGCTATATTTAGGCCAAAGGAAAGTTGCAATTTTTTGGAGTTTTTGGATCTCCACTTTACGCAAAATCCAACTGAGATGCCGCTCGCGGATGATGGCTTGATAGGGGCTGTCAGTCGTTTTTCTGTTGCAGTGGCGCTTCAGTCGCTCAAACCACAGAAACAGGTTTCTGGTTGGGTACTGGTCCCCTTCAAGTTCACGCTGGGCATCATAAAATGGTTGCAGGAACTCGACAAGAGAGTCAAGGACATCTGGAGATATGGCATCGATCCGCCAGCCCTTTGCACGGTCATCTAGTTTTTCGCGTAGTTCTTGATAAACCGAGCGGACATAATTTAAGGTCAGATATACCGTGCTAAACCTCATGTCTGCCATTTGGATGACTGTTTTTGACAGCAAAGCTGCCATGCCCATCTTTTTGACATATTTGACCAGTGCCTTGGTAACTTGCAGAGTGTCTGCAACAGTCGGAGCATCTTGGGCCAGTTGTGTGGGGTCCAGGGCGTGTCGCATTACCGTATTATAAAGGTGATCTTGGCAGTCAAGTCTTCGATATGGTCTGAGGGCACTGATGATGTTTGAGCCTTGGTCTGTCACCCACACCACTTTATTCAGCAGACTCATATCCAGGCCATACTCCGTTAGAAGATTGACTCCGTCTGATGATTTCTCTCCTAATATTCTCCCGTCTTAGCCTCTTCCAGTGGGAATGCGACTGTTGTCCATATGTTGCACCGATGTTAATAACCATATGTTGCACCGATGTTAATAAGCTGCTGGGCCAGCTCAATAAAACCCCCTCCTTCAATGGAACGAAATGGCCTTATGTCTTTATAGCAGTACTTAACGCATTTTTCAGTCAGTTTTTGCTTGGCCTGCTGAGGGATTTTTCTTGAGGTACTAGCAAAGGCAGTGATGCTCGGCTGCAGTAGCCCAGGTGACTTACAAACTCTATCCACATGACGCTGCAGGGCGGAATTCCCGGTCCTCTTGCTGTCATATTTCATGAGAACTCCGCAACCCCTACATTGAACATAACCAACAGGTTCATCACTATCGGCCAACTATGTAGAAATACTTCCACAATGTAGACTTTCCTTCATTTTCGGCAGTTTTAAAATCTCCTGAGGCCAACTTCTTTTTAACGTCTTCCATCGTTGCGCTGCCAGCCACATGTAGCCTAATATGCAATATGCACGCACGTGTTGCACGTTGTCACAGCTACATAAACAAATTTCCGCACACAGGAAGACGGATGTTAGGGTAATATTTTAAATTTATTTTAATCACAAAAACAAACCTTTGCATCAAGTTAAACAGGCCCATTGGCTACCTACATAATAAGCTGTTTTAAATTTCAAATGTTCAATGCCTTATCGCGCTGACATGACCGAGCCCGACCCGAACCCGCACATCATTTCTAAATATCTGTCCGAACCCGGCCCGAACTGCTGTTCAGCATGCCCGTGCAGAGAAACCAATCATCCAACCACGAGCGTTCGGGACAAGGTGGAGGGTTATATACACGTATGTACGGTGAGTGGCTTGCGATGCAAATCTCATTCGCCAATGTGCATTGGCTTGCTTTGTTACTACTCTCAAGCGTATCTCTGATTCTCACTGATGTATTGACTCGTGTAAATTTTGTTAATTTTGAACAATAAAAAGTTACATAGTGTGCCTTTAATAATTATGACCTTATATTTTTATTGTCTGAGGTGTCTTTTGTTTACTTACTGTTCCTTTCATTTTATGGTCTTTGAAATTCAATACAGTGCAGTTTCTTCTTTTGCATTAATACAATGAAGAAGAATTAGATATGACTGCATGTCATTGAGCATGATAATTTTCTACTTTCAAATGCATGCAAAGAATTAAATGTGTCTTAATCTGACGCACAAGGCGAACAACTGAAAGCAATGGAGTTCCCTGCACGTCGAAAAATGTTAAAGGGGTAGTACCCTGTGAGTTAAAAAGTGACACCAAGGGGCAGGGCTGCATTAAGACCACCCCCCGGGGCTATGAGTTAATACAGGGCCCCCCATCACAATAATAGTATATCACAATATAGTTACTTTTGCTTTAAATGAGAAGTTTTTTTTTACATATCAAAATTTTTGATGCACTGAAATTACATAATTCTTGTCACCAATTTCAGTATCACAAAAAATACTAGCCTTAGTTTTAAAAAACTACAAAACAAGCTTACCGAATACAAGTACACAGTCACAAATTACAATAGAGCAAAGATTGACCTACTTAAAAAATGTAAAGCACTAAATAAGAAATATTGGTAACACTTTACAATATGGGTGCACTAATATGCATTAATTCATACTTAATTAACGCACAGATAATCATATGTTAATGTATGACTCATGAAGAACTAAATCATTAATTTTATTACTGCATCAGAAACTAATAAATATAGGTTAAGTATATGAATTGTTATTAATTAAATGTATCATAATGTATTAATTCCTCAATAACGTATTAACTAATAGTGTAAATTAATGTTAATTAATGCATTCATTTACATTATTAGATAATACTATAGGTTATTAAGGAATTAATTCATGAAGACACATTTAACTAATAGCAATTCATATATTACTTAATCTATTAATCATATAGAATCTTTATTAATTGCTGATGCAATAATAATTAATTAATGGTTTATTTCTTCATGAGTCATACATTAGCATATGATTATCTGTGCATTGTTAAGTATGAATTAATGCATATTAGTGCACGTATTGTAAAGTGTTACTGAAATATTATATTGTATAAAGTACATTGTATACAAATACACAGCATAGTTTTAACTGTATTAATTCAATATACATACATTCTTAATGATTTTACAAATCTGGACCGCATTGACTTTCATAGTATGAAAAAATACAGGCTAGTATAGGAGTCAATGAGGAACAACTTAAGTTTGAGTAAATGATAGATTTTTCATTTTGGGGTGAACTATACCTTTAAGACCTCATTAATAGCCTACCAAGATCCAGTGTTGGGCAGTAGCAAGCTACAAGTAGCGACGCTAATAGCTTAACTACATTTTTTAGTATAGCTTGTCAGTAGCTCAGTTACTTTTAAAACTGTGTAGCTTTTCCAGTAGCTAACTACTTTATACAGCAAGTAGCGGTGTAGCGCGACCAAAAGCTACATTCCGTTTTGGGTTCTGATGAGAACGAGCCTGTAATGAGCGAAGCGGAGCGGTCACGGTGTGACGCTCAGCTCAATAATCCGCTCTATGCAGACGCGCTCCACTCATGATCCGCTCACCGGTAAAACAATGTTCGCTCAAATCCCGCTCCATGACGACATTTCTCTGTACTGTAGCCTACTATACTTGTTGTAGCCATTAAACAATGTATTTTGTTTCATATTTATGTTTAAATATTGTAATGTTATTTTTAAATTTCATCTAGGCTATATTGATTATAAAAAGTGCAAAGATGCTTAATATATCTCAAAGACATAGGGTCAGAAATGATTTTGAACACTTCATTAAGTTTTGTTTTGTAGAAAGCCTTTCTTTAAAGTGAATTTCGTTTTGTATAAATTGTATCTTAATTTTAATCAATGTTTCATCAGCCAATTGCCTGGATTTAATAAATAAGAAGCAAATAGACTATAGCAGACAGTAATCGTGACATGGAGGCGCCGGAGCGATCACTTACATTGCACATTAACTGGAGCGCGTCTCATAAATAAACCGAAACTCAGCAGGCTACTTGCCTCACAGACATGAGAAATATGTGTATAGAAATCTTGAAATGTCCACTTTTAAACGAAACAATTCGTAACGAAAAGAAATAGTCAAGCAAAGCACGTGAGCAGCTCATGACTGGCATCTCAGAGTTTTTCTGTTCAGAATGCTGCGTGCTCCATCACTGCATGTGCTGTGAGTTCAACACGCATTTTTAGGCTAATCCTGACTCCTGAGTATTTAATTTAAGTTGCATACATTTTGTTCTTGCACTGATGTTAAATGTGTAGCCATTTTGCACTTTGACAGCCAGTTTGAGATATAGGCTATATTTGAGTATTGTGTGTATCGGACAGTTTATAAAATCAAATGATTCTGACAGTTTTTGCCATTGAAATGACTGGGGAAAAAGTGTCCCAATCAACCTGAATTCACCCCATACTCTTTGAAATCATAATTACATTGCATTATGTTGCTTGAAACCCCAAATATTATAACATTCTCCATGAACAATTATTCAGTTATTTGTAACAATGTCATTGTAAAAAAAAAAATAAAAAAAGTAGTTTCAATGTAGCTAGCTACTTTTTGATAGTAACTTGTAGTGTAGCTAACTACTTTTTCAAAAGGGTAGCTTTAATGTAACTTAACTACTTTAACTTACAAGTAGCTTGTAAAGCTGCAGTTTCAGAGTAGCTTGCCTAACACTGCCAAGATCTCATATATAGCCTACTGCTACACATGCTTTGTCTTAAACTGTTAACGTTTATTTAAGACACAAATTATTAAGTTTAAGAGGACACTCGCAAAGACAGGGATTTTGACACATACTATGTGCATTTGAACGTTCAAGCACAAGGCATGGAATAGAACTCAAGTTTAGTCAGGGACTGTACGAGGTGCGCGTGCGAGGTACGAGGAACTTGCATGGTTGTTTCGACTCCTTCGAGATTGAGGAAGTTGCACGTGGCGTGAGGAGTTTGGGCCTGCTGGCCCACCGGCCGTGTGGTGGCATCGGGTTTCCTGTCCCTCACAGCACATGGCTCTGTGTGTGTAGGCCTTATCGGCCTGGCCTGCTGGCCAAGATGAGGTGTTGGTTCAGCCAGAAAGAGAGAAGAGAGAGGGCGGATCTGTGCGTCTCTCCTTAAAAGCTTTTGGGAGAAATCCCGCCTCGTAGGGTCAGTGGCCAATCGTATTCAGGCTTTCGGAGGGAAAGTTTTATGATCCTTTGTCTCAAGCAGATTGTTTGCAAATTGGTTGCTGATGAAGGAACTATTAAAGATTCTTGTAATACTAATATGTTGCACAGGTAGACATATCATATAAACAATCATTCAGATCTTTAAATTGCAACTTCGTAGACACCAAACATGCCATACACATGATTTTCGTTACCCATAGTATGCGATTCTGAAACATAAATCCAACAGAGATGGAATTAATACATTGACCAAACCCTATAAAAGAAAAATCATGAGATGGATATATGTTTATATATTTCTCAAGTGGTTATATGGGTTTAAGATGGTTTTATTTGTCCTTTTCAAAAAGACTGTGAGAGTCTCAGCTCTCTGCAAATTCCTTTTGGTCGTAAACCGAGTCTTATCTGATGGTAGCTCTGGTAATGGAGACCTTTCCTGCGCTCTTGTGGGCCTTTTTGGGGGGATGGGTCCATAGACCTTCAGAGTGAGTTCTAAAGATTATTTGTTAAATCGGACAAATAATTGTCTCTGATTTGTCTCAGTCGCTACATAATTCCCCCCTTTCGATCGTTGTTGCCCCTCCTACGGACAACAGCGAGCGATAACGAAAGTGCAGAAAGATCAGACACACCCCCGGCAGTGATGGGCTCTGGTTGTTTGTGTCTCCTGGAGTGATGGTCCTTCCATGGCAGATAATGCAGACAGTAGCCAAGTTCAGGTCTCTGAGCTTGTGCAGCAGGTGTCGAGGCAGCAGGTGCCCTGACCGTGTGTCACCTGTCATCCTGAAGTCCGTTTGTGTGGGGCAGGTGTCTGCTTATGGTTTCAGGAAGTGGTTAGGGGTCTGTGTGGCCCGAAGAGGGTTTTTAGACTGACCTAGTGCTGGTGGCAGGAGGGCCACAGGTGGTTGTTAGCCTCTCAGTCACGAGAAATCTGAAGGATTGGAGTTCTGCTCTACTCTTGTGGCAGTGCTGATGTGAGCTTGCCTGAGCTGTATGGGGCAAGGTTGGGGAAGCTTGTCCTTTGCAGTACTCCTCTGGTGAGTCCTGTTCAGGGAGCTATTTTGCTGGTGTCAGCAGCTCCTGTAACTGTGAGATAGTCATGTCCAGCTGTCCTTGTGCAGCCTCCGCTTGACACCTGTGTGAAGGGTTTGGAGGAGGATGTTATCGTCGACGGCGGTGGGACGTCCTGTGGTGTGCGCAGGTTGAGACCGCTGTCTTCTATGGCTTCGCCCAGTGGCTTGTCTGGTACCTGGGCGGTTGCCATAGTGACAGTTCTGCACTGGTCCTGTGCTTGCTCTGTCCAGCTGCTCTGCTTTGTTAGCAGCTGTCTGAGCCGTTTAAAGTCTTTTGATTCTGGTTTGAGCCTCAGTCTCTAGCTGGTCTGTGAGGCTCTGAGCGTGTGTCTGCTCCTTGCTGGTCTCTGTGGTCTGCTGCGTGAGGTTGTTTTACCTTCTGTTTCAGATCCAAGCCCAGATAGCATGTAATGATTGAAACAATGTTGAGTCAGTGTTGATGCGTCAACGCCAATCACACTGAATTAACGTTACAAAGTGATGTTGCTTTAGCATCACTCTTGCACCCTCAGTTAATGTTGAAGCAATACTGATATTTTAACCACAAATCAATGGTAATAATATTGATTCAACATTACAAAATGATATTTTTTCAAGAGCTCTTTGGCACTGTTGAAACAATGTTGAGATTTCAACAAAAAAAATCAATTGTAATATCATTGAATCAACATTATGAACTGATGTTAGTTCAATATCACGTTTGCACCCGCATTTAATGTTGAATCAGTGGTGAAATAAAAATGGTTATGGTAATGCTATTGAATCAACATTACGTTATGATGGATTCTACATCACTGATGTTGAATCAACACTGAAATTAACAAAAATAATCAATGGTAATATTGTTTGATCAATGTTACAATGTGATGTTGATTCTAGATCACTTTTGTTGAAACTGAAAATACAACTGAAGTGTAATGACAACATAAAACAATGTTGCCATCTGATGTACCAAGTTAATGTTGAAACAACATTGATATTTCAACTACACTTCAATGGACCATTTCAAAATTGGAGAAAACCTTTTAAAATATAAAATGACACCTTCTCAGCAGTTCAGCCAATTTATTTTATTTAACAGTTTACCACAATCAGTGACAAAAAAAGATATAAAAGAGCCTTCTTTAAAAAAAGAAAGGGAAAAAAGCATTACAACCTTTAAAAATAAAATTAGTTTCAGAAGTCTGATGTCCTTATAACTACAGGTGGTCCAACGGTTCAGGTTTTAAAAATCTGTCTTACATCAGACTACTGCCTCTTTTCCTTTGGGTTCTCTGAAATCTGAAAAAGAAAGCATGATATTATTTAAGAACAAGTCAATTCAGTTGTCATACAGTCACATTCAAGAATGTTAATATACTAATCACAATATGATTCACTTAAAAAAAAAAAAAAAGTTGCTCAACACAAAATGTTCAAACTATGATTATAGTACCATTAAATTCTGTATATTTATTCTAGTTTTCTAAAATCTATTAATGCTTTTATATCAAAAGAAAGTGTCTGATTTTTCCCCACTGAGTTTATCTCCAGCCTTAATTAAACACACCTGAAGCAGCTAATCAAGGTCATTAGGATCAATTAAAACTTCAGGCAGGTGTGTTGAACTAAACATGTAGAGGAATAAACACCTCTGAGCTATGACCATTATATAAATCTCAGTTCATTTTCTGTGAAACTACATAGCATTCAAATAAAAAGTTAATCTTGAAGAATAAAAGAGCTTAGGTTTTTTTAACAAAAAAAATTCTTTAAAGGGATAGTTCACCCTGAAATGAAAAATCTGTAATTTACTCACCCTCAAGTTGTTCCAAACCTGTATGAGTGTCTTTCTTCTGCTGAACACAAAAGAAGATATTTTAATGAATGCTGGTAACCAGACAGTTTACGGTAGCCATTGATTTCTATAGTAGGAAAAAATACAATGGATGTTAATGGCTGCCATCAACTGTCTGGTTCTACATTTTTTAAGAATGTAGAAAAATGTTTCTAATTACAGTCAGTAACAATACAAATCAAACGCAAATAACAAGCACGCAAAATAAAGGAATGGAGAAATAATAAGGTGGATGGAGCATTGTTTGAAATTGTACAAGAGAAGTCATGTATGTCAGGTGGTTCAACACTACACTATATAGGATGCACCTGTGTTTTCTCTCTAATTAAGAAGCATCAGTTAGGCTATTGAGAAGTATACATGCTAAACCAAAATGGGCGTTTACCAATCAGTGGCCAATTTCAAACTACAATAGATGTTTTTCAACCATTTTTCAACAGACTTGCTAAACTCATGAAGGCCCAGCCCTAAACCAAGCCCCCAGTGGATTAGAGCAAATCAGGTAAAGTGACTGAAAATGCCCATCGTGGTTTGAAAACGCCCCACTGATTGGGAAACACCCACTAGTGTTCTGCAGAGATACATACCTGCATGATCTTGTGCTCATCAACTACAAATCACTGTTAGTTCAATGTCACTGTCTCCACCCATGTGTGCTGTTGACTTTCATCACAATTTCAATGCTGATCCAACATACTTTAAACATTGAAATGTCAATCTCAACCAAAATGGATCAAAACTCAACATTGTATCAATGTTACCACGCTGTCTGGGAGAGGTGCAAGCTAAGGAGGTGATACCCTTGGTCACCTGTGTGGCTGCAACTCTGGCTCGGGTCATGTATTGTTAGTCCTCTTCTCTCATTGTCCAGTTGCATTGGCCCTGGTGCTGTAGGCTTTCCGCAACCCTGGGTGGAACCATGTTCCTCACAATGGCCAGTCAGTCCTTTAGGTCTACCGTCTGGGAGGATGGACTGAGCACCTGCAACATTTTGGCACACGTGTTGTTGAGAGAAGGGTGACGGTCCAATGCATGACCCTAAAGAGTTCAAAGCTAAAGGTTCAATGACCAACTAGTGATATAGCATACAGCTTCATGTCTCTGGCATAGCGTGCTATGGAAATGTGTCTGCTATGATTACTATCTTAGCTGTGGGTGCTAGGATGCTAAGATTTGAGTGGTTCTGAGGGTGTTTCTGAAAGGTGTAAGCCAAGATTTAATAAATGACTTAAGATGGTTCTTATGGTCGAATTATTTCTCAGAATCTCCTAATGGCTCGCACAGTTTATTACTGGTGTTCAGAACTATAGTTATGCTCTAGTAGTCATTGAGATTACTTGTGTAGCAGTGTCATAGAATTTAGTGCACTCGTTGAGAGTAAACAGAATCACAAATAAAAAATGTCTCTGGTTCCTTTTGGGTTAGGGTTAGGGTTCCTTTTGGGCTCTATAGGGAGACGAAACCACACTATATAGAGTTAAAATGTGGTGCCTATACTTTCAGATATTCAAGAACATGACGTTATATTCAGTAAAACGCAAATATTGTTTGGCATTTGCGAATTTTACTGATGTAGACTCTTTCTGTAAGTGTTTCTCTCTATTTTGGACGATAGGCTTCTTGCACTTATCTAAAGAGTAAATAAGCTGTTTTGCTACAAGTTAAAACTCGTTTAAGCACACAGAATTACATCCGTCTCATGAATGAATACTGATGTTTCTTTCAGCGAATGAAACATAGTATTTATCATTAGGTTGCTATGCTTGTAGATGCAGCCAAAGTTTAGATGAATGACATCAATCTGACTATAATTTCTAAGGCCTTTACACTGTCGAAAGGGGAGCATCACCCAAATCTATATCTATATAACACTGTACTGAGATTTCTTCATCAGAAACAGGTTAAGCCCTACTGCAAGTGGTATTTTTTTTTTTTCAACCAAAGCAGACTAATCGATTCTGGTACAGCTTATATGCTGCTGAGCTGAGATTCTTTTGTCAAAACAGACTTACGCTTTAATACTGAAATTAGAGTCTCTTTTCTAAAATCAGAGTAACCATATGCTGATACCATTTGACCTATGTTAAGATGTGTTAAGACTCTTTCTGTTACAGTAGAGATGTCAATTCAAGCTATCGTTTTACCTGCATCTAACAAGCCAGCACTAGCGATCTGCATGTGTATCGAATGTAATGCCATGTGTCGTAATTATCAAAGTCAGACCTTTAGGTGGACAGTGGTTTAAGCGAATGGTGCTAGGCCGTGCTAGCTTAACCAGCTCAATCTGTTGTCACAGTGACGCATGCGCTATCTGGAGTTAGTGTTTTCTTTTGAAAAGTCATTGTCATGGAAACCAATGCGCAGCAGTGCCAAATCAAACAGTGTATATCAAATGTCTGTATATTTCAACGCTGTGTCTAGGCTGTTGACGTGAGGCTTACACAGTCATTCAAGATTTCTCTTTCAATCAGTAAAATTCAAATTTCACTAATGCAGACTTTTGTGTTTCTGTGAACACGTTTTCATCTACTTTGAAATTTTTATGTCCTATGCTGACTAGGAACTTTTCTAGAGGGTGTCTTGCATTGTGGCCATGCTGGGTGCCTTCTGGTGCCCACTTTGGCTTCTGTGTTTCAAAGTTCAAAGGCATTGGGGTTTTGAGAGCCCCTTCGGAGGGGGCTTTGTGTTCGTTAAAGGCCTTCTTTGTCAAGTCACATGCATGGCATTGTGTGGGGGCAGGCAGTGTTACCTACAAGGTGACTAACTGGTGTTGGAGGAGAAGGTTCTTGAAGCTGGTGTCCTCCTTCCATTCCAGGTTTGTCTGAATCTGTAGTAGAAAACATAGGAAATTTCATGTCTGCCCTGGGCAGCGCTCAGTCCACTTTCAGGGTCTGAAAATTCCTTTATGTTTGCCTGTTTCAGCTGCTGGTAGTCCGAGTGGAGGTTTCCTGGCTGCCGAGCAACTCTGGGCTGGATGTGATTCAGAGCAGATAGAGTCTATCTTGGTGGTTCACACTCACCGAAGACTGCAGGTGAAAGTCAATGTCTCATAGGTAGGCATGGACGTCGTGGTCTCCTGCAAGCTTTGGTGTGAATGCAGGGATGTGTCTGTCCATTCGCTTAAGGTCTTCACGTGCCATTTCAGGGTTTGTCTGAATTAATCCTTTTCCTTCTGTGGCTGCAGAGGCTTTCAGGAAACTGGCTGGTGAAAGGTTAAGCAGAGGGCTTTGGCTCCTCCCCCCTTTGCGTCTGTGTGCAGGGCTGGAGGAGCTTGCAATGCTGATGTGAAGTTCAGCAGGGTACATCTTTCTTGTGGGGTTCATTTGCAGTCGGTCGGGCCATTTTAGTTCTTTTCGGACCACATCGAGCTCATCTCTAATGCTGCAGGATTGCTGAGTCAGTGTTTGGACTTCAGCTTCTGGCTGCACGCAGATGGCCTCCAAGGGCCTTTGCTTTAGCGTCTTTTCTCTTTAAGTTCTACATTGGCTGTTTTAACAGAGTCTTTGTGTGAAATAGTTCTCCTTCGAGGTCTTGTACGGTGGTGTTATCCAGCTGCTCTTGGTGCCCAGCAGCTGTCAGAGCCTCCTGAAGACCAGTGATCTCCTCCGGTAGCTCCCTTCTGTCAGCATCCTTGTATGTGCTCTGTGCCTTCTCATGCTGAGCGGGGGTTTGTTCTCTGTGGGACTCTGTGACTTACAGCGTCAGTCCGTTTACCTCCCTTTTGAGGCCGGTGGGAGTGTGGCCAAGGAGACGATGATGCTGGTCAAGTCTTTGTAGCTCAGGCTGGGTGTCTGGTGTCTGGTGTCCACTTGTGTGGCAGTTTTGCTGTTTCTTTCTTTGCTGTTGCAGGTTGCTGGCTGCTTTAGGCTGAAGGATGTCCATCACGTGCTTTGCCAGGTCTACAGGGGTTCCTGGTGGTGGCAGGGCTGGATGTCTGAGGCATACTGGCACACTTGTGGGAACACGAGAGAGAGATGGCAAAGGCAAATGCAAGTTTGTACAGAGGTGGTAAGCTAACTGTGTGGGAGAACAGCTATTGGGGGCTGCGTGAATGGTTATGTGGGCCGCTTAAGGCGTTAATAGCTGATGTGGGGCAGATAGTAATGCAGGGCGTTAAGATTTTGTGTTGGTAAACACAAATGATGAATTTGAGTATATTTGTTGATGGGTGTAAGCAGTCAGCTAATGACCGGGCTGTATGTGTGGTCAAACTATTACTCAAAACACGGATGGTTCTCCTGACAGGTTGTCACTACAAGACTGACAAATAAAACAAAACTGAAATAAAACAATAAGATGAGATCAGAAAGGGAAAGGAAGAAAGGAGTGTTTTACCGATTTAGTTTTAACTAGGGGATACGGCTAAGCAGGTGTCACTTGTGGGTGATGCTGCACTAGATCATATTTCCTAGGGTTAGACTGTTAGCTTAAGCTAGCAGGGACACACCAAACACCTTTTAGATAACTAAAATAAGGTGAAAGTACAGAAGAATTTCCTTATAGCTTCTAGAAACTAAAAGGAAAGGTATGTAGACGTTGACGTAATTAAACTTGAAATTTAATGAGATTCAACTTAGCTGAATAGGATATTCATGCTAAACAAAAGTAAGTAAATTAAATTAAAAAAAATAGAGGAGGAATAGAGGTGACATTAGAATTTCCCTATAGCTCTAGAAGAACTAAAAGGAAAGGTAAATAGGAAAGTTGATTTAATTAAATTTGAAATTAAATAAAATTCAACTTAGCTGAATAGGGACATTCAGACTAAACAAAAGTAAGTAAATTAAATAAAAATAGAGGAGGAATAAAGGTGAAATTAGAATTTCCTTCTAGCTCAGGAAAAAATAAAAGGAAAGGCAAATAGAAAAGTTGATTTAATTAACTTTGGAATTTAATTAAATTCAACTTAGCTGAATAGGGATATTCAGGCTAAACAAAAGGTAAGTAAATGAAATAAAACATAGAGGAGGAATAAAGTAGGAGTAAAACAAACCAACAAAACAAAAGCACAATGGCTTAAACCAGTGATGGGTGTCTTTGAGGCACGCCCTGTGAAGCTTCGGGACTCGCGCAAATCATTTGTCTTGAATCAGTGATTCGAAGCGCGCATCAAACTGCTAAAGTCACGTGATTTCATTAATCGTTAAGCATCATAGCATTTTCAAAATGATTTCAAATTTCCATGGTTTGTCATTAGGTCTATATATAATTTGTATATGAGCTCATATCAATTATAAATCTAGACACATTTGATGATGCCTTTGATTGATAAAGGAAAGAGGCATATTTAACATTATCTTACTTGTCTGGTTAGCCCAGCTTTCACAAAATGAGCCCTACAGTTTACTGAAATATCACGCCTTATAAGAAACCTCATGTTTAGATGGTTCATTGATTGTCTTTAATTGATTACACCTTCAACAAAACATTTGTGAATGGTTTGTTGAAGATGTTTCATTAAGTTTTCGCTGCGCTTCCTGTTCTGACCAGCAGGGGTCACCGGCTTATGGCGCATTGAGCGGTTCAAATCAGTGAGTCATTTGTGACTCAATGGATTCGTTTGATTCGGAGCTTCACAAAGCTTCAGATCCCTCATCAGTGGTTCAAAGTCCCTTAGTCTAAAGGGTCCCAAAGTCTGTAGAGTTTTTGGTTTGAATGTTACACTCTACCCTCAAACGTGTCTAGGTGTTAGCAGGGTGCTAACAGCTTCAGTTGAGGTAAAGGGCTTTAGCTTATACTTGTAGGTTTACTTAAAAGCTAGCTTTGGCTAGACGCAGGTCTGTGATGTGAGTGCTGCTATCAGATTATCAGAAGTGTCTGCTCACACATTCTGTTGTCATGCATTGCCAAAAGACCAGTGCCAGCCCACAACGCCACTCGAAAGGGAGCAGACTTTCGAGCCCCGCTGAGGGCATGCACTGAGAACTCTAGCGTGGTCAGTCATGACTCACAAATCAAAAAGGCACATCACTTCACAGACAATGGTGAATTACTAGTTAGCTAGGCTAGAATTTACACCACTAATTCGACGCGATTGTTTCATATGAGCAGTTTGACGCATCAATATGAATACGATGACGTAACGAATAATAATAATAAGGCCTTGATCAGTGACTGAGGAGCATCGCTTAGTCACCATTACAAACACTCTAGTGAGATTTCTTCGTCACGCAGGTTAATTCATGCTGCTAATCTGAGATTTCTTCGTCAGGAAAAGATTTAGGCATTCAAAACTGAAACTGGTGTTTTCGTCGCCCAAAATCAGGATAATTTATTCTGGTACCGTTTATACGTGCTGCTAATCTGGGATTTCTTCATCAGAAAAAAAGTCTTTTTTCTTAGATAATTTCAGGTTAGTTTCTTATCGTACGATTTAAACATGCATTCTAGCATTGAGAAACTTTCTGCTGTTCGTAGGAAGGCGCACTTAAGCTATAGTTTTGCTTATTTTTATGAGAAACTTGTACGTGCATTTATGATGTCAATAAAGTTTATGGAACAACACATGATTGATTACTGGGTCTGCCTGCAAACAATTGTTTAAGATGATGCCGCGTTTCTCCACCAAAATGTAGCAAATTAGCTCAGAGGGGAAATATTAATAATTATTCATAACTCCTTATGATTATTCATTATGATTAATTATGAATATTTGAATCAGTTAATGAGATTAACTTGATGTGGCTACATTAAAATTCCAATCAATCAATCAGTCAATCAGTCAGTTCATCCTGTGAACGCTCAGTATTGATTATTAATTAATTCTAAGAAAAGGATATTTTTCATGGCCACAGAAAAATAGTTCTTCCTTTGTATTAACATAAGCGATTAGAGCGCATAACAAGATCGATCATTTAAGTGACAGTTTGTTTGCAGGCAGGGAGACAGAACCAAACATATATTGTGCACAAATTTTATTAACTAAATCATGGACAAGACTAAAACTAACATAAAACACACATCACACATACATGGTAAGAGGCAAAGTTAAAGTGGTTGGAAGAACCGGGTCAGAACAGATGGATGAAGTTATAGAAAGAGTCTAAAACCTGAGAGAACTATCATTGATAAGCTCCTTTGTCTGAACAAAGGGGTTTACAGTTTTACTAACTACACAGTGATTTGTATTTCGTAGTACGTTACTTGCATTTGCCTGGGAAGGCGTCCAGATATACAGTCGCAGGAGAAAGTCTTGATGGTTCCGTCCGATGGTTTTGCAGTTGCGATCGTTTCCTTCCGTGTTGAGCGAAGGAACGACGGTGAACTTGCATGGTTGTTTCGACTCCGTCGAGGTTGAGGAAGTTGCACGTGGGGTGAGGAGTTTGGGCCTGCTTGCCCACCGGCCGTGTGGTGGCATCGGGTTTCCTGTCTCACACAGCACATGACTCTGTGTGTGTAGGTCTTATCGGCCTGGCCTGCTGGCCAAGATGAGGTGTTGGTTCAGCCAGAAAGAGAGAAGAGAGAGGGCGGATCTGTGCGTCTCTCCTTAAAAGCTTTTGGGAGAAATCCCGCCTCGTAGGGTCAGTGGCCAATCGTATTCAGGCTTTCGGAGGGAAAGTTTTATGATCCTTTGTCTCAAGCAGATCGTTTGCAGATTGGTTGCTGATGAAGGAACTATTAAAGATTCTTGTAATACTAATATGTTGCACAGGTAGACATATCATATACACAATCATTCAGATCTTTAAATTGCAACTTCGTAGACACCAAACATGCCATACACATGATTTTCGTTAACCATAGTATGCGATTCTGAAACATAAATCCAACAGAGATGGAATTAATACAATGACCAAACCCTATAAAAGAAAAATCATGAGATGGATATATGTTTATATATTTCTCAAGTGGTTATATGGGTTTAAGATGGTTTTATTTATCTTTTATTTATGAGTATTCTTATCAGATATCAGCATTTACTGTATACAGTTATGACAATACTCAGCACATTCTTAGAGAGAATTGTAGTACAATGGTAATAGTACAGACTTCTCTTTTCATGAAATGTAACGTTTTGCCAGCAGGCCTGCCAGAAACTGTGCCAAATAAAAAGGATTGCAGCTCTCTTTATGCAGTGCTAACTGCCCATCAAAGATTCATACAGTCTAACAGCAGGATGCTGGGTGTGTAGTTTCATCACTCTGTCTGAGTCAACAGCAGTTTTACTATATTTCAGCATTGTACAATTATATAACATCATTACAGTACCCACACTCTGCTAGGGGAAAAGGTCATGACCCCAGGTCTTCTGCAGTTTTTTCTAGCACTGCTCAAATGCTATGTGAATGTGCATTGAAAATGGCTCTTTTGGGTAGAAACAGCAAAAAAAACAGTAGACTTATTTATATGGACAGATGTTAGGGGGAGGTCAGGGGGCTGTGGTATTTTTATGTCCACCCACACCTGACCTTACAGAATAATGCAAAATAGCTAAAAACAATAATCAAGGCAGCATGCATTTGTAATAAACAGCCAAATGAGCAAAATAAGAATGAGGCAAGTAACATAATGCTTGATTCACTGCATGATAAATTGCTGCCCCAAATTTGTCTGCCTCGAGGGAGACAGTAGTCATTATTAAAATGACCAAGAGAAGGAAAGGATGTTTCACATTCCATGTATAAATTAAATGTCATTTAAATAGTTACTTTGTTTGAGTTATGAATGAGTTTTATCGCTTTATCTATACTGGGGTAAGACATGTGTTACATCCATGCCAGGCCCTCCCTCCACACGTGTGTAACTGGTGTGAATTATACATTGATTTGTTTTGACTTGTGTTTTTTCTTTTCTTCTATATTGTATTATTTTGTTTAATTTACTGTTTATACTAATGTTTCAAATTTTCAATGTTTTGTAATCAGAAGGGTTTATTGAACTTTACGAAATTTTGTTCCCATTATTATTCATGAGTTTTGAGAACATAATGTTAAAGTAGCGGAACTCTTCTTAGGGTGTTTGTTTGGGGAGGGAGTATCATCGGTGGAACAGCTCCATGGTTTCTCCTTGTGCGACATGCGATTGCAGTCTACCTGTGCGCGAGCCGCGAGGCTGATGGGTGCATGCACTGTTGCTTCTCTCTGTGAATATCTCTGTGTGTACACGAGAGAGAGAGAAGCCGATGCCCTGTTGATCCACTGATGATCTCTATTTGTTTCAGATTTAAAAGAAAAAACTGGATCTCATCACTGAGTGGTCGTGTGGCCCTTGTGTGTGAGGGTGTCCAGTCTAGATGTTACATGCGCAGCGATCACACTCCCCCGAATTCTAATCAATGTCACCTTTAACCAATCACCACTGCAGTTTAGGACAATATATAACCCTGCACTCCTCAACAGTCAGCGCCTGGCTTCAAAAAGGATAGAGACTCTCTATTGTGCTGAACTAGGGCGCATGCTCGTGCGGCGACCGGAGCTTTTAATTATCGCTGCCTTGTGGACTTTGATCAATCTAATCCTCGACTGTCAAGGGATCACACTTCAATCTCCGAGGATACAATATACTAGAGATCAGCTGTTACAATGGAATACGCAGAATTTAATCACCGGACTACAGTTAGATCTTCAGTGTCCCGATTACATTCATTGGAGTGATAATATTAAAACTGCGACTGGAGATGATTCAAGTAAAGCTAAGAAAAGGAAGCGTGGGAAAAGAGGAGGAGTCAGACTGTGACTAAGGAAACAACAGCTTACCCGTATTCCCCTGCCTTCCTTGGTTGATGGATTTGGTACACCATTTCGCCTGGATCGGAAAATAGACACAACAGGTAAATCACGTGGAGGGGGCGTGTGTCTCTATGTCAACAAGCGCTACTGTAGCTCTGTGACTGTAAGAGAAAGACTCTGCATGCCTGACGTTGAACTGTTATCGGTATCACTTCGCCCATTTTATTTGCCCCGTGAATTTCCGCAAATATTCATAACAACAGTGTACATTCATCCTAAAGCAAATCAGGCTACTGCAACAAGCACTTTATTTGATGTTGTCCAAAAACTTCAGAACATTTCACCCGAAGCACCTAATCTGATTCTTGAGATTTTAATCATGTGTCCCTAAAAAAGACATTGACAAATTTTGATCAATATGTAACTTGTACAACCAGGCAGAACAAGACGTTAGATCTCTGTTATGGGACTGTCAAGGGAGCATATAAATGAGTAAATCTGCCTTTAGGTTCTGCCGACCATAATTGTGTACTGCTTCTTCCTACATATAAATCTGTACTTAAGAGAGAAAAAATTCAGACTAAAGAGGTTAAAATACTCATGCTAGACTGTTGTTTATTGATGTTAATACTATCCAACCTCACATTTTAGCCATGAGACTGATAGAGCATTTTAAGTTGAGTAATAATTTGGTGGGTTGGATATTGGATTTTTTGACAAACAGAACACAGAGGGGGAAAGTGAATGGCATTTTATCAAATTTATTATGTTCATCCACTGGCTCACCCCAGGGATGTGTTCTCTCACCCTTACTTTTTATTCTGTACACTAATATGTGCCAAAGTAAGCATGCAAATAGGATTATATTGAAATTAGCTGATGATACAGTCATTGTGAGTCTGCTACGAGACAATGAGTCCGGTCATGGCCCTATTATTGAGGAATTTGTCACCTGGTGTGATGAATCTTACTTGGAGTTAAACATAACTAAAACAAGGGACATGATTATAGATTTTAGAACTTGTGCTTCACGTTATGATACTATGGTCATTAAAGACCAGGTGGTGGATTTTGTAGAAAGCTACAAATATCTTGGGACAGTCATAGATTCTAAATTGACTTTTGATAAGAACTGTGAGAGTGTGTGTAAAAGGGGACATCAGCGTCTGTTTTGCCTTAGAAACCTGTCCAGATTTCACATTGACAAATCCATGATGACCCTTTTCTATCGAACTTTTATTGAATCGATCTTGTCATTCTCCCTTGTGGCGTGGTTTGGTCATTTGTCTTTGAAGAACAAAAATTCTTTAAACCAAATTGTTAAATGGGCCAGTAAGATTATAGGTGAATCACGGACAAGGCTAAACTAACATAAAATATACATACACATCACACATACATGGTAAGAGGCAAAGTTAAAGTGGTTGAAAAACCGTGTCAGAACAGATGGATGAAACTATGGAAACACCTGGGAGAACCATCATTGACTACAAGCTCCTTTGTCTGAACAAAGGGGTTTACAGTTTTACTAACTACACAGCTATATATATCTGTGTAGTTGTATATCGTACGTTACTTGCATTTAGCCTGAGCTGTAGAAGAGCGTCCTAGGTGAAATTGCAGGAGAAAGTCTTGATAGTTCGGTCCGAAGGTGTTGCAATCGATTACTTCTGCGTTGACTGAAGAAGAAATGATGAGCTTACATGGTTATTTCGACTCCGTCGAGGTTGAGGAAGTTACACATGGCTTGAGGTGTTGGGCCTGCTGGGCCTGCTGGCCCACTGGCCATGTGGTGGCATCAGGTTTTCTGTCCCACACACACACATGGCTTGATGTGTGTGTAGGCCTTATCAGCATGAGAGCCAGCCAAAATGACGCGTCGGTTCAGCAAGAGAGAGAGAGGGCGGATCTGTGCATCTCTCTTAAAGTCTGCAAGAAGTCACCACCTCTTCAGTCAGTGAGCCAATCGTATTTAGGCTTTCGGAGGGAAAGTTTTACGATCCTTTGTCTCAAGAAGATCGTCTGCAGATTGGTTGCTGATGAAGGAACTATTCAAGATTCTTGTAATACTAATATGTTGCACAGGTATTGACATATCATATACACAATCATTCAGATCTTTAAATTACAACTTCGTAGACACCAAATATGCCATACACATGATTTTCGTTAACCATAGTATGCAATTCTGAAACATAAATCCAACAGAGATTGAATTAATACATAGACCAAACCCTATAAAGACAAATCACGAGATGGATATATGTTTATATATTTCTCAAGTGGTTATATATAGGATATATGGGTTTAAGATGGTTTATTTGTAAAAAGAATTGAGTGGGAGTCACAGCTCTCTGCAAATTCTTTCTGGTCGCAAAACCTTATCAGTTCCCATGTGTCCTGTAACCAGAGGCCTCTTCTTGCTTTTATGGGTCCTTTTCGGGGATGGGTCCATAGACCTCCCAGTGAGTTTTAAAGATTATTTGTTAAATTGGACAAATAATTGTGTCTGATTTGTCTCAGCCGCTACATTCATCATCAGCTAATTTCAAAATCAAAGACCGCAATAGGAGAGAGTGCGGCAACAGCACTGGTAATTAAGATGATTGTGTGTTCAGCATCTGCAACTTACTGCACCATGAAAGTGGTTTGGCTTTTAGCAGTGTTCATTGCCATAGTAACTTACTCTCCATTGCTAAACTGCTCCAGGGCAGGTTATGTTCTGTGTAAGAGATCTCAAGCCGACATAGGCCCAATCAGCTGTGAGCAAAGTGACATTTAAAGTGACAAAACTAATTCAACTTAGTGTATGTTGCAATGGCTTCTTTCTAATCCTGTAGACATATCAGCGCAAATTGTAAGAAGAGCACTACACAGAGAAAGAGTTTTTAGGGATAGACAAAATCTCCTGGCTTTTAGAATTGGTGCATTATTCCAAATAAATAGATTAAGATCCACAAATAAATGTAAAGAGTTTCATAAATAAATAAAATGAGATTTGCAAATAAAAAAATGTGTACAAATGTGTTTTATGTTACAAACAACTCTGCCTGGCATTCATCCGTGAATCGCTTTTTGTGCATTTGTAGATTCCCGCACACATTTGTGGATTTTGAAACACTTCTAACGTCAAGAAGCGCAGACAAATCCACAAATAAGTGGACTCCACCCACCGTTTACTCAAGACAATCAGATAATGGCCACATTGTGCTGACCAATCGCAGCACGCTCTCGCTACAACCAATCTGTGCTGCCCTTAAAAATTGAAATGGTAGCTATTTTTTGTGTATTTTTTTTTTTTTTTTACTATTTTATTTGTATATGTTGGGAATTATTTCCTCCGGGACTTTTATTTTTATTTTGGGACTTTTATTTTGCGCATATGTTCTCACATGTTCAGAGAGCAACAGAGAAGGGAAGACATCGCAGCACAGCTTATAAATGCAATCTTCTAACAGTTTAGCCTTGGAAAACATTTGACTGTAAGTCATTTACATGTTTATTCTGATATAATTAAGTTATGAATATTTGAATGTAACAAGTGATTGAACCGACTTTAATATTGAAACTGTAAGGGTGGGTCACCTACAGTGGTTCAGGCTGCAGGGTTGCCGAATGACTAAAGAAACGTTATCAGCAAGAGGATAGAAAACTGTACATTTCTCGTCTTTACCACCCACTGCAACTTATACCAACGACGGAAATAAGCGCAGTTACAATAGCAAAATATGTGGGAGAGCGTTGCTAGAATGTGACTATATTGTATTGCAATAGCACTTCAAAGTCAATACCAAATCAAAACGAGTTAGCACATCATTTGTAATAGAAAGGATTTAATGACAAAATCTGGTTATGGTTACACTTAAAATAGTTTCAAAATAGATGTATGAGATGATAAAAACGTATACCATTTATCGTACCCAGCATGAATAGAATGTTACCAGAGAGAGGGAGAGAGAGAGAGAAAGAGACAAAGAGAAGAAGAGAGCAAAGAAGAGAAGAGCCAAAGAGAAGGCCCCCAAGAAGAGAGAGAGCCAGAGAATCAAGAGAGACAGAGAATAAAAGAAGAGCCAGAGCAACAGTTACATCTTCTTTTTATCTGTTCCTTGACCATGTGACTGAAACCCTAATGTGAGACATTCAAACTGACCCGTCAGACCAAACTTCCCCCACTGTACTAAAGGTGTGACACACATTTGGCCTACAGGCCTTCAGCATCTCTTTGTCTTTAGGAATTCCAAATGGCCCTTCTGATAAGAAAGATGGGGGTTGAAAACAGTGAAGCAAATGTCTTTGTTCAATTTCAAATATCAAATATCTTTGATTATTTTCAATCCTATAAAATGAACATTGTAGAGAATGATTGAAAATAAGAGCAAACAGTATTGTATTTATGTTTTCCTGTAATATATATTTACATTTTTTTTTGTTGTTGTTGTATTTTCAGTTTTACAGTAAAGAATAATCACCAAGAAAAGTTATGCCTTGGGACTTTATTCCAAAATGTTCACTATTTGTCTAATGGAGCACAGTCACGTTCTGTGAGGGCAGAATACAATCACTTTTGGCTTTACACTCGGGGCGGGAACAGATTCATTTTGCACCCCTGAAAGGAACTGTATTCTGTGGGCGCTTTGTTCAAACTGAGCTGAAGTGCTGCTTGTATGGTAAAACATCCTGTTTCCAAAAGATTACTGGAGTTTAAAGCTTCTTTACATTTCCATCAGGATGAATGAATCAGTATAAACTCAGGATTATACACAAATTATTATCATTCACAGATCCTAAGCATCATGATCAGTGTCATGTATTTTGTATGATTGTACAAAGCAGACGTGAAATGTTCAAGATGTGGTTACCAACAAGAATACAAAAAGTGCCCATATATGGAAAGACTTGCAAAACATGCAATAAAAGAAAATACAGGCAATAGAACAAGGTGAACAAAGTGATGAACAAAATGATTTCTTTGTTGGAACCATTGATGTACAAACAGTGAAAAATGTGCACACGGTCACCACTGAAACACAAAGTCAAAAAGACAAATGGACTGAAAGCCAGAAAATGAACAACAAGAACATTACATTTAAATTAGACACAGGGGCAGCATGTAATGTAATATCCAACAATGTGTTCAAGTCATTGAAAACTCAAAGAAAACGAAAAAAATCCACCTGTCACTTAATTACATATTCTGGCCACAAGATGTCGCCTGTGGGATAAGTTCAACTGACCTTCACCTACAGAAACCAAAAGCACAATATTACATTTTTAAGTGGTCGACGGCAACGTACTAGCAATTCTTGGATGAACAACCTGTGAAAAATTAGGGATGGTGAGAAGAATATATGAAATAAAGATTAAAGATGACCCCTTTGAAAGACTTTGACAACCTGTTCTCTGGCCTTGGTTGTTTGCCAATTGAGCATCACATCAAAATAGACACTAATGTGTCATCAGTAATTCATCCACCAAGAAATGCAATAGCAAAGCAAACGAACGACAGACTGGGTGAACAGCATGGTAACAGTGATGAAACAGAACAAGATATGTATATGTATGGATCCACAAGACTTTAATAAAGCAACAAAGTGTGAACATTAACCTCTACTGACATTGGAAGAAGTGGTGTCCGGCATGCCGAATGCAAAGATATACTAATCAAGGATTCTGGCAAATAAAACTGGATGGTGTGTTTTCGCGTGTGTAAACTCTGCACATTCAACACGCCAATAGGGAGGTATAGATTTCCTATAGATTATAGATTGATGTTAATATACATTAGATAAGTAATTATAGTTACAAGCTGGATAGTTCTAAACACCGGTCACAATTGTGACCGCATCTTTTTTTCTTATTTCTGAAAGCTCTAAAAGTGTTGTTGTTGGCTTTGGGCAAGAAATTCAACTTTTAAATGAAAAAATAGATTGTCTTGATTAAAATGTATCAATGTCATGTGACTAGTGTGAGAGGTCACATGACCAGATCAGTTTAATTCCTGCTTGCACATATAGGCCAAGATGTCTTCCCCAGACTACTACAAAAAGAAGCAAGTAAAACAGCTTAATTAACAGATAGAACTATCATATTTTGTACATATATTCTTTAAAAGGTCTACTCCTGCATATATACAGTGGGGAAAACAAGTATTTGATACACTGCCGATTTTGCAGGTTTGCCCACTTACAAAGCATGTAGAAGTCTGTAATTTTTATCATAGGTACACTTCAACTGTGAGAGACGGAATCTAAAACAAAAATCTAGAAAATCACATTGTATGATTTTTAAATAATTAATTTGCATTTTATTGCATGACAAGTATTTGATCACCTACCAACCAGTAAGAATTCCGGCTCTCACAGACCTGTTAGTTTTTCTTTAAGAAGCCCTCCTGTTCTCCACTCATTACCTGTATTAACTGCACCTGTTTGAACTCGTTACCTGTATAAAAGACACCTTTCCACACACTCAATCAAACGGACTCCAACCTCTCCACAATGGCCAAGACCAGAGAGCTGAGCTGTTTTATCAGGGATAAAATTGTAGACCTGCACAAGGCTGGGATGGGCTACAGGACAATAGGCAAGCAGCTTGATGAGAAGGCAACAACTGTTGGCGCAATTATTAGAAAATGGAAGAAGTTCAAGATGATGGTCAATCTCCCTTGGTCTGGGGCACCATGCAAGATCTCACCTCGTGGGGCATCAATGATCATGAGGAAGGTGAGGGATCAGCCCAGAACTACACGGCAGGACCTGGTCAATGACCTGAAGAGAGCTGGGACCACAGTCTCAAAGAAAACCATTAGTAACACACTACGCCGTCATGGATTAAAATCCTGCAGCGCACGCAAGGTCCCCCTGTTCAAGCCAGCGCATGTCCAGGCCCATCTGAAGTTTGCCAATGACCATCTGGATGATCCAGAGGAGGAATGGGAGAAGGTCATGTGGTCTGATGAGACAAAAATAGAGCTTTTTGGTCTAAACTCCACTCGCCGTGTTTGGAGGAAGAAGAAGGATGAGTACAACCCCAAGAACACCATCCCAACCGTGAAGCATGGAGGTGGAAACATCATTCTTTGGGGATGCTTTTCTGCAAAGGGGACAGGACGACTGCACCATATTGAGGGGAGGATGGATGGGGCCATGTATCACGAGATCTTGGCCAACAACCTCCTTCCCTCAGTAAGAGCATTGAAGATGGGTCGTGGCTGGGTCTTCCAGCATGACAACGACCCGAAACACACAGCCAGGGCAACTAAGGAGTGGCTCCGTAAGAAGCATCTCAAGGTCCTGGAGTGGCGTAGCCAGTCTCCAGACCTGAACCCAATAGAAAATCTTTGGAGGGAGCTGAAAGTCCGTATTGCCCAGCGACAGCCCCGAAACCTGAAGGATCTGGAGAAGGTCTGTGTGGAGGAGTGGGCCAAAATCCCTGCTGCAGTGTGTGCAAACCTGGTCAAGAACTACAGGAAACGTATGATCTCTGTAATTGCAAACAAAGGTTTCCGTACCAAATATTAAGTTCTGCTTTTCTGATGTATCAAATACTTATGTCATGCAATAAAATGCAAATTAATTACTTAAAAATCATACAATGTGATTTTCTGGATTTTTGTTTTAGATTCCGTCTCTCACAGTTGAAGAGTACCTATGATAAAAATTACAGACTTCTACATGCTTTGTAAGTGGGCAAACCTGCAAAATCGCCAGTGTATCAAATACTTGTTCTCCCCACTGTATATTTTGCTCGTAAGAGGTGTAAATTTGTTAATAACACATACTATAACACAGTGTTTCAAATGAAAACACAGGTCCCGGCTGCCAATCCCAGCCATCATCCGTCCACTTCCACACAGTTCAAAACTACCAGATGTGTTGGACCTCCCAGACGTGCGTGACCCCCCAAGTGCTGTGTGTAGATAGGTCATTTTGATTCGAATTCAACCAACAATATTTTGTGTTAGGGAATATATATGCAACCAACAGTGTTGTAAGTAATAAAAGTTTACTACAAGACTTTGAAGAAAAAATCAGAAACATCTTGGACAGTTTTCCTGATGCTAAACTAATTCTTGGAGGAGATTATAAGGTAACACTTTAGATTACAGCCCGGAAAGTACTGCGTAAGTAAAACGAATTTATAGTAAGTATTTTAGAACTAAGAGGTACTTATTCTACAATTATGATTGGCAACCATCTTTCGTTTGGGAGAAATTTAGAGAGAACATACACCTCATAGCTTTTTGTAATAATAGTGTACCTTTTTTTAAAGGCTTTTTTTAAATTACTGGGTACATATTAGTGCATTTATACAGTCATTTTTTGATAGCAAAAGTACAATGATTAAGTTTGGGCTTCTGTGTTTCAACGAAAGTAAAACTAAAACTATTGCAACTTTTTTTTATACTGGGGAAATATACTCTTTTTCCATGAAGTTACAGGGTAAGTGTGACATCTGCAGGCTCTAAATTAAAGTGGTGTTTGTTACCTTATTGTTTTATGAAGTTACAAGGTAAGTAGGCTATAATAAAAATACATAGAATCTTACTTAATTCAAAATTGCTTTTTTTTTTCAAAATCAAGCGTGAACTCAACCCTCTCATGTCTCAGGTGACAGTCTGCAGTTTAAAAAGTTTAAAATATTGGTATTTTTCTTACAAACACTTATCGTTTCACTTCCGAAGACATTGATTCATCTATTGCGGTCTAATGGATTAATGTAGTTATTGCTGTATGTGATTTTTGATGCTTCAACTTTTAGGAACCCATGAGCTAGCATTAGCAGAGATTATTTATTTTTCTAAAAAACTTAGTTTGTGTTCATCTGAAGAAAGAAAGTCATATACATCTTGGATGGCATGAGGGTAAAAGATGAGTATTTCTGGGTGTACTGTATTTTCTTTTAATACATATTACAGAATAGCAAGATACATGGGATTCCTTCTTAAGATTCATAAGTGGCAAGAAAGAAAAAGAAGAGGAACAAAAGGAGGAAAAAGCCAAGCAAGAGAAACGAAATAAGAAGTGTTGTAAATCTGTTTTGAAATAAGTTGTTTTATTTTTCAAATAAATGTTTCCGAGTGATATCAGATTATGTATGTGTTTTTATTGTACTTATACCCTGTAACTTCATGAAACAAGAGTATATTTCCCCATTATTCCCCAGCTTTACTTGAAACACGAAAGCCCAAACTACAACAGCTGCACTTTTGCTATCAAAACAAATTACTGTATAAATGCACTGATATGTACCCTGTAATTAAAAAAAAAAAAAAAAAAAGCCTTTATGTATTGGTACACTATTATAACAAAAAGCTACGCAGTTTATGTTCTCACTAAATTGCTCCCAAACGTTGTTGCAAATCATAATAGTAGAATAAGTACCCCTTAGTTCTAAAATACTTACAGTATAAGTAATTTGTTAATTTTCCTGGTTGTTTCCCCTTTATTCCACAAACTTTACATATTGTTCCCTTATACCTGGATTGGATTTAATTGATATTTGGAGGATCAGAAACCCAACTAAACAAGAATTTACAATGTTCTGGTGACAGGAGTAAACAGTCTAGGATAGACTTTCGGCTCATATCCTGTGTACTAGAAAATTAAGTAAGCCAGGTTACTGTGTGGAAATGTCTGTTCTTACTGACCATAATGTCATTTATTTATTTATTGGTTTATCTGGAAATATTGATAATAATATTAGAACTCGAACACACTGTAAATTAAATAAGGCAATAAAAAGAAAGTTATTTTGAATGAGAATATTATTTTGAGTTGCTGGAACAATGCAAGAAGGTCAAATAAGTATGGTACCAATGAAGGACACAACAGATGGACCCTTTGCGGCCTTGCCTTCTCCTAGAATTCATTGTGTGCCAGTGATGACAGATTTTTTTTAGGAGAAATTGCCAGATTACACTTTTACATGTAGGTACTGGGTTTTAAATTTACTCGAATAATCTAATGTATAATGATATAAACAAAAAAGTACAATAAAGGTTCAAATGTTGACATGTTACCAACATGTGATTTTATATAGTTCTTTTCTTTATTATGTACATAAACAGACCAAGGTGAACATTTTTAGATAGGTTTTCAACCCTGTTTTGTTTTTAGGCAGTTGAATATAACTTTAAAAGTCCAGTACAAACGTTACTGCCGCTCATCAACGGCAGCTACTAGGCGACAAAAACAGACCGTTATTGTATTGTATACTCAAATATTATAATAAATAAATGTTTTTATGAAAAACTGACTTTTTACACATGGATATTAGATTTTGATAGATATTGTTTAAAAAAACATGTATATGTAACAGTACATAAGAGAAACACTAAAAATATGTGAGTCATAGAACAATTTTGAATGTTAAATATTTTATGGTTTGATTTGAGGATGTGAGTTAATTTCATTTATTCTTCCCTCTTTCTGAAAACATCTTAGCGACACGGCAGCTGTCAGTCTTGCAAACCTGTTAGTAGACAACGCAGTAGACAGTGGAAATATGCACTCATCCCAGATGATGTCCCAGTGGCAGAGGCCTTACCAGAGTCTCTATTGTGGCAGCCCATCCAGGATCCCCCTGCTCAGCTGAATAAAAGTGTACATAAAAATGTTTTCTTCCAATCTGTTTTATGTACTGTTCATTTAAACTTTTTTTTTGTTTTTTTCTGATCTTAAACGTAACTTATCTTGTAAATAGTTGTAAAAAGTACTGCAAGTAAAAACGTATAGAACAATTTACAGTTTCATTTACAAATTAATTGACATGACAAAATAAATGTACAGAATAATTTATTTCATTTACAAATTATAACTTACATAACACAAATAAATAATGCATAGAATGATTTTGTTTCACCCTTTGTTTTAATTTACATAACCAAAATTTTGTTTCTCTACCAATCTCTCAAGAAGAGAAAACAATCTGTCCATTCTCTCCTATTATCTCCTCTCCTGTCTCTCTCTGAAACTTTATGTCCTCCCCAATTAGCTTGATCAGCTCATCCTCTCTGTCTCTTTTTCTCTTGGCTGGTGCTGGTGCTGGCTCCTCATCCTGGTCATCCAGAGGCAATTAGGATAGGTGCCTGGACACTTGCAATCCTAAGGCAGAGTAAATAAACCATGCCTGTTAACAACAACAGCACAATACATTTCAGCAAAGATGTGTCTATTAATTTGCATACTTTGTATTTTTTTTTAAGTTGTCCCATTTTTTTTTACCTGCAAGGGAGTGACCTTCCTCAGCAGGCCCATTTTCTCCAGAATTGTCCTAAAACAAGAGAAAAAGGAAACACTTATAAAAAAAATATTAAGACAGAGGTGCAATATTAAGAAGATTAGAAAATATGACAATAATAATAATAATAATATTTACATGGAAGAGGGGGAATCTCCTCAACCAGCACCAATGTGCAGCATCCACCTGGATGATGCGACGGCAGCCATATTGCTCCAGAACGCCCACCACACACCAGCTTATTGGTGGAGAGGAGACAGAGTGATGAAGCCAGTCAGCATATGGGGAGGATTAGGAGGCCATGATGGACAATGGGCAAATTTGGTCAGGATGCCAAGGTTACACCCCTACTCTTTTTCCGAAGGACATCCTGGGATTTTTAATGACCACAGAGAGTCATGATCCTTGGTTTAACGACTCATCCAAAGGACGGTGCTTATTGACAGTATAGTGTCCCCATCACTATACTGGGGCGTTAGGACTCACACAGACCACAGGGTGAGCACCCCCTGCTGGCCTCACTAACACCTCTTCCAGCAGCTACCTAGTTCCCTTTCAGTCGGTCACGTTCGACGTACGTCGGACGTCACCGACGAATTGGGATCACTTCTGGGAGCCCCTATCAGCTTCGAGTGTATAGAGAACGGGCCAATGGCCATTGGCGTGCGAGATTTGCATCTCGCGCTCCGCCCCGCATCGCGGGTATAAAGCGGAAGCGGATGCCGCGCACATTTGTCATTCACTTCGGAGCCAAACAGGTTCATGGAAGACTGTTCCTGCGTCAGCAGAGAAAAAGAGAGAGAGCGAGAGAAGAGGCTTTTGTGCTGGGGAGAAGGCACGTGCAGTGACAACCGAGATCGGTGAAACAACTGCTGTTTTTATAGCATCCCGGTTGGTTCGGTGGGGGCGTTCCACGGTGAGTGCATACACAGGCTGCACTATCTCCTGTGTTTGCCGCGGTTGTTCCCTGGGTGCTTCGGCACATTAAAAGAGCTTCTTCTAAAAGAGCAACACGGGTGTGACACTGCGTCTTTTTCAAGATGTCATTCCACCCGTGCGTTTCTGGATGCGGTCGTTCCCTGTCACCAGCTGACGGTCACAATCGCTGCCTTACATGTCTGGGTATTCAACATGCTGAGGCAGCATTTGTGGATAGCTCGTGTTCCCATTGCGGGAACATGACTATCTCGGCGCTTAGGTCGAGACTCGCCTACCTTCGGGAGGGTGGAGTCCCCTTACCTATGCCCCGATCTAGTGCTATCCCTGCCCAGCAGGATAGACCTACTTCGGCGAATAGCCAGGGTGACCTGAGGATCACGTTTAGGGCACACCCGCCGAGCCAGCCTCCGTGGGCCCCTAAACCCTCTGAAGTGCCGCAGCCGGTTGAGCTTCCGGAGAAAGTCGCTGGCCCCTCTCGGGGTGGTCCAGCGGTGACCTTTGGAGCTCCAGCAGACGATAGGATGTCGATCGCTGCATCGGAGGGGGAGTTTCAGTCCTCGGGGGATGAAGACTCGGCTGCGAGGTCGTGGACGGCACCTTTTTCTGCCAGAAACCGGCCGAGTGGCTCCTCCCTCCTCACTACCCTCGACGGCGGGCCAGCCAAGGGGTATGTGGGGATCCCGCCGGTGGAACGGGCCGTTGCGATGCAACTGTGTCCGGCGTCCGCTTCCACCTGGCGCGGAGACCCACGCCACCCATCCAAGGCCTGTAAGTTCTCCTCCAGTCTAACTGGGAAGGCTTACAAGGCTTGTGGACAGGCTGCGTCCGCCTTGCATGCCATGGCGTTGCTCCAGGTGCAGCAGGCCCAGGCACTCATGGACATGCACGAGGGTAGACCTGACCCAGAGCTCCTCCGGGAGCTCCGGACGGCGACGGACCTCGCCCTCCGGGCGACGAAAGTCACCGCCCGTTCCATTGGTCAGGCGATGTCCACTCTTGTGGTCCAGGAGCGACATCTCTGGCTCAACCTGGCCGATATGAGGGAGACCGATAAGTATCGGTTCCTGGACTCCCCCATTTCCCAGGTTGGGTTGTTCGGCGACGCGGTCGAAAGCTTTGCCCAGCAGTTCTCGGCCGCCCAGAAGCAGACAGAGGCCATTAAGCACATCCTGCCCCGGCGGTCAGCTGCTGCCCAGCCGCCGGACGCAGCTCCTCCGCCTTCTCGCCGCCGCCCCAACCCAGCAGCAGCCTCCACCAGGGCAACGGCGTAGAGCCGGCCACGGGAAGGCCGTCCAGCCCGCTCAGGCTGCTGCCAAGCCAGGTGGCAAGCGTCGTCGTAAGAGACCCTGAGACGGGCCACCCAGAGATGGAGGAGACAGCTCTTCAGGAGGTGGTGACAGCACCGCTCCTTCTCCCGGAGGAGGGCCGGGAGAGAATTTTATGTTCTTGTTTGGTTTCTGTTCCGCCACTGGCCTTCGTGCCAGTGGTACCCAAAACTTCAAAGAAAGAGCTGTTTCTAAAATCTCTGGGTGCCAAGAGAGCGCGCTTGGCGGTGTACGACGCTCCCATGCCTTGTCACCCTCCGGTGCCTCTCTTATCGCCAGCAGGGGGTGCTGGCTGTGTCCAGGACGCACACAAGAGGCCTCCGCACACCCGTGCACCCCCTCAGCGGAAGCAGGTAAGTGTTGCATTGCGCACTCAGACCCCACTTCGGGCCGCGATGCCGTCCGAGTCGGGTCCCTGCACTCCGCTGCGCTGCCCCGCTGCGGGTACGTCTGTGGTGCCGTTGGTCCCGCTGGTTCGGTCGCTGGGAGCCTGGCTAGCGCTCCCCAGCCCGTCCCGCTGGCTCATCCATACTATCAGACTCGGCTATGCGATTCAGTTCGCCCGGCGGCCCCCCAAGTTCAGGGGCGTTCACTTCACCTCCGTGTCGAAGGAGAGCGCCCCCGTGCTACGGGTGGAGATCGCAGTCCTACTGGCAAAGGACGCGATAGAGCCGGTCCCTCCAGCCGATATGAAGACCGGCTTCTACAGCCCGTACTTCATTGTACCCAAGAAAGTTTCTACGGGCAGGAGTTCCCCTAGAACAAGTGTCCAGGCATGCTGTTGTCTCCACGGATGCCTCATCCACCGGCTGGGGGGCCACGTACAACGGGCTTGCAGTTTCGGGTCTGTGGACGGGGCCTCAACTGCAATGGCATATCAATTGCCTCGAGTTGTTAGCAGTTCGTCTTGCGCTGGGCCACCTCAAAGGGCCGCTACGAGGCAAGCACGTTCTGGTCCGTACGGACAACACTGCGGCCGTTGCGTACATCAACAAACAGGGTGGTCTACGCTCCCGCCGCATGTCACAACTCGCCCGCCATCTCCTCCTCTGGAGTCAGAAGCATCTGAGGTCGCTTCGTGCCACTCATATTCCGGGCCTGCTCAATCGTGCAGCCGACGAGCTCTCACGACAGCAAGTGCTCCCAGGAGAGTGGAGACTCCATCCCCAGGTGGTCCAGCTGATCTGGAGTCGCTTCGGGACCGCACAGGTAGACCTGTTTGCAGCCCCGGACACGTCTCACTGCCAGTTGTTCTATTCCCTGACCGGGGGGACCCTCGGCTCGGATGCGCTGGCACACAGCTGGCCCCGGGGCCTACGCAAATATGCGTTTCCCCCAGTGAGCCTTCTTGCGCAGACACTGTGCAAGGTCAGGGAGGACGAGGAGCAGGTCTTGTTAGTTGCGCCATACTGGCCCAACCGGACCTGGTTCCCGGAACTAGTGCTCCTCGCGACAGCACCTCCTTGGCCCATTCCTCTGAGGAAGGACCTCCTGACTCAGAGACGGGGCACCCTGTGGCACCCGCGTCCGGACCTCTGGAAACTCCATGTCTGGTCCCTGGACGGGACGCGGAGGTTCTAGGTGGCCTACCACAGACTGTGGTAGACACCATCACTTCCGCCAGAGCCCCCTCTACGAGGCGCCTCTACGCGTTGAAGTGGAACCTGTTCGTCGAGTGGTGTTCTTCTCGACGAGAAGACCCCCAAAGATGTTCGATCGGCTCTGTGCTTTCCTTCCTGCAAGAAGGGTTGGAGTGAAGGCTGTCTCCCTCCACCCTCAAAGTGTATGTTGCCGCTATCGCCGCAAATCACAGCATGGTTGATGGTAAGTCCCTAGGGAAGCACGATCTGGTCGTCAGGTTCCTGAGGGGGGCGAGGAGATTAAATCCGCCTCGCCCTCACTCTATACCCTCTTGTATACTTATCTCTGGTGCTAACCGCATTGCAGAGGGCTCCCTTTGAACCTTTGCAGTCAGCAGAGTTAAAAATCCTGTCTTGGAAGACAGTACTCCTGACTGCATTGGCTTCCATCAAGAGGGTAGGGGACCTGCAGGCATTTTCGGTTGACGAATCGGGCCTAGAATTCGGGGCGGGTAACTCTCATGTAATCCTGAGACCCCGGCCCGGATATGTGCCCAAGGTTCCCACCACTCCCTTTCGGGACCAGGTGGTGAACCTGCAAGCGCTGCCTTCGGAGCAGACAGACCCAGCCCTGGCTTTTCTCTGTCCCGTTCGCGCTCTGCGGACTTACGTGGACAGAACGCAAAGCTTCAGGACCTCAGAACAGCTCTTCATCTGTTACGGAGGCCAGCAGAAGGGAAAGGCTGTCTCCAAGCAGAGGATGGCTCACAGGATAGTGGATGCCATCGCCTTGGCGTATGAAACCCAAGGCGTGCCCTGCCCGCTTGGGTTGAGGGCCCACTCCACCAGGAGTGTGGCCTCTTCCTGGGCGCTGGCGCACGGCGCCTCGCTGCCCCCCCTGGGCACGCTTTCCCAGCGTTATCCAATACTCTGCTGAGTGGGTCTTGCAGAACAGCAGCAGTGACTCTCCCTGCGTAAGTCCCCCGCCCCAAACAGACGGGGGTCTGAGGGGCTTTCGCTGGGCGCTGGAAGTGGTAGTAACTGTGGCGTTTTCCATACGTCTGTACGTCGAACGTGACCGACTGAAAGGGAACGTCTCGGTTACGTATGTAACCCTCGTTCCCTGAAGGAGGGAACGGAGACGTACGTCCCGTCGCCACAGTTGCTGTACCATCACTGCAGTGGCCGAGTCACTAGTTCGGCTCCTCAGTGAAAAACAAATGTGCGTGGCATCCGCTTCCGCTTTATACCCGCGATGCGGGGTGGAGCGCGAGATGCAAATCTCGCACGCCAATGGCCATTGGCCCGTTCTCTATACACTCGAAGCTGATAGGGGCTCCCAGGAGTGATCCCAATTCGTCGGTGACGTCCGACGTACGTCTCCGTTCCCTCCTTCAGGAAACGAGGGTTACATACGTAACCGAGACGTTTTCCCAGGAGGTCTCCCATCCAGGTACTAACCATGCTCAACCCTGCTTAGCTTCAGTCGGAAACCAGTCTGGGGCTACAAGGTGATATGGCTGCTGGACATGCAGTACATGCATACAAAATATTCCAGAAATCATATTTCTGGATACTCAAATTTGGTTAAAACATTTGTAGACACAGCTTGCATGACAGCACTACAAAAAACAACAAAGTGAAAGACTATTGCCTTATCTACTGGTTGTCTTACTGTTGTGGGCTTTGTATAGGGTGAGGGCTTTGTGTTATAATACACAAGAGAGCCTAGTGGAAATATTACAAATGGGTTGTTGCCTTACCTCCAAGCCACACTGGCTGAGTCTTTGGCCCTGGTAAATAAATACTCATTTTCGGTCCTCATTTATTAAACTCAGCTGCTGCTCCTTGCTTCCTAAAACAAAATATTAAGTTTTAATATAAGTTTTAATATAAGTTTTGCCTCAGACCACCTAACAAATTAAGCCATGCAGTGGTAACGTAGGGGTTAAGTTCACGTATTTAAGAAAGAAAGACCACTGGCTTTTAACACTTCTTTCGCTAGCTATTTGAGTAAATTAAAACACATTACATACATTTACTGATTATAATAACACATGTATTCCTCCGCCACCACAGAAGAACTATCACCCGGCATTTTCTTTGAAAAAAAAAATCCTGTCGTCACCGGCACAGGATAGGCCAGGCTGCGAAGGATCCACTCATTCTATCCTTCGCGGCCCGGGGAAAGAAGGGCGGTAGGCCGCATTTGAAGGACCCTTCGAATTGGGACAGCCTTCGTCAGGCCACAGTGACGCAATCGGCCTTCAAATGCAGCCTTCGAAGTGTGCAGCCTCTGAATTGGGATGCAGCTACAGTGTGGTGAATGCAAGGTGATGATGATGAATGACAGGTGGTGGTGATCAGCATCACTGGAATGCTAATCGCTGTGAAGGCATGACGTGGAACCTGGTGTGTCTGTGACAACAAATGGCACTACCCCCAGATTTTTTTTAGAGGGAGGTGTAAGAATCGGTTTTACTGCTAAGACAAAAGCTGAAGATCCAACCCCCTGCAATAGAACAATAAAACTCACTAATCTGGAGAGAAGATCTCACAGAAAGAGTGTAGGACATCGGCCTGCCCAAACCTTCTCCCCCTCTCCCTCCCCTCTGATTCAAGTCACAGAATGCAAATATACCACAGATGATGTATCTTGTTAATCTATTGTTTTTCCCCTTTTATGTATGGTATCTTTTTAAAGGGTCAGTGTGATTGGTAAAATGGTCTCAACTTCACTGCTGTCACTGGTAGGATGAGAAAGATTGAAACTTATGAGAATTCTGTTCTCCTTTTGAGTAGTCTCAGAAGATATCTGATCCTCTCCCCCGAAACCAGGTGTTTGTGTTTCAGATGTTTACAACCCTTTTGTTCTGGTCTGGGTATTTAAGAAAGGGTAGCAGAGCTGCCATTTGGGAACATTCTGTAGCCAGAGCCCCCATGCAGTGCTGTGTCAGTGTCCGAGAGGCACTCACACACACTGTATGTACAGTGCCAGATATAATGACTCTTTGAAACTATTTTCATGTTACTTTGTAATTGTATTTTATATTTTTATGCTGAAAGTTGTGTACCATGGATTCGTGTTTAATTATTTTTATGTAAGTTCTGTCTGGCCGAAATAAATGTTAATCTTGAAGTATCTTGTATTATTCTGAAATCATTATTCTAGTATGGATCAATGTGGATTCCTTTATTTCCGCAAATCTTTGGCCAGAATAGATCAAACCGAGGACCCCATGACTGAAGCATGGAGCGCAGCATGCGGGGTAATCCGATTTCTGACTATTACTGTATTAGCAAGTTGCAGCTCTCGTGTCTATTAATCAAATTACACTTTTTGTTGAGTAAGCATGTGCGACCACATCAAGGTAAAATATTCACTCTGCAATCCGCTGACTAATATTAGAACTGGCCAGTTTGTGTCCGTGAACGCGCGACTCGCGACGCGTCTGTTTCTGTGCGATATCGGGTCCCATGATGAACGAATATTTGAAAATAAGAGATACTAAGAAAAATCAACGATCCAAATTAAATCACAACGAATCATCAGCTGTTAAATTACAAACGTAACAAATTGAACGAAGTCACATAAAATTGGAGTCAGATCACTTTATTCATGGAGTCAGATTTAAAATTAGATGTTAATAAATTAAGTGAATTTAACAGAAATGCTGAAAAGGCTTACACACAGAATCCTTCAACCAAGCCGTTAGATTCCGTTTTTGGGCTAACGGATGGACCTTACAGAGGTGGCAGGGATGCCCAATATCTCCTTTTTGTTAACATTCGCTTTACATTAACAAATTTCATTTTCTCAGAATCCGGATTTTATAAAGAGGAATAAAATGCTGTCAGTTAGCAGATAATACAACAATATAAAAGTGTGATTGATTGTTTAAATACATTTTCATTGGTTTCAGGATTAAAATTAAATTTAAACAAATGTGAGTTGCTGTAAGTTGTCACTGTTATGTTCTGTTAGTTTCTGTTTTCATGGACTTTTAGTTTGTTTCTTTGGCCGTTTCTCAATATGCGTTCTTGTCTGGACTTGTGTTCTTGTGGACTTGTGAAATGTCATCAGTCGCTGCCCAAGTACTGTTCCAATTCAAAGTTCACATCTAGCCAAGTACAGTTCAAATCCCCGGATGTGTTCTTGATCCGCCCCCTTTATCGAGGATGCATCGAGAGGTGACTTAAGCGGACTTGAGACAGCCAGGTATCCCAGAATGCATCTCGCACCAACCAACAAGCGTCAAGAGCGGATGAGGAAACCCGCGTAATTTAAAAATACTACTGTTATTGTGTCACAAAATGTAGTTAAGACTTTTTCAAGCAAGAATGTATTTGTTTAAAGCTCAAATCCACGGTTTATTTATAAAGAGAGCACCTATTTGAAAATTTTAAGAGTTTTTGGAGTTGTGAGATCCAATCGATCACCGGGCGCTCAGCGCTCATTAACCCGCCGAGAGCAACCTTTCCTCGGCTAGTCCTTCTGATGTTTGCCGCTGGCTCTGATGTCTCTGTAGTGGTTAAACATGAGATATAATTTGTCTTGTGTAGATCTAACGGGCGATCTTTAGTCTCATGAATCTATAATTTGTTCCCTGGCAAATCGTTTTGGCTGAGGGCAAAGTGAAGTTTCATAACTTTATATTTTTAGGCAATTTAACTTTACCGTTGTAGCCTACTAGCGCTGACTTTGTATGTTTGACTGAATTGTTTGCTTTATTTCTTTTACTTATACTTTTATAATGGTCATTATTGATCATTATAACTGACATTTAACAAAGAGATTGGGTGTTTTATGTCATATTTAATTTTATTACAGTGAAAATAATCATATATATGCACACTTATTGCCTGAACCACATATTAATGTGTTTAATTTTTGTTTTTAAATGTAAACGTAAAGAGGTAGGGTTGTGTTTTATATTTCGTTTTGTTATAAATATACATGCAGTGAAGATAATCAAGGTACACGTTGCCCGAACCACATTTGTGTGGCTATTAATGTTTAAGATTTTATTTAATGAAAATGAAAAGAGGCAGAGTGGTGTTTTATGACATATTTCGTTTTATTGTAGCCTAAAATATACATACAGATATAACCGGAGTAGCCAGAGCAAGTGACGCTATCAAGAACGCTGCCGTTCCATTTGCAGAATTACCGGACTTGTGTCCTCCCGTCCTCGGGAGTTCGTTCTCCTGAGTCGAACTTGGCAAGTCTGAACTACCAAGGACGCAAGTCCGAAGTTCGCGTGCTTGGTATTGAGAAACAGCCTTTGTCTTTGTTTCCCACCACTCATCTGTTTCTATGGTTACGACTGTTAGTTAGTTAGTTCAGTTCAGCTGTGTTTAGTCAATTACCATGTTTGTATTCGCTACTTAAGTTGTGCCTTTGCTCTCACTTTTATCAGTAAACTTTGTTGTTTGGAATATTATTCTTCTGCCTTTGTCTTCTTGCCTGCATAGATTGAATTTATGGTTAATGAGAGACTTGTCAATGAATGGTAGAATTCTTTGATAAAAAACTGAATGTTTTCTCATCTGCTCTAACCTGCTATTTCACTAGAAGTTCTTAACATCATTAAAGAAGTAGATAAAAATTAATGTCTTCATTAATGTCTTTGTTTGTGCTCTGCAGTGCATTCGTTTAGAAAGGCAATTAAACTGACTGTACAATAAACTGTAAAGGACGTATTCCACACAATCAGTTATCAGAGTATCAAGATAGTACTATAAACAAACACAAAGTCCGTGACAACTATAATTCTAATGGTAAAAATCACATCTACACTTGTGCACAGTGCAGGCATACAGCATGTGGGTACCACAGAGTTTAGTCATTTCCCGTTATAATAGAAATAACTAATTAATAAAAATGAGTAAATAAGCAAATAAGCAATACCCCCCCCCCCCCTTCATCTCACAGGCTGTCAATATGATGCGCATGACACTAGCGTTTTCAGCTGTATTTCTATCTAGACTATTTTTGCACTTACAATTTTTCACATATCACATATTTAATTTATTTTAAATTATTTATCTGTTGAATGGAAAATAATGTAATCAGAAAACTGCAATCCAAATATAGTCTATAAGTGGCAGGCAACCCCTATAGGCTCACAAATGGTTTAACCCTAGTGCTCAGCAGCCAGTGGGAACTCATCACACTCACCCGTTCAAACTGGACAAGTGGCCAGTAGGGATTGAACGACTTCAGATTTTAAGTCAACATTTATGTGATTAAAGTCGAGTCGACGCCGACTAGTCGTTAATGACGTCATTAATGAACAAATAAGCCTGAACATTGAGCTGAGACTCGAACACAGGTTGCCTTTTGTACAGCTATGGCATATGACACAGCACTGACCACAAAACTATTGCTCCTACATAACAGCTTATTTTTGTCAGTTTTTTTTTTGTCATTTGGTTGTTATATTTCTCACAGATTTCTGCTCGTTCTAAATCAGATAGAGATAAAGTAGCACAGTAAATATTACATTTAAATGAATGCATTAGTGAGAGAGCGATTGCGTATTAATTAATTCTACCTGGCACCATCTCTCTACTAATAGTGAAGCTGTGGGTTTTAGTTACTAAGAAATATAAGCTAGAACTTCTCAGTTTCTAATCTGTTTTATTGATAAATCACAGAACAGTGTTGATAATACTGAATGTTTCTGTGCATGCGATCTGCATGCAATGTGCGAGCTACTGTCTGTATGTGTGGGAGTTACAATGCAGCAGCACATTAGTTTAGAACGGCAATTAACTTACGTGTACTACTGTTTAAAACATGCATTCACCTGATCAATTTTGAGCATCCAGGTGGTACAATCAAACATATCTTGTGGAGCACTCTCTGAGTATGCATTTATTTGTCATTTTAACTGTTAGAAACAGAGCGTGAAATTCTGACTTCTGACATTTCTTTTTCTGTTGCGCCCTCTATAGGCCATGATTAGTGATTAGTTGACTAGTCGACGTCAAGCTTAAATTTTAAAGACTAGTCAACTATTCGACTCCACTTCAAGCATAAGCACGCCTCGTAGAGGGGTGATCACTTCAGCTAGAACCCCCTCTTCGAGGCGTGCTTATGCTTAAAGTGGAGTATGTTCGCTGACTGGTATTCTTCCCGATAGGAAGTGTTAACTACCGCTGGAGGTAGGTCACTAAGTCCTCCGCGTAGACCACACACGGAGGTTCCAGCGGTCTGGATGCAGGTGCTATATGGTGCCCCGTTTCTGAGAAAGCAGGTGCTTCCTCAAAGATGCATTCAACTCAGTAATAACAAAATCAGAAAAACTCACAAAGAATGCCCCATCAACAACTCCAAACAGAAGATGACTTTGGATTAAGAAGCCCACAACATGTGCAACCTCATGGTGTCTCTGACTCACAGGCAGATTCAGTCTGAATTTAATGACATCACCGTCCCCCATTTATGAGGTCACACTCTCCAATCTTCCTGTTATATTCCACATAGCCATTAGAGGTCACTTGACCTAATACAACAGACAGGGCCAGGACACTCCCCGCCTGGCATCTTTAAGATACCACACTCTAATAAGACTTAGGTTGGGGACATTAAAAAGATCAATTCTGAGATAGGCCTGTAGTAAATCTTGGTCAGACCTTGTTTGACGACTTTCAGTTCAGCTTTCCTGATCATCCCATCTTTGCTAGGAACAGCTTTCACTATTATGCCCATAGGCCATTCGTTCCTTCTGACTTAGTCCAATTTAAGAAGGACAACATCCCCCTCTTTGATGTTGGGCTCTTTACGTGTCCATTTCTGACGACATTGCAGAGTACACAGATACTCCTTAAGCCATCGATACCAGAATTGAACAGAATTGAATGCCAGCAACTGAAAGCGTTTCCACTGGTATTTTAGCATATCTGGCACTGATGTCAATGTCAGGAGAGGAAAGTGTGACACTTTTCTGGGTTAACAGCATAAAAGGTGTTAAAATGCAAGGATTCTCAGGATCAGATAAGACGGGGATCAAAGGGTGTGCATTCACTATGGCAGTGACCTTAGCTAAGAGCGTGGTTAACACTTCATTAGTAAGTCGTGCTCTACTGGTCTGCAACAACATCCCATCCAAAATGCGACGTGCTACTCCAATCATACGCTCCAATCCTGGAGGAGTGGGGAGGATTAAAGATCCAAGTGCATCTCTGGTCTTGTAAGAACTCCTGCACACCATCCTCCTCAGTACAGCTTATTCACATTTCTTTACATGCACCAATGAAATTAACGGTAATAAACGGTAATCTGAGCACAGTTGTTTGGCTGGACCACGCAATGAAGCATGGACTTAATGCACTGAGAAGCGTCTCAGTGCATTAATGAAGCTTGAAGAACTCATTTCCTCCACCACTTCTATATGAACTGCCCTCGTACATAAGCAAGTAAACAGTACTGCCCATCTATTGACCTCCTCGTGTATGCCTTGCTGACACTTCCCATGGACCAAACGTCCATTCCAACATAAGAGAAAGGAGGGTCTACTTGGAGTCGTTCTGCTGGCAGATCCCACATTTGTTGCTCCTTTACCTTTCCTCTAAGCTTCTTACAGGCAACATATTGGTTGAGCACATTACCAATGAGCCTTTTCCTTCCGATTAACCACAAGCCACTTGCTCTTATGGATCCCTCTGTAAAATGGCTTCCCTGATGCTGAACCTTTTCATGGTAATACCTTACAAGCAGAGTTGCTATATGATTCTTTCCAGGAATAATGACGGGGTTTGACTCTTTCAGCTCAAGACCTGCATGGCGAATCCATCCTCCAATTCGGAGTAGACCATCCCTATCAATGGTAGGATTCAGCTTAACAAGTGGGCTTTGTTTGAAAAGGTTACGGTTTGCTCGGATGCACTTGAATTCCTTTGAATAAACTTCTTGCTGCAGATTTCTGATAATTACCTTCTCTGCTCTTTCCAGAGAGTCCACAGAGATCCCCTTCTTGCAAATGTGCCAACCAGCACAATCTCCAACTTCTGTTGACTGAGCGAAACAGTAAGCAATATGGGTAAGGTGAGCTACAGCCTTGACTACAGACTTTCATCTGGAAAAACGCTCCCATCGTTTTGAGCTCAGGCTATTTTCAGACACACGTGGACAGTGTTTTCACCTCAGGACGAATTTCTTTGTCATCATCTGGATCAATTAGCTTAAATCTGATTTGCTCTTTTGATGTTGGAGTTAAACTGCCATGAAGAAAAGCGGGTCCCGTAAGCCATGTGGTAGTGAGAAGCTTGGGAGCAGAAAAGAGCGTGATCCGTGATCAGCAGGATTTTCTTCTGAGGGCACGTAATGCCACTAATCAGGTTTAGTAGTTTGCCTGATCCTCTGTACTCTATTATTCACATAGACATAAAAGCGTCGAAACTGGTTATTAATATAACCCAGGACAACTTTGCTGTCCGTGTAGAAACTGATCTAATTGAATTTTATGTCTATTTCTTCACTAATGACTTCTGCAATCTCAGCAGACATCACTGCTGCGCACAGCTCCAGCCTGGAAATGGTGAGATCAGGCTGAGGGGCAAGTTTTTTTTTGACTTTCCAAGTACGAACCCCACTTCTCTAAGCCCAACTTTGGTTGTGACTCTGAGATATGCAACTGAAGAAATGGCCTTGACAGAAGCGTCTGAAAAGACAAAAAAGGTCCACACCTTGAGCTTTAGAGAGAGGAATCATTGAGTATGTGCGGGGCACACGAATGTCAGTGAGACTATATAGAGAATTTTGCCAGTCTATCCATTTTTCTTTCAAAACTCTCACACAGACTTGAATCCCAATCACAGACTTGATGTCATCCCTCGAACAATAGACGTCCTTGTATGGTTATCTGTGACAAGAAACCCAGTGGATCGAAAAGACTATTAACCACAGAAAGAACTCCTCTTTGTGTATAGGGTCTATCAATTCTTGGAATGTGAAACGTCAAGACATCCAACATAATACTCTACTACAAGACTTTGTTGGTCAGGCATTTCTTCCACAAACAGATCGAGATTCTGGAGGTCTTTGGCTCAGTCTTCTACTGGAAATGCATCTAATACCTCAGGATTATTCGAAGCCGCTTTGTGGAGCTTAAGGTCTGAAGCAGCTAACATTCTCTGTGTTCTTGAAAGGATGCCAATAGCTTCCCCCACAGTCGAGAATGACTTCAAAGCATCGTCCATATAAAAGTCTCTTTCAACAAAGTGATGCACATCACTGCCGTACTCATCTTCTCCCTCTTGAGCCACTCTATGCAACCCATAGATGGCCACTGCAGGTGAGGGGCTGTTCCCAAACACATGCACCCTCATCCTATAGTCGACAACCTTTTTCGTTGGATCGTTGTACCGATACCACAAAAAACGCAGAATATCTCTACAGTCCTCATGGACAAGGAATCTGCTGAACCGCTACTGGATTTTTCCTAAATCTCAGAAGAACACATAGTAGACTGTTGTTCATGTCTGGCCCAGAAAGTAACACATCATTCAGTGAAACGCCATTAAACTTGGCACTAGAGTCGAAAACCACACGTATCTGGTTGGATTTCTGGTATACTCCAAAGAAGGGCAGATACCAGCACTCTTTGTCTTCTTGTGCTGGAGGAGCAAGCTCTGCATGGTGACTATCTAATATCTTCTGCATAAACTCCATGAAGTGAACTTTCATTTCTGGACGTTTTTCGAGTGTACGGCTCAGAGACTTAAATCAGCTCATGGCATATGAACGGTTGTTAGGCAAACACTGCCGTTGCTCTCAAAATGGAAGGGGAGCTACCCAACTGTTTGTGGAACCGTGGAAAAATTAATTCTCCATTGTCCTGAGAAATCTAAGGTCTTCCGTTGACAGTGCAAGCTCACTGTCATTCTTAGTTTGACAAAACACTGACTGACCAATGTCTCCTTGCATCCTTGTTGATCCTGTATCCTCGATGATCCCCTTCAGGTGATTTTCACAAAGACTTCTACTGAAGGACAAGTGTTGCAAAGGAGACATGAACTTTTCCTTGACTGACAAGTGGCTTTCACATGGAGAAAAATGACTTGGCCTGCCACTCTCAAGAACACTCTTTTGCCATTCTTTTCATACTAGTAACCTGTGAAGGCCAATGTGTGTTTCCTAGACAAACATCACCGATAATTACCCAGCCCAATCCAGCTTTTGTGCAAATGCTGCATCATGAGGCCCGCTGATTTGTCTACGTACCTTATGCACTCTTAAAAAGTCTCTAGCCAACAGCAACAGGATTTCAGCATTTTCATCAAGCGATGGTATCTCATGAACTATGGACTTATGGTGACGGTGACTGGCAGCTGCTGCTGATTAGGGATTTCATCCCTATTGTCAGGAATCATGTTACATTCCAGGAGTGTGGGCAGTGGAATACTCAGTCTACCATCAACAGGCTCTATTATGTAGCCAACAGCTCGTCGACCAGCTGTTTCAGCTATGCCAGAACAGGTCCTGAGGTCCTTATCAGTGCGTCGATTTTGGTCATTCAGGCAAGTGTCATACATCATTATAATCTGTTAAGTTTCTACTTTTGTGTATACTCACAATAAAAACAAAATGTTGTGCTCTTTGCAAAATAAAGAAAACCAACATGATGTGCGATCTTCAGCCTCTCTGTCAATGAAGTCCATTCTGATACTCTTCAGAAAATGAACTGTAACTTAGTGAGTACTTGTCACACAAACATGAGACATATGTCTAAAGAGACGTTGAAATGTCAGGTTTTAAATAATGTACATCAAATCAAAAACAAATATTCTCTGTTATTGTAATCTGTTTGAAAATAGAGAGATGTCAGTCGTTTGCGAGCCTCTTCATTAAGTGTTAATGCGGTCACACCCACGGAGCGCATGTTCTTTTGAAAGTCAAATACTGACACGATCCATGCGAGTATATCCCCGCCCACATCAACTCGAATAAACACATCAAGTTTAGTCACCTTTATTTATATAGCGCTTTTTACAATGCAGATTGTTTCAAAGCAGCTTCACAGTGTTAACAGGAAAATAATGCAATAGAATTTGATTCGGCTGTACAGCCGCTTTGGAGAAAACAGTGATGTCATCCAGCTCAGTTCAATTATCATATAGTGTCAATGCGGGCAGATCAGTAACATAGTTGAATATTTAGTGCATGTACTTTACATTGTTTTGAGACGCGGTGAGGAATAATCCTGGAATAATTTACCTCAGAAGAAGAGCTGTTTAATTTCAAGGACCAACGGATCAAGCCGAGGATTGTGAGGTACATTTATTCTGTTAGTGTCTGTGAATATTAAGCCGCAAAAAGACAGTTTAAATGTGAATCCTGCTGCAACATAAAATGTCATAGGCGTAAGACTGTTTAGACTAGATTTCTTTGGCCTGTTTTGGATAGATTATGAAGTGTTTACTGTAAAATAGCCTAGTGTCACATCAATAAAGCTTTTGTTCGCAAATTTCTGCTCAGATGCTATAAATACAGTAGCCTACCAGTCAAACGTTTTGTGTACAATACTTGTTGTAGCCATTAAAACGTATTTTTTCATATTTATGTTTAAATATTATAGTCTAATGTTATTTTTTAATTTCATCTATGTTTATTATGAAAAGTGAACAGCATGAGTAAGATACTCATTGCATTGCATTGTTTTAAACCCCAAATATTTTACTTATAACATTCATCACCAATTATTCACTTATTTTTATTTACTGAATTTACTGAAACAATGTCATTGTAAAAATTTTTTTCACAATATTACTGTTTTTTTGAGCATGAGACTTCTTTCAAAAACATTAAAAATAGTAATGTCAAATCTTTTGATAATTTAAAAGATAGTAGGCCTTTGTAATGTGCCTTTGGCTCTCACTTTATATTGTTAACTATATTCTAAAAAAAAACTACAAAAAAATATATATTTTGTTTGTAAATTTTGTAAAGAGTTCCCCTCTCAGTCACATACCTGACTCAAAGGCTCATTCATTATGCTGCTCATTATGCAGTTCTTTTGTTCTCTCAGGTGTGATTCACAGCATTATTCATGATCATTCACGCCTCTTCGCATATGGGCTTTGTAAAGAAAAAGTGTCTTCCAAAATTTAAATCAATATATTGTTTTATGTGAATGAGTAGGCACAATGATTTTCACATCATTTTGAAGCAAAAACTCTAGGCAACAACACCCATTAGTCAAATAACTTGTGGACACATATCTATTGTGTGTTTTGTGGCCTTATATCAGTGTCTTAAATGCATAAACGTTATTCTCTCAAAAATACAAGCATGTACATACATGTTGCTCATATATTATGGTAGCCCAGTCAGAGCATGTCAATACTTCAAAAGGGCCCCAAAACTGTGCAGACCCGTAGGGGTTAACCAAGCTTATTTTTGAGCAGGATTTTCCTTTAAAGCCTTCTCCACATACCCCTGTGCATTTAGCTGAAACGTCAACCTCTGATATTTCTTCCTTCTCCCCGCCATGCTGTGCAGAGGAAAGAGGAGGCTTGAAAAGCCATGGTGCTTGACCTGGATGAAGGGCTGATGGATGTCTATCACTTTTGCATTCAGAACATTGTACAGTTGCTTCACAATTTCGAGCTACATGTGTGTTTGATGCGCAACATTTGAAACAGATATTCTCTAAAGCCTCTGCACTTTTGAAGTGGGTGCGGTTTGTGGTGCACAGGGCATTGCTTGTCTGGGCTTTCAGTAATGGAAGTACACTTGGAAGAGGGTATGACATCTATTTTATACACTGAAACTGTCTTACGAGCATTACTGTGACTCACACCAAACCAGTCTCTTCTATTTGAAGGCACAAAGGAGGAGTTGAGATGAAAGCTAGGGTCATTGCAAGCTTTAGCTTGTCTGTGCAAAAACTCCACAAAGAAAGAGAAGGGCTGAAAAGCAACTCTGTGTTCCTGCTTGTAGTGAGAACCTTCCATCATCCATTTCTCTTGGGAGTCCATACCGAAGCTTCTCAACTATAGGGTTTACTCCCCTGGCCATATCCAAGTAGGACAGCCCCGGCAAATATCCTTCTTGCTTTGCAAATTCAACTTCAGAAAGCAAATCACTTAACTCCATAAGCTTTTGATGTTCTTTGGGGGCTATTTTGGGAAATGTTTCCAGTTTAACAAACAGGGCACCTTCTATGGCTTTTGGTGACCCATACATATCTTCCAGCCTTTGCTATATCGTGTTCAATCCCGCAGATGGTTTCCTTTACATTTACTGACTTAATACGATGAGCATGCTGTGCTGAGTCTATACCCAGCCATTTAATCAGGAGATCCATCTCCTCTCCTGGTGTGAGATCCAAGGTCTCAATGGTACTAATGAATGATGACTTCCATGCTAGATAATTCTGTGATCTATTGTCAAATCTAGTAAGGCCTGATGACACCAGTTGGCTCCTTGCTAGATATTTTGTTGTCACCAAAATGACGAGCAGGAATGACTGGATAGTGACTAGGTTGACCAGAATAGGGGATGCTAGCTGGAGTATCCACAGCGTGGTGTGAACGACCATTGAGGGAATTGAAATGATTGGCATGGGCATTATCTGCAGGGATGCTATGTGTTGTGTTGGAAACTCAGAAGGGGAGACCAGGAGACTTGGTTGTATCTTCAGCAGGATTCTTTATTGAGAACATGTGCTGTCGGTAGCTGCAGTCATCAAGTCTGACTCAAACAGTATACACTGTAATTTATCTACATTTTAGGGGGAGGTATACACACAGTAGAGGCAGAGACAATCTAAACAAAGCAATAACCAGTCACCAGTTTTAATCCAATCAGTATAACAGTGTCATTCAAATGCATAGATGCTAATCCAATCACTCTGACAGTATTGCCCATACCTTCACATTATCATAGGGACAAAGGCCAACTGTGCCTAGAGATGGTCATGCCAATTGGTCAGGAAGTGCATATAGACAAAAGACTAATGTCTCAAACACCTGGGCTGATTAACTTGATCTTCTTAGAATGTCATCAATCTTTTCAGTTTATATACTATTACATTGGAACCTAGATATAACAATTTATAAATTTGTAATCCCACAGTTTCCCCTTTGAGAGTTCTAATAACTCTAATAAATACAAATTTAGACACTTTTTAGTGTCACACTAAAACATTTTTAGACACAATTTAGTTTCATTCTTGTAACCTATGATCGTTACAGGCACATAGCACTTGCTCTGTGTTGATTGTCTGTAGTGACGAATGGCATGCTGACACAGAAACAAACATGCCGCTAGGGTCCGTGTAGTTCTTACGGGTAATAGTCTTTTCTGGTTGGAACAGTCCTTTCCTCGTGAGTCATTTGTTGAATGAAACACTTGATACTGTGGACAGATAGATAGTAGTACACCAGTAGGAAAATCAACAGCAGAATTGCTATTTCCTTGATCCACAGCCAGGGTTTACCTAACAGGTTTCTGAACCATGAAAAATTATCTTCAGTCATCTGGTGTAATTTTGCTGGAAGATCAAGAATGTCTTGTTGGATTTTGTTCAAGAGTTCTTGACCACCATGTTTGTGCACAAGTGAGTCCTGGAATGCAACCATCTTCTTTGTTTGTGGTAGGAGCTGAATTATGTAGACGTGGAGAGCTTGGGGTGGAGTGTGTATTTTCTCTGATAGCCGGAAGAACATAAACCAGGGTGCACCTGCCGTTGAATTGGCTAGGTAGGATGTTGTAGCCAGAAGTTCCACATAGCTAAACGGTGCCAGTCGGTGGAGGAATCATACACCACTGATTTATTGCAAAGAGTTTCTGGAGAGATGGTGTCCTGTGGAGACACCTTCTAAGTCCTTTTCCTCTCTCCCTGCTGATGGAGTAATGTCCACATGGGATTCTGTTCTTATTTCAACCACAAGGTTGCAACGTTCACGAGGAATTTCACCCAATGGAGTCGAGGCTGGAGCATAATTTACCACGCACCAAGGAAAAGGAATTGGCAAGAGTAGATCTGTCATGATTTGAGTAGCTGAAGTTAGGTTGCAGGATGGTAATCCAGGAATGCAACACTGAGAAGCTGGAGGAGTTGTGATGTTGTGACATGTACTCTTGTTGTATATTCCACTGGTATGAACTTCGAATAAGGTACATGTGTCACAGTTGGAGATGGGGTGTGCCACCCATGGGATTCCTGCTCCTACTGAAGGCGGGTGTGGAATGCAAATGTTCTTTCCAGCAAACAAGGCGTTTCTTGACATATTCATCAGCTCTAAGAATATGTTGTTTCTGGAGTCTACACTTTGTGCAATGTCCATGATGATTACTAGTACGGCAGTCTTGATCATGTTGATGGATGACTGAAGTTCCCGTATGTGATTCTCTGCGTTGTGTATTTTTTTTCGTGACAGTTGGCTCGGTAGTGGGTCTAGTTGTCCTTTAGAGGTTGTGACTTCATACGCAGGTGAGGAGGTCGGTGCATATGGGTCTGGGGACAGCCATCAAGTGGTATCTGCACAGAGTAAGAAAGAAAACAAAACAGACAACAGAGCAGTATTTGTTCTAAAAGACTGCAAACATTAGGGTTGTATCCTCTGTTCAATCTGAGTCTGCTATTGTTGTTCCTTCTTTCCCTATTTCTTAATTCCTGCGACACCTAAAGTACAGTGAGGTAAGGATGGACTAGTGGGTGGGGGAAGGCCTATGAGGGAATCTTCACCACAGGATTGGCCCCCGAAGCTTGTTGCATTCGGTTCTTTCCCGGGCTCCTCACTGATCCGTGTGTCCTATCCTATCCCTGTAGGTGGAGGAACAACTTTACAGTGTGACACATGAGTCCAGGTTTTCCTTCCCTGACACAACACTGCAGCTGCTGTAATCAACATCACTTGATGTGGTCCGTGCCACTTAGGCTCTAACGGCTTGTTTCTGAATTACTTTATCATCACCCACTGACCTGGGATGATCGTGTGTCCACCTTCTGGTGGCGTCTGCCAACACGACTCAACTCTCTCTCTGGCACTCTGTACTGCCTTTGTGAGGTTTTCACAGTAAGTGATCAGGGCATCTGAGGCAATGTGTACATCAGCATTTCTAAGATCAATCACACCTGGCATCTGCATTGGGCGTCCTGTAATAATCTCATAAGGGCTCAGTCCTACTGCTCTGTTAGGTGACGCTCTCATACTCATACACAGTACCGCTGGCAGCGCCTCAACCCATGATACTCCTTCCTGATGCATTTTCTTAGCCTGGTTTTGATTGTTCGGTCATTCAACCTGTCCTGATGCTTGTGGCCTGTAGGGGCAGTGAAGATTCCACTTAATTTTCAACATTTTAGACACTTCCTTGACTACCTGTCCTGTGAAGTGTGTACCTTGATCTGAGTCAATGGAATCTGGTAATCCCCATCTGGAAATGAGATCAGTGACAAGACATTTAGCAGTATGTACAGCTGTAGCACGCCCTGTTGGATAAGCTTCTATCCATCTCGAGAACTTGTCTATTACTACCAAAACATCAGTTTTTCCCTTACAAGGAGGCAACGATATGTAATCAACTTGCAGGTGACGAAATGGTCCTGGTGGAGCTGGGGTATGTGTTGCTGCTGTAGTTGCTGCTGGCACATCATCATTTCTCCTTCATCCTCTAACACAACTTCAGTCATTGCAAACATCATACATGAGGATGGGTTCGTGACTGGCGCACGCTGTAAAACAATGTTCGGGGCTGTGAGGGTTGTTAACCAATTTCCCCCACGAGAGGAGGTGACAGAAGTGACTTTTGCTTGATTACAGTCTGTCCTAACACCATTCCTGATGAAGCCTGAAGAGCCAGATGAACGGCCTGCACTGCTCTAAGACAAAGGCCCATCCCTTGAGCGACTATGTCAAGCTTACCAGAATAGTAATGAATTGGGCGTAAACTGCCCCCATGATCTTGCATTAGACATGCAGTCATGAAGCCTAAGTGTTGGACATGGACATAAAGCACAAAGGGCCTATCAGATTGTGCAATTCCTAATGCTGGTGCTTGACATAGTGCTCTCTTCAAATCATTGAAAGCTTTGAGCTGAATTTCTTCTATACAAACAGTATCAGAATCTTTAACTTGGCCTTTCAACAAGTCATAGAGAGGCTGAGCAATCGAGGCATATTCTTCTATCCAAGGTCTACAGTAACCTGCTGTAGCGAATTAGCTCAGAGGGGAAATATTAATAATTATTTATAACTCATTATGATTATTTATTATGATTAATTATGAATATTTGAATCAGTTAAATAGATTAACTTGATGTGGCTACATTAACATTACAATCAATCAATCAATCAATCAATCAGTTCATCCTATGAACGTTCAGTATTGATTATTAATTAATTCTAAGAAAAGGATATTTTTCATGGCCACAGAAAAATAATTCTTCCTTTGTACTTACATAAGCGCTTAGAGCGCATAACAAGATCGATCATTTAAGTGACAATTTGTTTGCAGCAGGGAGTCAGAACCAAACATATATTGTGCACAAACTTTAATAACTAAATCATGGACAAGATTAAACAGACAAAAAAAAACATACATACACAAAACATACATGGCAAGAGGCAAAGTTAAAGTGGTTAGAAGAGCCGGGTCAGTACAGATGAAGTTATGCAAAGACTCTAAAACCTGGGAGAACCATCCCTGATAAGCTCCTTTGTCTGAGCAAAGGAGTTTACAGTTTTACTAACTACACAGCGACTTGTATTTCTTAGTACATTACTTGCATTTGCCCGGGAAGGCGTTCCAGTTGCGATCGTTTCCTTCCGTGTTGAGCGAAGGAACGACTGTGAACTTGCATGGTTGTTTTGACTCCATCGAGGTTGAGGAAGTTGCACATGCCGTGAGGAGTTGGGCCTGCTGGTTTCCTGTCCCACACACACACGTGAGGCTGTGTGTGTAGGCCTTATCTGGCCTGGCCTGTTGGCCGGCTGATAGACAGCCAAGATGACGCGTCGTTTTGGTCCAGAGGGAGAAGAGAGGGAAAATCTGTGTGCCTCTCCTTAAGAGTCTGCAAAAAGTCCCACCCTTTATGATCGAGTTAACCAATGGGATTGTTGGGATTTCCCAGCGGGAAATTCCTCTGTGGGAGATTTATGGCTCTTTATTTCAAGCAGGATTCAATGGGTCTGTGCCCATTTATGCTCCAATTAATGCAACAAACACATACTGCCTCTTACACTTTCATGTATGTCACTTCCTTGTAAGTCGTGAAGTGAGCATTAATTTGATAGGAGACGCGACATATGAGGTTACATGAACTAGCAAGTTGCTCATAAGACATGCATAAACGAAATAACATACAAGGGACACTTTACAAGACAGTTATATGCGTACATACAATGTCCTGGAGTGCATGTTCATTTATAGACGGTTTGTCTATAACTTGAGGCAAAAGCATGTGTTTTACAGGCTTTGTGTCTTAACTATGGCCTTTTCCATGTGGCCACATTTTTTAGGGCCATAAAACATCTTATCAGTTGGTATCCAGGGTAACTGAGGACCTTTCTCAAAGCATTTAAAACATATTTGTTAAATGTAACAGGCGATTATGTGTCTGATTTGCCTCAGTCGCTACACTGCTTTTCCTAAAAATGATCGGAGTGTTTTAATTGTATTAGGCGGAGGTATGGCTTTGACTGAAGCGGCTCGATCCTGTGTAATAGATCTATTTCCTGCACCAATTGTTTGACCCAGAAATGTGAGTTGGTTTTTAGCAGTTTGAGCTTTGTGAAAGCTGCATTTGTGTCCTCTTTTCTGCAAATAGTCCAACAATGCTTCCAATTCAGTTTGATGTACCTCGTGATCTGTAGAGGCGATCAAAATATCATCGACATATTGAATCATAGTGGACTGTTTGACTGGACATTCTGGGTCACACAAATCACGTCTGACAGCCTGATGGTATATGGTTGGGGAATTCTGAAATCCCTGTGGCAACCGTGTCCACTGGTATTGCTCATAGTCAACTGTGAAAGCTAACCATGTCTGGCTGTCAGAGTGCAAGGGTACAGAAAATAATCCATTAGACATATCGATTACTGAAAAAACCTTACAATCTAATGGTAAGCCATTACAAATTGTAGATGGATCTGCTACTAGGGGGGTGATTTTGTCAATATGTTTATTGGCTACTCTGTAGTCTATGGTGAGTCTCCATGTCCCATTGGATTTCTTGATGGGCCATATGGGTGAGTTACAGGGACTGTTGGTTTTAACTAGCACTCCTTGCTTCAGCAATTTTTCTACAATAGGTTTGATTCCCTGTATAGCTTCCTTATTGATCGGATATTGTTTGGTTACAGGAGGTGGAGTTCCTGTCAATTTGACTGGTTCTACGCCTGTCAAAAACCCACAATCATCCTTGTCTTTAGCCCAAATTGGGTGATTCTGTAAGAAAGCATACTCAGGAGTGGTTGCATTATTGGTAGAAACTTATGCTGAGGAAATTTTTATGCTAGCAGATTCTGAGGACATGTCTAAAGGTAGATGTACTTGTCTGAGTAGATCCATGCCTAGAATTGCACCTGTATTTAATGGAGCACATAGCAATTTTGTAGTCAGAGTCTTTGGGCCTAACTGTACCTCTATGGACGGGGTTTCATACAAAACAGAATCTTCACCTATTACACCAGTTAAACAAAATTTTGTTTTCTTGTACGGGATGTTTAAACTTTCAGCCAATTTTGTAGGAATTGTAGGCAAAAAGTCAATCTCTAATATTATATATTATATAGGAATTATATAAAGGAATTATTTCCCTTGTCCTATATGAAGGTGAATAATGTATGATAGATTTGCATTATGTGAATGATTTTGGCCTGGATAGTCCTATGATCTATGCCAGGTAGAGATGTTGTGTGGTTGTAGAATTAAGGGTGTGTGTTGTGTATAGGAGATGGGTGGTGTCTATCCTACCATAATCTGTGTTGTATAATTTAGTTCCAGTTTTAAACTGGGAAGCCATGTAGCTATGTGTGCTGTAGGGTGTGAATGGCCTCTTGAAGTCTCTTCACTCCCATCTCCTACATGTTAAGTTGTGTGTGTGTCCTTGCTGATGCAGGCCAGCCCAGTCCCTGTGGAATCTGGGTCTGAAGAATGGCAGCCATCAGCCTGAAAGGAAAACAGCCACAGAGAGAGAAGCACAGTCTAATATTGAACCTTTACACAATTTTCATTAAGATAGATGGTGCTATCTGATTTTTTCTTTAATGGTCTTAGCCAGACAGTTGTTGTAGATGGCTTTAACCTGTTAAGGTTTTATGCCATTATGGGAAACATTTTTCGGGTTTACAAAGACATTGATCATCATCATGATCATGTTTCTGTAAAGAAAAAAGGTCAAATAAACTGATTTATAATGGTCAGATCTGACTGCTGGTGTGTAAGCACAGTCAAACATGTTGCACCTTAAGCTGCTGTTGCAGTTGAGTTTACACAATCTGCTTTGTTGATAGCATTATCACACTCAGGTCCCCTGGGGGAATCTCTTTAAATAATGCTGTTTACTCAAGCCAGATCTGCATTTAGGGCTTCAGATCACCAGGTGTGGTGCTGTGCCGTTTGTTTAGGATTTGGTATTTACGGCGCCATTCAAACACTTGACCATTTGGATCTCTGTGGTCTGTAAACCCTGTGGAGTTAATGCCTGAGGTTAACATAACACACAACTTTTATTACATTTCCAGTAAAATAACTTCCCCGATCAGATCCCATGTAATCTGACGCTCCCAGAGAGGAGTTTTCTAACGCTTGCGCTCCTTTGTTTGTGGTTTTATTACAATGGAAAACTTGCACCTCCCCGTTCTCACTGGGTTCCAGATCACTGAAATGTAAATTCTTAGGCCTTGAATGAATTCGGCCTACTCAAGTTACAGCAATCAGGTTAATCATTTTAACTGGGCATTGTAATTTTTCTCATTAAAGATTCTTGCACAAGTAGAAGGTAAAGAAGTTCTTTCTCTTTAGTTTTTTCATTTCAGTTTTCTTTCTTAACAGTTCTTTCTCTAACCATCTATATTCTCCTTCCCATCATTTCAACACTAGTAGTGCTCTTGCCGTCTTTCTCCTTACCTGCACATCCCACACATCCATCTTTCTACCTTCTGATCCTTTTTCTACTTCTTCAGCATTCTTTCCTCTTCTAAATAATGCTTAATCATAATGAGATTAAAAGCCATTTGTGGCCATTATGATATAATCTACATTATAATGTGATCATAACATAAATCATATTCTATACTATAAATATAGTATAAATAAACATTTTATTTGTTGGTCTCAAGAGGGTCTCTGCTGAGTAATTTGTCCAGAATGACTTGTTATCATCTCACTGATCTTTTAGAAGGCACACCTTTGATTGGCCCTGAAGCTACAGATGTGCTGGTGTGCACAGCCACAAGACCAAACTGGAAACCAGTTATAAACTTAGTTGTTGTGGACATTCAATAAACTGCAAACACTGAGAGCACGGGTCAAATCATTGCTCAATTTAAAGATTTTTGTGACTACAATATAGAATTGGGCACAATTTTCTTGTTTTGGGCTGAGATATTATCAGTTGCATTCTTTAGAGAATCTATTTGCATATGAAAAGAAAGGTTTGACAAACACGGGTCTGAGGGAGAGCCAAAAGATTACTTTTGGTCTGTTAATTGTCTCAGTCTCTTTTGAGACACTAATAAACACACAAAAGGGTAGCGATTGCAAGGTCTGAAATAAGACCAAGCTAAAACGCTATATTTTATAAGACATTTATAATTATGACATCAGTCCTGAACCAGTTTTGTCGACCTTCACATTTTACACACAAAGGATTCCAGTGAGATATTTTCATTGATATCTTTTAGCTCATCTAATCACAAGATTTCATTCACAAGTTAACGTGACCATTTGCTCTTTTTCCGTGTGGCAACGTGGTTGCAGCAACACAAATAAACAAATGTAACTGGACATTTTTCCTCAGACTTTAGGTTTTAATTTACGGGCCTCTTTTGAGTACCAAAATAAAAATGATGTTATTCCAGTTTAGGTTTCCTCTCTTGCTGTGTAGGCAAACAAGGAGAAATTTAAAGCAAGGGATATCATTTCTACTCTACGCTGCTGCTCTCATGTCCCTGATAAGCAATGTGGTTGTCTAATTCTCAAGCCCTGTTGCAGTATTCAGTATATACTCCCAACATTTCTAAAAGGGAAATAAGAATGGACTTACCATAACAGCTGAAGAAAAAGAAGGAAATCAAACCTCTTGCTTGTTGCAATCCCAATATTTTGCTGAAAAGACACTCGCAACCTGGAGATCACGGAGGTCCGGGTCACCACTTTGTAAGGTCCATCCGTTAGCCCAAAAACGGAATCTAACAGCTTGGTTGAAGGATTCTGCGTGTAAGCCTTTTCAGCATTTCTGTTAAATTCACTTATTTTATTAACATCTAATTTTAAATCTGACTCCATGAATAAAGTGATCTGACTCCAATTTTATGTGACTTCGTTCAATTTGTTACGTTTGTAATTTAACAGCTGATGATTCGTTGTGATTTAATTTGGATCGTTGATTTTTCTTAGTATCTCTTATTTTCAAATATTCCTTCATCAAGGGACCCGATATCGCACAGAAACAGACGCGTCGCGAGTCGCGCGTTCACGAACACAAACTGGCCAGTTCTGATATTAGTCAGAGGATTGCAGAGTGAATATTTTACCTTGAAATGGTCGCACCTGCTTACTCAACAAAAAGTGTAATTTGATTAATAGACACGAGAGCTGCAACTTGCTAATACAGTAATAGTCAGAAATCGGATTATCCCGCATGCTGCGCTCCATGCTTCAGTCATGGCGTCCTCGGTTTGATCTATTCTTGCAAAAGATTTTGCCAGAGAAGGTTTGGGCAGGCCGATGTCCTACACTCTTTCTGTGAGATCTTCTCTCCAGATTAGTGAGTTTTATTGTTCTATTGCAGGGGGTTGGATCTTCAGCTTTTGTCTTAGCAGTAAAACCGATTCTTACACTTTTGTATGCTACCTTTCACAAAAATTCTCTTGTCATTGTGATTGATTACAGGGCAAAGGTAGCTACTCACAGCCCCAACAATTAGTTTTTTTCCTGTTCTTTTTGTGCTTTTAGAAGGGCCTGAGCTAGCTGTCCTAAAGTTTCAGTGTACCCTGGCGGAACTACTTCAGGGTTGTAAGCAGGCTGAGAAGGAACAGAGTTATGCATAGTATTTCTTTTACTATCTTGCAACATCTTCCTACACTCTTTCTCCCAGTGACCTGATTTTTCACAGTAGTTGCATTTGCCTTCTCTCTTAGGCCATCTATTGTCTTTATTCCTTGTGCTAAATGTAGCTGCTGCTACTCTCACTTTTGCCTTAACATCAGCATCTCTTTCCCATGTAACTAACCTTTCTAGGTTACTTCTGAGGGCTTTGTTAGATCTAGGAATGGCAATGCTTTTCTGTACTCGGCTAAAAGGCCATCTGACCAGATGCGGACTTAGGGTCCCTTGTCATCTAGCACACATTTAGAATCATCAACTATTCCACTGTAAGTTACAGCTGACTGACAAAACCTTTCAGTGTATTCACTCACAGTTTCTTCTTTCCTTTGCACACAGTTAGTGATTCTGGACCAGTCTATTTTGGGTCCCATGATATTCTTTAGAATTTTCAAAACACCTTGACATGTTGTAGTTCAGAACTAACAGCACCCTTACAAAAAAATACTGCAGTTTTTTTGAAGTAATACTGCAGTTTTTGTTTATGTAGAAAAATGCAGTTTTTTGGACACGAAAAAACTGCAGTATTGCAGTTTTACTGCAGTATATCTAAAGTACTAATAAAATACAACTGCAATATTACTGCAACACAGCTGAAGTAATACTACAATAACACTGCAATATAACTGTGGTAGTACTGCAGTACAGCTGAAGTAATACTACAATAATACTGCAATATAACTGTGGTAGTACTGCAATACAGCTGAAGTAATACTACAATAATACTGCAATATAACCGCGGTAGTACTGCAATACAGCTGAAGTAATACTACAATAATACTGCAATACAACTGTGGTAGTACTGCAATACAGCTGAAGTAATACTACAATAATACTGCAATATAACTGTGGTAGTACTGCAGTACAGCTGAAGTAGTACTACAATAATACTGCAATATAACCACAGTAGTACTGCAATACAGCTGAAGTAATACTACAATAATACTGCAATATAACCACGGTAGTACTGCAATACAGCTGAAGTAATACTACAATAATACTGCAATATAACCGCGGTAGTACTGCAATACAGCTGAAGTAATACTACAATAATACTGCAATATAACCGCGATAGCACTGCAATACAGCTGAAGTAATACTACAATAATACTGCAATATAACTGCGGTAGTACTGCAATACAGCTGAAGTAATACTACAATAATACTGCAATATAACCGCGGTAGTACTGCAATACAGCTGAAGTAATACTACAATAATACTGCAATATAACCGCGGTAGTACTGCAATACAGCTGAAGTAATACTACAATAATACTGCAATATAACCGCGGTAGTACTGCAATACAGCTGAAGTAATACTACAATAATACTGCAATATAACCGCGGTAGTACTGCAATACAGCTGAAGTAATACTACAATAATACTGCAATATAACCGCGGTAGTACTGCAATACAGCTGAAGTAATACTACAATAATACTGCAATATAACCGTGGTAGTACTGCAATACAGCTGAAGTAGTACTACAATAATACTGCAATATAACCGTGGTAGTACTGCAATACAGCTGAAGTAATACTACAATAATACTGCAATATAACCGCGGTAGTACTGCAATACAGCTGAAGTAATACTACAATAATACTGCAATATAACCGCGGTAGTACTGCAATACAGCTGAAGTAATACTACAATAATACTGCAATATAACTGCGGTGTACTGCAATACATAATACAACTAAAGTACAATTACAATACTACCTAAGTGCAATACTAATAAAATGCTGTACATTACCATTGAAATACAACCAGAATATCCAGAATAAGTTTTATTTTCATCTGCAATATAATGAATTAAGGTACAAAACAACAGTGAATGTCTTAAACAGCAACGTGACAATAAATGCGATTTTACTTTTTTTTTTTTAAACTTCAAATAACAGGCTGAGAGTTAGACAATGTATTTAAAGTGTTTATTTACAAACCATACAATCATGCATATATCTTCTCATATTATTCAGGGAGGTTTTGTTTTTTGAAGAGCTTATCCTCATTATTCCACGTGGTTCTTATAACTGCATTTATCTCAGATGTGGAAACACTATTTTGGATGTAGTCTGGAAAAAACAAAAACAAAAAGAATCAGAGAAACTCTCAAGTTTCAGTTACACTCTTCACCACAGGCATATAGTATGTTTAATATTAATCTTGAATTGTGGAAAGTATTCATACTATTTCCAGTGAATTTCTTATGGTATATTGGTCAGCATTATCAAATCACAAATATGCTTTGAACACTCCAGGTAAAAGAAGTTAAAGGGTTAGTTCAGCCAAAAATGGGAATTCTTTTTGATGAAATCTGAAAGCTTTCTGTCACTCTATTGACAGTCTGTGTAACTTGCACAATAACACGCATTTCTGGAAAAAAAAAAGCAAAGAGACACAATCATGTTTAAATACTGTATAGCACCCTCCACAAATATTGGCCCTCTTTATCCTCTCAGAATTTATTCACAAATCTAACCTTAAATAAAAATAAAAATGAAATATTATTGGAATACAGTATATGGAATATATGTGTTCCACAGTTATTGTCCCCCTTCATTTATTACTTTGTGTAACCTATAACCTTTCACATAAGTAAGGGCTAATCCATGGCTAGGTGTGCATTACATTTTAATGAACAATATGGAGGTAAAGAACCACCCGACATGAAGCGGGTTGCCTCTGTGAAGTGCACTAAAATTGTGCAATACACACCCAGCTGTAAAAGAGTTAAGTTAAAGCTGTCCTTAATGTTTGTGGAACACAATTTGACTGGAAGGGTAAAACTAACAGTTAATTTTCGTTTTTCTTTTTTTTGGCTATGGGCCATTAGATCTAGCATTCGGCAGACTTTAAATCAGGCACAGAGATAAATTAGCGTGGTTGGATTACATTTATTTGAATGAATAAACGAGGGAGAGATAAAGAGATTGTGCATATGTGAATTATCTGCGTCTATGCAGCATCACTCTAGTGAAGCTGTCAGTTGAATTACTTAAGAAACAGCAACGTTAAAGGGATAGTTCACCCAAAAATGAAAATTACCCCATGATTTACTCACCCTCAAGTCATCCTAGGTGTATATGACATTCTTCTTTCAGACGAATACAATTGGAGTTATATTAAAAATGTCCATAAAAGTGCATCTATCCATCATATAACTGCTCCACACGGCTCCGGGGGGTTAATAAAGGCCTTCTGAAGCGAAGTGGCACGTTTGTGTAAGAAAAATATCCATATTTAAAACTTTATAGACTAAAATAACTAGCTTCCGGTGGTCAGCGGTACGGAAGTCGACTTACGACAAAAATGAATCATCAAGTCAATGCCATTATAATGCTTGGAAGAGCCAGGACTTTTTTTCATATAACTGTATATGATATAAGAATGTCATATACACCTAGGATGGCTTGAGGAAATCATGGGTTAATTTTCATTTTTGGGTTAACTATCACTTTAAGACTTTGTTGCTTAGAAATATGGTTCTGTGTGAGAGTGACTCTATATGTGTGCGTGTGTTACAGGAAAGGCAGCCCATTAATTTTGAATGGTGATTAAACTGACTGTACCTATCTGTGCATTCATTGTTTTAATGCACATCTTTCAGTCAATCAGAATCCAGTATTCAAACAGACTATGATATAATATATACACAGGAAGAAGAGAGTCCACAAGCAAACTGTTGAGAACTGATGGTCAAGTACTGAGAATAATTGCTGTGGCATAACTATATTTCATTACCTTTCCAGCAGCGCTAATATTGTAAATCTTCTTTTAGCTCTTTGATTTCATTTTTTTAAATCCTCGATCTCTTCTTACATGGCTGAGGAGACAGAGGACTACACTTGATTCCTCAGCATTCCCACAGGTCTTGGTTCCTGAAGTACAATATTAGTTATGTATTCTAAACTATAAAGATAATGGTTTATAAAAGATAAAATAAATAAAGTTGCTTACTGCTCACCATTATTTGAGTGCAGCTTTGTTTCACCGCACCCATTGTCTTCTGTTGAATTACATTTTTGGTCTTCTTTTTTGTTGTTGTTGTTACCAGTGCATTTTTTCTGAAAATAGCAATCACACAATAAAAAGTATTCCTGTAAAACATCCTTTTCTGCACATTAATGTCAAACTATTGAACATAAATGCTTGTGTACAGTGCTGTGAAAAAATTCCTGATTTAGTCTATTTTTGTGTAGGCCTATATTGTCAGATATTCCAAAGATATTTAACATAAAACAAAGGCAAGTACAATTAGATCTGAACCAAAGGGAACATACCATGAAAATCTGACTTTTTACGTGTTTAAGTGCTATAATCGGGTCCCCGGTGAATCTACCAACCCAGAAAATGTGAAAAAGGACAACCCAGGCCAGTAACTTTGTTTTGGTAAGCCTTTCTCTGCAAGCACGATGAAAATTCAAATTTCACTCCCCTTCTGACATAGGAAGAGGATCTTATATTACCGCCCCTCTGCACTGTTTTCAGAAAACAAGAACCTTGTGTGTGTTTGACAGTTTAAACACAGCAAAAAAATACAAACCCGATTCCAAAAAAGTTGGGACACTGTACAAATTGTGAATAAAAAAGGAATGCAATAATTTACAAATCTCATAAACTTATATTTTGTTCACAATAGAATATAGATAACATATCAAATGTTGAAAGTGAGACATTTTAAAATGTCATGCCAAATATTGGCTCATTTTGGATTTCATGAGAGCTACACATTCCAAAAAAGTTGGGACAGGTAGCAATAAGAGGCCGGAAAAGTTAAATGTACATATAAGGAACAGCTGGAGGACCAATTTGCAACTTATTAGGTCAATTGGCAACATGATTGGGTATAAAAAGAGCCTCTCAGAGTGGCAGTGTCTCTCAGAAGTCAAGATGGGCAGAGGATCACCAATTCCCCCAATGCTGCGGCGAAAAATTTCGGAGTTTCTCAGAGAAAAATTGCAAAGAGTTTGAAGTTATCATCATCTACAGTGCATAATATCATCCAAAGATTCAGAGAATCTGGAACAATCTCTGTGCGTAAGGGTCAAGGCTGAAAAACCATACTGGATGCCCGTGATCTTCGGGCCCTTAGACGGCACTGCATCACATACAGGAATGCTACTGTAATGGAAATCACAACATGGGCTCAGGAATACTTCCAGAAAACATTGTCGGTGAACACAATCCACCGTGCCATTCGCCGTTGCCGGCTAAAACTCTATAGGTCAAAAAAGAAGCCATATCTAAACATGATCCAGAAGCGCAGGCGTTTTCTCTGGGCCAAGGCTCATTTAAAATGGACTGTGGCAAAGTGGAAAACTGTTCTGTGGTAAGACGAATCAAAATTTGAAGTTCTTTTTGGAAAACTGGGACGCCATGTCATCCGGACTAAAGAGGACAAGGACAACCCAAGTTGTTATCAGCGCTCAGTTCAGAAGCCTGCATCTCTGATGGTATGGGGTTGCATGAGTGCGTGTGGCATGGGCAGCTTACACATCTGGAAAGGCACCATCAATGCTGAAAGGTATATCCAAGTTCTAGAACAACATATGCTCCCATCCAGACGTCGTCTCTTTCAGGGAAGACCTTGCATTTTCCAACATGACAATGCCAGACCACATACTGCATGAATTACAACATCATGGATGCGTAGAAGAAGGATCCGGGTACTGAAATGGCCAGCCTACAGTCCAGATCTTTCACCCATAGAAAACATTTGGCACATCATAAAGAGGAAGACCTAAGACAGTTGAGCAACTAGAAGCCTGTATTAGACAAGAATGGGACAACATTCCTATTCCTAAACTTGAGCAACTTGTCTCCTCAGTCCAGTGCAGTGCAGACTGTTATAAAAAGAAGAGGGGATGCCACACAGTGGTAAACATGGCCTTGTCCCAACTTTTTTGAGATGTGTTGATGCCATGAAATTTAAAATCAACTTATTTTCCCCTTAAAATGATACATTTTCTCAGTTTAAACATTTGATATGTCATCTATGTTGTATTCTGAATAAAATATTGAAATTTGAAACTTCCACATCATTGCATTGTTTTTATTCACAATTTGTACAGTGTCCCAACTTTTTTGGAATCGGGTTTGTAAATGTGAAAGAGAAGTTACTCACGAGACTTGATGTTTGACAGCCAGTTGTCTGTGGGCGTGTGTTCAGATAATGATCCTTTATCCATGAGAGTGTTCGCGATATTGATGATAATCAAAACCAAGCAGGTGGGGGCAGCGTGCGCGCAGCAGCTCATTTGCATTTAAAGGCACATGCACGAAAACTTGACTGTAGTCCGAAATGAGTATTTACAACATGGATTTATAAATGATCTGTGAGGTATTTTAAGCTGAAACTTCACAGACACATTCTGGGGACACCTGAGACTTAAATTACATCTTGTAAAAATGGGCACAATAGGTCCCTTTTAAGTCAAGTCCCTATTATTTATAGCACTTTAAACAATACAGATTGTTTCAAAGCAGCTTTACAGTGATAAAAATGAAAATAATGATGCCAACAGAATTGTTGTGAAGCAGCTCCAACTTGCCTGATGAACTTTTCTTCCAGAAAACACTTCTCCTCCGTCCCACTTGTGAATCAGGGTTGCCAGGTTTTCACAACAAAACTCGCCCAATTGGTACTCAAAACTAGCCCAATTGTGTTTCAGTGGGGTCCCCCGGTAAAAACCGCGTTCCGGGGAATAAATCTGTATTTTTTGGCGGGGTTCCCCTGCTAAAATTCGCATTCATAAATATCATATTATTGGGGTCGTTTCAACCCGCGGACATGAAAACCAGCCAGCGGCAAAAGTGTTAAAGTAGCCCAATTCATGTTTTTGTATTTTAATTGTGGTAGTTCACATATATGAATAGTGTTGTAAGTAAAGAAGTCAACCAAAACATATTTTATATCCATCCTGCAGCAGTAGACACTATGGAAAAGACGTAGCTGACTGCTACGAGTATCAGCTCGAGACTCGTGTCAGGACAACGACTATGTTGGCGTGAAGGAAGAAGATCCGGTCACGTGCGGGCTATTAATCTATGCGGTTGAAATGTCCCATAGGTGAAAAAAGTGGCTACATGTTGCACAATACAGCATAACTACAGTACAGTGTAGTACGAGTGGAAGGCCTATGAAGACTTCAGATGCAAAAACCGTCTGATATTTTTCTTTTAAAATTAACATTTTTATAAGGCTCCTATAGGTTAAATTTTTTTTACTTTAATGGCAACTAAAAGGACGTAACTGCCATTAAAGTGAAATTACTGAACATAAACATAGGAGCCCAATAAAAAAAAAAGTCAGATGGACATTTGCATCGAAGTCTTCACATGCATTACAGTGTATCACTGTACTGCAGTTATATTGCATCTATACTTCATTATACTACAAATCAACAGTTGTACTTCAATGTACTGCAGTTGTATTTTTTTGTACTACAGTAAATTTACTGCTGTTGAACTTCACTGTACTGCAGTAATATTGCATCTATACTTCATTATACTGCAAATCTACAGTTGTACTTCATTGTACTGCAGTTTTACTTCAATGTACTGCAGTAATATTGCATCTAAACTTCATTATACTGCAAATCTACAGTTGTACTTCATTGTACTGCAGTTTTACTTTTTTGTACTGCAGTTTTGCTGCTGTTGAACTTCAATGTACTGCAGCAATATTGCATCTAAACTTCATTATACTGCAAACCTACAGTTGTACTTCATTGTACTGCAGTTATACTACTTTGTACTGGAGTTTTACTGCAGTTTTACTTCAGTTTACTGCAGTTTTACTTCAATGTACTGCAGTTATTTTTTGTAAGGGCAGACTCAAAACTGTTGAATTCAGATTTAGTTAGAATTTGTGACATCAGCTGTGTGACTTCTGTTAACGACAGAAAAATCGGTGCGTGCTGAGGGTAAGCTCTGGGATAATCTTTCTATATCTCTAGGTCCTAGCGCTTTGGCAACAGTTTGTACTTGGACAGAAGAGTTATGAGGAACACTTTCCATTCCCTCAATTCCCTGAGATCTTCTCCTAGCGCCACATACCTTCACTGAATCTACAGGCACATCAGTTACTGATTGGATGGCTACATCTGTTTCAAAGAAAGCTTGTAAGTCAGGATAAGTGTTATCAGGCTGACTAACTTCATTCACATCAGTTTTCTCTGCAGCTTTGTTGCGGTTCAATTTCTTAGTCAAAGATGATACTCTAGCACAGAGCTCTTTGTTCTGTTTCTCTAGCTCTGAGTTGCGCTGAGACTGTTGTCTAGCTAGCGCTAAACCAAATTCTCTGTGGCAGCAGATAATGCCTTTCACATTGTTCTTGCGAATACATGCTCCTAATACCTTTTTACACTCATCTACCGACCAAGTCTTGTCTGGATGGATCTCATATTTCTGAGTTAGTTCTTGTCTAAGTTTCTCAGTGACTATTAGGTTCATTTGCACTCCTAACTGTGATTTGAATTCGCTATCTGACCACAAAGGAGTTGCAAGACCACCTTTTTCAGTTGTGGGGATCAGTCTAGCATTCTTTCTAAACATTTTTGTGAGTTTCTTTGTTACCACACAATCAAAACACTAAAACTTCTCTGATCAACAGAGGCTAAACAACTATTAGCTTGTGATGCTAATTTTCCCTGTTGAACAGAGGATAACTTTCATCTCTAAAATAACATTTTTTAGAGGATAACTTAGTTAACCAAACCCTACAGCTGTCTGTTAACTCTTCTCTGACGGTGCAGAGGATAACAAATTTGTACTGGTCTTTAAGGTTCTTTTGGATAGAGTGGCACTCACCAACCCTTGGTTGTACAGATCTTTGTTGAGCTTGAAGTTTCAATCTGGATTCAGGTGACGAGCTCTATCCGGGTCACAGCGCCAAAACTGTTGGAAACTCAGAAGGGAAGACCAGGAGACTTGGACGTATCTTCCGCAGGATTCTTTATTGAGAACACGTGCTGTCGGTAGCTGCAGTCATCAAGTCTGACTCACACAGTATACACTGTAATTTATCTACATTTTAGGGGGAGGTATACACACAGTAGAGACGGAGACAATCTAAACAAAGCAATGACCAGTCACCAGTTCTAATCCAATCCAGTATAACAGTGTCATTCAAATGCATAGATGCTAATCCAATCACCCTGACAGTATTGCCCATACCTTCACATTATCATAGGGACAAAGGCCAACTGTGCCTTGAGATGGTCATGCCAATTGGTCAGGAAGTGCATAAAGACAGAAGACTAATGTCTCAAACACCTGGGCTGATTAACTTGATCTTCTTAGAATGTCATCAATCTTTTCAGTTTATATACTATTACATTGGAACCTAGATATAACAATTTATAAATTTGTAATCCCACAGTTGGTTGACCCTGTGTAGGTGACTTCTTATCTGACCCCTGGTCTTCTGGTAAGTTAGGAGCATCTACAGTATGTTTGTATTACCGATGTTTTGTGAAGATCACAAAACAACTCTGGGTAAATTCATGCTTCCACCATTAGCAATGTATTTACTCACATACTCTTCAGTGCGTTGTTGTGTGCTCTGCCCAGGTAGAAATTCAGTAAAGCCTTGACTTTCTGACTCCAATTTTACATCCACAGCCTCCATCACAGCTGCTTTAGCTAGAGCAGCCTCTGCTTCCCGCTCTCTCTCTCTCTAGAGCATCCAAGGTAGCTTCTAAATGGCAAATTGCTTTTTCTGTTTTTTTTTTAATTTCTTTCTTTGAAAATGAAGCACGAGCCAAGGCAGCCTCAGCCTTTGCACGTGCCTTGGCTGCAACCATGCTGGCATTTGAAGTAACTAAAGACTTGGAACAAGAGGACCTGGTTGACCCAGTTGACTTAGTCGAATGAGATGACTTAGCTGAGCAGGAGGCAACAGATCGTACTTCTAGATCTGAGTGCTCCATATCTATCAGAAGACTTTGAGATGTCTGGCTTTGGAATCTCAGGTAGATGTGATGAGTACGAACACCCTCAAGCAAGACACGTAACTCCTGTTGCCATATTCACATTGGCATTATAAGTCACAATGCAGTCTGGACATCTAGATTCTTGATTTTTTTTCCACTGTACTGGCCTCATTGAGTCAACATTCAATTATCCAGCAAGTTAAACTCCATCACACAATAATTCCTGGAACCACAAAGTGATGTTTGAGAATGTTTTACTGTATGAATGGTGTGAAACTGAAAATATAAATACAAAGACTAATAAATTACATATACATCTGAACACAATTGATTTGACAAGCAAATCATTATCCAAGATGTTAAGCAATGTCACATGAAAACATGAAAAAACATACATGCTTTTCCAAACAGTATCAGTTTTCAGTATGCAAAATTCAACTCAGTGATAACAAAATCAGAAAAACTCACAAAGAATGCCCCATCAACAACTTCAAACAGAAGATGTCCTTGGATTAAGAAGCCCACAACATGTGCAACCTCATGGTGTCTCTGACTCAAAGGCATTATTAATAATAATAATAATATTAGCATTATCATTAATCTGGTGGATTTTGACTTAGATTTAGATTTTTAAAATGTACTCTAAAGGAATACCAATGCTTTATGTTTAATAAACATATAATAATAATAGTAATAATAATAATTGCATGAATATTTAAATGCTGCATTTCACAGGTAGTTTAAGACTGGCTTTAGCTTTTTAGGGAATACTAATATTTTTTTTTTATGTTTTAAAAGCTATTACAATTATGAAAATTTGACATGTTTTTGGTGAGTTGATAATGTAATAATTTTCTCATAATGTTACATTATGAGCTCAAGATTTTATTACATTTTGAGAAAATTATTACATTATGAACATTTTATTACAATAATAATGTAATACTTATTACATTATGTGTAGTTTTTACATTATGTGCAGTTATTACATTATGAGTTGCTACAGAGGTCACTTGACAGGGCCAGGACACATAGGCTGTAAAATCCTACTTCATCTCGGCTGGAGGGACAGACGTACCAGCGGGGGGCTGCGAGGGCACTGGTGCCTAACCCGGGAAGCACAGTGAGTGTGGTGCACTTACCTGGCTCCGTGGGTCCCGTGAGAGACTGGCTAGGGAAGCGTGAGGAAGCAGCTTGTCCTCAAACGCACACTCCCTGCCTGTGGCGAAAGAACGGGGGCTGGGAAGGAGGAAGCAGAGTCGCTCACTGCCCACGCACACCCTTCATAATCTGAGAGTGAGGAAACCGCTGGCCAGTGGCGGAACAGAGGCAAAGTAAAGATTCTCCACCCAGCCCTCCTCCGCGGGAAGGAGCTGTGCGTTCACCAGCTCCTGAGAAAGAGCGGTCCCCTGCAACTCCGGGTAACCTGTCTCAACGCCGCCACGCTAACCGTTTAGGTTTTAGCAGTGGCCTGGGGACGGGCTGCGTCACCTACCTGCGGAGGGCCCAACGTCATGGCTGAGCGGCCCGGGCAAGCATAGCTGTCAACTCTGAATCCGATTCAGCATGAGAAAACACCCCTGAAGCGGGAAGCTCAATGTCATCTTCCTCTCCAGAGGACGATAGCCCTCTCACCGATGCAGCTATCGGCATCTGATCCTCATCCGGAGTGCCGAATGATGCGCTGGGTTGCCATGACAACCTGCACTGTCAGCCGGCATCTCACTGGCACACGACACGCTGAGGAGCGGGAGGACCGCGGGGGTTTTCCCGGCGGAAAGCTCTCGGTGTAACCCTCGGGCTCCCAAAGTGTTGAGCAGACCTGTGGCTGTGCTTTTACACACAAGAGGTCACACAAGACTGCGGTCACACTGCGGTAATTTTGTAAAGAAAAACTACTCTTCTGCGCACATACGTATTCAAATGCGCTTGCCTATAGACTAAACACATAATGCTTACGTGCATGCCGTCATCGTTCTCACAGAATCAAGGTTTTTGAAGTTTACACTCAGATGATAACGGTATCGTTTCAAAACTATTTCAAATCCTATTTCAAAGTTTGCATTCTCAAGCCATCAAACACTGTTGCCATGCAAATGAACGTCCAGAACGCATTAAAAGTTTTCTATTTTAGTTGAAAATGGTGTTGTGTAAGTGGCCACAAAGTACAGTAAATAACTAATGATTTTTTACAATGGAAATGAATAAATTAAAAACTTACTTTAGCTGGACAATAACTTTTTTTTTCTAGAGCTGCTGTACCACCAAAACAATCTCTCTTCCATTAATTTCCAATTATCACTGTAAAGCTGCTTTGAAGCAATCTGTATTGTAAAAAGCGCCATATAAATGAAGGTAAAAGGAAAAAAGAAAAAAGAGGTGGCTGACATGGGTGAGGTGGCTGACCCAGGTGACTGAATTGAAACCAGGAAGTGTGACCATATTAGCCCGGTTCTGCAATGGCTCCCTATTAAACATTGTCTACATTTTAAAATCTTGCTAATACAAAGCACTAAATGGTTTAGCTACCCAGTGAGCTCTTAACGCATTATAGTCCTTCACGCCTATTGCAATCTCAAAATTCTGGCCTGTTGATAATACCTAGAATATCAAAATCAACTGCAGGCAGTAGATAAATTTCCTATTAGCACCTAAACTTTGGAACAGTCTTTATAGCGTTTTTCATGAAGCAGACACAATCTGTCAGTTTAAATCTAGACTGAGAACAGATCCCTGTAACCTGGCATACACATAGCATGTAGTCAGTGGCACAGATGCTCAACAAACCCGTCTCCCGTGATGAATCCGACTTTCACCCAGATGGAACTGGATTAAATATTTTGAATGTTCCGATCCCAATCTGACTTCTGACCTGTAATGCTGCCTGAATCATACACTGTGCTGCACTGTGTTCATCCTTTGACCAGAGGAGAACTGGCCCCCTGACTGAGCCTGGTTTCTCCCAAGGTTTTTTTTCTCTGTCTCTTTATTATGTCACCTAATGGAGTTTGGTTTCCTTGCCACTGTCGCCACTGGCTTGCTTAGCTGGGGACACTTAATATTCAACAATATTATTGATCTGGCTGCATAGACACCATTGTACGAGACCATTGTTCCCGGTCCGACTGACCTAGTTAATGCAGCCTAACAATCATTTAATTGATTTGAATAATAGAAATTGATAATGTTCTATGTGTATGTTCTATGTGTATAGTAAAGAGATGTGTTTTTAGTCTAGATTTAAACTGACAGAGTGTGTCTGCTTCCCGAACAATGCTAGGAAGACTGTTCCAAAGTTTAGGTGCTAAATAGGAAAAGGATCCAAAACTGTTCCATGAACAATAAATAACGTTTTTGTGCTAGCTTTTTGAGAACTTTTTTAAAGACCAGATAACTTTGAACGAACGCTCTATTAATGTTACTGGAAGAAAGTTTGTTCATAACTTTGAGAGAACCTTGCCAGAATGCTAGCCAAAGTTCTGAGAACGTTCCCTGAGCTAGGAATCTGCTAAATGCAACTATAAGGCATGAAGATTTTAAGATAGTATAAACATTATAACATCATGATTTTCTGTAAAGCTGCTTTGAAACAATGTGTATTATGAAAAGTACTATACAAAAATTGTGACTTTGACAAATAACACTGGATGTTTCATTAAAATTATTCTCAAAACGTTTTATGCAAACATTCCAAAAACATTTAGCAAATTATAATAACATCATAAAGATGTTCCGAGAATGTTGTTTAAAGAATGTTTTCTTTTAATGTTATGAGAATGTTCATCAAGTAAAAATAACATTGTAAGGATGTTCCATGAATGTTGTTCTCACAACGTTTTCTCTCTACATTCATTATGAGAACATTCAAGTACAAATTACAAGGTCGTAAGGACGTTCCATGAACATTTCAGAACATTTTATGATAACATTATGAAAACATTCAGAAAATATTAATAACATCGCAAGGATTCCAGCTAAATGAATTCCAACTAATGAACAGAAACAGCTCTTTGTAAATAATAGGTATCTTTTCTGGGAGCGAACTAGGCTTTTCTGTGCTGATGGCCTGCACCCCTAGCAAAATCAGAGCGGATCTTCTGTCGGACAACATCTCCAAGACGCTACTGTAAGGTCCATCCGTTAGCCCAAAAACAGAATCTAACGGCTTGGTTGAAGGATTCTGCGTGTAAGCCTTTTCAGCATTTATTTTGGCCAGACAGGACTTACATAAAAATAATTAAACACGAATCCATGGTATACAACTTTCAGCATAACAATATAAAATACAATTACAAAGTAATATGAAAATAGTTTCAAAGAGTCATTATATCTGGCACTGTACATACAGTGTGCGTAAGTGCCTCTAGGACACTGACACAGCACTGCATGGGGGCTCTGGATACAGAATGTTCACAAATGGCAGCTCTGCCACCCTTCCTTAAATACCCAGACCAGAACAAAAGGGTTGTAAATATTTGCAACACAAACACCTGGTTTCGGGGGAGAGGATCAGATATCTTCTGAGACCACTCAAAAGGAGAACAGAATTCTCATAAGTTTCAATCTTTCTCATCCTACCAGTGACAGCAGTGAAGTTGAGACCATTTTACCAATCACACTGAGACCTTTAAAAAGATAGCACACATGAAAGGGCATCTGTGGTATATATGCATTCCGTGACTTGAATCAGAGGGAAGGGAGTCGGTGAGGGAGAGGGGGAGAAGGTTTGGGCAGGCCGATGTCCTACACTCTTTCTGTGAGATCTTCTCTCCAGATTAGTGAGTTTTATTGTTCTATTGCAGGGGGTTGGATCTTCAGCTTTTGTCTTAGCAGTAAAACCGATTCTTACACTACGCACCTTATGACTAGTAAGTCAAACCTCAAATCACAGTCTTTGTTCTACCCACTTAATTGATAGAAGTGCGGGTGTAGTACATTCTGTTGAGACTGTATCCATTCCCCGAATAGTGAGGTCAAACAATAAATCTACTATAGGATATAGAAAAAATCTGATAGTGATTAAACATAAACCAAAAAAAATTAGTGATCAAAAACAAATTTTAAAGCTAGGTCTCCTAAACATTAGATCACTCACACCTAAAAGGCGGTTACTGTAAATGAAATTATCACAGATAATAGTTTTGATGTACTTTGCCATACTGAAACCTGGCTTAAACCAAATTATTATTTCAGTCTTAATGAGTCTACTCTACTTGGCTACTGTTATAAGCACAAGCCCTGTCTGATTGGTCGCGGTGGTGGTGTTGCAACAATCTATAGAGATATTCTTAATGTTAAAGTGAGTCAAGTCAAGTCACCTTTATTTATATAGCGCTTTTTGCAATGCCGATTGTTACAGTTGCAGGGAAGACAGCAACTGTAAGTGTTTTGTATCTTTTTCTCTTTTGATTTTAGCTCAGTTGTTACTAAGAAAGTTTGTTTGTTTGTTTAGTGTATTCACGTGCTGTAGTCGCGCTGTTGAAGTCGTGTTGTCTCGTGAGTTAGCGTTTGTTCACATTTGTAAACAGTTACGGTGAGGCGTAGCTAGCTGTATTCAATAACGACACTTCAAGCAGTATAAGAGTATAAAATATAGTATTCCGCGGCAGCCATCGAGTGAAGCCCTCATCGTGTGAAGACACCGAGCAAGGACACCGACAAGGCACTTGAGTATTGCTTTCCTTTCCCTTTTTTACCTTTGTGTTCAGCTTGTTCTCATCTGTTTATTTTACTGACCCGTATTCACTATGTGCTTTCAAATCTCTACTACTACTAACACTCGTAAATCACGCTCTGTACATTTGAGGCAGCGCAATCCTAATAATCTGCGTAGTATACATCTGTCCTCTGCTACTTTACTCTCTATTCCAATTGGTCTCTGGAACTGCCAGTCTGCTGTAAACAAAGCAGACTTTATTTAATCTATTGCGACTCATTCAAGTCTCAACCTCATGGCCCTAACTGAGACCTGGATCAAACCAGAGGACACTGCTACTCCTGCAGCCCTCTCTACTAATTTCACTTTTTCACACACCCCTCGCCCGATTGGAAGGGGGGGAGGTACTGGTTTGCTTATCTCAAACGAATGGAAATTTAATCCTTTACCATCTCTATCTGGCAACAGTTCATTTGAATCACACTCAATCACTATTACTCACCCTGTTAAAATCCACGTTGTAGTTGTTTATCGTCCCCCAGGTCAACTGGGTAACTTCTTGGAGGAGTTGGATGTGTTACTCTCTAACTTCACTGAGGATGGTACTCCTCTGGTAGTACTCGGTGACTTCAACATCCACCTGCAAAAACACCAGGCCGCGGACTTCAACACTCTACTGACCTCTTTTGACCTTAAGCGAGTATCTACTACGGCTACTCACAAATCAGGTAATCAATTGGACCTTGTCTTCACACGCTACTGCTCCACGGACAACACTTTAGTTACTCCATTGCACACCTCAGACCACTTTCTCATCACTTTTAACCTCATACTAACTCCTGACACAACACACACTCCTCCGCAGATCACCTTTCGGCATAACCTACGCTCACTCTCTCCCTCTCGCCTATTCACTATGGTTTCATCCTCACTTCCTCCACCCGCTCAGTTCTCAGCACTGGACACTAACAGTGCTACTGACACTCTTTGCTCCACTCTAACATCTTGCTTAGACAACTTTCCCCCCCTTTCATCCAGACCAGCCCGCGCCACCCCCTCTGCCCCCTGGCTGTCTGATATTCTCTGTGAACATCACTCTATACTCAGGGCTGCAGAGAGGAAGTGGCACAAATATAAAAACTCTACTGACCTTACCTTGTATCAGTCTCTTCTATCTTCCTTCTCTGCAAATGTCTCCACTGCTAAAACAACATACTACCACAACAAAATCAACAATTGCTCTGACTCTCGCACACTTTTCAAAACCTCTTCTCTTCTTTGTCCTCCTCCCCTCCCTCCTTCATCAACTCTTACAGCTGATGACTTTGCAACATTCTTCATAAACAAAACCACCTCCATCAGCGGCCAATTCTCCACACCACAAACTCACACGCACATCTTAACTAACACACACACGCTCCCCTCCTTCTCTCCGCTCTCCGAGGCAGAAGTCTCCAAAGTCATCCTTTCCAATCACCCTACTACCTGCCCGCTTGATTCTATCCCCACTCATCTACTTCAGGCCATTTCTTCATCAGTTACTCCTGCACTCACTCACATTATCAACACCTCTCTTCACACCGGGACCTTTCCCACAGCATTCAAGCAGGCTCGGGTAACCCCACTGCTTAAGAAACCCTCTCTAAATCCAGCACTTTTTGAAAACTACAGACCGGTATCCCTTCTTCCTTTCATTGCAAAGACACTTGAGCGAGTCGTGTTCAACCAGCTCTCTATGTTTCTTGCACAGAACAACCTCCTGGGCAACAACCAATCCGGCTTCAAAAGCGGCCACTCAACTGAGACTGCCCTTCTCTCGGTTACTGAAGCACTGAGACTGGCAAGAGCAGCTTCCAAATCCACAGTACTCATCTTGCTGGATCTGTCTGCTGCTTTTGACACAGTTAACCACCAGATCCTCCTGTCAACACCCATGAAGATGGGCATCTCAGGAACTGCACTCCAATGGTTCAAGTCTTACCTCTTAGGTAGGTCCTTCAGGGTGTCGTGGAGGGGTGAAGTGTCTAAGTCACAACACCTAGCTACTGGAGTTCCACAGGGCTTGGACCACTTCTCTTCTCCATCTACATGTCATCATTAGGATCTGTCATTCAGAAACCTGGCTTTTCCTATCACTGCTATGCTGATGACACTCAACTCTGCTTCTCATTTCAACCAGATGATTCAACAGTTGCTGTTCGTACTGCAGCCTGCCTGACAGACATTTCTGGCTGGATGAAGGACCATCACCTTCAACTCAACCTTGCTAAGACAGAACTGCTGGTGGTCTCAACCAACCCAGCACTTCATCACAATTTCTCCATTCAGCTGGGTCCATCAACCATAACTCCTTCCAGGAAAGCCAGGAACCTCGGAGTTGTGATTGATGATCAGTTAAACTTCACTGACCACATTACTGCAACAGCCTGGTCCTGCAGATTTGCGTTATACAACATTAGAAAGATTAGACCCTTCCTATCAGAGCAGGCCACACAACACCTGGTCCAAGCTCTTGTCCTCTCCAGACTGGACTACTGTAATGCTCTTCTAGCGGGCCTTCCGGCACACACTATCAAACCCTTGCAACTGATCCAGAATGCAGCAGCGAGGGTGGTCTTTAACGAGCCGAAGAAAGCGCACGTCATGCCTCTCTTCATCAGTTTGCACTGGCTGCCAATAGCCGCTTGCATCAAATTCAAGGCACTGGTGCTTGCCTACAAATCAACCACAGGCTCTGCACCAATATACCTAAACTCACTTGTTCAGACTTACTTGTCCAGAAGCTTGCGTTCTGCAAGTGAATGACGCCTTGTAGTGCCATCCCAAAAAGGCATGAAAACACTCTCACGGACCTTTTCCTGGACCATTCCCACCTGGTGGAACAACCTGCCTATCTCAATTCAAGCAGCCGAGTCTGTAGCCATTTTCAAAAAACGTCTAAAGACACATCTTTTCCAGCAGCACCTGACCAATTAAGACCAGCACTTACTAACTTAACCCTCTGAACCCGAAGAACGCGCGGGCGCGTTTTGCTTGATTTTTCCTCATGACAGTGTAAAACAACTTAAAATACTCCGTCATTTTTGGCCTCACAGACATGAAAGATATGTCTTTACAAAGCTTAAAGTGTCTACTTTTATTTGTGTACACTCAAAATAAAAACTAAATGTGGTGCTTTTCGCTAAATAAAGAAAATAAACAGGATGCGCGTTCTCCCGTCTGACTGAAAATGGACTGTAACTCAGCGAATCCTTGCCACACAGAGACGACAGATATCTCTTTAGAAAGCTTGGAATGTCTACTTTTAAATGAAGTAATTTATATAAAAAACAAATATTCTCTGTTTATGTAATCCGTATGAAAACAGCGAGAGGTACAGTTCCTCAAGCGGAGCCTCGTTATCTTTAATGTGACACCCACGCGCGCGCAAAGAGATTCACATGCAAATCGTCCACATGGAAGGAACGCAAACCTGTAAACGCCCTCCATCACCTCAAAACAAAGACTCATCTTCATCATTCTTCTGCTTTTCATCGAGTTTGGAAGACACGCTGTGAGTTTACTTTGGATTTACCTCAGAAGAAGAAGAACGTGATTTTAAGATGAGAATTTTTAAGGTAAAACATTTCTTCTCACTTATATTAGCGTTATTGATGCATAAACTTCACATTGTAGGCTACTAGTTGAACTATTGCTAGACTAAAATGTGTGAAATCAACTGAAACATGTTGAAAATGAAATATAGACAGGTAGGCAACCTTTCAATGCTAAATAAAGATACACGTACGACACAAGGGTATTTTATGCTCTATAATATAAAACACAACATGATATAAAAGTAGGGTTGCCAACTGTTTCGTATTAGCCCGGACGTCCCGTATATTGGGCCTAAATGTCCCGTACGTGACCTCCCTTGTCTCGTTTATTGACTGCTACGCTCATCTAACCACTGACTAAGTGGTCGTTCACATGTTGCGTCTTTTGCGCGCTCAAGTTCGTTATTACATTTAGAATAACGCAACGCCGTCGTGATGCTCATGCGGTGTGGCGCGGCGCGCTCATTTTTCCCAGGCGCGTCTATGCGTAGCGAGATATAAACGCTTAGCAAGCTTAGCTTGTTCTGCAAACTAGGTGTGTTCGAATAAAACGCCTTTAAACGTGGCAGGAACATCTGTTTGTGTATGCATTTGTAGATTATATTGCAAACAAATCATGATATTCAACTGTAATACTGTAATGGGAGATCCATGTTGAAAACAGTTGTGTTAATTTTTTTCAGGATTCTTTGATGAATAGAAAGTAAAAAATACAGCATTAATCTGAAACAGAAAGCTTTTGTAACATTAAAATGTCTTTACTGTCTCTCTTGACACGTTTACTGCATTGTTGCTGAACAAAACTATTAATTTCTTTAAAATTATGAATTATTAATAAAACTATTAATTTAAAACAAATTCTTACTGACCCCAAACTTTTGAACGGTAGTGTATAATGCTACACAAGCTTTAGATGGTTTGTGTGGGTTTGGGTATGGGTTTTATAGCCTTATAACAGTGACTTAATTTTTTTTTCTTTCCACAAACCACGCATAAACGTCATTTTCTCAAAACTACAAACTTTTACACACATGCTGCTCACATATTATTGTAGCAGAGTTTGTGCTGAATACAGTGTACTCAGACTTTAGCCATGAAAATGTTACAAGTAACAGAAATAGCACAAAGTAGCACAAATGTCAGGGCATGTCAAAAAACCTCCAGGGCACAGAAAACAGCTCAGGGTTCAGAGGGTTAACTATTCTATTAGTTTTTCTGTTTGTTTATTTATTAAAAAAAAAAATAATAATATGTGTACTGCGCTACAGTAACTGAGACTTGTTACAGCACTTGCATGCTGTTGCCCCTTGTTTGTCTGATTGCTTCTATTGCTCTCCTCATTTGTAAGTCGCTTTGGATAAAAGCGTCTGCTAAATGATTAATTGTAAATGTAAATGTTTCAAAGCAGCTTCACAGTCAATAATGCAACAGAATTTGATTCGGCTGTACAGCCGCTCTGGAGAAAACAGTGATGTCATCCAGCTCAGTTCAATTATCATATAGTGACAAAGTGGGCAGATCAGTAATATAGTTGAATATTTAGTGTCCCCAACTAAGCAAGCCAAAAGCCAAAGGCAACAGAGGCGATGGTGGCAAGGAACCAAAACTCCATCAGGTGACAGAATGGAAAAAAAAACCTTGGGAGAAACCAGGCTCAGTCAGGGTGCCAGTTCTCCTCTGGCCAACGAACAAACAGTGTATGATTATGATTCAGGCAACATTACAAGTCAGAAGTCCTATTAGATCGGAATAGTCAGAATATTTGTCCAGTTCCATCTGATTGAAGATCGGAGTCATCACACAGGAGACGGGTTTGTTGAGGATGTCGTGTCGATGAGGCCGTCACAGAGGAGAGTCTAGTTGACTCTCAAAATGTCATGACATTTCAAAATGTCTCACTTTTAACATTTGATATGTTATCTATATTCTATTATGAATAAAATATAAGTTAATGAGATTTGTAAATTATTGCATTCCTTTTTTATTCACAATTTGTACAGTGTCCCAACTTTTTTGGAATTGGGTTTGTAAAGAGCTCGCTCAAGTACTGGGGAGCTAAGCCATTTATTGCTTTGTAAGTAATTATCAAGATTTTAAAATTTATACAATGTTTAATAGGGAGCCAGTGTAGTGTTGACAGAACCGGGCTAATATGGTCATACTTCCTGGTTCTAGTAAGAACTCTAGCTGCTGCATTTTGGACCAGCTGCATTTTATTTATTAAGCGAGCAGGGCAACCACCCAGTAGAGCATTACACTAATCTAGCCTTGAGGTCATGAACGCATGAACTAACTGTTCAGCATTTTGCATTGAAAGCATGTGCCGTAATTTAGATATATTTTTAAGATGGAAGAATGCAGTTTTACAGATGCTAGAAACTTGGCTTTCAAATGAAAGATTGGTATCAAAGAGCACACCCAGGTTCCTAACTGACAACGAGGACTTGACAGAGCAGCCATCAAGTGTTAGACAGTATTCTAGGTTAATACGTGCAGAGTTTTTTTTGTCCAATAATTACAAATTCTGTTTTTTCAGAATTAAGTTGCAGGAAATTACTAGTCATCCAATTTTTTATATCAGCTGTGCATTCCATTAATCTTGTGAATTGGTAAGTTTCGTTAGGGCGTGAAGAAGAGCTGAGTATCGTCAGCATAACAATGAAAACTAACGCCATGCTTCCTAATGATATCTCCCAAGGGTAGCATGTACAGGGTTAAAAGCAACGGCCCTAGCACTGAGCCTTGCGGTACTCCATACTGAACTTGTGATCGGTATGACATCTTGTCATTTACTCCTACAAACTGATAACGGTCAGATAAGTATGATTTAAACCATGCCAATGAAATTCCACTAATGCCAACATAATTTGAGAGTCTATTCAAAAGAATGTTGTGGTCGATAGTATCGAATGCAGCGCTAAGATCGAGTAACACTAATAGCGAGATACAACCACGATCGGATGATAAGAGCAAATCATTTGTAACGCTAATGAGAGCAGTCTCAGTACTATGATAAGGTCTAAATCCTGACTGGAAATCCTCACAGATACAATTTCTTTCTAAAAAGGAGCATAGTTGTGAGGATACTGCCTTTTCTAGTATTTCTGACAGAAAGGGTAGGTTTGAGATTGGCCTGTAATTGACTAATTCTGTAGGATCAAGTTGCGTTTTTTTAATAAAAGGTTTAATGATAGCCAGCTTAAAGGTTTTCAGTACATATCCTAATGAAAAGGATGAATTAATGATATTAAGAAGAGGATCTATGACCTCTGGAAGCATCTCTTTTAGTAGCTTAGTCGGTATAGGGTCGAGCATACATGTTGTTGATTTAGATGATTTAACGAGTTTAGCAAATTCTTCCTCTCCTATAGCAGTGAATGAGTGGAATTTTTCCTCAGTGACACTACAATGCACTGTCTGATGCGATACTGTATTAGATGGTTGCATAGTTATAATTTTTTCCCTAATATTATCAATATTGCACGTAAAGAAGTTCATAAAGTCATTACTGCTATGCTGTTTGCAAACGTCAGAAGTTGAAGCTTTATTTCTTGTTAATTTAGCCACTGTATCAAATAAATACCTAGGGTTGTGTTTGTTTTCTTCTAAGAGAGTCGAGAAATAAGCAGATCTAGCAGTTTTTACGACCAGAGCATTGCCATGAGCTGATGCCGATGAATCCGGGGCCTCCATTGAGGCAGGGTGTCATAAGTTGTATTCCCCTTGCTTAAAGGGTTTATTGCGGTTTTGCTGAGTACACTGCCATTGGCAATGTAGTTAGGTACCAGGTCTGTAAATGCTGCCAGCGAAGACTGCGCTATCATGTAGTAGGCCTCAGCAGGCCTCCATGACGGCCGGCCCCAGTAAGGGCTTTTTAGGCCACCTTGCTTCAAGCAGTTGGCTATGGCAGCTCGGGCAGTAGACTCGCTGACAAGTAGCATCCTTGGAAGAGAGTCCCAACGCTTGTGGGACATGCATAGCAGCTGCGACCAGGTAGCTAGCCTCGAGAGGCCTCCTGTGGGCGGCCCCAATATATGTGTTGGTGTGGTATAATTTCCAATCATGTTGGTATTTTTAGCAGAAGACTTGTTATCAGCTAGTAGGCTCTGCCAGTTTCACAGTCCCTCTGTCTGGATGCCTTACCTAGAGGCAAGTGTTCAGAGGCTCTGTTTCTGAACAGACAGGTTGTCGGCCAGACTGAAGTGTCCAATGTAAGTGAGACCAGGTCAGGCCTCCCTGGTGGCATTCGGGTGAATATGTTCCCCTAGTAGTGATTGGCTGGGGCTCCCTCGGGTTCCCTAGCCACATTCCCTTAAAGGGACCCCTTCTGTTGAAGTTGTTGGTTCCAGGCCTTTGAGCGGCCTGGGTAGGACTTCATGTAGAGTGCATGAAGGTTTCTTCTTGAGGCTTATAGCTTGGGCTATGACCGTACGGAATGCTGTCACTGACAGCCCAATGTGACTCGAGGGAGAGTGGTTCTGGCATTTCAGTTGAATTTGCTGGTTCTGACAGTTGTCACTGCCACTGGCATGCACTCCCCTTAGCATGGCGGCGTGGGTATATCGTTCCCCAAAGCGTTCTAGGACGCAGTGCGAGTTCCCTTCGAAAGGGAATGTCTCAGGTTACATATGTAACCTATCTTCCCTGAGAACAGGGAACGAGACACTGCGTCTCTTTGAAATGCCTCCGGGCCTGCCTACCAAACAGTCCCTTCAGACGATAAGGTGAATGTCATGTTTGCAAGGCACCCTTATACTTCTGGGTCGCACGTTGATGACATCACGGGCTGTCGCCGGTCAATAGGATTGCCGAGATTCGATAGTAGTTTCAGACACCTGTCACGCTGAGGCGTTTCCCAAAGCGTTCTAGGACACAATGTCTCTTCCCTGTTCTCAGGGAACATAGGTTACATATGTAACCTGAGACGTTTAGTAGCAATGACTTGTTTCACTGAGAAAATCGAAAGCATCAGAAATACAATTGTAAATGTACAACCTTTGACAGCGTTTTATGATTCAGCCTCAATTATCGTCCATCAAGAATAATTGCAGTGCTTCACAACTATAGGGCAGGAAGAGCTAAATAAACATCATTACCTAACCCTAACCCTAACCCTAAACCAACAACATATTTATTAGATCCAATACCCACTAAACTATTGAAAGAGTTGTTACCTGTAGCAGAAGAGCCTCTTCTCAATATTATTAACTCGTCTTTATCTCTAGGTCATCATTAACCCTAAAACAAACAACATGCTTATTAGATCCAATACCCACTAAACTACTGAAAGAGTTGTTACCTGTAGCAGAAGAGCCTGTTCTCAATATTATTAACTCGTCTTTATCTCTAGGTCATGTCCCAAGACCGTTCAAGCCGGCAGTTATTAAAGGCACAATATGTAAGATTTTTGGATTCAAATATCCAAAAACCACTACACCAATATATTTGGTTGACATGTGTACTTACATTATCCCGAATGTTTCCAAGAATGTTTAAATCTAGCGAAATAAGCCATTTTAACCAGGACACGAACCGTGTCCGTGCGTCGCCTATCAATGACATCATACCCGTGTTACCCTCGATTTCAGATTTCTCGATTTTTTTATTTTGTAGAAACCATGGAAACACCAAAGATGCATTACTATTTTATGTTTTTTTAGGCAGGTGAGCAACTGTTTGTATACATTAATCGACAGAAAAGTAATCATTGTTATATCGCTCAACACAATTAGTCTTATTGTTTAAATCTTATTTTCTTGATTTACCGCGAGTACCATGTTTTACCTTGCCTGATATCGATCTAGCTTACTGCAGTGTGCAACAAGTGTCTCATAGTAGCCTGCCGAGCGAACGCACAGAGTAGCATTATAACATAACTTTCAACACACTCAAATGTATCTAATATGATAAAACAGCACTGTGTTACCCCACATACGCATGACCGGAAAAAGTGGAAGCGGTCGTCTGTGGCATAATAAAAGCTCAGCGAAATCAAGGCGTCATCAAGCTACGCCTTTGTTTTGAATAAGCGACGAAAAATTACATACTGTGGCTTTAAGCCTCTCATTAATAAACCACAGCTAGAACCAAACGATTTAGCAAATTACAGACCCATTTCAAATCTTCCATTTATGTATAAAATACTAGAAAAATTGTGTCCGCTCAATTGTTCTCCTTCCTGCAAAAAAAAAAAAAAAGAAGATATATGAACAATTTCAGTCAGGGTTCAGGGACCACCATAGAACAGAAACTGCACTCGTTACAATTACAAATGACTTACTTCTAGCTTCTGACCAAGGCTGTATTGCAATCCTTGATTTACTTGATCTTAGTGCTGCATTCAACACTATAGATCATAAAATACTTATAGATCGATTACAAAATTACACTGGCATTCAGGGACAGGCATTAAGGGGGTTTAGATCAGACGGTTACCATTTTGCCTATTTAAATGGGGAAAAACTAAGATAACATCAATACATTATGCCGCAAGGATCTGTGTTATGACCAGTTGAAATCTCTAATTTACCGAAGTTGACAGAGTGTGTTAAAGATATAAAATATTGGATGATCTGTAATTTTCTTCAATTAAATTCAGATAAGACTGAGGTATTACTTATAGGACCAAAAACCTGTACACAGAATCTCTTAGAATACAATTAAAATTTGCATTTAGAAGGATGTAGTTACTTCATCCTCTACAGTAAAATACCTGGGTGTTAAATTAGACAGCAACTTGTCTTTCAAAAATCATATTTCATATGTTTCAAAAACAGCCTTCTTCCACCTCAAACATTGCTAAGCTACGGAACATCTGTCTCTGATGCAGAAAAGCTAGTTCATGCATTCATGACCTCTAGACTAGATTACTGTAATGCATTACTAGATGGTTGTCCTGTATCCTCGATAAACAAGCTATACTTAGTCCTAAATGCAGCTGCTAGAGTTCTTATCAGGTCAAGAAAATATGATCATATAACACCAATTTTATTATCTCTACACTGGTTACCTATTAAGTTCTATATCGATTACAAAGTATTGCTACTGACCTACGAGGCCCTAAACGGTTTAGCTCCTGTGTATTTAACTGATCTTCTATCGCCCTACAATCCATCACACTCTTTAAGGTTACAAAACTCTGGACTTTTGGTTGTACCTAGGATATCTAAGTTCACTAAAAGAGGGAGAGCGTTTTTGCATTTGGCTCCTAAATTCTGGATTAGCCTTCCTGATAATGTTAGGGGCTCAGACACACTCTCCCAGTTTAAATCTAGATTAAAGACGCATCTCTTTAGCCAAGCATTCACATAATGCATCTTATAACCTTGTACTCCAATTATATCAGATCAAATGCACAGGATTATCATAATGTTATGAACAGCAGCTACGCTTATTATTTTCCATTTACTTTTCTGTATTATCTTGGGATGCCCATCCCGAGATAATTAGAGAGTGTGTCAGCTCAGTTTGGATCCAGCCTCTTATGAAGACTTCAGATGCCCCAACACCTGTGAAGAGATGACTCCAACTCCTGCAAGGACTTCAGATGATGCATCTCTGAATCAACATGCAGCAATGCTAAATTTTCCATATATTGTAATCATTATGTCCACAACTTGTAGTAATTACTTCAATGAGCTCATTGTTTCTGCCTTAAATTATGCATTGTTAGCTAACTGTGTGATTTGTATATGTACATTTCTGAAATGCATTACTTGGACACAGTCACCTCTGATAACTGATCACTCTAAATTGTAATGTAGACACATGCATTTTCTGTAAACGATATGTACTGTGAAAAGCACTATACAAATAAATGTGAATTTAATTTAATTTTTCCACAGCTGTTTTACCATCCATAATAAACCTGTATTTAATTTTTAATGAGACAGACATTCCATTTCCAGTCATTTAAGACTAAAAAGACAGGACGCTTTCCTGCTGGAAGTAGGTAGTAACTCTTTGCTGCCACCACGTGGTGAGACTGATACAAATACAAGTATTTTTCAGATGCTAAGGATTACTGGATAATGAAAATCTTTTCACACTGACAAGTTTTACTCAATGCAATTATGTAAACGATTAAATATGCAAAACTAGATCAAACTTTGAACTTTGACTTTTAAATATTTTACTTATTTCCATGACATGTCCAGGCATGGAAATCACAATTTTAATATCCCTAATATGACCAAGTTTTACATGACTACATTCATAATATAAAATAAAAGCAAATATAGGATAAAAGATTATACCCTATAACTAAAGCTTTATAGCCATAACTTGTCGTTTTCAATTCAGTTTTCAGAATTTTAACTTTATTTTATACTTTTACTTTTATTTTATAAGTGGTTGAAAATAACAATTGACAGCACATAGTAATTTTTAGCACATATTGAATTTTTCTTAAGCCATTACACTTATGTTTTCAGTTATAGTGGATTGATTTTGTATGGTTTATTTGTGTATTAACATCCCACCCAAAGTTTGATTAAAACCATGAGAGTGGGGGTTCAATCTTCTGCTGGCTGGCAGAAGCCGCCACTGACAGGTCACGTGCCTTGCCACCATCCACTGGCAGATCAGCTAAACTGCCACCTACATTACACTACATTAATTATTAGTGTAATGCTATTCTAATGGAACTTTTCTTTTACATTATCCACGTTTAATGAGCTTTATCCAGAAATAGTAGTCAAAGTAGTAGTCAGTAGTCAAATGACCGTGATGCCGACTGGTTGCTTACTGACGCTTCGCTGCCCACTGAATCTAGCCAACGCGTTCCCTATCACTCTCACTGCAAGGAAATACATTATTTTATTATGATGAATATATTCTTATGAATCTATTCTTTTATATGAACAAAGTTTTAGGGGGTTTATCCCCATTAAAGCAGTCAAATGTTCGATTGGTCGAATCTCGACTGGTGGGTGGCTGCCGCTTATGCTGCCAGATTAACGTGTTCCTCACCATTCTCTCTGTAAGAAAAACATTGTCTTAATATTATTGGTATTATGAATCTACTCATTGTGATCAACATTTTAGGGAGGTTTATCCCAGTTAAAGTGGTCCAATTACGTAATCCACAATCATTAAACCAAGCACCGCAATAGCTGGCTGGATTGAGAGCGGCCAGCGAAGCAGCAGTACTTTAATCGGGATAAACCTCCTTAAAACATCAATCATATAAAGTAATAGATTCATAAGAAAATAATAAATATAGCTGCGAGCAGCAATTATCGGGGTTCAAGCGTTTAATGCCTTTAAGCACAAATGCGTAAAAAGATATTGGGCCTCATTCATGAATCTTTCGTAAATATATGAGCAAATTCTGAGTAATTTGCGCGTAAAATGGACCTTTACGAAAACTCTCCTCTGGATTCACAAACGCTTCGTATACCACGGATTCGGTAGTTAAACGTGTGTATATCAAACATTCGTAAATAGGGCGCGTGTGCACGCTCATTCATAATTAGCATAATCCCCGCCCATGAGTTACAACTACGCAAATTACGTGCCCAGGAACGCTGTGGAATCTTCTGGACTTCCTTCTCAGGTTTGGCTCCAGTATATTGCATACATGCTAAAGAGACCAATTGGCCATATGCCTAGCAATAAATATTCAAATATTGTGTGTCCACCAAAGCATTTTAGCCAGCTAAAAAACACCTGGTGCTCTTCTGGAAACGGCCAGCTGGTGGCGCTTGAAAGCGGAGCGTTTTTCCAGCTGAGATACTTTGGTTGCTATGATACAGAATGCCCATGGCAGTAATGTGTTACTAATATCTCATTTTGAAGATATTTTGATTTACTGAATATAAAAATGCAGTAGGGCCTAACCAGCAATATTAACTTCTCCATTGTTGTTCAGTCATTGTACAAGTAGGATGATTGGTCGTTGTTGTATTTGTCCCGCCCCTCCTCCACTGTGATTGGACGGCTGGGTAAAAAGTGACAGTGACGAGCGCTGCCTATTGCTATTACCCAAAGAAAAAGAAAAGACCGGGCAAATAAACTCATGAAATATGGTACATAGTGCATCAAAATGCAATGTCATCAGTTCGCCCAAATTAGAACACAGAATGTTCAAATGTTTTACGCACCATTTACACGTGGTAGGGAGCAGGTGTAAATTTCTTTCGTACCAACTAACATTTTGAAAATAGTGAATCCGAAAATTTACGTCAGAACAGCTTTACGAACGATTTACACAAAAATTAGTTCTGCTCCTGTTTCATGAATGAGGCCCAATATGTTTTATTTAGCAAACATGTAACCACTTAGAAAACAAAAAGTAATTCATAAAAGATCATAAGAGATTCAGTCAAGAATCATTTTGTACAGACATAAATAATGTATGTTGGATTGATGTTTATAAGGAAGATCATCCTGATAATGCATTGTCAGCATTTGAAAGATTATTTTACCCTTTGGTGGACAAACATGCACCTATGAACAAAATGTACAGTGAAGAATGGATTGATAATTGAGTTGAAAAACATTATGATTAAGAGAGATGTGGCAAAGGGTACAGCAAACAGAACTAGGAACAAGGAGGATTGGGAAGTCGATTGCAAATTAAGAAATCAAGTAACGGAAATTAATAAGAAAAAGAAAAGAATGTTTTTACAAAATTAAAATAAGTGAATGTAATGGTCAAATGTGATGGTAAAAATTTTGGAGTACACTCAATCAAATTGTCATACATAGAAGAGGACAGACAAGGTTAAAACAAATAATAAGTCTTTATTGCAGAGGGAAAGGAAGTGGAGTGGGGATTCAACAGGTAAGGAATATATGCAGAGGAAATGTCACTGAAGGCTTATCTGGTTGTGACACCGTGGTTTCTCTTGCAGGTGGTGATGAAGCAGGCTGGTGCATGGGGATTCCAGAGTGATGACGATGGGGATCAGAAAACGACAGACAGAAGACTGGATACACAGGTAGGTACTCCAGTGAGTCATACAGGCAGTAGTGATGTTACGCCTGATACCGAGGCTTCGAAGCATGTGTAGAGAATGTCAGGCACCTCTCATTGGAGCTCCGTATCGAGGCTTGTATTGTTTGAGTGAAGTGACGTCACAGATGACGTTCGAAGCCTCGTTTGAGTGCAGCGCTTCGAGAAAGGGTTCACTTTTGGCAGGACGCTTCGACTATATGACGTGTAAAACCCCCTCTCGTACGCGAGGGTTGTCTGTAGTTGGAGTGTTCTGTTAGCAATTAGAGACATGGAGCCAGCAAGAAAGAGAAAGTTTTCACCTGTTTGGCACCTGTCCACACATTCAATCAAACAGACTCCAACCTCTCCACAATGGCCAAGACCAGAGAGCTGTGTAAGGACATCAGGGATAAAATTGTAGACCTGCACAAGGCTGGGATGGGCTACAGGACAATAGGCAAGCAGCTTGGTGAGAAGGCAACAACTGTTGGCGCAATTATTAGAAAATGGAAGAAGTTCAAGATGACGGTCAATCTCCCTCGGTCTGGGGCACCATGCAAGATCTCACCTTGTGGGGCATCAATGATCATGAGGAAGGTGAGGGATCAGCCCAGAACTACACGGCAGGACCTGGTTAATGACCTGAAGAGAGCTGGGACCACAGTCTCAAAGAAAACCATTAGTAACACACTACGCCGTCATGGATTAAAATCCTGCAGTGCACACAAGGTCCCCCTGCTCAAGCCAGCGCATGTCCAGGCCCGTCTGAAGTTTGCCAATGACCATCTGGATGATCCAGAGGAGGAATGGGAGAAGGTCATGTGGTCTGAGGAGACAAAAATAGAGCTTTTTGGTCTAAATTCCACTCGTCGTGTTTGGAGGAAGAAGAAGGATGAGTACAACCCCAAGAACACCATCCCAACCGTGAAGCATGGAGGTGGAAACATCATTCTTTGGGGATGCTTTTCTGCAAAGGGGACAGGACGACTGCACCGTATTGAGGGGAAGATGGATGGGGCCATGTATCGCAAGATCTTGGCCAACAACCTCCTTCCCTCAGTAAGAGCATTGAAGATGGGTCGTGGCTGGGTCTTCCAGCATGACAACGACCCGAAACACACAGCCAGGGCAACTAAGGAGTGGCTCCGTAAGAAGCATCTCAAGGTCCTGGAGTGGCCTAGCCAGTCTCCAGACCTGAACCCAATAGAAAATCTTTGGAGGGAGCTGAAAGTCTGTATTGCCCAGCAACAGCCCCGAAACCTGAAGGATCTGGAGAAGGTCTATATGGAGGAGTGGGCCAAAATCCCTGCTGCAGTGTGTGCAAACCTGGTCAAGAACTACAGGAAACATATGATCTCTGTAATTGCAAACAAAGGTTTCTGTACCAAATATTAAGTTCTGCTTTTCTGATGTATCAAATACTTATGTCATGCAATAAAATGCAAATTAATTACTTAAAAATCATACAATGTGATACAAATACTTGTTCTCCCCACTGTAACTATTACATTTTATAACCAATTTTGTCTTTTTTTAGGTAACTTGTGGCGTCATTTAGATGCATCTGTCCAGCAAACTAAAAAAAACAAACAAATAATACAGCTGATGCAATAGTGGAGGTTCAGCGGTACATGGCAGAATCAAATATACAAAAGGGGAGAGGACCCTCTAAAATACTGGGAAGCACATAAGAGCTTCTACCCAAACCTTTATGTTCTTGCTCAACATTTTTTATGTTGTCAAGCTTCATCTGTGCCATGTGAGCGGGTATTTTCCAAGGCTGGGGAGATAATATCCAAAAAGAGAAATCGACTCAGCCCGACCACAGTGGAACAAATCTTGTTTTTAAACAAAAATAAATAAGGTTTTCCCTCATGGTACACAAGCACTTCCTCTGCCCAGTCTTACACAAGCACTTCCACTGCCCTCTCTCAAGTCCACCTTAATCACTTTCACTTTTTTTTATCCAATCTAAAGAACTCCATTTCCCTCTGTTCAACAAAAGCACTCCCCAGTTACAAAATTATGAAACAACACTGAGCATAAATACTTTGTACTTGAATGATTAATTATATATATATATATATATATATATATATATATATATATATATATGTGTGTGTGTGTGTGTGTGTGTGTATATATGTTAATATATCAAGCCTTTGTGAGCACATATTGGCACTGTCACAATCCTGACATTTTTTAAGCACCATATTTGCATTGACCAGCAGGTGTCTCTAGCGTGCATTCGAAGCCTCAAGAAATGAACCACTTTTCGACACATCTGGCTGGAAAGCTTCCAAGCTTCATGAAGCTTCATTTCGCCACCACTAACAGGCAGGTTCTCTGGTGAGTATAGCGGTCGGCATCTGTAGCTTGGATTATCAACAAGACCAGACCCAGAGGTGAAGGGAATGGTGGTTAATAAAGAGTGTCTTGATGAAGGTGTGCAGGTGCAGGTGTTTAGAACTCTGGTGACAATGATGGCTGACTGAGTCCAGGTGGTGAGCAGGAAGGATGCTGGGAAGTGTAGTGCAGACCTGACAGGTGACTGAGTGAGCTGGTGACTGTGACCGAAATAATGGGTAGGAAATCAAGTCAAACTCCTTCTTTTATTGATACAGGTGACTCATTTTTAACTAAGCCATATGAAATTGTTGATAAATTAAAAGAAGAAATGTTGTTTGACAGAACCAGTTTGCCACATCTTTAATATCAGTATTGAAAAAGGGATTTTTCCTTTAGCTTGGAAAGATGCAAAGGTTATTCCTCTACAGAAAAATGCAGCACTGGGTTTTAATGGTCATAATAGTCGACCAATAAGTTTGCTACCAGTCCTTAACAAAGTATTGGAAACGATAGTTTGTGAGCAAATTCAATTCTTCAATTCAAAGGAGAATAATTTTCTCTCTAATTTTCAGCATGCATATTGAGAGGGACACATTAACACAGATGACAGATGATAGCTTAGCACAGATTGATGACAATAACTTAGTAGGATCAATATTGTTAGATTTTAGCTCAGCTTTTGATGTACTAGATCATAAATTATTGCTGAATAAACTGAAATGTTAAAAATGTACTTGTCATACTGTACATTGGTTTAAAAGTTATCTGTCTAATAGGGGACAGTGTGTATTTCATAATGGAAGTTATTCAGATGTGAAAGAGTTGCAATGTGGTGTGCCTCAAGGAAGTTGTTTAGGACCATTATTATTTTCTATTTTACCAATGATCTTCCTCTTGTTTTAAAGTGTGCACGGACAGTCATGTATGCAGATGATACAACATTATATTTACCTGCAACATCAACTAAGCTGTAGTAACTGAGACAAATCAGACATAATTATTTGTTATATTTAGACAAACAAAGGGTGAAACTCACTCTGGGCCTAGAAACCCATTTCCTAAAAGAAGTTCCACTATCAGTGGGCTAGGAGATAAGCCTTCCAGGACAATTGCCAGGTATTTGTGGAAGGGAAAGATGATGACATTAGCATGCCATTGATGACAGACTGATCCCATCACCATTTGGCCATTGTTCACTCCAGTCTCTCAGTCCTGAGAGGACAAAGTGTGAATGACCACAGACTCAAACTCAACAAACTGGTTTTGCCATGTGGTTTGAAACCACATGGATTTCTTACACAAAAATGGAGAAAATTGAGAAAATCTTCTTCATTTCCTTTAAGAGAACTTGATATACTTAATTAATGTTGGTTGTATACATTCAAAATATACAAACATATCGAGTAAGGTATACATGATTGCATATTGTATGACAGAACCAACAGTTAATGTGACCTCACCTATACCGTGTTTGGTGTCTACGAAGTTGTAATATAAAGATCTGAATGGTTGTGTACATGATATATAGATACCTGTGCAATATAGTAGTGTTACAAGAATCTTTAATAATTTCTTCATCGGCCACCAATAGAGTCCGCACATGCAAATGAGTAAGCTGAATGAAAAAGGGCTGAAAGACTCCAATAGAGGGATCTTCCCGCTTGGAGATTCGACCTTTCCCATTGGTCAAACGAACCCACTGGGCGAGACTCCTCCCAGAAGCTTTAAAGAGAGACACACAGATCCGCGCACTCTCTCTCTTCTCCCTCGCGCCTACGATGGACACGCGCCGGCGGGCTTTCGCCCAGCAGGCCACCAAGCATGGTGGGCCTACACGCACATCAATCCAGAAGAAACACAGAAGAAACTGATCGCAACCTCAGCAGCATCGGACAGAACTATCAGGACTTTCTCACGTGACTGTATATCTGGACGCTTTCCTTCCTCGCGAAGGCACAATGCAAGTATCGTACGAATTAGAAATACAAATCGCTGTGTGGTTAGTAAAGCTGCAAGCTCCTTTGGTAACAATGCTCTAAGCACTGTAAATGCTAAGGAAGAATTATTTTTCTGTAGCCATGAAAATTATCCTTCTCTTAGAACTAATTAATAATCAATACTGAGTGCTCACCGGATGAACTGGTCGACTGATTGTAATGTTTATGTAGCTACATCAAGTTAATCTCATTAACTAGTTCAAATATTCATAATTAATCATAATGAATAATCATAAGGAGTTATGAATAATTATTAATATTTCCCCTTTGGGCTAAATACCTACAAAGCAGTTTTCTTCTGCTTTGGATGAGGAATTACAATGGGTCATAAAGTAGGTACGGAATAATAAATTGGTTCTAAACTTGACAAAAACCAAAAGCATTGTGTTTGGATCAAATTTTAAATATAAATTTAAGCCACAGTTAAATCTGTCTGTAAAGAGTGTGCCTATTGAACAGGTAGAGAAAATAAGACTTCTTGGAGTTATATTACACAATAGGCTGAAGTGGTCAAAACAGATAGAAAATATGGTAACAGTTATGGGAAGAGGTTTGTCAGTTATTAAGAGATGTGCAAACTTTTTACCAAAACACTGTATTTCTCAAATTGTGCAAACAATGTTTCTTACTTAGATTATTGCCCAGTGGGCTGGTTGAGTGCATCAAGTAAAGACTTGGAAAAATTACAATTAGTCCAGAACAGAGCCGCACGACTTACTTTAAACTGTAATAGAGGGGCTAATATAATAAGAATGTACAAAACTTTAGGTTGGCCACTGCTGAAGGATTGTCTCTCTGCTTTGTTTTATAAGAAATATTTCTGTGTCTAGAGTTCCTAATGTCCTGTACTGTCATCTTTTCACACTGTCAACTAGTCATAATTTTAACACCAGGCATGCATCAAAGGGATATTTTTTTACTTCCTGTTTCAAAAACCACTGCAAAACCATGGACTGTAATGTAGAGGAATGAAAATATGGAATGATTTACCACTGGATATTGCATATTTTTTAATAAGTAAAATTTGTTTTAAAAAATCTTTAAAGGAACATTTAATGGCACAATATACACTCACCTAAAGGATTATTAGGAACACCATACTAATACTGTGTTTGACCCCCTTTCGCCTTCAGAACTGCCTTAATTCTACGTGGCATTGATTCAACAAGGTGCTGAAAGCATTCTTTAGAAATGTTGGCCCATATTGATAGGATAGCATCTTGCAGTTGATGGAGATTTGTGGGATGCACATCCAGGGCACGAAGCTCCCGTTCCACCACATCCCAAAGATGCTCTATTGGGTTGAGATCTGGTGACTGTGGGGGCCATTTTAGTACAGTGAACTCATTGTCATGTTCAAGAAACCAATTTGAAATGATTCGAGCTTTGTGACATGGTGCATTATCCTGCTGGAAGTAGCCATCAGAGGATGGGTACATGGTGGTCATAAAGGGATGGACATGGTCAGAAACAATGCTCAGGTAGGCCGTGGCATTTAAACGATGCCCAATTGGCACTAAGGGGCCTAAAGTGTGCCAAGAAAACATCCCCCACACCATTACACCACCACCACCAGCCTGCACAGTGGTAACAAGGCATGATGGATCCATGTTCTCATTCTGTTTACGCCAAATTCTGACTCTACCATCTGAATGTCTCAACAAATCGAGACTCATCAGACCAGGCAACATTTTTCCAGTCTTCAACTGTCCAATTTTGGTGAGCTCGTGCAAATTGTAGCCTCTTTTTCCTATTTGTAGTGGAGATGAGTGGTACCCGGTGGGGTCTTCTGCTGTTGTAGCCCATCCGCCTCAAGGTTGTGCGTGTTGTGGCTTCACAAATGCTTTGCTGCATACCTCGGTTGTAACGAGTGGTTATTTCAGTCAAAGTTGCTCTTCTATCAGCTTGAATCAGTCGGCCCATTCTCCTCTGACCTCTAGCATCAACAAGGCATTTTCGCCCACAGGACTGCCGCATACTGGATGTTTTTCCCTTTTCACACCATTCTTTGTAAACTCTAGAAATGGTTGTGCGTGAAAATCCCAGTAACTGAGCAGATTGTGAAATACTCAGACCGGCCCGTCTGGCACCAACAACCATGCCACGCTCAAAATTGCTTAAATCACCTTTCTTTCCCATTCTGACATTCAGTTTGGAGTTCAGGAGATTGTCTTGACCAGGACCACACCCCTAAATGCATTGAAGCAACTGCCATGTGATTGGTTGATTAGATAATTGCATTAATGAGAAATTGAACAGGTGTTCCTAATAATCCTTTAGGTGAGTGTATAGTAAATTGTTGATTTTGATATTTGGAATGAATTTTGGGTTTGTACAGTGGGGAGAACAAGTATTTGATACACTGCCGATTTTGCAGGTTTTCCTATTTACAAAGCATGTAGAGGTCTGTAATTTTTATCATAGGTACACTTCAACTGTAAGAGACAGAATCTAAAAAAAAAAAAAAAAATCACATTGTATAATTTTTAAATAATTAATTTGCATTTTATTGCATGACATAAGTATTTGATCACCTACCAACAAATAAGAATTCCGGCTCTCACAGACCTGTTAGTTTTTCTTTAAGAAGCCCTCCTGTTCTCCACTCATTACCTGTATTAACTGCACCTGTTTGAACTCGTTAACCTGTATAAAAGACACCTGTCCACACACTCAATCAAACAGACTCCAACCTATCCACAATGGCCAAGACCAGAGAGCTGTGTAAGGACATCAGGGATAAAATTGTAGACCTGCACAAGGCTGGGATGGGCTACAGGACAATAGGCAAGCAGCTTGGTGAGAAGGCAACAACTGTTGGCGCAATTATTAGAAAATGGAAGAAGTTCAAGATGACGGTCAATCTCCCTCGGTCTGGGGCACCATGCAAGATCTCACCTCATGGGGCATCAGTGATCATGAGGAAGGTGAGGGATCAGCCCAGAACTACACGGCAGGGCCTGGTCAATGACCTGAAGAGAGCTGGGACCACAGTCTCAAAGAAAACCATTAGTAACACACTACGCCGTCATGGATTAAAATCCTGCAGCGCACGCAAGGTCCCCCTGCTCAAGCCAGCACATGTCCAGGCCCGTCTGAAGTTTGCCTATGACCATCTGGATGATCCAGAGGAGGAATGGGAGAAGGCCATGTGGTCTGAGGAGACAAAAATAGAGCTTTTTGGTCTAAACTCCACTCGCCGTGTTTGGAGGAAGAAGAAGGATGAGTACAACCCCAAGAACACCATCCCAACCATGAAGCATGGAGGTGGAAACATCATTCTTTGGGGATGCTTTTCTGCAAAGGGGACAGGACGACTGCACTGTATTGAGGGGAGGATGGATGGGGCCATGTATCGCGAGATCTTGGCCAACAACCTCCTTCCCTCAGTAAGAGCATTGAAGATGGGTCGTGGCTGGGTCTTCCAGCATGACAACGACCCGAAACACACAGCCAGGGCAACTAAGGAGTGGCTCCGTAAGAAGCATCTCAAGGTCCTGGTGTGGCCTAGCCAGTCTCCAGACCTGAACCCAATAGAAAATCTTTGGAGGGAGCTGAAAGTCCGTATTGCCCTGCGACAGCCCCAAAACCTGAAGGATCTGGAGAAGGTCTGTATGGAGGAGTGGGCCAAAATCCCTGCTGCAGTGTGTGCAAACCTGGTCAAGAACTACAGGAAACGTATGATCTCTGTAATTGCAAACAAAGGTTTCTGTACCAAATATTAAGTTCTGCTTTTCTGATGTATCAAATACTTATGTCATGCAATAAAATGCAAATTAATTACTTAAAAATCATACAATGTGATTTTCTGGATTTTTTTTTTTTAGATTCTGTCACTCACAGTTGAAGAGTACCTATGATAAAAATTACAGACTTCTACATGCTTTGTAAGTGGGCAAACCTGCAAAATCGGCAGTGTATCAAATACTTGTTCTCCCCACTGTGTGTTTCATTGACTTGACTTTTTATTGTTGTTGAGTTAATGTAGTTTTGTATTTTTTACTTGTTGGGACCCCAGGAAGAGTAGCCACTGCCTAGGTAGTGGCTAATGGGGATCCAAATAAACAAATAAACTTAGATCATAGATGGAAAAGACCATTTACAGCCAATACAGGCAATTTACTAAGGAAAAATATGGTTTTTAAAGCTTTTTTGACAGTTATAGCACCACGTCTTGCCCAATCTCCACCACTTTTTTTTAGGTGTCCTCAGAGTGTGCCCATACATATATGTGTCAAATTTGTTGTAAATATCTCATTTATTTTTGAAGTTATAGCCACTTATATTTATGAGAGCATAAAAATGATCCATGGGCGACATTGATTGGATTTTTTGCCACTTCCTATCAAAATTTTGACATTTGGGCATTATTGGTTTATAAGATATTCGCAAAAATTTTTTAAGCGCTAAAATACACCGTTGCACAAACCATAAGGCGAAACCTGGAATGTTTGGTATCGTTGGACTCGGCAAGGATTCAGGAGTCTAAGGAGGTGACTCCCGTGAAAAACGCTGGCTTGAAATTTCTCAGGCTCCTTCAGGTCATGGTGTCGAGGGCGCATACCAAGTTTTTTGAGATACGCCAATGTCCTCATAGACTATCATGGCACCCTGGACAAAGACACTGCATTCCAATTTTCATCGGACTAATGGTTGGGTGCGGTTATAGCCATTTTAATGTTTTTTTTCCCCTGTTATAGCGCCAACAAGTGGCCAATCGTTGCAATTTTTTTTTCATGTGACCTCAGATTGAGCTTATACACATGTGTCCCGACTCGTTCCTTATGTCTCGTTCCGTTCATAAGTTATAGCCATTTTAGTAAAAGTGGCCCCGGACACATCGAACATTTTTGTTCCCCTTAGCGACCGTGAATCAATATTTCAATTTTTTTTGATAATTATTGATATTCACTCTCCAGAGAACATCTCTGCAATGGTTTGGTTCCTATCAGGCCAAAAAAAGTAGGTTTTTCAAAAAATCCAAAATACCCGAAAATTTCTCCAGGGTGACGGACAAATCCAAGTGGTGCGATCGTGGTGCGCCTTGGTGACGTTGTAGGCTGTGTGAGTACTACCAGCCCTCAAAGCTTCAAGTCTCTACGACTTACGGTTTGGTCTGCCCGATCAGTTTTAGAGGAGAATGCTGATCCTTGGAAAATGTAACAATTACAATAGGGTTTCAGCGCTACGCTCTTGAACCCCTAATAATAATAAAACAATGTTCCCTTTTTTTCTTTTTTATTACAAAAACAAAAAAACAAAAAACAAAAAACAAAACAAAAACAAAGAGAAAGAAAATACTAATAGAGTTGTAGTAGAAGTAGTAATCATAATAATAATAGCATGATGCTAACACTATTAGCATGTTGTTAGCATGATGCTAACATGATTAGCATGTTGCTAACATTATGCTAACACAATTAGTATGTTGTTAACATGATGCTAACACGATTTACCATGTTGCTAGCATGGTTTACCATGTTTTAGTATGATTTATCATAGTTTACCACGATTTACCATGTTCTAGCATTGTTTACCATGATTTACCTTGTTCTAGCATTGTTTACCATGATTTACCATGTTCTAGTATGACTTACCATAGTTTATCACGATTTACCACGTTCTAGTATGATTTACCATGATTCTAGCATGGTTTACCATAGTTTACCATGATTTAACATAGTTTACCATGATTTACCACGAGTTATCACATTCTAATATGATTTACCATGATTTATCACGTTCTAGCGTAATTTACCTAGTATTTACCTAGTATGATTTACCATGATATAGCATGATTTACCATAGTTTACCATGATTTACCATAGTTTACCATGATTGACCACATTCTAGCATGATTTACCATGTTTCTAGTATGATTTACCATTATTTAGTCAAAAGAGCCAACCCCCATCTCTATACGATGTTTTGAAGATATAGGTCTTACTAAACCGTTGCTAGGGTACTCTGTTTGGTTGCTAGGGCGTGGCTTGATAGCTTCACGATGATCCTGAGATAGTGATTGGTTGCCTGAGTAAATTGAGCCCACCCCCTTGTCTCTGTGACACTGTGATCCAGAGTTATGTTCAATACAAAATCCCTATGCAAGTTACCATAGTAGGAAAAACACATGCATTGTGGGCCGTCCCACACCATAGTAAGTCTATGGGGCAACTTTGGGCAGCTCTTGCACCCCAGGGGTAAAACTTACACCCCATTGTGAGGTATGTTCTTACAGTCTGTCAGCCTCTTCAAATGTGGTAACCCACGAGTTTCTACGAAATCCTCGCTATGAGTCTTCAAAGTTCGTCACAATGCAAAGCGCATGGGATTTTTTCGGCTACTTTTTCGCCCCACGGGTGAACTTCGTACACCCAATCGCTTATAAAAGTCATAGCACACCTCTCCTCAATAAGTCGCACGATTTGACACCTCATTCATGGGTGTATGACAAACGGTGCGGGATGAGTTACGCGCCGAAGTTTCTACGGAAGAATAATATATAATATATAAAAATATATAATAATAAGCCCACAGAATAGTAATAGTGTGCTTCACTTTTACAGGCAAGCACCACTAATAATAATAATACATTTAGATCAGTCAATAAAGTTATTGTAGATATACACTATTCTCTAGGTCTGGGAGCCACTCCACAACTGCCAGTGAGCACAACCAACAGACCTTTCCGACATAGACACCTCCCTCCGATCCACCTGGGTACCCCCTCCCAACCCCCACAAACCCCCATGGTTTCCAGATATCAAGAAATGTAAATATAATATTCTTGTTAGTGTATGTTATTTTTTCTAATGTGATGTATTCTGTAAGAAGATTGGTCCAGTGATTGATATGTATACAATTTTTAGATTTCCAATTTAGCAAAATTACTTTCTTGGCGATAGTTAGTGAAATGAGGAGCAGGTTTTTATATGTTGATACCCAAGTATGTAATGTTGCCGGTGTGGAGTGGAAGAGAAGAATTATGAGCTGTAGAATCCCAGGCATCCTCAGAAAGGGGTAGTATTGTTGATTTATTCCAGTTTATTGTGTAGTCAGAAATTTTGGAAAAAATATTAATCATTTTAAAGGTTTCTTCTAGTGACTTGTAGGCGTTTTGTAAACATAACAATAAATCATCTGCATAAAGACAAATCTTATGTTGTGCGTTGATGTCTTGTATCCCTTTGATATTATTGTTTTGTCGTATTGCTGCTGCAAGTGGTTCTATAAATATGTCAAATAAAGAAGGAGAGAGTGGGCATCCTTGTCTGGTCCCTCTGTGAATGTTACAAGCACGCCAGGCTCCACCCTTTCCCAATCACAGCGCACTCCATCACCGGAATACTGATCACACACACCTGCATGTCATTATCACCGGCAATCACCACCAGCACTTAAGCCCATGTATTCATTCAATCACTGTCCGGTCTTGTTTGCACATAGCACCGCTACTGCTTACCTCAAGGACTCCTCTGTGATACTTACCTGCCTTCTCCTCGTTCCTCCAAGTCTCCAGTGTTCTCCGCGTCCAGTCTTCTAGTTTCCGTGTCTCCTGTGTCTCCTCCGTTTGAGTTTCCCTTCACCGTCTGCAAGACAAGAGTACAGCATCATCCAGTTATCTGCTACATTGTTCTGCTAGCATCTTCCGTTCACGTACCTGCCCCATTTTCCTCTGGTTGCTCAATAAAGACTTTGTTTACTTACCATCTGTTCTCTGTGTCAAGCCTGTTTGTAACAGTGAAGTGTGAAATTTTGTGATGTGATCCCATTTGTGATTATTGTGGCCCTGGGTGAAGTATATAATATTTTTATCCAATGGATGAATGACTCTCCAAAGCCGAATCTGTGTAAAGTGCTGAAAAGAAATGTCCAGTTAACTTTGTCAAATGCTTTTTCGGCATCAAGTGATACAATTATAGTTTTGGTTGTTTTTGTTGGGCAAGGTTAATTAGGTTGAATAATCTACATATATTATCTGAAGCATTCCTGTGTTTAATAAAACCTGTTTGATCATGGTGAATTAACATTGGGATAACTGTTTCTATTCTGGTAGCTAAAGCTTTGGTAATGATTTTTAAATCTGTGTTTATTAATGAAAGAGGGCGGTAACTGGAAGGGTGCATTGGGTCCTTGTTCGGTTTTAGCAAAAGTGTCATAACCGCCGTATTCATATGTGTGGGTATTGTGGATGTAGTTTTGATTTCTGTGATTACTCTGAAGAATAACGAAGATAGAATTGGCCAGAAGTGTCTATAGAATTCGGCTGGTAGTCCAACAGGTCTGGGTGATTTGTTATTTGGCATATTATCTAGTGCTTTATGGAGTTCATCATGAGTGAAGGATGTATCTAATGCATTTGCCTCTTCTTTTGATATTGTTGGTAGTTTTAGTTCTTTTAGAAAATTATCTATTTCTGTTTCATCTGGATTGTGATTAGAAGAATATAATTTTTGGTAAAAAGTTCAGAATACATTATTAATTTCTTGTGTGTTCTGGGTTATTCTGCCTGCTTCATTGAATATGGATGGAATAATTGCTTTTTCTTGTTTACGCTTTAGTTGATTTGCTAAATATTTGCCCATCTTGTTACAATATTGGTATTGTTTGTATTTGAGTTGTTGGATAATGAACTGTGTTTTTTGGTTTATGATGCCATCGAGTTCAGCTTTAAGGTGGTTTAGTTCTCTTTGTATTTGATCACTGGGGTTGGTAGTGTAGGTGTCTGTGAGGGTTTTAATTCTCTGTTCTAAGTTATTTTTACAATTGTTGTTGCTGTTTTTTCCTGTATGATGAATATGATATTATTTTTCCTGTAATTACTGCTTTACCTGTTTCCCATAATAATGATGGTGAAATCCCTGGAGAGTCATTCATTTCCAGAAAGAAAGCCCACTCTTTCTTAGTAAAACTGTCGAAGTCAGAGTTGCGAAGTAGTGAGGTATTGAAGCACCATCTGTTGGGGGGTTTAATAAAGGATTGAGTATTTAATGTGATTGAAATGGGAGCGTGATTGCTGATTATGATGGGATGAATTGAAGTTTCTGTTACATGCTGGGTGAGTGAATAACTGGTGAGAAAAAGATCAATTCAGGAAAAGGACTGGTGAAAAGATATTTTCTGAGTGAAGGATTATTCATTCTCCAACTATGGCCAAGTCCAAAGGTCATATATTGTTTTATTGTTTCTGTAGACTGCCAGGTTCTTGTGGAATTGGATGAATTTGATCGGTCCATTTGTGGGTTAATAACAGTATTGAAGTCTTCAGCAATAATAATATTATTTGTGTCGGGTAGTAGTGAGAAGAAATTATGAAACAAGGATGGGTCATCATTGTTTGGTCCATAAATATTAGCTAGTGTGTATGTTATATGGTTAATGGATACATTGATGATGATAAATCTCCCTTCTGGATCAATAACAGATATTTTTGTTTATTAATATTGAAACTCCTCGTTGTTTACTATTGTATGTTGATGAGAATATGTTGTCAAATTGATTAAATGTAAGATTTAAAAAAAAAAAAATTGTTCCCTTGCAGCGAGAGTTAAACAGGAACGCTTTAAACTCGTATGAAGTCCCCACCAGGATAGAAAAACATGTACACACATACACACCACAAAAGAACTCATTTGGGTTCCTAAAAGTTGAAGCATCAAACAGCACATACAGCAATAAATACAGCAATCCATACGATCCCAATTGATGAATCAATGTCTTCTGAAGTGAAACGTTAAGTGTTTGTAAGAAAAATACCAATATTTGAAAAAAAATTTAACCGTAAACTATCGCTTCCGACCAGCAGTTATCTGCGTGAATGAGAGGGTTGAGTTCACGCTTGACGTAACTTGAAGCGTGAATGGTCACGCAGATGTCGGATGCCGTCTGTTTTTATTTTCACTTTTTTTAAATTAATGCTCACATCAGTAAACAAACAATAACATAATATATGATAATAGCAATGAGAAACAAACAAGACTAGAAGACAGAGACGAGCTTGAAGCTTCTTTACTCACGCACGCGCTGGTAACAGTTGGTCAGATGTGAAAAGATTAGTAAATTATGAGATCATCTCTGGATGTACTTTTTCTTTTAATAAATAATAATACAGAATATCAAAAGACATGGGATTGCTCTTAAAATTTATCAGTGGAAATAACAAAAAAGAAGAAGAGGAACAAGAGGAGGAGAAGCCAATCAAGAGAAACAAAAAAGGGATAAAACGTGCCACTTTCTGTCAGGACGTTATTATTTGAAATGAAAAGTTTATTTTAAAAAAATGAATAAGAAGTGTCATAAATCTGTTTTGAATTAAGTTGTTTTTCAATAAATGTTTCCGAGTGATATCAGATTTTATACGTGTTTTTTATTGTAGACATGAAACTATTAACAGCCCGCAGATTCATTCACCCTGTAACTACATGAAATAAGCACCACTTACCCTGTAACTACATGGATAATTACCCCTTAATTAAAAAATACTTTCAGTAAATAATTTGTTAATTTTCCTGATAGTTACCCCTTTATTCCCCAAATATTACATATTGTTCCCTTATAATTACACGTACTTACTTTATAGTTACACTATAATTACTGAAAGTTACGCTGTAAATTCGCTTTAGTTACACAGTACTTTCCGGGCTGTAATCTAAAGCGTTACCGGTGATTCTATTACACGGAACATGAAAATAGAGACACCAGCCACCATAGTCACATGTTTGATGGGAGCCAGAGCGCCTGACATTAAAGCAAATTTAAAAGTGCTGGCTAATGCTAATTGTAAATTCGCTAAGATTATTATTCACGTCGGCACTAATGATGTTCGACATCGCCAGTCGGAGATCACTAAAATTAAACTTAGTAAACTTACACTAACAGTAAACTTAAACTAACATTAAAGAGGTGTGTGAACTCGCAAGTACGATGTCAGCTGCTGTATTTTGTTCTGGCCCCCTTTCTGTTCACCGGAGTGATGAGATATTTATCAGACTGTCCTCACTCAATGGCTGGCTGTCTAAGTGGTGTCCGCAGAATAATATAGGGTTCATAGACAATTGGAAAAGCTTTTGAGGCAGACCTGACCTGTTAAAAAGAGATGGTATTCATACCTCCTGGGGTGGTGCCGCTCTTCTCTCTAGTAATATGGCACATAGTCTTAGAGTTGAACCTTAACTAACTGGGACCCATGTCAGGAAGCAGACAAACTGGCTAAACCGACCGCCTGCTAGCTGTCTCACGTCACAGAAGTCAGATAAATCCCAACACATAGAGACACTTTCACCTAAATATTATCACATAGAGACTGTGTCTGTTCCCCGAATTAGTAAATACAAAAAACTCTCAAACCCATTTAAGGGTAACAATTGAATTGATGTTCAACAAATAAAAACAGATATAATACAGATGAACAAATGATAAAGCTCGGGTTGCTGAATATTCGATCCCTTTCCTCAAAAACACTTATTGTTAACGATATGATTACAGATCATAACCTAGATGTGCTGTGTTTGACAGAAACGTGACTAAAACCTGACGATTACATTACTTTAAATGAATCCACCCCCCAAGATTATTGTTATAAATACGAGCCTCGTCTGAAAGGCAAAGGGGGAGGTGTTGCTGTAATTTATAATCATATCTTCAGTATTACTGAGAAGTCTAGTTTGAAATATAATTCCTTTGAAGTGCTGGTGCTTAATGTAACATTATCTAGTGTAAATAATATATCCTGTATAACTTTTGTGCTGGCTACTGTATACAGGCCACCAGGGCACCATACAGACTTTATCAAAGAATTTGCTGATTTTCTATCAGAGTTAGTACTGGCTGCAGATAAAGTCCTAATTGTTGGTGATTTTAATAGCCATGTGGTAATGAAAAAGTCGCACTGGGATTGGCATTTAGAGACATTCTAAACTCTATTGGAGTTAGGCAACACGTGTCAGGACCCACTCATTGTCGTAATCATACTTTAGATCTAATATTGTCACATGGAATCAGTGTTGATGCCGTTGAAATTCTGCAGCAGAGTGATGACATCTTAGATCATTATCTAATCTTGTGTATACTCCATTTAGCTAAGGCTGCAAAGCCCACTCCTTGTTACAAATATGGTAGAACTATTACTCCTACCACTAAAGATTGCTTTATAAATAATCTTCCTGATCAGTTTAATCTCCTCAGCATCCCAGATAGCTTAGAAGAACTCGATGTTGCAACAGAAACTATTGACTCTCTCTTTTCCAGCACTTTAGACACAGTTGCTCCTCTGTGCTTAAAGAAGATTAAAGAAAATAGTCCAGTGTCGTGGTACAGCGAGCACACTCTGGCCCTCAAGAGAGCAGCCAGAAAAATGGAGCGCAGCTGGAAGAAAACAAAACTAGAGGTTTTTCGCATTTCGTGGAAAGAGAGCATGATTGCATAATGGAAGGCCTTAAAATGGCTAGAGCTTCTTATTTTTAGACTCTCTTAGAAGAAAACAAACACAACCCTAGGTATTTATTTGATGCAATGGCTTAATTAACAAGAAATAAAGCTTCAACTTCTGACGTTTCCAAACAGCACAGCAGTAATGACTTTATGAACTTCTTTATGTGCAAGATTGATAATATTAGGGAGAAAATTATAACTATGCAGCCATCTACTACAGTGCATTGTAGTTTGACTGAGGAAAAATTCCACTCATTCACTGCTATAGGAGAGGAAGAATTGTTTAAATTCTAAATCAACAACATGTATGCTAGACCCTATACCGACTAAGCTACTGAAAGAGATGCTTCCAGAGGTCATAGATCCTCTTCTTAATATCATTAATTCATTGTTGTTATTAGGATATGTATAGAAAAGGCAGTGTCCTCACAAATATGTTCCTCTTTAGAAAGAAATGGTATCTGCGAGGATTTCCAGTCAGGATTTAGACTGTATCATAGTACTGAGACTGCTCTCAGTAGAGTTACAAATGATTTGCTCTTCTCATCCGATCGTGGTTGTATCTCTCTATTAGTGTTACTCGATCTTAGTGCTGCATTTGATACTATTGACCACAACATTCTTTTGAATAGACTCGAAAATTATGTTGGCATTAGAGGAATTGCATTGGCATGATTTAAATCATACTTATCTGACCGTCATCAGTTTGTAGCAGTAAATGAAGAGATGTCATACCGATTACAAGTTCAGTATGGCGTACCGCAAGGCTCTGTACTAGGACCGTTGCTTTTCACCCTGTACATGCTACCTTTGGGAGATATCATTAGGAAGCATGGCGTGATTTTTCATTGTTATGCTGATGATACTCAGCTCTATATTTCTTCGCGCCCTGACAAAACTTACCAATTCACAAGATTAACGGAATGCATAGCTGATATAAAAAAATGGATGAATTTCCTGCAATTTAATTATTTTTAAAAATTATTTTTAATCATTGGACAAAAAACCTCTGCACGTAGTAACCTAGAATACTGTCTAACACTTGATGGCTGCTCTGTCAAGTCTTCGTACTCAGTTAGGAACCTGGGTGTGCTCTTTGATACCAATCTTTCATTTGAAACCGTTACGTAAAACCGTTCTGTTTTGTAAAAAAATCTGTTAAAAATATATCTAAACTACGACAAATGCTCTTAATGCAAAACAGAACTAACAGAACAAACAGAACTGCAAAACTAACTGCTGAACAGTTAGTTAATGCGTTCATGACCTCAAGGCTAGATTATTGTTGTAAGCTCCACCTGCTTGGCCCAATGTAGGAATCCAGCAGCTGGTTGAAGGACTTCTGCATGTATGTCTTTTCTAGCGCTTCTGGAAGAATCACTTTAATGTATTAAAATGTGAAGATCCAATTTTCAATCTGACTCCATGAATAATTTAATCTTATAAAGCAATTTATTAATTTACACCTATATGTGGTTGGTTCTAGATCCGTAATGGAATAACATTTTCTAGGATCCGTGCCATAATTTTTCTTCTCATAAAATGTGTGCATATTTTTAATTTTAATTTTTTAATCGGGGAACACTTTAAGTTGATCCCAGGCTGTAATGTTATGATGAAATTGTGGTGCATGTGTGTAGCCGGTGAGGTTTTGGTATGGGAGATGGGTAGAACCTGTATTACAGCAGATTTTTGTGATACAATTTGGTTCCGGTGCTATTCCGGGGGGCCATGTGACTATTTCTTTGTATGTAATTGGAGTGTAATATGTGAATGGCCCCTTGGTATATTTCCATACCCATCTCTCGCATCCTAGGGTGTGTGTGAGTGTGATGCGTTGTCCGAATTCAATGCAGGTTGGTCCGGATACCCTCCTGGCATCCGGCCTCCATGGAATTGCAGTGATCGTCCTGAGAAGGAAGAAGATTATAATTAATTCACTGAACCTTTGAACGGTTTACACTGAGACATGTGGTACCATCTTAATTTTCCTCTGATTGTCACGGCCACGCAGCTGTTACAAACAGCTTTAATTTCATAGGGCCCGTGCCATCTAGGGGAAAATGCGTTTTGTTTTACAAAGACGCGTACCATCACCACATCTCCTTCTGAAATTTTTTTTTCAGAGATTGGGTTAAATTGTGCATCATTTGACAGGTCTGACTGTTGTTGTTTCAGTACAGCCTGTGTGTGCAGCACCTTCAATCTTTCTTGCAATTTCACCAACACAGTCTGCTGAGTTGCAAGCATGAGGGGCCCCAGGTCTGCTGGGGAAATTTCTGGATCAATGGGCAGCTTCATCACCCTTCCAGTCATAAGCTCATATGGGCTAATGCCTGTAGCTTTTGATGGGGTTGCTCGCAGCACAGTCAGAACTGTGGGTAAGACATCAATCCACCTGTTTTGGTGTTGTGTTATCTGTTTTGCAATATTTTCCTTTATGGTGCGATTGGCACGTTCAACAATTCCAGAACTTTGTGGTCTATATGGAATGTGGAATTTTTGCTTGATGTTTAGCATTTTGCACATATTTTTCATGACTTGTCCAGTAAAATGAGTCCCCTGATCGGATTCAATTTGAATTGGTGCTCCCCAAAGAGGGATGATTTGGTTCGCCATCACACGTGCCACAGTATTTGCCGTGTTATTACGAGTGGGAATTGCTTCAACCCATTTTGAGAATTTATCAATTATCACGAGGCAATAACGATACCCCCCTTTGGTACTGGATAGCGGACCAATGAAATCCAATTGTAAGGACTCCCAGGGCCCTTTCGGTGGTTCTGGCCTGCGTAGGTTTGTTCGGCCTTGTTTTCCCTGGTTGATGGTAGCATTTTTCAATGTCGGCTGTCATTCCCTGCCACCAAAACTGATTTTGTATCAACTGTGCTGTTTTTGTTGCCGATACATGCACATAATCATGATATAATTTGATTATTGGTTTTTGGAGGGCTTCTGGAACGACAAATTTTCAATCTCGGATCACTATGCCTTCGATTATGTCCACCATCTGATCATGTTTCAAATGTGGTACAAGTTCTCCATCAGAGACCCACAGATCTTGTTGATACTGTTTGAGGTCAATGGGTGTGACTTGGACGGCACTTGCTACAGAAGCGGAGGGTGTCTCGCTTTGCCATTGGTCGCCTTTCACTGCGGCCAGCTTCGCCAATTGATCAACAATATTATTGCTTTCCTCATGCACATCTGGGTTTTTGTTGATGTGTGCACACACTTTCACAACGGAAATGGGTGTTTCTCGCGCTTGTATTGCTTGCCATATTGACGTTATAGTGTTGAAATGTTTTATGGGCGTTCCGGCAGAAGTGAGAAATTTTCGCAACTTCCATTGAGCCATAAAATCAGTTACAACACCGAACACATACCGACTATCTGTATACACGCAAAGCGGTTCAGGGTGTGCCTTAATTGCTTCTAGCAAGGCAATGAGTTCGGCTTCTTGTGCGGATATGTTAGATGGTAATTTAAACAACAATTGTTGTCTAGCATCCTTTTCGGGAAGATGGGGGGCCCACACTGCACATCCAGCATAAAAATGACCATTTTGACAGAATCGGGAACCATCTATGTACACTGGTGTTTGGCCTGGTAATGGCTGGTCATGGACAAGGCTTTGTGCCTCTGTTACGGGCTGGCATGTGTGTGGATTTCCCTCAACATCCCCGAGCAGATGTGGCAAAATTCGTGTGTTCTTTATGGTAATTTCACGCGCTTGAATGTCTGCTAGCCATCTCGCTAATCTTTGGAAGGAAACTCCCTTTATTCGTCCCTGTAACAGCATTCGTACAGGCGTGTGCATTGTGTGTACAACAACAGGTTGAAAACCGACAATGGGTTCTGTTGTTTTTAGCATCCAATGCACCGCTAGCACATGCTGTGTACATGGGTCAAATCCTTGCTCGACCAGAGATTTTTTCCGGCTGTAATACGTGATTGGACGTAGTTTTCCCCCATATTCCTGAGCTAAAACTCTGCTTAATGTGATTTCATGCGCGTCTACTTGAATGTGGAAAACTTTTGATACGTTGGGCAATCCCAGGGCAGGTGCGGAGGACAAGCGCTGTTTCAAATCACTAAAAGCTTGTTTGTGTTCGTCAGTCCATTCAAGGACATCATTTGGTTTTGTTTTTCCTTTTAGAAGCGAATATAACGGTGTCGCGGTGTTTGCAAAATCAGGGATGAATTCTCGTAAATAGTTTGCTGTTCCTAATACTTTTTGCAGTGAGTTTAAAGTATGAGGTCGAGGCAGTCAGAGTGTATCCTAAATAGTGTACCTCCTTTAATGCAATTTGGGCTTTTTCTTTGTTCATTTTAAAGCCTGCGTCACCTAACATCTGTAACACTTCGTCAACCAGCTGCAAGTGGTTCTCAAGTGGTTCTTCTGTGGCTATCAGAATGTCATCTACGTAGTGAACGACCTTGCCAGTCCCTAGTAAGGGACTGAGCACATCTGCCACAGCTCTGTAAAAAATGGCTTGGCTGTTGTGAAGGCCCTGTGGCATTCGTTCCCATGTATACCGCATTTGATTTACAGTAAACGCTAACTTCCATTGGTCTTCTCGTTTAACTTTAAGAAACCAGAAGCCATTTTTGATGTCAAGCACTGTGAACCACGAAACATTGGTTGAAACTTGTGATAAGATTGTAGCTGGATTTGCCACTATTGGTGTCGCTTTGGGTAAAACTTTGTTGAGACGCTGATAATCAATGCACAGACGGCATTTACCGTTACGGGGAGTTCGTAGTTGAACTGCATCGTCGAACTATTCCTCTTGCCTCAAGCTGTTGTACTATCTCATGAACAGCGACTTCCGCCTCTGGCTTGATGCGGTATTGTTTTTGCGGGGGAGGGGGCTCTCCCTTGATGCATACCTCAAAGTCAACCAGGCCGCAGTCGTGTTCATGATTAGCCCAAACATTGCTGTGTTTGCTGATGAGAAGTTGAATTGGATCTGTACTGGACATGGACATAACGTTTGCATTGCTTTTAGGCAAGCATCTCTTTGCAGTTTTATTCGTTTGTAGTTCAATTTGTTTTTCAAAACAATGAATCACAAAACCATGCTTTTTCATAATGTCCATTCCCAGCACAGTTCCTTCACTATTATCTGGTAAATACCAGAATTGTTCTGTTAGCACTACCATGCCCAGATCGAGTTTAACTGGTTTTGTTTGCGTTGCGGTCATCAAAGTATCGCCTATACCTTTAATTTGAATTGTTCTCGTGCTTAGGGGTAACGGAAGGTTTGTGCAAGAGCAGGCGGCTCCAGAATCAATGAGAATGTTAACTAACCGGCCTCCAAGATTAGCTCGTATTTTGATTCGGTTACCGCTGGTGACAACGCTTCCTATAGCAACGGAGGCCACGCACCCCTATTGGGGTTTGCTATATTTCGCTAGCAGGGTAGCGAGCTCTGCCTGCAATTTGTTATACGGGCTATCTTGTTCTGTGTTTTTTCTTCAGTTTGCTTTAAGCTGTTTTCTGAAGTATTATCCCCTGCAATCAAATCCTCTAAACGCCTGAGAATTTCACTGTCATTTTTAGAGTGCATTCCTTGATTGTTTTGCACTCGTTTCAATCTAAAACAGTTCTGGATAGTGTGGTTATTCTTCTTACAATAAATGGCATCGATGTTGAGATTTAGGGTCAGGATGTTTAGCACCTTTTCCTTCGGCTAACCATTGTGTTGTTGCGACGAAACGAGCTTTGGTTTGTTTCAGTCTGTTTTCTATTTTGGAAGCACAATCCACCAATGACCGGTAGGTATTCTCAGGTGGATCGGCTCCGTGAACTAATGCCTGCTGTATATGGGGACCGGCGTTATTTTTCAAGAGTTGTAGTAAAACTTCCTGATCACGCTGTGCATCTTCTAACCCTGAGTGCTCTTTGTATGTCACCCATAAGCGTTCAGCGTAAATTTCAAACGGCTCTTTGTTGGCCTGTTTTATCTCTAAAATTCTATTCCACTCAGCGTATGTTGGTCCCCTTAACTCTAATAGAGTTTCTTTCAATCTTTCATACACTTCATCATCTACCTCACCTTCCTGTTTTATTACAATTTCTCCATTTCTCAACTCGCGGGGCAATTTTAGTTTCAGCTCGTCTGGAATAGTAAGGAGGGCTACTTGCCAAACATCTCTGACCTCTAATTTGTAAATCAAATCAAATCACCTTTATTTATATAGCGCTTTTTACAATGGCAATTGTTTCAAAGCAGCTTCACAGTGGTAACAGGAAAATAATGCAACGGAATTTGATTCGGCTGTACAGCTGCTCTGGAGAAAACGGTGATGTCATCAGCTCAGTTCAATTATCATATAGTGTCAATGCGGGCGGATCAGTAATATAGTTGAAATTTAGGTGTCCCCAACTGAGCAAGCCAAAAGCCAAAGGCGACAGTGGCAAGGAACCAAAACTCCTTCAGGGCCAGAATGGAGAAAAAAACCTTGGGAGAAACCAGGCTCAGTCGGGGTGCCAGTTCTCCTCTGGCCGACGAACAAATAGTGTATGATTATGATTCTGGCAACATTACTGGTCAGAAGTCATATTAGATAAATAGATATTCGTAGGATTATTCGAAAGAATGGAGTTGTCACGCCGGGGACGGGTTTAATTAGGATGTCGTGTCGATGCGGCATTTACAGGGGGGAGTTTAATTGACACGGTCTCTACAGACACTTCAGGGATATGGTCGTCATGTCCAGGCTAAGGTCCACCATCTGGTCTGGATACGGCCCGGATCCGGCCGACTGCAGTAAACCTCGGGATAAACAGAGAGACTAACATTAGCGTAGATGCCATTCTTCTTATGATGTAAAGAGTACATCAGGTGTTATGGGAAGTGTTCCCGGTTCCAGCTGACCTAATTAATGCAGCCTAAAACAATCATTTAACTGATTTGAATAACAGAAATTAAAAATGTTTTATGTGTATGCCATAGTAAAGAGATGTGTTTTTAGTCTAGATTTAAACTGACAGAGTGTGTCTGCTTCCCGAACAATGCTAGGAAGACTGTTCCAGAGTTTAGGTGCTAAATAGGAAAAGGACCGACCACCTGCAGTTGATTTTGATATTCTAAGTATTATCAACTGGCCCGAATTTTGAGACCGCAATAGACGTGATGGAGTATAATGTGTTAAGAGCTCGCTCAAGTACTGGGGCGCTAAACCATTTAGTGCTTTGTAAGTAATCAGCAAGATTTTAAAATGTATACGATGTTTAATAGGGAGCCAATGCAGTGTTGCCAGAACCGGGCTAATATGGTCATACTTCCTGGTTCTAGTAAGAACTCTAGCTGCTGCGTTTTGGACCAGCTGCAGTTTATTTATTAAGCGAGCAGGGCAACCACCCAGTAGAGCATTACAATAATCTAGCCTTGAGGTCATGAACGCATGAACTAACTGTTCAGCATTTTGCATTGAAAGCATGTGCCGTAATTTAGATATATTTTTAAGATGGTAGAATGCAGTTTTACAGATGCTAGAAACGTGGCTTTCAAATGAGAGATTGGTATCAAAGAGCACACCCAGGTACACAGATGCCTGTAACATTAAGTTGTCCCAGTAGGGTTGGAAAGGGCCTTTTTGTGGCATCATTCCCACAGCTTCTTTGTGTTTGGTGCATTCTTCGCAAGTTAAAGGGCGGCTAATGGTAGTGACTTCATCATCTGCATTCGTCATTGTTTTAAGCACAGCAATTTTCACTCGTTTTTGGAGAACCGAACCTGATTTAATTCGAGTCATTATGGGACTACGTTGTTTCGGCTCTTCGGGCCTGTTTTGCTCATTCGCGGGTCCTGGAGAAAACTCACGCTCTCTCAGGTCTAGATGGCCTTGTATACTGCTTGATAGAGCTGCAACATCATCTTCATTGCTATCGCTATCGCTATCGCTATTGCTATTTATCTCGCTACCAATTTGACTATTTATCGCCGCGACTTTGACCGTAGATACAGGAAATCCTATTGATTCGCAACACTCCTCGAGCGTGGATGTGTATTTTTTATCTAATCGAAGCTTCTTTCCAAGCTTCTTCATTTGTGATTCCATCGCGTCGCCCTGTCTTGCCCAAGTTTGTTTCTCATACACAGATGCTTCGACCTGTGCTATGAGCTTTTTCAGCTCGTCTGATCGCTGCGTTTCTAGCTCTCTTATGTTTGCTATCACGCGTTCGTTTTCTGCAATAGTTGCCAAATCATTTCGACGTAGCATTTTCCCTCAACACTTTCTAAAAGATAACCAAAATGGACTTACCAGGACATTTGTAGACAGAAAAGGAGAACCTCAAACCTCATGCTCACTCGGCTTGGATCTGAATTGTCGCGCCAAAAGACGTCACTCTCCTGAGACTGGGAGATCACGGAGGGCGTGGTCACCACTTTGTAAGCTCCACCTGCTTGGCCCAATGTAGGAATCCAGCAGCTGGTTGAAGGACTTCTGCATGTATGTCTTTTTTAGCGCTTCTGGAAGAATCACTTTAATGTATTAAAATGTGAAGATCCAATTTTCAATCTGACTCCATGAATAATTTAATCTGACTCCAATTGTATGTGATTTTCGTTGCGCTTGTTACGTTTATAAATTAACGGCTGATCAAATGATTAGTTGTGATTTAATTTGGACCGTTGATTTTCTTAGTATCTCTTATTCTCAGATATTCGTTCATCAAGGGACCCAATATCACACAGAAACAGACGCGTCGCGAGTCGCGCGTTAACGAACACAAACTGGCCAGTTCTGATATTAGTCAGAGGATTGCAGAGTGAATATTTTACCTTTAAGTGGTCGCACCTGCTTACTCAAAAAGTGTAATTTGATTAATAGACACGGAAGCTGCAACGTGCTAATACAGTAATAGTCAGAAATCGGATTACCCCGCATGCTGCGCTCCATGCTTCAGTCATGGGGTCCTCGGTTTGATCTATTCTGGCAAAAGATTTGCGGAAATAAAGGACTCCACATTGATCCATACTAGAATAATGATTTCAGTAAAATACAAGATAAGATTGACCAGGTGGGGTCTTGTTATCTCTTGTAGATCTCCTATTCAGATGAGAGAAGTTTTATTGTCTTATTGCAAATTAGACTTCTTGAGTTCATGCTCAGGTGAAATCCATTCTTACATTGTAATGCTCTACTGGGTGGTTGCCCTGCACACTTAATAAATAAATTCCAGCTGGTCCAAAATGCAGCACATAGAGTTCTTACTAGAACCAAGAAGTATGACCATATTAGCCCGGTTCTGTCAACACTGCATTGGCTCCCTATTAAACATCGTATACATTTTTAAATCTTGCTTATTACTTACAAAGCACTAAATGGTTTAGCTTCCCAGTACTTGAGCGAGCTCTTAACGCATTATACTCCCTCACGTTTATTGTGGTCTCAAAATTCTGGCCTGTTGATAATACCTAGAATATCAAAATCAACTGCAGGCGGTCGATCCTTTTCCTATTTAGCACCTAAACTCTGGAACAGTCTTCCTAGCATTGTTCGGGAAGCAGACACACTCTGTCAGTTTAAATCTAGACTAAAAACACATCTCTTTACTATGGCATACACATAGAAAATTATCAATTTCTATTATTAAAATCATTTAAATTATTGTTAGGCTGCATTAACTAGGTCAGCCGGAACCGGGAACACTTCCTATAACACTTGATGTACGCGTTTACATCATAAGAAGAATGGCATCTACGCTAATATTAGTCTCTCTGTTTATCCCGAGGTTTACAGTAGTCAGCCGGATCCGGGCCGTATCCAGATCAGATGGTGGACCTGCGCCTAGACACGACCACAACGCATCCCTGAAGTGTCTGCAGAGATTGCGTCAACTAGACTCTCCCCTGTGAAGGCCTCATTGACATGACAGCCAGTGGCACTGATCCTCAACAAGCCCGTCTCCTACGTGATAACTCCAAACTTCAACCAGATGGAACTGGACAAATATTCTGAATGTTCCAATCTAATCTGACTTCTGACTCGTAATGTTGCCCGCATTGACACTATATGACAATTGAACTGAGCTGGATGACATCACAATTTTCTACAGAGTGGCTGTACAGCCGAATTAAATTCTGTTGCATTATTTTCCTGTTACCACTGTGAAGCTGCTTGGAAACAATCTGCATTGTAAAAAGCGCTATATAAATAAAGGTGACTTGACTTGACACACACATACTCTCTCTCTCTCCCTAGTTGTTTCTGGTGAAAGGAATGGTTGCTGTTCTCTGCTTTTCAACAAATTATTTGCACATAAATAATTTTTTTCTTTCTTTTTTCTATCTGAAGCTATAGCAGCAACATTGAAAGCTCCAGTCTCTGTGTTTAGCGTGAAAGCTCATGTGATTGCCGGCTCACCGTACAGTAGTCATGTCGTGTACCAGCTGCTTTGATGCGATTATCAGGTTAACTGACTCGTAACGTGCAATATCTCATAACTTTCAGAGTGTCCGAACTCGCACAGTGTACGCCCACCTTAACCAACCAGTCGGGCTCACGGCTATCTGACTGTTTTAATTACGATAAAATTCTCTAAAACACCAATCATGTAAAATAACATAAACATATCAACAGATGTACAATAATAAATAAATGTAATTCGCCAGAGCTAGAGAGGGAGGAACGCAAAACACAAAATCAATGGTTGCTGAAACTTGCCAAGGCAGACTGCCAGCCACTGACTGCCAGTTGTCACCAGCCACTGACAGGTCACATGCCTGCCTGCCAGCGAAGACTGAACCCCCTATTGACCATGATTGTGCTTGCTTAAGTTGCTTAAAGGATTAGTTCACTTCAAAATGAAAATTTCCTGATATTTTACTCAACCCCATTTCATCCAAGGTATTTGTGTCTTACTTTCTTCAGTCGAAAATAATTTACGTTTTTTGAGGAAAACATTCCAGGATTTTCCCCACATAATGGACTTTGATGGCAACCAACGGGTTGAAGGTCCAAATCAATGCAGTTTCAAAGGGCTTCGAAGGGCTTCAGAGGCTCTGCATGATCCCAGCCGAGGAATAGGGTCTTATCTAGCAACTGATTGGTCATTTAAAAAAATAAACATTTATATACTTTTTAACCTAAACTGCCCATCTTGCGCTGCTCTGCGACGTGCTATGGATTACGTAGTCACGTCAGAAAGCTCACGCTAGACGTAGGCGAATAAATTCCTTGATGCACATCAAAAAAGACATGTGACTGGCATAACTGGACCAACCAGCAGACCGATCTCGTTGCACAGCATCTGAAATTCTGTTTTGGTCATTCTGAATTGCCTAAGCAAAGTCTGCCGTCAAAATGGTTCGGTAATTACCTCCCAGAACTGTCTTACACGACTGCTCTCCCAAACAGCAGGTGTCCACCTCAGAAAGCAAGTTAACAAGACCGCGTTTATTCCGTTTCGTCTGAGGCTCTGAATAATATGTTACAGTATATACAGTATATATGAATATTATTATATACAGTGGCTTCTGCTGCATCAACTTCCATTTTTCTTAGTGATATTTATCACCAGTTTATCAGGAAGTGACGATTTTGTTCTCTTTGACTGACTGGATGGAAATGGTGCTTTATTTGCAAATGTTTTATGCAAGTTAAATTTGCAACTTTGGATGGAAACATAGCTAGTAATACAGCATTTTCTCCACCATACAATATATTTTAAAATTAACTGCATGCCATTTAGCAACACAAGTCATCCAGCTTTTATTAAACAAAGAAATCAACAATGAAAACAGCAACAAAGGAAATGAAACAAAACATCAAACCATTGTTTTAGACAACATAAATTGTTATTAATGTGTTGTATATATTACAACAAATGAAACAAATTGGACAACTTGTTCTAATGGGTCTTGTTATCTGGGTCTCATCCTTCCCTGAAAATGCACTTGTACTAAAAACATAGGTCTACTTTTTGCATGTTATCGTTCCATCTCTTTTTGAGTCTCCCTCGCTTCCTGCTTCCTCGTACAGTGTCTTGAAGGAGTCTTTGATAGGCCTGGTGATCTGGTGAAATGACAATACCATCTCAGCTTTCTCTTCTTGATAAAAGTCATTGTATGTTCCAATGGCTTGACTGATCATCTGCCGGACCTCATCGTGATATGCTGGGTCAAGTCACTTTTGTATATATATCATTTACAATGCAGGTTGTTTCAAAGAAGCTTTACAGTAATAAACAGGAAAATAATTATCTATAATGCAAATAGAATTCAATTCTGCTGTAAAGCAGCTCTAAAAATCCAATAGTGTCATTGTTTGTAATTTCAATTATGAAATTAGTTTAATTCAGCTATAAAGCAGCTCTGGAGAAAACAATGATGTCATCATTCAGCTCAGTTCAGATCTCATCTGATGATGTCAGTGCAGTCAAATCAATAATATTGCTCAATATTAAGTGTTCCCAACTAAGCAAGCCAAAGGCAGCAGTGACAAGGAACCCAAACTACAAACCCGATTCCAAAAAAGTTGGGACACTGTACAAATTGTGAATAAAAAAGGAATGCAATAATTTACAAATCTTATAAACTTATATTTTATTCACAATAGAATATAGATATATCAAATGTTGAAAGTGAGACATTTTGAAATGTCATGCCAAATATTGGCTCATTTTGGATTTCATGAGAGCTACACATTCCAAAAAAGTTGGGACAGGTAGCAATAAGAGGCCGGAAAAGTTAAATGTACATATAAGGAACAGCTGGAGGACCAATTTGCAACTTATTAGGTCAATTGGCAACATGATTGGGTATAAAAAGAGCCTCTCAGAGTGGCAGTGTCTCTCAGAAGTCAAGATGGGCAGAGGATCACCAATTCCCCCAATGCTGCGGCGAAAAATAGTGGAGCAATATCAGAAAGGAGTTTCTCAGAGAAAAATTGCAAAGAGTTTGAAGTTATCATCATCTACAGTGCATAATATCATCCAAAGATTCAGAGAATCTGGAACAATCTCTGTGCGTAAGGGTCAAGGCCGGAAAACCATACTGGATGCCCGTGATCTTCGGGCCCTTAGACGGCACTGCATCACATACAGGAATGCTACTGTAATGGAAATCACAACATGGGCTCAGGAATACTTCCAGAAAACATTGTCGGTCAACACAATCCACCGTGCCATTCGCCGTTGCCAGCTAAAACTCTATAGGTCAAAAAATAAGCCATATCTAAACATGATCCAGAAGCGCAGGCGTTTTCTCTGGGCCAAGGCTCATTTAAAATGGACTCTGGCAAAGTGGAAAACTGTTCTGTGGTCAGACGAATCAAAATTTGAAGTTCTTTTTGGAAAACTGGGACGCCATGTCATCCGGACTAAAGAGGACAAGGACAGCCCAAGTTGTTATCAGCGCTCAGTTCAGAAGCCTGCATCTCTGATGATATGGGGTTGCATGAGTGCGTGTGGCATGGGCAGCTTACACATCTAGAAAGGCACCATCAATGCTGAAAGGTATATCCAAGTTCTAGAACAACATATGCTCCCATCCAGACGTCGTCTCTTTCAGGGAAGACCTTGCATTTTCCAACATGACAATGCCAGACCACATACTGCATGAATTACAACATCATGGCTGCGTAGAAGAAGGATCCGGGTACTGAAATGGCCAGCCTGCAGTCCAGATCTTTCACCCATAGAAAACATTTGGCGCATCATAAAGAGGAAGATGCGACAAAGAAGACCTAAGACAGTTGAGCAACTAGAAGCCTGTATTAGACAAGAATGGGACAACATTCCTATTCCTAAATCCCTGTGCTGATGCCATGAAATTTAAAATCAACTTATTTTTTCCCTTAAAATGATACATTTTCTCAGTTTAAACATTTGATATGTCATCTATGTTGTATTCTGAATAAAATATTGAAATTTGAAACTTCCACATCATTGCATTCTGTTTTTATTCACAATTTGTACAGTGTCCCAACTTTTTTGGAATCGGGTTTGTACATCAGGTGACGGAATGGAGAAAAAACAAAAAACTTCATGTTTTCTATGGGTGAAAGATCTGGACTGCAGGCTGGCCATTTCAGTATCCTTCTTCTACGCAGCCATGATGTTGTAATTGATGCAGGTCTGGCATTGTCATGTTGGAAAATGCAAGGTCTTCCCTGAAAGAGACGACGTCTGGATGGGAGCATATGTTGTTCTAGAACTTGGATATACCTTTCAGCATTGATGGTGCCTTTCCAGATGTGTAAGCTGCCCATGCCACACGCACTCATGCAACCCCATACCATCAGAGATGCAGGCTTCTGAACTGAGCGCTGATAACAACTTGGGTTGTCCTTGTCCTCTTTAGTCCGGATGACATGGCGTCCCAGTTTTCCAAAAAGAACTTCAAATTTTGATTCGTCTGACCACAGAACAGTTTTCCACTTTGCCACAGTCCATTTTAAATGAGCCTTGGCCCAGAGAAAACGCCTGCACTTCTGGATCATGTTTAGATATGGCTTCTTTTTTGACCTATAGAGTTTTAGCCGGCAACGGCGAATGGAACGGTGGATTGTGTTCACCGATAATGTTTTCTGGAAGTATTCCTGAGCCCATGTTGTGATTTCCATTACAGTAGCATTCCTGTATGCGATGCAGTGCCGTCTAAGGGCCCGAAGATCACGGGCATCCAGTATGGTTTTCCGGCCTTGACCCTTACGCACAGAGATTGTTCCAGATTCTCTGAATTTTTGGATGATATTATGCACTGTAGATGATGATAACTTCAAACTCTTTGTAATTTTTCTCTGAGAAACTCCTTTCTGATATTGCTCCACTATTTTTCGCCGCAGCATTGGGGGAATTGGTGATCCTCTGCTCATCTTGACTTCTGAGAGACACTGCCACTCTGAGAGGCTCTTTTTATACCCAGTCATGTTGCCAATTGACCTAATAAGTTGCAAATTGTTCCTCCAGCTGTTCCTTATATGTACATTTAACTTTTCCGGCCTCTTATTGCTACCTGTCCCAACTTTTTTGGAATGTGTAGCTCTCATGAAATCCAAAATGTCTCACTTTCAACATTTGATATGTTATCTATATTCTATTGTGAATAAAATATAAGTTTATGAGATTTGTAAATTATTGCATTCCTTTTTTATTCACAATTTGTACAGTGTCCCAACTTTTTTGGAATCGGGTTTGTAAAATCACCAATGATTAGACTTTATCTGCAGCCAGTTCTGGCCACACACTTGAACGTATGTTTGATATTTACGACTCTTGATCTGGCTGCCTCTGATGTGATACCCAATGAGATCTCGTCTCACTGTGAAAATGTTATTACAATCGACAGGTGTGTGGTCTCGCGGTCCGGACGAATCTTCTAGTGTGTGCATTCAGAGGATTTTAATGCAAAAAATTGGTTGAAACTACCGTTGTGTCTGTGGTCTCCAAACAGGTTTTTAAAATCAATTAAGATTTGAAAATCGTCTAGTGTGTCCCAGGCCTAACTCAGATAGAAAATCAGCAAATTCTTTGGAAAAAGTCTGGGTGGTGCCCTGGTGGCCTGTAAACAGTAGCCACTACAAATGCCATAGGGGATTTATCATTTACTCATAGATAATGTTATATAAAGCACAATCATTTCAAAAGAATTATACTCGAACTAAGACCTCTAAGAAATACTGAAAATATTACTATAAACTGCAACAACACCTCCCCCTTTGCCTTTTGATGAGGCTCATGTTTATAACAGTAACCTTGGGTTGTAGACTTGTTTAAAATAATGTAATTGTCTGTTTTTAGCCAGGTTTCTGTCAAACATCTAGGTTATGATCTGTGATCATATCTTTTACATAAAGTGCTTTTGTAAAAAGGGATCTAATATTCAGCAAACCAAGCTTTATTATTTGTTTATCTGTATTATATCTGTTTTTTATTTGCTGAACATCAGTTAAATTATTATCCGAGACCTATGTTTTTGCTTTTCCAGATGGGCTTGAGGTGCATCACTTGTTTGAGCTATCCTAGAAACAATCACTCCTTGGTACTTGCCTGCTCAGACTCAGCTTTATTGTCCCACTTAAGGAAACTAAGATTGCAGCAAAGTGCCAAATATTTTACATTATAAAAATTATATAAATTATATAAAATTATACAGGAGGCATACATAAAAATACCAGGCTCTATTATTAATAAATTAATTAATTATCAGGGCCAGGACATCTTTGATTCTTTTTGTCCTGGTTACAGGTACTCTAAAACGATGGCCTGAAGGCAAGACCTGAAACTCAGTTCGTAATGGGTGGTCATCAGTACAAAGAATGACTTCAGCTTTCTTAAGAACATAATTATAAAAACAATTCAGTAGGACCAGTCTGATCTACACCAATAATTTTCCCTGCCACCTTCACAAGGCTACACAAGTGTGCTTGCCTGTTGACTTCAATGTCTATATTGATGCTATTGTGAAGCGAAGTCTGCAATGGGAGAGCGAGTGCGGAGACAAGCGGTAAGTGCTTGATGACTAATCAAATATTTTTTTTAATTGGTAAAAAATTAATTGGTATTTATTTAGCTGTATATAAAAAAATAGAAGTCTATAAAAAGCCCCCATTTAGATAACTAGCTAAGTTAATTCAGGTAATTGTGAGTTTGGTCTGTAAATGTGGCAGTCTCTCTGGTAAGAGAAATGCTCACTCAGCCCCTGTGCTGATTACAACATCATCCTTTGCCACTGATGAAAGAGAGGAAAACGAAAGGAAGTTAGGGAGGGCTTGAGAGGAAAGTACCCAGATAGCATGGTGACATTGATACAATGTTGAGTTTTGATCCAAACCATTATTTTGGTTGAGATTAACATTTCAGTATTTAAAGTGTGTTGGATCAGCATTGAAATTGTGATGAAAGTCAACAGCACACATGGGTGGAGACAGTGACATTGAACTAACAGTGATTTGTAGTCGATGAGCATAAGATCATGCAGGTACGTATCTCTGCAGAACACTAGTGGGTGTTTCCCAATCAGTGGGGCGTTTTCAAACGATGATGGGCATTTTCAACCGCATTACCCGATTTGCTAATCCACTGGGGGCTTGGTTTAGGGGTGGGCCTTCATGATTTTAGCAAGTCTGTTAAAAAATGGTTGAAAAACATCCACTGCAGTTTGAAATTGGCCACTGATTTGGTAAACGCCCATTTTGGTTTTACATGTGCACTTCTCAGTAGTTTAACTGACGCTTCATCATTAGAGAGAAAACGCAGGTGTATCCTAGAAGTCTTGTGTTGAACCACCTGACATACATGACTTCTCTAGCACAGTTTCAAACAATATTGCATCTATCTTATTATTTCTCTGTTCCTTTGTTTTGCATGCTTGTTATTTGCATTCTATTTGTATTGTTACTGACTGTAATTAGAAACATTAAAAAGTTATTAAAGTGTTTGAATAAAGCATAAATTTTTCTACATTCTTAAAAATGCATCTTGCTTTAGTAATGTTTATTGGGAAATTCCTGAATAAAGTTCTAACATCATTTAACATATTTCTTGAAGTGCAAGAGACATGAACATAAGCAAGAATGTCACACTGCACACACAGCCCATGTCTTCATCCATCAGTGCTTGCAGAGCACATTGCTCCTTTAGTAGGAGTGAAGGCAGATGAAGATGGACAATTAAAAAAATAAGCACCCTCCTGATAATGCTGACATTGATTATTCATTGAGTTGTTGTCTATAGTATAATCACCTGACCTGTTTCCACTGAAACACAATCCCAAAAAACTACATCTTGTGTTTATTGAGAAAGAGACTGGCATGGCTATTTTGTGATATTTAAAGAGATTAAGGTCTACATAAGGTGAATCTGCAGCTTTAAAGGGATAGTTCACCCCAAAATGAAAATTGTCATCATTTATTCACCCTCAAGTTGTTCTAAACCTGTATGAATTTCTTTCTTCTGCTGAACACAAAAGAATATTGAAGAAGAAGAGGGAAGAACGTTGGTAACCAGACAGTTGACAGTAGCCATTGACATTATTTCCTACTATGGAAATCAATGACCTTGATTAGCTGCTTCAGGTCTGTTTAATTAAGGCTGGAGATAAACTCAGTGGGAAAAATCAGACACATTTTCTTTTGATATTGAAGCATTAATAGATTTTAGAAAAATAGAATAAATATACAGAATTTAACAATACTAATCATAGTTTGAATATTTTGTGCTGAGCAATTTTTTTTTAAGTGGATCATATTATGTTTAGTATATTAACATTCTTGAATGTGACTGTATGACAACTGAATTGACTTGTTCTTAAGCTTGCTTTCTTTTTCAGATTTCAGAGAACCCAAAGGAAAAGAGGCAGTAGTCTGATGTAAGACAGATTTTTAAAACATGAACCGTTATAATGACATCACACTTCTGAAGCTAAATTTATTTTTAAAGGTTGTAATGCTTTTGTCCCATTTCTCCACCTTTCTTTTTTTAAAGAATGTTCTTTTATATCTTTTTTTTTTTTTTGTCATTGTGTAAAATTTTTAAATAAAATAAATTGACTTAACTGCTGGGAAGGTGTCATTTATACTTGAAAAGGTTTTCCCCAAACTTTGAAATGGTCAGAAATTTGTTAACGAACCATTTAAGTATATAATGTTGTTTCAACATTAACTTGGTATATCAGATGGTAACATTGCTTTATGTTGTCATTACATTTCAGTTGTATTTTCAGTTTCAACAAAAGTGATTTAGAATCAACATCACATTGTAACATTGATCAAACAATATTACCATTGATTATTTGTTAATTTCAATATTGCTTCAACATCAGTGATGTAGAATCCATCATAATGTAATGTTGCCCTAGTGAAAAAAAAAGTATGCTAAGTATACTTGCAGCCAGACTAATTATCAGTATACTTCAAGTGTTAATGATTAGTTAACTTGAAGTGTGCTATTTTGGAACAACTAATTTTGTACTGAGTATATTTTAGTTGTAATTAAGTTGTATTAAAGCATAACTTTAAGTTTATTTGGTGTACTTTTATGTGCTAAATTGGAACAACTTCAGGTATACTTTGTACACTTTAGGTACAGTATATGCATGTGTAGGGACTAATTACATGCTTAGTGATATTAAAGTATACTTTATTTGTGTTATAAATACATTTCAAATTAATTACAAGTGTCTTTAGAACACACAAGCAATATACTATGAATATATTATTTTACAGGTAATAATATACTTTATGCTCAGTACCTTTGGCTTATTCCAAATACTAAAAATTATACTTTGTAGTCAATAACAATATACTTTATTACTTAGCTATACTTTGTACAATATACTTTGAATTACATAATGTCACACAATACAATATTTTAAATGTTCTTTAACTACATTTTAATGAATTACTTAGGAGACATTTTCCAATGTTGAATGCATTTGTTTTTAAGGCCATTAAAAAAAAAAAAAAATGTAACAACGTCACTAATGAAGAGACATATTTCATTAACAAGTCTAACAGTTTTTATTTAAACTTCACATGGTTTCAGCAAAACTGGACAAAATTAACTTTCCATTAAAAGAACACTGAAAGATTAAAAAAATAAAACATTATTGGACCAATGCCATACTGACCCTCTACACACAAATACAAATTACACATATTCCATTTTCTGATGAGCTGACTTTTCTGACATGTGTCTGATGCTTACACATCAGAGGCAGTTGACTGCAGAAACTTGTGAAGAACAGCATCTGTTAACACAATATACAAAAGATAAGGTCAGACAGCATGTTCATACAACTTTTTATTCATGTTTTCATTGGTCTAAATTCTGTATTGAACCAATACTATTTTTTGATCAGTAAATGAGGATTAGCAGTTGGAAACAGTATCAGTACGGTATGTATATGTCAATATTGTTTCCACTACATAGTCAAACATATACAGTATACGACTCTTTATGAATTAATATTTGATCTGGATACAGCCTGGATCCGGACTACTGACTAAACCTCGGGATAAACAGAGAGACTAATATTAGCGCAGATGCCATTCTTCTTATGATGTAAATGAGTACACTGGGTGTTATGGGAATTGCTCCCGGTTCCGGCTGACCTAGTTAATGCAGCCTAACAATCATTTAACTGATTTGAATAATAGAAATTGATAATGTTCTATGTGTATGCCATAGTAAATAGATGTGTTTTTAGTCTAGATTTAAACTGACAGAGTGTGTCTGCTTCCCGAACAATGCTAGGAAGACTATTCCAGAGTTTAGGTGCTAAATAAAGGAAGAGGATCGACCGCCAGCAGTTGATTTTGATACATGTGCCATAAACCACTAACGTTACCACAAACAAAAAAGGAGATATCAAACCGAAACCTCGTTTTCCGTTTGTTAAAGAAAAATAACTGGTAGGCTACAACTTACCTCCAAATAGCAGGACCTTTTCTCTGGTTCTTTTTGGGATCACGTAGGCCATTTATTCTGATCCAGTTATCGTCGCCATCAAGGTCAGGCTGCAATGTCACTTGATTGAACTGGTCCGAATTCCCAAGAATGAGCGATGTACTTTCCGCTTTCAATGTTTTAATAAATAAATAATGTATAGCGACATTGTACTTCACCTGCAAACCTCCTGTAAGTGAGTGAGGGAGAGTCAGACGAATACCATCAGCAGCTCTTTCTCTGATTGGCTGCAGGCAGTGAGCAACAAAATCTGATTGGTCACAGACCAAGTTGAAGAGACATTTGAATTCCAATAAGACTCAACTACTCAACTCATATTTTCTTGCATTTACCTGTATTTTAAGTGTGTTGTTGGTTTAATATAGATTTGTGTGTACGATTGTAACACGATTCTTCTCTGCCAGTATAAACTTATTAAACATATTTACACTTAAATCACAGCTACAGTCACAGCTACAGTTTAAAATATACTAAAAATATATTTTAGAGTAATGTTCAAATAAGTACATTTTAAAAAAGTACACATAACTTTCATTAAGTATATTTTTCTAAAATATATTTTTAGAAAATATACTAAAATACAATTATTTTAAAGTGTGTTAAAAGTTGTATTGTGAAAATATGATGCTAATATACTTTTTATATATTTATAGATGGTATCATTTTTTGTTAGTATATTTGCAATATACTATTAAAAAAAGGAATATATTTGATATAAATATTATAAGTATACTTTTTTTTTCACCAGGGTGATTCAGCAATATTACCATTGATTATTTTTGTTAATTTCAATATTGATTCAGCATCCGTGATGTAGACTCAATCATAGTGTAACACTGATTCAACAATATTACCATTGATTATTTTTGTTAATTTCAATATTGATTCAACATCAGTGATGTAGAATCCATCATAATGTAATGTTGATTCAATAGCATTACCATTGTTTTTTTGTTCACCATTAAATGTGGGTGCAAACGTGATATTGAACCAACATCAGTTCATAATGTTGATTCAATGGTATTATCATTGATTTTATTGTTGAAATCTCACCATTGTTTCAACAGTAACTGAGGGTGCAAACGTAATGTTGAAACAATATAATTCTGCAATGTTGAATCAATAATATTATCATTGATTTGTGGTTGAAATCTCAACATTGCTTCAACATTAACTGAGGGTGCAAGAGTGATACTGAAGCAACATCACTTTGTAACATTAATTCAATGCAATTAGCGTTGACTCATCAACACTGACTCCACATTGTTTCAATGATTACATGCTATCTGGGTAATCATTAATGAGGGAATGGCAGATGCTCCAATCTGTCAAGTGGACTCATCTGTCTGGATAATAACTCCATTGGCTCCACTGCACTCAGCCCTCTATTACTGAGCAAGACACACCTGTGCTTCTCTCAAAATTTACACTGCTCAAACGGTAACACTTTAGAATAATGTAAAGGGAGAGGTGATAGAGGTGATTTTCTGGATTTTTGTTTTAGATTCCGTCTCTCACAGTTGAAGTGTACCTATGATAAAAATTACAGACTTCTACATGCTTTGTAAGTGGGCAAACCTGCAAAATCGGCAGTGTATCAAATACTTGTTCTCCCCACTGTACATTTCTGATTCTTTGGCAGCCAAGATCATTCGACCCTCTTCGTCTCCAGCAGGCACAGGGTTCTTTTTCGTGAAAAAGAAGGAGGGTTCCCTTTGGCCCTGCATTGACTACAGGAGGCTGAATGACATTACACAGTAAAGTATACTTAAACTTTTCCATTGATGTCATTGGCCTTTGAGCATCTGCAGAGTGCAAACTTTTTCACAAAATTGGACCTTCGCAATGCCTATCATTTGGTCTGCATTCGAGAGGGCGATGAGTGGAAGACTGCTTTTAACACCCCTAGGGGTGCCTGGAAGACTCCGAACGGCATAACCAGATATTCAAAATGCCCCTGCATTCTTCCAGGCACTAGTCAATGACGTGCTGAGAGATATGCTAGATCAGTTAATTTTTGTCTACCTGGATGACATTCTGATTTTTTCCCATTCTCTCCAGGAACATGTTCAGCACTTCAGGCGAGTGCTCCAACGGCTGCTAGAGAATGGGCTTTTTGTCAAGGTCGAGAGATTCCAGTTCCACGCTTGATCAGTAACCTTTCTGTGATTCATTGTGTCACTGGAGGGGATTCAGGTAGACCCAGCTAAGGTTAAGGTTGTGGTAGATTAGCCAACCCCTGAGTCTCGCAAGGCCCTGCAGAGATTCCTGGGTTTTGCCAATTTTTACCGCCACTTTGTTTGCAACTACAGCCACCGTGTCGCACCTCTGACAAATCTTACCTCCACTAAGACTGAGTTTCGTTGGTTCAGGGAGGTCGACTTGACCTTCTCTAACCTCAAGGACCGCTTTGTTCCGGCCCCCATTCTTGTTAACCCTGCCCTATCTCGTCAATTTGTGGTGGTGGTAGATGTGTCAGGCGTGTGGGTAGGTGCGGTACTCTCCCAACGGAACTCCTCCGATGACAAGATGCACCCATGCGCGTTCTTTTCCCATTGATTGTCCCCTGCTGAACGTAATTATGACACTGGTAATCGTGAGTTGCTGGCTATCAAGTTGGCCTTGGAGGAGTGGTGCCACTGGTTAGAAGGGTCTGGGGTACCTTTCATCGTCTGGACCGATCATAAAAATCTTGAATACATTTGCTCTGCCAAACATCTGAACTCCAGGCAAGCCTGGTGGGCTCATTTTTTTGTCGCTTTGATTTTTCCATCTCGTATAGTCTTGGTTCTAAGAACCTCAAGCCGGATGCCTTGTCTCGTATTTTTGATCGTTCTGAGCGACCAATCTCTCCGGAACATATCGTTCCTATCAAACTGATGTTGCCGCCAACCAGTGACCTGAGAGATTGAGTCAAAGGTCTGCATGGCCTTAGAAGGGGTAACGCCCCCGCCTTAAACCCCACTAGATTGGTTGTTTGTTCCGGAGACTGTTCGGATGAACAGATGATATCCGTTGGTGCCATTACTCTAAAATTGCCTGTCACCCTGGAGTTGGTTGCACCCTAGTTCTAGTCAGACAGAGATTTTGGTGATCATCTATGGCCTGTGCTGTTCAGTCTGTGCTATTTCCAAGACTTCCAGTTTGCGTCCAGCTGGACTTCTTCAGCCGCTGTCGGTGCCTTCGAGACCCTGGTCCCATATTGCCCTTGATTTTGTTACAGCCCTCCCTCCCTCTCAGGGATTTACTGTCATCTTGAATGTAGTAGACCGGTTCTTGAAGGCAGCACATTTCTTCCCTCTAACCAAATTGCCATCTGCTAGAGAGACAGCGACTGCTGTCGTTGATCACGTCTTTTGTATTCATGGCCTCCCAACAAACTCATGGCCCCAATTTGTCTCCAAATTTTGGAAAGAATTTAGCAAATTACTGTCAGTCTTACCTCTGAGTTTCATCCCCAGAGCAATGGGCAGGCTGAGCGGATGAATCAGGACCTAGAGAGTGTTTGGCTTCCCATAATCCCTCTTCTTGGAGTCAGCAGCTCACGTGGGTGGAGTACGCACACAACTCTTTACCAGTGTCATCCACGGGCCTCCATTTCAGACTAGTTTAGGTTACCAGTCGCCTTTTTCCTGCTCTGGAACCCAAAGTCACGGTCCCTTCTGCCCATGTGTTTATCCAGAGGTGCCGTCACACCTGGATGAGAGCCAGACAGACTCTCATCCAAGTGGGATGCCGCACCAAGGCCCAAGCCGATCGCCACTGGTCTAAGCCTCCCGTCTACGCCATAGATCAAAAAGTGTGGCTTTCTTCCAAGGATATTCCTTTGCGCTCCATCTCCAATAAACTTGCTCCTAAATTTATTGGCCCATTTCCTATTAACAGTTCATTAAAATTACCTCCAGCATACAGGAGGGTTCATCCCACTTTCCACGTATCCAAAATTAAACCTGTTTTAAACCTTTTTTTCATAGCCCGATAAACCCACCCATGCATTTTCCCCCACCGACTCGTAGATGGGGAACCCGCTTATTCGGTCAAGCGTATTCTGGATTCCAGTACCTGGTGTGACGTTTCGGGGTGAACCGCACCATTTTTAAATATCACAAATACAAGAGCCAGTCAGGAGAAAGGTGTGGAGGATCATGAGCGGAAATAACCAAATAAAAGAGGAAGTGGAAGAAGCAGTGTGAAGTTGTGTGTGTCCTGCTTTCCGAGATTGCCTGCAGAGCGTTACCGGATCCACTCGCTGGCGTTCACCCAGGGTATGCTCAGGTTGCATCGGATAAAGGGGATTGTTCGCCGCCCTTTCGGATTTCCGATGTAGATTGCATAAAGTGAGTCATAAAGCTGCCGATTCACTTCAGGTACTCGCTAAACAACAAAGCACTCCTCAGTAAACTTCCAAAAAGCTTCCAACGCTTCCAGCCATCAGCCATTCGCACCCCATAACACACACACACACACCCTCACACACATTCATACCTCCTTACCGAAAAAAGCTGTTTTGATTTCTTTTTGGGGAAACTGATTTTGAACTGATGATTTTCGTTTTTTTGAATGTGTTGATTTTTGAATGTGTTGATCTTTCCCTTGGTTGGGAAATGAACTCTTAAACCCCATAAACTATTACACAACACGCCACATCAAAAGACTTTGCTTGAATTGTGTATTTGCATTAATATTCTGTGTGAATTGCTTTTTGTCCCCTGGGTTGATATACAATACATTACCATTTGGCATTGAATATTTGTGTGGGATGTTTTTGTTAATGAATTTCCTTACTTTACTTTGATATCTATATTTGTGTAACTGGTGGTTTGAGTTATCCTGGGTTAAATTGTTAACTTAAATTCTTTTGGTAGATTTAATTCTGCCTGGCACCCTAAGTAAATTATTTAATTTCTAATTAAATACACTGGTGGACTGGGAAGGTTACAGTCCGGAGGAGAGAAGTTGGGTCCCTGCTCGGGGCATACTTGATCATTCCCTTATTGACGAGTTTCGTCAATGCCAGGTCTTGATTCAGCTGCCGCCTGATTAACGTGACACCTGCACGCTATCACCTCTCCCTTTATAAGCAGTCCTTTTGTGTGTTGTCTTTGTCGGATCAGTCTTTTTCTGTTCTGACTGTCTGTATTATTTCTTGTTCTCTTTATTAAATTTCATTTATGCTATTTCATGCTTCTTGGTCCACTATTTAACATAACAATTGTGTGTAAAAATATTCACATTGGTCATTACAGTAACTGTTACGTTTTGAGTTTGCTTGTTTAATCTTGTTTACAGTTTGTTTTTGATCTGTTTCTCTGTTCAATTAATGTCTGAGTTTTAGATTAGTTTTCATTGTGTTCTATTCGTGTTTGCCCATGTGTTTGTTTGATTACATCCCTGTCACCTGTGTCTGTTAATTAGTTTAGTTTTCCTCCGTTCTCTCCCTTGCTGTGTTCGAAATTACCCCCTATACCCTCATTCACTATTCCCTACATTACTCCACTAATATAGTCCACTTGAAGGAGTAAATGAAAACGAGTGAGTGAATTCGGACACTGAGTGCGACGGAAGGGCTGCTGGACAAATGGATGGATGATTGATTCAGCTGTGGGCGCCATCTCCTGGCGAGCATACATCAGTTGTACACTCGTTATTGCGGTGCATTGTGGGATTGAATGAGTGCACTCAATAACGTCCACTATGGTTTCGTGCACCACTACAAATGGCTGTCCCCTCAAATAGTGCCCTATTTAAGGGCATGGGGGTGATTTCGGACACAGCCCCTGTTTGTTTCTATGGTTACTGACTGAGTTTGTTCTGTTCAGGTGTTGACAAACGTTGTCAATTATCTAGTTTCTCCCTCTGTTTGTGTGTATTTAAGCCCGGTGTCTAGTTGTCGCGTTTATCCGGTTGTTCTGTTTCTGTTTAATAGTCAAGAGTGTTTTGGGTAACGCTTTAGATTACAGCCCGGAAAGTACTGCATAAGTAAATTGAAATTACAGAGTAACTTTCTAAAATGATCGTGTACCTATAAAGTACATAGGTGTAGGTATAAGGGAACAATATGTAAAGATTGGGGAATAAAGGGGTAACAACCAGGAAAATCAACAATTACTTATACTGTAAGTATTTTAAAACTAAGGGGTACTTATTCTACTATTATGATAGGCAACAATCTTACATTAAATTTAGCGAGAACATACATTGCGTAGCTTTTTGTAATAACAGTGTACCAATACATAAAGGCTTTTTTTAAATTACGGGGTACATAGTGCATTTATACAATCATTTGTTTTGATAGAAAAAGTGCAGCTGTTGTAGTTTGGGCTTTCGTGTTTCAAGTCAAGTAAAACTAAAACTAAAACATTTTTTTTTTTAAATACTGGGGAAATTTACTTTTGTTCCATGTAGTTACAGGGTAAGTGTGAATCTGGGGGCTGTAAATTAAAGTGGGGCTTGTTACCCTCTTGTTTCATGAAGTTACAGGGTAAGTACAATAAAAACACATACATAATCTGATATCAGTCAGAAACATTTATTTCAAAAACAATTTATTTTAAAACAGATTTACAACACTTCTTATTGCTTATTACAACGTTTCTCTTGCTTGCCTTCTTCCACCTTTTGTTCTTCTTTTTTTCTTTCTTGCCACAGATGAATCTTGAAAAGGAATCACGTCTCTTGCTATTCTGTAATATGGATTAAAAGAAAATACAGTACACCCATAAATGTCATCACCATTTACTCATCTTTTACCCTCATGCCATTCGAGATGTATACGACTTTCTTTCCTTAGATGAACACAATCGAAGGTTTTCAGAAAAATAAATAATCTCTGCTAATGCTAGCTCATGGGTTCCTAAAAGTTGAAGCATCAAACATCACATACAGCAATAACTACAGTAATCCATACAACCCCAGTGGATTCACTTCAATGTCTTCTGAAGTGAAATGATGTGTTTGTAAGAAAAATACCAATATTTTAAACTTTTTAAACTGTAGACTTTCGCTTCCGACCAACTGTCACCTGCGTGCATGAGAGGGTTGAGTTTGCGCTTGACGTAACTTGAAGCGTGACATAAGAGCTCAGAGAAACTTACGTGAAAAGTCCCGCAGATGCCAGATGCCGAAAATTTTTATTATTTATTTTTTTTAATTAATGCTCACAACAAAATACAAACAATAACAGATAATAACAATAAGAAACAAACAAGACAGGAGGACAGAGAAGCCAGTTCTGACTGACGCGAGAACGTCATGAAAGCTAGAAGCTTCACCTTTACATGCAACCAAGCGTGCCAAGTCCTGAAAAGTGAAGCCAAAGTGCCTTGATCGCCCCCAGGTGGCTGGAAGCATTATAGGTCATCAACCTTGCCCTCTCCATGAAATGTAATGGGACGTAAGACAAACTAAACAATCAAATTACACTTAAAAAAAATTTTTCCAAAGAAATTGTTGATGTTCTTAAAATAAGTTTCGGTTTAGTTATTTTATGCTATACAAATGGGGGTGTGACGTGATGATTGACAGCTTCTTTGTGTAAAGTAGTCACTGAGGCGCCAACTGACTTTTTTCTGGATCTTCGTGAGGAGATTGGATGCCAAGATGGCAGCCTCCACGCCAGAGCCATCTGCCAAGATGGCCGTCGCCACGCCAGAGCCCTCTGCCAAGTTGGCCGCAGCCACGCCAGAGCCCTCTGCCAAGATGGCTGCAGCCACACCAGAGCCCTCTGCCAAGATGGCAGCCTCCACGCCTGAGCCCTCAGCCAAGATGACCACCACGCCTGAGCCCTCAGCCAAGATGGACAATCAGATTGTGTGTATGTATTTTTATATAAACTTAATGAAACAAGAGGGTAACAAACACCACTTTAATTTACAGCCTGCAGATGTCACAATTACCCTGTAACTACATAGAACAAGAGTATATATTTCCCAGTATTTAAAAAGTTGCAATAGTTTTAGGTTTACTTGCCTTGAAACACGGAATCCCAAACTTAATCATTGCGGTTTTGCCATCAGAAAATTACTGTATACTGTAAATGCACTGATATGTACCCCGTAATTTTAAAAAAGCCATTTTTTTTTAAATGTACACTATTACAAAAAGCTATGCAGTGTATGTTCTCGCTAAATTGATCCCAAATGTAAGATTGTTGCCCATAATAGTAGAATAAGTAGCCCTTAGTTCTAAAATACTTACAGTATAAATTATTTGTTAATTTTAATGGTATAGTTACCCCTTTATTCCCCAAACTTTAAATGTTGTTCCCCCTATACCTACACGTACGTACTTTATAGGTAAACTATAATTACCAAAAGTTACGCTGTAAATTCGTTTTACTTACGCAGTACTTTCCAGGCTGTAATCTAAAGCGTTACCATGTTTTGTTTCTAGCTCTTTTGTTGAATAAATCCTTTACTGCTGCAGTTAAACTCTCTCTTTCTCGTCGTTCATTTCCAACCGCTTGTGACACCATGACAAAAGCCTTCAGAAAAGAGGGTGACCCAGTGACCCAGCTCGTCCCTATCGCAGAGCTGTACTTTGCAGACAGGGTCCAATTCAACCGCATCAGCTTCACCCCAGGGAAGCTAGCCGAGTTTGCGGAGAAGTGCAGAGAACACATTGTGGGAGAGGTTAAAAAAAGTGCTATCAATGAAAATTAAAGGTTCATGTTTGCCTTTTTGTCTAAAGTGATGAGTTAAAAAAAAGAGTTTGTTTGCTATGTTCGCTATTCGCTAAGAGGATGTTTGCTATGTTTATATTTCCTTGTTAACTGTTATTTTTAACAGTATTTGAACTGAAGGGAACATTTTGTTGTTACAAAAACTTTTTTTTGTAATTCTAGACTAAGCAGTTTTGTGAAAACAAACAATACGTTTTTGTTTCCATGTTTAGTTCTGCTCTTTGGTCTGTTAATTTAATGCTGTCCACCTTTTTTGACAGCAGTTCATTAAAAGCAGTTGGCTGGACAAACTAATGACTCTGGTATTTACTTCCCATTAGGCAGGTATGTAGCCTACTTGGTACTGTGGTGCTGTTATTTTCTTAATCTTATGTCTGTAATATCTATTGTATCTATTGACTGTCTGCTGAAAATCCACTGATAAGTAGCCTGTGATGTTAGCCTGTAAGAGTCATTCAACAGCATTTCTTAGATTTTCACTTCATTTTGATGGGCCTGATGTGGCAACAGATGAATATAAGAATTGACCTCAAAGTAAAATGACAGTCTACTAAAAAGGTAATTTATTTGCTACAAACAGTTAGAAGAGCACTTCTGAAAATCCTTGCGAAAACAAAATATCAATTGTAAGCAATCTGATATATACTTAAAGTTCATTTGAAATTATCTTGTGTTGCTATACTTATAGACAACTGGATGTTTACTGAAAGTCTGTCGATACACTGATTAATAGCTACATGCTGACTGCTTAAAAGCTTATTTACTTGGTTACTTTGCTGTACTTTAAAATCCTGAGAACTTATTGAGGATTTGTTGCATGTCTGCTAATACATTGTTGAACATCTACAACATAAATTGATAACTCATTGGTGACACTTTACTGACAGAATGTTTAATATTAATATTAGCTGTTTAACATTAAATGCTACAAAATTTAATAGACAATCTACAGATACTACCCTGATGAGAATTAGTAGATATGTAAAGTAACTTATAGTCAATAGACTATCTGTAGACTATCTATAGGGGGACCATCAAAATAAAGTATTACCAAATTCGCTGTTTTACTAGGCTAACATTGTATTAAACGTATTAATTGTTCAACACTCGTTACTGTAGTGAAACCATGGTTAATATCCGTAAGTTAGACTGTAACTCAACCTCCAGTTTTCTCTCTGTTAACCTGGGGGCCGGGGACTCCGATCCGTCACAGTTGCTCCGGGGCGCTGAGATAGAGGAGGAGACCTGGGGTGAGGAGGGGTCTCTCTTCAGATCATGACAGCCCAGTACACCCTGCCGTGACGCTTTTCTACTCAAAAAACTCACTGTGAACGGAGAGGTCGGGCGAGCGGAGGATCTTACTTGCAGTTACAAACTGTTAGGGATTCAAGCAGGCGAAAAAAGACTCAACAAAAAGCACACCTCTTGCCCGTGAAAAAAGTGAAAGTGAGAATGTCGTCATCCACTGAGATTGGTAGGTGAGTGCAGAATTATTATATAGCCTATCTAACAATATCTAAAATAAGACATTCTCGTGCGGTGCATTGTTATATAACTTTGATCATCCAAAATTGCCTGACCCATATTGTGTAATTAGAGGTACACTGATTGTATCATAAGGCAATATTCATGTACCAAATTGTTTTTTTGTTTTTGTTTTTTTTCTACAAGGATTTTAGGATTAGGGGTTAGAATTTTAAGTTTGTACAGTATCAAAATCATTATGTCTATGAAGAGTTATAAAACCCCAAAACCCAATGTATGTGTGTGTGCATCCAGGTAAACCCTACATTATGGGGACACAATGTCCCCACAAAGATGGCAGTATCCTAAATCCTTGTCCTTGTGGGAACATTTTTTGGTCCCCATGAGGAAAACAGCTTATAAATCAGACTAAATTATGTTTTTTGAAAATGTAAATATGCAGAAAGTTTTCTGTGATGGGTAGGTTTAGGGGTAGGTTTAATGTAGAGGGATAGAATACAGTTTAAACAGTATAAAAATCATTATGTCTATGGAGAATTATAAAACACAAAATCCCAATGTGTGTGTGTATGTGTGCATGCATTTGTGTCTGGTCAGTATGACTAAGTAGTTACTATAGTTACAATGGTGTTGTACCTGTTCATCTGTGGTGAGTTTTGTCACTTTATTTCTTCAATAATAAAACAAAAGCAGACAATCAGATGACCAATAACATTTTAGGCATTTGTTTGCAATTTGACTTTAACGAGCTTCATGAACTAAAGGCATGAGAGAGAGAGAGAGAGAGAGAGATCACCAGTAAACAAGTCAGTGGCAAAATATAATAAAAATATTGCCAGTTAGTCTAAAAAAAAAAAAATGTTCTTCACGTAACATCTAAATTAACTGGTTTTATTTAACTCAAATATATTACTGGATCCAACTGACCACTTATTACAGTAACAAAAACAACTTTTTTGGGGGTAAGAGCACATAAAAATAGCACATTGTTCCTTTACACTGTTGTAAATTTTCATATGAAAGTCTTGTAATTGTGACCAGATATAATAACTAATAACAAGAGGGAATTACAAAGTTTATACAGGGTTTCATGATTGTGATAAACAGATATATCAGGGAATTTAAAAATGTGTTTGTGTTATAAGTTCTTAAAAAGCCATGGACATTTCTATAAGAATTTGAAGTGTAGTTATTCTTAGTTCTAAACTATTTATGATAACATATCTTTGGCAGAACCATTTCTATGTATATCTGATTTAAAAAGTCATGCAAATTTACTGCTTAAAATTGGGTAATTCTAGATGCAGCTGTGATGGGTGTCTGAGGCTGGGATTGAACTCTGGTCTTCAAGTCAACTGAACTGCTTTACCACTGAGCTATTGTGGATAACAAACAGCAGATGGACCCGAGGGCAGAAGAATAACTTGCAGGCTTAGATGACTGAACAAAAGGTGTTTTTACTGAAGAATCCAAGTTTAAAAGTACAAAGGGAAGGAGGGAAGAGAGAAAAAAAAAAAAAAACACAACCTACCCCACATACACAACCCCAACAAAGAAACAAAAAAGTGAGCAAAAGGCAAAATCCAAAAACCCAACAGACTTAGCTTTCTTAGCAAAGAAAATACAAAGCATAGTAGGCTCAAGACTGAACACAACTGAAAGAAAGATGCATGCTTAAATAGGCCAACACAAACAAGCTAATGAACCCCACAGGTGGGAGAAATCAAATACTAATGAGTGGCAACAATGAATTTTACAGAAGTCGTTAGAGAGTCATTACAGCTCAGCGCCAACTAGAGGCAGGGAGAGTCATTACAGCTTGAGCCTTACAGCAGCAAACAAACTCTCTCAGCTACATCTTTTTTTAAGATTATTGCATGCGTGTCAGACAGCGATGAGTCTGTGTTCTTCCCGCAGGCTTGGTTCTGGCTCGTTGTCTTGTTGCAAATGCATCTTGTGCCAACTACCTGTGAAAAGAAACCCCTTTGATGTTCCTCATGCTGAAAGAGATTTTTATAGGGTTTTGTGATATGCTCATACTCTTCAATTTACTTGTGATTCTTTTCATTAACACTTTGCTTTGGCAGACTATCTTAGCAAAATTGAATAAAAGACTTAATTTTTTGTGTCCTCTTTGCCTGACCAGTGGGACAGAGGCATCTAGAGTGTTTGGGATGCTTTGTGACTCTTATTAGAATGCAGGCGGTGTCAACAGCAAAACCAAGTTCAGCATTCTGGGGAGTGCAGCAAGATACTGAAGATTTTGAGTATTAGGTGGTGATTAAACTCTCAGCCATGCAAAAGTAATGAGTCAGAGAAATATATCAAAGGATGAAGCTTGAAGCTGTAATAGCGTGCATCTACATTAATAATGTTGCTAATTTCTCCTGCTCTTCGCCTCAATAGCACTGTAATATTCTTTTTGCTTTCATTTATGGCTTTGTATTTGCATCAAAGATTTTTAAATTAATCATAATTGTTAAAACTAGAAGCTTGTTTTTAAATGAATTGTTCCTATTTGAAAGAGTTTCTTCAGTGAATTCATATTAAAAAAAATCCTTTTTAGGAATTCCTTCAATGAGTCTCATTCATGAATACGAACATATGCATGCACAATTTTATGTAACACCCCTAGAATCACCCCTAAATCACTGCTTTATATGCTCTGTGCACTGATACCTTACAGAACCCACTAGCTCCTGAAAGGAACCAGTCAGTGTTCATGTGATTGCAAAATGCAATCAGTAGGTGGCAAATGCTCCTCAGATTAGAGAAGGTATCCATCATCTGAGAAGTTAATGTATCTCACTATGGCCGTGTGACTAATGTGACCGGATGCTCTCCTCCCATGTTGTGTATTAATAGAAATTAAATTAATTAGAAGAGCTTACCGCCTATAAATGACCTTTTAATTTTTGTTGAGACACGTCATTTCCGATCGCCTATAAATGGCCTCTTTTCATTCCTATCGAGACACGTCATTTCCGATTAACCCGGGTGTTCTCTTTTGTTCCTGAAATGTCGGTTTCCTTAGGTAAGTCGTTATTGCAGTAAGTTATGGGTACTGTGTGTTTAGGCATTAATCTGAAGAGTGGGTATGATTTTAGCTTGTTTCAGGCATATGTAAACCAGTTTATACGACGCTGCAGCATCAAAACGAAACCAAACGATCTAAAAGGGTTTGTTCAGAGGGCTTGACCTGATTCTATTGTCGGGTAAGTCTTTTCCTGATTGGGTTGGGATAACATTGGGCATTCGTACGGGCGTTTAACAATTGTGTTTCCCTTTTAAGGTGTTCGAGATCCTTTCCCTCTGCCTTTTTGTCAGTATTGAATGCGAGGAATCGCCGTTGTCCTACAACCTATGTTTTATTGTCTTTTGTTTATTTAGTCTGATTTGAAATTATGGTTCGTTATATGTATGAATGACTGTGTGTTAATTCGTTTTGTTTTCTTCTTGTTTTGATATTTATCTATGAGTGGGAAATGTAGTTTTCAGTTAAGTGTTTTTTTGTTTATTATTATTATTATTTTTCTGTTGTTCTGTTTGTATTAGATGTTTTTTTTTTGCTTGCGTAGACTTGATTTATTCTTTGTTAATTGTGATTTCTGATCTTGTGTGTTTGTGTGTGTGTGCGTGACCAATTGTGAACTTCTTTGGTTAGGTGAGGGCTTCAGCCAGGAATCCTTCCTTGTTTCCTCCGCGTGCTGGTGGTGGTTTGAGTGCTGTGTGCAGTGAGACGCATGGATTTTGTGATAAGAGTTTTACTCCAAAGTGTGTGGTTGTATTCCTTGCCCTTTAGCCCTAAGCCAAAGCTTTTGAAGGTAGTGTTTGTTTTATTATATGTTAATTTTGTGGTGACTTGATTTACCGTATTCCTTTTCTGGCAAAATAACATTTTTATAGTCAGACGGTGTGGCGTGGCTCGCTTGGTACGCTCACGGTTTATTTTAATGTGATTTTTGTATTAGTAAAGAACCCTTTTTGTACGATATTCATGTCTCTGTTCCTTACTAGTGCAACCAACTTGTGTGCCTTAAAATAAAATGTATCGTCAATCATTCTCTGTGTGATGTCAGAGTGGCGTAGTCGGTTTTCTTAAAGCTGCGTTTATACTATTCTAAGTAGTTGGGCCCTTAGTGCACTATCTACGTTTGCCTTCTGCCACAATAACATATAACCAAACACCTGCAACACTGTTAAATTGCTTCTAAACATGCTAGTCAAATCTGATTAAATTGAGGTATAGGTCAGGGTGAAGGAATACTGTAATGCATATTCAATGTTTCTGTGTGTATGTAACTTTTTGTACTTGAATACTTACTGTCTATACTGTCTACATAATCATAACAGGCAGTTACAGTTATGACATACAAATAAATACACAAAAAAAGTCCTAAAATTTGTATTATTTGATTTATTATGAACACAATTTGAAGCAGTTTTTAAGTGCTAGATAAAATAACAAAATGAAAAACTGTACTGTAAGGCTAAATGCACCTGTTGTCACGACACAGACGGAGGCAGAGGATGAGGTAAACTTAGTGGTGTTTATTTAAACAGAGACACGAACACAGGTTTAGGGTAATGCAGGTAAAGATGAGAACTAGCACTTCAGACGGTCACTTAGCTGAGGATATCAGAGTTCGTAGAATGCAGGGAATTGGAGAACACGAGGAACGAGGAACGAGGAACTGGAGACGAGGAAGGCGTTGGAGGAAGATGATGGGATCTCAGGTTAGTAGCAGGTAAGGAGTCCAGGTACGTGTAACGAGACCAGACACTGAAGTGTAGGGAGAGTGTGCTATTAAAGTGTCTGTGATGATGGGGTGCAGGTGCAGGTGATCAGTACTCTGGGGATTGTGAACGAGTGGGCGGAGCGTGGAGATCTGGTGACGATGCATGCCTGTTGGTGGATGTTGGCTGTGACTCTGTGACAGTACCCCCTCCTCCACGGGTGGCTCCTGACGACCGGATGGGGCGACGACGACAGGGTCTACCTCGACCCCGAGGAGCAGGGAGGTCCGGATGTTCGGTATGGAATTGGGTGAGGAGCGAGGGGTCGAGGATGTCGTTTCGGTGAACCCAGGAGTGTTCTTCTGGGCCGTAATCCTCCCAATCCACGAGGTATTCGATACGGGGACCCCGTTGTCGGGAGTCAAGGATCGCCCGTACCCGGTAGATAGCTTCCTCTTCGATGACGCCGGGAGAAGGAGGTACCGCATCGTCACCAGGATCTGTGGAGGGAGAAGACAAGGGTTCAGTGTGGGGTTTCAACAGTGATACATGGAATGACGATGAGATACGGTACTGTGCTGGGAGGTTGAGATGGTAGATGGACCTATGTACCGGGGACTCAGCTTACGGCAGGGCAGCTGGAGATGGATGTCCCGAGTAGAGAGCCACACCTTCTGGCCCGGTTGGTACTGAGGAGTGGGGCCCCTTCTGGTGTCAGCCTGCCTCTTGTGTCTCCAGACTGCCTGCTGGAGATGGACATGAGCTGAGTCCCACACCCTCTCGCTCTGTTGGAACCAGTGGTTGATAGCTGGAACCTCAGAGGGCTCACCCGACCAGGGGAAGAGAGGTTGATAGCCCAGGATGCACTGGAACGGGGTGAGCCCAGTGGTGGTCTGCCGGAGGGAATTTTGTGCATACTCAGCCCAGGGAAGGTACTGGCTCCAGCTGTCCTGGTTCCGGTGGCAATAGGACCTCAGGTATCTCCCAATCTCCTGGATCTTCCGCTCAGTTTGGCCATTGGTCTGAGGGTGGTATCCAGACGATAGGCTGACCGACACTCCTAGGAGCTTAAAGGCTTGCCATACCCGGGAGATGACTTGTGGTCCACGGTCAGAGACGATATCCTCAGGAATCCCGAAGTGACGGGACATTCTGGAATAGGGCTTTGGCGGCTTCGAATGCAGTAGGTAGGCCTCTGAGGGGTATAAGCTTACAAGCCTTGGAGAATCGATCCACGATGACCAGTACACAGGTGAAGTTGTTGGAGGGTGGTAAGTCGGTCATAAAGTCGATGCCCAGATGTGTCCACGGACAGCAAGGGATAGGTAGAGGGACCAGTTTACCTTTAGGGAGCTTCCTAGGAGTGTTGGCAACGGCACAAACTGAACATCCTCTGATGTAACGGGAGACATCCTGAGGCATGGAGGGCCACCAGTATTGTTGCCGCAGGAGCGAGAGGGTACGTACGCTGCCTGGGTGTCCAGAACCCGGAGATGTGTGAGCTAAGTCCATGAGGTTGCTGACGGTGGCCCGGTGGAAAATAGAGAAGCCCCTCAGGACCTCCCGGCGGAGCAGGTTCGGAGCGGTTGGCTTGGACGAGGCGTTGGTTGATGGACAATTGGATGGGACTAACGATCATGGCTGGAGGGAGGACAGGTTCAGGGTCGGAGCTTTCCAGATCTGGTTGATACAGACAGGATAAGGCGTCTGCCTTGCAATTCTTGGTTCCGGGCCGGTAGGAAACAGTGAAGTTGAATCTAGTGAAGAAGAGGGCCCAGCGAGCTTGACGGGGGTTCAGTCTCTTGGCGTTGCGCAGGTACTCGACGTTGCGCTGGTCCGTTATAACCTCAAACTGGTGATTAGCTCCCTCCAGCCAGTGTCTCCACTCCTCCAAGGCGAGCTTGATGGCAAGCAGTTCTTGGTTCCTGATGGTTCCCGCTGGGGATAGCTTCTTGGAGAAGAAGGCACATGGATGGAGTCGTGAAGGGTCCCCCTGCTGCTGGGATAACACCGCCCCGACCCCTGTAGACGAGGCGTCAACTTCGACAATGAAGGGAAGATCCGGGTTAGGATGCACGAGGATCGGGGCGGTCTGGAAGGCCTCTTGGAGCTGATGGGATTCGCAAATCCCAGGAAACGCTGGAGCTCCTTCACTGTAGTGGGTAAGGGCCAGCTTTGAATGGTTTCCACCTTCCTCTGGTCCATTTGGATGCCGTGTTGGTCGATGACATACCCAAGGAACTACACGGAGGGGATATGGAACTCGCACTTCTCCAGCTTGAGGTACAGGTGGTGTTGACGAAGCTTCTCTAGGACCTGGGAGACGTGTTGGCAGTGTTTGGCCAGGTTCCGGGAGAAGATGAGGATATCATCGATGTAGACTATTACGAAGCGATGGAGGTACTCCTGGAATACCTCATTCATATAATTCTGGAACACAGAGGGAGAGTTGGACAGGCCATACGGCATGACCCGGTATTCGTAGTGGCCTGACGGGGTGATGAAGGCAGTCTTCCACTCATCCCCCCGGCGAATACGAATGAGGTTGTACTCACTCTGTAGGTCCAGCTAGGAGAAGATACGAGCTCCTCGCAGCTGTTCCAGAACTGCCGGGACCAGAGGAAGGGGATAATTGAATTTTACCGTCTGGGAGTTCAGATGACGATAATCAATGCACGGCCTCAAGCCTCCGTCCTTCTCCCCACTCAGTGACGCACCCACTGAGAATCCTGTTGAAAGTGCCCTAGTTATTGGTGATTCTATTACACGGAACATGAAAATAGAGACACCGGCCACCATAGTCACATGTTTACCGGGAGCCAGAGCGCCTGACATCAAAGCAAATTTAAAAGTGCTGGCTAATGCTAATCGTAAATTCTCTAAGATTATTATTCACGTCGGCACTAATGATGTTCGACTTCGGCAGTCAGCGATCACCAAAATTAACATTAAAGAGGTGTGTGAACGCACGCGCAAGTACGATGGCAGATAGCGTTTTTTGCTCTGGTCCCCTCCCTGTTCGCCGGAGTGATGAGATACTTAGCAGACTATCATCGCTCAATGGCTGGTTGTCTAAGTGGTGTCCGCAAAATAACATAGGGTTCATAGACAATTGGAAAAGCTTTTGGGGCAGACCTGACCTGTTGAAAAAAGATGGCATCCATCCTTCCTGGGATAGTGCCGCTCTTCTCTCTAGTAATTTGGCACATAGTCTTAGAGCTAAACCTTGACTAACTGGGGCCCAGGTCAGGAAGCAGACGGACTGGCTTAACCGACCGCCTGCTAGCTGTCTCACGTCACAGAAGTCAGATAAATCCCAGCACACAGAGACTCTTTCACCTAGATATTATCACATAGAGACTGTGTCTGTTCCCCAATTTAGTAAATACAAAAAACCATCAAAACCATTCAACGGTAAAAATTTAATTGATGTCCAAAAAATAAATAACAGATATAATACAGATGAACAAACGATAAAGCTCGGGCTGCTGAATATTCGATCCCTTTCCTCAAAAGCGCCTATTGTTAATGATATGATTACAGATAATAATCTAGATGTGCTGTGTTTGACAGAAACCTGGCTAAAACCTGACGACTACATTACTTTAAATGAGTCCACCCCCCAAGATTATTGTTATAAACACGAGCCGCGTCTGAAAGGTAAAGGGGGAGGTGTTGCTGTAATTTATAATAATATCTTCAGTATTGCTTAGAAGTCTAGTCTCAAATATAGTTACTTTGAAGTTTTGGTGCTTAATGTAACGTTATGTAGTGTAATTGATAAATCCCGTTTGACATTTGTGCTGGCTACTGTATACAGGCCACCAGGGGACAATACAGACTTTACCAAAGAATTTGCTGATTTTCTATCAGAGTTAGTACTGGCTGCAGATAAAGTACTAATTGTTGGGGATTTTAATATCCATGTAGATAATGAAAAAGACGCATTGGGATTGGCATTTAGAGACATTCTTGTAAGGTCCATCCGTTAGCCCAGAAACGGAATCTAACGGCTTGGTTGAAGGATTCTGCGTGTAAGCCTTTTCAGCATTTCTGTTAAATTCACTTAATTTATTAACATCTAATTTTAAATCTGACTCCATGAATAAAGTTATCTGACTCCAATTTTATGTGACTTCATTCAATTTGTTACGTTCGTAATTTAACAGCTGATGATTCGTTGTGATTTAATTTGGATCGTTGATTTTTCTTAGTATCTCTTATTTTCAAATATTCGTTCATCAAGGGACCCGATATCGCACAGAAACAGACGCGTCGCGAGTCGCGCGTTCACGAACACAAACTGGCCAGTTCTGATATTAGTCAGCGGATTGCAGAGTGAATATTTTACCTTGAAGTGGTCGCACCTGCTTACTCAACAAAAAGTGTAATTTGATTAATAGACACGAGAGCTGCAACTTGCTAATACAGTAATAGTCAGAAATCGGATTATCCCGCATGCTGCGCTCCATGCTTCAGTCATGGTGTCCTCGGTTTGATCTATTCTGACAAAAGATTTGCGGAAATAAAGGACTCCACATTGATCCATACTAGAATAATGATTTCAGAATAATACAAGATAAATCAAGATTAACATTTATTTTGGCCAGGCAGAACTTACATAAAAATAATTAAACACGAATCCATGGTACACAACTTTCAGCATAAACATATAAAATACAATTACAAAGTAACATGAAAATAGTTTCAAAGAGTCATTATATCTGGCACTGTACATACAGTGTGTGTGAGTGCCTCTCGGACACTGACACAGCACTGCATGGGGGCTCTGGCTACAGAATGTTCCCAAATGGCAGCTCTGCTACCCTTTCTTAAATACCCAGACCAGAACAAAAGGGTTGTAAATATCTGCAACACAAACACCTGGTTTCGGGGGAGAGGATCAGATATCTTCTGAGACTACTCAAAAGGAGAACAGAATTCTCATAAGTTTCAATCTTTCTCATCCTACCAGTGACAGCAGTGAAGTTGAGACCATTTTACCAATCACACTGAGACCTTTAAAAAGATACCACACATGAAAAGGGAAAAACAATAGATTCACAAGATACATCATCTGTGGTATATATACAAACCCGATTCCAAAAAAGTTGGGACACTGTACAAATTGTGAATAAAAACAGAATGCAATGATGTGGAAGTTTCAAATTTCAATATTTTATTCAGAATACAACATAGATGACATATCAAATGTTTAAACTGAGAAAATGTATCATTTTAAGGGAAAAATAAGTTGATTTTAAATTTCATGGCATCAACACATCTCAAAAAAGTTGGGACAAGGCCATGTTTACCACTGTGTGGCATCCCCTCTTCTTTTTATAACAGTCTGCAAACGTCTGGGGACTGAGGAGACAAGTTGCTCAAGTTTAGGAATAGGAATGTTGTCCCATTCTTGTCTAATACAGGCTTCTAGTTGCTCAACTGTCTTAGGTCTTCTTTGTCACATCTTCCTCTTTATGATGCGCCAAATGTTTTCTATGGGTGAAAGATCTGGACTGCAGGCTGGCCATTTCAGTACCCGGATCCTTCTACGCAGCCATGATGATGTAATTGATGCAGTATGTGGTCTGGCATTGTCATGTTGGAAAATGCAAGGTCTTCCCTGAAAGAGAAGACGTCTGGATGGGAGCATATGTTGTTCTAGAACTTGGATATACCTTTCAGCATTGATGGTGCCTTTCCAGATGTGTAAGCTGCCCATGCCACATGCACTCATGCAACCCCATACCATCAGAGATGCAGGCTTCTGAACTGAGCGCTGATGACAACTTGGGTTGTCCTTGTCCTCTTTAGTCCAGATGACATGGCGTCCCAGTTTTCCAAAAAGAACTTCAAATTTTGATTCGTCTGACCACAGAACAGTTTTCCACTTTGCCACAGTCCATTTTAAATGAGCCTTGGCCCAGAGAAAACGCCTGTGCTTCTGGATCATGTTTAGATATGGCTTCTTTTTTGACCGATAGAGTTTTAGCCGGCAACGGCGAATGGCACGGTGGATTGTGTTCACCGACAATGTTTTCTGGAAGTATTCCTGAGCCCATGTTGTGATTTCCATTACAGTAGCATTCCTGTATGTGATGCAGTGCCGTCTAAGGGCCCGAAGATAACAGGCATCCAGTATGGTTTTCCGGCCTTGACCCTTACGCACAGAGATTGTTCCAGATTCTCTGAATCTTTGGATGATATTATGCACTGTAGATGATAACTTCAAACTCTTTGCAATTTTTCTCTGAGAAACTCCTTTCTGATATTGCTCCACTATTTTTCGCCGCAGCATTGAGGGAATTGGTGATCCTCTGCCCACCTTGACTTCTGAGAGACACTGCCACTCTGAGAGGCTCTTTTTATACCCAATCATGTTGCCAATTGACCTAATAAGTTGCAAATTGGTCCTCCAGCTGTTCCTTATATGTACATTTAACTTTTCCGGCCTCTTATTGCTACCTGTCTCAACTTTTTTGGAATGTGTAGCTCTCATGAAATCCAAAATGAGCCAATATTTGGCATGACATTTCAAAATGTCTCACTTTCAACATTTGATATGTATCTATATTCTATTGTGAATAAAATATAAGTTTATGAGATTTGCAAATTATTGCATTCCTTTTTTATTCACAATTTGTACAGTGTCCCAACTTTTTTGGAATCGGGTTTGTACATTCTGTGACTTGAATCAGAGGGAAGGGAGTCGGTGAGGGAGAGGGGGAGAAGGTTTGGGCAGGCCGATGTCCTACACTCTTTCTGTGAGATCTTCTCTCCAGATTAGTGAGTTTTATTGTTCTATTGCAGGGGGTTGGATCTTCAGCTTTTGTCTTAGCAGTAAAACCGATTCTTACAGACGGCCCCTTGGGACAAATTCAGATTAGTTCCCAAGGGGACATATTTGGACATTCCCTGTTTCCATATTTTGGATGTTGTTTCCGGACTGTTCGTGGTGCTGATCCTTGAGTTAACAGCACGAGTCAATGGGTGCAGGAATCAAGTAGTCACCTGAAATAACAACATTAAGACAGGCTGAACATGAAGATGAAAACCCTGCAAAATACCCCTCTGTGACACAGTCCCTTTAGGTGTAGGCGTACTGTGCTGACTGGGTGCTGTAGCAATGGTGCATGATCCTGTTGGTCAGGTTTGCTTCCACCTGCACTTGATTGTGATGGTTCTCAGTCTGTAGAATGACTTGTTGTCCCAAGTCTGTTGTGTTAGTTAGCATGAGCCGAAAGTGTCAGTGGAAAGTGTCTTTACACTTTGAGGAAACATCTGTGACCTCCCCAGGATGCTTAGCTATAGCTGACCCTTTGAGAAGTCCTCGGTCACCTTCAAGCAGAAGGTTTGGTTTGCCGGGCAGGTCAGATCTCCATGGGTGAAGGAATCGTTTCACTGATGATGCTCCATTGTGTGTGAGACACCTGAACAACTTCTGAATAATCATGCAATAATTGAACACTGATGAATTTGTGGTTATTGTGAGATGGGAAAAGAGAGTTGTTGGATAAACACAAGAACATAAAAATAACAACACATGATAATCTCATGTCAGAAGTGTGAGTGGTAAAAATAAGGTCTCATTTCTCAGTGTCCTATATCTAGTGGGTAGGTCTCATTTGATCACCAGATTCTTCACTACCACTGTGACATGGAAGTGGAATTTAAACGTGGTCTGGATGAATTAAAGGAAGGGTAACAAAACATCAATATAACTAGTATCTTTACTAGCAGTATGCATAATTAAAATATATCACATAATTAAACATGGAAATACACAATTTAATAATTGCCATTATAAAATTGTCTATATCAGTTGTTTTAATTGCAAATCATTACTGAAAGCTAATGTTTCAATCAGATCACTTATAGAATGAGATTTACAGAAACGGAGATTTAAAATCTCTAGTTTAGCTTTTGCACTCATCTTCTGTGCATTTGATGTACAGGCTAAGTCACACTCAGTAATGCCGGTCTTACTGGAAATTGTTTAATTAATTGATAGAAATGCCTGCATTCCAGATCTAACTCTTTAGATATATTTTTATTGTCATTAGTCATATGTTGGAAACTAGGGGGCCCTCCCAGTTTGAAACAATGCTAAGGACTGGACATAATACATATTTTGTCCATCAGTTCACTGATCAATTAATTGTCAATCAGTTGATTTGTGACTATAGCCATGCACATGTTTTATGCGTCTTACAGTTTACATACAGGAAGTTGACATGGCTGTAAGCCGTAAAATTATTCAACATAACTGAAAAGGAATTATGAAAATAATTTCCCTTGTCCTATATGTATGAAGGTAAATAATGTTTGATAGATTTGCATTATGTGAATGATTTTGGCCTGGATAGTCCTATGATCTATGCCAGGTAGAGATGTTGTGTGGTTGTAGAATTAAGGGTGTGTGTTGTGTATGTTGTGTATAGGAGATGGGTGGTGTGTATCCTACCATAATCTGTGTTGTATAATTTAGTTCCAGTTTTAAACTGGGAAGCCATGTAGCTATGTGTGCTGTAGGGTGTGAATGGCCTCTTGAAGTCTCTTCACTCCCATCTCCTACATGTTAAGTTGTGTGTGTGTCCTGGCCGATGCAGGCCAGCCCAGTCCCTGTGGAATCTGGGTCTGAAGAGTGGCAGCCATCAGCCTGAAAGGAAAGCAAACACAGAGAGAGAAACACCGTCTAATATTGAACCTTTACACAAATTTCATTAAGATAGATGGTGCTATCTGATTTTTTCTTTAATGGTCTTAGCCAGACAGTTGTTGTAGATGGCTTTAACCTGTTAAGGTTTTATGCCATTATGAGAAAATTTGTTTTAGTTTACAAAGACATTGATCATCATCATGATCATGTTTCTATAAAGATAAGGTAAAAGAAACTGATTTATAATGGTCAGATCTGACTGCTGGTGTGTAAGCACAGTCAAACATGTTGCACCTTAAGCTGCTGTTGCAGTTGAGTTTACACAATCTGCTTTGTTGATAGCATTATCACACCCAGGTCCCCTGGGGGGAATCTCTTTAAATAATGCTGTTTACTCAAGCCAGATCTGTGTTTAGAGCATCAGATCACCAGGTGTGGTGCTGTGCCGTTTGTTTAGGATTTGGTATTTACGGCACCATTCAAACACTTGACCATTTGGATCTCTGTGGTCTGTAAACCCTGTGGAGTTAATGCCTGAGGTTAACATAACACACAACTTTCATTACATTTCCAGTAAAATAACTTCCCCGATCAGATCCCATGTAATCTGACGCTCCCAGAGAAGAGTTTTCTAATGCTTGCGCTCCTTTGTTTTTGGTTTTATTACAATGGAAAACTTGCACCTCCCCTTTCTCACTGGGTTCCAGATCACTGAAATGTAAATTCTTAGGCCTTGAATGAATTTGGCCTACTCAAGTTACAGCAATCAGGTTAATCATTTTAACTGGGCATTGTAATTTTTCTCATTAAAGATTCTTGCACAAATAGAAGGTAAAGAAGTTCTTACTCTTTAGTTTTTTCATTTCAGTTTTCTTTCTTAACAGTTCTTTCTCTAACCATCTATATTCTCCTTCCCATCATTTCAACACTAGTAGTGCTCTTGCCGTCTTTCTCCTTACCTGCACATCCCACACATCCATCTTTCTACCTTCTGATCCTTTTTCTACTTCTTCAACATTCTTTCCCCTTCTAAATAATGCTTAATAATAATGAGATTAAAAGCCATTTGTGGCCATTATGATATAATCTACATTATAATGTGATCATAACATAAATCATATTCTATACTATAAATATAGTATAAATTAAACATTTTATTTGTTGGTCTCAAGAGGGTCTCTGCTGAGTAATTTGTCTAGAATGACTTGTTATCATCTCACTGATCTTTTAGAAGGCACACCTTTGATTGGCCCTGAAGCTACAGATTTGCTGGCATGAACCGATTTTGTCCACCTTCACATTTTACACACAAAGGATTCCAGTGAGATATTTTCATTGATATGTTTTAGCTCATCTAATCACAAGATTTCATTAACAAGTTCGCGTGACCATTTGCTCTTTTTCCGTGTTGCAACGTTGTTAAAGCAACGCAAATAAACAAATATAACTGGACATTTTTCCTCAGACTTCAGGTTTTAATTTACGGGCCTCTTTTGAGTACCAAAATAAAATTTGGATGATGTTATTCCAGTTTAGGTTTCCTCTCTTGCTGCGTAGGCAAACAAGGAGAAATTTAAAGCAAGGGATATTATTTCTACTCTACGCTGCTGCTTTCATGTCCCTGATAAGCAATGTGGTTGTCTAATTCTCAAGCCCTGTCGTGGTATTCAGTATATACTCCCAACATTTCTAAAAGGCAAATAAGAATGGACTTACCATAACAGCTGAAGAAAGAGATGGAAATCAAACCTCTTGCTTGTTGCAATCCCAATATTTCGCTAAAAAGGCACTCGCAACCTGGAGATCACGGAGGTCCGGGTCACCACTTTGTAAGGTCCATCTGTTAGCCCAAAAACGGAATCTAACAGCTTGGTTGAAGGATTCTGCGTGTAAGCCTTTTCAGCATTTCTGTTAAATTCACTTAATTTATTAACATCTAATTTTAAATCTGACTCCATGAATAAAGTGATCTGACTCCAATTTTATGTGACTTCGTTCAATTTGTTACGTTCGTAATTTAACAGCTGATGATTCGTTGTGATTTAATTTGGATCGCTGATTTTTCTTAGTATCTCTTATTTTCAAATATTCGTTCTTCAAGGGACCCAATATCGCACAGAAGCATACGCGTCGCGAGTCGCGCGTTCACGAACACAAACTGGCCAGTTCTGATATTAGTCAGCGGATTGCAGAGTGAATATTTTACCTTGAAGTGGTCGCACCTGCTTACTCAACAAAAAGTGTAATTTGATTAATAGACACGAGAGCTGCAACTTCTAATACAGTAATAGTCAGAAATCGGATTATCCCGCATGCTGCGCTCCATGCTTCAGTCATGGGGTCCTCGGTTTGATCTATTCTGGCAAAAGATTTGCGGAAATGAAGGACTCCACATTGATCCATACTAGAATAATGATTTCAGAATAATACAAGATAAATCAAGATTAACATTTATTTTGGCCAGACAGAATTTACATAAAAATAATTAAACACGAATCCATGGTACACAACTTTCAGCATAAAAATATAAAATACAATTACAAAGTAACATGAAAATAGTTTCAAAGAGTCATTATATCTGGCACTGTACATACAGTGTGTGTGAGTGCCTCTCGGACACTGACACAGCACTGCATGGGGGCTCTGGCTACAGAATGTTCCCAAATGGCAGCTCTGCTACCCTTTCTTAAATACCCAGACCAGAACAAAAGGGTTGTAAATATTTGCAACACAAACACCTGGTTTCGGGGGAGAGGATCAGGTATCTTCTGAGACTACTCAAAAGGAGAACAGAATTCTCATAAGTTTCAATCTTTCTCATCCTACCAGTGACAGCAGTGAAGTTGAGACCATTTTACCAATCACACTGAGACCTTTAAAAAGATACCACACATGAAAAGGGAAAAACAATAGATTCACAAGATACATCATCTGTGGTATATATACATTCTGTGACTTGAATCAGAGGGAAGGGAGTCGGTGAGGGAGAGGGGGAGAAGGTTTGGGCAGGCCGATGTCCTACACTCTTTCTGTGAGATCTTCTCTCCAGATTAGTGAGTTTTATTGTTCTATTGCAGGGGGTTGGATCTTCAGCTTTTGTCTTAGCAGTAAAACCGATTCTTACATTCTAAACTCTATTGGAGTTAGGCAACACGTGTCAGGACCCACTCAGCTGTCGTAATCATACTTTAGACCTAATATTGTCACATGGAATAAATGTTGATACCGTTGAAATTCTGCAGCAGAGCAATGACATCTCAGATCATTATCTAGTATCATGTATACTTAATTTAGCTAAGGCTGCAAAGCCGTCCCATCGCTTCAAATATGGCAGGACTATCACTGCTGCCACTAAAGATTGCTTTGTAAATAATCTTCCTCATCAGTTTCATCTCCTCAGCATCCCAGAGAGCCTAGAGGAACTCGATGTTGCAACAGAAACTATTGACTCTCTCTTTTCCAGCACTTTAGACACCGTTGCTCCCCTGTGCTTAAAGAAGATTAAAGAAAATAGTCCAACGCCGTGGTACAACGAGCACACTTGGGCCCTTTAAACAGCAGCCAGAAAAATGGAGCGCAGCTGGAAGAAAACAAAACTGGAAGTTTTTCGCATTTCATGGAAAGAGAGCATGATTGCATACAGAAAGGCCGTAAAAACTGCTAGATCTGCCTATTTCTCTACTCTCTTAGAAGAAAACAAACACAACCCTAGGTATTTATTCGATACAGTGGCTAAATTAACCAAAAATAAAGCTTCAACTTCTGATGTTTGTAAACAGCACAGCAGGAATGACTTTATGAACTTCTTTACTTGTAAGATTGATAATATTAGAAAAAAAAATTATAACCATGCAGCCGTCTACTACAGTATCACATGGTAGTGCATTGTAGTGTCACTGAGGAAAAATTACACTCATTCGCTGCTATAGGAGAAGAAGAATTGGCTAAACTTGTTAAATCATCAAAATCAACAACATGTATGCTCAACCCTATACCGACTAGGCTATTAAAAGAGATGCTTCCAGAGGTCATAGATCCTCTTCTTAATATCATTAATTCAACCTTGTCATTAGGATATGTACCAAAAACTTTGAAGTTGGCTATTATTAAACCACTTATTAAAAAACCGCAACTTGATCCTACAGAATTAGTCAATTACAGGCCAATCTCAAATCTACCCTTTCTGTCAAAAATACTAGAAAAGGCAATGTCCTCACAACTACGCTCCTTTTTAGAAAGAAATGGTATCTGTGAGGATTTCCAGTCAGGGTTTAGACCGTATCATAGTACTGAGACTGCTCTCATTAGAGTTACAAATTATTTACTCTTATCATCCGATCGTGGTTGTATCTCTCTATTAGTGTTACTCGATCTTAGTGTTGCATTCGATACTATCGACCACAACATTCTTTTGAATAGACTCGAAAATTATGTTGGCATTAGTGGAATTGCATTGGCATGGTTTAAATCATACTTATCTGACCGTTTTCACCCTGTACATGCTACCACGGAAGCATGGCGTTAGTTTTCATTGTTATGCTGACGATACTCAGCTCTATATTTCTTCACGCCCTGACGAAACTTACCAATTCACAAGATTAATGGAATGCATAGCTGATATAAAAAATTGGATGACTAGTAATTTCCTGCAACTTAATTCAGAAAAAACTGAATTTTTAATTATTGGACAAAAAAACTCCACAAGTAGTAACCTAGAATACTGTCTAACACTTGATGGCTGCTCTGTCAAGTCCTCGTCGTCAGTTAGGAACCTGGGTGTGCTCTTTGATACCAATCTTTCATTTGAAAGCCACGTTTCTAGCATCTGTAAAACTGCATTCTACCATCTTAAAAATATATCTAAATTACTGCACATGCTTTCAATGCAAAATGCTGAACAGTTAGTTCATGTGTTCATGACCTCACGGCTAGATTATTGTAATGCTCTACTGGGTGGTTGCCCTGCTCGCTTAATAAATAAACTGCAGCTGGTCCAAAATGCAGCAGCTCGAGTTCTTACTAGAACCAGGAAGTATGACCATATTAGCACGGTTCTGTCAACACTGCACTGGCTCCCTATTAAACATCGTATAAATTTTAAAATCTTGCTAATTACTTACAAAGCACTAAATGGTTTAGCTCCCCAGTACTTGAGTGAGCTTTTAACGCATTATACTCCATCACGTCTATTGCAGTCTCAAAATTCTGGCCAGTTGATAATACCTAGAATATCAAAATCAACTGCTGGGGGTCGATCCTTTTCCTATTTAGCACCTAAACTTTGGAACAGTCTTCCTAGCATTGTTCGGGAAGCAGACACACTCTTGTCAGTTTAAATCTAGACTAAAAACACATCTCTTTACTATGGCATACACATAGAACATTATCAATTTCTATTATTTAAATCAGTTAATTGATTGTTAGGCTGCATTAACTAGGTCTGCCGGAACCGGGAACACTTCCCATAACACCTGATTTACTCGTTACATCATAAAAAGAATGGCATCTGCGCTAATGTTAGTCTCTCTGTTTATCCCGAGGTTTATTGTAGTCTGCTGTATCCAGATCAGATGGTGGACCTGCACCTAGACATGACCACAACGAAGCCCTGAGTTGTTGGCAGAGACCATGTCAACTAGACTCTCCATTGTGAAGGCCTCCTTCCCTTCCCTTCCCTTCCCTTCCCTTCCCTTCCCTTCCCTTCCCTTCCCTTCCCTTCCCTTCCCTTCCCTTCCCTTCCCTTCCCTTCCCTTCCCTTCCCTTCCCTTCCCCTCTGTACAGATAAAAACACATATGCACTCATATGTATTCAAACGCGCTTGCCTATAGGTGGAACAGGTAATTCGTGTGTACATGCCGTCGCCGTTTTCAAGGATTCGCCTTTTTTGGGGTTTGCGCGGGGATGATGATGGTATAGTTTCAAAACTATTTCAAACCTATTTCATGGTTTGCGTTCTCAGGCCACCAAGTGCTGTTGCCGTGCGCATGGGGGTCCGGAATGCATTGGGGTTTTCTGCTTTAGTTGAGGATGGTGTTGTTTAAGTGGCGCCAAATTAAATAAATAATCAGTTTTTACAACAGAAATTAATCAAGCAAAAACCTACTTTAGCTTTTCTTCTAAGACAAAAATGATTTTCCTATTATCACTGTAAAGCTGCTTTGAAGCAATCTGTGTTGTAAAAAGCGCTATATAAATGAAGGTGACTTGACTTGACTTTACATCGTTAAAGGGACTTTGATTTGCAAGTAGTGACCACAGAATTCAATACTCACATGAATGTGCACAAAAGATTTAACTAAATCACGACACATAACTAGTCTAAACAAACACATACACACAATCATGCATATATGGGTAAAATGGAAAGTGAAAGTGAATGAATGAAACCGAAACAGGGGAATGAAGCTATGGAAACAAGTCAGTTAACCACCTAAACAGAACCATCAGCACCTTGGTAACAAGGGGTCTACAGCTCATATGAAACCTCTGTTTAAGTAGTATAATATACTTGTAATGCCCATTGTAGCGCCCAACCATTGTAAAGTAATACCAGGCATGTACTGACCATTGGAAACACCGGGACTTTCCCAATGGACTGGTCGAGTAGTGGGCCGATCGCCAAAGCAAGAGAGACCTAATACTGTAGTTACCATACAGCAGTTACAAGGCTATAGTACGAAAAAGTAACTGCAGAGCCATGGAATTGAAGAAGGGTCTCAATTGAAAGACGTGGTCAGATGGCCAGATGTCCATCTAGAGCAGGGATGTCCAATCCTGCACCTGGAGGGCCACTGTCCTGAAAAGTTTAGCTCCAACCCCAATTAAACACACCTGAACCAGCTAATCAAGGTCTTACTAGGCATACTAGAAACATCCAGGCAGGTGTGTTGAGGCAAGTTGGAGCTAAACTCTGCAGGACAATGACTGAGGACTGAGTTTGGACACCCTTGATCTAGAGCATGTTTACATAGAAAAACAAATACCGTTTTTTTTAATTGCTTTGGTGCAATTTTCACAAGCAAGTGTTACATTTTCAAAACTCATAGTACTATCACAACAGATCATCAAAAGGGCACTTTTTAAAAAAAACATTTCAGCATGTTTTCAATTGTGTTAGTACAATACACAAAATCACAAAGTATCCTTCTCACAACACAAAATAAGTGTTTCATCTATATAAACATTCACAGGAACTGCCTTTCATAATTCTATTACTATCAAACTTCATTTGCATCTATTTTCCATCAGTTTAATATATTTGTCTATTGTTTAATCCAACTGATCTTAATGGTGTCACGGTTTGAGTTTGTTGGTCACCTTTTGAGTTTAGTTTTGATCTGCTTTTCTGTTCATGTCTGTATCTCTAGTCTTGTGTTTTGTTGTCAGTGTGTTAACTGGTTCCGTCATCCTCAGTTTTCCCTGTCCGTTTGTCAACATAGTTACATATTGATTGGAGTTTCAGTTCAGGTGTGTCCCGTTAATTAGTCACATTAGTTCCTCTGATTGCTGTCTCTTTTTATACCCTGTGTTTAGTTCTGTTCAGTTGACTGTTCTACTTCGTATTAGTTGGTTGTTCTGTTCCTCTTCCTGAGATTTTGTTTTGTAAAGATTTGAGTTCATTTCTAAATAAATACTGCTGCACGTAGATCCTGTTTCATCTCTGCTGCATCCAACGGTGACAGAAGAACTGACCACTTAAACAAAACAAAACTGACAAAAAAACAAAACTAAATAACAAATGTCTAAACAAACACCAGGTCTAACACTTATAACACATCCAACTAACTTCTATGCATAACCTCCTATAAATATGATGATGACAGCCTGTTTGTATTTTTCCGGGCAGGCCTCAACGCAGAGACTAGAGTGCGCCTGGCACGGACCTTGAGGGACATTTATGGAGTACGTGGACTCGGTACTCCTCTGCAGTGGTTCCCCTTTTTCCATCGCCGAGAGAACTTCCTGTGTCTGTTCCTGTGAGAGAACTTCCTGAGTCTGTTCCTGTGAGAAATTCATCAGTCTGTTCCAGTGAGTGAAATTCCCCAGTCCGTTCCTGTCTGCCCTGGTGGGATCAAAGAGGTGGTCCTTACCATTTATGTGGCTGCTTTTATGTGTGTTTGGGCCACACACACATCTGCTCCAGCACCTAAGCCCAGTCCAGTGATGGCTCCAGCCCCTGACCAGAGTCCAGTGATGGCTCCAGCCCCTGACTGTAGTCCAGTGTCGGCTCAAGCCCCTGACTGTCGTCCAGTGTCGGCTCCAGCCCCTGACTATCGTCCAGTGTCAGCTCCAGCCCCTGACTATCGTCCAGTGTTGGCTATAGCCCCTGACTATCGTCCAGTGTTGGATCCAGCCCCTGACTATCATACAGTGAAGGCTCCAGCCCCTGTGCCGAGACCAATGAAGGCTCCAGCCCTTGACCAAGGTCAAGTGAAGGCTCCAGTCCCTGAGCTTGTTTCTGTCCCAGAACTCAGCCCAGTGCTCATTCCAGTCCCAGAGTTCCGCTCGATTCCCGCTCCAGAGTCCTCTTCAGCCCTTGACCCTATAGTTCCTCCCAAGGGGTATATGTCTCCAGTCATTGTAGCTGAGCCTAATGTCATGGCCACGGAGCAACCTGCACTGCCATGGTCCCCTGAGCTACCTGCGCCACCCTGGAGGCCACCGGTTCTACTAGGTGTATTTAGGTGCAAGGATGCACCTCCCAGGAGGGGGAGGGTACTGTCACGGTTTGAGTTTGTTTGTCACCTTTTGAGTTTAGTTTTGATCTGCTTTTCTGTTCATGTCTGTATCTCTAGTCTTGTGTTTTGCTGTCAGTGTGTTAATTGGTTCTGTCATCCTCAGTTTCGCCTGCCTGTTTGTCATCATATTGATTGGAGTTTCAATTCAGGTCTGTCCTGTTAATTAGTCTCATTAGTTCCTCTGTTTGCTGTCTATTTATACCCTCTTCTGTTCAGTTGTTAGTTCTACGTAGTATTTAGTTGGTTGTTCTGTTCTTGTTCCTGAGATTCTGTTTTGTTAAGATTTGAGTTAATTTCTAAATAAAGACTGCTGCACTTAGATCCTATTTAATCTCTGCTGCAACCAATGGTGACAAATGGTTAATCAATTAATCATTTGATACACCTATAAATTTCTATAGATACAGGCTCTATAATATAGTTTCTACTTTGTTTGAATCTACAGAGAGATTTGCAATTTGTGAACATAGAGCAGGATAGAGTGCAAAGGAGAGGAAACTCTTAATGACTGTATAACATCAGACTGATCAGAGATGCATCAGAAGAAGGGAGATAGATAGCATCAAATACAGCATTTTACATTATAATTTATGCCACGTGATACTGTAAACAGATTACATGATAGAGACTGCCATATTACTGTACCCAGTCAACACAGAGATCATGCGATGATCACAGTGACATCACACCATTCTCATACTGTGATACTCACAGTGTGAGTAATATGTGAGCTCATTGTGAATTCAAAATATTGAGCAGGTTGAGAGGAGGCAGTTCAAATGTCAGTCAGTCAAATGTTATGTTATACTTCCTGTTTCTCAACACTGGAAAAACGTGGATACTGCAGTATTTGTTTGCAAACTTTTTGTGCTGTACAGTTGTGTTCTGGACTCAGCGTGGAATTGTTACACTGGAGAAATGGTGAGTGGTCTCTTTAATTGCTATTCATATACGCTCATATGATATTATAATGCCAATATGCACTGTGGGCTGGCCCTGTGTTAGCAGAGTACTGGCACATAGCCAGGTACATGTGAACAAGCCATCTTGCCAGCTCAGGTGTAGCAAGTTAGCTCAAAGGGGAAATATTAATAATTATGCATAACTCATTATGATTATTTATTATGATTAATTATGAATATTTGAATCATTAACTTGTTAACGAGATTAACTTGATGTAGCTACATTCAAATTACAATCAGTCAATCAGTTCATCCTGTGAACACTCAGTATTGATTATTAATTAATTCTAACAGAAGGGTATTTTTGGCCACAGAAAAATTATTCTTCCTTAGCATTTACAGCACTTAGAGCGTGTAACAAAATCGATCATTTAAGTGACAATTTATTTGAATGTCTGTCTGCTTGTTTGGTCTTCCTGTTGTGTTTTGATTCTGTCACATGTTCCTTTGTCTTAGTTTCCCGCCACTTGTATGTTTCCTAGGTTACCCTTGTTAGTTAAGTTCTGTTTAGCTGTGTTTAGTTAATTATCTCGTTTCTGTCGGCTATTTAAGTTCCTCTGGTTCACTCAGTCTTTGTCTAGTCACTGTTATGTAAGGTTGTGTTTCCGTTGCCTGTCTGCATGTTCCTGTGAAGTTAAGATTAAAGTTTATGTTTGATTGTGATCTTCTGAGTCTTCAGCCTGTTCCTGGGTCATTAACCGTTACACCATAACACCTAGAGTCTAACACCATATTGTGCACAAGTTTTATTAACTAAATCAGGAATACAATGAATCTAACAAAAACGCATACATACAATTCACACATACATGGGGTAGAATGGAAAGTGAAAGTGACTGAAAAACCTGATCAGAACAGAGGAATGAAGCTATGGAAAAAGAGTCTAACACCTGGGAGAACCATCAGTTATGACTGCAAGCTCCTTTGTTGGAACAAAGGGGTTGACGTTTTAACTAACTAAACATCGATTTTGTATATCGTATGTTACTTGCATTTGCCTGAGCGGCTGAAAAGCGACCAGATATACAGTCGCAGGAGAAAGTCTTGATAGTTCGGTCCGATGGTGTTGACGTTGCAATCGATTTCTTCTGCGTTGACTGAAGAAGATATGATGAACTTGCATGGTTAGTTTGACTCTTTCATGGTCGAGGAAGAGTCATGCACATGGCTCGACGTGTGTGTAGGCCTGCCAGCCTGGCCGGCTTTGCCAGGTAGGAGCCAGCAGATGCAACATGTTGGTCGTCGGTCCAAGAGAGTGAGGCGGATCTGTGCATCTCTCTTTAAAGTCTGGGAAAGGTCACACCTCTCAGGGTTGACTTGACCAATGAGAAAGGCCAAATCTTCCAAGCGGATTCCTCTGTTGGAGATTTTATGGCTCTTTGTTTCAAGCGTGCTCATTTGCATGTGCAGCTGGATTGGTTGCCGATGAAGAAACTATAAAAGATTCTTGTAATACTAATATGTTGCGAAGCTATCGACACATCATATACACGATCATTTCAATCTTCAAAGTACAAATTTATAAACATGGTATAGGTGAGGTTACATTGACCATTGGTTCTAGCATAGAGTATGCATAAAACAAAAATACCATACAGAAAACATTACATAAGACTACTAATCATACACACAATGTGTTGGGGTACATGTTCATTTATAGATCAATTTGTCTATAAATTAATGCAGGAAAGTCTGTTCCAAGAGCCATGGATCTTTCCTATGGCGTTGCTCCTCACATTCTTTCAAGCAATAAACTGTCTTATCAGTTGGTATCCATGGTAACTGAGACCCTTCTTGGTCTTAGTGGTATTTTTGGGGGGATGGTTCTAAAGACCCCAGAGCGAGCTTTAAAGATTATTTGTTAAATATAACAAATAATTGTGTCTGATTTGTCTCAGTTGTTACACAATTCCCCCCTTTCGATCATTGTTGCCCCTCCTATGGACAACAGCGAAAGATCAGACACACCTCCGGCATACAAGGCTGGAAGGCAGTGATGGGCTCTGGTTGTTTGTGTCTCCTGGAGTGATGGTCGTTCCATGGCAGATAATGTAGACAGTAGCCAAGTTCAGATCTCTGAGCTTGTGCAGCAGGTGTTGAGGCAGCAGGTGCCCTGACAGTGAGTCACCTGTCATCCTGAAGTCAGTTTGAGTGGGGCAGGTGTCTGCTTATGGTTGCAGGAAATGGTTAAGGGTCTGTGTGGCATGAAGAGGGTTTTAGGCTGACCTAGTGCTGGTGGCAAGAGGGCAGCAGGTGGTTGTTAGCCTCTCAGTCGCGAGAAGTCTGAAGGATCGGAGTTTTGCTCTGCTCTTGTGGTGGCACTGGCGTGAGCTTGCCTGAGCTGTGTTGGGCAAGGAGTCGGAAGCTTGTCCTTCGCAGTACTCCTCGGGTGAGTCCTGTTCAGGGAGCTTGTGTCAGCAGCTCCTGTAACTCTGAGATAGGCGTGTCCAGCTGTCCTTGTGCAGCCTCCGATTGACACCCGTGTGAAGGGTTTGGAGGAGGATGTTGTCGTCGTTGGCTGTGGGACATCCTGTGGGGTTTGCAGGTTGGGGGTGCTGTCTTCCATGGCTTCTCCCAGTGGCTTGTCTGGTACCTGGGCTGTTGCCATAGTGACAGTTCTGCACTGGTCCTGTGCTTGCTCTGTCCAGATGCTCTAATTGTTCAGCAGCTGTCTGAGCCGTTTAAAGTCTTTTGATTCTGGTTTGAGCCTCAGTCTCTAGCTGGTCTGTGAGGCTCTGTGCATGGGTCCGCTCCTTGCTGGTCTCTGTAATCTGTTGTGTGAGGTTGTTTACCTTCTGTTTGAGATCCATGAGGTGGGAGCTAAGGAGGTGATATCCTTGGTCAACTGTGTGACTGGAACACTGGCTTGGGTCATGTATTGTTAGTCCTCTTCTCTCATTGTCCAGTTGCGTTGGCTCTGGTGCTGTAGGCTTTCAGCAACCATGGGTGGAACGGTGTTCCTCGCAATGGCCAGTCAGTCCTTTAGGTCTCCCATCTGGGAGGATAGGCTGAGCATCTGCAACATTTTGGCACACTTGTTGTTGAGAGTAAGGGTAAGAGACCAATGCATGACCCTAAAGAGTTCATAGCTAAAGGCTTAATGGGTCAGCTAGGGATATAGCATACAGCTTGATGTTTCTGGCATAGCTTGCTATTGAAATGTGTCTACTATGATTACTATCTTAGCTGTGGATGCTAGGATGCTAAGTGTGGTTCTGAGGTTTCTGAAAGGTGTAAGCTGAGATTTAATAAATGACTTAAAATGGTTCTTATGGTCAAATTATTTCTCAGAATCTCCTAATGGCTCGCATAGGCTAGATCTCTTAAGAGGTGAAAAAGGAGAAAGAACAGCTTTCCTATTCAGATTATGTTTATTACCGGTGCTCAAAACTATAGTTATGCCCTAGTAGTCATTGAGATTACTTGTGTAGCAGTGTCATAGAATTTAGTGAACTCATTGAGAGTAAACAGAATCACAAATAAAAAGTGTCTCTGGTTCCTTTCGGGCTCTATGGGGAGACGAAACCACACTATAACGAGTTATGCATAGAGTTAAAAGGTGGTGTTTAAATTTTTTAGATATTCAAGAACTTGATGTTATATTCAGTAAAACGCAAATATTGCTTGGCATTTGCAAATTTTACTGTAGACTCTTTCTGTGAGTAAGTGCTTCTCTCTACTTTGAACAATAGGCTACTTGCACTTGTCTAAAGAGTAAATAAACAGTTTTGCTACAAGTTAAAACTCATTTAAGAACACAGAATTACATACTTCTCGTGAATGAATACGGATGTTTCTTTCAGCAAATGAAACATAGTATTGCTCACCAGGTAGCTATGCTCATAGATGCAGCTAAAGTTTAGATGAATGACAATCAATCAAAGGCCTTTACACTGTCGAAAGGGGAGCATCACCCAAATCTATATCTATATAACACTGTACTGAGATTTTTTCATCAGAAACAGGTTAAGCAATACTGCACTTGGTATTTCTTCAACCAAAGCAGACTAATCAATTCTGGTACAGTTTATATGCTGCTGAGCTGAGATTCTTTTGTCAAAACAGACTTACACTTTAATACTGAAATTAGAGTCTCTTTGCTAAAGTCAGAGTAACCTTATAGCTACTGATACCATTTGACATGTTAAGATGTGTTAAGACTCTTTCTGTTACAGTAGAGATGTCAATTCAAGCTATCGTTTTATCTGCATCTAACTAGCCAATAACTAGCGATCTACGTATCGAATGCTGTGTCAAATGGCGTGTCGGAATTATCAAAGGCAGACTTTTAGGTGGACGATGGTTTAAGCGAAAACCCAGTGATGGGTGCCTTTGAGGCATGCCTTGTGAAGCTTCGGAACCCGCGCAAATCATTTGTCCTGAATCAGTGATTCGTCAAACTGCTAAAGTCACGTGATTTCAGTAAACGAGATCGTTAAGCATCATAGCTGTTTCAAAATTATTTCAAATTTCAATGGTTCGTCACTAGGTCTTGTGAACCAATGTCTATATATAATTTGTATATGCGCTCGTATCAATTATAAATCTAAACACATTTAGTGATGCCTTTGATTGATAAAGGGAAGAGGCATATTTAACATTCACTTATTTGTCTGATTAGCCCAGCTTTCACAAAACGAGCCCTACAGTTTACTGAAATATCACGCCTTAAAAGAAACCTCATGTTTAGATGGTTCGTTGATTGTCTTTAATTGATTACACCTTCAATAAAACATTTGTGAATGGTTTGTTGAAACATTTGTGAATAGTTTTCTCTGCGCTTACTGTTCTGACCAGCAGGGGTCATTGTCATTGTGTCCTACCTTCATCTGCTGTTGTGCCCAAGACGCCTAGACGAGTAGTCATACAGCTGACTGTGCGCTCGCTGTCCTCAGTCTTGTTCCCCGTTCCCGCTGGGCATTGCACCTGAGGTGGTCTCCACAGCCTGTGTCCGCAGGTGTCTGTACGGACGGCTCTGGAGTTGTTACACCTCCTTTTTGTTCATGTGTCACTATACACGTTAGATGTTTATTGGGTTTTCTGAAGTGCCTAATAAACTCTTGCACGAATCCTCTGCGTTTGAGTCCTCTCTTCACGTGCTTGACAGAATCTACTGACCATCATGGACTCAGCAGAGGATGTCGACGTTCATCGAATCCTCAGGCAGCAAGGCGCACTTCTGGGTAGACAGCAGGGGGAGATCATCGCTTCTCATCGCTCTTTCTCAGAGCTGTCACTTCAACTGACCCAGCTCACAGAACGGCTTGATCGGTTTCAGATTATTCCTCCCGCGACTCCTGTTGTACCACCTTCGACGCTCCCCGTCGTGCCGAACCTCGTCTTAATCCACCTGCTCCATACTCTGGTGAGCCCAATTCATGCCGTTCCTTTCTGTCACAATGTTCTCTAACTTTTTCACTCCAGCCCTCCTGTATTCCATCGAGTTCTGCACGCTCGCCGCGTCATGCGGACGGAATGCCAAGGCGCAGTGGGATCATTTTCTTCACGAGCTGGCATAGTACATCAAGGATGAATTTTTGTCACCCCTGGTAAATATGATCAAATATGGCTGTAAAAAATAAATCTGCATTGTTTATCCTTTTGATCTTTTATTCAAAAAATTCACAAAAATCTAACCTTTCATTGAAGTAAAAGAATTGAAAGTGGGGGGTAAATCACATTATGAAATGCTTTTCTCCAAAACACGTTGGCCACAATTATTGGCACCCCTAGAATTTTTGAGTAAAATATCTCTGAAGTATATTCCCATTAATATTTACATTTTTTAGCACACCAGGGTGACTAGGAATATGAAATTGTCCAGCTATGATGTCTTGTTCCACAGGAGTATAAATATGAGGAAATACAAACGCCAAATTCCCTTAATCATTCGTCACAATGAGTAAAGCCAAAGAATATAGTTCTGATGTGCAGCAAAAGATTGTTGAGCTTCACAAAATAGAAAGTGGCTGTAGGAAAATAGCTAAAGCATTGAAAATTCCCATTTCCACCATCAGGGCAATAATTAAGAAGTTCCAATCAACTAAAGATGTTACGAATCTGCCTGAAAGAGGACGTGTGTCTATATTGTCTTAATGCACGGTGAGGAGGAAAGTTTGAGTGGCCAAAGACTCTCCAAGGATCACAGATAGAGAATTGCAGAGATTAGTTGAATCTTGGGGTCAGAAAGCCTAAAAAAAAAAAAAAAAATCAAACAACCCCTACATCACCTCATGTTGTTTGGGAGGGATTCAAGAAGAATCCTTCTTGTTCATCCAGAAACAAACTCCAGCATATTCAGTTGTCAGACACGGCTGGAAATTCAAAAGAGACCTGGTTCTATGATCAGATGAAACTATAAAAAGAGCTTTTTGGCAGCAAATCCACCAGATGGGTTTGGTGCAAACAGGGATAAAAAGTACCCCATGCCCACGGTTAAAAATACCGCTGGATCTTTAATGTTGTGGGCCTATTTTTTTGCTGGAGGTCCTGGACATCTTGTTCAGATACATGGTATAATGGATTCTAGCAAATACCAACAGATAAAAAATCAAAACCTGACGGCCTCTGCTAGAAATGTTATAATGGGCCGTGGTTGGATCTTCCATCAGGACAACGATTCAAAACAAACATCAAAATCAACACACAAATGTGTCACTGAACACAAAATGAAGCTTCTGCCATGGCCATCCCAGTCCCCTGACCTGAACCCTATAGAAAATGAGTGGGGTGAACTGAAGAGAAGAACCACCAACATGGATCTGGGAATCTGAAGGATCTGGAGAGATTCTGTATGGAGGAATGGTCTCTGATCTCTTATCAGGTGTTCTCCAAACTCATCAGGCGTTATAGGAGAAGACTCAGAGCTGTTATCTTGGCAAAAGGAGATTGCGAAAAGTATTTAATAAAAGGGTGCCAATAATTATGGCCAACATGTTTTGGAGAAAATAATTTATTTCATAATGTGATTTACCCCTCACTTTCAATTCTTTTACTTCAATGAAAGTTTAGATTTTTGTGAATTTTTTGAATAAAAGATCAAAAGAATAAACAATGCAGATTTATTTTTTACAGCCATATTTGATCATATTTACCAGGTGTGCCAATAATTCTGACCACCACTGTATTCTCTCGAACTTCCTACCAGCCTTGACGGATTAGTCGACCTCGCCATCCGCGGTGACAACTGGATAGCTGTCCGTTCCCGGCATCAGAGGGGCGTGGAGGGTGATTTTATGGACACTGAGCTGTCTGCCCGATTAGGTGTTCCATCGGTTCCACTGGCCGAGCCCATTTCAGCCAGGACTCTCTGCGGCACCCATCTCACTAGGATTACCCACTCCACCAGGTTTATTACGCTCACCCTCTCGGGTAATCATGCTGAGGAGTTTCGTTTTCTCCTTATTCACTCTCTCTCCGCTCCATTAGTTTTGGGACACACCTGGTTGGTCAAACATAACCCTCACACTGACTGGGCTCTTAATTCCGTTCTGACATGGAGCCCTTTTTGTTTATCTCAATGTTTGGGTCCTGCGTTTTCTCATGTTATGTCTTGTTCTGTGTTACAGGAGGAGCCGGTGAGCCTGGCGAATGTAGGCTTACCATGACTTGAGAGTGGTTTTTAGTAAGTCCCGAGCTTCATTTCTTCCTCCGCACCGCCCGTACGACCGTATAGATCTGTTGCCTGGCACTTCTCCACCTAGGGGGCACCTTTACTCTCTTTCTGGGCCTGAGATTGAAGCCATGGAGAAGTACATCAGTGATTCTCAGGTAGCTGGCATCATCAGGCCCTCTTCCTCTCCAGCTGGGGCGGGGTTCTTCTTCGTGGGCAAGAAAGATGGATCGCTCCGTCCCTGTATAGATTATCGGGGCTTGAATGACATCATGATAAAGAATCTTTATCCTTTGCCATTGATGTCCTCGGCCTTCGAGCTCTTGCAGGGGGCGACCATCTTTACAAAGTTGGACCTCTGCAATGCTTATCACCTAGTTCGGATTAGGGAGGGGGACGAATGGAAGACCGCCTTCAACACCCCCACGGGGCATTTTGAGTATTTGGTCATGCCTTTTGGACTTTCTAACTCCCCGGCGGTCTTCCAGGCACTCTTTAATGACGTGCTGAGAGACATGGTCGACCGGTTTGTATTTATTTACCTCGACGACATCCTGATGTTCTCCCAGAACGAGCGCAACCATGTCCAACACGTCAGGCGAGTGCTCCAGCGGCTGCTTGAGAATCGTTTATTTGCCACGGTGGAGAAGTGCGAGTTTCACACATGGTCGGTTCTGTTCCTAGGATTTATTCTTTCACCTGAAGGTATTTGAATGGATCCCGCCAAGGTAAAAGCGGTTGCTGATTGGCCTACCCCAGATAGCCGTAGAGCGGTCCAGCGATTTCTGGGGTCTGCCAGTTTTTACCCAGGCTGCATTTTCAAACTTAAAGAGTTGCTTTGTTTCAGCGGGGGCAATTTTGTCTCAGAGGTCACCTTTGGATGACAGAGTACATCCCTGCGCATATTTTTCTCATCGTTTAACCCCCTCGTTACTGGCTGTTAAGTTGGCGCTGGAGGAGTGGCGACACTGGTTAGAGGGCGCGGAGGTTCCTTTTATAGTTTGGACTGATAATAAGAACTTAGAGTACATCCGCACCACTAAACGGCTTAAATCTCGACAGGCTCGCTGGGCACTGTTTTTCGATCAGTTCGAAAATGGGGGGATGGCGGTGTGGGGACTGTCACGGCTTCCCTGTTGTCTGTGTTGTCCTGTCATTTTCTGCAGCTTGTGACCTGTGCAATCAGTGCTGATTTTACAGTGCGGGTGTGTGCAGATCACGAGCTGATTGCCCTCACCTGTCGCTTGTTCCCTTCCTCCCTTATATTTTCTGCTGTGTCTGCCCCTTGTTGTCAGTAGATTTCGTGCTGTTGTTTCATGTACGGTTGTACCTGTGCTGTGTGTCACTGTGTCTTACCTCCATCTGCTGTTCCCCGTCCCGTTGGGCATTGCACCTGAGGTGGTCTCCACAGCCTGTGTCCGCAGGTGTCTGTACGGACGGCTCTGGAGTTGTTACACCTCCTTTTTGTTCGTGTGTGTGTCACTATACACGTTGGATGTTTTCTGAAGTGCCTAATAAACTGTTGCACGAATCCTCTGCGTTTGAATCCTTTCTTCACGTGCTTCACAGTTAGCTAGGCTAGAAGTTACACCGCTAATTCGACGCGATTGTTTCATATGAGCAGTTTGACGCATCAATATGAATATGATGACTTAACGATTAATAATAATAAAGCCTTAACCAGTGACTGAGGAGCATCGTTCAGGTCACCATTACAAACACTGTAGTGAGATTTCTTCGTCACACAGGTTAATTCATGCTGCTAATCTGAGATTTCTTCATCAGAAAAAGGCTTACGCTTGTTTAACGACTGAAATTATTTTTTGGTAATTTCAGGTTAGTTCCCATTCAGTCGGTCACTTCTGACGCCACGTCAGAGACCGACGAATAGGAATCTCGCTAGTGAGAGCCAATCTACTTCAAGTGTAACTAAACGAGCCAATGGACATTGGCATGCAATGATTGCACCAGCTGCTCATGCCACGCAGCGCGGGTATAAATGAGGCACAGGTGCTTGCATCAAATCACCTTTTTGCTTCGGCGCCGAGTGGTGGATGGTTCGTCCTGAAATCACTCTCTACAAAGCAGTGGAACTGACTGAGCCTGCCTTTTTAGAAGTAAGTCTCTTCAGTCAGTGTTGGTGTGACGGTGCAGCAGCGGGTCGCGTGGTATTCTTACGGTCTCTCTTTTTGTTTGTAAGAGCAAAACACAAAGGCTGTTCTCACAGCTGGTTCGGTACGCTAGGTGGAGAGCACTGAAAAGCTGTTCTTACGGCTGGTAAGAGAGCGCCTTCGTGTGAGAGAGTGTGCATGTCAGACTGCACTACTTCCCTGACTGTGACCGTTCCCCCTGCGTGCTTCAGCACCAAGAAAAGCGTCCTTCTAAAAGAGCTACACAGATAGAGCTTACGTCTTTTTCAAGATATCTGTGCGTTTCTGGATGCGGTGGTTATCTGTCACAGAGGGATGGTGTGACCTTTGCGTACATCAACCGACAAGGTGGTCTGCGCCCTGTGGCACCCACGTCCACGTCCAGACCTCTGGAAACTTCATGTCTGGTCCCTGGACGGGACGCGGAGGTTCTAGGTGACTTACTCCAAGAGGTAGTTAACACCATCACTTCGGCACGAGCACCGTCTACGAGACAGGCTTATGCCTTGAAGTGGAACCTGTTCATCGAATGGTGTTCTTCTCGCCAAGAAGACCCCCGATGATGTTCGATCATGTCTGTGCTTTCCTTCCTGCAGCAAGGGTTGGAGTGTAGGCTGTCTCCCTCCACCCTCAAGGTCTATGTTGCTGCAATATCTGCTTATCACAACCATTTGGAAGGTAAGACGGTTGGGAAGCACGACCTGGTCGTCAGGTTCCTCGGGGGGCGAGACGGTTAAATCCTCCTCGACCACCCTCTATTCCCTCTTGGGATCTTGCTCTGGTGCTCTGAGCACTTCAGAATGCCCCATTCAAGCCTCTGCCATCGGCAGAGCTAAAGATTCTGTCTATGAAGACTTTGCTGCTGGCTGCACTGGCCTCTATCAAGAGGGTAGGGGACCTGCAGGCATTTTCAGTCGACGAATCGTGCCTAGAATTCGGGCCGGTTGACATCCACGTGGTACTGAGACCCCAGCCTGGCTATGTGCCCAAGGTTCCTACCACTCCCTTCAGGGACCAGGTGGTGAACCTGCAAGCGCTGCCGCCGGAGGAGGCAGACCCAGCCCTGGCTTTGCTCTGTCCCGTCCGCGCTCTGCGGCTGTACGTGGATAGAACTCAAAGCTTCAGGACCTCAGATCAGCTCTTTGTCTGTCACGGAGGTCAGCAGAAGGGAAAGGCTGTCTCCAAGCAGAGGATGGCCCAATGGATAGTGGATGCCATCACCTTGGCTTACCAAGCAAAAGTTGTGCCCTGTCCGCTTAGGGTGCAAACACACTCTACTAGAAGTGTTGCATCCTCCTGGGCGCTGGCACATGGCACCTCGCTGTCAGATATCTGTAGAGCTGCGGGCTGGGCGACACCCAACACGTTCACTAGATTCTATAGCCTACATGTAGAGCCGGTTTCCTCCTGTTTTCTCATCTCAAACGGGTAGAAGCACTGAGAGGCCCTGGCTCTTGTCGGCTTGCTACGCCCTGTACTGTGGCGCTTATATTCTCCAAAAGCAAACTCTGTCGAGTCCACCATTACCATCAGGCCCTTTGTCGCTGAATCCTTAAGAACCGGTACTGGGCTGTGTATATATGAGTGACCCTGCGGGGATCCCATATATTTTTCCACGGTCGCTCCTAAACGGAAGCCGGTGTCTTTCTCTTGAGAGAGCCCCCCCTTCAGTGGGGCTGGAGCCCCCTCTCCACTGCGGCTCAGCAGTTGTACTCCTCCTTCAGGGTACGATGTGGGTTCTGCAGAGTTCCATCCTACTAGAAGGCACGCTTTCCCAGTGGTATCCAATAAGTCACTGAGTGGGTCATGCAGAACAGCAGTGATGCAGTGAACCAACAAAGTTGGTACCGTTACCGCTCGCTTGTCAGGGATCGATTGCTCCTTGGCTCCTGGGATCGATTGCTCCTGATCGATTGCTCCTGTCTGCCTCCTGTCTGCCTGCTACTGTGTTTTGCGTCTGCTTTGCTTGCTTTGAATCTCTATTTGATATCATTCCCTGTTGTTTAAACTGCTAAATATAACTTACTCATCACCATATATTGTCTAATATTGCCTATCACATTAAATCTGACATCACTAGCTTTTAATATAAATCACCATCACGTGTTAGCATTTCGCTAGCCTGTTAGCCTGCCATCTGTGCATCCGGGTCTCCTGTCTCCTGTTTTCTGAGTCTATCAAACAACTGTGGTGAGTTGGATTAGTCAACAGAGTCCATCAAACAATTGTGGTGAGTTGGATTAGTCAACAAACACAGTAAGCCATGTCATCTTCTCCTGTTATTGTCACTTGCACTGCCTGTTACATGTTCAGTATTACCTTCTCTGTCGGCGAACAGGGCTTCACATGTGATGAATGCAGCGAGATAGTCAGGCTGATGGAGAAGATTTCAGAATTAGAGACTTTATTTATTGTAGTGAGAATGTAAAAGCTTTAGACACTGCTTTGGATGCGACTAGCTTGGTGAACTTTGTACACTGTTCGGTTCCGGCTGTAGAGCCCGTGCAGCAGGGCAACTGGGTAACTGTGAGACGGCATAGTCGCGGATCAAAAAACCACTCTTCCGTTCCGATTAAAACATCAAACAGTTTCTCCCCGCTCAGTGATGCACCCACTGAGAATCCTGTTGAAAGTGCCCTAGTTATTGGCGATTCTATTACACGGAACGTGAAAATAGAGACACCAGCCACCATAGTCACATGTTTACCGGGAGCCAGAGCGCCTGACATCAAAGCAAATTTAAAAGTGCTGGCTAATACTAATCGTAAATTCTCTAAGATTATTATTCATGTCGGCACTAATGATGTTCGACTTCGCCAGTCGGAGATCACCAAAATTAGCATTAAAGAGGTGTATGAACTCGCAAGTACGATGTCACAAAGATTTTTGCTCTGGCCCCCTCCCCGTTAGAAGGAGTGATGAGATACTTAGCAGACTATCATCACTCAATGGCTGGTTGTCTAAGTGGTGTCCGCAAAATAACATAGGGTTCATAGACAATTGGAAAAGCTTTTGGGGCAGACCTGACCTGTTAAAAAAAGATGGCATTCATCCTTCCTGGGATGGTGCCGCTCTTCTCTCTAGCAATTTGGCACATAGTCTTAGAGCTAAACCTTGACTAACTGGGGCCCAGGTCAGGAAGCAGACGGACTGGCTTAACTGACCGTCTGCTAGCTGTCTCACGTCACAGAAGTCAGATAAATCCCAACACATAGAGACTCTTTCACCTAGATATTATCACATAGAGACTGTGTCTGTTCCACAAATTAGTAAATACAAAAAATCATCAAAACCATTTAACGGTAAAAATTTAATTGTTGTCCAACAAATAAAAAACTGATATAATACAGATGAACAAATGATAAAGCTCGGGCTACTGAATATTTGATCCGTTCCCCCAAAATGATTACAGATCATAATCTAGATGCGCTGTGTTTGACAGAAACCTGGCTAAAACCTGACGATTGCATTACTTTAAATGAGTCCACCCCCCAAGATTATTGTTATAAACACGAGCTGCGTCTGAAAGGCAAAGGGGGAGGGGTTGCTATAATTTATAATAATATCTTCAGTATTACTCAGAAGTCTAATTTCAAATATAATTCTTTTGAAGTTTTGGTGCTTTACGTAACGTTATGTAGTGTAAATGATAAATCCCGTTTGACATTTGTGCTGGCTACTGTATACAGGCCACCAGGGCACCATACAGACTTTACCAAAGAATTTGCTGATTTTTTATCAGAGTTAGTACTGGCTACAGACAAAGTCCTAATTGTTGGTGATTTTAATATCCATGTAGACAATGAAAAAAACGCATTGGGATTGGCATTTAGAGACATTCTAAACTCTATTGGAGTTAGGCAACACGTGTCAGGACCCACTCATCGGCGTAATCATACTTTAGACCTAATACTGTCACATGGAATAAATGTTGATACTGTCAAAATTCTGCAGCAGAGCGATGACATCTCAGATCATTACCTAGTATCGTGTATACTTAATTTAGCAAAGGCTGCAAAGCCGTCCCCTCGTTTCAAACATGGCAGGACTATCACCGCTGCCACTAAAGATTGCTTTGTAAATAATCTTCCTCATCAGTTTCATCTCCTCAGCATCCCAGATAGCCTAGAGGAACTCGATGTTGCAACAGAAACTACTGACTCTCTCTTTTCCAGCACTTTAGACACAGTTGCTCCTCTGCGCTTAAAGAAGATTAAAGAAAATAGTCCAACGCCGTGGTACAACGAGCACACCCGGGCCCTTAAAACAGCAGCCAGAAAAATGGAGCACAGCTGGAAGAAAACAAAACTGGAGGTTTTTCGCATTTCGTGGAAAGAGAGCATGATTGCATACAGAAAGGCTGAAAAAACTGCTAGATCTGCTTATTTCTCGACTCTCTTAGAAGAAAACAAACACAACCCTAGGTATTTATTTGATACAGTGGCTAAAATAACAAGAAATAAAGCTTCAACTTCTGACGTTTGCAAACAGCACAGCAGTAATGACTTTAATAACTTCTTTACGTGCAAGATTGATAATATTAGGAAGAAAATTATAACTATACAACCATCTACTACAGTATCACTTCAGACAGTGCATTGTAGTGTCACTGAGGAAAAATTCCACTCATTCACTGCTATAGGAGAAGAAGAATTTGCTAAACTCGTTAAATCATCTAAATCAACAACATGTATGCTCGACCCTATACCGACTAAGCTACTAAAAGAGATGCTTCCAGAGGTCATAGATCCTCTTCTTAACCCCCTGAACCCGAGGAACGCGCCCGCGCGTTTTGCTGGATTTTTCCTCATGACAGTGTAAAACAACTTAAAATACTCCGTAATTTTTGGCCTCACAGACATGAACGATATGTCTTTACAAAGCTTAAAGTGTCTACTTTTTTTTTATGTACACTCAAAATAAAAACTAAATGTTGTGCTTTTCGCTAAATAAAGAAAACAAACAGGATGCGCGTTCTCCCGTCTGTCTCCCTGTGATGTCTACTCTGCAATGCGTCTGAAAATAAACTCAGAACTCAGAGAATACTTGTCACACAGACACGACAGATATCTCTTTATAAAGCTTGGAATGTCTACTTTTAAATGAATATTATATTTATATAAAATTTATATAAAAAACAAATATTCTCTGTTTATGTAATCCGTATGAAAACAGCGAGAGGTACAGTTCCTCCAGCGGCGCCTCATTAACTTTAATGTGACCACACCCACGAGCGCGCAAAGCGATTCACATGCAAATCGTCCACGAGGAAGGAACGCGAACCTGTAAACGCCCCCCATCACCTCAAAACAAAGAATCAGCTTCTTCATTCTTATGATTTCCATCAAGTTCGGAAGACACGCTGTGAGTTTACCTTGGATTTACCTCAGAAGAAAAAGAATGTGATTTATGAGAATTTTTAAGGTAAAACATTTCTTCTCACTTATATTAGCGTTATTGATGCATAAACTTCACATTGTAGTCTACTAGTTGAACTATTGCCAGACTAAAATGTGTGAAATCAACGGAAACATGTTGAAATATTAAATAGGTAGGCAACCTTTCAATGCTAAATAAAGATACACGTACGACATGGGGATATCTTATGCTCTATAATATTAAACACAGCATGATATAAAAGTAGGGTTGCCAACTGTCCTGTATTAGCCAGGACGTCCCGTTTATTGGGCCTAAATGTCGCGTTTATTGACTGCTACACTGATGTAACCACTGACTAAGGGGCCGTTCACATATGTTGCGTCTTTTGCGCGGTCAAGTTTGTTATTTTAAATGTAGACGCGCGACAAGCGCGCTCAAATAGAGACTAATTCATTTTCGTTCATCTTGCACTGTCCCTGTTTGCACTTTTGCCCTCAACGTCTCTTTTGCGCTGTATTTTTTTACCACTGCTCTATGTGTTGTTTTCATGTGTAAATCGAAGTAGCTATACGTTCAAAAGTTTTAGATTTTCTAATGTTTTCAAAAAAATTTCTTCTGCTTAACAAGGCTGCATTTATTTGATCCAAAATACAGCAACAACAGTAATATTGCGAAGTATTTTTATAATTTAAAATAATTGTTTTCTATTTGGATATATTTTTAAAATGCAATTTATTCCATTTTATTTACTTCAGTTTCACATGATCCTTCAGAAATCATTGTAATATGCTGATTTGCTGCTCAAGAAACATTTCTTATTATTATGAATGTTGAAAACATTTGTGTACAATTTATTTCAGGATTCTTTGATAAATAGAAAGTTCAAAACAACAGCATTTATCTGAAATAGAAATCTATTGTAACATTATACACTACCATTCTGAGTTTAGTTTTTTTGTTGCTGTTTTGTTTTTTGAAAGAAATTAATACTTTTATTCACAAAGATGCCTTATATTGATAAAAAAAAAAAAAAAAACACAGTAAAGACATTTATAACGTTACAAAATCTTTTTATTTCAGATAAATGCTATTCTTTTGAACCCAGAGGGAACTTTCTGTTCCCTCTGGGTTAAATCTTTGATTTATCAAAGAATCCTGAAAAAAATTACACAACTGTTTTCAACATTCATAATAATAAGAAATGTTTGTTGAGCAAATAATCATAATGATTTCTGAAGGATCATGTAACACTGATGACTGGAGTAATGATGCTGAAAATTCAGCTTTGACATCACAGGAATAAATACTGTGGAATATTCCACATTATTACTGTTTTTACTATTTTGGATCAAAACATACAGATCTAAAATTTTTGAACGGCACTGTAGGTCTAAAGTCTTTATGTAAAGAAAATGTATAGTCAGATGACTTCTTTTAAATTAAACATGATTTTGTGAATAAGCTACAAACAATACATTCAATCATTAAGTCTCCTCACATGCATTCTCTAGAGTTCCCTCTGTCACATTCCTCATTGATATTCAGGGGAGGAGTCGTTGACGCCTCAGGTGTGAATCACAGCATTATTTATGATGGTCCACACCCTTCCCGCATACAGCCATTCTGACAATAAGTGTCTTTTCCGTGGCGTCGGAAATGACCAACTGACGTCCCGTCGCCATGTCCTCTGTACCCTGCTGGGGTACCAGTTCACCTACTCTGCTCCTTAGCAAAAAACTGATTTAATGCAAGAACCTTTGCCTCATTTATACCCGCGCTGCGTGGCATGAGCAGCTGGTGCAATCATTGCATGCCAATGTCCATTGGCTCATTTAGTTACACTCGAAGTAGATTGGCTCTCGCTAGAGAGATTCCTATTCGTCGGTTTCCGACGTGGGAACCGGGTTCCTTCAGGGAACGAGGGTTACATACGTAACCAAGACGTTTCTTATCGTACAATTTAAACATGCATTATAGCATTGAGAAACTTTTTGTCGTTCATAGGAAGGCGCATTCAAGCTAATGTTTGACTGATTTTATCAGAAACTTGTACGTGCATGTATGATGTTAATAAAGTTTATGGAACAACACATGATTGATTATTGGGTCCGTCTGCAAACAATTGTTTAAAATGATGTCCACCATTATGTAGCGAGTTAGCTCAAAGGGGAAATATTAATAATTATTCATAACTCATTATCATTATTCATTATGATTAATTATGACTATTTGAATCAGTTAATGAGAATAACGTGATGTAGCTACATTAACATTACAATCAATTAATCAGTTCATCCTGTGAACACTCAGTATTGATTATTAATTAATTCTAAGAGAAGGGTATTTTTCATGGCCCCAGAAAAATAATTCTTCCTTAGCATTTACAGCGCTTAGAGCATGTAACAAAATCAATCATTTAAGTGACAATTTATTTGCAGACAGGGAGTCAGAACCAAATATGTATTGTGCACAAGTTTTATTAACTAAATCACGAACACAACTAATCTAAAAAACAAAAAAACACATACATACAATTCACACATACATGGGGTAGAACGGAAAGTGAAAGTGACTGAAAAACCAGATCAGAACAGAGGAATGAAGCTATGGAAAAAGAGTGTAAGTGTAGGCCTGCAAGCCTGGCCGAATTGGCCAGGTAGGAGCCAGCAGATGCAACGTGTCGGTCGTCGGTCCAAGAGAGTGAGGTGGATCTGTGCGTCACTCTTTAAAGTCTGGGAAAGGTCAGACCTCTCAGGGTTGACTTGACCTATGAGAAAGGCCAATTCTTCCAAGCGGGAAGATTCCTCTGTTGGAGATTTTATGGCTCTTTGTTTCAAGCATGCTCATTTGCATGTGCAGCTGGATTGGTTGCCGATGAAGAAACTATTAAAGATTCTTGTAATACTAATATGTTGCGTAGCTATAGACACATCATATACACGATCATTTCAATCTTCAAAGTACAAATTTATAGGGACAAACATGGTATAGGTGAGGTTACATTGACCGCTGGTTCTAGCATAGAATATGCATAAAACAAAAATACCATACAGAAAACACTACATAACACAGTACTAATCATATACACAATGTCCTGGGGTTCATGTTCATTTATAGATCAATTTGTCTATAAATTAATGTAGGACAGTCTGTTCCAAGGGCCATGGATCTTTCCTATGGTGTTGCTCCTCACATTCTTTCAAGCAATAAACTCTTATCAGTTGGTATCCATGGTAACTGAGACCCTTCTTGCTCTTAGTGGTATTTTTGGGGGGATGGTTCTAAAGACCCCAGAGTGAGTTTTAAAGATTGTTAAATATAACAAATAATTGTGTCTGATTTGTCTCAGTCGTTACACAGGTGTAGAATCACCTGGCTTCAGTAATCACACCAGTAATCAAACTAATTGCATTGACATATTGCTCTCTGAGTTTCAGGATGTGCAAAGTGAAAGTTGAAAGTTTTTTCAAGGGGAAAAAGAAATAGAGGTTACAGTAAGAAGTGAAAAGGAGTCACCAAAAAAACACCAGAATCTGAATGCATCCGTTAAATAGAAATATTTGTGTCAAATGCCAACACCAGGCTGAAAAGAATACTAAATAAACAAGGAAACTGAATTTTTGTTGAATACTTGATGGAAATAAAATATGAACTTCTACACAATTTTTGTGATATAACTAACCAATATTAGAGAAATTCTCGATCACAGTTACATTCTCGATCACAGGTGTACATTTTCAAAACTCTTAGTACTAATATCACAACAGATCATCAAAAGTGAGACAGAGCCGGTGGATCCAGTGGTGTAGTTGGGGCCATATGCAAATATATGCCGTATACTTACGGGCAACCATCACAGGTTCCAGCTGTGGACCACTGGTTCAAGGAGAGCGAGAGGGTCTGGGACGCAGCACATAGTCAGCTCAGCAGGGCAGTTCAGCACCAGAAGAGCCAGGCCGACACCAGAAGATCCGATCCACCTCAGTACCACCTAGGTCAAAAGGTCTGGCTCTCAACCAGGGATATCTGGTTACGACTTCCCTGCAAGAAGTTAAGTCCTCGTTTCATTGGCCCCTTCACAATTGTTAAACAGATAAATCCAGTAACTTATCAGCTCCAGTTGCCTTGCCTTCATCCCAGTTTCCATGTATCACTATTAAAACCTCACCACCCTTCTCCGTCTATTTCCTCCACAGAGCCCAGTGCCACAGATGGTCTTCCACTGCCGCTTCTCTTGGAGGACGGGCTGGCATACATTGTGAATGAGATCTTGGATTCCCATCGTCGTGGTGGTAGACTACAGTACTTTACTGACTGGGAGGGATATGGACCGGAGGAACGATCCTGGGTGACAAGAGATGACATTCTAGCCCATCACTACTTATCCGGTTTCACGAGAGTAATCCCAATTGCCCAGCACCTCGTCCTAGAGGGAGACCACGGCGATGGGATCGTCGGCCCGCAAGAGCGGTCCGTGGAGGGGAGGGTACTGTCACGGTAGCACAAACTCTTGAGACTGGGCCAATATCAGCCAGTCGTCTATGTAATTCAAAATGCGGATGCCCTGTAGTCATAAAGGAGCCAGTGTTGCATCCATGCATTTCGTATATGTGCAGGGTGACAAGGCTATGCCGAATGAAAGAACCCGATATTGGTAAGCTCCGCCCCCGAAAGCAAACCTCAGGAACTTCATGTGTTGTGGCAGGTGAAAATATGTATCCTTGAGGTTGATCGTAACAAACCAATCTTTGTGCTGAATTTGAGACACGATCTTTTTGATTGTCAACATTTTGGATTTGAATGTTCTGAGAGAACGATTCAGACCGCACCCCCCCCCATCTTTTTTGGCAATGTCTTGTGTCACAATGTTTTTTGATGGGGGAATGTAAAATGTCTCGTGTCCTGTAAAGCTGGACATACACTGTGATTTTCGTCCGATTTTGGGCCGAATTCTGACTCGTGCGACTCTTTTTTGGGTCGGGCCGATTTTCAGCTATGTCGTGCGTCGTTTGTCGTGAGGTGCCGGCAATCGGATGGTCGGATGAATTTCTGGCATGTCAGGGAAATGTTAACCATTGTCCATCATTTGACAATTGGTGATAAAGAAAAATGTCAAATGAAAAATGTTTTTTCGTTTTAAATCATGAAGGCGAGTCATGTGCAATGTGCAATGTGCAAACGCAATGTGCACGAGAGTAATGTCAGTGAAGTAACCCAGTCAATTGTTCACTACAGAAAGTGAAAGTAAAATATGACAAGCTTTCGGCGCATATTCTCACAGAGACAACGCGAGATAAATCTACTTCAACATAACATAGCCTATAACTGTCTTAATTTATTTTCTTAATATTTCTCTTGTGGCCCATATAACCTAGTGAATAAAATGAGACGAGAAGTAGGCCCATTTCATGTTAAACAAGTTGTTTTTGAAATAAAGCTGCTCTTTTCATTGATTACTAATTATTGCAGTGTTTTGACATATAGACTGTTTTTCATTTTAATCATAGGCCTATAATTCATTGTATAATCGGCCTAAATGTTTTTAAATAATTACATTTTAATGAGGAGTAAGCTAATCTATCTAATCTTTTATTATGCAGCGTGTCGGTTATGCATTGGTGCGTTATGAAATGCGGGGGCAAATTAAATGTAATATCAATTTAATAATAAAAGTAGACCTACCCTAATAATAATAATAATAATAATAATAATTTAATACATAAATTGGAAATGCTAAATCCTCTTGATATCGATAGCTGATGCATTTGACCATAGGCTATCTCTCTATAGTAGCCTACACCATGGTCTATCGGCGCAACTAGGCACAGGGGTTTTATCACGCATATTTCACACGTATAGTGTGAGCAGACAAGTCGCGCTCGACGATCGGACTGTACAGTGTGAGCACATAAATCGTGAGCTTTGGCTTTATATCGCATGTGATCTACTCGTACAGTGTGAGTAGGTAACCTTGCTGAAATCGCACAGAAATCGCACAGTGTATGCCCGCCTTAACCCGGCAGGAGTTCTCTGGAAACCGTTGCCCCCCGAAACACGAGAGGTGGCGGGGATGCTCGTTTCTGATGTTCTATTTTTACGCGCCCCGTCTAACTGTCTAACTGAAAACTGTCCACAGCGCGAGTTACTAACTCGAGTAACTCATCGTAAGATCGATCGTCACGAGATGAGCGCTCAGAAGCAATACACTCAATATACATAGAGAACAAGAGAACTGGCGTCCTTCAGAGAAGTGGACTGAAGGACTTCTCGATCTGGTGAAAGAGCAAGAGAAAGGGACGGACCCGTCTCCTGCTCTCCAGCCAGATCGACACGCAAGCCCCATGATCTTGACAATGAGGACATGCAGGCTCGCTCTTCCCGCAGGAACTTGAGCCTGGAGCAGAGCACTTTAACAGACAGTAATTCACAGTGCTCACACTCTGCATCCTCAAGGGCTGACACCGTGTGACGTTCCCCCAGACATAGTATACAATATTTATACGAGTCATCTTTTGTGATGGGCTGCGAGCAGGGCGGCACACATCTCTTAGATTCCCTCGACATGATATCGTATTTATTTTCACTCTTTACTTTTCGTTGAAAGAGAAAGAGATTTGCCTGCAAAACTAACTCCTAACAAAGGATAGTTTGAGAGGAAAGACAAATGTTTGTATGTTGTATGTTAGTACACACGGCACACAATATGGTTCTGAAGACAAAAGAACCTGATGAGTGCACCTCTTTCACGTCTATTTATAGCCTCTGACGTGCGCGTTCAGGTGACGTCATCATCAGAGGTTATTTAAGCCAAATTCTTTGGCGTGTTTGCCACACGTGTTTACAACTGGTCATACGAAGACGTTCTTCCCCATAGCGCTTAAAATCAAGTGCAGCATTGAGTGTAGCTTTTGAAAGGGAACACACTATATTAATCTTTGCTGCAAGTAAAGCTGTATTTAATGTACTTAATATACTTTTGTTTGTGGCTTTTGAGATGTCACACAACCTATCCTTGTCTATATGACACACAGTGTTTGATGTCAACAACAAAATGGCAAGTGTGGGGATGTGTTTATGGGAAACAATTTCTCCTCCCTCTTAAAATATTTATTTTTCTATCCTAACTATGCACATGTATACTGTATGGCATTTTATTCTTTGCATTTAGCATTTTTCCCACTGCTTCAGAACACTGCATTTCATTTTTAGGTTATAGCCCACCAGTTGAGAACAGATCTAAAAGACCAACAATTTCTGTTTACCTTATGAATTTATGAATATACAGCAAACACAATATCTAACTACATACGCAAGCTTCTTAAGCCTGAAGTTATAAATGCCTTAATTACTAATGCTTTATCAAACACAATATAACACCCATATAATATAATGATGCAAATAATTGGATAATTAAACCTTCATTAAACCTACACTCTAAAAAATGCTGGGTTGTTTTTTCAAACCAAACGCTGGGTTGAGACTGTTGGGTAAGGATGCTGGGTTGATTCAACCCAATTTGGGTTGAAAATCATTCTTAATCTGTAACCCAGCGGTGCTGGGTTGGGAACGCGGACGTAAAAGAGAGCACGCACGTCACGTTAACAACACGGACGACACCAGGCCGCCATTTTTCTTCAGGTGGAAGCGAATAAAAGACGGTTTATGGTAAATAAAGATACAAATTTCAAGTAGTTATCAATTGTTTTTGTCCAAGAGTATTTTGAGATTTCGTGGAAGGCGGAAAAGTCAGAAAAGAGCTTATATGGAAATATTTGTGGTTTTCGCCTCAAGTCTTAACTTTTATTGAACTGAAGGGGCAATTTTAATATTGGGTTTCTTATGTCCTATTTCAAAAAAGTCTGTTAATAGAGGGTTATCAACATATATTCAATATTTATCTAACAATTTTACTGTATAAACGCAATTTTACGCTCTCAGCTCAATTGTGATTATCTTACGGCCGATCTGTTATTTTATCTTAGATGGACGAATATGTGAAAACTAAACTAAGAGAATGGAATCTTGAAGAGTTAGTTCCCACATTTGAAGGTATATAGTGATATTTTACAAGGTTCATTGTAATCGTAAGCCACTTGCACACTTTAAAACTGAAAAATTAGTGTAGAAATTTTCTGGTGAATTTATCAAATCTGCTGTTCAAACAAGCAATGTCTTTATGTATTTTTAGAAAAGGTTTGAATCTTCACTTGCCTCACGATTCGATTACAATTCAGAGGGTAACAATTTAATTATAAAATGTTTCATGATGCATCACGGTCCGTGTAACACTTCACAATTCATTTTTCGGACTATACAATGCAAATGCAAAAATTAAAAATTTAAACCATTCATTTTTTTTGTTTTTCGGTTACATCATCAATGGATATTTGCTATTTTCTCCCCCTTTTTTCCAATTTTACTTTTGCTAAATTGTGACATCATTTTAATAAATGAAATTTAACAGATTTTCTGTTTTTTTTTTTTCTGTTTCTTCCATTTTTTTTTTGTCATGTAATTTGCGCCGTAGGCTGTGCCATTAGCACGGGGGTGTGGCCGTGGACTGCTATCATTTCATTGATGTAACTGCTTTATTTACGCTGCATGCACGCTGAGGAGTAGTTTAAAAGACTGAACACAGAGGACGACCTTTTTCACCCACAGTGCCATCATTTGTATTGCTAATATAATAACTGTGCTAAATATAAGGCAGTCTCAGACTGGCCATCGGGAGCAGCCGGGAAAAGTGAAATCCCGGTGGCCTGGCTATACTGATTTGGCACATTGCTCAGCTTGTTTGAATTTACCTCCTTATTCGTTATTACTTTATTTTATTAATATACCTTATACCCTTGGTCAGGGGGATGCATTTACCGCGGTACAGTACAACTACGAGATCCCAGTTAATTTTCAGTGGGATAGGCAGCAGAAGGGGGCAGCTCGCAAGCACCAGCGCTTGCTAAAATCCTTCACGGGAATCTACCATGAAAGATAAAAAGACTACCCAGTGAAAATATGCAAAAAAAAATTAAGCATAATGTAAAAAAAAAATGTTAGGTTTTTAGCTCACGTTTGTAATACAATTTTTATACAGTAAAGATACAGATGTTTTTTTAACTAGCAGGCAGTTCGCTACCACGGCAACTGCTTAAACTTCTGTGCTTTTCACACAGCTTCTCATTCCCTTGAAATGTCCTTAAAGGGATAGTTCAACCAAAAATGAAAATTACCCCATGATTTACTCACCCTCAAGCCATCCTAGGTGTATATACATTCTTCTTTCAGACGAATACAATCAGAGTTATATTAAAAAATAGGACCCACTTTATATTAGGTGGCCTTAACTACTATGTACTAACATTTAAATTAATAATTTAATACAAAGCACTTATTGTGTACATACATGTTTTTTTATTAGACTTACTTTTTTAAAATTACCTGCATGCAATTACATCTGTAATTAATTTCTGTAGTTACATTTATAATTACACTGTTGACACGTCCCTTACACCTAACCCTACCCTTAAACTTACTCATACCAACACACCAGTCCCTAACCCTACCCTTAAACTTACCCATACCACCTTACCCATACCACCACACCTGTCCCTAACTTTACCCGTATCCCACCTCAATATCAGCAAAAGTGTTTTGCAATACAATATGAACACAATAAGTACATTGTACTAATTTTGTGATGTAAGTACATAGTAGTTAAGGCCACCTAATATAAAGTGGGACCAAAAAATGTCCTGGATAATCCAAGCATTATAATGGCAGTGAATGGCAGCCCAAAATTTGAAGCCCAAAAAAAGTGTATCCATCCATTATAAAATTATCTGTTTCATCATCTCCATCAAAATACTTATGTTCTGCATATTTTTTTTCTCTTACAGCTGAGAAGATTGATCAAGAAACCCTCCTTCTTTTAGATGATGTCCCACTGACCTCTCTTATCCCCATTATTGGACTTCGTTTAAAATTCAAGAAGTACCTCAAGAATGCACTTGATGTAAGTACAAGGTATTAGGTGTAGAAGGCATGGGGTACATCTGCTTTAAATGCAAAAGGTCTTTGGGGCCTAATATCAGAGCTTTATTTTCACATTTGAGGTGTAGGATTGAAAATAATTAAAGATATTTGATATTTGAAATCGAACAAAGCTTCACTGTTTTCAACCCCCATCTTTCTTATCAGAAGGGCCATTTGGAATTCCTAAAGACAAAGAGATACTGAAGGCCTGTAGGCCAAATGTGTGTCACACCTTCAGTACAGTGGGGGAAGTTTGGTCTGATTGGTCAGTTTGAATGTCTCACATTAGGGTTTCAGTCACATGGTCAAGGAACAGATAAAAAGATGTAACTGTTGCTCTGGCTCTTTTTTTTTATTCTCTGGCTCTCTTTTATTCTCTGTCTCTCTTGATTCTCTGGCTCTCTCTCTTCTTGGGGGCCTTCTCTTTGGCTCTTCACGTCTTTGCTCTCTTTGTCTCTTTCTTTCTCTCTCCCTCTCTCTCTCTCTCTCTCTCTCCCTTTCTATCCCTCAGGTAACATTCTATTCATGCTGGGTACGATTAATGGTACAATTAAAGTTTTTACCATCTCATACATCTATTTTGAAACTATTTTAAGTGTAACAATAACCAGATTTTGTCATTAAATCCTTTCTATTACAAATGATGTGCTAACTAGTTTTGATTTGGTATTGACTTTGAAGTGCTACCTATTGCGATACAATATAGTCACATTCTAGCAACGCTCTCCCACATATTTTGCTATTGTAACTGTGCTTATTTCCGTCGTTGGTATAAGTTGCAGTGGGTGGTAAAGACGAGAAATGTACAGTTTTCTACAATCTTGCTGATAACGTTTCTTTAGTCTTTCGGCAACCCTGCAGCCTGAACCACTGTAGGCGACCCACCCTTACAGATGGTGCCGAAAACCCGGGATCCCTTGCAGTGAATTTTCTGAAATTCATCAGAATGAGGACATTTTTTCACAGTTGATCTTGTGAATGGATTAAAGCTGACCTTCTGACCAAGGAATGGGTAAGTCTGTTTTCATTGTTCAATGGTATGATAGGAAAAGTCTCTATTTGAATGTATTGCATTAAACAGAACGTAGAAGGTTTTAAACAGCTTCAATAGTCCCATTTCTGTACAATCCGAGAATATTCATATTATCTCCTCTGGGATGGAAGGGAAAATTTCTGATAACAGTGACGTATTGTTTGCTTTATGGAGTGAAAAAGTTGAGCCTACCTTGTCCAAACTCAAGAAAGAGTATATTGGAATTAAAAGTTCAGATGATGAAATGCTTAAATGGTGGGACATAACTGGCAAACACCAAAAGAAATCAAAACATGGTGAAATAATTGAGGCTTTAAACTTCATAAGTTGTAAAAGGCTACATAATGTGACACCATTTCTATTATCAAGTCTAGATGCTAAATGTAAAGAAGTGCATTCTAAAAATGCAGAAGCAGAAAAGTCTGAGGAAAAGATTCAAGATCTTCAAACACAGCTAGATAAATTACTAGCTGAGCAGTTAGCTCTGACTGAAAAGTGTAAAAATCACAAGGAGACCATTGCAGATCTCAAGTCTAAGCTAAATGCTAAAAAGTTAATGTCTCCCAAAACGCTTAACAGCGATGGGACTAAAAAGCATGTTCACTTCATAGAGGAGGTGACTTGCTCTAATGAATCTGAAACGTTTAAGTTCAGAAAATGCATGTGCAACTCAAGAAAGCGTGCCTATTTCAGTTCTTAAGGTGATGCAGCACCGTAATAGCGCAGAGTCATGTACCAGAACGCATGGTGTACAAGCATTAGAGAGTCATGAATATCCTCAAACTCCAGGACAGCATAGCAGACAACCCTATGGCAAAGAGAACAGGTTTTGCAGTTCCTGTCAGAAAATAGGCCATATAGAGGAAAAATGCTGGTCACTGGGTAGGGGTCGACCTCCACCTTATTTTCAGAAAAATAGGAAATTACTTTCTAAGGGCAAAGATCAGCGCTCATTTGCAGGTAAAACTCTCAGTGAGTTAACTGTATTGTTCATGCAAGGCCTTCAGCTATTGACTTCACTTGCTAGTGGGCTAGCAGCCTCATAGCAATGAGTTTAATAGTTAAACATCCAAATTGCAATGATCCAGTTTGTATTTTCAAATTTGTAATTGTACTAAACACATTGTGCGCATTGAACACACATTATAGTTTGTGCTACTAGATACACATAGACTAGTTTAGTTTATTCTTTAAAACACATGATTGATTTACTGTAAGTGTTGTATGAAACACTTAGGATAAAGGTTGTAGATGCTATGCATTCTAGGCCATGTATCTTGTGTAAACTGGAATAACTTTAATACTGGAATTGTATAGCAATTTCAAGTTGCATGTGTGTCTATGCTGAATTTGTTTGTCTCCTAAGTGGAACACTCTGCTATTTCCTATATAGCTGCAGTAAAACCATGTACAGGAGCACAGAATTGCCATGTGGCTACAGTGTAATTTACAATTGCATTAACCATGAAAATGCTTTCATCACAGCAGGATTCAGTAACTCTGAACTTTGCACTTTATCATGCTCCTTAACAAAAACATTGGTGTAGGAAGATTTTGAACCAGACCACACCTCACTCACATTCTCATGCTGGCTCCCTGTTATAACAGGACCAAAATTTGCATCACAATTGTAAACCCTCCTCACCATGTTTGGGGCATGATTTACACATAGCCACAACTAAATGCAGCCACATAGATTTGATCTTTAAATATCAAAAGAGTAATTCTCATTCTTATCTAAGTGAAAAAAATGTGTATTATCATTGTATTGAAATAATGCATTTGATTTTGAACTTATTTGATTTCTGATTCTTTGTATTTTGTCCATTTTACTTGCAACAATGTTTTTGGACAGGAGTTCAATTGAATCTCTGTATTTGGTTACACTGAATATTTTGCTGATACTCTTAATGAAAAGGGGGGTTTAAAACCAACAATGATTGTTGTTTTGTTATAATGCAATTTATTTTTAATGTTTCCAGAAACAATGTAAGAGCTTGTGAGATCTTCTTTTATTCTCAGCCTTGACCACTTTATTAAGTACATCGATTTAAGGGCTTATTGGCAGAGACTATTTTAACCTGACCACATCAAACTTCTGACCAATGACAAATGTCATGTATGCTTTTGCTCTTTGTTGTGCTATATGTTCTTTTAATTTTTTTTTAAATTCTCTGTCTCTCTTTTATTCTCTGTCTCTCTTGATTCTCTGGCTCTCTCTCTTCTTGGGGGCCTTCTCTTTGGCTCTTCACGTCTTTGCTCTCTTTGTCTCTTTCTCTCTCTCTCCCTCTCTCTCTCTTTTTCCATCCCTCAGGTAACATTCTATTCATGCTGGGTACGATTAATGGTATACATTTTTATCATCTCATACATCTATTTTGAAACTATTTTAAGTGTAACCATAACCAGATTTTGTCATTAAATCCTTTCTATTACAAATGATGTGCTAACTAGTTTTGATTTGGTATTGACTTTGAAGTGCTACCTATTGCAATACAATATAGTCACATTATAGCAAGGCTCTTCCACATATTTTGCTATTGTAACTGCGCTTATTTCCGTCATTGGTATAAGTTGCAGTGGGTGGTAAAGACGAGAAATGTACAGTTTTCTACAATCTTGCTGATAACGTTTCTTTAGTCTTTCGGCAACCCTGCAGCCTGAACCACTGTAGGCGACCCACTCTTACAGAGGGTTGTACATCATGTATTTTCTACATCTAGTTACTTTCAGTGTGCTCAAGCTGGATGTCATCGCACATTCAGTCTTATTAGATCATTTAGAAGACACCTACTGCAGCATGTTAATGACATTGGAAATTAAATGGAGGAAACCCCTTTGGTTGAGCCTGATCATTCACCAAATTCAGTTTTAGATGTTAGCTGTTGAGCAGTGTGATGAGGACTGTGATGAAATTGCTTAAGAACAATTTGATGAGTTCGAGGAAGAAAATGTACAAGACAGAGTATCTTTGTTTTTAGCGAAATTAAGGTCAAATTCCTCCCAGACGTTGAGTACTGTTAATTTTGTGGTAGATCACACATCTAGCCTTATCAGTGATGTTGTTGGATCTCTACAGAGAAACACGGTCTCTTTTTTAAGAGAGATAGGCCACAGCGAGAGTCCTGGGGCCCAGAAACTCTTAGAACATTTTGCATGTTCTATTTCAGGGATTTGAGTCAGAGTACAAACAAATGCAGTATTTTACTCAGTCTGGATGCTTTGTGCAGCCAGAGGAAGTATCTCTCCCTGGCTTTTCATACAGTCAACAGAGAGACACATTGACGGGGACTGTTAGACAAGTGGCAGCCTGAGACACTTTTCAGCGTGTTCCTCTAAAGCCTTTGCTGAAGCAGGTTTTAGAAAGTCCAGGAACAATGGAGAAAATCTTTGAGTAGCAAAATCAAGAAAGCACTGGTCTTGAAGATTTTAAAGATGGCACAATCTTCAAAACAAATGAACTCTTTTCTAAAGAGTTGTCCATTCCTCTTGTAATTTACAATGATGATTGTGAGATGGTCAATCCACTTGGATCAAAAACCTCAGTTCACAAACTAGGTTTTATTTATTTTACTCTTAAATGCTTGCATCCTGAGTATCTTTCCAGCCTAAACTCTCACTTATTGTTGGCAGTGTACAAGACAGACGATGTAAAAACATATAGAATCAATGCTGTCTTAGATCCAATTGTGTCTGAGATTAAGGATCTGGAATTGGAAGGAATACAGGTTGTCACAAAACATTTCAAGGGCACTGCCAAAGCAGGAGTCGCACAGATTTGTGGGGATAACTTGGGTCTTAATGGCATCCTAGGCTACACAGAAAGCTTTTCAGGGAAAACTGTGTGTCGATGGTGTCGGGTACAAAGAGAGGTTTTGAGAGGACAAACAGTTGAGGATCTGTCAGTGATGCGCAACAGGGTTAACTACCACTCTGATCTGCTTCAGAATAACCCAACTGAAACTGGCATCAAAAAAGAGTGTTCACTCAATAAACTGCAGTTCTATCATGTAACTGACAATGTAACTCCAGATGTCATGCATGATATTCTGGAAGGGGTTGGAGGTTATGAAACCAAGCTTGTTCTCAGTTCTTTGATTAAACAAAAACTCTTGACACTTGATCAGCTGAATAATAGATTGATAAGCTTTGACTATGGTTTTTCTGATAGTCACGACAAGCCATCTGCTATCAAACCTCAGGATCTTAAAAACCCTGATGGGTCCATGAGATAAACAGCAGCACAGATGTGGTGCCTTCTAAGGCTGCTGCCTCTTATGATTGGAGATTTGATTCCAGAAGGTGAGAAACACTGGGAACTACTACTTTCACTGCTTGGCTGTATGGAGTTGATTTTCTCTCCAGCCTTGACTACAGAGGCAGCTATATTTTTGCTGCATCTGATTGAGGAACACCATAGGCTGTTTTTGGAGCTTTATCCAGACAGGCATTTGAAGCCAAAACACCACTTTATGCTTCATTATCCTGGGGCCATCAGGAAACTTGGACCTTTCAACTCAGACCTTTTTTGGTTCAGTTCTGGTGCATGCGCTGGTGCAAAGCATGGCTTTTTCAAAAGACTAAGCCATATAACCTGCAATTTCCGCAATATTTGTAAAACGCATGCTTTCCGACACCAGATGATGTTGTGCTACACCCTGCTCTCTGGGAAAATGTTCTCACGTGACTTTGAAGTTGGTCCAGGATACACCACACTCCTGGGATCTATAGAGGGTTTTGAGAAAGTGAAATGTGGTTTTGAGGGAATTCCATTGTTCTCAGATGTCTATTTGCCATCTTGGATTAAATGCAAAGGAACTGCTTACAGGTCAGGAATAACACTTTTTGTGTCTCACTCTGCTGATGGTGAGCCCCAGTTTGCAACCATTCAGAACATTGTGGTCATTGACTCCAAAGTCAAATTCATTGTGAAAAAAATGGGACAGTTGGATTTGACAGACATTTTTTTGCCTTCTCTGTGTCTTCTTCTGCACTTGATTTGGTGGACATTCATTCTGTCGATGATCACCACCCTCTACATGTTGTGATGTCCTTGAATGAGAATGAGAATGATCATTACGTTTCTCTGAGATACAGGCTAATTTTAGGTGGGGTAGGGGGATCAAAAACAACATTAGTTTAAAGGGTAAGTTTACTCAAATGATTAAACATTAATTACTCACCATCATGTCATTCCAAACCCGTAAAACTTTCATTCAACCACAACTGATGTGTAAGTTGAATGTTTTTTGTATGTGAAAAAGCCTATCTGTTCTATCTGTTCATCAAATAAAATTATCGTGTCTCTTCAGAAAATGTGGACTAAACCGCTCGATTCATATAAATTAGTTCTGCGATCTCTTTATGAACTTTTTGAAGCTTCAAAGTGGTAGTTGTGAAGACCGTCAAAAGAGGGACAGAAATCTCTCAGATTTCATCAAAAAGATCTTAATTTGTGTTCTGAAGATGATGACTGCTCTGTCAAGTCCTCGTCGTCAGTTAGGAACCTGGGTGTGCTCTTTGATAACAATCTTTCACTTGAAAGCCACATTTCTAGCATCTGTAAAACTGCATTCTACCATCTTAAAAATATATCTAAATTACGGCACATGCTTTCAATGCAAAATGCTGAACAGTTAGTTCATGCGTTCATGACCTCAAGGTTAGATTATTGTAATGCTCTACTGGGTGGTTGCCCTGCACGCTTAATAAATAAACTGCAGCTGGTCCAAAATGCAGCAGCTCGAGTTCTTACTAGAACCATGAAGTATGACCATATTAGCCCGGTTCGGTCAACACTGCACTGGCTCCCTATTAAACATCGTATAAATTTTAAAATCTTGCTAATAACTTACAAAGCACTAAATGGTTTAGCTCCCCAGTACTTGAGCGAGCTCTTAACGCATTATACTCCATCATGTCTATTGCGGTCTCAAAATTCTGGCCAGTTGATAATACCTAGAATATCAAAATCAACTGCAGGCGGTCGATCCTTTTCCTATTTAGCACCTAAACTCTGGAACAGTCTTCCTAACATTGTTCGGGAAGCAGACACACTCTGTCAGTTTAAATCTAGACTAAAAACACATCTCTTTACCATGGCATACACATAGAACATTATCAGTTTATATTATTCAAATCAGTTAAATGATTGTTAGGCTGCATTAACTAGATCAGCCGGAACCGGGAACACTTCCCATAACACCTGATGTACTCGTTACATCATAAGAAGAATGGTATCTACGCTAATGTTAGTCTCTCTGTTTATCTCGAGGTTTACTGCAGTCAGCCGGATCCGGGCCGTATCCAGATCAGATGGTGGACCTGCGCCTAGACATGACCAACGCATCCCTGAAATGTCTGCAGAGACCGTGTCAATTAGACTCCCCCCATAAATGCCTCATCGACACGACATCCTCTTTAAACCCGTCTCTGGCGTGACGGCTCCAATCTTTCGAATAATCTTACGAATATCTTTCGATCTAATATGACTTCTGACCTGTAATGTTGCCAGAATCATAATAATACACTATTTGTTCGTCGGCCAGAGGAGAACTGGCACCCCGACTGAGCCTGGTTTCTCCAAAGGTTTTTTTCTCCATTCTGGCCCCTGAAGGAGTTTTGGTTCCTTGCCACCATCACCTTTGGCTTGCTCAGTTGGGGACACTAAAATTTCAACTATATTACTGATCTGCCCGCATTGACACTATATGATAATTGAAATTAGCTGGATGACATCACCGTTTTCTCCAGAGCGGCTATACAGCCGAATCAAATTCTGTTGCATTATTTTCCTGTTAACACTGTGAAGCTGCTTTGAAACAATCGGCATTGTAAAAAGCGCTATATAAATAAAGGTGACTTGACTTTACTTGAAAGTCTTACAGGGTTTGGAACAACATGACGGTGAGTAAATGACCCTAACTAACCCTTTAAATGATGCTTGTGTACACCTTCTACCAAATACTACCTCTTGCAGTTGTAAACAATATTCTATTAATACAAATATCAATTAAGTCATCATGGGCACATCGCAATACATTGAGAGGGTTTCTCAATTTGATGACATCATATAAATCTTGTAAGTTTCACTGAAAATAATGGTTTAGTCGAATTAACAGAATTGCGAATGTGCACATCATGATATCGTTGCTGAAACAATATATTGTGCAGACCTACCATACTGTAAAAATGCATACATGTGCATTACCATTCAATTTTTCTATTAAAGGAATCAATCGAAGAGCTTGCAACTACACCTACTATATCAAGGGAGCAGCAGCATGGTTCAGAGCACAGGATATCTGTGGAGCAAGTAGCAGCATTTGCAAGTTTGTGTGTGTGTGTGCATTTGTAAGTTTGTGTGTGTTTATTGATTTCTTTTTTTGGGGCCAGACTGTTGCTAGAAAAGGCCTTGTCTGTTTTTTTTTTTGTTTTGTTTTTTGTTGCATGAATTAAAGAAATTTGTAGGATGTTTTTCTTTTAAACAAAAAATATATTTTTTAGAACGTAAGAGACATCCTTCTTGCAACACCCAATGGCAGAGGTATTGTAGATACTATTGAAAACAAGCACTGCATTTCACTTAAAGAGAGACAAACCATGGTTCGGATCTTGGTGTCACATCTTATTGAATGCTTGGAGAAAAGTGAGTACACATTTTCAATACAAATTGAAGTAAAACATTTTAATGCTAAAATATTGTTTGATATATTAAATGTCTTAGTGTGTACATTTGTACTATTGTTAAAATTCAAAATATGAAATTGTTTTTAAATAAATTCTTTTAGCCCAAGTGCAGGTACAAAAGTCACCCTGGCTTCATCAGTAGTTGAACAGTTTCCATGCCTTAAGGATTGGCAGGGTAAAGGCTATGTGAGTACAGTGTCTAACACAGGGATGTGATTTTGCTGTATTTATATGGACTTCTGTATTTCTAAACTTAGAAGTATGAAATAATTGCCGTTTTTAAACCTGTGCTTAAAGGTTACAGCACTAGCACATGTGCACTTTGGACAAGTGGAAGAAATGTGTCAAAGCATATACATACCTTTATTACATGTATATGTGTTTCCCAACCCTGTTCCTGGAGGACCCCCAGCACTGCACTTGTTTATGTCTCCTAGAGCTGCACAATTAATCGTTAAAAGATCGCAATCTCGATTCAAACACCCACCCAATCTTATTCCTAAATGTCAATGATTCAGCTAAGTCTATTAAACCTTTGAAAAGTACGATCACTGCAGAACATTCTTAGTTTATCCAGAATTGTGCAGGTCTAATGTCTCCCTTATCTCTGTGCTTCTCAGATCATGTTCTGGGGACCTCCCACTATTGCACATTTAACACTCCGGACCAGCTCATTAGTAGATTGCAAGACTTGAATTGGGTGTGTCTGATGAGGGCGACATACAAAATGTGCAGTGGTGGGGGTCCCAGGACAGGTTTGAAAAGCACTGCCTTATCTGACCCATGTATTTCTGGTCTTTGAGTCTCTACTAACGAGCTGATGAGTTGAATCAGGTGTTTGATTAGGAAGAGTTCAGAAATGTGTAATGCTGGTGTGCCACCAGGAACTGGGATGGGAAAACACTGCTTTAATCACATTCATGTACTCATGTAAATGGGGCCAGTGTTGCACTTTTTAATACTGTTTTCTTTTTCTTTAAACACAAGGAAGCATGGTTCAGTCCAGGTCGATGCCTGCCACAGACCTGCTACTGGCTTCCTGGAGCATGCGCAAAAGGGTCCAAAAAGGAAGACAAAATCGAATTTCTTCAGATAACCCAAGAGATAGCAGTAGTTTTATTTTGCCAGGTATGTACGTATGTCTGTGTCTAATATATATGTCAGGGTTTTTCTTGGCCTTCGGTGCAAGGTTATTATAGTTTTTATTTTAATATCGTTTTCAATTTTGCTATAAATTTCAGTTTAGTTTTAGTTAGTTTCATAAATAGTTTTGCTAGTTTTAGTTTAGTTTTTATTTTGTGAACACATTTCTATTTAATTTTTATATATTTAGTTTCAGTTTTAGTTTTAGTAATTATAGTTTAGCAGAGTTACCAGAACAAAGACCAAAGCAAGATTTTTCATTTCAGCAAAGTTTAATGTTTGCACAGATTAGAGTTAACTCTTGTGCAGACATTTTAATAATAAAAGTAAAAATTATGAAAATTCCAGACAAACTAAAGATGAAAGATGAAATCTTGTTAAACATGCCTATTTTAATTTTTTTTTTTAGCAGTACAATGTAGGCTAGCAGTGTGACCACTGTAGAAAATACAGCTAAAGTCAGCTGACTACAGCAACACAACCTGCTGTGAAGCCAGTGTGATTAAATAATGAAGTGTATATCCAGTGTGTGTGTGTGTGTGTGTGTCCTGGTATTCCCTACGTTGTTGGGAAATGTCTCTACATGGATAATAATATTATTAGTAGTAAATGATTTGTAAAAACAATAATAATAACACCTTTCAGCCTATCAATATTAAGCAAACATGAAATCTCCAACATACAGTAGTAGTAGGCTACTTGCTACTAGTAGTTGCTGTTGCACCCGCATCTCTCGTCGTGCATGAAACGTCATTCTAAAAGCAGTGCGCTCAAGTTAAAAGTGGTTTAACTTACGTCTCATTATCTTGTGTCATTGTGTCATTTTCCATTTCATTGCCACAAGCGGATTCTTTGTCAACAGCCGCTTAGGAATAGTGATGTGTTTTATGTTTCGGTCCTTCACTGAGTGCTTCACACGACAGCGGTTAATCGCCTCATCTAACTTCATGCGCATAAAGTGCCATATACAGACATTTCCCTAAACAGCCACAGGTCAGATTTTCCGCCACAGTAAAGAGCTTATTAATTACGAAAATGATTATTTATTTTTGCTAATTATTTTATTTCAGTTTGTTTTTCAGTAACTGTTGTTAGTTTCGTTTAGTTTTAGTTTTTCATCTATTATAATTTTTTAATTTTATTTCAGTTTCCGAAAATGTTTTTTGACCAATAGTTTTAGTCTTAGTTTCAGTTTTCATTTACGAAAATAACCTTTCTTCGGTGGTGGCTTACAAACAGTCATCCATATAATAATGTTGATATCATAAGCCATTTATAAAGCAAACTATTATTTTTCATAGGTCACTCCAGTCTAAAGTAAATGATTTTATAGGTACAGGGCTGTTTAACTTTTTTGCACATAGCGCTGATGCTGATGCAAATTTTGGACTTCCGATTCTGGTTGCGAATGGTGTACCTCATGTTCCCTGTACAGATTTTTTTGTTATCAGTTAACAATCCTCTACTTGTTTAATTTTATTGATCTATGAGCCAGCTCCTTTAAGTGAACGGTGAGAGTCGGTTCCTGTCTGAGAGCCGTTTTCCCTTTTTGTATATTAATACAAGACAGAATAATATTATTATCCTTTCGCTACACTGCTCAGCCACATTTCAAGTAGTCACTAGCTGAATGTTATTTTGATGTGTATGTGTGTGCGATCATGTGTGATGACATTACCCCTCTGCTGTCGATTCGTCGCACGCACATACACATTAACATAACATTCAGTCACTGTATGTGGTCGAGCAGTGTGGTGAAAAGATCCTCTGTAATATTGGGTCAGAAAACAAGAGTAACATTGAATAATTTAAGTGAAATGTGCATAAATATCAATCACAGGCCAAACATTACTAAATTTGACGGAATTTAAAGAGCCAGAAGTGGGAAATAAAGAGCCGTTTGGGAGCTGAAAGAGCCAACTCTTATTACTGAGCTGAGCCAAATGATTTGGCTCCCTAAAAAGAGCCCTCACGTGGGTTTAATGTTTGCAACGTCAGAATTTATTTGGCAAATGCTTTTCCACCTCTCATTATTCGCATTAACTTGTTTTCGTACAAGTCAAAAACCACCTCAAGCGAGCGTAAAAACTTCTTTGCGAATTAAGGGATTTTGTTTCTAATTTTGGCGTTTCCATCACTCGTTTCTGATGCGATACTTCAAAATGCGCATAAACACAGGGTGATGGAAACATAGCTAATAAGGACTGCCTGATGGGCCAGGGCCAGCGTGAAAGATGCCCGGGATAGTTGACGGAATTGCCAATGCAGGAAAAACCCTATATATATATATATATATAATATGCCCATATGGAAAAAAAAAAAAAAAAAAAAAATTCTGGCCAAAATATATTTTAAATATATGGTAAATGTATGTTGTAAACAGTGAAGTTCGATGAAATCTATTTTTGAAAGTGAAAATATATTTTGTTCCAGCCTTCATATACCAAAATATATTTCAAAATGTATTTCAGGGGCAAGAAAATACATTTTCAATCGTATAGAAGCCTACGTAGACAAAATGCAATGTGGATGCAACATAGCATAGTAGCGATCAAAACCTAAACTAGATTTTGTATCCATCATTTAAAATGTATTAGAAGTATTTTAAACACTTACAGGAAAAACCACATGAATTTCCTATGTTTTCCGCATGTTGTCCACTTTTGTCCACATATGATCTTCCCAAAATACAGAGTAATTGATCACGCAACCAAAAGAATCACCGTCACAGATGTTTTTTTTTTTTTTGTTTTTTTTTTGTTATTTGTTATTTTTTTGTAATTTAATGCAAGTTTAACATGACAATTATACCATTTAAATGTACATCAAATAAAAATGTAAATATAAATAAATTGCTAGTTAAGAACTGCGTCATCATTTGTGTGCACGGACTTTTGGACTACTGCGCATGTGCCTCATTTTGCTCCATAACGGTCGACTACCAGCGGGAGTTCTCAGAGGAAAAGGTAAGAGCTATACATTTAGTTCGTCATCATTTTTTGCATATGTTATGTTAAGTGTCACTTTAGATGTGTTGTCTTTTCAAGGTTTTGTAACATCATTTTTTCAATTTAATGCCATGTTTGGTTAATTTGCTCACAATCTCCACTGAGCTGTACTGAGGTAAAATCTGAGATACATTTTTGGATTTCCGTTGTAGTTATTTTTAATTTGGACATTTAGCAAAAAATACACAAAAATCAGTTTCATATTTGAGCCTGTCACTGATACCATCAGTGGAGCCTGTACATTTTTGCTGAATTTAAATATTAAAGATAAACTTGTTAATTTGACACGTTATTCGCTCATCATTGGAGTTCTGCTATTTTGGTATTAATGCAGATTCATTTACAAACAACATTTTCTATTTATTTTTTTATGTATTGTTTGTTTTAATATATTGTTTACTATATAATAGTTTTTGTTGTCTTCTGCAAAATGACAAGCTGTTTTTCGAGGAACCAGTTGAGTCAATAATTCAGTGAGTTGATTATAACAAAAGATGCTTATTTGTCACCACCTACAGGTTTAAATGTGTAATTCATTACTGTAAAAATTAAATATACTTTACATTTTCAGTAGCAGAAGCGACAGAGACAGTTTGTGCAGGGTGAGGATAATCAATCATAAGACACAATTTAAAGGGATAGTTCACCCAAAAATGAAAATTAGCCCATGATTTATTCACCCTCAAGCCATCCTAGGTGTAGACATTCTTCTTTCAGATGAATACAATCAGAGTTCTATTAAAAAATGTCCTGGCTCGTCCAAGCTTTATAATGGCTGTTTCTGTTTCCAAGTGTATCCATCCATTATAAAAGTGCTCCACACGGCTCCGGGGGTTAATAAAGGCCTTCTAAAGCGAATCGATGGGATTTTGTAAGAAAAATATCAATATTTAACACGTTATAAAGTAAAATATCTAGCTTCCGGCGGACCGCCTTCCGTATTCAACTTACACAGAAAGTGTAACGCCTCTCGCAGTTAAAAACGTCATCGTCGTGCCAGTTACGCTTTTTTACGCTACGTCCGACGTTAACGTTGCGCCAGTTACGCTTTTTTATGCTACGTCCGACGTTGAATGCAGAAGGCGGTCCGGCTGAAGCTAGATGGATATTTTTCTTACACAGACCCATCGATTCGCTTCAGAAGGCCTTTATTAACCCCCCGGAGCCGTATGGAGCACTTTTATAATGGATGGCTGCGCTTTTTTGGGCTTCAAATTTTGGGCTGCCATTTACTGCCATTATAATGCTTGGAAGAGCCAGGACATTTTTTAATATAACTACAATTGTATTCGTCTGAAAGAAGATTGTCATATACACCCAGGATGGCTTGAGGGTGAGTAAATTATGGGGTAATTTTCATTTTTGGGTGAACTATCCCTTTAGTAAGTAGAATAAATAATTTTTAATCATTCAGATATTAATGGATTTTATTTGTTTACTTTATGAATGGATATGTTCTGTGCATGCACTTATGTCTTTGTTACTATCTGTCTCTGTCTGGAACAGTTGCAGCCCATCTGCCAACACAAGACACATCCCTGTCCACATGCTGACCGCCCCACTGGCCCAACACTTGTGCTGAAGAGGCTCTGACCAGAAGCTTTGCTCTGCAGAGCAGTCATAGGTACAGTGTATATAATGTTCATAGTCAAGCCACCTTTATTTCTATAGGGCTTTATACAAACCCGATTCCAAAAAAGTTGGGACACTGTACAAATTGTGAATAAAAAAGGAATGCAATAATTTACAAATCTCATAAACTTATATTTTATTCACAATAGAATATAGATAACATATCAAATGTTGAAAGTGAGACATTTTGAAATGTCATGCCAAATATTGGCTCATTTTGGATTTCATGAGAGCTACACATTCCAAAAAAGTTGGGACAGGTAGCAAGAAGAGGCCGGAAAAGTTAAATGTACATATAAGGAACAGCTGGAGGACTTATTTTGCAACTTATTAGGTCAATTGGCAACATGATTGGGTATAAAAAGAGCCTCTCAGAGTGGCAGTGTCTCTCAGAAGTCAAGATGGGCAAAGGATCACCAATTCCCCCAATGCTGCGGCGAAAAATAGTGGAGCAATATCAGAAAGGAGTTTCTCAGAGAAAAATTGCAAAGAGTTTGAAGTTATCATCATCTACAGTACATAATATCATCCAAAGATTCAGAGAATCTGGAACAATCTCTGTGCGTAAGGGTCAAGGCCGGAAAACCATACTGGATGCCCGTGATCTTCGGGCCCTTAGACGGCACTGCATCACACAGGAATGCTACTGTAATGGAAATCACGACATGGGCTCAGGAATACTTCCAGAAAACATTGTCGGTGAACACAATCCACCGTGCCATTCGCCGTTGCCGGCTAAAACTCTATAGGTCAAAAAAGAAGCCATATCTAAACATGATCCAGAAGCGCAGGCGTTTTCTCTGGGCCAAGGCTCATTTAAAATGGACTGTGGCAAAGTGGAAAACTGTTCTGTGGTCAGACGAATCAAAATTTGAAGTTCTTTTTGGAAAACTGGGACGCCATGTCAACAGGACTAAAGAGGACAAGGACAACCCAAGTTGTTATCAGCACTCAGTTCAGAAGCCTGCATCTCTGATGGTATGGGGTTGCATGAGTGCGTGTGGCATGGGCAGCTTACACATCTGGAAAGGCACCATCAATGCTGAAAGGTATATCCAAGTTCTAGAACAACATATGCTCCATCCAGACGTCGTCTCTTTCAGGGAAGACCTTGCATTTTCCAACATGACAATGCCAGACCACATACTGCATGAATTACAACATCATGGCTGCGTAGAAGAAGGATCCGGGTACTGAAATGGCCAGCCTGCAGTCCAGATCTTTCACCCATAGAAAACATTTGGCGCATCATAAAGAGGAAGATGCGACAAAGAAGACCTAAGACAGTTGAGCAACTAGAAGCCTGTATTAGACAAGAATGGGACAACATTCCTATTCCTAAACTTGAACAACGTCCCCAGACGTTTGTAGACTGTTATAAAAAGAAGAGGGGATGCCACACAGTGGTAAACATGGCCTTGTCCCAACTTTTTTGAGATGTGTTGATGCCATGAAATTTAAAATCAACTTATTTTTCCCTTAAAATGATACATTTTCTCAGTTTAAAGATTTGATATGTCATCTATGTTGTATTCTGAATAAAATATTGAAATTTGAAACTTCCACATCATTGCATTCTGTTTTTATTCACAATTTGTACAGTGTCCCAACTTTTTTGGAATAGGGTTTGTACATTACAGATTGATTCAAAACAGCTTCATGATAATAAACAGGAAAATAACAGAATTCAAAAGACCATAGGAGATTAAATGTTTGAAGTTAAATGGAAGAATTGCTAAGAAATATACATTTTTTTTGTGTTTCTGATAATACTAGAAAAAGGGATACTCCACCCAAAATTGGAAATTCTCTCAGAATATGATTTTCTTTATTCAGAAGAATATAAATGATGATTTTTAGAAAAAATTATCCATGTCTGTGAGTGCAAGTATACGGGACCCCCAAGGTTGATGCTTCAAAAACCACACAAAGTGAACACAACGGCAATCAGTATGAGCCTAGTTGATGAAGTGAAACAAGGTGTGTTAGAAAAATAGAAATGTTTAAAACTCTTCCGCATTACTTCTCAAGCTTCAAAACGCATTTACATCACAAATCACAACATGCTGACGTTGAGCCCATATTTGACCACTTTGACAGAAACAATGGTTTGTACTGCTTTGGAAGACATTGATTCATCAACTGGGGTCATATGGATTACCGTTATGTTCACTTTATTTGGTTTTTGACCTATCCACTTGCGTGGATTCACAGAGATGGAGTATTTTTCTTAAAATCTCCGTGTTCCAAAGAAAAAAAGAATGTCATATGCATCTGGGATGGCATGAGGGTAAGTAAATTATGAGAGAATTTTCATTTTTGGCTGGAGTATCAAGTTAACTATCTTAAGTTAATCTGCCTTTGTGAGATTCCATTATTCCTTTATTTTAAGTGAAAATGCAGTGCAGAAGTGTAAAAAAAGCCTAATTCTACCTCTCCTGCATTTTCAGTTTCTTAACCGCACTGTCCAAAAAATATGCCCCATTAAATATATTTAAAATCAAACATACCTATAATTGTTTTATAGACAAAAATATCAGGAAATCCAAAACTAGTCAATGTGTGCATGCCCTCTGTACCCTGTTCAAATGTTTATGTATTGTGTTGTCTTTTGTAGGAGGGAAGAGCAAAACTGACAGTGGTGCAGAGAAGTGCCCTTGATGAGGCAATCATGGCAGCCATATACGGTAAGTGTATACTTGGTGAAAGGAAAATTTACTAGAAAAATTCAGTTAAAATATAGCTGTGATTTTGTCTCTTGCAGTGGCAGTCAAGAAGAGATTTCCAAATGTGTCCAAAGAGGCTTTGGTGATTTACAGTCAATTCTAAACGGGGCGAATTCACTGCTTGAAAGGGGGGAAAAAACAAACGTTAAAGCTTTTGAATATATTGTATTATTGTACTTTTTTTGAACATTGTAAAGTATGCTTCTTGCACATTTTATTCAAATGTTCATATACAAATGTTATATAATTTAATAGACAAATAAAGTTTTTCTTCAAATGTGACATGTGAATGTATTTTCTTGGATTGAAATATATGGAGGGGAAAACATATTTTTAAATGCTTTTGAAAAATATATTTATATTTTGATGGCCAAAAAATATATTGGTAGAAAATATATTTATGTAAATATATTTTTTGGCCATTTTTTGTATATTTTGAAATATATGTGAAAATATATTTTTACCGTGTGTGTGTGTGTGTGTGTGTCTCATCTTAACATATTTTCCCATTCATAATTCCTGTGTTTGTGATTTACATTTCTGCTCTCAACAGAGTCAAATGTGGATTCAGAAAGAGCTACTCAAATGACAGAGTGGCTTAAAAATAATATCTGGCCACTAAGTCAGGTTGAGCAATACATGAAAGAGACGGCTATCCATAGGGCCAAATGGATTCGAGTATCCACGTCTCCTTGACACACCAGGCATGGTGGGTTTAAATTTAAGAAATAAAAACATTGGCTCAGTATTTTCTTTTTTGTTTTACAACTTTGTTTGCTATGTTGGCCTTTGTTTTGTATTTTTTAGATATCCCAGGATTTCTTAATTTTGAATCCAGATTCCGCTTCAAAACTCCCCGAAAATTGGGTACCTGTGTTTAAGGATAAGATTCTTTAGTTTGCCAGCAGTGAGAAACAATCTCTTGATCTACTTTCCAGTGTAGAAATGATGTCAGCAGGTAATGGGTATTAAGAACACTGTTACAAATGAATAATTCAGTCTAAAATGAATTACTATCTCTCATGTCATTCTAAAAAAGGAGAGATTCTCCCTATTTACAATAATTACTGTTAGTCATGACAATTTCCATTTTAATTTTGAGTTAACTATTTCTTTGTAACACAATTTAATAAATGAATGTCATACATCCAGATTTATTGCAGTCAAATTTTATTGCAGACTTTTTTTTTAACATTTTAAGTGATTTTGTGAAATCTCTATTTGATATCATTCCCTTTTGTTTAAACTGCTAAATATAACTTACCCATCACCATATATTGTCTAATATTGCCTATCACATTAAATCTGACATCGCTAGCTTTTAATCTAAATCACTGTCACGTGTTAGCATTTCGTTAGCCTGTTAGCCTGCCATCTGTGCATCCGGGTCTTCTGTCTCCTGTTTTCTCCTGAGTCCATCAAACAACTGTGGTGAGTTGGATTAGTCACCAGAGTCCATCAAACAACTGTGGTGATTTGGATTAGTCAACAAACACGGTAAGCCATGTCATCTTCTCCTGTTATTGTCACTTGCACTGCCCGTTACATGTTTAGCATTACCTTCTTTGCATGTGATAAATGCAGGGAGATAGTCAGGCTGACGGAGAAGATTTCAGAATTAGAGACACGCATCCAGACTTTATTTGAGAGTAGTGAGAATGTAAAAGCTTTAGACACTGCTTTTGATGTGACTAGCTTAGTGAACTCTGTACATTGTTCGGTTCCGGCTGTAGAGCCCGTGCAGCAGAGCAACTGGGTGACTGTGAGACGGCATAGTCGCAGATTAGAACTCTTCCATTCCGATTAGAACATCAAACAGGTTCTCCCCACTCAGTGTCGCACCCACTGAGAATCCTGTTTAAAGTGCCCTAGTTATTGGCGATTCTATTACACGGAACATGAAAATAGAGACACCAGCCACCATAATCACATGTTTACCGGGAGCCAGAGCGCCTGACATCAAAGCAAATTTAAAAGTGCTGGCTAATGATAATCGTAAATTCTCTAAAATTATTATTCACGTCGGCACTAATGGTGTTCGACTTAGCCAGTCGGAGATCACCAAAATTAACATTAAAGAGGTGTGTGAACTTGCAAGTACGATGGCAGCTAAAGTTTTTTGCTCTGGCCCCCTCCCTGTTCGCCGGAGTGATGAGAGACTATCATCACTCAATGGCTGGTTGTCTAAGTGGTGTCCGCAAAATAACATAGGGTTCATAGACAATTGGAAAAGCTTTTGGGGCAGACCTGACCTGTTAAAAAAAGATGGCATCCATCCTTCCTGGGATGGTGCCGCTCTTCTTTCTAGTAATTTGGCACATAGTCTTAGAGTTAAACCTTGACTAACTGGGGCCCAGGTCAGGAAGCAGACGGACTGGCTTAACCGACCATCTGCTAGCTGTCTCACGTCACAGAAGTCAGATAAATCCCAACACATAGAGATTCTCACACGTAGATATTATCACATAGAGACTGTGTCTGTTCCCCGAATTAATAAATACATAAAAACCATCAAAATCATGTAACGGTAAAAATTTTATTGTTGTCAAACAAATAAAATACAGATATAATACAGATGAACAAATGATAAAGCTCGGGCTACTGAATATTCGATCCCTTCCCCCAAAAGCGCTTATTGTTAATGATATGATTACAGATCATAATCTAGATGTGCTGTGTTTGACATAAACCTGGCTAAAACCTGACGATTACATTACTTTAAATGAGTCCACCCCTCAAGATTATTGTTATAAACACGAGCCGCGTCTGAAAGGCAAAGGGGGAGGGGTTGCTATAATTTTTAATAATATCTTCAATATTACTCAGAAATTTAGTTTCAAATATAATTCTTTTGAAGTTTTGGTGCTTTACATAACGTTATGTAGTGTAAATGATAAATCCCGTTTGACATTTGTGCTGGCTACTGTATACAGGCCACCAGGGCACAATATAGACTTTACCAAAGAATTTGCTGATTTTCTATCAGAGTTAGTACTGGCTACAGATAAAGTCCTAATTGTTGGTGATTTTAATATCCATGTAGACAATGAAAAAGACACATTGGGATTGGCATTTAGAGACATTCTAAACTCTATTGGAGTTAGGCAACACGTGTCAGGACCCACTCATCGCCGTAATCATACTTTAGACCTAATACTGTCACATGGAATAAATGTTGATACTGTTGAAATTCTGCAGCAGAGCGATGACATCTCAGATCATTATCTAGTATCGTGTATACTTAATGTAGCAAAGGCTGCAAAGCCGTCCCCTTGTTTCAAATATGGCAGGACTATCACTGCTGCCACTAAAGATTGCTTTGTAAATAATCTTCCTCATCAGTTCCATCTCCTCAGCATCCCAGATAGCCTAGAGGAACTCGATGTTGCAACAGAAACTATTGACTCTCTCTTTTCCAGCACTTTAGGCACAGTTGCTCCTCTGCGCTTAAAGAAGATTAAAGAAAATAGTCCAACGCCGTGGTACAACGAGCACACCAGGGCCCTTAAAACAGCAGCTAGAAAAATGGAGCGCAGCTGGAAGAAAACAAAACGTCTCGGTTACGTATGTAACCCTCGTTCCCTGAAGGAAGGGAATGGAGTCGTTACGTCAGTTACTGATGGAATGGGGGTTTCGCTTAGAAGCCAATCGCCTTCGAGATCTACAAAATGAGCCAATGGCATGAAAATGCCATGGGTCTGCGGAATTTGCATATCGCAACTCCGCCCCACCTCGTGGGTATATAAGGAGTTGCGTTGCACTCTCGCATTGTTTACCTGCTGAGGAGCCGAGGCTGAGCGCCCTGGCCGTACCAGCGGTACAGCGGTTGTGGCATGGGGACGTAACGTCTCCGTTCCCTTCCTTCAGAGAACGAGGGTTACATACGTAACTGAGACGTTCCCTTTCAGTCAGTACACTACGAGTTACGTCAGTTACTGACGGAATGGGGGTTCCCAATTCAATCTCGCCACAGCGGCTGTCTTCCAGCAACCTGCGCTGACCTGAGCTCCCTGCCGTGAGTCTTAGCACGAACGAGGGGCTAGGCTCAACTACCAAGGTACACTGGGAAGCATAACCCCCGTGGAGAAATGCAACACAATGCCTGCCCGAAGGGAGGACTTAGGAATACACATATGGCCCACGTGTGGGCTGCATATGGAGCACTCTGGAGAATCCAACCGCAGGTGGAATCTTTCAACCCCAGGAGTGGCAAGGGTCTTGCCAAGGGAAGACACGTGCTCGAAGAGACTTACCGTGGAAATACACGTGGGGGTTGCCCAACAGGGGAACCATGCACATGGAGGCACCTAGCCTAACACGAGGGCTGACCAATCGGGCATGCACTCTGGTGTCGGCGTCGACAGTGCTGGAGGAACGCAGGGCTTACTAAGAAACTCACCTGAGTGAAATAGCGCACGCATCCAGTCCGTGGAGTGGAATGGCGCAGCAAGCAATGACACCTGAGCCTGTCCATTTACTGGCCATTTGGGGCGAGTACACGGAAGGACACTGGCTCCACTTGGAGATTACTTAGAATCTAGCGAATGTGAAGGATGTCTCCCAGCCTACAGCTCTAAAATGTCTGTTAGCGAGGCGTCATGCGCTAAGCCCAAGAGGAGGCAACACTCCAGTGGAGTGTGCCTTGACCCCTAAGGGGCATGGCATGCCCTGAACCTGATATGCCAGGACAATGGCAACCACTATCTAGTGAGACAACCTCTGCTTGGAGAGAGCCTTCCCTTCTGCTGCACTCCGTAACAGACAAGAGCTGGTCTGAGGTACTGAACACTGCGTCCGGTCTACGTAAGCGCGAAAGGCACAGCGCAGTGTCAAGGCTGGGTCTGCCTCCTCCAAGGCAGCGCTTGCAGGTTCACCACCTGAAGTGGTGGGAACCTTGGGCATGTATCCAGGCCGGGGTCTCAGGTTCATCACGTGAGAGTTAGCCGGCCCGAAATCCAGGCACGCTTCGTCAACCGAAAATGCCTGCAGGTCCCCTACCCTCTAGATGGAAGCCAGGGCAATCAAGAGCGCCACTTTCATTGAAAGGGACTTTAACTTAAAAGACTGCAAGGGCTCAAAGGGATCTCTCTCAGGGCAGCTAACACCACTGCGAGGTCCCAAGAGGTTCCTCTACGGAACCTGCGGATCAGGTCGTGCTGTCCTACCATTTTTGCGTGGTGAGCCGAAATAGCGGCCACATAAACCTTCAGGGAGGAGGAGACAGCCTATGCTCCAGCCCATCTTGGGGGAAGGAGAGCACAGACCCGAACGGCATTTCCTGGGGTCTTCTCACCGAGAAGAGTGCCAGGTGACAAAGAGGTTCCACTGAAATGCATAGGCCTGTCCCGCAAGAGCCTAGCGGAAGTGAAGGTAGCCACCACCTGTGGTGATAGGGTACTCAAACCTGCTGCATCCCGTCCAGGGCCCACACGTGTAGGTCCCCTGGATCGGGACGTGGGTGCCATAGGGTGCCCCGTCTCTGAGTAAGGAGGTCCTTCCTCAGAGGGATCGACCAGGGAGGGGCTGTCGCAAGGAGTATGAGTTCGGAGAACCAGGTCTGGCCGGGCCAATATGGGGCTACCAAAAGGACCTGCTCCCTGTCCTCCCTGATCTGCAAGAAGGCTCACTGGGGGAAACGCATACTTGCGTGGGCCCCACGGCCAGCTGAGCGCTAGTAGGCAATGGGAAGAGTCGTGGGAGGCAAACAGGTCTACCTGTGCGTCGCCGAGCTGTTCCCAAACCAGCTGGCCGTCTGGGGATGGAGTCTTCATTCCCCCAGAAGTGGCTGAACCGTGAGAGCTCGTTGGTTGCACGATTCAGTTCTCCCGGGATGTGAACGTCACAAAGCGACCTCAGATGCTTCAGACTCCATAGGAGGAGATGGCGACCAAGTTGCGACTCCCAGCGGAAGTGTAGACCACCGTATCGGTTGATGTACGCTACTGTCGCCGAGTTGTCTGAAAGGACCAGTACGTGTTGTCCTAGAGCAGGGCTCGAAAGCGGTGCAGGGCAAAACGTACGGCCGGCAACTCGAGGCAATTGACATGCTATAGGCGCTGGGGTCCTTTGCAGGAGCCCACGACAGCATGTCAATTGCGCATGGCACCCCAGCCCGTGGCAGAGGCATTTGTTGATACAACAATATGCCTGGAAACTTGTTCTAAGGGAACTCTGGCCCATAGAAAAGTGAGGTTCACACGGGGTGAAGGTATAACGGCAGGCCCGAGCCACTGGAACCCGGAGCGTGCCCTGTTGCCATGCCCTTCTCGGGACTCGATCGCGAGGCCAGTGCTGAAGCGGTCTCATATGAAGCAGCCCGAGCGGTGTTACCGCGGCTACGGATGCCATATGCCCCAGGAGCCTCTGAAATGACTTCAGTGGAACCGTATTCTTGCCCTCGAATTGATGAAGGCAAGTCAGCATTGACTTTGCGCGCCCGCACTGCACGTACATGGCGACCGAGTCGAGAAAAGAGATCCTCTACCCAGGGGAGAGTTTGCTCTTTTCCCAGATGACCCGAAGGCCCACACTGACGAGGTGCCGGAGCACCAGGACCCTGTGTTCGCAAACCAGGTCTCGAGAGTGAGATACTTTTAGCCAGTCATCGAGATGTGTTGCCTGAGTGGCACAAGGGCTGCCTCGATGACTTCGGTGAAGCCGCGAGGTGACAGGGATAACTCGAATGGGAGTCCGTGCACTGGTATGCCTGCCCCTCGAAGGCAGACCGCAGAGACTGTCTGGGTCGAGGAAATGGAGACATGAAAGTACACGTCCTTCAGGTCGATCGCTGCAGACCAACCCGGTGGACGAACGCTGTCAACATACTGAATGGAAGCCTGAGAAGGGTTCGGTTCAAGATGCGCAGGTCCAGGGTTGGCCATAACCCACAGCTTTTTCTTGGTACAATGAAGTCAGCGCTGTGGAAGCCGGACTTCATCTCGGCTGGAGGGACGATCTCGACCGCACCCTTCGCCAGTAGGGTGTCGACCTCCGCACTCATGACAGGGGTGTTGCTACCCATCATGGTATAGCGGACTCCCTGAAACCGGGGAGGAGACCGTTGGACAGTTTGGGAAGCTCTAGCCAGGCTCCCAGAAACTGACCAGCGGGGTCATGCGAGCCACAGGCATACCCACGATGGGGCAACGAAGCGGAATGGGACTGAACACAAGCGGGATTTAAATGCAATGCAATTATGATTTCAAAGAGTATAGGGTGAATTCAGGTTGATTGGGACACTTTTTCCCCAGTCATTTCAATGGCAAACATTTTCTGAATCATTTGATTTTGTAAACTATCCGATACACACAATACTCAAATATCATTTCAAGTGTTGGTTCATTTATGAGACATGCGTGCAATGCATGATCACGCTAGCGCTAAGGCTATTGTCTGCTATGCTATCTTATTAAATAAGAAGCAAATATATTAAAAACATTGATTAAAATTAAGATACAATTTATACAAAACGAAATTCACTTTAAATAAAGGCTTTCTACAAAACAAAACTTAATGAAGTGGTCAAAATCATTTCTGACAAACTCCATGTCTTCTGATATATTGCGCATCAAATGATGTGTCCTTTGTTACTCGTGCTGTTCACTTTTCACAATCAACATATATTAAATTAAAAAAGACAATTAGGCTATAATATTTAAACATCAATATGAAACAAAATACGTTTTACTGGTACTATATTTATAGCATCTGAGCAGACATTTGCTAATAAAAGCTGTATTGATGTGACACTAGGCTATTTTACAGTAAACACTTCATAATCTGTCCAAAACAGGCCAAAGAAATCTTGTCTAAACAGTCTTACGTCTATGACGTTTTATGTTGCAGTAGGATTCATATTTAAACGGTCTTTTTGCGTTTAATATTCACAGAAAACTAACAGAATAAACTTACCTCACAATCAGCGCTGAATCCGTTGCTCTTAGAAATAAACAGTTTTCATGAGGTAAATTATTCCAGGATTATTCCTCAACGCGTCTCAAAACGATGTAGCTAAAGTATAGCACTACACTTGATGCGTTTATTTGAGTTGATGTGGGTGTTGACTGTGCTCTCGCGTGGATCGGTCAGTATTTGAATCTCAAAAGAATGCGCGCTCCGTGGGCGTGGCGCGGATAATGAGACGATAATGAGACACTCGCGAACGACTGACATCTCTCTCTTTTCAAAAAGATTACATAAACACAGAATATTTGTTTTCGATTTTATTTACATTATTTAAAACCTGACATTGCAACGTTTCTTTAGACATATGTCTCATGTTTGTGTGACAAGTGTTCACTAAGTTAGAGTTTCTTTTCTGAAGACTTTCTGAATGAACGTCTTTGAGAGAGAGGCTGCAGATTGCGCATCATGTTTGTTTTCTTTATTTTGCAAAAAGCACAACAATCTGTTTTTATTGTGACTGTACACAAAAAAAATAGAAACTTAACATATTATAATGATGTATAACACTTGCCTGAATTATAAAAATCGACAGAGTTATTTGAGTCTCTTTGGCACTGATAAGAAAAAAAGCGAGTTGATCACGCCGGCACGACGGCCGACTCCAGGGGGTTAACCATTTTAGAGTGCCGCGACCGTGAGGCCAGTGGTAGCCGCACGCAACTCTTGCATTAAAGCGGGGTCAGCATTGCCCTCATGCATGTTTCTGAGCACCTTCGCCTGATGGACTTGAAGGATGGCCATAGCATGCAGAGCGGATGCGGCCTGGCCCGCAGCTCTGTAGGTCTTCGCCACCAAAGTAGACGTAAACCTTCAGGCTTTGGATGGGTGCTTTGGGTCACCACGCCATGTCGAAGTGCTCTGCGGACACAGTTGCATCCCAACAGAACACTCAACAGGGGGAACCCCAGTGTACACTTTCACCGCGCCGCTGTCGAGAGCAGTGAAGGCGGAAGTGGCTGCCGAGTGATCACGAAAAGTCAATAGAGACTTCCACGATTTCAACACCTCTTCATGCACTTTCGGGAAGAAAGGCACTGGGGACTGACGGGCGCTTTCAGCACGGGCCGCCCCATATACCAATCGTCCAACCTCGAGCGCTCGGGACATGGCGGAGGGTTCCACTCAAGCCCGATGCTCTCAGCTGCCCGGGCAAGCATGCCTTTGAGCTCCGGATCAGACTCGGGCAATGCTGGGACTCCCGAGGGAGGCAGCACAGCCGAATCCTCATCTCCGGAGGAATCCCCACCCAGAAACAGAACACGGGCGAGACATCTTGAAAAAGACGTGCCACATGTAGCTCTTTTAGAGAGGAGTTTGCTCTGCAGAACTGCCGACACTCTGGAGAGACGCTCGTCTTGAAGAGAGAAAGCTCAGGAAGGTAAGTAACACTCGGCTCCGAAGCAGAAACATAATGCGAGAGTGCAACGCAACTCCTTATATACCCACGCGGTGGGGCGGAGTTGCGATATGCAAATTCCGCAGACCCATTGCATTTTCATGCCATTGGCTCGTTTTGTAGATCTCAAAGGTGATTGGCTTCTAAGCGAAACCCCCATTCCATCAGTAACTGATGTAACTCATAGTGTACTGACTGAAAGGGAACTGGAGGTTTTTCGCATTTTGTGGAAAGAGAGCATGATTGCATACAGAAAGGCCGTAAAAACTGCTAGATCTGCTTATTTCTCGATTCTCTTAGAAGAAAACAAACACAACCCTAGGTATTTATTTGATACAGTGGCTAAATTAACAAGAAATAAAGCTTCAACTTCTGATGTTTGCAAACAGCACAGCAGTAATGACTTTATGAACTTCTTTATGTGCAAAATTGATAATATTAGGAAAGAAATTATAACCATGCAGCCGTCTACTACAGTATCACAGCAGAAAAATTCCACTCATTCACTGCTATAGGAGAAGAAGAATTGGCTCGTTAAACTTGTTAAATCATCAAAATCAACAACATGTATGCTCGACCCTATACCGACTAAGCTACTAAAAGAGATGCTTCCAGAGATCATAGATACTCTTCTTAATATCATTAATTCATCCTTGTCATTAGGATATGTACCGAAAACTTTTAAGTTGGCTATTATTAAACCACTTATTAAAAAACCGCAGCTTGATCCTACAGAATTAGTCAATTACAGGCCAATCTCAAATCTACCCTTTCTGTCAAAAATACTAGAAAAGGCAGTGTCTTCACAACTATGCTCCTTTTTAGAAAGAAATGGTATCTGTGAGGATTTCCAGTCAGGATTTAGACCGTATCATAGTACTGAGACTGCTCTCATCAGAGTAACAAAATTATTTACTCTTATCATCCGATCGTGGTTGTATATCTCTATTAGTGTTACTCGATCTTAGCGCTGCATTCGATACTATTGACCAAAACATTCTTTTGAATAGACTCGAAAATTATGTTGGTATTAGTGGAATTTCATTGGCATGGTTTAAATCATACTTATCTGACCGTTATCAGTTTGTAGCAGTAAATGAAGAGATGTCACACCGATCACAAGTATGGAGTACCGCAAGGCTCAGTGCTCAGTTGCTTTTCACCCTGTACATGTTACCACTGGGAGATATCATTAGGAAGCATGGCGTTAGTTTTCATTGTTATGCTGACGATACTCAGGTCTATATTTCTTCACACCCTGACGAAACTTACCAATTCACAAGATTTACGGAATGCATAGCTGATATAAAAAATTGGATGACTAGTAATTTCCTGCAACTTAATTCAGAAAAAACAGAATTTTTAATTATTGGACAAAAAAACTCCACAAGTAGTAACCTAGAATACTGTCTAAAACTTGATGGCTGCTCTGTCAAGTCCTCATCATCAGTTAGGACCCTGGGTGTGCTCTTTGATACCAATCTTTCATTTGAAAGCCACGTTTCTAGCATCTGTAAAACTGCATTCTACCATCTTAAAAATATATCTAAATTACGGCACATGCTTTCGATGCAAAATGCTGAACAGTTAGTTCATGCGTTCATGACCTCAAGGCTAGATTATTGTAATGCTCTACTGGTGGTTGCCCTGCTCGCTTAATAAATAAATTGCAGCTGGTCCAAAATGCAGGAAGTATGACCATATTAGCCCGGTTCTGTCAACACTGCACTGGCTCCCTATGAAACATTTGTATGAATTTTTAAAATCTTGCTAATTACTTACAAAGCACTAAATGGTTTAGCTCCCCAGTACTTGAGCGAGCTCTTAACGCATTATACTCCATCACGTCTATTGCGGTCTCAAAATTCTGGCCAGTTGATAATACCTAGAATATCAAAATCAACTGCAGGTGGTCGATCCTTTTCCTATTTAGCACCTAAACTCTGGAACAGTCTTCCTAGCATTGTTCAGGAAGCAGACACACTCTGTCAGTTTAAATCTAGACTAAAAATAGATTTAATAGATCTCTTTACTATGGCATACACATAGAACATTATCAATTTATATTATTCAAATCAGTTGAATGATTGTTTTAGGCTGCATTAACTTGGTCAGCCGGAACCGGGAACACTTCCCATAACACCTGATGTACTCGTTACATCATAAAAAGAATGGCATCTACGCTAATGTTAGTCTCTCTGTTTATCCCGAGGTTTACTGCAGTCAGCCAGATCCGGGCCGTATCCAGATCCGATGGTGGACCTGTGCCTAGACATGACCAACGCATCCCTGAAATGTCTGCAGAGACCGTGTCAATTAGACTCCCCCCGTAAATGCCTCATCGACACGACATCCTCAATAAACTCGTCTCCTGTGTGATGACTCCGATCTTTCGAATATTCCGATCTAATATGACTTTTGACCTGTAATGTTGCCAGAATCATAATCATACACTGTTTGTTCGTTGGCCAGAACTGGCACCCCGACTGAGCCTGGTTTCTCCCAAGGTTTCTTTCTCCATTCTGTCATCTGATGGAGTTTTGGTTCCTTGCCACCATCGCCTTTGGCTTTTGGCTTGCTCAGTTGGGGACACTAAATATTCAACTATATTACTGATCTGCCCGCATTGACACTATATGATAATTGAAATGAGCTGGATGACATCACCGTTTTCTCCAGAGCGGCTGTACAGCCGAATCAAATTCTGTTGCATTATTTTCCTGTTTAACACTGTGAAGCTGCTTTGAAACAATCGGCATTGTAAAAAGCGCTACATAAATAAAGGTGACTTGACTTGACTTGACTTCTAAACTATTACTTCTAAATACTTGTACTTTTCTTCTACAGTACAATTACACTACAATTGATTCTTACTGTGATTATTTCTCACAGGATATCTTGACGCTTATGCTCAAGATGTTGATGTAAATGCTTTGAAATGTTTTCAGATTTCAAATTCATATTTTCTTCAAAAGGTTCATTTTTCTGACTTTAATCAGTCTTTCTGTGATACGGTTTCATGCATTTTCATTGAATTTAGTTCTGTGAGCATTCATTTTTGCTGACAAACAGTAGTTATTACTGTCTGTGACCTTGCCTCTTTTATGCTGTTTGTTCTTTTTATATTTACTTGTACACTATTAATTCTAAACTATTACTTCTAAATACTTGTACTTTTCTTCTACAGTACAATTACACTACAATTGATTCATACTATGATTATTTCTCTCACAGGATATCTTGACGCTTATGCTCAAGATGTTGATGTAAATGCTGTGAAATGTTTTCAGATTTCAAATTCATATTTTCTTCAAGAAGTTATTTTTTTTTTTAACTTTAATCAGTCTTTCTGTGATATGGTTTCATGCATTTTCATTGAATTCTGTCAATGGGGAGGGAGTGATGGGAAATAAAAAAAAATGTATTCACAAATGGACACAATTTTACTTAATAAATTTTTATATTTTGATTACTGAAGTCTGTATTGCTGTAGATGTGTGTTATTGTAGTCATTTTAATGACTAAAATTTCTAGATTAAATTTCCATTTTGGGTTACATCAACCCAGCAGTGTAGTAATTTTTAACCCATAATTGGGTTAAAATGACAACCCAGCATGCTGGGTCAAACATTTGACCCAACTAGTTGGGTTAAAACAACCCAGCGCTGGGTACGTCTCTTTTTGACCCAGCGCTGGGTTGCCAAAATAACCCAAATTGGGTTGTTTTTAACATTTTTTAGGGTGTAGTTCGTATAAATCCTGTAAATCGATAAGATAGTCATAAAATTTGAGCAGGGTAAAAGAGAGCAAGAAAGAAAGAGAGAGACTGAGTTGAGTGAGAAAGAGAAAAGCAGAGATTATAGAAGAGCCTTTGATGGCAGGCTGGGCTCTGGGAATCCTAGCGTACCTTGGGGGTAGAGCGTTCACTCATCCCATCAATAATGGATGAAAGATATCTTGTTCATAGCAGGACTGAACCAAGCCGGCATACTGATTTCTAACCGTGAACCTTATGTAAAAATTGCATCAGTGGGTTTAATTTGCCTTATTAAAACCTGCATTCCTGAACGCTGTCAGTTTTACAGAAGAAACTGAAGGGCTCTATTTTTACAATTTTGTAGGAGGCTTGTTACTTGTTAAAAAAAAACAGAATGTAGGTTCACCTTGTGAGGTAAAAAAAAAATCTACTATGGAGTAAGCACTGCTGTATGATTATTCAAGAGATGCAGCAATTAACGGGGTTCAAGCATTTAAGACCTTCATGCCAACTATGCTGTTGGGGTCTAGGCCGAACCGAAATGTAGGGCTGACAGCCTGACACCATAAAATATCCATGATGGAGAATTCGCAAATGATATAAATCTATATTACCATTGCACCATGATTCTTTGAAAAAAATAATGGTTTTAAGCACTTTGGGGTCAGTTGTTCAAAGGTAAGATGATCGGATTTTGGTTATCGGATTGGATCAAATCTTGAAAATGGGTTGTTCACAAGGGAAAGAAGGAATCTGAAATCAGATTAGATCACGGAATCCAATCCTAGTTTTAATCTGGATCAAACCTTCAATTTGTCTTGTTCAAAACTTGTCAGTAGGATTTGGATAACTTTGATCCAAAAAAACAGGATTATCCTGATCCCAACAGGGGGTAGGATTTCAAGGTGGATTCCAGGAAGAAAATGTAGTAAAACTTTAAAATTGGTCAAATAATACAATTGTATCATTTAGTGTATATACTTTTATTTATATTTTGCACTTGACTTGTGTAACCGTTGTAACAGTGATAAAGTAGACATAGGCTACTAATTAAGTATAGTAAAGTAAAAATAAAATAAAAATAAAAATGAAATGAAATAATCCCCATGAAATAATCCCCCAAACATTTCAATAACAAACAAAAATAATATATTAAATTTTTCTGTCATTCATCACCATATATTAATTTCAAAGAAACAATCATCAGAGATGAGCCTGTCAAACATAATGTCTAACAATTGCATCCCTTACTATACGTCCAGTCAATCCCTCATTCTGACAGAACACCAAAGGTTGGTCTGGTTCTTCAACAGGCTCAGGTGCATCATAAACATCATCACAGAGAGGGACATTGCGCCTGGTAGCGATGTTGTTATGATACACGCAAGCGTTATGTTGCATGCTCCCTGTGGTTCCACTCACAAGTAGTTAAGGCATGCAAAGCATCTCTTCAGAACTCCATTTAAACGCTCAATTGCACATCTTGTTTTGCAATGAGCAGTGTTGAAGCTTGCCTGCACAGGTGTGGTTGCTGCAAGAAAGTCATCAGCCATGGTAGGAGTGGATAGGCACTGTCTTCTAATATTATGCCATCCAGTCGATTGGTTTGGAGCTCTCTGTATAAAGCACTCTCTCTCAGGATACGTGCATCATGAACAGAACCAGGCCACTTCATGACACAGTTTGTGATGATGAGGTCAGCATTGTCCACAAGTTGGATGTTGATGCTGCGCCTCCCCTTTCGGTTGATGTACTCCCAATCCCTCTCATGAGGTGCTTGGATATGCACATGAGGGCAGTCAATAACCCCAATAGTATTGGGCATGTTCCCCAAAAGAAAAAAAACTTGTGCTTGGTCTGGGCAATCTGGACATCCTTTGGAAGTGAAACAAACTGATTGACCAGGCTGGCCAATGCAATTGACACAGCTTTCACTACATCACTCACAGTGGATTTGTCCACTCCTATATTGTCCTCAACAACTTGGTAAAAAGTCCCAGATGCATAGAAGCGCAGAGCAATGAGGACCTTTTCTTCCACAGACAGACTGTGACTCCTTCGGGTTCTCCGTTGAAGTTTTGGCCTGACAAGGTCTGCAATGTACTTAATATCAGCATTCCCAAAGCGAAAGCGAGCATACAGTTCTTCAGTGGTGTATTGCTCCAGTGGTTGTGCACGCTCAACATACACCCTTTGACGGTATCCTCTTCCACCAAAACGGTGGTAGCGATAGACAATACCTGCCATGTCAGTGCCTCTCTCTAAGTCCTCTGAGAAAGGCTGAATATAAGATGGCTGTCAAATACCCACACACCAATTGGCTGACGTGCTGTGGCTTGTGTTCAATTAAATCAATCATGCCCAAGGCCTATAAATACTATGTTCACTACAACAGATGAGGTGGAACCATGGACTCAAAAGGACCTAATTTCACTGTTGCAGAAACCCATGCACTGCTGGAGGGTGTTAAGTGCCATTATGCCTCAATAGTAGGAAGCGCTGTTGCGGGTGGAATAGTGACTAACAAAAGGAAGAAAGGCATTTGGGTTGAAATCACCCAGAATGTGAACGCAATGGGGTCTGGCCAGAAGAGGACCTTGGAGCAAGTGAAATTTAGATGGAAGAATCTGAGGGCCAGAGCAACAAAGGACCTTGCTGAAGCAAAAAACACCCAAACAGGCAACAAACCCTTTAAGAAAGGTGAATACACAGATGTGGTTCTGGACATTATTGGAGGTGAGAACTCTAAAGCTCTGCATGGGATTCAAGGTGTTGTAGGGGATGGTGAGCCTACGATTGTAAAGGAAAGTGAGCCAGTTCCTCCTAATGCAGAGGAAACATTCATTCTGGATCTCAGCCCTATTATTGAAGAACAACCTGGATCCTCACTGGTAGAGCCAGCAGTCACAGGAGCTCAGAAAAGAGGCTTGAAGCGTCCTTTGCCGAATAATAATGATGATGCCTAGATCACTTCTTAAATGAGAAACTGATAGAGCAGAAGCACAGATACTCCTGGCAGAGGAACAAATCAAGCTGACCAAACTGCGGCAAACCAAAGCGAAACTTCAGATCCGCCTCCTAAAAGCAGGGCTTGGAAATGCTGGTCTCTCCTCCTCAGATGAAGAAGAACCCTGAAAATTCTTTATTTTGTTAACTATTGGACATTTAGCCATTTTATTTTAAGATGTTTTCAAAATATCCACAATGTATTTGTTAATGTATATTTGTTTTTTATTTGTTGTGGCTCAGATGAGGGGTCATAAAAGAAATTATGAATGGAAGTGGATGTTTATGTTATTTTTGTGTTTTGTCTCAAAATAAGAAACACTTACAGTGACCCCATGTTGGCTCTTCTACCTGTTCTTTACATAGCTGGTAGCCCACATTGTGATATGTTGTCCCATTTAGAGCAGTGGTAATCCAGATTTGGTAATCAGGGTGATCCAGTCCAATGTTGCTTTGAAAAACCGGCATAAAAGTAAGACGGATTACCTTATCCTGAATAGGAAAAAATGGGATTTCCAAATCCGGATCATTTTGATCCAGATTAAATGTTTTGAACAACTGGCCCTTGTTTATGAGCCAGTGCTGGATAATGATAAAGATTAGATTAAAAAGATTTATTATCCTGTTGGTCCCTCTTGTGGTCAACAGTAGTATTACAGGCTCCATCTTCAGTTGAAATGATTGATAGTTTAGAATTTATTGTGAGCCCTCTGAGCATCAGAAATCCATGAAACCTGGCATGTTTCTTTAAAATGAGTTGTTCTTCATATCTACACAGTTTTGTTAAGTTTTTTACTTTGTGCATACAATACATAGACATGTTACTCACAATTGACCATACCAGATATATATATAAAAATTCTATCTGCTAAACAGTTTCATCGATTGAAATTCTTTTGACAACTTTTTGCCATGAGGGTCCCTAGATGATGCATGTGAAGTTTCGAGCAAATCAGACAAACGGCCTATGAGGAGTTCGAAAAAGTAGAGTTTTCAAATAATCTCAAATATTTAACAAATGATTTGAATAACAGCAGTGGTTCTTGAGGCAAAATTGTTCAGAATGAGGAGATTTAACATATGATATGCATATTGTGTGTATGTGTGTCAAGAATCATTTTGTACAGACATAAATAATGTATGCTGGATTGATGTATATAAGGAAGATCATCAAGATAATGCATTGTCAGCATTTGAAAGATTATTTTACCCTTTAGTGGACAAACATGCACCTATGCAAAAATGTACAGTAAAGAATGTTAGGGCACCATGGTTTAATAATGAGTTGAAAAACATTATGATTGAGAGAGATGTGGCAAAGGGTACAGCAAACAGAATTGGGAACGAGGAGGATTGGGAAGTCTATTGCAAATTAAGAAATCAAGTAAGTAATATTAAAGGGGTCATGAACTGAGAAATCAAATTTTCCTTGAGCTTTTGACATATAAGAGGTCACCATACTATAAGAATATCCTGTAAGTTTCAGAACTAAAAACTTCCTTGTTAGTCCAATAAAAGCTTTTATTGACACCAGACCCAGCAAACGGCAGGTTTTTCAAAGTGGGAATCTATGACGTCAAAGGGAGGCAAGCACCGCCTCTGCAGAAGAAGATCAACGCCTACTTCATCACTGCCTGTTTAGCCCCGCCCACCGATTCACGCATGACATGCAATAGAATAGGTAGCCTAAAAGTAACATAGGCCTACGTGGTGTTAAACCAGATCGAGCTACCAAGCAATAAACATGCTGTTGAGGATTACAAAATATTGTGCAGTGCCTGGGCTCGACAGTAATGCAACATGTAAGTAACTGTGTTAATTCTAATGCCTGATCTGAAATGTAATTACTCATGTACAGTCAGATGTTCTTTGTCTGTGTGTCAGTAAATCAAACCAGTGACTAAGCGTCAACTTGCGTTGTTTCTCTTAGTAGGATGAAAATAATCTGTTATTTAACGGTGATTAAATTCTATAACGAAAGCGCTCAAAGAAAGCTCCCTTTGCAATCGTTGGAGCAGCGCACGCTGGAGCTGTCAATCAAATGGCGAGAGTTTATCAGTGACGCGTTTATCAGTGACTCCCGTTTTATTCAACGAATCTCTTAACTATATCACGTTTGCACTGTTAGTGATGATGAAAGCATTCGTTAGTGTACAGAAACTGAGTTGCAATCACTGCTTTCATGCGCTCAGCATGTCTGTGATCGGCTACAGCGTTCAAACCAGAGGGCTAAAATCAGGGTAGGAAAAGTGCCTTTTATTTATAAATTATGACAATTTTTGATGTAAAAAGCATTCTAACATTATAAGTGCACCCCAGGAAACATCATAAAACAATAAAACAACGCAGTTCATGACCCCTTTAATAGGATGGTTTACGAAGTTAAAATAAGTGAACGTAAATATGATGGTAAAAAAAGTACAATCAATGAAATAATGGGTAGGAAATCAAGTCCAACTCCTTTTATTGATACAGGTGACTAATTTTTAACCAAATTATATTGCAAATTATTTGTTCATAAATAAAGTTGATCTATTAAGAGAAGAAATGTTGTTTGGCAGAACCAGTTTGCCACATCTTTAATATCAGCATTGAAAAAGGGATTTTCCCTTTAGCTTGGAAAGATGCAAAGGTTATTCCTGACAGAAAAATGCAGCACTGGGTTTTAATGGTCATAATAGTCGACCAATAAGTTTGCTCGCAGTTCTTAGCAAAGTAGTGAAAATGATAGTTTGTGAGCAAATTCAAGTCTTCCTTAAGGAGAATAATTTTCAGCATGCATATTCAGAGGGACACATTAACACAGATGACAGATGACAGATGACAGCTTAGTACAGATTGATGACAATAACTTAGTAGGAGCAGTATTGTTGATTTTAGCTCAGCTTTTGATGTACTGGATGATAAATTATTGCTGGATAAACTGAAATGTTACAAATTTACTTATACTGGTCTCATACATATTTCTCATGTACTGGTTTAAAAGTTATCTGTGTAATAGGAGACAATGTGTATTTTAAAATGGAAGATATTCAGATGTGAAAGAGTTGCAATGTGGTGTTGGTAATAAGTTGGTTCAAAACTTGACAAAAACTAAAAACTTTGTTTGGATCAAATTTTACATTTAAATATAAGCCACAGTTAAGAGTCACAGTTTACTGTCTGTAAAGAGTGTGCCTATTGACCAGGTAGAGGAAATATGACTTCTTGGAGTTATATTAGGCAGTAGGCTGAAGTTGTCAAAACTAGAAAATATAGACAGATCTATAGATAGATAGAAGAGGTTTGTCAGTTATTAAGAGATGTGCAAACTTTTTACTACAACACAGTATTTGTCAAATTGTGCAAACAATGCAGCTCTTTTTTAGATCATTGCACAGTGGTGAGGTCGAGTGCATCAAGTAAATTAGTAAAATTAGTAATTAGTCCAGAACAGACCCGCACGACTCACTTTAAACTGTAATTGAAGGGCTAATATAATAAGAATGCACAAAACTTTAGGTTGGTCACTGGTGAATGATTGTCTGTCTGCTTTGTTTTATAAGAAATATTTCTGTACTGTCAACTTTTGTATAGTAGTACTAGTCATAATTTTAACAGCAGGCATGCAAGGGATGTTTTTACTTTCTGTTTTGAAAATCACTGCAAAACAACGGACTGTAATGTATAGAGGAATGAAAATATGGAATGATTTACCATCTTTAACAAGTAAGTTTAAATTTTTTTTAAAGGAACATTTAATGGCACAATATATAGTAAATTGTTAATTTTGATATTTGGAATGAATTTTGGGTTTGTATGTTTCATTGTCTTTTTTTATTGTTGTTGAGTTAATGTAGTTTTGTATTTTTTACTTGGGACCCCAGGAAAAGTAGCCACTGCCTAGGTAGTCAAATAAAAATAGACAAATAAACTTAGATCATAGATGGAAAAGACCATTTACACCCAATACAGACAATTTACTAAGGAAAAATATGGTTTTTAAAGTTTCTTTGACAGTTATAGCACCATGGGCCTCATTTATAAAACGTGCGTATGCACAGGTTTGATCTTAGAGTGTGCGTACGCTGAAATCCACGGCAAAGTTCATATTTATAAAAACGGTCTTTGACGTGGAAAAGTGCTTACCGCCACGTCAGGGTCTGAGCAGACGTACGCACTTTTCCTTGTGGCAGAGTCTGAGTACTGCAGGTATTTGGAAATCTATAAGCAGCAGCAATAATAATAATAATAATAATAATAATTATCCTGATAATAGTTATTTTTCCTGACAGAGAGTAACGCGGGGTTAGTTACACATGGTTTAAAACTTTCCACACATCAGCATGACGAAACTTAGTGTATTTAGTAGTTGCCATATCAACAGTATATAGCGAAAAAATGCGCCAAAATTCAAAAATCTTCGGAAGATATCACTGAACATTTATTTAACCATAGCAAAAGTAAATTTCTTAAGTTAATTTTTCATCTCTGTTTTTGGTTTATTTAAAATTAGACAAATCTGATATTATTTTAATCTTATATCTGTAATTTAACAGTTGAGATAGTTCTTTAATACGTATTTAACCAGCAGAGACACTAAATCCCAGTTGTGCAAGTGGGGCATGTTGTAACACTGCGTTACAATGTGCCCCTATTAGAATTATGTTATTCTATTCTATATTTTTATGAGTAGTCTATAGTCAGTGTTCACAAAATGTTCAGTCAATGTTTAAAAGAAATGTTTTACAAATTAAAGCACAATATTTTGTTTTTATTGTGAGTGTACACAAATAAAAGTAAACCAGCAGTTTCGGGTTTTTTTTTTTTTTTTTTTCCTTCTCAACACAGTTTTGACTGATATTTAGCCTACCTTAACCATGCAGCAAACGTTTTAAAAATAGCCTGAAAAAATAACTGTACAAATTAATCAATTACAAGAATACCCTAGGCTACTTGTTCAAAATAAAACATATAGTCGGCGTGCTTTTTCAAAATCCTGTTAGCATATTTACACGGCATTAAAGTTAAATTATTTAGCATTATTTAGCAGGACCCCGATTTCGGCCTTGCTAAAATTCTTTTTCTTGCCGCTCGCCATTCTCAAGTAAAAAAATTGGACGTTAAATGGTGCTCTTTTATATGCTAATGATATTAATTAGGGGGCGTTTACAAGGTGGAGATCTGAAACCATTCAGCTACGCACAATTTCAAGATCATTTGCGATTTATAGATTTCACATGCGAAAGAAAGGCGTACGCACGTTTTTTTGTGCGTACGTTCGTTTTTAGTAATCACACGTATACACATTAGAGAAATGATCTTAGATCAAACGTAGGACAGTTTCTACTCAACATTTTATAAATGAGGCCCCATGTCTTTCCCGATCTCCACCACTTTTTTTTAGGTGTCCTCAGAGTGTGCCCATACATATGTGTCAAATTTGTTGTAAATATCTCATTTTCATTATTGTTTAGCTATCGACCTATGTTTTTGAATTTCCTGTGGTGGTTTCGTCTGGATCGGATTAACAGTTTCAAAGATATTCGCAAAAGTTTTTTAAGTATTAAATCACACCGTTGCACAAACCATAAGGCGAAACCTGGCATGTTTGGTATCGTTGGACTCGGCAAGGATTCAGGAGTCTAAGGAGGTTACTCCCGTGACTAATGGTCGGGTGCGGTTATAGACATATTCATGTTTTTTTTACTGTTATAGTGGCACCAAGTGCCCAATCGAAGGAATTATTTTCATGTGACCTCATACACACGTGTGCCAATTTTAGCGAAAATATCTTGTTCCGTTCATGAGTAATAGCCGTTTTAGTAAAAGTGGCCCTGGTTACATCAAAAATTTCGGTTCCCCTTAGCGACCGTGAATTGAAATTTCACATTTTTTTTGATGATTATTGATAGCCACTCTCCAGAGAATATTTCTGCAGTGGTTTGGTTCCGATGAGGCTAAAAACCTAGGAGTAATTAGCAAAAGTAGGTTTTTCAAAAAACCTCAATTTACTCGAAAATGCCGCCTGAAGGGGGAAGAGGGGCGCTTTCAGCCATTTCATGGGATTTGCCATAGAAATACATAATTTTGACACCTTTTTAACACTTATAGCGCCACCAAGTGTCCAGTCGCCGCGTCCTTTTTCACGCGACCACAGAATGAGCATAGGTGTGCTGAGTTTGGTGAAAATATCTCGTTCGGTTAACAAGTTATAGCCAATTTAGTAAAAGTGGCTCCTCCCACTTTGTGCGGTTTGGCAGCCCTTAGGGACCGTGAACCGAAGTTTCGACTTTTTTTTGATAACTATTGACATTCAGACTCCAGAGAATCTTGCTGCACTGGTTTGGTTCCGGTCGGGCCAAAAACCTAGGACTAGTTCGCAAAAGTAGGTTTTGCAAAATATCCAAAATACCTGAAAATTTTCCCAGGGTGACGAGCAAATCCGAGGCATGCATTTTGTCCGGCTTGAGCCAAGGATTCAAACGATATAAGACACTTGAGCCTAGGCTTAATGGTTTAGGAGTTATGAGCCATTTTGTACTTTTGACCGCTGTAGCGCCCCCGTCAGGCCGATCGGGGCGCGCCTCGGCACTTCGTGCTTGAACCCCTAAAAATCCTAACAATTACAATAGTGTTTCAGCACTTCGTGCTTGAACCCCTAAATATTACTAAAAGTAGTGAGATAAATATCCTCACAGCCTGTTCAAACAAGTGAAAACTTTCTTTTATTAATGTTCTAATAACCAAAAAAAGTAACTTTAATGCACTACAGGGAAAAGTAAAATTTGAACTTTAAACATAAAAAGACATCAGCAAGACCATACAAATTCATCAGTTTCGTTAGACGTCAACGAGTATGTTGTCTCTCATGCAAACTTGTATCCTTCAGGAAATAATGCATCACCATTTGCTTTTAATAAATTTACATTAGATCCAATTAAACCAGGAAAATTTCACATGCACACTGATTTATATCTGTTATGCCCCGTGGCTCAAAATGGACAGTTTCATGTCAGTTTCTGGTCACATTTTTGGTCTACATATTCACGTTTTTTCAGTGGCCAAAATATTGGCACATTCCTATAATCCTCGGATATGGGCTGGGATAATGATGGCATATTTGAGGAATTTCTTAGGATTGAACGTCAGTTCACTGAAATGATTTTGATCAGAAAGAGAAAGAGAAATCTACAAATCCCAAATTAATTTACACCTGTGTTTTGCCCACACTGATCACATTATAGTCATTTCAACTGATGCTGTTATCCAAACACATGAAAATAAAGGTATGGAATGCATTATTGACATGAGGATTGTTGCAAGATGCCTTTACAAAGCTTCCTGTTAAATGTTTATCACACTTTATACAAGTCTTAGATGGAAGACTCTAAGGCACAGTAATGGAGAGCTTTAAAGTGTGATATGCAGACATTTGTGCTGCCTTGTCCCTTATGATTACTTTAACAGATGTTATTTGAAGGACAAGTCTGCTTTAAATGCAGATCTCATTTTCAACACAGATATTTCTATTTGAATAATCCTCTCGGTTACTAATACACCACCAAGAAGTCTTCATCTGGTTTCAAGTGTCCAGCACGTACAACTGCATACCAAAGGGACAAAACTCTCTTCAGTTAGTCAGTCTGTCTGTTTCTTCAATAATGTCTTTTCTAAGTGCTTTTTTTAAAAGATAGTCTTAACGTTCATTCTGCGTTACACATCATCTGTGGATTATCAATACAAGCCAGCCCGTGATAGAACACAAGACTAAGGTCTTCTGGGGTCTGAAGTGTTTTCTGAGCCCTGGAGATGTTTTGACATGCCCTGACATTTGTGCCTATTTATGTTAATTATAACATTTTCATGGCTTAAGCCCGATTACACTGTATTCAGCACAAATTCTGCTACTATAATATGTGAGCAGCATGCATGTAAATGTTTGTAGTTTTAAGAAAAAAATGTGGTAAGTGAAAAAAAATATTTTTAAGTCACTGAAATAAGTGATTTAAAAATAAACATAATTTTAGAATAATAATAATAATAATAATAATTTTACTGTACAGAAATTTTTTATTTTAGATGGCCTATCACTATAAATCATTAGAAAGGAATTAGAACACTTCAGTACACAACACTAGAGAAAAACATATAGACATATTTTTTTTTCCATATCTTTCCACAAAATAAGGTGGTATGAACATTATTGAGTGCTATAAACACGTTATGTCTGTTTCATTCATACTGGAAGCTGGAGGTCGCCCTTGTGCAGAAAGTCCAAATATGCCTCACAGAAATAGCCTAGTATAATGTATGACGTTACAGGAAATCCCTAATATGGACAAAGGTATCCAGATATGAGCTATCACTGTAGCTGAATAAAAAGAAGATAGAAACACTTTGACTTATTAAATATGAAGACAATAAACACACAACTGTGACGGGTATTTAAATAAGAATAAAGTATATTTATAATGCAATGCTAATCGACATGACATTATTACAATAAAGAATACTACAAATTAATATACTGTCTGCCTCATTCTGTGATAAGAAGTCACTTAAGATCCCAAATGGAAGTTATTTCAAACACTCAACTGATGTTCTGAAGTGAGTTTGGGGTAAAAACATGTAATGTTTGGCACGTTTTGCTTTTAAAATGCACATCGTAAGTGACTCAAAATCACAGTGCTAGCAGAGATGGAGCAGCATTTACTGAACCAAGCCGCTCTGATCACACTGCTGCTCCTCACTATGAAACATTATTGTTTAGCACATTATAAACATCTATGTTTGAGCAGATAGTCACAAACATGGTATTTCACAGTAAACATTGTTCTAAACATTCTAACATTTGTTGTCTATCAAGATTGTTGTCTAGCATAGTAGGTCATACATACCACGTAATATTACAGTATTATAGAATAGATACCCTTTATTTAGTTATAGAACACTTACAGTATAAATAAACTTAAATTTTCCTGGTTGTTACCAGTTTATTCCCCAATCTTTGTAATTGTTCCCTTATACCTACGCATAGGTACTGCATAGGTACACTATTATTCAAAAAAGGTACGGTGTCAATTCAGTTTACTTGCACTGTAAATTGAGGGCTGTAATCTAAAATGTTACCAACCTGTATTACATTTTCTTCATGTAAGATCATTTCACTGCACAAAAGAATACTGCATAGGACAAAGGCTATTATAAGCCAATGTGTTGCTGTTGTTTTGGGTAAAAAATGCATTAGCAGATTTTTTTTTTTTTTTTTTTTTAGCTATAATACATAAATTTCTCTGTTTCTTATTCTGTTTTACACAGCGAGTGATTTAAGATAAAATCTGGTTAGCTGCTGTAGGCACTTGCTGGGAGCTTGCATAACGATTTACCTCTTGCTGAACCTCAGGAATAAAGTGGATGCCAATGTGGCTGTTGGCATCGTTCAGTGTTAGGCCCTACCAAGCATTTGTACCCCTCCGCCGAATCTGTTGAAGGTTTTCCTTTGGCCTTCTGCCCGTACATTCCCCAACGAAGATTACCAAAAAAGATGGACATTTGGTGTATCCCTGAAAAGCTCTTTCAAGCCACTGTGTCACCGTGGCATTGTAATTCTCAGCTTTTACATTCTTTTCTTCAAGTGGGCAAAAATGATTTGGGGTGGAGGATGAGAACTAGCGCTACACCCTCGCCCCTTCCATCTCTTTCCTGCCCTTCCACACCCTTTTTCCTGTCTGACTTCTTGTTTGGTCAATTGACTAGTACCTGTCAATGGGCAGAAGGTTTGTTAATTCCTTGCAAAGAGTTCAAACAGTTAATTAATAAGCAATGACACTGAAATCTTATTCTGTGTTTCAGGGCCTTATGTTTACTTCTTTGAAATCCACTTGAGGCTCTACATAAACATATAACCCTTGCCTAAGCAAATGTTTGTGTTGCGGTGAGATGTGCTGGTAACTAGTGTTGGCATCTCTCCATGACTCGCTCGACACAGCTGCTTACATTTAGTTCAGTTTCTGTGGAAAGGAGGAAAACAGCAAACCACATGTGAAACTCATGATAGTTAATTAGCCCCGGTCCCTCTGGCCTCTGGAAATCTGTATTCCCAATTCCAGGGAGGATTGAGACATTTAGTCTTTTTCTCCTATTGCCTTTAAAATAAAAGATGACAAATTATTAAAGATTTTATTAAATTATTATTTATTATATTATAAATTATTAACAGCTACAGCGGCTTACAATTTTTCTAATTTCCATCTGATACATCTAAATTTATCTAAGCCGTTATTATATCAAAAATTGTTTGTTCGGGCTACAAAATGATCATTATTAAATATAAAGTCGAGAATTATTCTAATCAAGGGTACAATTACGGCTTCACTGTTATTCACTTCTACTCTGTGGTTTGTAGCTAATTTGTAGCTAATCACAGACAGTTAATTGCAATATTATAAACATAGTTATTGTGTAACTTCAAAAGATTTGAAATTTATCTCATGAGTCATATGGACTACTTTTATTATGTATAATACTTTTCATTATGTATATTATTCATTATGTATAATATGTTTCATTATATATAATACGTTTCATTATGTTTTTTGCAGTTGTAAATATCTTGATGTTTACAGACAATGACTGTGCCGATTAGAAGTTAGACAGAAACCTTAGTGTGATGCAGCATGACTGTGTCCCTTTATCAGTGTGGCAAATTTGATGTTTTTTTGGCTTTATAAATTGTGTCAATGTGTCTCAGATAACTTTGCCCCACAGATGACTTTGAAGGATTAAATTACTCGAGAGGAAAGATATTTTTAGGATTATTTTGTTTTATTTATATATATTTTTAATGACGTTAACAGTTAGGCGCTCTGTCTAAGACTAAGGCGCAATCAGCTGCAGGCACAAACATACAAACAGCTTGTTTGAGATTAACAAAATTTTTTGCGTAATCTCGATTTACACATCACCGTCACCTCCCTGTCATCATGTGCGTATTAAGTTGCTTCCTGATACGTGCGCAAATACATATAATCTATATTACCTATATATTAGACATGTGCTGGTATACGGTAATACGATATATCACGATAATGAACATGCATGGTATTATTATCGTGGGCACTTCAAAATACCTTGAATAATTATTTATTACAAATTATTCAGATTTTTAGAATACATTTTAAGAATACTTTACCCATCAACCGTTTAAAATGCACAACACTGCTGTATGCTGTGTCAAAGAGGCACACGTACTCTGATGAACAAGCCCAACACGCATGAGTGGCACATGGCTAAACAAGTGAAGGAGACGGGCTGAATGGAAATGCACATTCACTCTCTGACAGCAGATGGCGCTGATGGAACAGCAGAAATGCAGCCGTTCCCCGGTAACCTCGTAAACAAAGCAGCTGCACTAAATGTTTCAAACAGCCATTCAGATTTTTGTATTCGCTATGCTATGGTGTTCATCACAGGGTCAGATACTGTTTATGCCCCCCGGGCACCTCGCCTTTTAGCCGCCTGCTGTGCCCCGCATTTTTGTAGGAGTACTCTGAGTGCCTGAAGTTGAAAAAAATTCAAGAGCCTGATGTCATTCGCATTTTTTTCCATTGTCCAATCAAATGAATGGATTGGCGGGCTTTCCGTTGTAGTGACGGTTACCTTGATTAGACTGACAGGACAGTTGATTCGGGGGTTGCCTAGCAACATAAAAAAAGAACTGCACTGCTCTTTTCTAAATTAAAAAACGCCAACCAAAAAAAAGGCAGTGCGGTGCGCCTCGCACCTTCAAACCTGAAAAACATGTTTTGTCTGATCGGGGCCTTAATAAGCTATTCTGGACTACAACATGCCCTAGACATTGACTGAAAATGTTATGATTCTTTATTATTGTTGAGCTAACATGAACTAACAATGGTCAGTTGTATTTTAACTAATATTAACAAAGAATAATAACTTCTATAACAAGTAGCTACTGCTCATTGTTAATGTTAGTTAATGCATTAACTAATATTAAAGGGGGACATATTATGCCCCTTTTCACGAGATGTAATATAAATCTCTGGTGTGCCCAGAATGTTTCTGAAGTTTCAGCTCAAAATACCCCCCAGATCATTTATTATGCTTGCCAAATTTGCCCCTATTTGGGTGTGATCAAAAACGCGCTGTTTTAGTGTGTGTCCCTTTAAATGCAAATGAGCTGCTGCTCCCCGCCCCCCTTCCAGTGGCTTCTTTACACAAGGCCAGCTTTGGATAAAGTCAACAGCAAAACAAATCTCACTCTAAGCCTAAATGTCAGAAATAGCCAGTTGTGGAGTGCAGCCTTACATGTTTGAACTGGAGTCGGACACAGATGAGAGACTTGGTTGCAGAGGTTGCAACTTTTAGACTGCACCTGGATGTTTCTGAATGGTTAGTGGATGTTACGTTGATTCAACTCATCGACAAGCATGTACCGTCATGTTAATCTATAAATTGTTGTATAGGTGCTCGTGTGGGAACGGAACACGTCCGTCACCCAACTATACAATGCATAATAAATGTGTGTTTATGAATTATGCAGACGGTGAGTGTTTTTGGGATAAAACTAATGACATAGCTCTTGTCTCTGTGAATACAGTCAGATACTATGGTAACTTTAGCCATTTTAGCCGTACAGCATTCTAGAAAGCTCATTCAGAAAGGAAATTTGCAAGCATTCACAAAATATGACGTGCCATCCTTACTTGTTCTGGATATGAGTTAGAGCACGAAGGGTTGGTATTCACCCATCCTTCAGAATTTTTTTTCGCAAATCCAGTGTTGTACAGGTGCGTTGCTTACCTGGGGAACACATGGTACCAGGATGCACTATGGGAAAAAGGCAAGCCGGCGGAGGCAATGTGATGCTTTGGGCAATGTTCTGCTGGGAAACCTTGGGTCCTGCCATCCATGTGGATGTTACTTTGACACGTACCACCTACCTAAGCTTTGTTGCAGACCATGCACCCTTTCATGGAAACGGTATTCCCTGGTGGCTATGGCCTCTTTCAGCAGGATAATGCGCCCTGCCACAAAGCAAAAATGGTTCAGGAATGGTTTGGAGGAGCACAACGAGTTTGAGGTGTTGACTTGGCCTCCAAATTCCCCAGATCTCAATCCAATCGAGCATCTATGGGATGTGCTGAACAAACAAGTCCGATCCATGGAGGCCCCACCTCACAGCTTACAGGACTTAAAGGATCTGCTGCTAACATGTTGGTGCCAGATACCACAGCACACCTTCAGAGGTCTAGTGGAGTCCATGACTCGACGGGTCAGGGCTGTTTTGGCTGCAAAGGGGGGACCGACACAATATTAGGAAGGTGGTTATAATGTTATGCTTGATCAGTGTACGTTCAGCTAATTGTCAGCCTCTTACATGTCTGCATCTTGAGACATTGCAGAATTCAAGCAACAAATTATGTTTTATAAACAAAGTTCGGGAGAAGCATGTTCAAATGGTCTAATTCATTCATTCTTTATTTAACCAGGTTCAAAACTGATTGAGATTAAAATCTCGTTTACAAGAGTGACCTGGCCAAGAAGGCAGCTACAATAAATCAAATCAAATCAAATCACCTTTATTTATATAGCGCTTTTTACAATGGCAATTGTTTCAAAGCAGCTTCACAGTGGTAACAGGAAAATAATGCAACGGAATTTGATTCGGCTGTACAGCCGCTCTGGTGAAAACGGTGATGTCATCAGCTCAGTTCAATTATCATATAGTGTCAATGTGGGCAGATCAGTAATATAGTTGAAATTTAAGTGTCCCCAACTGAGCAAGCCAAAAGCCAAAGGCGACGGTGGCAAGGAACCAAAACTCCTTCAGGGCCAGAATGGAGAAAAAAACCTTGGGAGAAACCAGGCTCAGTCGGGGTGCCAGTTCTCCTCTGGCCGACGAACAAATAGTGTATGATTATGATTCTGGCAACATTACAGGTCAGAAGTCATATTAGATCAATAGATATTCGTAGGATTATTCGAAAGATTGGAGTCGTCACGCCGGGGACGGGTTTAATGAGGATGTCGTGTCGATGCGGCATTTACAGGGGGGAGTTTAATTGACACGGTCTCTGCAGACACTTCAGGGATATGGTCGTCATGTCCAGGCTAAGGTCCCCCATCTGGTCTGGATATGGCCCGGATCCGGCCGACTGCAGTAAACCTCGGGATAAACAGAGAGACTAACATTAGCGTAGATGCCATTCTTCTTATGATGTAACGAGTACATCAGGTGTTATTGGAAGTGTTCCCGGTTCCGGCTGACCTAGTTAATGCAGCCTAAAACAATCATTTAACTGATTTGAATAATAGAAATTAAAAATGTTTTATGTGTATGCCATAGTAAAGAGATGTGTTTTTAGTCTAGATTTAAACTGACAGAGTGTGTCTGCTTCCCGAACAATGCTAGGAAGACTGTTCCAGAGTTTAGGTGCTAAATAGGAAAAGAATCGACCGCCTGCAGTTGATTTTGATATTCTAGGTATTATCAACTGGCCAGAATTTTGAGACCGCAATAGACGTGATGGAGTATAATGCGTTAAGAGCTCACTCAAGTACTGGGGAGCTAAACCATTTAGTGCTTTGTAAGTAATCAGCAAGATTTTAAAATGTATACGATGTTTAATAGGGAGCCAATGCAGTGTTGCCAGAACCGGGCTAATATGGTCATACTTCCTGGTTCTAGTAAGAACTCTAGCTGCTGCGTTTTGGACAAGCTGCAGTTTATTTATTAAGCGAGCAGGGCAACCAGTAGAGCATTACAATAATCTAGCCTTGAGGTCATGAACGCATGAACTAACTGTTCAGCATTTTGCATTGAAAGCATGTGCCGTAATTTAGATATATTTTTAAGATGGTAGAATGCAGTTTTACAGATGCTAGAAATGTGGCTTTCAAATGAGAGATTGATATCAAAGAGCACACCCAGGTTCCTAACTGACGACGAGGACTTGACAGAGCAGCCATCGAGTGTTAGACAGTATTCTAGGTTACTACTTGTGGAGTTTTTTTGTCCAGTGATTAAAAATTCAGTTTTTTTCTGAATTAAGTTGCAGGAAATTACTAGTCATCTAATTTTTTATATCAGCTATGCATTCTGTTAATCTTGTGAATTGGTAAGTTTCGTCAGGGCGTGAAGAAATATAGAGCTGAGTATCATCAGCATAACAATGAAAATTAACGCCATGCTTCCTAATAATATCTCCCAGTGGTAGCATGTACAGGGTGAAAAGCAACTGTCCTAGCACTGAGCCCTGCGGTACTCCATACTGAACTTGTGATCGGTGTGACATCTCTTCATTTACTGCTACAAACTGATAACGGTCAGATAAGTATGATTTAAACCATGCCAATGAAATTCCACTAATGCCAACATAATTTTCGAGTCTATTCAAAAGAATGTTGTGGTCGATAGTATCTAAGATCGAGTAACACTAACAGAGAGATACAACCACGATCGGATGATAAGAGTAAATCATTTGTAACTCTAATGAGAGCAGTCTCAGTACTATGATACGGTCTAAATCCTGACTGGAAATCCTCACAGATACCATTTCTTTCTAAAAAGGAGCATAATTGTGAGGACACTGCCTTTTCTAGTATTTTTGACAGAAAGGGTAGATTTGAGATTGACCTGTAATTGACTAATTTTGTAGGATCAAGTTGCGTTTTTTTAATAAGTGGTTTAATAATAGCCAACTTAAAAGTTTTCGGTACATATCCTAATGTCAAGGATGAATTAATGATATTAAGAACAGGATCTATGACCTCTGGAAGCATCTCTTTTAGTAGTTTAGTCGGTATGGGGTCGAGCATACATGTTGTTGATTTTGATGATTTAACGAGTTTAGCAAATTCTTCTTCTCCTATAGCAGTGAATGAATGTAATTTTTCCTCAGTGACACTACAATGCACTGTCTGATGTGATACTGTAGTAGACGGCTGCATGGCCATAATTTTTTTCCTAATATTATCAATCTTACAAGTAAAGAAGTTCATAAAGTCATTACTGCTGTGCTGTTTACAAACATCAGAAGGTGAAGCTTTATCTTTGGTTAATTTAGCCACTGTATCGAATAAATACCTAGGGTTGTGTTTGTTTTCTTCTAAGAGAGTCGAGAAATAAGCAGATCTAGCAGTTTTTAGGGCCTTTCTGTATGCAATCATGCTCTCTTTCCACGAAATGCGAAAAACTTCTAGTTTTGTTTTCTTCCAGCTGCGCTCCATTTTTCTGGCTGCTGTTTTATGGGCCCGGGTGTGCTCGTTGTACCACGGCGTTGGACTATTTTCTTTAATCTTCTTTAAGCGCCGGGGAGCAACTGTGTCTAAAGTGCTGGAAAAGAGAGAGTCAATAGTTTCTGTTGCAACATCGAGTTCCTCTAGGCTATCTGGGATGCTGAGGAGATGAAACTGATGAGGAAGATTATTTACAAAGAAATCTTTAGTCGCAGCAGTGATAGTCCTGCCATATTTGAAGCGAGGGGACGGCTTTGCAGCCTTTGCTAAATTAAGTGTACATGATACTAAGTAATGATCTGAGATGTCATCGCTCTGCTGCAGAATTTCAATGGTATCAACATTTATTCCATGTGACAGTATTAGGTCTAACGTATGATTACGGCGATGAGTGGGTCCTGACACGTGTTGCCTTACTCCAATAGAGTTTAGAATGTCTCTAAATGCCAATCCCAATGCGTCTTTTTCATTGTCTACATGGATATTAAAATCATCAACAATTAGGACTTTATCTGCAGCCAGTACTAACTCTGATAGAAAATCAGCTAATTCTCTGGTAAAGTCTGTATGGTGCCCTGGAGGCCTGTATACAGTAGCCAGCACAAATGTCAAACGGGATTTATCAATTTCACTACATATCGTTACATAAAGCACCAAAACTTCAAAGGAATTATATTTGAAACTAGACTTCTGAGTAATACCGAAGATATTATTATAAATTACAGCAACACCTCCCCCTTTACCTTTAAGACGCGGCTCGTGTTTATAACAATAATCTTGGGGGGTGGACTCATTTAAAGTAATGTAATCGTCAGGTTTTAGCCAGGTTTCTGTCAAACACAGCACATCTAGGTTATGATCTGTAATCATATCATTAACAATAAGCGCTTTTGAGGAAAGGGATCGAATATTCAGCAGCCCGAGATTTATCATTTGATCATCTGTATTATATCTGTTGTTTATTTGTTGGACAGCAATTAAATTTTTACCGTTGAATGGTTTTGATGGTTTTTTGTATTTACTAATTCGTGGAACAGACACAGTCTCTATGTGATAATATCTAGGTGAAAGAGTCTCTATGTGCTGGGATTTATCTGACTTCTGTGACGTGAGACAGCTAGCAGGCGGTCGGGTAAGCCAGTCCGTCTGCTTCCTGACCTGGGCCCCAGTTAGTCAATGTTTAGCTCTAAGACTATGTGCCAAATTACTAGAGAGAAGAGCGGCACCATCCCAGGAAGGATGAATACCATCTTTTTTCAACAGGTCAGGTCTGCCCCAAAAGCTTTTCCAATTGTCTATGAACCTTATGTTATTTTGCAGACACCACTTAGACAACCAGCCATTGAGTGATGATAGTCTGCTAAGTATCTCATCACTCCTTTTAACGGGGAGGGGACCAGAGCAAAAAACGTCATCTGCCATCGTACTTGCGAGTTTACACACCTCTTTAATGTTAATTTTGGTGATCTCCGACTGGCGAAGTCGAACATCATTTGTGCCGACGTGAATAATAATCTTAGAGAATTTACGGTTAGCATTAGCCAGCACTTTTAAATTTGCTTTGATGTCAGGTGCTCTGGCTCCCGGTAAACATGTGACTATGGTGGCTGGTGTCTCTATTTTCACGTTCCGTGTAATAGAATCGCCAATAACTAGGGCACTTTCAACAGGATTCTCAGTGGGTGCATCACTGAGTGGGGAGAACCTGTTTGATGTTCTAATCGGAACGGAAGAGTGTTTTTTTGATCCACGACTATGCCGTATGTTTAATAACATAAACATACAAATACACATCAAGACAGAACAACACAATCAAGGATCACAACTGCAATTTACCAAAGGAGAAAACACATAATCTGTTAAAAGTAACTTAAACTCGTTTAGTGATGTAAGCATAGTCAACTTTACAATCTTTTGTAAATTATTCCAAGCAGAAGAAGCATTATATTTAAAGCCTCTTTTTCCTAGCTCTGTTCAAACCCGAGGAACTTTAAGATGTAACAAATCATTTGAACGAAGATTGTAACAACAGACATTTATATTAGAAAAACTGAGAGACAAGTAAAATGGAATTAAACCACAAATAGATTTATAAATAAAACAATACCAATTAAAACTTCTTCGAGTATACAAAGATGGCAACTCAGCTTTATCATAATAAGTGAAATGGTGTGCTTGATAGCTATAACTAGTAATAAAACGTAAAGCACTATGATAAACGGTATCACGTTTTTTAAAATAATGTACTGGGGCATTCATATAAAGCAGATCTCCGTAATCCAATATAGGTAAAAATGATGCAGATACCAAATATATCCTTGCACTAAAAGAAAATAAGGATCGGTTTCTGAAATAAAAACCCAATTTAAGCTTAAGTTTAGAAATTAGTTTATCAATATGTGGCTTAAAAGTTAATTGACTATCAAATAAAATACCCAGGTACTTAAAACTCGCAACACATTCTATTTTTCTTCCCTGGGAAGATATAATGTCAGGAAGATTCTTTGGTAGAGCTTTTGAATTTGAAAAAAATCACTAATTTAGTTTTATCTGTATTTAAAACCAGTTTAAGTTGACATAGACGAGACTGTACAATATCAAACGCTGACTGTAAATAATAAAGAGCTTGTGAAGCTGATGAAGCAATAAATAGCAGTGTTGTCTGCATATAGATGGTACATAGCATTGGGAATGTTATCACAAATATTATTTATATACAAGGAAAATAAAATGGGTCCCAGAACAGACCCCTGAGGGACACCTTTAGAGACTGACAGAACAGATGAGGTACAATCCTTTAAAAACACACAGTGTTCTCACTGAAAGGTAGTTAGCAAACCAACTGATAGCATTTTATGAGAGACCAACAATGGCAAGTCTTTTTAAAAGGATGTCATGATCAACTGTGTCAAAAGCCTTCGATAAATCAAGAAAAAGAGCTGAACAAATTTGTTTACAGTCTAAGGCATTAATAATATCACTAAACACTTTCATAGCAGCAGTGACAATGCTATGCTGCTTTCTAAAACCAGACTGAAAAGAAGAAAGAATATTATTTATTTCGAGAAAAGTTTTTAATTGTTAATTCACTAATTTCTCCAAAAGCTTGGATAAAACACACAGTTTAGATATTGGCCTATAATTGTTCAACTGCAGTGAATCCCCCCCTTTAAAAAGAGGAGAAACAAAAGCAGACTTTCAAATCTTTGGGAGTTCGCATTGGAAAATAGAAAGATTAAATAAATAAGTCAATGGTTCAGCAATAAAATCAGCTGCTAGCTTTAAATAAAATGGTTCCAGCTTATCAGGACCTGCAGGCTTATTTGGGTTCAACTGACTCAGGACTTTATGGACCTCAGAAACAGTGAACTGGGTAAATTCAAATTTTTGCGTAGTTAATTTACATGGAACATCAATTGAGGGTACGGTAAGAGGATTAGTCATAGAACAGTTAAGAGACTGAGATTCAAATAGAAAACCTGAGGATATAAAATGCTCATTTAAACTATCTAAAATAACTGACTTCTCTGTAGTCAGTTGATCATTTTTAGTAATAATTTTATTAATCTCCATATTATCAGCTCGAGACAGTGACTTAATTGTTTTCCAAAATTTAAACGGATTATTTCAATTTTGTGATGTTTCAAATAAATAAAAATCTGATTTGGCCTTTTTTATCTGGGAAGTACAGAGATTTCTCAACTTTCTAAAATGAAGCCAGTCCGATTCAACTTTGGTGCTTCTGGCTTTAGCCCAAGCTGCATTCCTGTTCCGCAGAAGCCTAGCTAGCTCCGATGTAAAGCAAGGATTATTTTGGGCCTTCACTCGTATTTTACGCATCGGTGCATGCTTATTTACCAAATGCATAAAACTACTATGAAAAAAGTTCGATGCTAACTCAACATTATTTATTAAACTAATACTACTTCAGTCAAAAAGATACAAATCATGAGGAAATGCTTGTTCTACAAAATGTTTTCTGTTTATTGTAAAAAGAATTTGAGGTCTAAATTTTGGACGTTTAGTATTCCTCACAGCAGCTATGACACAGTGATCACTAACATCATTTGCAAATATACCTATATCTGTATATTTATGAGGTGTATTAGTCAGGAAAAGGTCTAATAAAGTTGATTTTTCTGAACATTTAAGATTTAAGAGTGGGAATATCAATCAACTGTGTTAAATGAAATGTGTCACAGAAAGATTTAAAATTATTTAAAACAAGATAACCAATCCCAGTTAAAATCGTCAACTAATAATATTTCATAAAGTTAATAGTAGAAAGTTGCTGTTGCAATAGAACAAGATATTCAGAATTTGCTGAGGGAGGCCTGTAACAACCAACCAATGTCAAATAAGCATCTTTAGAAAGCTCAATTGTTAAAGCTAAAAACTCAAACATCTTACTGATCGATAGAGCAGTTATCACCCTAGTGTGGAATTTACTCCTTACATATATTGCGATTTCACCACCCTTTTCCAAATGATCACATCTGAACAAAGGGAACCCACTTATATTTATTTCATGATCTGGAATAGCTTTGCTTAACCAAATTTCAGAGAGTATAATAAAATCCACGTCTATTGAATGAGCCCAGATTCTGACTGAGTCAATTTTTGGAAGCAAGCTGTGAATGTTCAAATGAATAAAAGCAATTCCAGATCTAGATTTAAAATCATCATGAGTACTCAAATAACCAGGTCCGGGATTAGGGTGAATATTTTACCAGATAAAAGTAAAAGTAAATAAACAAAAACTTGACGCTTAATTGAACTGGTTGAATAAGGGCTGGGTAATTTTGCTTGAGAACATATATTGTAAAAAGAGAACAATCAAGATCACAGGACGTGCCCCCAGCACACTGAAACGGCTGTACTACCATGGGCTTCAGCCCCCCTAAAAAATATGTGATTGACCTTTAAAACATATGAAACTGGCGGCAGGCTTCGGCTTTGTCCCATCTTTTAGTCCTGTGTTCTTCAATCCGCAGCGGCGCCGAGCAAAGCGCATGTCAAAAGCAGAGGTGTGTGCGTTCATCTGCGCCTCATTGGTCTGTCACCGCTCGTCAATGTCAAAATATTTGAGATAACCAATCAAATCAGAGCAGGCGGGCTTTATGTTCACATAGAAGCTGCTGAGGCTGAGCGCAAATTTTAGCAGCGAGAGATATGTAAGTAGCTAAACTAAACATTTCATATTTGACAGCTGCTTCAAGTCAGAAATTTTAAACAAATGATAAAAAAATATCCAGGCAAATTAATAAACTTTTGTCTAATTTCGCCATTTTGAATTGAAAATAGGCCTATGTGATTCATAATGTAATTAACGAACAAGAGATATTAACAAAGCCGTTTTCATCAGATTAGGCATAAAATAATAATGAATGTGTACATATTGTAAATTAATATAATTCCATCTGTAGCCTTCAGTAAATGAAAAAAACTCAGCTTTTTTCAGCCTGTATTGGCATAAGATTAGTAATGAATGTGTGCATATTGTGAATTAATTTAATAAATTTAGTTACCTAAATTTATTAAAAATGTATTAAAATTTATTAAAAATTTATTAAAAGCTTTCCTAGTAGCACTTCAGTAAATTAAAGTGTCTAAGAAAATGATTCATAAAACATAAATATCAGTTAACCATATGTTTACTTTCTTCACTGACGAAAATGGAAAAACTATATCAGTCAAAGCTCAGCGTTAGGAGGGGAAGAGACAGGGCAAGGTAAAAACAAAGAGAAAAAGAGAGATGTGGAGATAAGAAGAAAGACAAATAATCTACTGCCCACTGACATGGTTTTCAAGCTATTGTTATCTAAATTTTTGGCCTTCAGAACATCTTGCACATATGTAGATCATAGAAATCAAAATTTTCTCGGGGGAGCATGCCCCCGAACCACCCTAACTACCTCACATTTGGGATCTCAGTGATTATAAAACCCTGCCTACATTCCTGTGTACGATTAAGGGATGTACAATATGGTCATGCAATAAGGCATTAATATTTGCTTTATAAGTAATAATAAACAGCCGATATCCTAGTAATATGCATGCTAATAAGCTACTAGTTAATAGTGAGAATTGGACCCTAAACTAAAGTGTTACCATTTTTTTCATACCCTCACTGGGGGCTGAGCCCCCCTAAAATGAAAAGCCTAGAATTGCCCCTGTGTACTACATTAGATTGTGAAAATGACATAGATCTTTTGCAGCCATCCTCAAAGAAGGTTAAGTCCAATAGTAAAAAGAGCAGGACTAGAAGACATGACATTTTCCTTTAACCTGCTTCGCTGATCTGCGGTCAGAGGCACTCCAATCAATTCGACCAATCCTAACGAAACGTTATCTGACGTCACGATGTAAACAAGGAACTGCACCAACATCAGTCCATGTCCCACGTCGAAGAGAGAGAGCTGATGGAAACGAACACGGTCAGAAATAACAAATCAAAGCGATTTTATATGCTAAAAAAACGCTAATGGACAAAGCCACGCATTATAATAAAAAATAAGCACTTTCCTTTAGCAAAGGAGGGCTTAGTCCATTAGACTCAATGGGCCATTGTCTTCACTTCGACTTTATCTTCTCTTGTTTATGAGGGCTCGATTACAGGAAAACATGTCAACTCTGTGGGAATCAACGGTGTACCTGTAAAATGCGAAATGACACCAACATTTCCGGTTACTTCTAATGATATCCCATCATTGTTTAAAATGCATGCTTTTGCAGTTATACCTGATTCTCCATTCTGCCTTTTGGGTAGAGATTTGATGCATAAATTGGGTATTCAACTTCACTTTGATGCTGACTCTCTACAACTTATGTTTCCTGCAGCCTACTCTCTTACTGTTGATACAGGAAATGCTCTCCTCGAAGACGAGTCTGCAACTGAGTTTAGACAGGAAATTGAGGGTGTCAACCCCAAGTTTTGGGTGGCCCATAAGGATGACGCAGGATTCATTGATGTCCAGCCCTATGTTGCTAAGCTAATAACAGACAAGCCTGTGTATCAAAAACAATACCCCCTCTCAAAAGAAAAGGTGGAGGGTATTCTTCCTGTTATTGATAAACTACTGGCTCAATAATACCTTTCTCAATTAAGAAAGCAAATGGTTCTTGGCATTTAACTCAAGATTTGAGAAAAGTTAATGAGTTAGTAACACCATTGTCTCCTATTGTACCTGATGTGCAAACTATAATTAATTCTATTCCTTCTGAACATTCATTTTTTACTGTTTTAGATATTTCTAGTGCCTTCTTCAGCATTCCTGTTGATCGCCAAACTCAGCCATTGTTTGCTTTTACCCTGGAAAATTCACAATTAACGTGGATAAGACTCCCACAAGAGTTCAGAGATTCTCCAGCTGTTTTCTCTGCTGTAATGCACGCAACGCTGAAAGATGCCAAACTTCCTCCAAACACCTGTCTGCTTCAATACGCAGATGACATCCTCATCACAGGTGCATCTGAGGACATGTGTGCTGCTGCCTCTAAAATTGTCTGCAACATTTTGGCAGAAGCTGGTTTCAAGGCATCTAGAGAGAAACTACAGTGGGTACAGAGGAGGGTCGAATACCTTGGACATGAACTGTCACAGGGCAATTGTCTGCTGACAGAGTGAAAGCTATTGCTACCTTCAAGCACCCATCGACACGGAAGCAAATGCAAAGCTTCCTGGGACTGGTTAATTATTGCCGATTATGGGTGCCCAACTGTTCCATGTATGACAAAATCCTACGAACTGCTACTCTGGGGGACACAGAGGACATTACATGGACAGCTGAGATGGACCAAGCATTCAGACATTTGAAATCCTCCCTTATGAGACCTCCTGCACTCAGCCTCCCAAGTTACACTCAAGAGTTTCACCTGTACGTGCATGAAAGTGGAGGCACAGCCGCTGCAAATCCTGGCCCAGGAGCATGGGGGTACTTTTCGTCCCATAGCTTATTTGTCTAAAACTCTTGATTCTGTAGCCAGGGGACTCCCTGCTTGTTTGCGTGCAGTGGCTGCCACGGCGATCATGGTGCAAGATGCTGAAAAAATTGTGTTATCACATAAATTGATAGTGCACACCTCTCATCAGGTAGGAGTCATTATGAGTAATATTTCTACTCAACATATGACTGCTCAATGCCGCTCTGGCTATGAGGCTATATTATTAGCTACTGCTAATTTGATTCTGAAACCAACTTCTGTTATTCATGGCCCTACTGTACATTTGCACAGGTTGCCGACGCAAGGTGAATTTGAGAGTGACGACCACGATTGCCTGACCAGAATTCAGATTTCGACTGCCTGCAGGCCAGATGTTTCTACATCTGTCCTAGAGGAGGGGAAGAATTGGATCCTGTTTCAAGCCAAATGATAATGTATACTTGTGTGGGTATGCTATTGTTAAATTACCTGATCGTGTAGTTGAGGCATACTCCTTGCCATACAAGTCAGCACAAGCTGCAGAATTAATTGCTTTAACGAGAGCAATTGGCAAAAGATCAGTGTGTTAATATATACACTGACTCCAAATATGCATATAGCATAGTCCATGATTTTGCTAAATTGTGGAAATAAAGAAATTTTAAAACCTCAGATGGAAAGCCAATTGCTCATTATAGCATTGTAGAGGAGCTCATTAACGCAGCACAACAACCATCAAAACTCGCTGTTATCAAAGTAGCAGGACATGCGTCAGGAGAAACAGATGAGGCCAAAGGAAACAGATTTGTAGATGAAATAGCGAAATGGGCTGCTAAAGAAGTGATATTAAGTCCACATGTAAGCGAAAGGGGCACAGATGTGCCTATGATGAATTCATCATTGACTAATGATTTGGACATTAAAATATTACAAGCTAACCCTACGCAAGCGGATTTGACTCATTGGTCAGACAATGAAGTAAAACCAGATCAAGCTGGAATTTTAAGAGACAAACAGGGTAGACTTGCACTACCTGCATCTACGATTGTTATGCTATGTAGACATTATCATGGTGTATCACGTGTCAAAAAAGAAAGTGATTCAAATGTTGAATCGATCTTACTGCATAGCAAATGTTCGAAGAAATACTCTGTTAATATTGAATGCTTGCCTGGTGTGTGCTCAAACCAACAAGCACAAGGCAACTAAACATGACTCTTTACCACATCCCGAGCTACCATTCCAACACTTGCAAATTGATTTTACGCACATGCCTCCTTGCGGAAATAATAAATATTTGCTTGTGATTGTTGACCGATTTTCTAAATGGCCTGAAGCTTTTCCATGTGGAAGAGAAAATGCACAGACGGTAGTTTAAGCTCTGGCTAAAGACATTATACCGTGTTTTGGCATACCATCGGTCATAGACAGTGATAATGGAAAACCGTTCGCTTCCAAAGTCACACAATTGTTAGCCAAAGAGCTTAATATTACCTGGAAATTTCACATACCTTATAATCCACAATCGAGTGGATCATCGTATTATTAATCGTATTATCAAAGATCGGCTTAATAAAGAGTGTATTGATACAGGCAGAAATTGGGTTGATCTGCTGCCTGCCGTACTGACAGAAATTAGAATGTCACCATCAGCAACAACAAAGATGTCTCCGTTTGAAATCCTTATGGGTAGACCTTTCCCGACCCCATGGGTCAAAGGTCGCGCTGGCAATTTTTCCACAGGTGACACGGAGGTGATCATAATGGATTATGTGGATTCCCTAGTTAAAACTTTGAATAGCATCAATGGTGATGTGTCACTCTCTCTCCCTCTTCCTGCAGAAAAGCCAACTCATCCTTTCGTTCCAGGACAACAGGTGCTGATAAAGTGTCTGAAGCCCACAAAACTGGGAGAGCCGAAGTATCTGGGGCCCGCCACGGTGAGTGCTGTGACGAGAACAGGAGTGCTGACTGACTTCCAGCTGCAGTAGATCCATGCCAGTCGACTGAAAGCAGCTCCATCCCAAGGGAACGTTCTGGTCGATGTGGAGGTGGAAGCCAGTGAGCCAAGGAAAGATCCGACGGAAGGTGAACCAAGACGTTCGAAGAGGAGAAGAAGAAAGAGATTGCTAGAGATCTAGAACCAGCAATAATTATCATTGAAGCTCTCAAGCCATGATTGCTAAATTGATATTTTACCTGGTTGTGCTGACAAATGTATTTATTCATATACAAGCTGCTGTTAGCACTGGTAATGAAACTTGGGTACATTATGAAGAAGAACCACATGCTTTCGCAGCTAATATGTGGTGGCGATTAGCCAACTACACTGCCAAATATGAAGGAAAAACAGGTGACTGTTATGTTTGCACAAAAATGCCACATAGTGCTTCTGGACCACATGTAGAGGTTAAATCACCAATAACAGAAGAAGAATTAGAATGCCTATTAGAATGCTCTTTTTGTTAGCATTACTGGAATGATGGCTCCAAATAGAACCGCAATATGGAGTTGTGGAAAAGGTAGAATAATGAGGCTTGCAACGCAAGTACAGGCTAAAGTGACAACCATTGGCTCTATTCCAGACTCACTGTTGTGTATGGAAAGAGAAACTGGAACAGTGAGACTGGGGGTAATTCCTAAAAGTAAATGTAATCGAACATACTATCATTGTGGGATAAAAAATATGCCATGTTGTATGGGTTGTCTTTTGCATTATGGAAAATCTAATATGACTGAGTGTTCTAAAGAAACACCACGTCCTATATCTACTATGATTGCTTATGGATGGGCTAATCCTTTTATCCAAGACATATGTTATAGTTCTTGTGCACTTACGCCAGGTCAAAATTGCCATAGATATGCTCCTGCTTCACGGGGAACTAGAGCTGTCAAAGATTGGTTTTGGCTGTGTGGACATAGAGTCTACACTATTCTTCCAGAAGATTGGAGTGGAAGATGTGCTCTAGTAACTTTGGAAGAATATTTCATGGTTATTAGACCACACAAACCTCACGTTATGATAAAACAAAAACAGAAAAAGAAACGCTCCCTCTCTGACCGCAGTTCAACTGGTAGTTTGAGCAGAGATAATCCAGTACCAATGCAACATCGACTTTGGACTGGTACTGAAAGATTCTTTGAAGCAATGCTCCCAGGGGTAGGTGTTTCTAGTCTTCATATTGAAGTAGAGGTTACAAGATATGAATTAGTTTCATTTATCAATACTACAAGAGACACATTGGCTGGTGTCCAACAGGAACTTCGAGGGCTCCGTTTAACTGCCCTGCAAAACAGGCTGGTCTTAGATCAGTTAACTGCGGCGAGAGGAGGAGTGTGTGTTATGGTTGGAACCTCTTGTTGTACCTATATTCCTGAGAATGACGCAGATGGTCATTTAATCTCAGAGGGTTTAAAAAATATGACTAGAATTGCTCAAGAATTACAAGGACGAGAGGTTGATGATAATTAAAGTGGGTTCTTAGCATGGCTTACAGGATGGCAACAAATTCTTGTATCTGCCTTAATTCCTATAGGTGTAATCCTATTAATTATTGCATTTATTATCTGTTGTATTATTCCATTTATTAGAGCTTTGATTAATCGTGCTATGAATAACTTTGTATCCTCTCAATATGCTTTGATGAATAGAACTGTCAAGTGTTAGTAATTTCGAAGGAAAATGAAGAAAAAAAATGAAGGAAATGTTTGCTGAAGAATATTATTATTATGAATGTAAAGAAAGTGATTGTATTTGTGTATAAGAAAAGTAATGCTGAGATTTGGGTTGTGGCAATTTTATTGCCACAAGGGGCAAGTGATAGATTTTATGTTGATCTCAGCATGGAAGGAAAGTGGACAGAGGGTCTTTTGTCCTTGGTTGAAGCTGTATTCTATGTTTTAACATATGGTTTCTTTATGTACCGGAACCATTTCCATATAAGGAACAAGGCTCTACTAGGATTGAATGGGAGACAGGGAATGGTCCCTGCTTTTGTATCGCAAGTATAGGATAAGGTCTTTGGGATCCCTAGGAAAGCCTGGGTACCTGACCGGGAGATGACCATATGTAGACTTGTTTTTCTATATGTATCCTATTCCTATACCATGAGCTATATGATGTATTCTCTCTCTCATTGGTTAAAACCATACTACACCCCTTGTACTCTTTCTATATAATCTCTTCCCCTGCTAAATAAAAATGAGACTTTATACTCTCCCTCAGCGCTGAGTAATTGCTCATTCAATTGCCAATTAAGAGGACTGGGATGAGGCACGCCAACAGGGCAATAATGTAACAGTGTCCTTATGTAATACGTACTTACATCAAACAATAAGTACAATTTACTCATTGTGTTCATATTGTATTGCAGAACACTTTTGCTGCTATTGAGGAGGCATACGGTTAAGGTCAGGGACAGGTTTGGTGGTATGGGTAGGTTTAAGGATGGTTTAGGGGTAAGGGAAAGTCAACAGTGTAATTATAGGTTTAATTAGAGCTGTAATTGTATGCAGGTATTTTTAAAAATATAAGTACAAACATGTATGTACACAATAAGTGCATTGTATCAAATGATTCATTTAAAAGTTTGTACATAGTATTTAAAGAGACTTAATATAAATTGGGACTGAACATTTTTATTTATACAGCAAATGTATTTAGTTTAAGTGTACTATAAGTGTAACAGTAGTCAACTTTAAGTGCACAACTAGTTCACAACTACGTTTCTCATTTGTACTGCATCTGTAGTACAAGTGAACTTATAAGTATACTGGTAGTTTACTATTTTAATACTTGTAGTACATTTTTTTAAGTTTATGAAAATGTGCTCTCAGTCAACTGCTAGCGGGTATACTTGTAAGTTTTCTTTAAAGGTGCTGTATTTAAGTTTTTGACTGTACTGAAGCATAAAAATACCATAATATGTTTGCAGATATTTAGGAATTCACATACTTCATAAGACAGACGTTTCTCAGAAAAACAATGCTACAGGTCTGTGCGATAACGCACGTTGCCAATTTACCTAATAGTATTTTGACACCACAGGTTGCCAGTTGGCGGAAAACACAGTGTATTGCTGCCATGGAAGCCAGCCAACAAACTGGGTCAGAGATTGCAGATTCTACATCACCTAAAAAGCCTCAGCATCCATCTAAAAATCTCTATGAACGGAAACACATTAAAATGTGGATAAATTAACTCATCAACTTACAGTGTGCAAGTCTCCTCGCCTTTCATTGTCAATTGCGCTCGTTCCTTTTGCGTTTCCTCAAACTGGCAACCCGCGTGAGCGTCCAGTCCGAGGAGGAGGGGGACAGGCAAACAATATTTTGAATTTGGACTGCAGTACCCATTACAACCACTAGCTGTCATTATTACATATTACTGGTATATTACACTACTATACTACTAGGTAGTAATTCTTTATATTTGAAATATACCTTCAACTGTACTTTAATTCTTTCCATTTAAAAAAAAAAAAAAAAACATTTTATTCTAGCTTCATGTATCCTTTTTTATCAACACTTGAATGTGGGTGTTTAATCAAAAAAAGCAACATTTTAAACAAAAAGCTGAGATGATCAAAACATAGATGGAGTAGATTGAGTCCATCAACACCCCCATATCTTCAAAGTCGTTTCATTTTCATGGGTTCGACATTTCATTCTTCTTCACCTGTGTTTTGATCCGGAGATTCAGTCAATAAATTATACTTTTAAGTATATCTCGATCAAAAGATTGAGTAGTTTTGTAGTCCAAATATACTTAGTCCTTTCTGTCAGTATAAGTTAAGTATACTTAAGTGCAATTTAAGTATATTTCTGAGAAGCACAAAGCATATGTGCGTGAATCACGCAAAATCCGCTTCAATCATGTAGGTGACTGATCCACTATGAGAAGTGAGATATTGTCTGTCCTGACTGCCCTTTTTCAGTCCTCATCTGATTGCAGCCGCCTACTGTCATCTACTTTCAAGGTGAGGCATTTGGCATCTCAAACGAGTCTACTGTAAAGCTTGTCGCAATGCATTCTGGGATTGCCCTTTCCAATATTTTTTTAATAATCAAATTCAAAAATACCTTGCACACATGTGCAGTGCGCTGATAGTTATGTTTACATATGTTTTACGTCTTACGAACGTGCATATGTTTATTAATGAACTGGTCAGTGGATGAGGCTGAATATTTTGTAAATATTAGCTAAAAAAATTGTCTTCTGACAAATGTTGGCATTCTTTTTAGATATGTCATCAAAGCAAACAACTGTGAACAATGGCTAGAGGACCAAATCTTCCGTACTGCAGCTATAAATGTTGCTTTGTTTTCTGACCTCAAAATAAACTAAAAAAACATCTTTGCAGTAAATTGTGAGGTATTTTACTGATATAATCAATGGTATATCCAGCCTCTCTACTGTTTTAAAGATATTTATGTGCAGTCACACTGCGCCTGGGCCTAAGCCTTTGATTCCCTGCTTAGAGCCCTGGGATAACGGGACCAACGTGTCTGCAACAAAATCCATACGGGGGATTTAGACTTCACAACAGCAGGGATTGGGAACGTGGTGCTTTTCAAGCAGGGTTTGATTTCTCATCATCTGAAGTAGGTTTTTTTTTTTCAGAGGACTGGGAGCAGCCAGCCTGACTTGCACACGGCAGGATTTTAAATGCGGTCTGACGCTGTCTTTGGCATATTGGAGGAGTGATTCTCATTGTGAGAGCTCTGTGTTTTTAGTGGCTCATCAAAGGCCTCCGCTCAAGGGTGAATGATGGAAGAGTATGTGACTTATACACAAGAGAGTAGCGATCTTCAAACACTTTTATTCTCTCTCTGAGCAGCAGATGCTCTCATGAATATTAAAATTGAGATTAAAAGTGTTTATGTCAAGCACGTAAACAATATGTTACAGTTTTAAGTATTTACAGTTATTTGTTTTATTTGGTACTATTTTCAAAAGTGATACAATATTTGAAAATGTTAGTACAAAACTCCTGATTACACATATTTTACTAATTAATATGTGGCAATAAGAGGTATTACAAGGGCGAATAGCAGTAATGGGCACCCAAATTTCTAAAATATACTACTGATTCCAAAAGATAACGACTACGCCACCCAGAATTAACCATCTGGGAAAAGCCCAAGGGTCACAGGTGCTATAAAACAACAATTAATCAAACACAAAGAAAAACAAAAATGGACACACCACAACAAAAGAGCTGGGGCTTACCACTAGGGCGACAGGCTCGTTACCTGGTTTCAATAATGCCCGTAGTAGTAATAATAATAATAATAATAATAATAACAACAACAACAACAACAACAACCACACGTGCCCCAAAACACACTCACACACTCCAAGGGATTCACTGCAACTCCACGCCACTCTGGTGAACAGTGAGATAACCACACGGGAAAGGTCAGCCTGCCCTTTCAGGGCCCCCAGCTCCAGCACAGGGAAAGGAGGAAGAAACAAAAAGTTACAGCATATATATATATAAAAAAAAAAAAAAATAAAAAAAAAGCAAGCTTGTTACAATTACTACAAAACCACAAATAATAGGTTACAGCAAAACAAACATCAATGAAACGGAACAAAATCAGTGAAAACAACACTGAACAATTGCAAAACAAGCGTTACTGTTTGCAACAAATTAATGAAGACAGAACAAAAAAAAAATAAAGGCAAAACAACGTTACTGATTGCAATAAATGAAAAAAGGCAAAACAAAATAAACACGACAAGTTAATAAATGCAAAGCAAATTAATAAATGCAAAGCAAGCGTTACCAAATATAAAGCAAAATAAACGGACGCAAAACGTGCGTTTACAAATGCAAAGCAAATGTTACTAAATACAAACCAAATTAATAAAGAAAGAAAACAAGAAAATGAAGGCACAACAAAATAACAGAAACAAAACAAATGCAAAATAAATTAATGAATGCAACCCAAGTTATTAAACACAAAATGAAATTAGGGCAAAACAGCAGTGTTGAAGGTGCAAGCCATGCTGTAGTCCAAGTTGCAAACCATGAAAAACTGGAAGCAAACAGGCACGCTCACAGAATGGTTTAAACTCCGAATCATGCAAACCACATCATATATCTGGCAGCCACCGCTTTATTAGATCACATGCAGATGGCAGAAGTCACCCAAAAAGGCATCACATGCAGTTCGTAGGTACAGAGAAGCGCAACGGCAAAGCAACGGCCGTCAATCATCTGTGGGTGCAACAAGCACCCAAACGAACGCCAGCTTCACCAAAATTACCCTCGTGCAACGCAACGAGACACTGGAAGTGCGATCAGCTGAGTATGACGCAACACCTGTTTACCGTACCTCACGCCTTATATACACTCCCGACTAGAACTCCATCGCAAATGTTACCTAGGGGGCGTGGTCAAAAGGACCACAGCAATAATCTGCATTTCACCACAAATACAAAACTGATTACACTTGATATTTTCTCTCCATATAATCTTTGTTTCAAAACACAAGATTATTGTAATATGTAATGAGAACATTTGGTTTAACCACTATAAGACAGCAGTATGACTTTCTATCAGTTTAGTACTTTTAACATCAGGTAACTAATTAGCAAAAATATGTTTCAGATCACCTTTGTTGTTAAATTAAAACACAGACTACAGTTGCCACATTAGAAATACACTAATATTGCCCAATTTACAAGTGATATAAAATCCAAAATGTAATAGTATCTGTCTGTCTATCTATCTATCTATCTATCTATCTATCTATCTATCTATCTATCTATCTATCTATCTATCTATCACATGGCATACCATATTGTAAAAGAATTTTATTTGACAGAAATATGCCTTTATAATACAGTCATTGATTGTCAGAAAAATCTGCCCAGAGATGTAATACTCAAGATCTAGAGTGAAACGGATGTGGATGTGGATGGATGGATGGATGGATGGATGGATTACAGAATTCGTTTAGAATACATTAATTTCTTCTCAACCCACATCATTTTTTTTATTTTTATGAATTGTTATGAATGATTGATTGTGACCTTACATTTTCGCTTTTGGCATTGTCATCCTCTCAAACAGTGAATAATGAACTCTGGATATCAACCAATGAACATTTTTAAAACCAGCACATGGAGTGTCACAGACTGAATTATTCAATTTGTTTCCAGCAATGCTGGTTTTCTCATCAGCGCTGTGGGCTCAGGGGGATTTACATGGCATGCTCTGGAATGTGGCAAACAAATGCTTTGTTTGGATTCTCGGTTTAGATTCAGCTATAAGTTTAACTTTAATAGAAATTTCAAATGAATGCATTTTATACCCAAATGTAGGTAACTGCATGTGATCCATAGACTCTGTGATCATGTGATATGACAAAAAATATAAATACATAATTAATTATGGGGGGAAACATCAATTCCCCTTCACGCTTTGGGAACGCTTTGCGTGATTGTGTCATGAAGCACATGTGAAATCCGTCCAATAGGGTGATGAGACGTCAGAGGCGGGTGAACAAGGGAACAAGGAAACTATAAAGCCTGCCCAAACAGTGCAATGCTAGCTTCTGTGTCTTCAGCAAGCGCTCTATGTGAAACGTCTGTCATATTTATTGTTGTCTGTCACTATATCTATAGTTATGGAGTGCAAGCAGCTGTTTAGGTCTTGTGTTCATCCCTGTCCACGTTACATTACGGATGGGGATACACATGATCTGTGCATTGTTTGTTTGGGAGCGGCGCATGCACAGTCTGCATTCGAGGGTGCAGGCTGTGTACATTGCGAGCAGCTTCCACTGCGCACGCTCCGCTCTCGTCTGGCACTCTTCGAGGAGGGTGCTCAGACCAGTGTTCCTCGTGGTTCGGGTCCCGCTGCTGCTGAGGCACAGCGGCGATCTCAATCATGGGGATTGCAAATGGTTCTGTCAGTGCGGTTTGAGACGGGCCCAGCCCTATCTCAGCCTTCACCTGACAGATCCAGTGCCTTCTCCCGGTGTTTGGAAGCACGCACTGCGGTTCCTTCCGCACCGGGTGAGGCACCAGCGCTTCATATCTGAGGAGGTGGATGTGGAAAGCATTGCTGCTGGAGAATTTGAGGACTCGCCATCTCAGTCTCCAGCATATGAGGAACTGGTGGAGGTTGTGTCTCGCGCTGTTGCCAGATTAAACATTGACTGGCCAGCAGAGAAGCAGGAAGTTCGTCCTAAAAGTTTATTAGACAAACGTTTCTTGCCTTCTTGAGCACAGCCTCCGTGTCGGGGTCTGACATTTTTTCCTGATCTTCACACCGAGGTGTCGAGATCATGGAAGAAACCGGTCTCCTATAGAGTTCACAGTACACAAACCACTCACTACTCCTCTATAGTTGGCCAAAATGAACATGGTTATGGGGCGATGCCTAAGGTGGAAGAGATGCTTGCGAGCTATCTCTCCCCTCAGTCTGCATCGTCCCTAAAGGCCCCGACACTGCCTACCAAACCAGTACAAACAACATCAGCTTTGGTGGGCAAAGCATATTCAGCCGCTGGTCAGGCTGCAGCATGCCTTCACACTATGGGCGTGCTGCAGGCGTACCAGGCTGATGTGCTTGGAGATTTGGATGAGGACGGGGGAATTGGCCCAAACGCAGTAGCTGAGCTGCGTCGGGCCACAGATCTTTCTCTCCGGGCCACCAAGGAGACAGCTAGATCTATTGGCCGTGCCTTTGGCAGCCCTGGTGGCCACGGAGAGGCATCTTTGGTTGAATTTGAGCTCAATAAAAAAGAAAGATAAGAGTTTTCTCATGGACGCCCCGCTAGCGCCCCCTGGCCTCTTTGGCGACGCTGTCAACACAGTCGTCGAGAGGTTTCAGGAGGCAAATAAGCAGGCGACGGCGTTTCAGAAACTCCTCCCCCGTCGCTCTCATGTCTCCGGGGCTGCTGAGCGGGAGCAGCCCCAAATCTCAAAATCAAAAACCGAGCGGTACAAAAGCAGAGCGTTGCTGCCCGAGCTCCCCCACAAAAAGAAGGGGGACCGGGTAGGCGCTCTCAGCCGCAGTCTTCAAGGGGTAAGCCCGATCTGAGGACCGTGCTTATCGCCAAGAAGGCTGCGGGGAAGAGGTCCTGACACTCAAAGTGTCTCAAAGTGCCGGGCAGAGTATGGTTCTCGGATCTTGTGTCACTCCTCGACGGCTCTCCATGGGAGATTCCGATCAGGAGGTATCTTCTGTCTCTGGCAGGGGGCTCAATATTTTACCCCCGTCCAGAACTGTGGAAGCTGTGGGCTTGGCCCCTGAGGGGGCCCAGCTCATAGAATCAGGTCTCTCAGCTGAGGTTGTGGAGACCATCCTTCAATCCAGAGCTGCCTCCACGAGGAAATTGTATGCCCTGAAGTGGAGAGTGTTCACTTCTTGGTGCAGTAGTCGTCAGCTGGACCCAGTTAACTGCCCGGTCGGTACAGTGCTGGAGTTCCTGCAAGATTGATTTACTGCAGGGTTAGCCCTGTCCACTTTAAAGGTTTATGTGGTGGCCATAGCTGCTTACCACATTCCTTTAGGTGGTATGTCTTTAGGGAGAGACCCCTTGGTAACACGTTTTCTCCGTGGCATATTGAGGCTGAGGCCTGCAGTGCGCACTAGGGTACCGGCTTGGGATTTGGCCGTGGTACTCCAAGGCTTATCCCTGGCTCCCTTTGAGCCAATTGAGGAGGTTCCAGTCAAGTTTTTGACTCTTAAGACATTGTTCCTCCTTGCTATTACTTCTCTTAAAAGAATAGGAGATTTACAAGCTCTGTCAGTTGCCCCATCGTGCTTGGAATTTGCACCGGGTATGGTAAAGGCGTTCCTTCACCCTAGACCGGGGTATGTTCCTAAATTCCCCACTAATGTGGCTAGGTCTATTGTGCTGCAGGCATTCTGTCCTCCTCCTTTTGTAAACTCGGACCAGGAAAGAAATAATCTGCTGTGCCCAGTCAGATCGTTAGATGCTTATGTCCACAGAGCTGCCCTGTGGCGTAATAGTGAACAGTTGTTTGTTTGCTTTGGCCCCCCTAACAAGGGGTCACCTGCATCTAAACAAAGAATGAGCAAGTGGATAGTCGAGGCTATCTCTCTTGCTTATGAGTCGGCCAGATTACCTACTCCGTTAGCAGTCCGGGCCCATTCTACTAGGAGTATGGCTGCCTCTAAAGCCTTAGTGTCAGGAGTGTCACTTCAGGATGTTTGTGATGCGGCAGGCTGGTCCTCACCGCACACATTCGTGAGGTTTTATGACCTTGACCTGAACTCCACACCTGGGGCTCAGGTGCTTTCGTCTTAGTGTTGACGTTTCACTGGACAGGCACTGGTCAATATGGCGATGTGGGTATAGACGTTCCCAAAGCGTCAATGATGCAGCGGGAGTTCCCTTGAAGGGGAACGCTCGGTTGCGACTGTAACCTTGGTTCCGTGAAGAGGGAACAAGTGCTGCGTCGCCTTGCCATATCTCCGGTGTACCGGTCAGCGACTTGCTTCATCCACTTTGAAGCTAGTGTTGCACTGTTTGGGCAGGTTTTATAGTTTCCTGGTTCATGACGTCACCCGCCTCTGACGTCTCATCACCCTATTGGACGGATTTCACATGTGCTTCATGACACAATCACGCAAAGTGTTCCCAAAGCGTCAATGACGCAGCACTCTTTCCCTCTTCAGGGAACCAAGGTTACAGTCGTTACAAATCAATAAGTTGTAAAATGTAAAAAAGTAAAATGAATAGTTCTGCCAAAAATTTCTGCCTTTGACACTATATCTCATTATATACTTACCTCTCGTCTATCAGCTATCGGCATCACGGGTAGTGCTTTATCTTGGTTTATATCATATCTCACTGATTTTTTATTACTACTCATAACTTCAAATCTACTCTGTGTTCTCTCTCTCAGGGTGTTCCTCAAGGCTCTGTTCTTGGACCACTTTTGTTCAATATTTATCTGTTACCTCTTGGTCACATTATCCATAGTCATGGTCTCAGTCATGACAATTGTGCACACAGTGTATGTCACAAGCTTCTGATCGGATTTAATCTTTCGCACACTGCAAAAATATATGAGTTTTCCATTGTCGTTGCATACTAACCAACCTCCTTTTGTTTGTTTTAAAAAGCAGACTTATATTTATCTATTTCGGGTCCTAATTAATTAATTAATTGTATTTATCAAGCAGTAAAAATGCCCCAGTCATCTGTGGATGAGAGTCCGAAAAAAGGACTGTTGGGACGTTGTCCTGCTCCACTTCAAGGACGATGAGTGGAAAGAGAATTTCAGAATGACAGGACACTCATTTATGACACTTTATTCAACAGGAAGAACAGCTTGTTCAGCGCGTCATACATCATTACGCTATTTCTACGTCATTTCACATGTAACAGGGTCAAGAAGGTGTTTCCACTTGCTACACTTATTTTCATGTATCGCCCCTTTAATTGCACTCTACCTACACTCCACCCAGATAATGAACTGATTCTGCTAGGGTCATTTAGATTCGCGCCAGCCAAAAAAGTGAATGGCTGCGGTGAGTGAGTGCTCCGTGATAGAAGTATATTGTATTGATTGTATAACGATCTTATGGACTAATATTAATATATATGTGTGTTTAAATGAATATTGTATGATTTGTGTTCATGATAGGCTACATTATATTTGTTGTAACATCAAGTTTGTTCACCTCATTATAGAACACGATGCATGAAGGTGATTTGCCAATCTGATCACAGCTGTTTAATGTGTTGTCAACAGGTACACATTTCTCAGTTGTGTTGTTTTATAACTGTTTATTAAGTAGTTTATGTTAACAGAAGTAAATTTAGATTCGCACCAGCCGAGAAAGTGAATGGCTGCGAACACGATGCACGAGGGTGATTTGTCAATCTGATCACCGCTGTTTAATGTGTTGTCAACAGAATAAAAATCCATCCTCAAGCACGAATTGGTGTCCATTGTGAGTTTTACACAACGCAGAGACAACCCTGTTACACACATGCGCTGTACTCTCCAGTTTCGATTTGCATTCCGATCAAGTGTTTACATGTCCTCTTGATCGGATTACAAAAGGAATAAACCAACCCATTACAATCCGAATTCAATTTTAATCAGATCTGGCCAATTAATTACGATTGACGTCGTTACGTGGGATTTCTTTATTCCAATTGTGCTACTAGTCTGATTACAATCAGATTATTAGGGTCCATGTAAACGCCGCTAGTGTCCTTATTTGCATATATTTCAGTTTAAGAAGACATGATTAAATATGTGCACATACACTGTGCTGGTTCACGTTTAGAGCACTAGAATATATGAAATGTGTCCATAAAAACTTGAAACACGATTACTCCAGTCTGTATATGACCTATGATCCGCGTTGCGAGCATTGTTAAACTCATTGCGGTGTTCCGCGCAGAAACCACTCTCATGCGCGCTCCTCATGTTGTTACAGTCATATTTCCCATGTATTTGCAGTCAAACTCCAGCTCTAAACGCATCGTGGGGAAAATGCAAACAGCACTCTTGTGTTACCGAGGAAACAAACACTTGCGCCACATGTGTCCGAACAGGTGAAGGAACAGCTGAAATGGTCTTTCGTGATGTTTGAATTCTCCGCTGTAATGCGATCTCATGCATACTACAGCACAGTGATTGGAATGAACGAACTCTTTCTCATGAATAAATGCAGAGAAGTGCTCAGAACCGGATGATGTAGAATGTGCCGGCAGCCAATCACACACTCTGGATGCACGCTTCTACTTCAGATTCCGTGATGTTGCTTAGACTGCTTTTCAACCAGAAAGAACAAAATTGCTCTGAAAAAAAAAAAAAAAACGCAAAAATAACCAATTTCCACTTATTGGTAAAATGTATGAGTGCTTTTAGTGTTTTCAATGATGTGCAGCATCTCAAAAAATGTGTTTTGGGGTTTCATGACCCTTTAATACATACTACAGTCTGACAATTAAAAATATATGAAATATATATAATTAAATAAAAAGATTACACATCTTCTTGCGGATTATACTCAGCTAACCCCTGATATATACAACGGTTGTAAATCTTCCTCAGTCTGAAATGGCCACTTCCCAGGGGCTACAGTGCTTTGGTCAAGGGTGTTCAAGTGTGCCATTTGTCTTTGCTAATGATTTGCCATTTAAATGACCATTAGCACACAAACACGCTTCAGAGAGATGAATGAGTTGAGATGTCAGATTAGATCAATAGTGGGGGATAGTATTGCTCTTGCTAGCCAGTTACTGATTTGTAATTGATATTATATTTTTCATTTTACATGTCTGATAGATTTTCCCTTCCCATCATGCAGATCTGTGTAAATGAGGGATATATGATTACTGGAGATTTTCTATGGCATTATCTGTGTCCACAGAGGCAGGCAGTAAATCATGTATGGGACTAATGAATGGTTTTGCTTTTGCCAATGAGGGACTCGGTAAATAAAGTTTCTTTTATTAGAAAAATGCAGAAAGTTTTCTGTTATGGGTTAAGCCCAAACTATACTTCAGTTTTAACGTGAACATTTAGCATATGTGTGCAATTGAATGCACAGCTTATCAAATTAAATCCATTTGATAATGTGTGAGAACAGGCGCTCAACACATGTGAGCTAGACAGTTTTATCCTTGTACAGTGTCGCCGCTATTTCTCTGCGCTAAGTTATCACAGATAAAAATGTGTTTATACTCATTAAACCAGAGCTGTGGTTTTATAAGGTTGTTGTTGTTGTTCTGTGTCATCGGTTTCTTTTCGACTGTGAAACAATGGGCATGTGCAGTGTTGCACCTTGTGGTATATTAATTGCATGGAGTTGCTGGCAGTGCTGCTCGCCCTGCGCTGGTTTCGGCCATTGCTTCAGGGCAAGCACGTGTTGGACCGGACAGACAAGGCTGCTATGGTTGCGTACATCAAACGCCAAAGCAGTGTATGCTTATATCGCACGGCACAACTCGCCCGCCATCTCCTCCTCTGGAGTCAGCAGCGGCTCAGGTCACTCCGGGCTAGCTCAATTTTGCAGCCAACTCACTGTAGCTCACGCTCCCAGGAGAATGGAGACTCCATCCCCGGGTGGTCCAGCTGATCTGGAGTCGATTCAGGGATGCACAGGTGGACCTGTTTGCCTCCCATGAGTCCTTCCACTGCCTGCTCTTTTACTCCCTGACCGAGGCACCCCTCAGCATGGATGTGTTGGCACACAGCTAGCCCCAGGGCCTACACAAATACGTGTTTCCCTCAGTGAGCCTGCTTGCACAGACACTGTGCAAGGTCAGGGAGGACGAGGAGCAGGTCTTGATGGTTGCGCCTTACTGGCCCACCCAGAAAAAGACTGTGTTTATTGAAAAGGAATACCCTGACCAAAGCATGGTGTCAGAAGTGGTTTTGAAAGGAATGCGTGGACAATACGGATTATAAAAGTGAGAAGAAAAATTTGTGGATTACATGCACACGTGTGACGAGAAAACACAGGAGAGATGGTAGGATTGCAGCCGCCTCCAAAGCTTCAACTGTTTGGTAATTTTGCTGAAAATTGGAGACAATTTAAGATTTCTTCTCTATTTGTCTACAATTGATGGAGGATCGTAAGTCAGAAAAAATGAAAGTGTCATTATTTTTTAATGTGGTTGACGATGAAGCTTTGGAGGTATGTAATAAATGGTTTTATTAACAAAGTTCGGGAGGAGCACATTCAAATGATCTACCCAATCAGCATGAGAGGAGGCCTATAAATACATAGCCGACTCACCTATGTTTCTCGACAGTTTTTTCTGCATCCCTCCACCACCTTGTCTCCTCACACTCACCTGGTTACTATCCTAACCAGAGATATGGGGGAGTACTCTGGGTTCGGGCCATATACCGAGCTCGGAGCCCTCCCCCGGACAGCACGCCAAATGCGCATACTCTTTTAATCTATCGAATAATTTGTAAATGTGAAACTGTGAATTTCACTTTTGAAGAAAGGGAGAGTTTGCGATTGCAGCTGATAATGGAGAAGTTTGAAGCCTTTTGCATACTGAAGAGAAATGTTACCTATGAAAGGCAACGATTTTTCATGTGCATGTAGAAAAGTGGGGAAACTATTGATCAGTATGTGACCTCTGTGTCTGACCTCCTCAGACACAGGAGTAAAACGAGTGAGTTTGGAGAGTTAACAGATTCCCTGATAAAAGATAGAATTGTGTGTGGAATACCTGACAATGTATTGAGGGAACGGTTACTTAAGGAACTGGATGAGTACTTGAATGCTACCGATCCTAATCTGAATTCTGACTTGTGATGCAGCCTGAGTCAGTTTGTTGGCCAGAGGAGAACTGGCCCCCCGACTGAGCCTGGTTTTTCCCAAGGTTTTTTCCTCCAATCTGTCACTTGATGGAGTTTGGGTTCCTTTCCACTGTCACCTCTGGCTTGCTTAGTTGGGTACACTTAATATTCAACAATATTATTCATCCTCTCAACAACACTGCACACCTTGTTTTCCCAGTAATGACAGAGTTTGCCAGGTCCACCTCTCTCCGATAGGGAAGCCCACTTCTGCGCATATTCCTGACAGGTCTCAGTCTGTGGCTCAGGTTAAAGGTTAAAGAGCAAATCAACAGGCAACCGTGGGGCTCTTCCAAAGAGGAGAAAAAACGGTGAATACCCTGTGGCTTTATGCCTTGAACAATTGTATGCATGGACTATGTGTGGTAAGTGGTCTTTCCTCTCTGATTTTCCTCTGACAGTGTTCAAAGCATCTGAAGAAGTGTTCTATTCAAAAGTTCAACGGGGTTCCCCTGTGGGTGTTAGGGGGTTGTTCGAGAATAGGTATTGCCAGCCAGTTGCTGGAATAAGAAGTCGTTGGAATAAGTTATTCTCAAATTCACGCCCTTTATCATGGTGAACCTTTAGTGGATACCCAAAGCGTGGTATAAAGTCATAGAAAATCTTTTCGGCAGCCGTTTTTCCAGATTTGTTCCGTGTTGGGTAGGCCTGAGCAAACCAAGATATGCTCGTAGCCACCCTTACTCGGTTCAAGATGTAGATAATCAACCAACGGTAGCTCAAATGGGACACTAGTTGTAATTGAGCCCATTGGTGCCTTTTCAGGAAACAGTAGGTCACTTTTGCTTGATACATGGGCATTGGTGGATGACATAATCTTCTGTCACGCTGCATGAAAGGCCAATAAAATCATTGCCTTTCCAGGTGGATAACTTTGTCAGCCTTGACATGCCCCATGTCATCATGAATGTGTTTGAGCACAAGAGACTTCAAAGAGTCATGGAGAACCAGCTGTCTGTGTTATCCTGTCTGTCTGTATAAAATTGCCTTGTCAAGTCTAAGTTTGCTCCATTCATGTATCAGCCGTCGTGTGGTTAGTCCCATTTGTCTCTTGTCTTTGTCATTGGGGTTCCATCCTCTCTCTTTCAATGCAATCATGTCACAGATGGAAGTATCTTCTTTTTGGGCAACTCAAATGTCTTCTGGAGGAAACACTGGGGTGCTGGCAGGAAGCAGATTACCATCACTGGAACCGAGCTGAAGGGCCACAACCCATGGTACTTGTCTTTCTCTCTTGGCTTTATCTCCCTGCCATATGGCGGACACAACATATGGAGGTAAAGTCTCAGAGTATTCTCTGTTGTGGTCCTGGAGCTTCACTGGGAACCGTGATAGGGTGTCAGAATCAGTGTTTGTCTTGCCTGGTCTGTATTTTATGGTAAAATGAAAGTCGGCTAATTCACCCACTCAACGATGCCCAACAGCACTCAACTTGGCAGTACTCAGGATATAAGTAAGAGGGTTATTATCTGTAAATACGGTGAACATGGGGGCATAGTAAAGGTAATCTCAAAATTTATAGCAGATGGCCCACTTTAAGGCGAGGAACTCAAGCTTGTTAGAATGGAGGTGGTAATTCTTCTCGAGCCAAAGGCGATAACGTGCAGTTTACCCCCCTGTTCCTGATAGAGCACAGCCCCCCAGAACTTCATTGGATGCGTCGGTTAAGGACAAAAGGTAAATTAAAGTCTGGGTATGCCAAGATAGGAGAGGTGGTCAACAGCCTGAAAGGCTTTTTTAAAAGCAGAGAACATCATCTAAGTAGGAAAAACAGCATTCGTCCCTCAGACCACTCCACACACCTTCCATACACCTTTGGAAAGCCGCTGGTGCATTGGAAAGGCCGAAAGAAAGATGGATTCATTCATACAATCCCCAAGGTGTGCTGAAAGCTGTCAGGTGCCTAGAGTTCTCCTCAACAAAACCCTGGTGATATGCACTCCCCTGGTCAAGTATGGAAAACATGAGTAACTTCCCAGGCTATCTAACAGATCCTGAATACGTGGAAGGGGGTGACGGTCGGGGATAGGAGCTTCCTTAACCTCTCTATACAAGGGCTTTGGGACCACGTTGTAGGACTTTTGGACTGGTGTATCATCTTTTAAGTAGATTTTGAGTTAAGTCAGGAATGCAACCAATATCGGTGTCATCTTTGGCAAAGACATCTGACTAGACGGATAACATACTTTTCACAATTTCCTGCTCTTCCTCAGTTAAATGAGGCAGGTCAACATTTGGATGACATTTGTCTTTGGTCTTCTGTGTGGTTGTATGCATTTCTTTACTTTTTCTCAAAGTCTGTTCATGAGTGACAATGGTGAGCAGTTTGTGGATTGAACAAGCACTACCCCATATCAAAATACAGAGTCAATTGTCAATTGAGCTGAACACAAGTGGGCTGTATTCGAGAGGTGTTGGCTCACAGCTTATGGAGGAATGTTGGACTGGTTTAAGATCAAGTATATCTTCAAGAGTACCAAGAACTGTTTTCTTTGCAAGATAGATATAATGTTTCGTAGAGTTCTAAATCAGGACTTTAATGCACTTGGATGAGCCAACAGGGACATCAACTAAAGCAGGGAACAATTCTAGACCCTCAGGGCAATGATTCTCAGGGTTAGGCGGAAACATCATTGTACCACCACTGTGCCATCCTCGAACTCTGCACTGGACTTCACGGATCTTGCCTGCAGGGATATTTACACCTTTCTTGCCAAGGTGTACATTGTCTGTAGAGTAAAGACTAATGCTTCCACGGTGCTGTCACTGACACTCAAAGCTTCTTTAAGTATTTCAGTTACATCAACATTATCATCCTGATTGATATTTGCTTTGATAACCTCTGCAATGGCATTACTACCTAAAAGAGGGTCATTACAGTCACGACTGATAAGAAGTGGCACTCTGATTGCCACACGCCCATGATGCTGGCTACATATCTAAAGATCAATCTCTGCCCATCCATCAAGGGGAACCTGAGTATTATTAGCAGCAGAAGTTTCAAGGGAAAGATCAACAAACAACGATCCAAGTGGCTGTAATTTGATATGGGGTAGTGATTGTTCAATCCACAAACTGCTCACCATTGTCACTTGTGCCCCTGAATCAAGCAGCGTCTGAAGAGATACCCCATTGATGGAACATGAGACCATGTATCACTTACCAATGAGTTGCACTACTCTTTTCTCTGGGTCTGACTGGCACTGCAAGTTTGACTGTGAACGTTTAGGCATTTTGACCTTTTCTTGGGGCTCATCACTGCTTAGGATCGCTGGCTGCCCCTCACCAGCGTCCTCTTCCCATTTCCCAAAAAATTTATTTGGAGACAGCCAATGGCGCAATGTCCTGCCTGGCCACAAACAAAGCAGTGAACACAGTTCATATTGTTTCTTTGCACACAGTCATTATATTTACCTCTTGTCTCAGATAGCGGTGGTTTGGCGCGATCAGTAGGTGAGCGACAGTCTTTCAGCTTCACATTCTCAGTTGGGGAGGACATCTGGGCTAGATGTTTGGTTAGAGAAGAAACTTGAGCATAGGGTTGGGTACCGAACTCGGTACTTTTAAGTAGGGCAGCAACAACTAATCGATAAAATCGATGAAAATGAAAATCATCGATAATGATTCTCATTATCGATTAGTCGGGTCTGCCCTGTCTGCACGATAAGCTTCCACCAGTCGCGCCAAATTACAGCACTGAACAACGCATTTTTATGGAAAAAATGTGCATCTAGAAATAGTGGAGTGAAAACAGAGTGAGCTGATGCAGGAAAGGTACGTGATCCAAGCGCCCAAAACATGAGAATTGTTTATTTTAAGCTTCAAGCGAATGCATTAGCCTTTAACATACCCTGTCATGCGCTTTGACAGATGTGTGTGTGCGTGTGCGTCCTCAGCGCAAAACGTTCATTTTACAAGTTATATCCACTGATCTATATAAAGAACAGTAGTTATATCCTCATCTGTAAATGTTACTAATTCACGCGAGTATTTCCATTTTGCATGAAAGCCCGTCCTGACACTAGTCTGCATTAAGCTTCAAACTTCACTGAACGAGCGCCGGTGCGGCGGGCGCGCGCATGCACGTCAAACAGACAGAACGCAGTCGAGAGGGAGACCATTAATATTCAGCGCAAAAATATTCATTTAGCTGAAATATCTGCTGTTGGACGCTAAATTTAGTTTTAAAAGTCAACATGTAATTCAAGTATTTTATGAGAGTAGTAACTGTAAAGGGATAACAGCGTGTAATTGAATATAAGTGTAAGACGTTTCTACAGGATAAAGAAATGACAGTAACAGTTACTGTGTCCATAGCGAATGTGTTGGTGTTCCTGCAGAACATTCCTCTTATCTGGTAACACTGAGTTTGTGTTTTTTTGTTTTTGTTTTTCTTTATCATTTTAATGTAGGGATTTAAACTCCTTTTGCTTAGTGACTTTTTTTGCACAATGTATAGCACAAACATACCCTTATGAAAATTAACCATGGTTTTATTATAATAAAACCATGTTTTTGCCGTATTGATTACCATTTGTATAACCACATAAATACCATATAGTTAAACTATGGATTTGAAGCAAAACAATAGTTAATTTGTGGTTACCATTGAATAACTAAAATAACCCTGTTATTTATTTATTATTATTATTATTATTATTATTATTATTGTTTGTTTTGTTGAAGAACACCACTCGACGAACAGGTTCCACTTCAACGCATAGAGGCACTTCGTAGAGGGGGCTCTGGCGGAAGTGATGGTGTCTACCACAGTCTGTGGTAGGCAACCTAGAACCTCCGCGTCGCGTCCAGGGACCAGACATGGAGTTTCCAGAGGTCCAGACGCGGGTGCCATAGGGTGCCCCTTCTCTGAGTCAGGAGGTCCTTCCTCAGAGGAATGGGCCAAGGAGGTGCTGTCGTGAGGAGCACTAGTTCCGGGAACCAGGTCCGGTTGGGCCAGTACGGTGCAACTAACAAGACCTGCTCCTCGTCCTCCCTGACTTTGCACAGTGTCTGTGCAAGAAGGCTCACTGGGGGAAACGCATATTTGCGTAGGCCCCGGGGCCAGCTGTGTGCCAGTGCATCCGAGCCGAGGGTCCCCCCGGTCAGGGAATAGAACAACTGGCAGTGAGACGTGTCCGAGGCGGCAAACAGGTCTACCTGTGCGGTCCCGAAGTGACTCCAGATCAGCTGGACCACCTGGGGATGGAGTCTCCACTCTCCTGGGAGCACTTGCTGTCGTGAGAGCTCGTCGGCTGCACGATTGAGCAGGCCCGGAATGTGAGTGGCACGAAGCGACCTCAGATGCTTCTGACTCGAGAGGAGGAGATGGGGGGCGAGTTGTGACATGCGGCGGGAGCGTAGACCACCCTGTTTGTTGATGTACGCAACGGCCGCAGTGTTGTCCGTACGGACCAGAACGTGCTTGCCTCGTAGCGGCCCTTTGAGGCGGCCCAGCGCAAGACGAACTGCTAACAACTCGAGGCAATTGATCTGCCATTGCAGTTGGGGCCCCGTCCACAGACCCGAAACTGCAAGCCCGTTGTGCGTGGCCCCCCAGCCGGTGGATGAGGCATCCGTGGAGACAACAGCATGCCTGGACACTTGTTCTAGGGGAACTCCTGCCCGTAGAAATGAAGGGTCCGACCACGGACTGAAGGTTTGGCGGCACTTCGGTGTTACTGAGGCATGGAACGAGCCGCTCTGCCACGCCCATCTCGGGACTCGGTCGTGTAGCCAGTTGAAGCGGCCTCATATGAAGCAATCCGAGCGGCGTCACTGTGGCTGCGGATGCCATATGCCCCAGGAGCCTCTGAAAATGTTTCAGTGGTACCGCTGTCCTGCGTTTGAATGAATTCAAGCAGTTCAACACCGACTGGACGCGCTCCTCTGTGAGTCGTGCTGTCAGATTGACCGAGTCCAGCTCCATACCGAGAAAAGAGATCCTCTGCACGGGGCAGAGTTTGCTCTTTTCCCAGTTGACCCGAAGTCCCAACAGGCTGAGGTGACTGAGCACCATGTCCCTGTGTTCGCACAACTGTGCCCGCGACTGAGCCAGGATCAGCCAGTCGTCGAGGTAGTTGAGGATGCGAACACCACGCTCTCTCATGGGAGCAATGGCCGCCTCCGCAACTTTCGTGAAGACACGGGGCGACAGGGACAGCCCGAAGGGTAGGACTCTGTACTGATATGCCCGTCCCTCGAACGCAAAGCGTAGGAACGGTCTGTGTCGAGGGAAAATTGAGACATGAAATTACGCGTCCTTCAGGTCGATCGCTGCAAACCAATCTTGGGGACGGATGCACCTGAATATGAGTTTCTGCGTTAGCATTCTGAACAGCAGCCTGTGAAGGGACCTATTCAAGAACCGCAGGTGCAAGATTGGCCGTAACCCGCCGCCTTTCTTGGGTACAATGAAGTACGGGCTGTATAAGCCTGTCTTCATATTGGCTGGAGGGATCGGCTCTATCGCGTCCTTCGCCAGGAGGACTGCGATCTCCTCCCGTAGCACGGGGGCATCCTCCTTCAACACAGAGGTGAAGTGAATGCCCCTGAACTTGGGGGGCCGCCGGGCGAACTGAATCGCATAGCCGAGTCTGATAGTACAGATGAGCCAGCGAGACGGGCTGGGAAGCACTAGCCAGGCTCCCAGCGACCGAACCAGCGGGACCAACGGCACCACAGACGTACCCGCAGTGGGGCAGCGCAGCGGAGTGCAGGGACCCGACTCGGAAGGCATAGCGGCCCGAAGTGGGGTCTGAGTGTGCAATGCAACACTTACCTGATTCCGCTGAGGGGGCGCACGGGTGTGAGGAGGGCTCTTGTGTGTGTCCTGGACACAGCCAGCACCCCCTGCTGGCGATAAGACAGGCACCGGAGGGTGACAAGGCATGGGAGCGTCTTGGCACCCAGAGATTTTGGAAACAGCTCTAGTGAAGTTTTGGGTACCACTGGCACGAAGGCCAGTGGCGGAACAGAAATCAAATTTGAACAAAGGATTCTCTCCCGGCCCTCCTCCGGGAGAAGGAGCGGTGCTGTCACCACCTCCTGAAGAGCTGTCTCCTCCATCTCTGGGTGCCAAGGTTGTTTCTGGACCAGGGTGGACATCGTCTGGCCGAGGGCCAGCGCTGTGACTTTAAATATGATCAGTCACTGTACGCAGCTCAACCTCGGCTCAGAACTACCCTCGTCTCTTTTTAAGAGTGCAGGGCAGAGGTGGACTGCCAGTGGCACTGCCACCCCACCGATGAGGGTAGTGAGAGAGAGGAAAACTTTATAATTATAATAATAGAATTATGGCCCCTTTGGTGTTCCATATTTTGGCACCAAATAGTTCCACACTGCCAAAGCTTTCCAATGCACATCCGGGGAAAAGGCAAGGGGGCGGGCAAGGCGATTTACGCGTTGCACTACGCCACAGCCACCCGGGAAAGCATGGCTTTCAAGTCTGAATCTGATTCAGCATGAGCACACACTATTATAGTGGGAATCTCAGCCTCATCTCATTTCCAGCACATAACAGTCCTCTCTCCGATGTAGCGATTGACATCTGTCCTCTGCTAGAGCCCCAAATGAAACGCTAGGTCCCTTTTTTTAAAGACCAGCAATTCCATCTGAAAGCTACCAGCAGGCATGTGAGACAGTGAGCGTGGCCGTTAGATGGCACACAGCACGCTGGACACTCAAGCCCCTATGAAAAAGGCAAGGCGAACAACACGCTGACGTGGCCATGCTCTCATGAGAGAACATGACCACCCACGAACACAGCCTCAACATGCTCGCGATGCAATAGAGGAGTGGGGGCCCACAGAGATGTACTCAGCAGGGAAGCCCCACTGTAATCCTCAGGTCACCCAGGATTATTAGCTGAAGTAGCCCTTTTCTGGTGCACCAGAAGAGAAACTAGATCGGGGAATAGGCGAAGGGACTCGAGTGACGCGCTTGGGTTGCCGTGACAACCCGCGCTGTCAACTGGCAGCTAGACGGCACACGGCGCGCTGAACGCTCAAACCTTACGAGGAAGGAGAGACGAACAGCACACCGACGTGATCACATTCTCCTTTTCTGAGAGAACATGGATCACCCACGAACACAATCTCAACATGCTTATGTGAGAGAGGTCGTGGCCATCAATAAGGACAGGAAACAACCGCATCCAGAAACGCACGGGTGGAATGACGTCTTGAAAAAGACGCAGTGTCACACCCGTGTACTCTTTTAGGGGAAAAGCTCTTTTAACGTGCTGAAGCACCCAGGGAGATAGCCGCGGCAAAAACACAGGGAATAGTGCAGCCTGTGTTTTGCACTCAGAGTAATGTGAACGCCCACCGAACTGACAGAGTTGCTGTAATAACAGCAGTTTTTGCTCTCAGTGAGCTCGCGGTCCTCACTGCTGTGCCTTCACACCAACACTCAGAGCTTCTCCTCTCTCGTTCTGATTATCTCTGTATAATACAGGAACACTCTTCAGCAGCACACAATCGGCTCCGAAGTGAATGACAAAGGTGCGCTGCATCTCCTTCCGCTTTATACCCGCGGGATGCAAATCCTGCACGCCAATGGCCATTGGCCCATTCTGTATACACTCGAAGCTGATAGGGGCTCCCAGAAGTGATCCCAATTCGTCGGTGACGTCCGATGTATGTCGAACGTGACCGACTGAAAGGGAACCATGGTTAATTTATGTAATGGTAGCTATATTCACTATGTATGTGTTCATAGCACTCAGCTGACACGTTTGTTTGAAAGACAGCATTGGGCAGGATGTGAAATAGTGTGTTTTGTCAAAAAAAAAAAAAAGGGCTTTTATCCGATTAATCGATTAATCGGAAAAATAATCGGCCAACTAATCGATTATCAAAATAATTGTTAGTTGCAGCCCTACTTTTAAGGGCACTGACCGAATTACATCGGTACTACCGAATACCGATTCACATTAAATCAATCGGTACCAATTTTCGGTACCTGAGAACGCATCTGGTGATATAGACTAGTGTCTGTGAATAACAGTAATGTAATAATAATAAATTATCAAAACTTTATTTTTAAGTAATAAATCACAATTTTTCTTCCATGTTTTAATTGTAACAGTATAAAGCTCAGTTGTGCAGCACTTTGTTTGACAAAAAAGTTTGTTTAATTAAATTAAAAGATAAATTAAATTAATGTTTTATGTCTTCATTTGATTACTAGAAAATTTACAGATTTTGTGGGAAATCTTTTCATAGAAATGAAATTAAAAAAGAAAAAAATAATAATATGGTTGTTTTTATGAATTCAGTTAATTAAGTAGCTACTAGCCTACTGTTTACTGGTAAATATTACAGTAAACAAACATCACAGACAATGGCAGACAGTGACCAAGGCAGCTCTGGCATAATGTCAATAACACTTCTATAAATGACTTATAGTTTCTGTACAGTTATTGATGTAAACATCCCTAAAGTACCGAAAAAAGGTACCGTTGGGTACCGGTACGGATTTTCCGGTTTCACAGTTTCCCTGTGACCTAGTTTTCCCCAGTATGTGTAATTATTAATCATTTTCCTTACCTGTGTCTGGTTAATTATCTTGTTAAGGTCCTTTGTTTGTCTTATGTATATACCCTATGTTCTCCCTCACTCTCGGTCGATTCTCGTTTGTTGTAATGTAGTTTTCTCCTGTGTTTTTCCTGGTTCCTGAGTGTTTGATGATTAAAGTCTGCCTTCTAGAATTACTCTTCATCGTGAGAATTTTAAAGTACCATGCTACGTGACACCCGGTTTGCTTGTAACTCAACTTTTGTTGGGGTGTTCAGTTCACTTTGGGAGTGCTGAGCTGCGTTTACAGTAACTGGTCTGTTTTTACCTACTGCACTCAGTCTTTTCAATCGGCTTTTTTATTCAGTTGTTGATTTTGTTATTTCTTCCAAGAGTAAGTCATCACTAACCTGCATGTCTCAGAGAAAAGGTTTAAGATCATGTCTGACATGGCTGTTTCTCTCATTTAACCCCTGGTAAAGTCTGTGAAGGAAAGTGCCCTGAACAAGCTCTTTGTTATAGCTCAAACCTACACCAGGTTGTTGTGACGCAAAAAGAACATGCAGCTTCAGACCCATTTGTAGATTAAATTTTGTTTAATATTATTTTTTATATGAATTCATAATCAGTTAATATTATGTATCAGTATTATTACTTTTCATTAGTATTTATAATCAATTGAGTTATGTATCTGTTTTATTATTATTTACTATTATTCATAATCATAATCATAATAATCATTTGTATTATCATTATTATTTAGTCAGAGTGGGCCTGAGCACAGAAGTGTGAGGGTTACATGGAGGGACACGGAGAGGAGATCATTTTGAACACAGGAATGTGTAGCATAAGTTTTCCAATTATGCACATGTGGCTGAAGTTCTCTGTAAGGAAGAATTGTGTAGCATGATGTTTTTTTCCTACCAGTGCATATGACACAAGTCAAATCAAAAATCAAATCACCTTTATTTATATAGCGCTTTTTACAATGCCAAATGTTTCAAAGCAGCTTCACAGTGGTAACAGGAAAATAATGCAACAGAATTTGATTCGGCTGTACAGCCGCTCTAGTGAAAACGGTGATGTCATCCAGCTCATTTCAATTATCATATAGTGTCAATGCAGGCAGATCAGTAATATAGTTGAAATTTAAGTGTCCCCAACTGAGCAAGCCAAAAGCCAAAGGCGACGGTGGCAAGGAATCAAAACTCCTTCAGGGCCAGAATGGAGAAAAAAACCTTGGGAGAAACCAGGCTCAGTCGGGGTGCCAGTTCTCCTCTGGCCGACGAACAAATAGTGTATGATTATGATTCTGGCAACATTACAGGTCAGAAGTCATATTAGATCAATAGATATTCGTAGGATTATTCGAAAGATTGGAGTCGTCACGCCAGGGACGGGTTTAATGAGGATGTCGTGTCGATGCGGCATTTACAGGGGGGAGTTTAATTAACACGGTCTCTACAGACACTAAAGGGATGCGTTCGTCATGTCCAGGCTAAGGTCCACCATCTGGTCCGGATCCGGCCGACTGCAGTAAACCTCGGGATAAACAGAGAGACTAACATTAGCGTAGATGCCATTCTTCTTATGATGTAACGAGTACATCAGGTGTTATGGGAAGTGTTCCTGGTTCCGGCTGACATAGTTAAATGATTTGAATAATGTAAATTAAAAATGTTTTATGTGTATGCCATAGTAAAGTGATGTGTTTTTAGTCTAGATTTAAACTGACAGAGTGTGTCTGCTTCCCGAACAATGCTAGGAAGACTGTTCCAGAGTTTAGGTGCTAAATAGGAAAAGGATCGACCGCCTGCAGTTGATTTTGATATTCTAGTTCCGCTTGCGTGCACTGCAGGATTTTAATCCATGACGGCGTAGTGTGTTACTAATGGTTTTCTTTGAGACTGTGGTCCCAGCTCTCTTCAGGTCATTGACCAGGTCCTGCCGTGTAGTTCTGGGCTGATCCCTCACCTTCCTAATGATCATTGATGCCCCACGAGGTGAGATCTTGCATGGTGCCCCAGACCGAGGGAGAACCTGGAAAAACGGCAGTGTATCAAATACTTGTTCTCCCCACTGTATAAACATGCAGTGCAAGTGACAATGACAGGAGAAGAAGACATGGCTTACCGTATTTGTTGATTAATCCAACTTACCACAATTGTTTGATGAACTCAGAAAACAAGAGACCCGAGTGCAGAGATGGCAAGCTAACAGGCTAGCGATCGAGACATCGAGACTAGCAATCGAGACAGTCCCTCCGGCCGAAATGAAGTCCGGCTTCTACAGCCCTTACTTCATTGTACCCAAGAAAATCGGTGGGTTACGACCAATCCTGGACCTGCGCGTCTTGAACCATTTTTAAATGCGTTCGTCCATTGGATTGGTTTGCAGCGATCGACCTGAATGACGCGTACTTTCATGTCTCCATTCTTCCTCGACACAGACCGTTTCTACGGTTTGCCTTCGACAAGTACACGGTTCTCCCATTCGGGTTAGCCCTGTCTCCTCGCGTCTTCACGAAAGTCATTGAGGCAGCCCTTGTGCCACTCAGGCAACGGGGGTTCGCATCCTGAACTATCTCGACGACTGGCTGATACTAGCTCACTCTCGAGACCAGGTTTGCGAACACAGGGACCTGGTGCTCCAGCACCTCGCCCATCTGGGCCTTCGGGTCAAATGGGAAAAGAGCAAACTCTCCCCCGTGCAGAGGATCTCTTTTCTCGGTATGGAAATCGACTCAGTCGCCATGTGCACGCAGCTTATGAGAGAGCGCGCGCAGTCACTGCTGACTTGCCTGAGACAAATCGAGGGCAAGAGTGCGGTTCCACTGAAACTATTTCAGAGGCTCCTGGGGCATATGTCATCCGCAACGGCGGACACGGCGCTAGGATTGCTTCATATGAGACCGCTTCAGCACTGGCTTCGCGATCGAGTCCCGAGATAGGTATGGCAACCAGGCACGCTCCGGGTACCAGTGACTCGGGCCTGCCGTCAGACCTTCACCCCGTGGTCGAACCTCTCCTTTCTTCGGGCCCTTTCTTCGGGCCCTTTCTTCAAGTGCCCTTAGAACGAGTTTCCAGGCATGTTGTTGTATCAAAAGATGCCTCTGCCATGGGCTGGGGTTCCATGTGCAATGGGCATGCTGCCGCGGGCTCCTGGACAGGACCCCAGCGCCTCCTGCATGTCAATTGCCTCGAGTTGCTGGCAGTACGGTTCGCTCTGCACCGCTTCCATGCGTTGCTCAAGGGCCAACACATACTAGTCCGGTCAGACAACACGGCCACAGTAGTGTACATCAACCGACAAGGTGGTCTACGCTCCCGCCGTATGTCGCAACTTGCCAGCCATCTCCTCATATGGAGTCAGACCCTGTGCAAGATCAGGGAGGACAAGGAGCAGGTCCTTTTGGTTGCACTTCATTGGCCCAACCGGACTTGGTTCTCCGAACTGGTTCTCCAAACTGGTGCTACTCGCGACAGCCCCTCCCTGGCCGATTCCTCTGAAGAAGGACCTTCTTTCTCTGAGACAGGGCACCCTCTGGCACCCACGTCCCGATCTATGGAACCTGCATGTGTGGGTCCTGGACGCGGCAGGTTTGAGTACCCTACCACCACAGGTGGTGGCTACCATCACTTCCGCTAGGGCTTTGTGCACGAGACAAGCCTATGCGTTGAAGTGGAACCTCTTCGTCACATGGTGTTCTTCTCGCCGAGAAGACCCCAGAAAATGCCCGATCCGGTCCGTGCTCTCCTTCCTCCAGGAAGGGTTGGAACGAAGGCTGTCTCCTTCCACCCTGAAGGTTTACGTGGCCGCTATCTCTGCGCACCACAACCTTGTGGAGTTGAAAACGGTGGGTCAGCACGACCTGGTCATCAGGTTCCTGAGGGGGGATAGGAGACTAAATCCTCCTCGCTCTCCTCTCATACCCTCTTGGGACCTCGCAGTGGTCTTATCTGCCCTGCAGAGAGCTCCCTTTGAGCCTTTGCGATCAGTGGAGCTTAAGTTCCTGTCTATAAAGACAGCGCTCCTGGTCGCTTTGGCCTCCATCAAGAGGGTAGGGGACCTAGAGTCATTTTCAGTTGACGAAGCGTGCCTGGAATTCGGGCCGGCTAACTCTCACGTGATCCTGAGACCCCGGCCTGGATACGTGCCCAAGGTTCCCACCACTCCTTTCAGAGATCAGGTGGTGAACCTGCAAGCGCTGCCCTTGGAGGAGGCAGACCCAGCCTTGGCACTGCTCTGTCCAGTACGCGCCCTCCGTGCTTACGTAGACAAAACGCAGTGTTTCAGGACCTCAGACCAGCTCTTTGTCTGTTATGGTGGGAAGCTGAAGGGTAAGGCTCTCTCCAAGCAAAGGTTGTCGTACAGGATAATGGACGCCATTGACTTGGCTTACCAGACGCAGGGGCGTCCATGCCCCCTAGGGGTGAGGGCACACTCCACCAGGAGTGTGGCCTCCTCCTGGGCTCTAGCGCATGGCGCCTCGCTAACAGACATCTGCAGAGCATCTGCATCTGCACCCAACATCTGCACCCAACATTTTTGCAAGATTTTACAATCTCCGTGTAGAGCCAGTGTCCTCTCGTGTACTCGCTCCCAGTGGCCAGTAACTGGACAGGCTCAGGTGTCATCGCTTGCTGCGACATTCCACTCCACGGACTGGATGCGTGCGCTATTTCACTCAGGTAAGTTTCTCAGTAAGCCCTGAGTTTCTACAGCACTGTTGATGCCGACACCAGAGTTGGTCAGCCCTGGTGTTAGGCTAGGTGCCTCCATGTGCATGGCTCCCCCTCTGGGAAACCCCCACATGTGTATTTCCACTGTAAGCCTCTCTGAGCATGTGTCTTTCCCTTGGCAAGCCCCTTGCCACCCCTGGGATTGAAACATTCCACCCTTCAGGCTGGATACCCCAGTGTGTTCCATGTGCATCCCGCTCGCGAGTCATATGTGTATTCTTAAGTCCTCCCTGTGGGCAGGCATTGTGGTGCATATTTTCACATGGGATATGCTTCCCAGTGTACCTTAGTATTCCTGTGTTAACCCCCTGGAGTCGGCCGTCACGCCGGCGTGATCAACTCCCTTTTTTTCTTATCAGTGCCAAAGAGACTCAAATAACTCTGTCGATTTTTATAATTCAGGCAAGACATCATTATATATGTCACATCATTATAATATGTTAAGTTTCTATTTTTTTTGTGTACAGTCACAAGTGCTTTTTTTTGTGTGCTTTTTGCAAAATAAAGAAAACAAACATGATGCGCAATCTGCAGCCTCTCTCTCAAAGACGTTCATTCAGAAAGTCTTCAGAAAAGGAACGCTAACTTAGTGAACACTTGTCACACAAACATGAGACATGTGTCTAAAGAAACGTTGCAATGTCAGGTTTTAAATAATGTAAATAAAATCGAAAACAAATATTCTGTGTTTATGTAATCTGTTTGAAAAGAGAGAGATGTCAGTCGTTCGCCAGTGTCTCATTATCGTCTCATTATCCTCTAATGCGCCACGCCCACGGAGCGTGCGTTCTTTTGAGATTCAAATACTGACCGATCCATGCGAGAGCACAGTCAACGCCCACATCAACTCAAATAAACACATCAAGTGTAGTGCTATACTTTAGCTACATCGTTTTGAGACGCGTTGAGGAATAATCCTGGAATAATTTACCTCATGAAAAGCTGTTTATTTCTAAGAGCAACGGATTCAGCGCTGATTGTGAGGTAAGTTTATTCTGTTCGTTTTCTGTGAATATTAAACGCAAAAAGACCGTTCAAATATGAATCCTGCTGCAACATAAAATGTCATAGACATAAGACTGTTTAGACAAGATTTCTTTGGCCTGTTTTGGACAGATTATGAAGTGTTTACTGTAAAATAGCCCAGTGTCACATCAATACAGCTTTTATTAGCAAATGTCTGCTCAGATGCTATAAATATAGTACCAGTAAAACGTATTTTGTTTCATATTGATGTTTAAATATTATAGCCTAATGGTATTTTTTAATTTACTATATGTTGATTGTGAAAAGTGAACAGCACGAGTAATAAAGGACACATCATTTGATGCGCAATATATCAGAAGATATGGAGTTTGTCAGAAATGATTTTGACCACTTCATTAAGTTTTGTTTTGTAGAAAGCCTTTATTTAAAGTGAATTTCGTTTTGTATAAATTGTATCTTAATTTTAATCAATGTTTTTAATATATTTGCTTCTTATTTAATAAGAAGCATAGAAGACAATAGCCGTAGCGTGGCGTGATCATGCATTGCACGCATGTCTCATAAATGAACCAACGCTTGAAATGATATTTGAGTATTGTGTGTATCGGATAGTTTACAAAATCAAATGATTCAGAAAATGTTTGCCATTGAAATGACTGGGGAAAATGTGTCCCAATCAACCTGAATTCACCCTATACTCTTTGAAATCATAATTGCATTGCATTTAAATCCCAAATATTTTACTTATAACATTCATCATTACCAATTATTCAGTTATTTGTATTTACTGAATACTGAATTGTGTTCAGTGTCACAATATTACTGTTTTTTTAGCATGAGACATTAAGGTGATAGGCTTCTAAGCGAAACCCCCATTCGTCAGTCACTGACGTAACGTCTCCGTTCCCTCCTCAGGGAACGAGGGTTACATACGTAACCAAGATGTTCTGTCACTTGCCAGATGTGATGCAGGGGAACTTTGTCATTAATGTTAGTTTTTATTTTCATTTGCAGGTTTTTTACCTATGCAGTGCCGCTTTGGAAAGTTTTCTTCACCACATCAAGACATCCTATTATGCAGAAGCCTTCTTAAAAGTATACAGTGTTTTTCCTTATTTAAAATAAGGTATTTTCACCAAATATCCTGTGATGGAATTGATTTGTTAATAAAGTGATGTGATAAAAATGTCAACCCTGTTGTCTGTGTTCTGTATTTTGGTTTGGGACAGTGAGAAATAAACAATTGCTACTACAATTTAAAATATTTCATTGGACCAACAACACGGTTTGGTAAACTAAATTTTTGCATTAGCTCAACATATTATTTCTGATCGAGCCCATGTTAACAGACTGTTGCCAACTGATCAAATTCAATTCACAGAAATTAAATTAGGCCAATTGAAAAGTTTAGATGTGACCAGTCACTAGAGTTGGAGAGGTCTGACATTTTCTAAAGTGTATGAGCCAAGAATCAATAATGAGCCAAATTTGATCTGTTTTTCACAGATAGATATAACATTACTTTAGAAGATTTGCAATTAAAATACACAAGTCATATTCCACTTACATGATACTTTAATTCTGCTTTAACATCCTTTATAAAGCTTGAAAGCATCAACCCTGATTCAGTGCATCTCCAAGGAAATAAGCAATACAAATGTTCATAATTCCTCATGTGTTCCAAGGAAAAATGAAAGTCATTCAGGTTTGGAACAGCATGAGGGTGAGTAAATAAAGTCAGAGTTTTGTCATTTTTGGGGAAGTGTTCCTTTAAGTGCCATTAAGTCTAAGTTGGCAATATCAGTGCAAATTGCTGATTGCTGTAGCCTTGTTTTTGATCAATATTAAACAATATTAGTGCTTTTCTTTCAGTTTACACCGTCTGTTGTTGTCATAAAATCAGATGCCCAAGGGTACGCCATGTGGCACACCTCAACATCCACCGCTAGAAACTCTCATGAAATCCATTGTCAATCTGCCTGATGTTTATATTTAAACCTCAGCACACACTCCAAGTCAGGAACCGTGGCCATTCAGTTTATATAAAAGTCTTGAAAATCATGAAGCAGCTGCTCACCTGGGTTTGGGCACTTTGACGACTGGTGTCTTAATATTTCAGGAACGGTATGAAAGTGCCAGGCACAGCACTTTTTGGACAAGCTGTTTCCACTCCAGGCAGCTGGAAAGGAGCTTTACTGCGGCTTAATTAGAGAGGGAAGCCGTTATCAGAGCGGCAGGCAGGGAAACGAGTGCCAGGTGCTGGATCTGAATGTTTCATCATGGGCCCAGGCGAGAGATGCAACATGGAAGTGTCAAACACGATGGAGAATGCGCAACACGTCTGCAGGCACTGAGCTGGGGGTACATATGGGTGAATGGGTTGGTGATAAGTAGGATTAGGAAGTTGAAGAGTATGTTATGTGTGTGTGTGTGTGTGTGTGTGTGTGTGTGTTTGCTGCTGTATGTGTGTTTAAAGGTATGAAGGTTTCAAAATAATATTGTGCAGACAGTTTTTTGCTGAATCTGAAAAGAATATCAATAGACTGGCTGTTCATGTCTGAGGTGATGATAAATTCTATTTGGGGGGTAGGTGCCACAATAAGCATTGTATCCAGCTAACAATAATGGATCAGTAACATTTTATTTTATTTTATTTTATTTTATTTTATTTTATTTTATTTTATTTTATTTTATTTTATTTTATTTTATTTTTTTTTTTTTTTTATGACTTCATGGCTATGTAACTGCAGCATCACAGGCATGTCATTTCATTACCTTTTCCTACCTATTTGCTAATCCATACTGTCACAATGCAATTTCTGTTGATGAATACCAGTTTCTATTTTTGATACACTGCACAGCTACTCCAGCTACCTTATCTATTTATCTATATATAAATTTCATATTTTTCTTATGTGTGTGAACAGATTATAAATAGTAATATTTAATAAAATAACTTCTGACAGTTACATCAAAACCAGCTTGTGTTTTTTTAATAGATACAATCTTGTATGCAATTGTAGCAACATTGTGTAAAATAATTTTTCTATTCTAAAACCACCAGTCATTGGTCACTTACAGTGTAGACTTACCCATTCACAATGACATCTATGCTAAAACCATGGGATTTTTTTTTTTTTTTTTCATTCACCAATCAATTTTTAGGTTTCAGGATTTTTTTAACCAAACTTTGTTTAAAGATGATTCTCAACTATGTTATGAATTGATATACCATTTCACGATTGCAAGATGTGGGTAAAATGGCCATACATAGGTTTTCCCATTCAATGCAATGTATCTATACACTGTCTCTAATTTGCATATTAATGTGTTCTTGGAGCAACATGTAATGAAAAAAGACATGTAATAAAGGGAGTAATGGCAAGTAAGTAATGGAGTTTATAGTTTATAATATTTTATAATATTTTATACAAACCCGATTCCAAAAAAGTTGGGACACTGTACAAATTGTGAATAAAAACAGAATGCAATGATGTGGAAGTTTCAAATTTCAATATTTTATTCAGAATACAACATAGATGACATATCAAATGTTTAAACTGAGAAAATGTATCATTTTAAGGGAAAAATAAGTTGATTTTAAATTTAATGGCATCAACACATCTCAAAAAAGTTGGGACAAGGCCATGTTTACCACTGTGTGGCATCCCCTCTTCTTTTTATAACAGTCTGCAAACGTCTGGGAACTGAGGAGACAAGTTGCTCAAGTTTAGGAATAGGAATGTTGTCCCATTCTTGTCTAATACAGGCTTCTAGTTGCTCAACTGTCTTAGGACTTCTTTGTCGCATCTTCCTCTTTATGATGCGCCAAATGTTTTCTATGGGTGAAAGATCTGGACTGCAGGCTGGCCATTTCAGTACCCGGATCCTTCTTCTACGCAGCCATGATGTTGTAATTGATGCAGTATGTGGTCTGGCATTGTCATGTTGGAAAATGCAAGGTCTTCCCTGAAAGAGACGACGTCTGGATGGGAGCATATGTTGTTCTAGAACTTGGATATACCTTTCAGCATTGATGGTGCCTTTCCAGATGTGTAAGCTGCCCATGCCACACGCACTCATGCAACCCCATACCATCAGAGATGCAGGCTTCTGAACTGAGCGCTGATAACAACTTGGGCTGTCCTTGTCCTCTTTAGTCCGGATGACATGGCGTCCCAGCTTTCCAAAAAGAACTTCAAATTTTGATTCGTCTGACCACAGAACAGTTTTCCACTTTGCCACAGTCCATTTTAAATGAGCCTTGGCCCAGAGAAAACGCCTGCGCTTCTGGATCATGTTTAGATATGGCTTCTTTTTTGACCTATAGAGTTTTAGCCGGCAACGGCGAATGGCACGGTGGATTGTGTTCACCGACAATGTTTTCTGGAAGTATTCCTGAGCCCATGTTGTGATTTCCATTATAGTAGCATTCCTGTATGTGATGCAGTGCCGTCTAAGGGCCCGAAGATCACGGGCATCCAGTATGGTTTTCCGGCCTTGACCCTTACGCACAGAGATTGTTCCAGATTCTCTGAATCTTTGGATGATATTATGCACTGTAGATGATAATAACTTCAAACTCTTTGCAATTTTTCTCTGAGAAACTCCTTTCTGATATTGCTCCACTATTTTTTCGCCGCAGCATTGGGGGAATTGGTAATCCTCTGCCCATCTTGACTTCTGAGAGACACTGCCACTCTGAGAGGCTCTTTTTATACCCAATCATGTTGCCAATTGACCTAATAAGTTGCAAATTGTTCCTCCAGCTGTTCCTTATATGTACATTTAAATTTTCCGGCCTCTTATTGCTACCTGTCCCAACTTTTTTGAAATGTGTAGCTGTCATGAAATCCAAAATGAGCCAATATTTGGCATGACATTTCAAAATGTCTCACTTTCAACATTTGATATGTTATCTATATTCTATTAAATATAAATAATAATATAAAATAAAATATAAGTTTATGGGATTTGTAAATTATTGCATTCCTTTTTTATTCACAATTTGTACAGTGTCCCAACTTTTTTGGAATCGGGTTTGTATTTTATAGAATGTGCTCTTTACCAGTGGTGGACGAAGTACACAAATCAAGTACTTGAGTAAAAGTACAGATACGTATAATAAAATATTACTCCAGTAAAAGTATTGAGTACTCCTTTTCAATTTTACTTGAGTGAAAGTACAAAAGAATGTAATCTATACAACCATTATTTGAAGCGGCAAGTTAGTTTTAAAAGGTGATTTGCTCGCTAACGTACATGTCCGTGTTTATATCCAAACTATAAACTTTTATCTCAATACTTATGCTATAACTTGGATATTTGTATCATGGAACTTGGAACACCGCTTTTGCGTCTCTCTGAGCATGTGATGATTTCTTCATTTTAAAATAAAAAGTAACGGTATGTTTTATGGGTAACACTTTACATTAAGGTTCCCTTTGTAAAGGGTTTATAAAGGTGTTTGTTAATGACTAATAACTCATTTACAAATGCATTATAGATCGTTGATAAGCAGTTATAACGGCATGAATAAAAAGGGTGACTTTAATGCAATACCTGCCAAATAGTGAGCCCTTTTTAACTCACATGTTATAAATGCTTAATGAATGTATTTATTCACACTTATTTAACTCAAAACCAGATTCCTGATTTATTTCATGATGGACCAAAAATAGACTATCTTAGTGAGACTGAAGGGTGTTGTATTTGTGGTTTTCTCATTAATATCTCATGACTGCCACTTTTCTTAAAATGTTCCTTACCAAAAGTTACTGTCTTACCCATGATATTCCACAAAAGGCTCATGCCTATCCACAGCAGTGTATAAAACTGAATTCTTGCTTATCAAGATGAAATGATCAAACTTTATTTTGTAAAGTGTAAACTGTAAATGTAAAGTGAACACATGTAAACCATTTATTAATGAGTTACAAACATTATTAACCTATGAAAGTGCACCTTAATATAAAGTGAACATGTGTGAACCATTTATTAATGAGTTACAAACATTAGTAACCTGTGAAAGTGCACCTTAATGTAAAGTAAAACACGTGAACCATTTATTAATGAGTTACAAACATTAGTAACCTGTGAAAGTGCACCTTAATGTAAAGTGAACACATGTGAACCATTTATTAATGAGTTACAAACATAAAAACATCACTAAAGCACGCGTGTTCTGGCGTGTGACAGGAGTTGGCGCTAGTGAGCATCTGATAAAGATAAACTTACTTTTCAGGAGAAGTCACACTGTTCCATCGTACTCTGAAGCGAAATTTTAAGTGTTACTGATTTGATGGGTAAGCTAACTGAGGTAACATCGCTGCAGACTATGTTTTTCAAGTGTTTATATTAATTGTGTAATCGCTGTGTTAGTTTGTAGTTACCATACACAAATAACCGCTCCGGCGCTCCCTCGGACGGTTCTGTCACGCGCATGTAACGTTACTATAAGTGTGGATGGCCAGATGCTCAGGTTACAGTGGTCTTTATCATGATATCAAAAATATTTATTGATTGCGTATTAATATGTTAATGTTCAAGTTTAAAGTTGTGTTTACGGATACAATGCATCAACAATAAAATATTTCATCAGAAAAAAATACTATCTTCTGTGTGTGCATTAATAATAAATACATGATTCACAGGTGTTCACTTAACATTAAGGTTCACTTTCACAGGTTATTAATATTTGTAACTCATTAATAAATGGTTTACAGGTGTTCACTTTACATTAAGGTTCACTTTCACAGGTTACTAATGTTTGTAACTCATTAATAAATGGTTCACATGTGTTCACTTTACATTAATGTGCACTTTCACAGGTTATTAATGTTTGTAACTCATTAATAAATGGTTCACACATGTTCACTTTACTTAAGGTTCACTTTCACAGGTTACTATTGTTTGTAACTCATTAATAAATGGTTTACACTTAAGATTCACAAGTAACTAATAATGGAATTAAAATATTCATTATTAAGATCTCATCAAGTTATGGTTGTGCTCTTGTGTTTTTTTTTTTTTTTTTTTTTCAAAATAAAGTTTGATAATTTCATCTTGATAAGCAAGAAATCAGTTTTATACACTGCTGTGGATAGGTATGAGCCTTTTGTTGAATATCATGGGTAAGACATTAACTTCTGGTAAGGAACATCTTAAGAAAAGTGGCAGTCATGAGATATTAATGAGAAAACCACAAATACAACACCCTTCACTCTCACTAAGATAGTCTATTTTTGCTGCATCATGAAATAAATCAGGAATCTGGTTTTGAGTTAAATAAGTGTGAATAAATACATTAAGCATTTATAACATGTGAGTTAAAAAGGGCTCACTATTTGGCTGGTATTGCGTTAAAGTCACCCTTTTTATTCATGCAGTTATAACTGCTTATCAACGATCTATAATGCATTTGTAAATGAGTTATTAGTCATTAACAAACACCTTTATAACCCCTTTCCCTATGGGAACCTTAATGTAAAGTGTTACCGTTTTATGAAATGTAGTGGAGTAAAAAGTATGATCTTACGCTTTGGAATGTAGTGAAGTAAAAGTAAAAGTATCTCAAAATAAAAATACTCGAGTAAAGCACAATTTTCTTTTTTGACAACTCTATCCCTTTCACATTGGATACATTTCTCTCTGTAGTGGTATATTAAGATCCGATGAAGTGCTGGAGAACAGAATAAAATAGTAGTGGAGGTGGTAAATATTTTAAAGTGTGGAGACGATGTGTGTTTGCTATTAGATGTGTGTCCTGAAACTGGCATGTGAATGAGATGGCATTATGATGTTACCTCAGTGAGATTTACATAGAGTTTTATACCAAATTTATACAATAAACAATGAACTTTAAGCCAGACAACGCACTTTAAACATTTCAACCAAAATTCATGATATACACAATGCATTTGAACTGTAGTATATTGCTATTACAATGCTGTTATATATTTATGTTTCTAACAATATAAGTTTGTGTAGCTGTCATTTTTTGCAGTAAATATTACTAGGAAACGGGCTTGAATCAATTATTCAGGCTAACATGAGGAGTACAAAGCAGGAACAGCGAGCCCGCAGCGAGCAGAATGCAGGGAAATTGGGTCAGTTTCATATTATTTTCGCAGCTAGGAGTCTGTTGCCGCAAATGAAAACACTCAGATGTCAAAAAAAACACAAATCTACAGTCACATCATATTAATGCATCGACAAGCAAGGGGGTCTAAAATGCCTTTCATATAAATGTAAGATCTGAATTGATTGAAAGGCAGAAAGATACTGATGTGTTTATTCATAGTAATACCGGACTCTTTCATCATGCTCATCTCTGTCTTTTATCTTCTTCATGACTGTCACAGTGTATTTTCTGAAATATGGTTGAGTGTACGACAAAAAAATTTTTTTTCTAGAAATAATAATAAAATAGGTCATTGTGCTATTAAAAAATCCTGTATGTTTCAAAACTCAAAACTTCCTTGATAGTCAGGAAACAGCTTTTATTGAAACCAAGCAGCCCAAACGACTCGTTTTGGATTTTGTCACATTATAACGTAATAGTGCGGCAAAATAATGCATCTGCAGAAGAAAATCAACGCCTTCTTCTACATCATTGCCTCATTAGCCCCGCCCACTAATTTGCGCATGTCATGTAGTAAAAAATACGAGAGAGATGCAAACACAGTATTACACCAGCAACAAAACGATAGAGATGCCCCTGAGGATTACAAGATGTTTTGCAGTACCAAGTTGTGGGAAAACAGTGTAATAGATGTGCTGGGTTAGTGAAGGGTTAGACTGTGTGCAAATATATTACACACAGTTTTTGCATTGCCTTCATTGTGATTATAACATTAAGAAAGCGTGGGTGAACTTTAAGTTCTTTTCAGATATATTATGCTTTTTCAGATATTACCTTTAATGCCGTGTGTAATATAGCTGTTTGTGAATGTAAAAGGTCTGCAAAGTTAGGTCTGTAAATAAATGTATTGTCTCCCAAAAAAAAAGAACCAATTTTAAACTGCTTAAACGCGTCGTCAGTATTTCTAGCCTTACTTCAGTAACATTCATACATAACAATGTAACAAATTAGCATAATTTTCAACTATATTCTAAATTTCAACTATATTACTGATCTGCCCGCATTGACACTATATGATAATTGAAATGAGCTGGATGACATCACCGTTTTCACCAGAGCGGCTGTACAGCCGAATCAAATTCCGTTGCATTATTTTCCTGTTACCACTGTGAAGCTGCTTTGAAACAATTGCCAATGTAAAAAGCGCTATATAAATAAAGGTGATTTGATTTTGATTTGATAATGCCAGCCTATGGTCTACCTTGGTTTCCCGTGAAAATGTCTACTTTGACCTGCCCTCAAACACTGTAGTTGGCTCATGTTGTGTAGATGGAGAGAAGACGCTGTTTTCTGCGTTGCAAAAGCAAACTCTCTTTGTATACACTTCCAAAGGATGAGGATGTGTGTTATGGAATACAGGCTCAGAGACAAAGAAATGCAATAACAGGTTCTTTATTTCGCAGCAATGAGCGTTCAGGTAGAAAACAGATGAGTAGACAGTGAAATGGTGATTTACGTTGAACTGAGATGGATGATAATGAAATGTCTTTTCCTTACAGATGACGGATATCGTAGGGGAACAGACGCTGGAGAATACCGCTGGAGAATAACCGCTGTAGAATAACCGCTGTAGAATAACCGCTGGACAAGGGTAAGTGTTCCACATAGTCTAAACGAGACTGGACCCTGAGGGAAGACAAGGTGTGTGCTTAAATGGTGCTGTTGACGAGGGTGATCGCTGACAGGTGCGGGTGATAGTGAAGTGCGTGCAGGTGAGAACATAGAGGGCTTATGGGAAGTGTAGTGCAGATCAGATTTTTGTCGTGTTCCTGTCATTTTAGTGACGATTGCTTCTCAAATCCCAGGATTTGCAAAACGCTGATCCATTAAAGATAGGATAGTACGTCTCAATTATGTATGTAACCCTCATTCCCTGATGGGAGACCGACGAATAGGAATCTCGCTAGAGTGAGCCAATCTACTTTGAGTGTAACTAAACGGGCCAATGCACATTGGCATGCAATAATTGCACCAGCTACTCTTGCCACGCAGCGTGGGTATAAATGAGCTGCAGGTGATTGCATCAAACCAGTTTTTTGCTGAGGAGCCGAGTAGGTGAACTGGCACCCCAGCTGGGCACAGAGGACATGGTGACGGGACGTGGCATCTCTGTTCTCTCCTTCAGGGAACGAGGGTTACATACGTAACCAAGATGTTCCCATTCAGTTCGTCACTCTTGACGCCACATCGGGAGACCGACGAATAGGAATCCCTACTAAAGCGCTGTGACCTCTGCCCCCTTCCAGTGCCCCGTGTAAGCCTCCTGAGCTCTCTTACCTGATGAGACGGGGCTCACACAAAGAAGTCCATCACTGCTGTTCCGCATGACCCAATCAGTGACTATTGGATAACACTGGGAAAGCGTCCCTTCTAGTAGGAAGGAACACTGCGGAACCCACATCGTACCCCGAAGGAGTTATGTGAGGTATAACTGCTGAGTCGTTTGCTCACAATGCAAAAAGGGGGCTCCGGCCCTACTGAAAGAGGGGCTCTCCCAAGGGAAAGACACGGGCTTCCGTTTAGGAGCGACCATGGAAAAATATATGGGATCCCTACAGAGTCACTCATACATACCCAGCCTAATACCGGTTCTCAAGGATCCAGCGCCACGTCTGGCAACAAGGGTGATGGAGGACTCGACAGAGTTTGCTTCTGGAGAATCTAAGCACCACAGTTCAGGGCGCAGCAAGCCGACAAGAGCCTGGGCCTCTCAGTGCTTCTACCCGTTTGAGGTGAGAACACAGGAGGATACCTGCTCTACACAAAGGCTATAAAATCTAGTGAACGTGTTGGGTGTCGCCCAGCCCGCAGCTCTACAGATATCTGACAGCGAGGCACCACGTTCCAGCGCCCAGGAGGATGCAACACTTCTAGTCTAGTGTGCTTACACCATGAGCGGACAGGGCACACCTTGTGCTTGGTAAGCCAAAGCATCCACTATCCAGTGGGCCATCCTCTGCTTGGAGGCAGCCTTTCCCTTCTGCTGGCCTCCGTGACAGACAAAGAGCTTATCTGAAATCCTGAAGCTTTGTGTTCTATCCACGTACAGTCGCAGAGCGCGGACGGGACAGAGCAAAGCCAGGGCTGGGTCTGCCGCATGGAGGGAGGTTGAGGAGGATTTAACCGTCTTGCCCCCCTAAGGAACCTGACGACCAGGTCATGCTTCCCAACCGACTTACCTTCCACGGGGTTGAGATAAGCGGATATCGCGGCAGCATAAATTTTGAGGGTGGTGGGAGACAGCCTTCGCTCCAACCCCTGCTGCACGAAGGAAAGCACAGACGCGATCGAACATCTTCGGGGGTCTTCTCGGTGAGAACACCACTCAACGAACAGGTTCCACTTCAAGGCATAAGCCTGTCTCGTAGACGGTGCTCGTGCCGAAGTGATGGTGTTAACTACCTCTTGGGGTAAGTCACCTAGAACCTCCGTGGGTGCCATAGGGTGCCCTGTCTCTGAGTAAGAAGGTCCTTCCTCAGAGGAATCTGTCAGGGAGGGGCTGTCATGAGGAGCATCAGTTCTGGGAACCAGGTCCAGTTGGGCCAGTACGGCGCAACTAGCAAGACCTGCTCCTCGTCCTCCCTGACTTTGCACAGGGTCTGTGCAAGTAGGCTCACTGGGGGAAAAGCATATTTGCGTAGGCCCCGGGGCCAGCTGTGTGCCAGTGCATCCGTGCCGAGTGTCCCCTCAGTCAGCGAATAAAACAACTGACAGTGGGACGTTTCTGGAGAGGCAAACAGGTCGACCTGCGCCTCTCCGAACTGTCTCCAGATCAGCTGAACCGCCTGGGGGTGGAGTCGCCACTCTCCTGGGATTGCAGCTTGTGAGAGCTCGTTGGCCACACGGTTGACCACACCAGAGACATGAACGGCCCGAAGCGACCTCAGATGCTTCTGACTCAAGAGGTGGAGATGGCGTGCGAGTTGCGACATGCGACTGGAGCGCAGACCACCTTGTCGGTTGATGTACGCAACGGTCGCAGTGTTGTCTGTGTTGTCTGTAGCGGCTTTTTGAGGCAGCTCAGTGTAAGACGTACCGCTAGCAACTCGAGGCAGTCGATGTGATGGGCTGAAGGTTTGACGACAGGCCAGTGTGATACTCACCCGGTGAGTGCCGTGCTGCCACATCCATCTCGGGACTCGGTCATGAAGCCAATGCTGAAGCGGTCTCATATGAAGCAAACTTGAGTGGTGTTACTGCCGCTGCAGCTGCCATATGCCCCAGGAGCCTCTGAAAATGTTTCAGTGGGACCGCCGTCCTGCCTTGAAACATGTTCAGGCAGTTCAGCATCGACTGGACACATTCCTCTGTGAGGCGTGCCATCTGTTCGACCGAATCCAACTCCATACCGAGAAAAGAGATCCTCTGCGTGGGGGCAAGTCTGCTCTTTTCCCAGTTGACCCGAAGACCCAACTGGCTGAGGTGTCTGAGCAACAGGTCCCTGTGTTCGCACAACTGGTCCCTGGACTGTGCTAAAATGAGCCAGTCGTCGAGATAGTTGAGGATGTGAACACACTGTTCTCTCATGGGAACAAGGGCCCCCTCCACGACCTTCATAAAGACACGGGGAGACAGGGACAGCCCGAAGGGTAGGACTTTGTACTGATATGCTTGTCCCCTGAATGCAAAGCGCAGACCAGCCTGCGTGAAGGGAGAATCGAGACATGGACGTACGTGTCCTTCAGGTCGATCGCTGCAAACCAATCTTGGGGACAGACGCATTCGAAAATGCATTTCTGTGTGAGCATCTTGAACGGTAGCTTGTGAAGGCTCCGACTCAAAACTCGCAGGTCGAAGATTGGCCATAACCCACCTGTTTTCTTGGGTACAATGAAGTACGGGCTGTAAAACCACGTCTTCATATCGGCTGGAGGGACCGGCTCTATCGCGTTCTTCGCCAGTAGGACTGCGATCTCCGCTTGCCAGACATGGGCATCGACAGCTTTCACCGCATTGAAGCGGATGCCCATGAACCTGGGGGGACGCTGGGCGAACTGAATCACGTAGCCGAGCCTAATGGTTCAAATGAGCCAGCGAGACAGACTGGGGAGCGCTAGCCAGGCTCGCAGGGACCGTACAAGCGGGACCAAAGGGACCACCGGCGTACCCACAGTGGGGCAAGCAAGGTGGAACGCAGGGACCGTGCTGGGGCGGCTGTGTCTTGGAGGCGGCCTGTGGCAGGGTCTGAGTGTGCTGTGCAACACTTACCTGGTCCCACGGCAGAGGGTACGTGAGAAGGCTTGGTTGCGTCCTTGAACCGTCCACTGCTGTCCGCTGGTGAAGGAGGAGGATGAGTGTGGTCTGACGTTGGACCGTCCACAGCTCTCCGAGCCCCCTTGGGACCCAGAGATAGAGGAAGTGCTCTTTTTTTTTTTTTTTTGAGAATTTGGGTAGCACTCGTTGTAACACCAGCGGCGGAACAGAATTTTGACTCAAAAGATTCTTTGCCTGGCCCTCCTCTGGGGATGAGCAGCCCCGCCTATCTCCGGGTCACCCATCTCAGGTGGCGTCGTCTTCCTGCGGCAGACACAGTAGAGCAGGCTGTGCCGGAGTTTTTTTGTTTGTTTGATTTTGGCGTAAAGCAGACTGAGGGGCAGCCCACGAGGGACTCTGATGCTACGTTGGGGAAAGCTCTTGATTGCCTCAGCCTGCTACAGACTGCGAAGAACTGCTGGGCCCAGTTCTTGAATGTGTTGCCAAAAAGGCCACCTTGTGAGATGGGAGCATCGAGAAAGCGTACTTTGACGACCACTCGCACCTCAGCAAGGCAAGCTGGGGGGTGTTTCTGGACCACCAAAGTGGACATCGTCTGGCTGAGGGACTGCGCCGTGACTTTGATCAAGGTTAGTCAACATGCGCAGCTCAACCCAGCTCAGAACTACCCTCGTGCATTAAGAGTGCAGGGTAGAGGTGGTCTGCACACAGTCACCCCACCGTTGAGGGTAGTGAGAGAGGAAAAACTTTTTATGCAGTTTTGGCCCCTTTGTATTTTTGGCACCAAAGTAGTTCCATACTGCCAAGTTTTCCACGCATATCCGGGAAAGTTCCCGGGAAACCATGGCTGTTAACTCTGAATCTGATTCAGCAAAAGCACACACCATTACAGTGGGCTCAGCATCATCCTCATTCCCAGAGCACAACAGCCCTCTCTCCGATGCAGCGATTGACATCTGATCCTCAGCTGGAGCCCCGAATGAAATGCTAGGTTCCCCCATAAGAAGGACCAGCAATTCCATCCAGAAGCTGCACAGCTTGTAGTGCACTAGAGGGGGAGGGGCCCTAGGGGGTTGGTTCCCCGAAGGAGAAGCCCTCCCCTCCTCAGGTCACCCAAGCTATTTCACCAAAGTAGACCTCTTCTGTTGGTCGCCTCCTGTTGGGAGGGTGCTACAATGGGAAATAGGCAAGGGGACAGTACACCTAGAGCACAGAGCTTGCGCTGGGTTGCCGTGACAACCCGCGTTGCAGCCCGGCAGCTCGACGGCACACGACACGCAGAGAAGCGAGAGGTCTGTCCTGGCCAACAACAAAGGGGACTCAAGCTTCCCGGAGAAAGAAGAGTCGCGACCAGCGTGCTGACGTGGTCATGTTCTCATGTGAAAACATGAATCACCCACGAACGCCGTCTCAGCATGCATACGCCCAGACATGTGAAACAGTGATCGTGGCTGTCAGTGAGGGCAGGAAACACATCCAAAAACACACAGATAGAATGTCATCTTTAAAAAGATGCAAGCTCTACCCGTGTAAGCTCTTTTAGGGAAACTGCTCTCCTTGGTGCTGAAGCACCCAGGGGAATTGTCGTGGCGACACAGACAGGGAATATGCAGCCTGTCGTGCGCTCTCTCTCTCTCATCGAAGGCGCTCTCTTATCAGCCACGAGAACGGCTTTTCAGCGCTCTTAACAGCGCACCAAACCAGCTGTGAGAACAGCCTTTTCTTTTTGCTCAATAAAAACAAAATAGAAAAAGAGAGAAGAGAAGAGCAAATCGACCCCGCTGCAGTGCCATCACTCCAACACCAAACAAGGAGAGGTCCACTCAAAGAGCTTGCCTCGGTATAATGTTAACACATGCTGTGTAGAGATCAGGAAAAATATCCACCACTCGGCTCAGATGTGAAAAGCTGGTTTGATGCAATCACCTGCAGCTCATTTATACCCGCGTTGCGTGGCAAGAGCCGCTGGTGCAATTATTGCATGTCAATTTGCATTGGCTCGTTTAGTTACACTCGAAGTAGATTGGCTCGCTCTAGCGAGATTCCTATTCGTCGGTCTCCCGACATGGCGTTGAGAGTGACCGACTGAATGGGAACCCAGTTTATTTGGATCAACTTGCAACCTGTAAGTATGATTAATTATTGATGTTATATATTTTCTACCAAGTGTTCAAAATATGTAGTTTTGTGTTTAATTTTTTGTACACCTGTTGCACAGCACACTCAGACCACACTCTGGGCCGCCTCCGGGCCTCCCGAGTCGGGTCCCTGTGTTCCACCTTGCTGCCCCACCCCGGGTACGTCTGTGGTCCCGTTGGCTCCGCTTGTACGGTCTCTGGGGGCCTGGCTAGCGCCCTCAGGTACAGGGGCATCCACTTCACCTCTGTGCGAAGCAGCGATGCTTATGTCTTGCGGGCGGAGATCGATGTCCTACTGGCGAAGGATGTGATCGAGCCGGTTCCTCCAACCGATATGAGGATGGGGTTCTACAGCCCCTACTTCATTGTACCCAAGAAAGACGGTGGGTTAAGACCAATCTTGGACCTGCGTGTCTTGAATCAGTCCCTGCACAAGCTCCCGTTCAAGATGTTAACGCAGAAACGCATTTTCGAATGCATCCGTCCCCAAGATTGGTTTGCAGCGATCGACCTGAAGGACGTGTACTTTCAGGTCTCGATTCTCCCTCGACACAGACCGTTTCTACGCTTTGCGTTCAAAGGGCGGGCATATCAGTACAAAGTCCTCCCATTTGGGCTGTCCCTGTCGCCTCGCGTCTTTACAAAAGTCGCGAAGGCAGCCATTGTTCCGCTCAGAGAACGCGGTGTTCGCATCCTCAACTATCTCGACGATTGGCTCATACTGGCTTACTCTCGGGATCAGTTGTGCGAACACAGGGACATGGTGCTCAGTCATCTCAGCCTCTTGGGGCTTGGGGTCAACTGGGAGAAGAGCAAACTCTGCCCCACGCAGAGGATCTCTTATCTTGGTATGGAGTTGGATTCGGTCAACCAGACTGCGTGCCTTACAGAGGAGCGAAGTACCGGGTTCCTGTTACTCCGTACTGTCGCCAAACCTTCAGCCCGTGGTCGGACCCTTCGTTTATACGGGCAGGAGTCCCCCTAGAACAAGTGCCCAGGCATGCTGTGATATTCACGGATGCCTCGTCCACCGGCTGGGGGGCCACGTACAACGGGCATGCAGTTTCGAGTCTGTGGACGGGGCCTCAACTGCATTGGCATATCAACTGCCTCGAGTTGCTTGCAGTACGTCTTGCGCTGGGCCGCCTCAAAGGGGCGCTACATGGCAAGCACGTACTGGTCCGTACGGACAGCACTGCGACCGTTGCGTACATCAACCGACAGGGTGGTCTACGCTCCCGTCGCATGTTGCTACTTGCCCGCCATCTCCTCCTTTGGAGTCAGAAGCATCTGAGGTCGCTTCGGGCCATTCACATCCATGGTGCGCTCAATTGTCCGACGAGCTCTCACAACAGCCGACACTTCCGGGAGAGTGGGGACTCCATCCCCAGACAGCCCCTCCCTGGCCCATTCCACTGAGGAAGGACCTACTTTCTCAGAGACGGGGCACTCTATGGCACCCGCGTCCAGACCTCTGGAAAGTCCATGTCTGGTCCCTGGTGGTTCTAGGTGGCCTACCACAGGCTGTGGTAGACACCGTCACTTCTGCTAGAGCTCCCTCTATGAGGCGCCTCTATGCGTTGAAGTGGAACCTGTTCATTGAATGGTGCTCTTCCCACCGGGAAGACCCCCGAAAGTGTTCGGTTAGAGTCGTGCTTTCTTTCCTGCAAGATGGGTTGGAGCTAAGGCTGTCTCCCTCCACCCTTAAAGTGTATGTCGCAGCAATCGTGGCGTATCACGACGCAGTCGAAGTTGAGTCATTGGGAAAGCACGACCTAATCGTCAGTTTCCTCAGAGGTGCTAGGAGGCTAAATCCTCCTCGTCCTAACTTGTTACCCTCTTGGGATCTAGCTCTGGTGCTCAGGACACTTCAGAGACCACCCTTTGAGCCTTTGCAGTCCATAGAGTTAAAAATCCTGTCCATGAAGACAGTACTCTTGACTGCATTGGCCTCCATCAAGAGGGTAGGGGACCTGCACGCATTTTCGGTCAACAAATCGTGCCTAGAATTCGGGCCGGCCAACTCTCACATTGTCCTGAGACCCCGGCCTGGATATGTGCCCAAGGTTCCTACCACTCCCTTCAGGGATCAGGTAGTGAACCTGCAAGCGCTGCCTTCGGAGGAGGCAGACCCAGCCCTAGCTTTGCTCTGTCCCGTCAGCGCCCTGCGGGCTTACGTGGATAGAATGCAAAGCTTCAGGACCTCAGAGCAGCTCTTCGTCTGTTACGGAGGCCAGCAGAAGGGAAAGGCTGTCTCCAAGCAGAGGTTAGCGTAACAATCCCAAAACGTGCCTTGTTTTGGACTTTGGACTGAGCTTGGACTTTTTATTTTATCCCTTTTCTGGCCAATTTTATTGTAATAAAGAATAGTTTTGCTTGAGCTTTTGCCGGGTGTTGTTTTCCACTGTTCCTTCCCCTGATAAAGAACCTGTTTTGATAGTGAGTTTCTAAAAAGTCGGCTACAAAGAAACTTATATATACACCGATCAGGCATAGCATTATGACTAATATTGTGTTGGTCCCCCTTTTGCTGCCAAAACAGCCCTGACCCATCGAGGCATGGACTCCACTAGACCCCTGAAGGTGTGCTGTGGTATCTGGCACCGAGATGTTAGCAGCAGATCCTTTAAGTCCTGTAAGTTGCGAGGTGGGGCCTCCATGGATCGGACTTGTTTGTTTAGCACATCCCACAGATGCTCAATTGGATTGAGATCTGGGGAATTTGGAGGCCAAGTCGTTGTGCTCCTCAAACCATTCCTGAATCTTTTTTGCTTCGTGGCAGGGTGCATTATCCTGCTGAAAGAGGCCACAGCCACCAGGGAATACCATTTCCATGAAAGGGTGTACATGGTTGCCTTCTTTCCGTAGTGCATCCTGGTGCCATGTGTTCCCCAGGTAAGCAACAGGTGCCCACTGTTGGTGCTCTCGGCGGTGGACAGGGGTCAGCATGGGCACCCTGACTGGTCTGCAGCTATGCAGCTCCATATGCAACAAATGATGCACTGTGTATTCTGACACCTTTCTATCAGAACCAGCATTAACTTCTTGAGCAATTTGAGCTCGTCTGTTTGATCGGACCGCACGGCCACCCACTAACAGGTGCCGTGATGAAGAGATAATCAGTATAATTCACTTCACCTGTCAGAGGTCATAATGTTATGCCTGATCAGTGTATATTGCCTTGAAACACAGAAGACCAAAATTATTCAGTGCGCTTTTTTTATAAAAAAAAAACACTATAAATGCACTGATATGTACCCCGTAATTAAAAAAAAAAAACCCTCTATGTTTTGATACACTATTATTACAAAAATGTACAAAGTGTATCACTAAATTGCTCCCAAACATAAGATTGTTGCCTATCATAATTGTAGAATAAGTACCCCTTAATTCTAAAATACTTACAGTATAATTCATTTGTTAATTTTCCTGGTTGTTACCCCTTTATTCCCCAAACTTTATATATTGTTCCCTTACATACTTAAATAACAAAATAACAAAATACTTAAATGTTCAGTTTTAAATGTTTAAATTAGTTGTAAATTAAATCATTTTAATTATTACCAAAAAAGAATAAGAATAATAATATTGTTCATTGACGTGTCAACTGTCTGACTGTGGCCTAGTCCACACGTACACGGGTATTTTCATAAACTGAGTTTTTCCCTCCTCCGCTTAAAAAAAAATCGTGTCAACATGAAAATGCAAAACACGCTATGAAGCGCTGTCATGAGCATGCCAAACCAACAGGTGGCAATATAACCCTAACTGTAAAGCCATGTTGGCCAATCAGAAGCCTGGAAAAAATCTCTGGTTTCACTCTCCACACGACAACACTGCAACCGGAGTTTCTAAAAATGTTCACCCTGGCAGGAGTTTTCAAAAAAGTTCGGTTTCAGTGTCCAGATACTGCATTCCCTTTCAGTCAGTACACTACGAGTTACGTCAGTTACTGACGGAATGGGGGTTTCACTTAGAAGCCAATCGCCTTCGAGATCTACAAAACGAGCCAATGGCATGAAAATGCCATGGGTCTGCGGAATTTGCATAGCGCAACTCCGCCCCACCTCGTGGGTATAAAAGGAGCTGCGTGGCAATCTCGCATTATGTTTCTGCTTCGGAGCCGAGTGTTCACTTGCCTTCTCTTCAAGATGAGCGTCTCTCCAGAGTGTCAGTGTTACTGTGTGTTCCAGAGAGTTCCGCATTCCTGTCTGATCTGTGCAGTGATCTAGCACAGCGTGTGTGTTCTCCCTGGGCGCCTTGGCATTTCTGCAGAGAAAAACTCCTCTCTAAAAGAGCTACACGTGGCACGTCTTTTTCAAGATGTCTCGCCCGTGTGTTTCTGGGTGCTGTCGGCTGGTTAGTCCGTCTGACGGGCATGATTGCTGTTTGGCCTGCTTGGGCCTTGTGCACGCCGAGCACGCGTTCATGGATGAGACAGGCTGGATGATTGGTATCTGGGGGCGGCCCGTGCTGAAAGTGCCCGTCAGCCCCCAGTGCCCTTCTTCCCGGAAGTGCATGAGGAGGTGTTGAAATCGTGGAAGTCTCCATTGACTTTTCGCGATCACTTGGCAACCTCTTCCGCGTTCACTGCTCTTGACGGCGGCGTGGTGAAAGGTTACACTGGGGTTCCCCCTGTTGAGCGTTCTGTTGCGATGCAACTGTGTCCGCAGAGCGCTTCGACATGGCGTGGTGACCCAAAGCACCCGTCCAAAACCTGTAGGTTTACGTCTACTCTGGTGGCGAAGACCTATAGAGCTGCGGGCTATGGGCATGGCAACAGGGCACGCTCCGGGTCCCAGTCACTCGGGCCTGCCATCAAACCTTCACCCCGTGGTCGAACCTCACTTTTCTACGGGCCGGAGTGCCCTTAGAACGAGTTTCCAGGCATGTTGTTGTATCAACAGATGCTTCTGCCACGGGCTGGGGTGCCATGTGCAATGGACATGCTACCGTGGGCTCCTGGGAAGGACCCCAGCGCCTATGGCATGTCAATTGCCTCGAGTTGCTGGCCGTACGTCTAACTCTGCACCACTTTCGAGCCCTGCTGAAGGACAAACACGTACTGGTCCGTTCAGACAACACGGCGACAGTAGCGTACATCAACCGACAAAGTGGTCTACGCTCCCGCCGGATGTTGCAACTCGCCCGCCATCTCCTCCTATGGAGTCAGAAGCATCTGAGGTTGCTTTGTGCCGTTCACATCCCGGGAGACCTGAATTGTGCAGCCGACGAGCTCTCACGGTTTCAGCCACTTCCGGGGGAATGAAGACTCCATCCCCAGACGGTTCAGCTGATTTGGGAACAATACGGCGACGCACAGGTAGATCTGTTTGCCTGCCACGACTCTTCCCATTGCTGCTGGTTTTATTCCCTGACCGAGGGGACCCTCAGCACGGATGCACTAGCGCACAGCTGGCCGCAGGGCCTACGCAAGTATGCGTTTCCCCCAGTGAGCCTTCTCGCACAGGTTCTGTGCAAGATCAGGGAGGACAAGGAGCAGGTCCTTTTGGTCGCCCCATATTGGCCCGGCCGGACCTGGTTCTCCGAACTCGTACTCCTTGCGACAGTCCCTCCCTAGTCGATCCCTCTGAGGAAGGACCTCCTTTCTCTGAGACGGGGCACCCTCTGGCACCCACGTCCCGATCTATGGAACCTACACGTGTGGGCCCTAGACGGGACGCGGCAGGTTTGAGTACCCTACCACCTCAGGTGGTGGCTACCATCACTTCCGCTAGGGCCTTGTCCACGAAACAGGCCTATGCATTGAAATGGAACCTCTTCATCACCTGGTGCTCTTCTCGCTGAGAAGACCCCAGGAAATGCCCGATCGTGTCCGTGCTCTCCTTCCTCCAAGAAGGGTTGGAGCGAAGGCTGTCTCCCTCCACCCTGAAGGTTTATGTGGCCGCAATATCGGCTCACCACGACCTGGTGGACTCTAAAATGATAGAACAGCACGTCCTGGTGAGCAGGTTCCTTAGAGGAGCGAGGAGGATAAATCCACCTCGCCCTCTACAGATGCCTTCTTGGGACCTCGCAGTGGTTTTATCTGCCCTGCAGAGAGCTCCCTTTGAGCCCTTGCAGTCCATTGAGTTAAAGTTCCTTTCGATGAAAGTGGCGCTCTTGATTGCCTTGGCCTCCATCAAGAGTGTAGGGGACCTGCAGGCATTTTCGGTTGACGAAGCGTGCCTGGAAATCGGGCCGGCTAACTCTCACGTGATCTTGAGACCCCGGCCTGGATACGTGCCCAAGGTTCCCACCACTCCTTTCAGGGATCAGGTGGTGAACCTGCAAGCGCTGCCCCTAGAGGAGGCAGACCCAGCCTTGGCACTGCTCTGTCCAGTACGTGCCTTTTGCACTTACGTAGACCGGACGCAGTGTTTCAGGACCTCAGACCAGCTCTTTGTCTGTTACGGAGGACAGCAGAAAGGGAAGGCTCTCTCCAAGCAGAGGTTGTCTCACTGGATAGTGGACGCCATTGTCCTGGCATATCAAGTTCAGGGCCTGCCATGCCCCCTAGGGGTTAGGGCACACTCCACTAGGAGTGTAGTCTCCTCTTGGGCTTTAGCGCATGGCGCCTCGCTAACAGACATTTGTAGAGCTGCAGGCTGGGCGACACCCAACACTTTTGTGAGATTCTATAATCTCCGTGTAGAGCCAGTTTCCTCTCGTGTACTCGCTCCAAGTGGCCAGTAACTGGACAGGCTCAGGTGTCATCGCTTGCTGCGCCATTCCACTCCATGGACTGAATGCGTGCGCATTTTCACTCAGGTGAGTTTCTCAGTAAGCCCTGAGTTCCTCCAGCACTGTTGACGCCGACACCAGAGTGCATGCCCGGTTGGTCAGCCCTCGTGTTAGGCTAGGTGCCTCCATGTGCATGGTTCCCCCATTGGGTAATCCCCACATGTGTATTTCCACGGTAAGACTCTCCGAGCACGCGTCTTCCCTTGGCAAGACACCTTGCCACTCCTGGGGTTGAAACATTCCACCTGCGGCTGGATATCCCAGAGTGCTCCATATGCAGCCCATACGTGGGTCATATGTGTATTCCTAAGTCCTCCCTACGGGCAGGCATTGTGTTGCATTTCTCCACGAGGGATATGCTTCCTAGTGTACCTTGGTATTGGCGTTGAGCTTAGCCCCTCGTTCGTGCTAGAGACTCACGGCAGGGAGCTCAGGTCAGCGCAGGACGCTGGAAGACAGCCGTTGTGGCGAGATTGAATTGGGAACCCCCATTCCGTTAGTAACTGACGTAACTCGTAGTGTACTGACTGAAAGGGAACGTCTCGGTTACGTATGTAACCCTCGTTCCCTGGAGGAAGGGAACGGAGACATTACGTCCCCATGCCACAACCGCTGTGCCGCTGGTACGGCCGGGGCGCTCAGCCTTGGCTCCTCAGCAGGCAAACATAATGCGAGATTGCCGCGCAGCTCCTTTTATACCCACGAGGTGGGGCGGAGTTGCGCTATGCAAATTCTGCAGACCCATGGCATTTTCATGCCATTGGCTTGTTTTTGTAGATCTCGAAGGCGATTGGCTTTTAAGCGAAACCCCCATTCCGTCAGTAACTGACGTAACGTCTCCGTTCCCTTCCTTCAGGGAACGAGGGTTACATACGTAACCGAGACGTTTGCGTGTGGACAAACAGCCAAACCACATAGAAAAAGCTGCGGTTTTGAAAATACTTGATGATTCAAAAATGATTCACTTGTGTGCTTTCCTGGGCATGCCAACGCGAACTTGCATGAATGTACACAGGAGTGTAATGACCGAAGATAACAGTAGTAATATTAATCTAATAATAGATTACATTTTCATCTTGTTTCTCGGCAAACCCTTGCATGGGATTATTTTAAATGGACAAGTGCAAGCCTGATTTATTTTTTTGTGATACGAAAAAAATAAGGTAATACGACTTTAGAACAACATCAGGTTGACAAATTATTTGCTGAATATAACTACACTATCCCATAGACAAGTTGTGAAGGGGTAAACTTTGAGAGAGAGAGAGAGAGAGAGAGAGAGAGAGAGACAGCAAAATAAGTAATTACAAAAGTAAAAGATCACATAGTTGGTGTGCTGGTGCCCCATACTTGGAATTTGCTTAGGGCCCCCAAATCCCTAAGTTCGCCCCTGTTGGTGGTGACTTGTTTGAGACACTTTCTGCTCTGTATTTTCCCCTTACTGCATGTTTTGTCACGTGCAACTAAAGTAAAGCATTTCTGCCCATCGATAGCTATGCAAATGAATCTACCACGGTATGAATGCCACAGCAAAATCTCTGACATATTTCCAACTTTTGCACTTAATGTACCACCCAGCCCCACTGTAAAAGACAAAGCTGTCAAAACATTTCACTGTGGCTGAATGGTATTGCATCACTGATACTACCTGATCTGAAGGCTCATTGTTCCTTTTCCTCTTCTGGAGAGGTCTTCAGCTTTCAAAACCTGAGAAATTCCAAGTATAACAGAGCTGCCCAAGCTACAATTGAGACCTGTCTCTTTATGATGCTTATTCTTCAATACGTCTGGACTTATGTGTCCACTGCTGATTTGGGAGTGCTGGGAGCAGTAAGCCCTTGGAAGAAATAACTCTGCCCAGCTTTTAATATATTAATAAACCTTTGAAAGGTGGGATCAGAAGAATAGAGCCCAGGGGCTTATCAAAAAGAAGAGGATTTCAGCATGATCATTCGTCTCAAACCCGTGAATCTTCTGCAGATCCAAACAGCCACTCTCTGCTGCACCCACACACTCACTTGCACAGCTCAGGTGTTGCTATTAAAGTCATAATACAGATGATTGTACAGGATAGTGATAAATAATGAGAAGGTTTGTGGTTTTTCCATGGCAGTGGGTTGTTTTTTTATGTAGTTTGATTAAATGAGCCATGTTTGAAGCCATAATATAGCAGATAAAGGACATATTTTACAAGTTATGTTGAAATTATTATGAGTTTCCATTTATAAATTAGTCCAACTCATTATTACAATTTAAAAAACTGGGAATTTTTGCTACTGTCACGACACAGGCGGAGGCAGAGGATGAGGTGAACTCAAGTGATATTTATTGACAGAGACACGAACACAGGTTGCAGTAGGTATTCAGGTGAGTATTAGAAACAAGCACTTCTGGACAGTCATTTAGCTGTAGATAATGGAGTTTGTCGTTTGCAGACAAGAGGACCGAGGAAATGGAGAACACGAGGACCGAGGAACTGGAGAACACGAGGAAGACTTGGAAGAAGACGGTTGATGCTCAGGGGCCTCATTTATAAAACTTTGCGTAGGATTTGCGTCAGAAGTGGCGTACGGATGAAACATAGGACGTGCGTACGCACAGAAATATTCGGATTTATAAAACCGTGCGCACGCACATCCTACGCAGTTTTCCCTTAATAAATCACAATCAATTCTAAATGTAGTGCAGCTTTTGCGGCTTCATGTCACGCCCATAGTTGCCCATAAATAGTCCGTGAAACACCCACAAGTTAATATTCATCGATTGCGAAATCATGGCAAACACAGAGAGGAAATCAAAAAAACGTAACTTCACTCAGTGTGAAGTAGAAGTTATCGTTGGCGAGGTGGAAAAGAGGAGAAAAATGTTGTTTGGAGGGCACAGTGTGGGCATTACTAATGCCAAAAAGGCACTTGAGTGGCAAAAGGTTGCAGACGCCGTAAATGCTGTAGCCTCACAACCTCGGACTGTGGCCGAAATAAAAAAGAAATGGTCGGACATCAAAGTCGAGGCAAAAAAGCGTCTAGCGCTCCATCGCCAGAGTGTGTCTGCCACGGGTGGGGGAAAGGGGACACCGGAGCTGACCCCTCTTGATGAGAGACTGGCGGCAATTATTGGGGAATCCCTATTAAGTGGAGTGGTGACTGAGGCGGAGGGGGACACTGACGCGCCAAATGCACCGGATGACACAGGTAAGTGAAATAAGTAAAATGAATGCAGTCAAGTCACATGTATGTAGTCTACACGATTACAGTTTATTCATATAGAACAATCTTTATTTCAGTCGCTGGGTGTTCCAGCGGGGCCAGTGGTTACGATGCTGCAGCTGAGCAGCCGTCTGGACCCAGAGTCTCCACGGCACGCGGCTCTCAACCCTCCAGCAGCGGACGTGTCCTCACCGATGCAGTCCTCGAAATGCAGAGGGAAGTCATTAATTCAATCAGAGAGGTGGCCAAGGAGTTGGGCGAAATCAAGACTGTCCTAACTGAAATAAACTGCACAATGAGGGAATTCTTGAATAAATAATATATATTTTTCCACACCTTTTGTTGTTCTTTACAAGCGACACATCACTTCCAAACGCTGGCGCACAGCAGCAGCATTTGGCTCAAATGCCTGGGGATGGGGGTCAGGGTCAGGGCCAACACAGCAATCGGCGTCAGGGGGTAGAGGCACGTTTTTAAGCTGTGCCACATTGTGTAGCACAGCACATGCCAGTACGATTTGGCACACCTTTTCAGGAGTGTACAATAACCTCCCTCCAGTGCAGTCGAGGCAGCGCCATCTGCCCTTAAACAGGCCGATGGTGCGCTCCACTATAGCGCAAGCTCGGCTGTGGCACATGTTGTAGTGCCTTTCCTCTGCACTATGTGGGTTGAGGAAAGGCGTCAACAGCCACTGTTTGAGGGGATATCCACTGTCCCCTGCAAGGATAATGAAAGGGTTAAGACATTGAAGTACAGTAAAATGTGAAATGTCTATAAATCAAACGTACCTATAAGCCAGCCATCACGCACAGCACCAGCCTCGAGTCTGCGTCCAACACTGCTGTGTCTTAAAATGAATGAGTCATGGGTTGACCCAGGCCACCGAGCTACTACATTAGTGAGCAACATGTCTGCATCACAAATAATTTGGACATTGATTGAATGGAAATGCTTTCGATTAATGAAAGCATTTTCATTAACATTCGGTGCCCTTATGGCAACATGAGTGCAGTCAATAGCACCGATTACGTTTGGGAAACCGTACATAGCTGCAAATTGAGCTTTCTTGTTTGCCTGTTCACCCGCCGTGTATGGAAACTTTATGGAATCATGGGACAAAGCTATTATGCCTTTTAACACGTCTGGCATTACCCGGCTAAGGGTCGGCTGAGATATACCTGACCTGTCAGCCAATTCCCTCTGAAAAGTGCCAGTCGCCAGGAATCCTAGTGTTGTTAGGACTTGAAGTGGGACTGGCAAGGCGTGGTTCCTCCGAGTGCTCCTCTGTAACGCTGGGCCCAAAAGACCGCAGAGGTCCAACAGGACGGCTCGAGGAAGTCGGAACCGGCTCATAAGCCACTCGTCCTCGTTTGCCAGCAAGTCTTCTTGCTGTCTGAAGATGCGTTCACTCCGAATCCTTCCATTTGCCACATCTTCTAAGAGCGCAAGATCAGCCATTGTGCGTCATTACACATTGTGATGGGGCATTTTATTTCCATCCATTTAATTGCATCTGACAAGCTACAGATGTCGGTTATAATCTACGTGGAAATGTGAAATAGTTCAGTGCAAATGTAATTTCTTGCAGCTTTCTGAATGGTTGAGACATACGTCATACGTTATTTTATCAAAAATAAAACAAACTAAAGGCATATGCATGAATACCATGATTCCGTAGCTGATGAACAAATTTTTACTATGAAGACAACTTTCCCCAGTGGACAATTTATACATCTATCTATCTATTTATCTATCTATCTATCTATATATCTCCCTAATTATCTATCTGTCTGTCTGTCTGTCTGTCTGTCTGTCTGTCTGTCTATCTAATTGCATCTATATCTGCTCCGCCAGACGGACACATTGACGAGAATATCAGTTTTGTACATTATTTCGTTCTGTTTACCATATTATTTATGAGGATGAATTGCACAACATGCCAATATTATTGCAGAACATATTTCACTTTTCTTTTTGCAAATATGTGTTAATTTGCATTTCTGTTGTAATTTTCGTTTGATTTTGTTTGTTTTACACTACAGATCGATCAAACGGGTGTTCGTGTAGGCTGTTAATTGTAAGACTTGCTTTGTGAAGTCTTCATCTTATTTATGAGAGGCAGTATTGCCATTTCTTTTACACAACGGTCTACAGTTTCACACACTTTCATGTGTTTCTTCCATCTGCCGACGGTGTCGCCATTTCTCATTTCACCCGTTTTTGTGCGTACGCCTGGGTCAGAGCTTGCGTGAAGAACCGCACATTTTCCCGTCAAGTTTGCTTTTTATAAATACCAATTATTGCGTAGAGAGCGGCGTACGCCTTCTTTTGTGCGTACGCAACGTTTATAAATGAGGCCGCAGGTGAGTAGCGGGTAAGGAGTCCAGGTACGTATGACGAGACCAGACACTGTAGTGAAGGAAGTGTGAGTCTATATAGTGTTTGTGATGATGAGGTGCAGGTGCCGGTGATCAGTATTCAGGTGATCGTGAATGAGTGGGCGGAGCGTGGAGATCTGGTGACAATGCATGGACGTTGGTGGGTGTTGGCTGTGACTCTGACAGCTACTACCTTCTGTTATTTGCCTGTTGGATTATTATTAACCCTCTATAGTATACATTATGTTCTATAACCATGAAATATTTTTTAAATAACTTTTTATTACATGAAATAGCTTCAAAATCAAAACAGATTTTTGAAAAAAGGGAAACGTTGCTATATGGCAACGCTGTACCACAATGGAAAATGGTCAAAAAAGTAGTTTTTCTTTAAAATTATGATTTTCTTTTCTATTTAAATGCCCATTTCTTTTAGGAACAAATTACCAAAAATAAGTAGATCCCTATCATTTAACCTTCAAAATAACTAACTCATCTTCAAAACTCATCCTCACTCTCATTACATGGAAGAGCTAACTCTGCACTCTTCCTATTGCCCTTTCCATAAAATATTGCTGTATTAATTTTCTGAAAAGAAGAAATTATTTTGTTCCCTTTCGTTCAGTCACTCCGAGTAACATCAGTGACTGACGAATGGGGGTTTCGCCTAGAAGCCTATCATCTTCGAGATCTAGAAAACACCCAATGGCAGTGCCAATGCCATGGGCATGCGGAATTTGCATAGCGTAACTCCGCCCCACAGCGTGGGTATATAAGGAAGTACGCTGGCGACATCGCATTATGTTTCTGCTTCGGAGCCAAGAGTATCTCTCTCTTCACTCCTTAAGCCTTCTGAGTTATTGTCAAGCTTCTTCGAGACGAACAGCTTTCCAGTCGGTGTTGGTGTTACGGCGTGTTCCAGCGATCGTTTACTGCCTGCCTACTGATCTGTGCAGTGGTCTGCATCCAGCTGGTATCCGGTCCCTGGGCGCTTCAGCATCGCTGCGAAGCTTCCTCTCCTAAAAGAGCTCACACGTGGCACGTCTTTTTCAAGATGTCTCGCCCGTGTGCTTCTGGGTGCGGTCGATTTCTGCCGCCCTCTGATGGGCACAATCACTGCCTGATGTGCTTGGGCTTTCAGCACGCTCAGGCAGCGTTTGTGGATGAGTCATGTTCCCACTGCGGGGACATGGCCATCTCGGTGCTGCGGTCGAGACTCAATGAGCTCCGTAATAGAGTGAGAGTCTCCTCTGCCACACCCCAATCTGCGGTCTCTACGCGAGGCGGCACTTTGGCTGGTGGCCAGGGTGACCTGAGGGTGACGGTGTGGAACAAAGCCCCGATGCTCATGCCTCGGGCCACACCCCCCCAGCGCACCATTCCCGCCGTGCGCCCAGATTGAGACACTGGAGCCGGCTCCTGCTGTTCCGAGTGTGTCGTTTGGGCCCGCAGAGGACGAGCAGATGTCGGTCGCCGCATCACAAGGTCGGCTGGAGTCCTCCGAGGATGATGATTCGGCTATGCTGCCGCCTTCCGGTGTGCCAGCATTGCCCGAGTCGGACCCGGAGTTGACAGCCATGCTTTCCCGGGCAGCCGCGAGCCTCGGGTTGGAGTGGAACCCTCCACCCCGTCCGGAACGCTTGCTGTTGGACGATTGGTTTTTGGGGGCACCGCGTTCTGACACCCGTCGGACCACGCCCCCAATACCTTTTTTCCCGGAGGTGCATGAGGAGGTCACGCGGTCCTGGAAGTCCCCGTTGTCTTCCCGTGACCCTTCACAGGCTTCCGTTCAGGATGTTGACAGCGAAACGCCTTTTCAAATGCGTTCGTCCAGCAAATTGGTTTGCAGCGATCGACCTGAAAGACGCCTACTTCCATGTCTCCATTCTTCCTCGACACAGACCGTTCCTGTGGTTTGCTTTCGAGGGGCGGGCATACCAGTACGCGGTCCTCCCATTCGGGCTAGCTCTGTCCCCTCACGTCTTCACGAAGATTGTCGAGGCAGCCCTTGTGCCACTCAGGCAACACGGGGTTCGCATCCTGAACTACCTCGATGACTGGCTGATCCTCAGTCACTCTCGAGAGCAGGTGTGCAAACACAGAGACCTGGTGCTCCAGCACCTAGCCCGTCTGGGCCTTCGGACAGGACAGGACCCCAGCGCCTCCTGCATGTCAATTGCCTCGAGTTGCTGGCAGTACGATTCACCCTGCACCGCTTCCGAGCGCTGCTCAAGGGTCAACACGTGCTAGTCCGGTCAGACAACACGGCCACAGTAGTGTACATCAACCACCAGGGTGGTCTACGTTCCCGCCGCATGTCTCAACTCGTCTGCCATCTCGTCTTATGGAGTCAGAAGCACCTGAGGTCCCTTCGTGCCATCCATGTCCCGGGAGTCCTGAACCGTGCAGCCGACGAGCTCTCACGGCTTCAGCCACTTCCTGGAGAATGGAGACTCCATCCCCAGATGGTTCAGCTGATTTGGAAACAGTTCGGCGACGCACAGGTAGATCTGTTTGCCTCCCACGACTCTTCCCATTGCCGGCTGTTTTATTCCCTGACCGAGGGCTTCCTCGGCACGGATGCTCTGGCGCACAGCTGGCCGCGGGGCCTCCGCAAGTATGCGTTTCCCCCAGTGAGCCTTCTCGCACAGGTTCTGCGCAAGATCAGGGAGGACAAGGAGCAGGTCCTTTTGGTCGCCCCGTATTGGCCCGGCCAGACCTGGTTCTCCGAACTCGTACTCCTTGCGACAGCCCCTCCCTGGTCGATTCCTCTGAGGAAGGACCTCCTTTCTCAGAGACGGGGCACCCTTTGACACCCGCGTCCCGATCTTTGGAACCTCCACGTGTGGCTCCTGGATGGGACGCTGCAGGTTTGAGTACCCTACCACCTCAGGTGGTGGCTACCATCACTTCCACTAGGGCCCTGTCTACTCGACACGCCTATGCGTTGAAGTGGAACCTCTTCGTCACCTGGTGTTCTTCTCGCCAAGAAGACCCCTGGAAATGCCCGATCGGGTCTGTGCTCGCATTCCTCCAGGAAGGGTTGGAGCGAAGGCTGTCTCCTTCCACCCTCAAGGTTTATGTGGCCGCTATATCAGCCTACCACGACCTTGTGGAGACGAAAAAGGTAAGTCAGCACGACCTGGTCATCAGGTTCCTGAGGGGAGCGAGGAGACTGAATCCTCCTCGCGCTCCCCTCGTACCCTCTTGGGACCTCTCAGTAGTCTTAAGTGCTCTGCAGAGGGCTCCCTTCGAGCCATTGCGGTCAGTCGAGCTTAAGTTCCTGTCTATGAAGACAGCGCTCCTGATCGCCTTGGCCTCCATCAAGAGGGTAGGGGACCTGCAGGCATTTTCGGTTGACGAAGCCTGGAGTGTGGCCTCCTCTTGGGCTCTAGCGCATGGCGCCTCGCTAACAGACATTTGCAGAGCTGCAGGCTGGGCGACACCCAACACATTCGCCAGATTCTATAATCTCCGAGTGGAGCCAGTGTCCTCTCATGTACTCGCCTCTACTAGTGGCCGGTAATGGACTAGGCTCAGGTCTCTTCGCTTGCTCGCCATTCCACTCCACGGACTGGATACGTGCGATATTTCCTCAGGTAGTTTCCCTGAAGCCCTGAGTTCCTCCAGCACTGTTGATGCCGACACCAGTACGTCTGCCCACTTGGTCAGGCCCTCGTGTTAGGCTAGGTGCTACCGTGTGCATGGTTCCCCCGTTGGGCGACCTCCACATGTGTATTTCCACTGTAAGCCTCCCTGAGCATGTGTCTTTCCCTTGGCAAGCCCCTTGCCACCCCTGGGGGTAAAAATTCTTCCACCTTCGGCTGGTTACCCCAGAGTTCTTCATATGTAGCCCTGAGCGGGTCATATGTGTATCCTTAAGTCCTCCCTACGGGTAGGCGCTTGGCGCATACTTCCACCTGGAATATGCTTCCCAGTGTACCTTGGTATTCCTGTGTTAAGTGGGAGTCCTTCGTCCGTACTAGCTTATGACAGGGAGCTCACGCTTACGCAGGGCACTGGATGACAGCCGAGTGGCATGATTACATTGGGACCCCCATTCGTCAGTCACTGACGTTACTCAGAGTGACTGAACGAAAGGGAACGTCTTGGTTACGTATGTAACCCTCGTTCCCTGAGGAGGGAACAGAGACGTAACGTCCCTCTGCCACTTCCGCTGTACCGCTGGAATGGCCGGGAGTTCAGTCTTGGCTCCTCAGCAGGTAAACATAATGCGATGTCGCCAGCGTACTTCCTTATATACCCACGCTGTGGGGCGGAGTTACGCTATGCAAATTCTGCATGCCCATGGCATTGGCACTGCCATTGGGCGTTTTCTAGATCTCGAAGATGATAGGCTTCTAGGCGAAACCCCCATTCGTCAGTCACTGACGTTACGTCTCTGTTCCCTCCTCAGGGAACGAGGGTTACATACGTAACCGAGGCGTTATTTATACATAAATACAACTATACTACAATAAACACTTCAAATAAATTAATAACTGCAATTACAAACCCGATTCCAAAAAAGTTGGGACACTGTACAAATTGTGAATAAAAACAGAATGCAATGATGTGGAAGTTTCAAATTTCAATATTTTATTCAGAATACAACATAGATGACATATCAAATGTTTAAACTGAGAAAATGTATCATTTTAAGGGAAAAATAAGTTGATTTTAAATTTCATGGCATCAACACATCTCAAAAAAGTTGGGACAAGGCCATGTTTACCACTGTGTGGCATCCCCTCTTCTTTTTATAACAGTCTGCAAACGTCTGGGGACTGAGGAGACAAGTTGCTCAAGTTTAGGAATAGGAATGTTGTCCCATTCTTGTCTAATACAGGCTTCTAGTTGCTCAACTGTCTTAGGTCTTCTTTGTCGCATCTTCCTCTTTATGATGCGCCAAATGTTTTCTATGGGTGAAAGATCTGGACTGCAGGCTGGCCATTTCAGTACCCGGATCCTTCTTCTACGCAGCCATGATGTTGTAATTGATGCAGTATGTGGTCTGGCATTGTCATGTTGGAAAATGCAAGGTCTTCCCTGAAAGAGACGACGTCTGGATGGGAGCATATGTTGTTCTAGAACTTGGATATACCTTTCAGCATTGATGGTGCCTTTCCAGATGTGTAAGCTGCCCATGCCACACGCACTCATGCAACCCCATACCATCAGAGATGCAGGCTTCTGAACTGAGCGCTGATAACAACTTGGGTTGTCCTTGTCCTCCTTAGTCCGGATGACATGGCGTCCCAGCTTTCCAAAAAGAACTTCAAATTTTGATTTGTCTGACCACAGAACAGTTTTCCACTTTGCCACAGTCCATTTTAAATGAGCCTTGGCCCAGAGAAAACGCCTGCGCTTCTGGATCATGTTTAGATATGGCTTCTTTTTTGACCTATAGAGTTTCAGCTGGCAACGTCGAATGGCACGGTGGATTGTGTTCACCGACAATGTTTTCTGGAAGTATTCCTGAGCCCATGTTGTGATTTCCATTACAATAGCATTCCTGTATGTGATGCAGTGCCGTCTAAGGGCCCGAAGATCACGGGCATCCAGTATGGTTTTCCGGCCTTGACCCTTACGCACAGAGATCGTTCCAGATTCTCTGAATCTTTGGATGATATTATGCACTGTAGATGATGATAACTTCAAACTCTTTGCAATTTTTCTCTGAGAAACTCCTTTCTGATATTGCTCCACTATTTTTCGCCGCAGCATTGGGGGAATTGGTGATCCTCTGCCCATCTTGACTTCTGAGAGACACTGCCACTCTGAGAGGCTCTTTTTGAGAGCTCTGAGTTGCCAATTGACCTAATAAGTTGCAAATTGGTCCTCCAGCTGTTCCTTATATGTACATTTAACTTTTCCGGCCTCTTATTGCTACCTGTCCCAACTTTTTTGGAATGTGTAGCTCTCATGAAATCCAAAATGAGCCAATATTTGGCATGACATTTCAAAATGTCTCACTTTCAACATTTGATATGTTATCTATATTCTATTGTGAATAAAATATAAGTTTATGAGATTTGTAAATTATTGCATTCCTTTTTTATTCACAATTTGTACAGTGTCCCAACTTTTTTGGAATCGGGTTTGTACATTATTGATGCTACTATGTGTACAAAATCCCAATGGGGAAACACATTACTGCAATTCCACTGTGGGACAGCATTGCCATATGGCAACATACCTATTTTTCTATAGTGGTACAGCATTGACATAGGGGAACATTGATATTTTCTCAATTTACCCCTGCAGACAGAGAGCTTCCGCCACCATGATGAATGAACCAGAGCCCAATAAAGTGAGGACAACACCGACCATCGCCCCGGAGCCGCAGAGTGAGCCTGACCAGGTGTGTGGCTGATGGATTTAGATACGGAGGTACTGCCTCCCACCCTATCCCACCCGGTATTATCTGTCTGTTCTGAATCATCACTGTTTAAAGACAGCACTGAGACTGTTTTGTTGACTGGTATGGACTGTGATCTATCTGTTTGTTCTGAATCATTGCTTTTTCAAGACAGCACTAAGAACTGTATGGACTGTGATATGTCTGTTCTGAATCACTGCCGTTTCAAGACAGCACTGAGACCGTTTCGTTGGCTTGTTGGGAAGTGGAGTTGCCGTTATTGATCACTTCAAGCTTACCTCTATCACCCTCACCACAAAGCTCAGGCAGTCCTCCAGTCCCGCCTTTGTTAAATGCTGATGCCTTGCTGTAATGTGAAGCCTCAGGTTGTGCAACCATTAGCAAGGTAGGCTCAGTCAGTTTCACCGCTTTGTAGAGAGTGATTTCAGGACGATCCATCCACCACTCGGCTCCGAAGCGAAAAGCTAATTTGATGCAAGCACCTGTGGCTCATTTATACCCGCGCTGCGTGGCATGAGCAGCTGGTGCAATTTTTTCATGCCAATGTGCGTTGGCTCGTTCAGTTACACTCGAAGTAGATTGGCTCTCACCAGCGAGATTCCTATTCGTCGGTCTCCCGACGTGGTGTCGAGAGTGACCAACTGAATGGGAACTACGATGTTGCATGCCTGTAATATCATTACCATCAAATTACCAACTCACAATGTCGCCAGTACGATCTCCTAACATTATTATATAACCAAGGATGTCCCAGATACGTACTATATTCGTAATATATTGGTAATTCCATGACTTTCTGGCAACGTAACTGCAACATCACATGCTCATAATTTCATTACCATTTGCAGGTTCTTTATATTATGCTCTGATTACCAGAATTTGCTATTTAAAATATGTAATTAAACATCAAACACAAGATTGAAATTCCCCTTGTGATAAAATGTGTTTCTTTTCAACAAGAATAGGGACGATCTTGCTTTTTATATAGTGACGTAGCATCCAGCGCGCCTCCACAACTGAAGAGTGCGTGCCGCGCACACATAGGCTATAATGTTGACGAGAGGATAGTTTTTCTGAAGTGTTAAACTTTTTATTTCGCATGAAGCTATGAAGAAAACGTTGGAATAATGACATAGACTTAAGGGGGTCGCACACCGGACGAGAAGCACAGCGCCGCGCTGTGCCACGCCACGTCTTTAAAATCCGAACACATTATTTTCACATTATCACATATAGTGTATGCACACCGGTGGCACCATTCGGCGTCTGTCACCATTCAGCGTCAGGACGCTGTTCAAAATCCAGCTGCGCCACAGAGCGCCATTTACCTAGTTTTATATAAAATTTACATTTATAATTGTCTCAAATTGTCGTTAATGTAAATACTGACTTCACCCTGTGCTGCAAAATATCTTTACCTTTACAATTAACTGCTTGAATAAAGCCTAAACATAGACCTATAGGAAAATATAATAAATAAACCAGCACCAGGTCACATACTTCAGCTGGATACTATTGCTGAAAATAGCATAGAGTATAGCGTAACATAAAGATGACATAGAACTCAATGAAATTGGGAAATACCTTGAATTATATGTGACAAACCACTGATTCTGAGGGGCAAAATACAGAAATCAGCTGTGTGGATGAAGATTGCTGATGTTTTTGGCTTTTCAGGTGAGATTCTCAATGAATTCAGTTAATGTAAGTTACGCCCTGAGGTAAATGTTCAGGCTGCAGACTTAGCAACGATTGTATTTAATTGTACAGTACAATCATAACAGATAAAGATAACAATATTGCTGACCATAAAATGATAATCATAGAATGTGCGCTCCCGGTGTGCGATACCTGTGAGTTGTCCAAGACGCGGCGCAGCGCAGCGCTGCACTTATCGTCCGGTGTGCGACCCCCTATAGCCTGGCTACACCATCTCATCTGACAGCAGATACTGGCTACATCCGAAAACCTAGGCAGCTGACTTGTCGCCTCACTGCCTTATCAGGCAATGACTAAGGCAGCGTAAAAGCGAACAAAGGTAAACTGATTTCGGACAGACTTCTGAGGCAGTGTAACAGTTTAATGATCTACACCAAAATAGAGCGAGCTTTGGTGAGAACTAAACAAATATTTAATTACTACTAGGGATGCACCGATAGGATTTTTTGGGGCCGATACCGATTTTAACAAACAATTATTGGCCGATTCCGATACCGATACGGATATTTGTCACTTGCCCTCTTATTTGAAATTTTGTCATTAAAATATATAGTGTTTTGATCATGTTTTAAATCAGCAAAGTAAAAAATAAAAAAAACATACATTAACTTATAGCCTACTGGCTAGTTTATTGCTGCATTATCAAATAATTTCTAATGAACATAGACTGGATCCATTTAACATTCAGTAGGCCAACATAAATACATAAATACAACAGAACAAAGACCCATATGAAATAAACAGTGCTTTTTAGGTAGGTTTAACAGTTTCCAGGTACAGAAGTAAAGTAAACAAATGTTAAATAACACTGCATATTCTGTATAAATTACATTGAAACGTAGCTAAATTCTACTGTACAACATTAATATATTTCTGTCACAATTACTTTGTTAAACTGAACTTTTATTTTGACGGGTTGCCGTGAAGACCTTCGAGTTTCTGTGTGTGTGTTTATGATATGACGATAGATTTTGTCGAATGAAACGGTAAAATGCTCATGAAGTGACTGGACATGAGGTTCATGCATTCATGTCCTCATATATTGAGGTGGCAGAGGCTGAAAAACACTGCAAATTTCAGTGTGTGTGAGGTAAATGAAACCGCGCGTCTGCACCAATCACTCACACAGAGACACACAGAAACATGCAGGATTCATATTTAAACAGTCTTTTGCGGCTTAATATTCACAGACACTAGTATATATCGCGATTTGATTTAAGTGTACTGACCTACGTTTTATAAATTCCGTGACATTCCGCATTATGCAGTAAATTACGTTTTCATGACTGGATTCCGTCTGCGTTTTCTGCATCGCGGAAATGAATCCTTATGAAAGGGGCTTCCCCCCTCAACTGTATCGAAAAATGGTTCATTACTTGAAGCTTTTCAACACTGTGCACACTAACGACATCTCGTGGTCAAAAGGTGAAAAATCTGCATTTTACGTCCCAGACGACCCAGCCGTTTTTGATTGTTTCTAATAATAACTTTCGTTTGTGTTACGAAAACAACAATTTGTATTTAGGCAATACAAATATTTAATCAATATAAATAATAGTCTTTCACATGACGTTACTTACATAATGTATTAATAAATGTGAATAAATATACGAGTCTGTGAATAAATGTATGGGGGGGAAAAAATGAAAAAAATGATGAATTTTTTTAGGGATCTGCTTCGATCAACAAATGAAGCTTTATTCACATAAACTTTTGCCTAAGCCTTAAATGAGTTTATAAGGCTCATAGGAATATGATCAAAATAAATTATTGTGGAATGGTCAGTTGAAGTGCTTGTGAACTGGGGATTAATGCTAAAATTGAACATGCACAAATATTCGTATTATGATTTATTCTTATCAAATAAGCAAATGACACTAGAGCTTCACAAAGGGTTATGGCTATTTTTGAATCAGAATACGAAGCAGTCACGTGGTTGTGTGCGAAAACGAAGCTTCGTACGTCACAGATGACGTGGTTATGGCAAAACAAATCAAGCTCCGATACAGTGCTTCAATGTGAGATATTTTGTTTTTTTGATACAAGCTTTGAAGCGTCTGTGCCGAACGTCACATCACTAGTTTTGACCTTTGCCTGTTTTTGGACTTTGATTGTGGATTACCCCAATAAATACTGCATTTGGACCCTCAACCTTCGTGTCTCGGAGCAGTATATGACAGAAGTCTTAGCCTTATTATGGATCCAGCAGATCGAATAATCCGCCTACGCCAAGGTAACTGATCCTTTGAGGACCATATACAAGAGTTTTTGGACATTGCGCATGTTTCTGATCTCCCAGATTATGCACTCATAGATTTCTTCTGTTACGGACTCAGTAATCCTTTTAAAGATTATTTAATCTGTAATGGTCCTCAAGGGTCGCTTGCTGAGTTTTTGGACTTTGCACTACTCTCTGTTGGCTCCTCCTTCACTGTTGGGGAGATTGAGGAGGACACTTCCCCTAAACTTTTTTTGGGGGGAAGCACAATGCATCAAGCTCTGATGGCCACGGAGCTTGGCCCACCACGGTTGCCAGCATGTCCTGTTCTGATGGTCGCAAGCCCTGTACTTTCTGTACCTTCCCATCCTGTGGTTGCCACACCAAAGCTGGCTTTTAACAACATGGCTGCCACACCAGAGCTGGTTGTTAACAACATGGCTGCCACACCAGAGCCGGTTCACAACATGGCTACCATACCAGAGTCCTCGGACAAGATGGCTGCCACGCCTGTGTCTTCGGACAAGAAATTTATTTTATGCTGTATTTTATGCTGTATTACTAACTGGCAACGCATATCATAATTGTTTAATAAAATGTTAAATTTTTTATTTTGTCACTCATGTTAATTCCATAATGTGATAATGAAGTGTTCTCTTTAGTGTAGTGCTCTGTTATAACCTGGAGTACAGAGCTACTGTAATCTCCTGTATCCCTTCTAGACACCAGACCGCACTTTTTCATTCACAATTGAGCTCCCTTATTTTAGGTTAAGCAACATGCATTATTAATATCATGACATGTTAGATCATTGACTTGCCTGAATTGATAGAAGAGTGAATACAATAGTGAGTCAACCCCAAACAAGTCAAAAAATAAAAAGTCATTTTTCAGCTTTATTATTATATATTTTTTATTTTTATTTTTAAGGGAATTCAGAACAATATAACTCAAAAGTGATGCAAATGATTCAGAGTTAATATTTAACACTCAACTATTTGTTCACCAACAAACTGAGATTAGAGTATTTTACCAATTCTGGACAGACTATTACCCTGTGGCCAGCGGTAATAATATCATAAAGTTATGATCACTGATTATGAGCAAGGTAACAAAATTGAACAGTTTAAGATAGTAACTGATTTTACATACAATTTTACATTACTTACACAGCACAAGACGCTTGTATGTAAAATTAAACAACTTTATTAAACTACTCTAATACACAAACTAATCTAACAAAACACACACACAGACATTCATACAGTGGCAGGGAAATGAATGGAGAATGAATGTAGTCCAAATGTCTAGCGTTAGACACCATTTCTTAGACCACATCCTGAGAGAATCAAAATAATAGCAATTCAGCAGTTTGTTAATATGATTTGTACCAGTTCAGCAAGAATAAGGAGATTGTTGTACTTGCGTTTGGATACTCATGTGAGCGCACGTTCCCTTTGTGACGGAGTTGCTGGAGGGAATCTCGGCGGTGCTGATTGGCTGGAGGTCGGTTGTTGTTGAGTTCTGAGGGACAGCACTTGGTGGTGAATGGATGGTTGGCTTTGCAGGGTGGAGCCTAGCGTGCCGGTTGCCAGGTTATGCGTTGCTGCGCAACAAAGTTTCTCTGCGCCGGCGAGTTTCAATGAAGACTCAGAAGGAAAAGTTGATGAGTCTTGAAATTAGTTCTTGGTGGTCGAAGAGCGTGTAAACGTGCGAGCAGGATGATTGTAGAAGCAAGCATGAATCAAAGCAAAAGCCAAGCAAAGCTGATTGTCATTGGGTTTTAACCATGTCCATCTGACCCATCCCCACGAGTGTTTCTGCCAATCAGATATTGTTGTGGGTGGGTCCTACGTCCCGTTCTCCTGTTCTTGCATGTAATTAGCATAATGTCCATATGATCATGTGCGCCTACACTTTTGAGAGTTTTAGTAATTGCTTTAAGAAAACAACGTTCATAGTGTAAATACAGTATGGTGCATCCTACACAAATCTACTTTGTACCAAAATCCTAGAAATCATTTACCCATCAAACAGATATCAAATAACATACTTCCCATAATTTAGGTAGAAGTTCATAAGAATCTAACTTTAATAACGGTTTAACACACAGAAAGAACTCCACAGGTTATATAAAACATACATGAAACATATATCTAAGGCAAATACTGGTAATTAATTCAGCTTATTTGCAGCAATTTTGAGACTGTTGTTTTAAAAAAAAACATGAGTGAGTTCATTCATGTCTCTGCTGGTTTAAGAGACAATGTCTCTGGAATGTGCAGATGGTAAGAGGAGGTGTCCTGGAGGAGAAATTGAATTCACTGGTTAAGGTCTGTTTGATTTCAGGCCTTGGGACCATCTCCACAAGTCTCAGTTTCCTGATAAGGCCATGGATTTATGCATTAAGGTCACCAAGGTGTTATTTAGCCATTTGGCCTTAAAGTTTGTGGAACAAAGGGTCTTCTTTATTGATCAGCCCTGTCATTACAAACCCTAGTTTAAGATTAAGCAGGCATGGGAGAGGTGGTCTGCTCCAGCAATCTGCACCAGCAATCTGCACTATGGATTCATTTTTATGACTCGCTAATGGTTCAGTGGGAGATCTCTGTGATCTTTGGAATGTGGTGTTGTATTCATTTGATGGGCTTGTTTATGGATAATCCTACATATTGTTATTTTCTATGAGGATGCAGTTACCTACAAAATCACCCCAATTATTTTAGAATTGTTAATTATTTAATTCTTGAGCTACCCTGTTGAAAAAAAACCCAGCATATGCTGGTTAGGTATGCAGTTCCCTTTCAGTCGGTCACGTTCGACGTACGTCGGACCTGACCGACGAATTGGGGATCATTTTCAGAGACCAATCTACTTCGAGTGTATTAAAACGAGCCAATAACGTTGGCATGCGGTCCACGCACCGCCCCGCAGCGCGGGTATAAATACGGAAGTGGAATACCGCGTCCTCGCTTTCAACTTCGGAGCCGAATGGTCTACAGTCAGTCTGTTGCTGTTTCTACGAAGAGTGCTCTGTGAAGACGAGCCTTTTGAGGAAGATCGCTCTCTTGCTGGTGCTGGCGTGACGGTGCGTTTCAGCGAGTGGCCACTGCAACGTACACTGTGTTGTGTTGGTTGGCTGGGCGTTCCGTTTATTGAGTGCTCACAACCGGGCTTGCACTATCGGACCGCTGTGAGCCGCGGCCATCTCCTTGAGTGCCTCAGCACTCCTAAAAAGAGCATTTTTCCCTTCCTAAAAGAGCAACACGGTTTGACCCTGCGTCTTTTTCAAGATGTCATTCAAACCGTGTGTTTCTGGATGCCGTCGTTTTCTGTCCCCAGTTGACGGTCATGATCGCTGTCTCACGTGTTTGGGCGTTCAGCATGCTGATTCCCATTGCGGAAACATGACCATCGCAGTTCTACAGTCTAGGCTCGAATACCTCAGAAGGGGTGGAGTCCCATTGCGGATCCCCCGTTCTAGTGGTCCTCCCGCTGCAAAGCAGAGGGCTGCTACTTTAGCTGATGCCTTTGGTGGAGACCTGAGAGTGATTGTGAGGGCTTCCCCGACGGGCCAACAAGCCCCTTGGGCCCCTCCCCCCTCCGTTGCGCCGGTGGAGTTTCCAGAAGAGCGGCACGGTCCTTCCCATGGGGGGCCGGCCGTCTCTTTCAGGGCTCCGGCTGAGGATATGATCTCGATAGCTGCATCGGAGGACGAGCTAATGGGCTCTGGAGATGAGGATTCGGCTGCGTTACCCCCTTCGGGTGTGGTAGCGTTGCCCGAGTCAAATCCAGAGCTTACGGCTATGCTTTCCCGGGCCGCCACGAGTGTCGGGCTCGAGTGGAACCCTCCACCGTGTCCCGAACCCTCGCGGCTGGACGATTGGTTTCTCGGGACGGCCCGTGCTGGTTCTCAGCGCCCCGCCCCGGTACCATTCTTTCCGGAAGTGCATCTTTCCTATAGCGCCAGAAACTGATCTAGTGACTCCTCCGTCCTCACTACCCTCGATGGTGGCACGGCTAAGGGGTACGTGGAGATTCCTCCAGTCGAGCGGTCCGTGGCGATGCAACTGTGTCCCAGGGCTGCTGCGGACTGGCGGGCTAACCCACGTCTCCCCTCCCGGGTGTGTAAGTTCTCGTCCAACCTAACGGCCAAGGCTTACACAGCCTGCGGGGAAGCCGCATCATCTCTGCATGCCATGGCGCTCCTGCAGGTCTACCAGGCCAAAGCGCTAAAGGATCTGCCCGAGGGTAGTTCCAACCCAGGCGTGATGCAGGAACTGCGCACAGCGACGGACCTCGCCCTCCCTGGGGGCGACGAAAGTCACTGCGCGCTCCCTGGGTCGGGCGATGTCCACTCTGGTGGTCCAGGAGCACCACCTGTGGCTGAACCTGGCAGACATGCGCAAGTCCGACAAGGTTCGGTTCTTTGACGCCCAGGCCGGCCTTTTCGGGGGGCCGACATCACTCTGCCGCTGGCTCTTCGGAGTGCAGCGGTACCCACATTTTCAATAAAAGAGCAGTTTCCGTTGTCCCTGGGCCCCAAGAGGGCCAAGCCGGCTGTGTGCGACGCCCCCGGGCCTTGCCACTCCTGGCTCCCCCTCTTTTCGCCAGGGCGAAAAGAGGGGGAGGACGCCCCCTGGCCTTCTCTCCCACACACTGCCCCACCCTGGAACGGTCAGACAACACTCCGGGTCGCCTCCGGGCTGCCCGGGTCGGGTCTGAGCGTTCCACCTCGCTGCCCCACCCCGGGTACGTCTGTGGTGCCGTTGGTCCCGCTTGCACGGTCTCTGGGGGCCTGGCTAGCGCTCCCCAGGCCGTCTCGCTGGCTCATCCGTACTATCAGACTCGGCTACACGATTCAGTTCGTGTACCGCCCCCCCAAGTACAGGGGCATCCTCTTCACCTCCGTGCAGAGCAGCGATGCCCACGTCTTGCGGTCAGAATCGGCCTCCCTGGCCGATTCCCCTGAGGAAGGACCTGCTTTCTCAGGGACGGGGCACTCTATGGCACCCGCGTCCAGACCTCTGGAAACTCCATGTCTGGTCCCTGGACGGGACGCGGAGGTTCTAGGTGGCCTGCCACAAGCGGTGGCAGACACCATCGCTTCTGCTAGAGCCCCCTCTACGAGGCGCCTCTATGCCCTGAAGTGGAACCTGTTTGTTGAGTGGTGCTCCAGACCCCCGAAGGTGTTCGGTTAGTGTCGTGCTTTCTTTCCTGCAAGATGGGCTGGAGTGAAGGCTGTCTCCCTCCACCCTCAAAGTGTACGTCGCAGCAATAGCGGCGTATCACGACGCAGTTGAAGGTAAGTCCTTAGGGAAGCACGACCTAATCGTCAGGTTCCTCAAAGGTGCGAGGAGGCTAAATCCTCCTCGTCCACACTCGATACCCTCTTGGGATTTAACTCTGGTGCTCAGAGCACTTCAGAGCCCTCCCTTTGAGCCTTTGCAGTCTGTAGAGTTAAAAATTCTGTCCATAAAGACAGTACTCCTGACTGCATTGGCCTCCATCAAGAGGGTAGGGGACCTTTCGGTCAACGAATCGTGCCTAGAGTTCGGGCCAGATACGTGCCCAAGGTTCCCACCACTCCCTTCCGGGACCAGGTGGTGAACCTGCAAGCGCTGCCCTCGGAGGAGGCAGACCTAGCCCTGGCTTTGTTATGTCCCGTCCGCGCTCTTCGTGCTTACGTTGACCGGACTCAAAGCTTTAGGACCTCAGAGCAGCTCTTCGTCTGTTACGGAGGCCAGCAGAAGGGAAAGGCTGTCTCCAAGCAGAGGTTAGCCAACTGGATAGTGGATGCTATCGTCTTAGCATACTAATCGCAAGACGTGCCTTGCCCGTTCGGGTTGCGAGCACACTCAACCAGGAGTGTGGCTTCCTCCTGGGCGCTGGATCAAGGCGCCTCGCTGACAGATATATGTAGAGCTGCGGGCTGGGCGACACCTAACACGTTCGCTAGATTTTATAGCCTCCGTGTAGAGCCGGTTTCTTCCCGTGTACTCGCCCCCAATGGCCGGTAGGCGCAAAGTGCCCGTTCTTGTGTCGGCTTGCAACGCCACTCCCGCCCGCTGGGCCGGATACGTGCGTCTATTGTCTCCAGTTGTGTTCCCCAGAAATGGCTAACCCTGTCGAGCTCCTCCGTCACCCTTCGGTGTCAGACGTTGCGGCCGTCTGACGCCAGGCCTGCACCCGTATGCTTGTGGAACGTGTGTGTAGGCTGGGTTCCATACGTGGCTCAGCAGCGTTCCGTCTCCCTGAGACAGGCACGCTTTCCCAGCGTTATCCAATAGTCACACTGAGTGGGTCTTGCAGAAACAGCAGTGTCGGACCTTCCCTGCTTGGAGCCCTGACTCCTGCTCCAACCTAGGAGCACTCCAGCGAGCTCAAGCAGGGCGCTGGAAGGGCCAGCCTCCCTGGTGTGTTGGTAGGGATCCCCAATTCGTCGGTCAGTTCCGACGACTGAAAGGGAACGTCTCGGTTACGTATGTAACCCTCGTTCCCTGAAGGAGGGAACGGACACGTACGTCCCGTCGCCAGGTGCTGTGCTTCCGCTGAAGGGCCGAGTCACTTTTTCGGCTCCTCAGTTGGAAAAGCGAGGATGCGGTATTCCACTTCCGTATTTATACCCGCGCTGCGGGGCGGTGTGTGGACCGCATGCCAACGTTATTGGCTCGTTTTTATACACTCGAAGTAGATTGGTCTCTGAAAATGATCCCCAATTCGACGACCTTCAGGGAACGAGGGTTACATATGTAACCGAGACGGTTTTTTTTTCAACAGTATTCAAAGCATCTGATGAAAATTCCTGTATTTCTTCACATTGCAACATATATTGCAGAAAAAAAGATATCGCAATGTCAGTTTTTTTCAATATCATGCAGCCCTACTGTGTAAATATCTGCGGGCATCATTCTGTGATTCTCATTCAAGTTTCTGCTGTTTTGTTACTCGAAAGATGCAAAGTTCACCTGGGTACATTGTCTGGAGCACTTAAGTTTTTTATGGTCACCCTTAAAAAAACTTTTAGTAAACAGTGAACAGTGTAGACCTAATTGTCGTTCAAAGATAAGAAATACAGATGGTACTTTGAGAGCTTATAGCAGTAACTACATCACCACTGAACATTCTGTTCTATGCATAACTGAACCGCACATGACCACATTACTCAATATTACCCCTATTTACCCTGTTTTGAAAACAATTGAGTTCCTGTTCATATTCCTATGTGCTGTGACCTTTAGTTCTACTGAGACCTTAATTGCATGAACAGATAGATCTCCAATTACTGACGTTTGTACTACATTTACTTTATTGGCCCAGCAGTATCTTCAAATGGTTGTATGATAATGAGAAATTTGTGGAAAGTGTTTGTAGACTTTGTGGTCAGAAATTCAGAAGTAAATATTGTTGCAGTGATTGTCGGGGTCCAAGCACAAACAGGTCATGTAGATGATACAGTTATACAATGGCCATGTCTCTTTTAAAAAATATTTTAAGTCTTTACAGGTCTCAGTATAGAAGTATTATTCTATTGACTATATTGCAATATACAAATAATATTGTCTCTTCATTTTAACTGGACAGCAATAAATTCAGTCATGTCTTAAAACTTGTCAAATTAGTTTTCAATATCATTAGGATATGTAAAAATAAAGGTCATTTGGAGATCAAATTTTTTTTTTGCAAACTGATTAGACTTAGATTAGATTTCATTAAACTTAATGAAACTATAATTTGTATTTTTTAAGCCGATTGAGCGCGGTGAATCAGTATTAGAGCTGACGATGAAAGAGAGACAGATATCGCTCTGATTGACTGTTCAGTTTAGCAAACCAGTGCAAGAGAAGAAAAAAGCAAGTGATTAAGCAAGCAAACATCGAAGTCAAGAGGGCACACACAGAAGGGTTTTTCTGAGCATTCCAATTAAATAATTCCATGACATCCCTTAGGAAAAAGGGAGTTCATTTTATGAAGTAGGGGAGACCGGGTATGGTTGTAACACTTTTTTCTTCAGCACCTAAAACTACCCTCTTGCTGCCTGCTGTGCTCGCGTGTGCTTTGCTTGCTTTTGAATCTTTATTTGATATCATTCCGTTGTTTAAACTGCTAAATATAACTTACCCATCACCATATATTGTCTAATATTGCCTACCACATTAAATCTGACATCGCTAGCTTTTAATCTAAAATCACTATCACGCTTTAGCATTTCGCTAGCCTGTTAGCTTGCCATCTCTGCACTCGGGTCTCTTGTTTTCTGAGTTCATTAAACAACTGTGGTGAGTTGGATTAGTAAATAGACTCCATCAAACAACTGTGGTAAGTTGGATTAATCAACAAATACGGTAAGCCATGTCTTCTTCTCCTGTCATTGTCACTTGCACTGCATGTTTCATGTTTAGTATATCTTTCTCCGTTGGCGAACAGGGCTTCACATGTGATAAATGTAAGGAGATAGTCAGGCTGACGGAGAAGATTTCAGAATTAGAGACACGCATCCAGACTTTATTTGAGAGTAGTGAGAATGTAACAGCTTTAGACACTGCTTTGGATGCGAATAGCTTAGTGAACTCTGTACATTGTTCGGTTCCGGCTGTAGAGCCCGTGCAGCAGGGCAACTGGGTGACGGTGAGACGGCATAGTCGCGGATCAAAAAACCACTCTTCCGTTCCGATTAGAACATCAAACAGGTTCTCCCCACTCAGTGATGCACCCACTGAGAATCCTGTTGAAAGTGCCCTAGTTATTGGCGATTTTATTACACGGAATGTGAAAATAGAGACACCAGCCACCATAGTCACATGTTTACCGGGAGCCAGAGCGCCTGACATCAAAGCAAATTTAAAAGTGCTGGCTAATGCTAATCGTAAATTCTCTACGATTATTAATCACGTCGGCACACATGATGTTCGACTTCGCCAGTCAGAGATCACCAAAATTAACATTAAAGAGGTGTGTAAACTCGCAAGTACGATGGCAGATGACGTTTTTTGCTCTGGTCCCCTCCCCGTTAAAAGGAGTGATGAGATACTTAGCAGACTATCATCACTCAATGGCTGGTTGTCTAAGTGGTGTCCGCAAAATAACATAGGGTTCATAGACAATTGGAAAAGCTTTTGGGGCAGACCTGACCTGATGAAAAAAGATGGCATCCATCCTTCCTGGGATGGTGCCGCTCTTCTCTCTAGTAATTTGGCACATAGTCTTAGAGCTAAACCTTGACTAACTGGGGCCCAGGTCAGGAAGCAGATGGACTGGCTTACCCGACCGCCTGCTAGCTGTCTCACGTCACAGAAGTCAGATAAATCCCAGCACATAGAGACTCTTTCACCTAGATATTATCACATAGAGACTGTGTCTGTTCCACGAATTAGTAAACACAAAAAACAATCAAAACCATTCAACAGTAAAAATTTAATTGATGTCCAACAAATAAACAACAGATATAATACAGATGATCAAATGATAAAGCTCGGGCTGCTGAATATTCGATCCCTTTCCTCAAAAGCGCTTATTGTTAATGATATGATTACAGATCATAACCTAGATGTGCTGTGTTTGACAGAAACCTGGCTAAAACCTGACGATTACATTACTTTAAATGAGTCCACCCCCCAAGATTATTGTTATAAACACGAGCCGCGTCTGAAAGGTAAAGGGGGAGGTGTTGCTGTAATTTATAATAATATCTTTGGTATTACTCAGAAGTCTAGTTTCAAATATAATTCCTTTGAAGTTTTGGTGCTTTATGTAACGTTATGTAGTGAAATTAATAAATCCCGTTTGACATTTGTGTTGGCTACTGTATACAGGCCACCAGGGCACCATACAGACTTTACCAGAGAATTTGCTGATTTTCTATCAGAGTTAGTACTGGCTGCAGATAAAGTCCTAATTGTTGGTGATTTTAATATCCATGTAGACAATGAAAAAGACGCATTGGGATTGGCATTTAGAGACATTCTAAACTCTATTGGAGTAAGGCAACACGTGTCAGGACCCACTCATCGCCATAATCATACTTTAGACCTAATACTGTCACATGGAATAAATGTTGATACCATTGAAATTCTGCAGCAGAGCGATGACATCTCAGATCATTACCTAGTATCATGTACACTTAATTTAGCAAAGGCTGCAAAGCCGTCCCCTCGCTTCAAATATGGCAGGACTATCACTGCTGCCACTAAAGATTGCTTTGTAAATAATCTTCCTCATCAGTTTCATCTCCTCAGCATCCCAGATAGCCTAGAGGAACTCGATGTTGCAACAGAAACTATTGACTCTCTTTTTTCCAGCACTTTAGACACAGTTGCTCCCCGCCGCTTAAAGAAGATTAAAGAAAATAGTCCAACGCCCTGGTACAACGAGCACACCCGGGCCCTTAAAACAGCAGCCAGAAAAATGGAGCGCAGCTGGAAGAAAACAAAACTGGAAGTTTTTCGCATTTCATGGAAAGAGAGCATGATTGCATACAGAAAGGCCGTAAAAACTGCTAGATCTGCTTATTTCTCAACTCTCTTAGAAGAAAACAAACACAACCCTAGGTATTTATTCGATACAGTGGCTAAATTAACCAAAGATAAAGCTTCAACTTCTGATGTTTGTAAACAGCACAGCAGTAATGACTTTATGAACTTCTTTACTTGTAAGATTGATAATATTAGGAAAAAAATTATAACCATGCAGCCGTCTACTACAGTATCACATCAGACAGTGCATTGTAGTGTCACTGAGGAAAAATGACATTCATTCACTGCTATAGGAGAAGAAGAATTGGCTAAACTCGTTAAATCATCAAAATCAACAACATGTATGCTCGACCCTATACCGACTAAACTACTAAAAGAGATGCTTCCAGAGTTCATAGATCCTCTTCTTAATATCATTAATTCATCCTTGACATTATTATTAAACCACTTATTAATAAACCGCAACTTGATCCTACAGAATTAGCCAATTACAGGCCAATCTCAAATCTACCCTTTCTCTCAAAAATACTAGAAAAGGCAGTGTCCTCACAATTATGCTCCATTTTAGAAAGAAATGGTATCTGTGGGGATTTCCAGTCAGGATTTAGACCGTATCGTAGTACTGAGACTGCTCTCATTAGAGTTACAAATGATTTACTCTTATCATCCGATCGTGGTTGTATCTCTCTGTTAGTGTTACTCGATCTTAGCGCTGCATTCGATACTATTGACCACAACATTCTTTTGAATAGACTCGAAAATTATGTTGGCATTAGTGGAATTTCATTGGCATGGTTTAAATCGTACTTATCTGACCGTTATCAGTTTGTAGCAGTAAATGAAGAGATGTCACACCGATCACAAGTTCAGTATGGAGTACCGCAGGGCTCAGTGCTAGGACCGTTGCTTTTCACCCTGTACATGCTACCACTGGGAGATATCATTAGGAAGCATGGCGTTAGTTTTCATTGTTATGCTGACGATACTAAGCTCTATATTTATTCACGCCCTGACGAAATTTACCAATTCACAAGATTAACGGAATGCATAGCTGATATAAAAAATTGGATGACTAGTAATTTCCTGCAACTTAATTCAGAAAAAAATGAATTTTTAATTATTGGACAAAAAAACTCCACAAGTAGTAACCTAGAATACTGTCTAACACTCGATGGCTGCTCTGTCAAGTCCTCGTCGTCAGTTAGGAACTTGGGTGTGCTCTTTGATACCAATCTCTCATTTGAAAGCCATGCTTCTAGCATCTGTAAAACCGCATTCTACCATCTTAAAAATATATCTAAATTACGGCACATGCTTTCAATGCAAAATGCTGAACAGTTAGTTAATGCGTTCATGACCTCAAGGCTAGATTACTGTAATGCTCTACTGGGTGGTTGCCCTGCTCGCTTAATAAATAAACTGCAGCTTGTCCAAAACGCAGCAGCTAGAGTTCTTACTAGAACCAGGAAGTATGACCATATTAGCCCGGTTCTGACAACACTGCATTGGCTCCCTATTAAACATCGAAAACATTTTAAAATCTTGCTGATTACTTACAAAGCACTAAATGATTTAGCTCCCCAGTACTTGAGCGAGCTCTTAACACATTATACTCCATCACGTCTATTGCGGTCTCAAAATTCTGGCCAGTTGATAATACCTAGAATATCAAAATCAACTGCAGGCGGTCGATCCTTTTCCTATTTAGCACCTAAACTCTGGAACAGCCTTCCTAGCATTGTTCGGGAAGCAGACACACTCTGTCAGTTTAAATCTAGACTAAAAACACATCTCTGTACTATGGCATACATTTAAAACATTTTTAATTTATATTATTCAAATCAGTTAAATGATTGTTTTAGGCTGCATTAACTAGGTCAGCCGGAACCGGGAACACTTCTCATAACACCTGATGTACTCGTTACATCATAAGAAGAATGGCATCTACACTCACCTAAAGGATTATTAGGAACACCATACTAATACTGTGTTTGACCCCCTTTCGCCTTCAGAACTGCCTTAATTCTACGTGGCATTGATTCAACAAGGTGCTGAAAGCATTCTTTAGAAATGTTGGCCCATATTGATAGGATAGCATCTTGCAGTTGATGGAGATTTGTGGGATGCACATCCAGGGCACGAAGCTTCCGTTCCACCACATCCCAAAGATGCTCTATTGGGTTGAGATCTGGTGACTGTGGGGGCCATTTTAGTACAGTGAACTCATTGTCATGTTCAAGAAACCAATTTGAAATGATTCGAGCTTTGTGACATGGTGCATTATCCTGCTGGAAGTAGCCATCAGAGGATGGGTACATGGTGGTCATAAAGGGATGGACATGGTCAGAAACAATGCTCAGGTAGGCCGTGGCATTTAAACGATGCCCAATTGGCACTAAGGGGCCTAAAGTGTGCCAAGAAAACATCCCCCACACCATTACACCACCACCACCAGCCTGCACAGTGGTAACAAGGCATGATGGATCCATGTTCTCATTCTGTTTACGCCAAATTCTGACTCTACCATCTGAATGTCTCAACAGAAATCGAGACTCATCAGACCAGGCAACATTTTTCCAGTCTTCAACTGTCCAATTTTGGTGAGCTCGTGCAAATTGTAGCCTCTTTTTCCTATTTGTAGTGGAGATGAGTGGTACCCGGTGGGGTCTTCTGCTGTTGTAGCCCATCCGCCTCAAGGTTGTGCGTGTTGTGGCTTCACAAATGCTTTGCTGCATACCTCGGTTTTTAACGAGTGGTTATTTCAGTCAAAGTTGCTCTTCTATCAGCTTGAATCAGTCGGCCCATTCTCCTCTGACCTCTAGCATCAACAAGGCATTTTCGCCCACAGGACTGCCGCATACTGGATGTTTTTCCCTTTTCACACCATTCTTTGTAAACTCTAGAAATGGTTGTGCGTGAAAATCCCAGTAACTGAGCAGATTGTGAAATACTCAGACCGGCCCGTCTGGCACCAACAACCATGCCACGCTCAAAATTGCTTAAATCACCTTTCTTTCCCATTCTGACATTCAGTTTGGAGTTCAGGAGATTGTCTTGACCAGGACCACACCCCTAAATGCATTGAAGCAACTGCCATGTGATTGGTTGATTAGATAATTGCATTAATGAGAAATTGAACAGGTGTTCCTAATAATCCTTTAGGTGAGTGTACAGTAATGTTAGTCTCTCTGTTTATCCCGATGTTTACTGCAGTCGGCCAGATCCGGGCAGTATCCGGACCAGATGGTGGACCTGCGCCTGGACATGACGAATGCATCCCTGAAGTATCTGTAGAGACTGTGTAAATTAAACTCCCCCCTGTAAATGCCGCATCGACACGACATCCTCGTTAAACCCGTCCCCGGCGTGACGACTCCAATCTTTCGAATAATCCTACGAATATCTATTGATCTAATATGACTTCTGACCTGTAATGTTGCCAGAATCATAATCATACACTATTTGTTCGTTGGCCAGAGGAGAACTGGCACCCCGACTGAGCCTGGTTTCTCCCAAGGTTTTTTTCTCCATTCTGGCCCTGAAGGAGTTTTGGTTCCTTGCCACCGTCGCCTTTGGCTTTTGGCTTGCTCAGTTGGGGACACTTAAATTTCAACTATATTACTGATCTGCCCGCATTGACACTATATGATAATTGAAATGAGCTGGATGACATCACCGTTTTCACCAGAGCGCCTGTACAGCCGAATCAAATTCTGTTGCATTATTTTCCTGTTACCACTGTGAAGCTGCTTTGAAACAATTGGCATTGTAAAAAGCGCTTTATAAATAAAGGTGATTTGATTTGATTTGATCAATCTTGAAGACGTCCACAATCTACTTTTCAAATGTATCGTACAGACTGTGATCTTATATGTCCTCACAATAATGTTAAAATACAGCAATGACTGCCTACTAGATGGCTGTGCTGACTGGCCAGATTATATCATGTGTCTCTATTATGTGTCTTTCATGCATGGTACACATTTAAAAAACAATTCAACAGCAGTAGGGCTGTGCGATAAATCAAATTTTAGTTTCGGTTTCGATTATGGCTTCCAACGATTATGAAAACGTGATAATCAAGATAAAATAATCATTGTGCCGCATGTTCCTTTCCTTTAAAGTGGTGTGCTTTCGCCCCTCCTTAAAAGCCTAAACTTAACGTCCAAATTAGTCAAATCATGTAACGTGACCAGTCTACTGCAGGACATGCTTTAGTTTAAAAAGAGTTATTAAAAGTGCGAAACTTCGAAAGAGACTGATCACCACACGCTTTCTGTGTGTGCGCTGCTGAGACAAAGCAGAACATGGACAAGCAAAGTATACTTAGGGTTTCAGGCGCACGCCTAAATGGTCAAATATACACAAAAAATATGTCAAAATGTTGGCAGGTATAAAGACAGTCAGTTATGTTCAGTTAATATGCTCAGAGACGGACAGTAGTGAAGTATTTTTACTTTCCAAGTAATTTTATTTTTCAAGTATATGTACTTTATCAGTGATCTTCTTTGGAAAACGTTTACTTCACAACATTCCAAAACATAATATTGTACTTTTTACTGCACTACATTTCATATTGAATATCATTTAATACTTAATTACATTAAAAAATGTAGTACTTTCTTACTTTTACTCAAGTAAAAGTAATTCAAAGTTTTTACATTTTTAATGTAATTAAGTATTAAAGGTAAAAAAAAAAAAACCCTTTAATTTATAAAATGTAGTACAGTAAAAAGTACGACATTATGCTTGGAATGTAGTGAAGTAAAAGTTTTCCAAAGAAAAACAGTGATAAAGTACATTTACTTGAAATATGTACTTGAGTAGAAAGTAAAAAAATACTTTACTACTGTCCGCCTCTGACTATGCTGTGTTTTAAAGTTTAACTCAGGGTTTAATCAAAATTCTGGCCAACTGCTAATACCTATAATATCGAAATCAACCGCAGGCGGTAGATCCTTTTCCTATTTAGCACCTAAACTCTGGAACAGTCTTCCTAGCATTGTTTGGGAAGCAGACACACTCTGTCAGTTTTCTAGACTGAAAACACCCGATGTACTCGTTACATCATAAGAAGAATGGCATCTATGCTAATATTAGTCTCTATGTTTATCCCAAGGTTACCGTAGTCTGCCGGATCCGGGCCACAAAGATTTTGTCAGCTAGACTATCCCCTGTGAAGGCCTCATTGACATGACAGCCAGTGGCACAGTTCCTCAACAAACCCGTCTCCATACCGGCGTGATGAATCCGATCTTCAACCAGATTGAACTGGATTAAATATTTTTAATATTCTGATCCCAATCTGACTTTTGACCCATAATGCTGCCTGAATCATAATCATACATTGTTCGTGCTACAAAAATGTGCTACAAGTATTTGACTTTGTAAACTATCAGTATACCTACTTCACTTGTAGTATAGTTGCAGTACAAACAAAAAATGCAGTTAACTAGTTGTGTACTCAGTTTACTACTGTTACACTTTTATACACTTAAAACTTTTTACACTTTTATACACTTAAAAAGCAGGCAAATTTAGTCCCAAGTAGTACTGAAATAGTACACTTACAAGTATACTATTAGTACAATGATATTACTATACTTACTACATAAAGTATACTTGAACTTCACTTAAGTATACTTAATAAAAATAAACTTCCAGTATACTTATTTTTTGTATGGGTTATCATCAGCTCTGCTTGATTGCGACCCTATGCGAATTTGCACGGCTCTTGATAGATTGTGTTGGTCGATATGAGGGGTGGGGGAGGCCCGCGGATTTGCGCTACGCCACTGGGTGCAGTGTGAATTGGCCTTAATAGATCTAACCTTACATTTAATGTAATTTTATAGTAAAATGCTTTTAAATGCACAATTTTTGTAAGTAAAAAAAGATCACATTATCTTATAATTTGCAGTGAAACGCTGTAAACTGACATTCCAAGAATTCTCTTTGACACTTCATATTTGATGGTTTTTCACTTAATAATTATGTTTTTTTTTAGTTTGATGTTATCAGTTATGTAAATCTTGTGTTGTTAAATTAATGTTATTACATTATTTTAGTGTCATTTGTGTTACCATTGCAGTGTTTTGTATTTGTGTGCATGACTGTGTGCATTCTATATGTTAGTATTTACCTTAGCTTCTGGAATATCTACATCTGATGAACTTTGATTCATCATGTGGCTTACTCTTTACCACCAATGTTATTATGGTGGTTGTCAGCAGGGCCGTTGCTACAGGGGGAAAAAGTGATGACAATTCTAGCAATTTCAACCGAGGTGGCCCCACAGCAACAACCTGCACCGGGCCCCAGATACCCTAGCTACGGCCCTGGTTGTCAGTATGTTAAAGGTACATTTAACAGATGTTAGTATCAGCATGGCATTGCTAATTCAGCAGAGAAGGGCTGTTGGGTTTACTGGTTTAAAATGGCAAATTACAGTTTTAGATTTTAAAATGTAAAGGTTTTTCTTTAAATATGTTTACATTTTTACAGTATTTTTAAGAATTATTCTGGCAAACACAAAGGCCATTTTTTTCTGTAATAACAGGATTTTTTACAGTGAATATTTATTTTCTGTATTATTCTTTGTTAGTATTCATAATCATTGTGTTTTGTGAACATAAAATGTGTTTGAGGATTCTGCAGAGATACGGAGAGGAGATAATTTTGAACACAGAAATGTGTAGCATATGTTTACCAATTATGCATATGACATCATAAGTTCTCTATAAGACATCTATTTTGAACAATGAACAAGTTTCTCTAAGTTTTCCACTGATGCATATGTTCAAGGGTATATTGTGCACAAGCACAAGGTATATATTAAATGTAAACATGTTTTTCTGGTAATGTAATTTCTTTGGTCAAGCAGCCTATAAAACCCAACCTTTGTGTCCAGAGGAACAGATAAGCTAGCATGAAGACACCACCTTGTTGATTTCTCTCCTATGTCTGACAAAAAAATAATAAATAAGAGATCTCTTGGCAAAATGACTGATGTTGCTTCCGTGATTCAATCACAACAGGGAAAAAGCTTAATTTTCAAGTGTACAACAGTTTTCAAATCTACTAGATCTATGTTTAATCTAAATATACAGTAACTTCATAGGTATTTATTCACTTTCCAATATGACGTATCGTGGTAATGAGCAAACGGTGCTAATCTGTAAAAGGCTGCAATTTTATTTTTTCCAGTGTCCACTGGACTTTAGGCTGAGAAGAGGCCATGTGATCCACAGCGTCAGTGTGTCAGGCTGCAGAGTAACACTTGTGCTCGGTGTGAAAGACAGAGTGTGCTGAAACGAGACAAGTGTGAAATAGAGCCCTTCACCCTGTGTGTGCTGAAGAGAGAGAGAGGCTGAAGAGAGAGAGAGAGAGAGAGAGAGAGAGAGAGAGAGAGAGAGAGAGAGAGAGAGAGGTTTAAACACACTTTTATTAAAACACTATTATTGTGGTACAAAAGTCTCTGAACTGTCTGCAACCGGAAAGTCATTATTCTGGATTTTATATCTACCAAACCTTGACCTCCTTCTTGAACAGGAAGGAACAAGGCGGCAGAACGGATCCAGTGTTGTCCAGACCAGAAAAAACTCACAAGCTTCCTTTAAATTTCCTCTATAAGTCCCACAGGTGGCTGTAACACTGTTAGCTTGTGCCAGAGAGTACAAGCAACCAAATTATTGGCTACCAAAATTATTCCCCATAAGACAGCTGAGGTAGCAAATATTTCCATATAGACAACTTTGTGCACACCTTCTATACTGTACCCTCCCAGTTTAACTTTTGAAAAGTATCTGACCCCAAAAAAATTCCTAATAATTTAATTCCTTCTCTGCCCCACTTAAGGTTCCATGGTAATTGTGGGAGACTCTCAGACTGCCCCTGACCCACCCAAAAGGCTTCACTTTTATGCCAGTTTACTCTAGCTGATGAAGCTTTCTCATAACAATTAAGAACTTTAGATAACCTCTTAATATCCTCATTATGACTGACAAAAATTGTAATATCGTCAGCATAGGTAGAAAGACATATCTTTGAGGCAAAAAAAGATCCAGACACATGAAAACCTGACAATTTCTCTCCAAGTCTAAAAAGCAGTGGTTCAATTGCTAAACTGTACAACTGACCAGACAGAGGACAACCTTGCCTAATACCTCTTAAAATAGGAAAAGGCTGGCTCAAACCACCCCCCACCTTGACTACACAAGCAGCATCAGTATATAATAATTGTATCAACTTTAAGAAATTGTCATCAAAACCAAAAACCTTTAAGACATTAAAAAGATAATTATGGTCAACACGGTCAAAAGCTTTCTCTTGGTCCAAAGAGACCAAACCAACATTCATATTAAAAACTTTACACATATCCAAAACATCTCGCACTAAAAATAAATTGTCCATAATAGATCTCTTGGGAACACAATATGATTGGTCCCTGTGTACAATCAATTCTAGATATTTTTTAAATCTATTTGACAAGCATTTCGAGAATATTTTGTATTCAGTTGTAAGAAGAGCAACAGGACGCCAGTTCTTTAAAAAAACTAAATCCCACTTTTTTGGCAATAATGATGAAACAGCATATTGACAAGAAGTAGGCAAAACGTCTCGGTTACGCATGTAACCCTCGTTCCCTGAAGGAAGGGAACGGAGACGTTACGTCAGTTACTGACGAAATGGGGGGTTTCGCTTAGAAGCCAATCGCCTTTGAGCTCTACAAAACGAGCCAATGGCATGAAAATGCCATGGGTCTGCGGAATTTGCATAACGCAACCCCGCCCCACCGCGTTGGTATAAAGGGCGTTGCGTGGCAATCTCGCATTATGTTACCTGCTGAAGAGCCGAGGCATGAGCGTCCGGCCGTTCCAGCGGTACAGCGGAAGTGGCATGGGGACGTAACGTCTCCATTCCCTTCCTTCAGGGAACGAGGGTTACATACGTTACCGAGACGTTCCCTTTCAATCAGTACACTACGAGTTATGTCAGTTACTGACGAAATGGGGGTCCCAATACAATCTCGCCACGACGGCTGTCTTCCAGCGTCCTGCGCTGACCAGGGCTCCCTGCCGTGAGTCTTAGCACGAACGGCTCAACGCTGATACCAAGGTACACTGGGAAGCATATCCCACGTGGAGAAATGCAACACAATGCCTGCCCGAAGGGAGGACTTAAGAATACACATATGACCCCCGTAGGGACTGCATATGGAGCACTCTGGGGTATCCAGCCGCAGGTGGAAAGTTTTTCAACCCCAGGTGTGGCAAGGTGTCTTGCCAAGGGAAGACACGTGCTCAGAGAGACTTACCGTGGAAATACACATGTGGGGGTTGCCCAACGGGGGAACCATGCACACGGAGGCACCTAGCCGAACACGAGGGCTGACCAAGCAGGCATGCACTCTGGTGTCGACATCAGCAGTGCTGGAGGAGCTCAGGGCTTACTGGGAAGCTCACCTGAGAGGAAATGCGCACGCATCCAGTCCGTGGAGTGGAATGGCGCAGCAAGCGAAGACACCTGAGCCTGTCCAGTTACTGGCCACTTGGGGCGAGTACACGAGCGGACACAGGCTCCACTCGGAGATTATAAAATCTTGCGAATGTGTTGGGTGTCGCCCAGCCTGCAGCTCTACAAATGTCTGTCAGCGAGGCGCCATGCGCTAAAGCCCAAGAGGAAGCAACACTCCTAGTGGAGTGTGCTCTAACCCCAAGGGGGCATGGCATGCCCTGAACCTGATATGCCAGGACAATGGCGTCCACTATCCAGTGAGACAACCTCTGCTTGGAGAGAGCCTTCCCTTTCTGTTGCCCTCCATAACAGACAAAGAGCTGGTCTGAGGTCCTGAAACACTGCGTCCGGTCTACGTAAGCGCGAAGGGTGCGTACTGGACAGAGCAGTGCCAAGGCTGGGTCTGCCTCCTCCACAGGCAGCGCTTGCAGGTTCACCACCTGATCCCTGAAGGGAGTGGTGGGAACCTTGGGCACGTATCCAGGCCGGGGTCTCAGGATCACGTGAGAACTGGCCGGCCCGAATTCCAGGCACGCTTCGTCAACCGAAAATGCCTGCAGGTCCCCTACCCTCTTGATGGAAGCCAGAGCAATCAAGAGTGCCACTTTCATTGAAAGGAACTTCAGCTCCACAGACTGCAGGGGCTCAAAGGGAGCTTTCTGCAGGGCAGATAAAACCACTGCGAGATCCCAAGAGGGTATTTGAGGAGGACGAGGAGGATTTAATCTCCTCGCTCCTCTAAGGAACCTGCTGACCAGGTCGTGCTGACCTACTGTTTTTGAATCCACCAGGTCATGATGAGCCGAAATTGCGGCCACATAGACCTTCAGGGTGGAGGGAGACAGCCTTCGCTCCAACCCTTCTTGGAGGAAGGAAAGCACGGACCCGATTGAGCATTTCGTGGGGTCTTCTCGGCGAGAAGAGCACCAGGTGACGAAGAGGTTCCACTTCAACGCATAAGCCTGTCTCGTGGACAAGGCCCTAGCGGAAGTGATGGTAGCCGCCACCTGAGGTGGCAGGGTACTCAAACCTACTGCGTCCCGTCCAGGTCCCACACGTGTAGGTTCCAAAGGTCGGGACGTGGGTGCCATACGATGCCCCATCTCTGAGAAAGGAGGTCCTTCCTCAGAGGGATCGACCAGTGAGGGGCTGTCGCAAGGAGTATGAGTTCTGAGAACCAGGTCCGGCCGGGCCAATATGGGGCGACCAAAAGGACCTGCTCCCTGTCCTCCCTGATCTTGCACAGAACTTGTGCGAGAAGGCTCACTGGGGGAAACGCATACTTGCGTGGGCCCTGCGGCCAGCTGTGCGCTAGTGCATCCGTGCCGAGGGTCCCCTCGGTCAGGGAATAATACCAGCGGCAATGGGACGAGTCGTGGGAGGCAAACAGATCTATCTGTGCGTCACCAAACTGTTCCCAAATCAGCTGAACCGTCTGGGGATGGAGTCTCCATTCCCCCGGAAGCGGCTGAAACCGTGACAGCTCGTCGGCTGCACGATTCAGTTCTCCCAGGATGTGAACGGCACGAAGCGACCTCAGATGCTTCTGACTCCATAGGAGGAGATGGCGGGCGAGTTGCGACATCCGGCGGGAGTGTAGACCACCTTTTCGGTTGATGTACGCTACTGTCGCCGTGCTGTCTGAACAGCTTGTCCTTGAGCAGGGCTCGGAAGCAGTGCAGGGCAAGACATACGGCTAGCAACTCGAGGCAATTGACATGCCATAGGCGCTGGGGTCCTCTCCAGGAGCCCGCGGCAGCATGTCCATTGCACATGGCGCCCCAGCCCATGGCAGAGGCATCTGTTGTTACAACAACATGTCTGGAAACTCGTTCTAGGGAAACACCTGCCCGTAGAAAACTGAGGTTCGCCCACGGGGTGAAGGTCTAACGGCAGGCTCGAGTAACTGGGACCCGGAGCGTGCCGTGTTGCCATGCCCATCTCGGGACTCGATCGCGAAGCCAGTGCTGAAGCGGTCTCATATGAAGCAAACCGAGCGGCGTTACCACGGCTGCGGATGCCTTATGCCCCAGGAGCCTCTGAAAATATTTCAGTGGAACCGCACTCTTGCCCTCGAACTGGCGAAGACAAGTCAGCAGTGACTGCGCGCACTCGCTCGTAAGCTGCGCGTACATGGCGACTGAGTCGATTTCCATACCGAGAAAAGAGATCCTCTGCACTAGGGAGAGTTTTCTCTTTTCCCAGTTGACCCGAAGGCCCAGACGGGCGAGGTGCTGAAGGACCAGGTCTCTGTGTTCGCAAACCTGATCCCGAGAGTGGCCTAGAATCAGCCAGTCATCGAGATAGTTCAGGATGCGAACCCCGTGTTGCCTGAGCGGCACAAGGGCTGCCTCGACGACTTTCGTAAAGACGCGAGGGGACAGGGCTAGCCCGAATGGGAGAACCGTGTACTGATATGCCTGCCCCTCGAAGGCAAACCGTAGAAACGGTCTGTGTCGAGGAAGAATGGAGACATGAAAGTACGTGTCCTTCAGGTCGATCGCTGCAAACCAGTCCAATGGACGAACGCATTCGAAAATGCGTTTGGCTGTCAACATCCTGAATGGAAGCCTGTGAAGGGTTCGGTTCAAGATGCGCAGGTCCAGGATTGGCCGTAACCCACCGGTTTTCTTGGGTACAATGAAGTAAGGGCTGTAGAAGCCGGACTCCATCTCGGCTGGAGGGACGATCTCGACCGCACCCTTCGCCAGTAGGGTGGCGACCTCCGCACGGATGACAGGGGCACTGCCACCCACCATGGTATAGCGGACTCCACGAAAGCGGGGAGGAGACCGTGCGAACTGAATCGCATAGCCGAACCTGATGGTGCGAGCGAGCCAGCTGAACAGATTGGGAAGCGCTAGCCAGGCTCCCAGAAACTGTATCACCGGGGTCATGCGGACCACAGGCGTACTCCCGATGGGGCAGCGAGGCGGAATGACCGGCCCAGACATGGGAGGCGTGGGAGCGTCCCGAGGTGTGGGCGGGGTCGAATTCCGCGCCCTGACAGAGGAGACCAGGGAAGGACCAGCATTCCACGGGGGTCTCGTCTGCCAGGGGGCTGGCGACAGAGGGGCCGAGAGTGGCGAGGCTGCTTGGCGTCGCACACTGCCAGCCGCGCCCTCTTGAGGCTCGGAGGTGAAAAAGTCAGTTCTTTCTTTAACCATGAATAGGCGGAAGGGAAAAACCAAGTGGCCCTGCTACCATCTCCTGGGAAAGAACCGAGTTCACCTCCGAGCCGCCCGTCTCAGGACCGCCGCTTAGACTGCCGTTTAGCAGGCGGGGGGCTGGGACGGGCGGGGCCGCCTTCCTGCGGCGTCCTCCACGCCTCGGCCCGGGTGAAGGCTGCTGCTGGGGCTGGGCGGGAGGGGCGGGAGCCGCAGGAGGGCGGCCTCGGCGGGGAGCAGACTGAGGCCTCTAAGCCGGCGGCTGGGTGGAGGCAGCAGCAGGCCGCCGGGGCAGAATATGCTTAATTGCCTCAGTCTGTTTCTGAGCAGTCGAGAACTGTTGGGCGAAGTCCTGGACCACCCCGCCGAATAGCCCATCCTGGGAAATGGGAGAATTGAGGAAACGGGTTCGCTCAGATTCTCTCATATCAGCCAGGTTGAGCCATAAGTGGTGCTCCTGGACCACAGAAGTGGACGGTCACCTCCGTCGCTCGTAGAGCGAGGTCGGTGGCCGCCCGCAGCTCCTGCATTAGCGCGGGGTCAGCATTGCCCTCTTGCATGTCTCTGAGCACCTTGGCCTGGTAGACCTGAAGGGTGGCCATCGCATGCAGGGCGGACGCGGCCTGGCCCGCAGCTCTGTAGGTCTTCGCCACCAGAGTAGACGTAACCTACAGGCCTTGGACGGGTGCTTTGGGTCACCACGCCATGTCGCAGCACTCTGCGGACACAGTTGCATCGCAACAGAGCACTCAACAGGGGGAACCCCAGTGTACCCTTTCACCGCGCCGCCATCAAGGGCAGTGAAGGCGGAAGTGGCTGCCGAACGATCGCGAAAAGTCAAGGGAGACTTCCACGACTTCGACACCTCTTCATGCACTTCCGGGAAGAAGGGCACTGGGGGCTGACGGGCGCCTTCGGCACGGGCCGCCCCCAGATACCAATCATCTAGCCGAGAGAGCTCGGGACATGGCGGAGGGTTCCACACAAGCCCAAGAGCCTCGGCCGCCCGGGAAAGCATGGCTGTGAGCTCTGGATCAGACTCAGACAATGCTGGGACTCCCGAAGGAGGCAACACAGCCGAATCGTCATCTCCGGAGGAATCCAGCCCACTTTGTGATGCAGCGATCGACATAGTATCCTCCGCCGGTGCGCCAAATGAAACGCAGGGCCCAGGACGGGAAACACCTGCGCCCTCATCTGGCAACACCACAGGTTGCAGTGTGCTAGAAGGGGGTGTGGCCCGAGGAGGATTCGTCGGGTTGTTCCACACCGTCACCCCCAAGTCACCCTGACCACCAGCCAAAGTATTCCCACTCGTGGAGGGAATAGATTGGGGTGTGGTAGAGGGGACTCTCCTTCCAGCACGGAGATCACAGAGTCTTGACCGCAACACTGCGATGGCCATGTTCCCGCAGTGGGAACGACTCATCCATGAACGCGCGTTCGGCGTGCACGAGGCCCAAGCACGCCAAACAGCGATCATGCCCGTCAAACGGAAGAACCAGCCGACCGCACCCAGGAACGGAGCACGGGCGAGACATCTTGAAACAGACGTGCCGCGTGCAGCTCTTTTAAAGAAGAGTTTTTGCTCTACAGAATGCCGAAGCGCCTAGGGAGAACACACACGCTGTGCTAGATCACTGCACAGATCAGACAGGAATGCGGAACTCGCTAGAACGCGCTGTAACACCAACACTCTGGAGAGACACTCGTCTTGAAGAGGAAAACGCTCAGGCAGTAACACTCGGCTCTGAAGCAGAAAATGTATACTGTCTATCAGTAGGATGTTTAATTCTCCACATATCCAAGAGTTTAAAATCCTTTATCAGTTTAGACAATGAGCCTGAAGACTGTATATGAGGTTCTTCAAGTCAAGTCAAGTCAAACCTTTATTTATATAGCGCTTTTTACAATGCCGATTGTATCAAAGTAGCTTCACAGTGTTAACAGGAAAATAATGCAACAGAATTTGATTCAGCTGTACAGCCGCTCTGGAGAAAACGGTGATGTCATCCAGCTAATTTCAATTATCATATAGTGTCAATGCGGGCAGATCATGAAATTAGTGTCCCGAACTAAGCAAGCCAAAAGACAAAGGCAGTGGCAAGGAACCAAAACTCCTTCAGTGGCCAGAATGGAGAAAAAAACCTTGGGAGAAACCAGGCTCAGTCAGGGTACCAGTTCTCCTCTGGCCGACGAACAAATAGTGTATGATTATGATTCTGGCAACATTACAGGTCAGAAGTCATATTAGATCGAAAGATATTCGTAAGATTATTCGAAAGATTGGAGTCGTCACGCCGGAGACGGGTTTAATGAGGATGTTGTGTCGATGCGGCATTTACAGGGTGGAGTTTAATTGACACGGTCTCTACAGACATTTCAGGGATGCGTTGGTCATGTCTAGGCGCAGGTCCACCATCTGATCTGGATACGGCCCGGATCCGGCTGACTGCACTAAACCTCGGGATAAACAGAGAGACTAACATTAGCGTAGATGCCATTCTTCTTATGATGTAACGAGTACATCAGGTGTTATGGGAAGTGTTCCCGGTTCCGGCAAACCTAGTTAATGCACCCTAAAACAATCATTTAACTGATTTGAATAATAGAAATTGATAATGTTCTATGTGTATGCCATAGTAAAGAGATGTGTTTTTAGTCTAGATTTAAACTGACAGAGTGTGTCTGCTTCCCCAACAATGCTAGGAAGACTGTTCCAGAGTTTAGGTGCTAAATAGGAAAGCCTGCAGTTGATTTGGATATTCTAGGTATTATCAACTGGCCAGAATTTTGAGACTGTAATAGACGTGATGGAGTATAATGCGTTAAGAGCTCGTTCAAGTACTAGGGAGCTAAACCATTTAGTGCTTTGTAAGTAATTAGCAAGATTTTAAAATTTATACGATGTTTAATAGGGAGCCAGTGCAGTGTTGACAGAACCGGGCTAATATGGTCATACTTCCTGGTTCTTGTAAGAACTCGAGCTGCTGCGTTTTGGACCAGCTGCAGTTTATTTATTAAGCGAGCAGGGCAACCACCCAGTAGAGCATTACAATAATCTAGCCAAAATGCTGAACAGTTAGTTCACGTGTTCATGACCTGAACACGTGAACTAACTGTTCAGCATTTTGCATTGAAAGCATGTGCCGTAATTTAGATATATTTTTAAGATGCTAGAAATGTGGCTTTCAAATGAAAGATTGGTATCAAAGAGCACACCCAGGTTCCTAACTAACAACGAGGACTTGACAGAGCAGTCATCAAGTGTTAGACAGTATTCTAGGTTACTATGTGCAGAGGGTTTTTGTCCAATAATTAAAAATTCAGTTTTTCCTTAAGTTGCAGGAAATTAATAGTCATCCAATTTTTTATATCAGTTATGCATTCCTTTAATCTTGTGAATTGGTAAGTTTCGTCAGGGCGTGAAGAAATATAGAGCTGAGTATCGTCAGCATAACAATGAAAACTAACGCCATGCTTCCTAATGATAGCTCCCAGTGGTAGCATTTACAGGGTGAAAAGCAACGGTCCTAGCACTGAGCCCTACGGTACTCCATACTGAACTTGTGATCGGTGTGACATCTCTTCATTTACTGCTACTAACTGATAACGGTCAGATAAGTACAAACCCGATTCCAAAACAGTTAGGACACTGTACAAATTCTGAATAAAAAAGGAATGCAATAATTTACAAATCTCATAAACTTATATTTTATTTACAATAGAATATAGATAACATATCAAATGTTGAAAGTGAGACATTTTGAAATGTCATGCCAAATATTGGCTCATTTTGGATTTCATGAGAGCTACACATTCCAAAAAAGTTGGGACAGGTAGCAAGAAGAGGCCGGAAAAGTTAAATGTACATATAAGGAACAGCTGGAGGACCAATTTGCAACTTATTAGGTCAATTGGCAACATGATATGGTAAAAAAGAGCCTCTCAGAGTGGCAGTGTCTCTCAGAAGTCAAGGTGGGCAGAGGATCACCAATTCCCCCAATGCTGTGGCGAAAAATAGTGGAGCAATATCAGAAAGGAGTTTCTCAGAGAAAAATTGCAAAGAGTTTGAAGTTATCATCATCTACAGTGCATAATATCATCCAAAGATTCAGAGAATCTGGAACAATCTCTGTGCGTAAGGGTCAAGGCCGGAAAACCATACTGGATGCCCGTGATCTTCAGGCCCTTAGACGGCTCTGCATCACATACAGGAATGCTACTCTAATGGAAATCACAACATGGGCTCAGGAATACTTCCAGAAAACATTGTCGGTGAACACAATCCACCGTGCCATTCGCCGTTGCCGGCTAAAACTCTATAGGTCAAAAAAGAAGCCATATCTAAACATGATCCAGAAGCGCAGGCGTTTTCTCTGGGCCAAGGCTCATTTAAAATGGACTGTGGCAAAGTGGAAAACTGTTCTGTGGTCAGACGAATCAAAATTTGAAGTTCTTTTTGGAAAACTGGGACGCCATGTCATCCGGACTAAAGAGGACAAGGACAACCCAAGTTGTCATCAGCGCTCAGTTCAGAAGCCTGCATCTCTGATGGTATGGGGTTGCATGAGTGCGTGTGGCATGTGCAGCTTACACATCTGGAAATGCACCATCAATGCTGAAAGGTATATCCAAGTTCTAGAACAACATACGCTCCCATCCAGACGTCGTCTCTTTCAGGGAAGACCTTGCATTTTCCAACATGACAATGCCAGACCACATACTGCATCAATTACAACATCATGGCTGCGTAGAAGAAGGATCCGGGTACTGAAATGGCCAGCCTGCAGTCCAGATCTTTCACCCATAGAAAACATTTGGCGCATCATAAAGAGGAAGATGCGACAAAGAAGACCTAAGACAGTTGAGCAACTAGAAGCCTGTATTAGACAAGAATGGGACAACATTCCTATTCCTAAACTTGAGCAACTTGTCTCCTCAGTCCCCAGACGTTTGCAGAATGTTATAAAAAGAAGAGGGGGTGCCACACAGTGGTAAACATGGCCTTGTCCCAACTTTTTTGAGATGTGTTGATGCCATGAAATTTAAAATCAACTTATTTTTCCCTTAAAATTATACATTTTCTCAGATTAAACATTTGATATGTCATCTATGTTGTATTCTGAATAAAATATTGAAATTTGAAACTTCCACATCATTGCATTCTGTTTTTATTCACAATTTGTACAGTGTCCCAACTTTTTTGGAATCGGGTTTGTATGATTTAAACCATGGCAATGCAATTCCACTAATGCCAACATAATTTTCGAGTCTATTTAGAAAAATGTTGTGGTCGATAGTATCGAATGCAACGCTAAGATCGAGTAACACTAATAGAGATATACAACCATGATCGGATGATAAGAGCAAATAATTTGTAACTCTAACGAGGGCAGTCTCAGAACTATGATACGGTCTAAATCCTGACTGGAAATCCTCACAGATACCATTTTTTTCTAAAAAGGAGCGTAGTTGTGAAGACACTGCCTTTTCTAGTATTTTTGAGAGAAAGGGTAGATTTGAGATTGGCCTGTATTTGACTAATTCTGTAGGATCAATTTGCGTTTTTTTAATAAGTGGTTTAATAATAGCCAACTTAAAAGTTTTCGGTACGTATCCTAATGACAAAGATGAATTAATGATATTAAGAAGAGGATCTATGACCTCTGGAAGCATCTCTTTCAGTAGCTTAGTTGGTATAGGGTCGAGCATACATGTTGATTTAGATGATTTAACGAGTTTAGCAAATTCTTCTCCTATAGCAGTGAATGAGTGGAATTTTTCCTCAGTGACACTACAATGCACTACAGTATCTGATGTGATACTGTAGTAGATGGTTGCATAGTTATAATTTTCTTCCTAATATTATCAATCTTGCACATAAAGAAGTTCATAAAGTCATTACTGCTATGCTGTTTGCAAACGTCAGAAGTTGAAGCTTTATTTCTTGTTAAGTTAGCCACTGTTTCAAATAAATACCTAGGGCTGTGTTTGTTTTCTTCTAAGAGAGTCGAGAAATAAGCAGATCTAGCAGTTTTTAAGGCCTTTCTGTATGCAATCATGCTCTCTTTCCACGAAATCCGAAAAACTTCCAGTTTTGTTTTCTTCCAGCTGCGCTCCATTTTTCTGGCTGGTATTTTAAGGGCCCGGGTGTGCTCGTTGTACCACGGCGTTGGACTGTTTTCTTTAATCTTCTTTAAGTGCAGAGGAGCAACTGTGTCTAAAGTGCTGGAAAAGAGAGAGTCAATAGTTTCTGTTGCAACATCGAGTTCCTCTAGGCTCTCTGGGTTGCTGAGGAGATTAAACTGATGAGGAAGTTTATTTACAAAGCAATCTTTAGTGGCAGCGGTGATAGTCCTGCCATATTTGAAACAACGGGACGGTTTTGCAGCCTTTGCTACATTAAGTATACACAATACTAGGTAATGATCTGAGATGTCATCGCTCTGCTGCAGAATTTCAATGGTATCAACATTTATTCCATGTGAAAGTATTAGGTCTAAAGTATGATTACGGCGATGAGTGGTTCCTGACACGTGTTGCCTTACTCCAGTAGAGTTTAGAATGTCTCTAAATGCCAATCCCAATGCTCTTTTTCATTATCTACATGGATATTAAAATCACCAACAATTAGGACTTTATCTGTAGCCAGTACTAACTCTGATAGGAAATCAGCAAATTCTTTGGTAAAGTCTGTATGGTGCCCTGGTGGCCTGTATACAGTAGCCAGCACAAATGTCAAACGGGATTTATCATTTATACTAGATAACGTTACATAAAGCACCAAAACTTCAAAGGAATTATATTTGAAACTAGACTTCTGAGTAATACTGAAGATATTATTATAAATTACAGCAACCCCTCCCCCTTTGCCTTTCAGACGCAGCTCGTGTTTATAACAATAATCTTGAGGAGTGGACTCATTTAAAGTAATGTAATCGTCAGGTTTTAGCCAGGTTTCTGTCAAACACAGCACATCTAGGTTATGATCTGTAATCATATCATTAACAATAAGTGCTTTTGAGGAAAGGGATTGAATATTCATCAACCCGAGCTTTATCATTTGATCATCTGTGTTATATCTGTTTTTTATTTGTTGAACATCAATTAAATTTTTTTTCCCTTAAGTGTGTTCGAGAGTTTTTTGTATTTACTAATTTTGGGAACAGACACAGTCTCTATGTGATAATATCTAGGTGAAAGAGTCTCTATGTGCTGGGATTTATCTGACTTCTGTGACGTGAGACAGCTAGCAGACGGTCAGTTAAGCCAGTCCGTCTGCTTCCTGACCTGGGCCCCAGTTAGTAAAGGTTTAGCTCTAAGACTATGTGCCAAATTACTAGAGAGAAGAGCAGCACCATCCCAGGAAGGATGGATACCATCTTTTTTAACATGTCAGGTCTGCCCCAAAAGCTTTTCCAATTGTCTATGAACCCTATGTTATTCTGCGGACACCACTTAGACAACCAGCCATTGAGTGATGATAGTCTGCTAAGTATCTCATTACTCCTTCTAACGGGCAGGGGACCAGAGCAAAAAACGTTAGCTGCCATCGTACTTGCGACTTACTTCGGTGTTACGATCTTCAGTAAAATTCACAGTACATTTCCAGTCCCCACCAATAACCACATATCCTTCACTAGAATATTTTTTAAGAACCTGTCGTGGAAATTTTTAACTCTTTAGTGGTGAGATTGTAATGAAAACAAAACCCACTTGTCTTCAGAGTATTTTATTCTTGCAAGAAGGCCATTCACAAAGTTTCTGCAGAGAAGGGCAGCCTCACCCATGCAGGCTGCCTAATATAGATCACTCACCCCCCACCCTGCTGTTTCCCTGTTATGTTAATAAAACTGAAGATCTATGCCATATAAGGGCCAAAACCATCTCTCATTCTCTAGGCCCAAGACAGAGAAGCCACTTCTAAGAAACAGCAGGATGTAGACCTTTTGTTGCAAACACAGTTTCAGCTTGTTTCGTCTGACACTTGAAATAGCATACATACACAGTAATTTTACTAAGATTAGTTGTCTGTAGTCATGCAGACACATACATAATATAAAATAAATACATTTTACATAAAGCAAAATTAATTTCCACTACACTTCTCCCTTTTGATTATTATTAATCAATTTAAAAGTACTTTACAAAACATATCGTTCCTTTAGAAATAAAAAAAAAATACAACCTGTTGTTTTTGTTAAACATAGACATCCCTGTTGGTTTATCAAGCAGTAACAAAATCAACCTTTTCCATTTCATTCAGTTTGCACCATCTCATAACACGGACAGTGACCTGCTTTAAAACTTTCAACTACACATAATCATCTTCTCCTAACATTCTATTTATTTTCAATCAGAGTAAACACTAAACGCCACATAGTACATTGCCTTTTAACATTAATAGACCTTGAGTAATTTTTTTTGAGTATCATCTTTTAAAGGCTCTTTTAAGAAATCAACAGGCTCATATTGTTGCAAAGGAAGTTATCAATTTGCATATGTCAAATCCTTCCCTCAGACATACTTTGAATTGGCAAGAAGAATGGGACCCATGCACCAACAACAAATTACAACATCAGATGTTGTTTAGGACATTCCCATGCATTTTTTTCAGCTTAATGTGTGTTCTGCATGATCTTAAGCATTTTCCTAACCATATTTTGTTACCTTTTAATGCAAGCAGGCAATGGTTTTACTTAGTAAGCTCTATTTAACAGCCTATTTAATAAGATCTAACCAGAATATATTGTTTTAAACAATGTAGTTGTTTAAAATTAACTTCTGTATGACCCAGCTCTTGCCATGAGAATAACCTTGGCTGCTGACATGGCATTAAATCTTTAAATTAACTCAGAGCCAATTTGGGTAATTTTGGAGAACTGGAATAGTTTGTAATGGATCCAGATCATTGACTCTTTAACCACATTGTGAATTAAGAAAGCTTTTCAGAATTTTGCTGTATGAGCAATGATATGAGTATGAGTTTAGGCTTATGTTTCCGGTTTAACATACTTTGGTCACATCTTATTTGGTCTAAGGTTTAGCTTTGTTCTCCCTACATAACTTGTTTGAATTCATGCTCTGAGCTTGATTAAAATATTAAATTCTTTAGCAATATGTTGGAAATTTGGTTATGCTCAATCTCCTATGTATCTCACAACTCTAAAGAGTACCTACAAACACGAGTTGTCTTTCCTGTAACCAATAGCATACTTCACAGATTTTCAGAATTAACCAGATTAACTAGACCTTTTTGCCCTGTATTGCAAGCTTTAATCGGATTGCTAACAAAAATAGTAGCATTTATGGATGTAATGTCTGCATTAATATTTTTAAACCCTTAAAAAGTTTCTTCAATAATAATCCCTAGATTATTCTTATTTTTACCATAATGTACCTAGTGAAAGTCCCTATAGTCTATAACATGAATTAATAGATTTTCCTCTTTTCGATTTACATATACCTGAAATAGTTTCTAATAAATCAGTAACCAATTAAATCATAATGTTTATATAAATACTCAACCCTAGATTGATTTAATCAAATAAATCATTAAAATCATCACAAAAACAGATTCTCCTGTTAAGCTCAAACCATTAGTTGGTCCACATCTTCTTCCAGGTGTGTTGATCATCTCATTCGCCCCATGGACATTCCATCTTCACCAGGGTGACTCTTTGCGTTGCAATGGGCTTTCCCTCGTTGGCGAGGGAGGGACGTTACTAGCACGGACCCTTGATCCCTCACTTTATGCTTTGTGAGGTTGTTGAGGCTGGTTGATGTAGTTTAAGGTGAGAGGCTTGGACCCAGGTGTCAAACTCTTCAACCATTTGGCTGATCATTGTGAGATTTTTCCCTGAGATCACAACCGCACCCCGACTGGTCCTTATTGGTTGCCTTAACCATTTCCTGGCTGCTGTCACCTGTGAATGGAGGTATTTTTGTTAGTGATAACATGTATTAACTCATCTGCTTATCTGGCCGGTCGTCCTTTTTGGTGTGACCTGTGGAAATTTCATGTGGGCTGATGGCTCTTTTTGGGATCTTATACTTTAATTGCCATCAAACCAATGAGCAGGACTTAAGTCATTTTCTGTCATGCACAATTTCGGGTCTTCTCAGCTAATTTGCATTCTCACTATTTATCCATCTTGTGGATGATGTGCATAATGAATTTCAAATTTATTCTCAACATTTGGCCAATTCAACTCTGATTCTCCTCGTTTTACAAACTGAAACGTATTATCACCAGATAATTCCTGGAGCACACCTCACTCAGTAGCATAAGCATTTTTTTTTTACCTGGAAAACACTCAACCCACTTTGCTCATGTTAACAGTAACAAGACAATATTTTATACATTTGGAACAGAATCAGTTCTGTTCGATGCAATCCATCATGACATCCTGCAAAAGAAAAAAGTTAAGGGGTGGACAGGGCAAGCTCGCTTGGTCTGCCTTCCTAAGTTATGCGCTGCGCAGGTGTGGCACTGTTTCTTTCTGCCACAACAATAACCCATGCCAGGATAGTTAGCCAAATTCATCCATGACCATTACTTTATTTGGGCATATTCTGCCCTGTAAGCACACTTAAATTTAGATACAGCTGTTTTAATTGGAATGATTTATTTGTCTTTGGTGTTTCTTTAAACACCATCTCTCATCTTTCACACACTCTTTCATACACTTTCACACCCCCACTCTGGCCAGAGCATCATACCTTTTCGTCTGCCTCAGCAGATTGTGAACTGAATGGGGAACATATATATTAGTGGAATACCACCAAGTCTGAACGGGTAACAAAACGTTGCCGACGTCAGAAGCTACTGAACGTAGACACACTGTGGCTGTCCCCTTGCAATAGTGTCTAAACGTTAGGATATCAATTGTCTGATGTCAGTCGCCATGAGATTGAGTTTAACATCGCAAACAGAAACCTAACTTCTCAAAATCAAATAGATTAAATCATTAGAAGTCATCATTAGAATAATCATATAGACCTAGGTCAGGAGTTGAGAGAGCCAATTTCAATTTCTCAAATGCAATTTGTCATTTATTGCGCAATTACAATTTTCAAACCTTTTTGTTGTTGCTCATGAGCTATTTAGAAGAATATTGGAAATCTCCACACAATCTTGGATCCATGGCAAAAAAAAAAAAAAAAAAAAAAAAAAAAAATATATATATATATATATATTCCTATCTCGTACCCTTGGATATGACAGCATTTGGAATTTTAGATTTATTGTTTTTTATTAAATCTAGAAAATTACCTTTAAACGAAATGGAGTGACCAATAGTGTTGCTTTTTAGCCATAATTTTCTCTTTGGACATTTTGTGCCCTATTTCCCTTTTCTTTGCCAGATGACTCTGCATAGTCAATAATCTATTTATGTCTTTACCCCTAGTTGGTTAATGTAATGTAATAACCCTCACTATGCCAAATCCAGCCCCAGTTTCGCTGATTGGTGAGTCAAGCTCCCACTTCTGTTAATGAACTTCCTTTTCCTTCATTAAGATGTACAGTAGGGCTGTACTGGTACCCAATGAAAGCAGATTCAGAATGTTTGTTTAACAGAGAATACAAAGAACTGCTGTGAGACCAGTGAATAATCAAAAGGAATCAAGTTAATATAACAATTAACAAAATTTAAAGCGGTCTCTGCAGTGATCATTGAAAATGCAGCAAGGGAGGGAATGGAAGTCCTTCTGTGTACTGTGTGGATCGTCAGGCAGTTGAAGCAGTTGGGCTGTTGCATTGGTGTTCCTGTGGTGGCACTCAAAGGCCTGGTGTTGTGCTGTATGGGCTCTGTTTCTCTGCTTCTCAGACAGTTTGTCTTCGATCGATTCTGCTACAATCTGCATAGCAAAACTGTCCTTAGGAAAAGTCTCAAGTGAAAGTTTCACCTTTTCCTTCACTGAATCTCCATGCTGACCCCCTCCAGAAGTGTCAACTTCCTCTTTCAGGAGGGGAGCTGAAGGCTCATCAGCCTCTTCTCCTCTCTGCAGTCGTCTCTCGTTGAAAAGACTTCAGTCTATCCGCTTCCATTTGTCAGCTGTTCCAGAAGTTGCCTGGTCTGAAATGTGAACACTCAAGAGAACCGCATAATTCAAATTAAACCTACAGCTCCTTTTTTTTCTTTCTTTTCTCTCTCTCAATGTCTCTTATTTTCAGAAGTCTCTTCTGGTTAACACAACAGCAGTTCCTCATTTTATTAATAAGCTTAGTTCTTCTTTGCAGGAAAAAGCAAGCAGATCTTCTTTTCTAAATGCAGGAAACAGCAGTAAACTATTCTAATTAATATAGAGTGTGTATGGTGTATGGTAAAATGGTTATGAATTCTTCGTCTTTTGTATTTTACTAGAAACTAAAATTATTGTAAGATGTCTGTTATGTGCCTTGGTCACCCAATCTCATTCTTATTCAACACATTTCACAAAAAATATATTAGTTAACATAAACCAAAATCTTAGAATCTCTGCAATGCATCAACCTTTTGATACTGTCTCCCAGGGATAACAGGATACAAATTCTAGACGTCTTCAGATACAGAGTATATTTAAGCATGTGCAGTTAAAATCTTGCTATTTATTTATCACTTTTTAGCATTCGATTTTATGCAACCTATCTGAGTCAATACATAAATCAAAAACCCCTAAAAGTTTGTTCACGACTTTTTCATAATTTCAGTTTGCTCCACAGGTGCATATTCCAATTACTTATTATTTTAACAATTTCAGCATTTGTTTCATAAATCTCAGGATAACAATATTGTTATGGACATTTTAATTTTCCAGTCAGAATCAAAACTCTGAATAAATGTCCCAATCACTCGAGTCAAACTGGGTTTGCTATTTCCAGACCCCATTGCCCCTCACACCCCAATTTCCTTGAGACGTCTCTAACTGCACTCTGAGGTCATCACCACAGAGCTCTTTGCACACTGGCAAAGTTCCCCTCCGCACACCCGCGGCGGAGGTATCTCTCCCCCTGAGTCTCCGACTCTGAGTCTCCGACTCAGTCTCACGCTCCGCGGAGATTTGGGAGACGGCAGTGTAAGGAACAGGTGTCTGGGAATATCAAACAATTTTAAATGGTTTTAAAACAAACTCACCAAGCAAATATGCCTTCAGTTTCCCTTAGAGTTCTTTGAGATTTCGGCAGTGAAACTCTGGGCCCTTAGATGTTTGTCCCTCCTCCCTGAAAACTTTGGGGTAGGGAGCCAGTCTTTGGAAACCAGGATGATCGGCCTCAAACGTTCTCAGGTCCAGACGAATCACACGCGGAATCCCAATTCTGACACCATTTGTCGTGGAAATTTTAACTCTTTAGTGGTGAGATTGTAATGAAAACCAAAGCCACTTGTCTTCAGAGTATTTTATTATTGCATGAAGGCCATTCACATACAGACAAAGTTTCTGCAGAGAAGGGCTGCCTAATATAGATCACTCACCCCCCACCCTGCTGTTTTCCTGTTATGTTAATAAAACGTCTCGGTTACGTATGTAACCCTCATTCCCTGAGGAGGGAACGGAGACGTAACGTCAGTGACTGACGAATGGGGGTTTCGCCTAGAAGCCTATCATCTTCGAGATCTAGAAAACGCCCAATGGCAGTGCCAATGCCATGGGCATGCGGAATTTGCATAGCATGACTCCGCCCCACAGCGTGGGTATATAAGGAAGTACGCTGGCAACATCGCATTATGTTTGCCACTTCCGCTGTACCGCTGGAACAGCCAGGAGTTCAGTCTTGGCTCCTAGACTGAACTCCTGGCTGTTCCAGCGGTACAGCGGAAGTGGCAGAGGGACGTTATGTCTCCGTTCCCTCCTCAGGGAACGAGGGTTACATACATAACCGAGACGTTCCCTTTCGTTCAGTCACTCCGAGTAACGTCAGTGACTGACGAATGGGGGTCCCAATGTAATCACGCCACTCGGCTGTCATCCAGTGCCCTGCGTAAGCGTGAGCTCCCTGTCATAAGCTAGTATGGACGAAGGACTTCCACTTAACACAGTAATACCAAGGTACACTGGGAAGCATATTCCAGGTGGAAGTATGCGCCAAGCGTCTACCCGTAGGGAGGACTTAAGGATACACATATGACCCGCGAGGGGCTGCATATGGAAGAACTCTGGGGTAACCAGCCGAAGGTGGAAGAATTTTACCCCCAGGGGAGGCAAGCTTGCCGAGGGAAATACACATGCTCAGAGAGGCTTACAGTGAAAATACACATGTGGGGGTCGCCCAAGGGGGGAACCATGCACACGGTGGCACCTAGCCTAACACGAGGGCCTGGCCGAGGGGGCAGACGTACTGGTATTGGCATCGACAGTGCTGGAGGAACTCGGGGCTTCAGGGAAACTACCTGAGGAAAATATCACACGTATCCAGTCCGTGGAGTGGAATGGCGAGCAAGCGAAGACACCTGAGCCTAGTCCATTACCGGCCACTAGTAGAGGCAAGTACATGAGAGGACACTGGCTCCACTCGGAGATTATAGAATCTGGCGAATGTGTTGGGTGTCGCCCAGCCTGCAGCTCTGCAGATGTCTGTTAGCGAGGCGCCATGCGCTAAAGCCCAAGTGGAGGCCACACTCCGGGTGGAGTGCGCCCTGACCCCTAGGGGGCATGGAAGCCCCTGTGTCTGGTAAGCCAAGACAATGGTGTCCACTATCCAGTGAGACAACCTTTGCTTGGAGAGAGCCTTACCCTTCAGCTTCCCACCATAACAGACAAAGAGCTGATCTGAGGTCCTGAAACACTGCGTTCTGTCTACATAAGCACGGAGGGCGCGTACTGGACAGAGCAGTGCCAAGGCTGGGTCTGCCGCCTCCACAGGCAGCGCTTGCAGGTTCACCACCTGGTCCCTGAACGGAGTGGTGGGAACCTTGGGCACATATCCAGGCCGGGGTCTCAGGATCACGTGAGAGTTGGCCGGCCCAAATTCCAGGCACGCTTCGTCAACCGAAAATGCCTGCAGGTCCCCTACCCTCTTGATGGAGGCCAAGGTGATCAGGAGCGCTGTCTTCATAGACAGGAACTTAAGCTCGACTGACCGCAATGGCTCGAAGGGAGCCTTCTGCAGAGCACTTAAGACTACTGAGAGGTCCCAAGAGGGTACGAGGGGAGCGCAAGGAGGATTCAGTCTCCTCGCTCCCCTCAGGAACCTGATGACCAGGTCGTGCTGACTTACCTTTTTCGTCTCCACAAGGTCGTGGTAGGCTGATATAGCGGCCACATAAACCTTGAGGGTGGAAGGAGACAGCCTTCGTTCCAACCCTTCTTGGAGGAATGCGAGCACGGACCCGATCGGGCATTTCCAGGGGTCTTCTTGGCAAGAAGAACACCAGGTGACGAAGAGGTTCCACTTCAACGCATAGGCGTGTCGAGTAGACAAGGCCCTAGCGGAAGTGATGGTAGCCACCACCTGAGGTGGTAGGGTACTCAAACCTGCCGCGTCCCATCCAGGAGCCACACGTGGAGGTTCCAAAGATCGGGACGCGGGTGCCAAAGGGTGCCCCGTCTCTGAGAAAGGAGGTCCTTCCTCAGAGGAATCGACCAGGGAGGGGCTGTCGCAAGGAGTACGAGTTCGGAGAACCAGGTCCGGCCGGGCCAATACGGGGTGACCAAAAGGACCTGCTCCTTGTCCTCCCTGATCTTGCACAGAACCTGTGCGAGAAGGCTCACTAAGGGAAACGCATACTTGCGGCCAGCTGTGCGCCAGAGCATCCGTGCCGAGGGAGCCCTCGGTCAGGGAATAAAACAGGCGGCAATGGGAAGAGTCGTGGGAGGCAAACAGATCTACCTGTGCGTCACCGAACTGTTCCCTAATCAGCTGAACCATCTGGGAATGGAGTCTCCATTCTCCAGGAAGTGGCTGAAGCCGTGAGAGCTCGTCGGCTGCACGGTTCAGGACTCCCGGGACATGGATGGCACGAAGGGACCTCAGGTGCTTCTGACTCCATAGGACGAGATGGCGGGCGAGTTGAGACATGCGGCGGGAACGTAGACCACCCTGGTGGTTGATGTACGCTACTGTGGCTGTGTTGTCTGACCGGACTAGCACGTGTTGACCCTTGAGCAGCGCTCGGAAGCGGTGCAGGACAAACCGTACTGCCATCAACTCGAGGCAATTGACATGCAGGAGGCGCTGGGGTCCTGTCCAGGAGCCCGCGGCAGCATGTCCATTGCACATGGCACCCCAGCCCATGGTGGAGGCATCTGTTGACACAACAATATGCCTGGAAACTCGTTCTAAGGGCACACCGGCCCGTAGAAAGCTGAGGTTCGACCACGGGGTGAGGGTCTGCAGGCAGGCCCGAGTCACTGGGACCCGGAGCGTGCCCGACTGCCATGCCCATCTCGGGACTCGATCGCGAAGCCAGTGCTGAAGCGGTCTCATATGAAGCAATCCGAGCGTTACCGCGGCTGCAGATGCCATATGCCCCAGGAGCCTCTGAAATAACTTCAGTGGAACCGCACTCTTGCTCTCGATTTGAGGGAGGCAAGTCAGCAGTGACTGCGCGCGCGCTCGCTCGTAAGCTGCGCGCACATGGCGGCCGAGTCGATTTCCATACCGAGAAAAGAGATCCTCTGCACTGGGCAGAGTTTGCTCTTTTCCCAGTTGACCCGAAGGCCCAGATGGGCTAGGTGCTGGAGCACCAGGTCTCTGTGTTCGCACACCTGCTCTCGAGAGTGACTGAGGATCAGCCAGTCGTCGAGGTAGTTCAGGATGCGAACCCCGTGTTGCCTGAGTGGCACAAGGGCTGCCTCGACAATCTTCGTGAAGACGTGAGGGGACAGAGCTAGCCCGAATGGGAGGACCGCGTACTGGTATGCCCGCCCCTCGAAAGCAAACCGCAGGAACGGTCTGTGTCGAGGAAGAATGGAGACATGGAAGTAGGCGTCTTTCAGGTCGATCGCTGCAAACCAATTTGCTGGACGAACGCATTCGAAAAGGCGTTTCGCTGTCAACATCCTGAACAGAAGACTGTGAAGGGATCGGTCGTAACCCACCGGTTTTCTTGGGTACAATGAAGTAAGGGCTGTAGAAGCCGGACTTCATTTCGGCTGGAGGGAAAGGCTCGATCGCACCCAGCAGGGTAGCAACCTCCGCATGCATGACAGGGGCATTGGGCCCCACCATGGTGTATCGGACTCCCCGGAAATGGGGAGGAGCCTGAGCGAACTGAATCGCATAGCCGAGCCTGATGGTCTTCGTGACCCAGCGGGACAGTCCAGGAAGCTGAAGCCAGGCTCCCAAAAACTGCACCAGCGGGGTCATGCGAACCACAGACGTACCCCGGGTGGGGCAGAGAGGCGGCGTGACCGGCCCAGACGTGAGAGGCATAGCGTCCCGGTGTGGGGGCACGGTCATCAGCCGCGTCCTGACAGAGGAGACCAGGGAAGGACGTGCGTTCCACTGGGGTCTGCTCTGAGAGGAGACTGGCGTCAGAGAGGGTCTGACTGCCATCGGTCTCTGGGTGCTCAGGGATGGGCATGTCAGTTCTTTCTTTAACCATAATAGGGTGCTGCTGACCCGGGGGCCAGCAGCGGAACAAAGGATTCTCCCCCGGCCCTCCACCGGGGGAAGGAGTGGTCCTGCTACCATCTCCTGGAAAGAACTGCCCATCCCTGAGCTGTCCGCGTCAGGAGCGCCGCTTAGCCTGGCGCTTGGCGGGCTGCGGGGCTGGAGCGGACTGGGGTGCCTTCCTGTGGCATCCTATACGGCGCGGCCCAGGTGAAGGCTGCTGCTGGGGCGGCGCGGGAGGGGCGGGAGCCGCGGGAGGGCGCCCTCGGCGGCGAGCAGGCTGAGGCAACTGTGCTGGCGGCTGGGTGGAAGCAGCAGCTGGCCGCCGGGGCAGTATATGTTTGATAGCCTCAGTCTGCTTTTGGGCAGCTGAGAACTGTTGGGCGAAGTTCTCAACCGCGCCGCCGAATAGCCCATCCTGGGATATGGGAGCGTCGAGGAAACGAGTCCGCTCGGCGTCCCACATATCGGCTAGGTTGAGCCATAGGTGTCTCTCCTGGACCACTGCTGTGGACATCACCTGGCCCAGGGAGCGTGCGGTCACCTTCGTCGCCCGGAGGGCGAGGTCGGTGGCGGCACGCAGCTCATTTCTGAGCCCTGGGTCAGCTCTACCCTCGTGCATGTCTCTGAGCACCCGGGCCTGGTAGGCCTGAAGGATGGCCATGGCATGCAGAGAGGCAGCAGCCTGCCCCGCAGCTCTGCAGGATTTCGACACCAAGATTGATGTGAACCTACAGGCTTTGGAGGGGTGCTTTGGGTCGCCACGCCATGTTGAAGCAATCTGAGGACACAGTTGATCGGTCACGGGAAGACAACGGGGACTTCCAGGACAGTGTGACCTCCTCATGCACCTCCGGGAAAAAAGGTATTGGGGGCGTGGTCTGACGGGTGTCAGAACGTGGCGCCCCCAAAAACTAATCGTCCAACCGTGAGCGTTCAGGACGGGGTGGAGGGTTCCACTCCAACCCGAGGCTCGCGGCTGCCCGGGAAAGCATGGCTGTCAACTCCGGGTCTGACTCGGGCAATGCTGGCACACCGGAAGGCAGCAGCATAGCCGAATCATCATCCTCGGAGGACTCCAGCCCACCTTGTGATGCGGCAACCAACATCTCCTCGTCCTCTGCGGGCCCAAACGACACACTTGGAACAGCAGGAGCCGGCTCCGGTGTCCCAATTTGGGCGCACGGCGGGAACGGTGCGCTAGAGGGGGGTGTGGCCCGAGGCATGAGCGTCGGGGCTTTGTTCCACACCGTCACCCTCAGGTCACCCTGGCCACCAGCCAAAGTGCCGCCTCGTATAGAGACAGCAGATTGGGGTGTGGCAGTGGGGACTCTCACTCCAGTATGGAGCTCATTGAGTCTCGACCGCAGCACCGAGATGGCCATGTCCCCGCAGTGGGAACATGACTCATCCACAAGCGCCGCCTGAGCGTGCTGAAAGCCCAAGCACGTCAGGCAGTGATTGTGCCCATCAGAGGGCGGCAGAAATCGACCGCACCCAGAAGCACACGGGCGAGACATCTTGAAAAAGACGTGCCACGTGTGAGCTCTTTTATGAGAGGAAGATTCACAGCGATGCTGAAGCGCCCAGAGACCGGATACCAGCTGGATGCAGACCACTGCACAGATCAGCAGGCAGGCAGTAAACGATCGCTGGAACGCGCCGTAACACCAACACCGACTGGAAAGCTGCTCGTCTCGAAGAAGCTTGACGATAACTCAGAAGGCTTGAGGAGTGAAGAGAGATACTCTTGGCTCCGAAGCAGAAACATAATGTGATGTCGCCAGCGTACTTCCTTATACACCCACGCTGTGGGGCGGAGTCACGCTATGCAAATTCCGCATGCCCATGGCATTGGCACTGCCATTGGGCGTTTTCTAGATCTCGAAGATGATAGGCTTCTAGGCGAAACCCCCATTCGTCAGTCACTGACGTTACTCATAGTGACTGAACGAAAGGGAACTGAAGATCTATGCCATATAAGGGGCAAAACCATCTCTCATTCTCTAGGCCCAAGACAGAGGAGCCACTTCTAAGAAACAGCAGGATGTAGACATGTAACACCTTTTGTTGCAAACACAATTTCAGTTTGTTTCGTCTGACACTTGAAATAGCACACATACACAGTAATTTTACTAAGATCAGTTGTCTGTAGTCATGCAGACACATACATAATATAAAATAAATACATTTCCACATAAAGCAAAATTAATTTCCACTACAAACCCCACTCAGGATATTAAAGAAATTAAGGCGTTCTTGTTCCACCGTTGGAGAATAGATATTAAATCAAGAAAAAAAAGCACACCTTGGATTTTAGCTTCAACCAAAATAAGACGATCTTTTATTGGTTCCTCTGTATTTACAATAACCACATCTAAGGATGAGGAAAATAAAATGGCCACCCCTTTACTTAGATTTGTACCATGACTAAGTATTTTATGTCCTTTCCACCACAAACTCCACTCAGCTTCATTTACAATATCACTATGTGTTTCTTGTAGAAAAACAATATTAAGCTTCTTCTGTTCAATCATTTCATTACCAAGGGCACGCTTATTAATATCCCTCCCACCATTAATGTTTAAAGAACCTATCCTTAAAGTTTCCATACACACAGAAAGGATTGAGATTAAGAAACAAAGAAAGAGGGAAAAACGAAGAAAAGACACCGTGTGATGCATGATATTATGACTGATATTAACCATATTACAATACACAATTTCTGGCCTTCTTCCTTTTCCTATCCACCTCTGTGAATTTTCTTATAGTGGTAAGACGCTTTTTCGTGCTTCTTCTCACTAAGATCATCAACTCCAACACTCCAACTCCAAAATTAACAAATCATTTGTACTGTAAGTATTTTTAATTAAGGTGTAATTATCCGTGTAGTTACAGAGTAAGTATGAATCTGCGGGCTGTAAATTAAAGTGGTGTTTGCTCCCCTCTTGTTTCATGTAGTTACAGGGTAAGTACAATAAAAACATGTACACAATCTGATATCACTCGGAAATCTTCATTTGAAAAACAACTTTCAAAACAGATTTACAACACTTCTTATTCATTTCTCTTGCTTGGCTTCATCCTCCTCTTGTTCCTCTTCTTTTTCGTTCTTGCCACAGATGAATCTTTAGAAGAAATCCTATGTCTCAAGCTATTCTGTATTATGTATTTATGTGAGAAAATACAGTACACCCAGAAATGTCCTCACCGTTTACTCATCTTTTACCCTCATGCCATTCGAGATGTATACAACTTTCTTTCTTCAGATGAACATATTTTCAGATGAAAATAAATAATCTCTGCTAATGAAAACTCATTTGGGTTCCCAAAAGTTGAAGCATCAAACAGCACATACAGCAATAACTACAGTAATCCATACGATCCCAATGGATGAATCAATGTCTTCTGAAGTGAAACGTTAAGTGTTTGTAAGAAAAGTACCAATTTTTTAATTTTTAAACTGTAGACTATTGCTTCCGGCCAACAGTCATCTTGAACTTGAAGCGTGACGTACAGTGGGGAGAACAAGTATTTGATACACTGCCGATTTTGCAGGTTTGCCCACTTACAAAGCATGTAGAAATCTGTAATTTTTATCATAGGTACTCTTCAACTGTGAGTGACGGAATCTAAAACAAAAATAAAGAAAATCACATTGTATGATTTTTAAGTAATTCATTTGCATTTTATTGCATGACATAAGTATTTGATACATCAGAAAAGCAGAACTTAATATTTGGTACAGAAACCTTTGTTTGCAATTACAGAGATTGTACGTTTCCTGTAGTTATTGACCAGGTTTGCACACATTGTAGCAGGGATGTTGGCCCACTCCTCCATACAGACCTTCTCCAGATCCTTCAGGTTTCAGGGCTGTCGCTGGGCAATACGGACTTTCAGCTCCCTCCAAAGATTTTCTATTGGGTTCAGGTCTGGAGACTGGCTAGGCCACTCCAGGACCTTGAGATGCTTCTTACGGAGCCACTCCTTAGTTGCCCTGGCTGTGTGTTTCGGGTCGTTGTCATGCTGGAAGACCCAGCCACGACCCATCTTCAATGCTCTTACTGAGGGAAGGAGGTTGTTGGCCAAGATCTCGCGATACATGGCCCCATCCATCCTCCCCTCAATACGGTGCAATCATCCTGTCCCCTTTGCAGAAAAGCATCCCCAAAGAATGATGTTTCAACCTCCATGCTTCACGGTTGGGATGGTGTCCTTGGGGTTGTACTCATCCTTCTTCTTCCTCCAAACACGGCGAGTGGAGTTTAGACCAAAAAGCTCTATTTTTGTCTCATCAGACCACATGACCTTCTCCCATTCCTCCTCTGGATCATCCAGATGGTCATTGGCAAACTTCAGACGGGCCTGGACATGCGCTGGCTTGAGCAGGGGGACCTTGCGTGCACTGCAGGATTTTAATCCATGACGGCGTAGTGTGTTACTAATGGTTTTCTTTGAGACTGTGGTCCCAGCTCTCTTCAGGTCATTGACCAGGTCCTGCCGTGTAGTTCTGGGCTGATCCCTCACCTTCCTAATGATCATTGATGCCCCACGAGGTGAGATCTTGCATGGTGCCCCAGACCGAGGGAGATTGACCGTCATCTTGAACTTCTTCCATTTTCTAATAATTGCGCCAACAGTTGTTGCCTTCTCACCAAGCTGCTTGCCTATTGTCCTGTAGCCCATCCCAGCCTTGTGCAGGTCTACAATTGTATCCCTGATGTCCTTACACAGCTCTCTGGTCTTGGCCATTGTGGAGAGGTTGGAGTCTGTTTGATTGACTGTGTGGACAGGTGTCTTTTATACAGGTAACGAGTTCAAACAGGTGCAGATAATACAGGTAATGAGTGGAGAACAGGAGGGCTTCTTAAAGAAAAACTAACAGGTCTGTGAGAGCCGGAATTCTTACTGGTTGGTAGGTAATCAAATACTTATGTCATGCAATAAAATGCTAATTAATTATTTAAAAATCATACAATGTGATTTTCTGGATTTTTGTTTTAGATTCCGTCTCTCACAGTTGAAGTGTGCCTATGAAAGAAATTACAGACCTCTACATGCTTTGTAAGTGGGCAAACCTGGAAAAACGGCAGTGTATCAAATACTTGTTCTCCCCACTTTAAGCACGCCGAGAAACTCTGGTCATGCGGATGTCAGATGCCGTCCGTTTTTATTTTATTTTTTTAATTAATGCTCACAACAGTATACAAACAATAACATAATATATGATACTAGCAATGATAAATAAACAAGACTAGAAGACAGAGACGCCAGTTCCCGCGTGAGTTTCAGATGAAACTCGCGCGAGAACGTCATGGAAGTTTGAAGCTTCTTTACTCATGCAACGCGCTGGTAACAGCTTGTCAGATGTAAAAAGATTAGTAAATTATGTAGTCAGGGCATGGGTATCAAGCAATGGGCTGACTCCCTAATCAGTGCCCTGACTACTGAACTAGGGAGCTGACTGAGACGCACCCTATGACAGCATTTCTGGGTGTACTTTTTCTTTTAATAAAAAATAATACAGAATATCAAAAGACATGGGATTCCTCTTAAGATCCATCAGTGGAAATAACGAAAAAGAAGAGGAACAAGAAGAGGAAGACAAGCAAAAGAAACAAAAAAGGTACAAAACGTGTTGTAAATCTGTTTTGAATTAAGTTGTTTTTCAAATAAATGTTTCCGAGTGATATCAGATTTTGTACGTGTTTTTATTGTAGCTACTTACCCTGTAACTACATGAAACAAGAGGGGAACAAACACCATTTTAATTTACAGCCCGCAGATTCATACTTGCCCTGTAACTACATGGAATAACAAGCACCACTTATCCTGTAACTACACGAATAATTACCCCTTAATTAAAAATACTTACAGTATAAATAATTAGCTAAATTTCCTGGTAGTTCCCCCTTTATTCCCCAAATATTACATATTGTTCCCTTATACATTTTTTTGCAGGTTTTGCAGGTTTTCCTACTTACAAAGCATGTAGAGGTCTGTAATTTTTATCATAGGTACACTTCAACTGTGAGAGACGGAATCTAAAACAAAAATCCAGAAAATCACATTGTATGATTTTTAAATAATTAATTTGCATTGTATTGCATGACATAAGTATTTGATCACCTACCAACCAGTAAGAATTCCGGCTCTCACATACCTGTTAGTTTTTCTTTAAGAAGTCCTCCTGTTCTCCACTCATTACCTGTATTAACTGCACCTGTTTGAACTCGTTACCTGTATAAAAGACACCTGTCCACACACTCAATCAAACAGACTCCAACCTCTCCACAATGGCCAAGACCAGAGAGCTGTGTAAGGACATCAGGGATAAAATTGTAGACCTGCACAAGGCTGGGATGGGCTACAGGACAATAGGCAAGCAGCTTGGTGAGAAGGCAACAACTGTTCGTGCAATTATTAGAAAATGGAAGAAGTTCAAGATGACGGTCAATCTCCCTCGGTCTGGGGCACCATGCAAGATCTCACCTCGTGGGGCATCAATGATCATGAGGAAGGTAAGGGATCAGCCCAGAACTACACGGCAGGACCTGGTCAATGACCTGAAGAGAGCTGGGACCACAGTCTCAAAGAAAACCATTAGTAACACACTACGCCGTCATGGATTAAAATCCTGCAGCGCACACAAGTTCCCCCTGCTCAAGCCAGCGCATGTCCAGGCCCGTCTGAAGTTTGCCAATGACCATCTGGATGATCCAGAGGAGGAATGGGAGAAGGTCATGTGGTCTGATGAGGCAAAAATAGAGCTTTTTGGTCTAAACTCCACTCGCCGTGTTTGGAGGAAGAAAAAGGATGAGTACAACCCCAAGAACACCATCCCAACCGTGAAGCATGGAGGTGGAAATTATTCTTTGGTGATGCTTTTCTGCAAAGGGGACAGGACGACTGCACCGTATTGAGGGGAGGGTGGATGGGGCCATGTATCGCGAGATCTTGGGCAACAACCTCCTTCCTTCAGTAAGAGCACTGAAGATGGGTCGTGGCTGGGTCTTCCAGCATGACAACGACCCGAAACACACAGCCAGGGCAACTAAGGAGTGGCTCCGTAAGAAGCATCTCAAGGTCCTGGAGTGGCCTAGCCAGTCTCCAGACCTGAACCCAATAGAAAATCTTTGGAGGGAGCTGAAAGTCCATATTGCCCAGCGACAGCCCGAACCCTGAAGGATCTGGAGAAAGTCTGTATGGAGGAGTGGGCCAAAATCCCTGCTGCAGTGTGTGCAAACCTGGTCAAGAACTACAGGAAACGTATGATCTCTGTAATTGCAAACAAAGGTTTCTGTACCAAATATTAAGTTCTGCTTTTCTGATGTATCAAATACTTATGTCATGCAATAAAATGCAAATTAATTACTTAAAAATCATACAATGTGATTTTCTGGATTTTTTTAGATTCCATCACTCACAGTTGAAGAGTACCTATGATAAAAATTACAGACTTCTACATGCTTTTTAAGTGGGCAAACCTGCAAAATCGGCAGTGTATCAAATAATTGTTCTCCCCACTGTACCTACACATACTTACTTTATAGTTACACTATAATTACCGATAGTTACGCAGTAAGTTCGCTTTACTTACGCAGTACTTTCCGGGCTGTAATCTAAAGCGTTACCGAAAACAGTTGATTTCCTTCAAACCAGTGCTTCCCAAACTTCAGAGGGGTAAGGCCCCCCAAAAACATAGCAAGAGCTCCACAAGTCTTCCAGACAGTACCTAATGAGATGGATGATGTTGCTTTTCAGCTGTTAAGAATTTGATGTCTGGCTGAATCGACGTCAATTTAAGACGGAGATCAGATTCCACACTCAACGCGTTCCTGTACTTTGTCTTTAAGGCCACAAGCACCGAAAATCCCACTTCACACATATACGTTGTGGCAAACGGCATCAAAAACATCACTGCCTTGTTGACGAGTTCAGGGTATTCGTTTGACACTTGTAACCAGAACTGAGTCAATGTTTTTTCAGAAAAAATCTGTTTCAAGGAGCTGTCACAGGATAGATCGACGAGGCTGTCCTGTTCCTTGTAGGTGAGCCCCGCAATTACATCCTCAGTGTGGTTGGCAAAGGGATACTGTATCCAGCTCTGCTGTTTGCTGATGTCAGGGAAGTAATCCTGCATCTGAGACTTTAAAGCCTGCAGGTGCTCTGTCATAGCAACTGCTGCAGTGACGGGAAGTGGCCTCTGCTCCTTAGACAAAAAGTCGGAAACGTTTTCGAAGGACTCATAGTTGGCTCAGGCGAATCTTTTCCCCCACAGATCCAATTTTCTTTATGGTTGCCTCTATTTTGTTCTGCACGTGAAACATTGTTACTGCTGTCCCCTGTTGGACTAGATTGAGTCCATTCAAGTGGCTGAAAATGTCTGCCAAGTGGCCAATTTACAAAGCCAGTTGAAATCACAGAGGCGTTCTGCAAGTTCAAATTTGGAATCAATAATTTTTTTTTTTTTTTTTTTTTTTTAGAGGAAGAAGAACAAAGTTTATAGATTTTTTTTTGGAGAAAAATTGCAAATTGACAAAACAGTAGCTTATACAAGGTAGGGGATCAATGATATACATACACGTACAGAAGAGAAAAACAAGAACAAAACAAAAACCAAGAGAAAGAAAATAGTAATAGAGTTGTAGTAGCAGTAGTAATCATAATAATAATAATAATAATAATAATAATTATAACAACAATAATAATAGTAGCAGTAGTGGTAGTAACAACAATAATATTCATGATAATAATAGTAATAGTTGTGGTAACATTTGTAATTTATAATAACAATAGTATTAGTAATAATAATAATAGTAGTAGTAGTAGTGGTAGTAGTAACAACCAATAGTATTCATGATAATAATAATAGTAGTAGTGGTAGCATTAGTAATTTATAATAACAGTAATATTATTATCATTAATAATAATAATAATAATAATAATACATTTAGACTAGTCAATAAAGTTATTGTAGATATACACTATTCTCTAGGTCTGGGAGCCGCTCCACAATTGCCAGTGAGCACAACCAACAGACACCCCGGACACTGACATGGACAACCCCCTCCCCCTCCCCCGGTTTTTATATTTGACTGGGAGATTATCGACTTCTATGCTGTTATTGAGTAAACAGAGTGACAGAGATGGAGGGATTCTACAGCCCATGATAATGGAGAGTTTTGTGGTCACTGATATCCAAAATGAGTGAACTGGTTGACAGGTCCATGTGGCATGAAAGTAGTTGTCTGTGCTCCCCAATGTGCATTGTAAACAAACATCTGTGTCCCCCAAGCCCATTTTAAACTTCTTTCTTTCGGTGATGTGAATAATCTTGAACTGTATTAGTTGGAGGTTTGTGTTGTTAGTCATTGAAAAAGTATTGTTACAGATTTCCTTCCAGAGGTCGGTGTTGAGGGAGAAGGCTAAATCTTGTTCCCATTTGGTCATGGGTATTATAATTGTTGCATCATTATTTGATATAAGTTTATGTAGTTTGGAAGTTAATTTTTTGGAGTTAGGGATTTTCATTATGTCTTCCATTAACTGAGAGGGATGAAGTGGGTTATTGATTATGTTTATTTTGGATTTAATTATAGATTTTATTTGTTGATATTAAAGAAACTGCTCTCCCCCAAGACCGTACCTCTGGGCTAGTGTTTTAAATTATGCAAATTGGTTATTTTGAAACAAGTGATGGAGGTGAGTAATTCCTTTTTGTTGCCATGATGGAAAATTGACAGGTTTATTGCATAGTTGGAAATCAGGGTTGGACCAGATGGGGGTGTGTCTACATGGTGTTAGTGGTGAATTAATAACTTTGTTTACTTTCCACCAGGCTGTCAGAGTTGATGCAATTGTAATATTGTTGAAAGAGTGCATTTTCTTGATTGATTTTGGTAGGAAGGCGAGGTCTGAAACTGAAGTATTTTTGCATTGATTTTGTTCCAATTCCATCCATAAATTATTGTGATTGTTTTGTGAATCCATTTATATAAATATTGTAGCTGGTTTGCTAAGAAGTAATATTGAAAATTTGGAGCTTCTAGGCCACCTTGTGACTTTGTCTTTTGTAATTTTTCCAGAGATATTTCTGGTGTTTTGTTCTGCCAATAGAACCATTTATCGGTGGGTGTTGTTGGAAACATTGAGAAGAGATAGTTGACTTGTGGTAAAGTTTTCATTTTAACTGTAGCAATGCGGCCGATAAATGATAGTGGTAGGTTAGTCCAGCGTTTTAAATCTTCTCCAATCTTTCTTAAAAGTGGTGTATAGTTGAGATTAAACAACTCTGACAGTCTGGGGGAAATGTTGATACCCAAGTATGTAATGTTGCCGGTGTGGAGTGGAAGAGAAGAATTATGAGCTGTAGAATCCCAGGCATCCTCAGAAAGGGGTAGTATTGTTGATTTATTCCAGTTTATTGTGTAATCAGAAATTTTGGAAAAATTGTTAATAATTTTAAAGGTTTCTTCTAGTGACTTGTAGGGGTTTTGTAAACATAATAAATCATCTGCATAGAGACAAATCTTATGCTGTGTGTTGATGTCTTGTATCCCTTTAATATTATTGTTTTGTCGTATTGCTGCTGCAAGTGGTTCTATAAATATGGCAAATAAAGAAGGAGAGAGTGGGCATCCTTGTCTGGTCCCTCTGTGAAGTGTGAAATTTTGTGATGTGATCCCATTTGTGATTATTGTGGCCTTGGGTGAAGTATATAATATTTGTATCCAGTGAATGAATGACTCTCCAAAGCCAAATCTGTGTAAAATGCTGAAAAGAAATATCCAGTTAACTTTGTCAAATGCTTTTTCTGCATCAAGTGATACAATTATAGTTTTGGTTTGTTTTTGTTGAGCGAGGGTAATTAGGTTGAATAGTCTGCGTATATTATCTGAAGCATTCCTGTGTTTAATAAAACCTGTTTGATCATGGTGAATTAACATTGGGATAACTGTTTCTATTCTAGTAGCTAAAGCTTTGGTAATGATTTTTAAATCTGTGTTTATTAATGAGAGAGGGCGGTAACTGGAAGGGTGCATTGGGTCCTTGTTTGGCTTTAGCAAAAGTGTCATAACTGCTGTATTCATATGTGTGGGTATTGTGGATGTAGTTTGGATTTCTGTGATTACTCTGAGAAATAATGGAGATAGAATTGGCCAAAAGTGTTTATAGAATTCGGCTGGTAGTCCATCAGGTCCGGGTGATTTGTTATTTGGCATTTTATCTAGTGCTTTATGGAGTTCATCATGAGTGAGTGGTGTATCTAATGCATTTGCCTGTTCTTTTGATATTGTTGGTAGTTTTAGTTTTAGAAAATTATCTATTTCTGTTACATCTGGATTATGATTTGAAGAATATAATTTTTGGTAAAAAGTTCGGAATACATTATTAATTTCTTGTGGGTTCTGGGTTATTCTGCCTGCTTCATTGAATATTGATGGAATGATTGCCTTTTCTTGTTTACGCTTTAGTTGATTTGCTAAATATTTGCCCATCTTGTTACAATATTGGTATTGTTTGTATTTGAGTTGTTGGATAATGAACTGTGTTTTTTGGTTTATGATGCCATCGAGTTCGGCTTTAAGGTGGTTTAGTTCTCTTTGTATTTGTTCACTGGGTTTGGTAGTGTAGGTATCTGTGAGGTGTTTAATTCTCTGTTCTAAGTTATTTTCCAATTGTTGTTGCTGTTTTTTCCTGTATGAAGAATATGATATTATTTTTCCTGTAATTACTGCTTTACCTGTTTCCCATAATAATGATGGCGAAATCCCTGGAGAGTCATTCATTTCCAGAAAGAAAGCCCACTCTTTCTTAATAAAACTGTCAAAATCAGAGTCGCGAAGTAGTGAGGTATTGAAGCGCCATCTGTTGGGGGGTTTAATGGAGGATTGAGTATTTAATGTGATTGAAATGGGAGCGTGATCGCTGATTATGATTGGATGAATTGAAGTTTCTGCTACATGCTGGGTTAGAGAATTACTGATGAGAAAAAGATCAATTCGGGAAAAGGACTGGTGAAAAGAAGAAAAATAAGTATATTTTCTGAGTGAAGGATTATTCATTCTCCAACTATCGCCAAGTCCAAAGGTAGTCATATATTGTTTTATTGTTTCTGTAGATTGGCAGATTCTTGTGGAATTGGATGAATTTGATCGGTCCATTTGTGGGTTAATAACAGTATTGAAGTCTCCAGCAACAATAATATTATTTGTGTCGGGTAGTAGTGAGAAGAAATTATGAAAGAAAGATGGGTCGTCATTGTTTGGTCCATAAATATTAGCTAGTGTGTATGTTATATGGTTAATGGATACATTGATGATGATAAATCTCCCTTCTGGATCAATAACAGATGTGTTAAGTATTAGTGGGATATTTTTGTTTATTAATATTGAAACTCCTCGTTGTTTACTATTGTATGTTGATGAGAATATGTATTCAAATTGATTAAATGTAAGATTTCCAAGTTCTGATTTTGATAAGTGTGTTTCCTGTAAAAAGGATATATCTGCCCCCAATTTCATCAGATGGTTAATTATTTTAGTCCTTTTTGCCTGGGTCCGGAAGCCTCGCATATTCCACGACACCATTTTAAGTGTTTGCATGATTGTTGTTTAAATGTCTAGAACGAAGTAATAATAATAATAATAATAATAATAATAATAATAATAACGAGAGTGAGAGAGAGAGAGAAAAAAAAACATTTAAAGAAGTACAGTAATCTGGATAGGGATGGTGTGTTTGTGAATGTGTGTCCATGTGTAAAGTGTGAGTGGGGCATGTAGACAATACATATAAACAAGTACAGTGTGACATAGTGATACAAAGTAAACAGATGCATAAGGGTTGGTGGATTAAGATCCACGTATGCGTTAAAGAACGGAGAGAGGGTGGTGCATCGTATCAATATATAATATGACAGTCACTGATTGTTCGATGTTACATGGTAAATTAAAAGAGCCATGAAGTAATGTTGGAGTCACGGTAGAGCTGACCTTTCGATGTAAAGTTTGTCCACAACTATATTTGCACGTTTATTGTTCTGTCTGTGTCATTTAATCCGTCATTTAATCCGTAGTTGGTGCCTTTTAGTTTTTTGCCTTTGCTTTTGATGAGTTCTTTGTGTTTGTAATGTTCCAGTTTAGCGATGATCGTTTTCATCGCTAGGTGCTTTATTTGAACGAGTTCTGAGACGATGAACTCTGTGAAAGGTGATTTGGTTTACAGTGTCTGGTGGGAGTTTGAGTTGAGTTTTCATGAAGTCTCTGATTGTTGCCTTGGGATCGTCGGACGGATGTTCAGGAATGCCAGAAAATATCAGGTTCTCTCGCATGCTTCTAGTTTGAATGTCCAGAATGGTTTCTTTCATTATTTTATTATCTTTATGACCACATCCATTTTTCTGGTGAGTGATTCAACATTGGTTTGGAGGGAGTTATTAGATTGTTCTAGCTTTTCAATATGTGTATATGCAAATTCCAGGCTTGATCGAAGTTCTTTTATTTCGTCATGTAGCGTAACCAGTAAATCCAGTTTGCTGTTAATGGAAGCGAGTACACTGACCTCAATTTCTGTAGTTTGTAAATCGCTGGTGTCGGTAGATGATGTCTTCTTTCGTTTGTTTGGTTTCGGAGTTTGCTGTGTTGTGGTGGTATCCATTTTGTAGCGGTTGTAGTAGTGATCAATGTGTTTCTCTAAGTCCGTTAGTTTATCCAGTGCACAAGGAGTGTGATGCCGTGGTAGCCGGTATGTGATCCAAAATATTGCTAGTACATTTGATACAGTAAGTACAGTTAGTACAGCTCTCAGCGAGCGCGTGCCGCCATGTTGAATCTCACCCTCTCTGCGTGAAGTCTCGCGTTACTCAGCACCCATTCCAATAAAAAATGTTCTGACTTTGTCACGTAACTGGAAGAGCCGGGTGAGCACTCTGCTGCGTGAGAGCCAGCGGACCTCGGTATGTAGTAAACGCTGGCGGTGTTCACTACCCATCTCTTCACACAAAAGGGAAAACAAACGTGCTTGCAGTGGACAACTTTTAATGTAATTCACCATTCTGACAGCATCATCCAAAACGGTCTTTAAATCCATGGGCATTCTCTTAGCGGCTAATGCCTCTCTGTGAATGCAGCAATGTACGTGAGTGAGCAGCGGGGTCACGTCTCTGACTCGCTTCACCACTCCACTGTGTCGGCCCAGCATAGCACGAGCACCACTGGTGCTGAGTCCAATGCACTTTGTTCAGTCGATGTCATTGGAAATTATGAAATCGTTCAGAATGTCAAAAATAGCTTCCGCAGTTGCGTATGAATGTAGAGGTCTGCAAAAAAGAAAGTTTTCCTCAATTTCTCCATCACAGTCTTACTTAACGAATGCGAGCAAATTCGTCATACCCGCGATGTCTGTGGACTTATTGATTTGAATTGCATAAAAACGACTCGCTCAAACTCTGCAAATTAGCTGCTGGAACACATTCTCTGCCATATCATTAATTCGGCGCTTAACCGTGTTGTTTGATAAAGAAATCAAGTCAAGTTGCTTAACTGCATTTTTCTCCCAGCATGATGCTGACTATCTGCTTAACGGCTGGTAAAATGAGGTATTCACCTATGGTGTGGGGCTTTCCAGATGTAGCTATCAGTCTTGATACCTCATACGATGCTGTCACTGCATTCTCATTTTCGCCACCCGTCACACAGGTTGACTTGATCACTTTTTTACGATGCTGATAATCTTTCAATTTATTTTCAAAAAATTCTCAAGGCTTGCTGACAAACGACCCATGGTTTGTTTCGAGGTGACGCTGTAACTTGCATGGTCTCAGTGCTTCATTAGCAAGGGTCTCTGAGCATAACACACAGACAGGTGTCGGGTTGTCAGCAGGACCAACACTTGTAAATCCGAAGGACAAGTACTCCTCACTGTACTTACGAGTCTTTCGTTTACTTGAAGTGCAGTTAGGTCCAGTTGATGAGGATGGATTGTCATCCACTGCTCCTCTTTTACCGAGCAGCCACCGTCGCATTTTTGAATTGACGGTTAATTGTGACCAACTGAATTTCTACTAAGCAATTGACGTCAGTTTGAAAATAAGCAATGTATCTCACCTCACTATAATGGAAAAAAATGTTTTTATATGTTTTATATTTTTGTAATAAGGAGGGGGAAAAAAAATCACATTTTAGAACAATTAGAATATTTTAATTATTTAAATATTTTAATTTAGCCTAGCCACGGCCTCCCTGCAATACCACTATGGCCCACAGTTTGGGAAGCACTGCTCTAAGCTATACAATGAATCTTTGTTAAATCCTCCTGAAAAATCAGCTTGAACTGAAGCGAGTACAGTTCCCTGTGAATTACCATCATCACACAGAGAATCTTCCTGTAACTCAAGATCATCAGACAGCACATCCTCCATTTCCTCATCGTTCAAAACATCAGAACACATTTCTTCTGGACTTGCATCGTTTACACCTTCCTTACTTTTCAAATGTTTAACATCACTAGTACTAGGAACTGCTTCATCAGGTTTAACATCAGACACTAAAACGTTTGTGCTAACACAAGGTTCCACATTAACTGCAACATCCTCATCAGCACAAACACCATTAGAAACAGAGAACAGACTCGATACTTTAAGCCTCATCAACAGATAACACAGCGTCAGGGTTAACAGTACTCACCTCAACAGGTGGAACAACGCCATCTCGAGCGGCGTCAGCCGAATCTTCTGTGTTTTCTGCAGCATCATCAGCATCATCATCAACCCCTGATCCTGCCGCACTCTCTGCACCTGTTCTCTTGTGCGGACACGCAATACGCTTGTGTCCGAATGTCGCTACATTCAAAGCATTGTTTATTGCCGGTGGTCGCATACACCATGTACAATTTCCCCTCATGCTTCACACGAAAGTTTATGTCCAAAGTGTTATCATTAGACTCTAACATCATAAAAACATGCCTCCTGAAAGACACAACGTGTCTCAAGGAAGGATGTTTACAGCCGAGCGAGATTTAAAAGGACTAACAATCTTCCCGAATTGTGCTAATTCACGTTGTAAAACATCATCGGATACGAAAGGCGGAACATTTGAAAACGTAACTTTTGTGGACGGTGCGTAAAGCGGAGAAAGTTGTACAAAAGCATTGTTTACAACAAGACCACTCACTATTAAACAACGGACTAAATTTTGTTCTTTCAAAAATACCACAACAGCCTTATTCATACGCGACGCAGATAATATGTTTTCATGACCAATCTGTTCCCCAACTGCAACAAGCACATCCTCCACTGTGGCATTGTCTTCAGGAACACACCTGAAACCATTACGAAGTGATGGTGGCGTCTCGGCTAGAGAGAAAGAGAGAATTTTGAATTTTGAATTTTGAAAACAACTTTATTACAAATTTTTCCACATAAAAAACATTAAAAACAACTATTTAAAAAAATTACATAAATTGAGTAAAATGAAGATTGTCATCTACAAGAGAGCACAAAGCCCCTCCATAACACCAGACATCCTCAAACATTGCAACACATAAAGGAGCTTTATAAAAACTAAAATCAATCAACCATCTTGACTTTACCATAGCACCAAAAATGGACACAAGATTAAATTCCTGATTTTGTTCAATTTTATCTTTCCTACTCATGTATATTGCCATTTTACTTTTGCCCAAAACAAAATTTAACAGCTGACACTCTCTCTGTCGTGTCCTCATATATTTAACACCAAAAATAAAAGTTTGCGTTGAAAATTCTTCATTAAAAGACAAACAAATTTTGTAAAACCTCAAATAAAGGTTTAAGTCTATTACAATGCATAAAAACATGAAAAACAGTCTCCCTTTGTGAGCAAAAGGGGCATTCTTGGCTTACATCAGGATTCATCACTGATATAAAGGCATTTACAGCAATAATACAATGTAAAATCCTCCACTGCAAATCTCAATTTTTTTTAACTAATGGTGGCTTGTAAAATGTCTTCCAATTTGGCTTAAAAACTTCATCCAAACCTAAAACATTTCGCCAAGGTGTATCAGTTTTTCCATTTAGTGCTTTTTCATAAAAACATTTCACACGACTTGTAAAATTTCTTGCCATTCCCTTCTTCAAAGTCCATGTCCATTAATTTTTCTGATTCCAGAAAAATTCCACCATCCTCCTCTAAACTAGGTGAAACCATCAACTTTGGAAAAAGATCTTTATCATTGGGAGTAATTTCTCCTGCACAGTATTTCCTGAGTAGATCTGTCTCTTCTACTGTAAGAAGAGTCTGTATCTTTTGTAGTAATTTTTCAACCATTCGAGTGGATCTAAACCCCAATTGTGTTGCCACCACATCCACCTCAATAAAATCTGGTCCTGCCAGACTTATTAATTGACGAAGAGTCACCACTTTAGCCTTTATAAAGGCTTCAGTCAATGAAACTGATGCATTAGTTATGTCCAGTCTTGCACCATAAATTAATGGCTCTTCCAGAAGCCAATACAAGGATGTAGGATTGATTATCCTTTGGAGTTTAAAAAGACTCCATACTTTGAAAAGATTCCGATAAAAAGCTGGAAATTTCGCCACATTTAAAATTTTTGGATCTATTAAAAATAAGGATTTGTCCAGACTTAGATCTGCAGCAGTTTTTAAGATAGCACTTGCCACTGGTCTCCAACCTACAGACTCTGGGCCTGTCAGGAACCGTTGTGTAAATTGTACTCGAAAGGTTGCTGTCCTGCTTTGTAAATGCACAAGTCCTTGTCCACCTTCTTCTTTTGGTAAGTACAAGATGTTATGGACCACCCAGTGCATTTTATCCCAGAAGAAGTCTATCAACATCGATTGGATCTTAGCAAGAATGAGTAGTGGCGGGTCAACACAAGTCAGCCGATGCCAAAGAGATGAAGCAACAAGGTTATTAACAATAAGGGTTCGACCCCTATAGGGCAATATTTTCTTAATCTACTTACATTTATCCAAGCGGCCCTTCAATCATCCCTTCTCTTTTTTGATCGAAATGACTCGTCTCCCAAATAAACTCCCAAATACGTTAAACCATCTTTTTTCCATGTCAGACCAGGGAGTTTGGCGGTCACTGTCACTCTCCCACCAAAACAGCTTCACTTTTTAACCAATTCACTTTTGCAGCTGATATCATTTTAAAATCTTTCAAAGTTTTCATTAAAATGTTCACATAATTTTTTTCTTTCACAATTACAATAACGTCATCAGCATAAGCTGAAAAAACAAAAGTACTTTCACAGTTTATCAATGTGTGGCCTTTTAAGACCCTTCTTAATCTGTGCAAAAGTGGTTTGGATACCTGATAAAGAACCTTTCCTTACTCCATGCTGAACTTTAAAAGGGACACACAAGCCACCATTAAATTTCAACATACTCTCAATGTCATTATATAATACTTTAATACAGCCTTTAAAAACCGAATTAAAACCAAAGGCATCTAGAGTCTTCCATAAATAATCATGCTCTACGCGGTCAAATGCCTTTTCTTGATCAATGGAAATCAAGCCAAAATTTACACCTTAAATCTTTGAAAAATCCATCAAATCTCTGATTAATTTTTTTTTTATCAAATATATATATCTTCCAGGCACACAGTAGGATTGATCAGGACAATACCTGGAACTTTTCCGTTTTGCATACTCATACAGTTAGCTTCATACAGTTATATTAAGGTAATAGCTTTACTAAGTTTTGCATTGGCACTTTCGGAAATTTTTGGCAGATCTTCAAAGAAGAAGCTATCAACATCTTGATCTGTCCTATGATCAGAACTATAAATATTTTTTTTAAAGAATGTTACTGCTCTTTTTCTCATTTCAACTGGGTCTGATAACAGAACCCCAGTTTCAGAACGTAAATTCTGTATATACCGTCTATGTCCATTATTTTTTTCTAATCCGAAAAAAAACTTTGATGGAACATCCATCTGCTCCACATTCTGGAAACGTGATCTGACCAATGCCCCTTGTGCCTTTCTTTTATAAAAATCAGACAAAGCTGATCTTTTCATAAAAAGAGAATCTAAATGGTCTTGATTTCCTGTTTCTTGAATTAAAATTTTTTGTGACATTTAGAGTATATTGTTGACATAATTGCCTAATATTTACTTTCCCAATGTCCCACCATTCTTGTAAAGAGAAAAATTTATATTTTTGTTCTCTAAAAGACTCCCAATAAACCTTAAAAACATCTTTAAACTGTAAATCTGACAATGTCACATTAAAATGCCAATAAGGACTATTTAACTTAACAGAACTGATAATCATTCTACACACAACCAAACTATGATCAAAGAAACCTACTGGAAATATTGAGCCATTTATAAAGAAACTAAGATGATGCTTGAAGACATAAAATCTACAGTGGGGAGAACAAGTATTTGATACACTGCCGATTTTGCAGGTTTTCCCACTTACAAAGCATGTAGAAGTCTGTAATTTTTATCATAGGTATTCTTCAACTGTGGGTGACGGAATCTAAAACAAAAATCCAGAAAATCACATTGTATGATTTTTAAGTAATTAATTTGCATTTTATTGCATGACATAAGTATTTGATACATCAGAAAAGCGAAACTTAATATTTGGTACAGAAACCTTTGTTTGCAATTACAGAGATCATACGTTTCCTGTAGTTATTAACCAGGTTTGCACACATTGTAGCAGGGATTTTGGCCCACTCCTCCATACAGACCTTCTCCAGATCCTTCAGGTTTCGGGGCTGTCGCTGGGCAATGCAGACTTTCAGCTCCCTCCAAAGATTTTCTATTGGGTTCAGGTCTGGAGACTGGCTAGGCCACTCCAGGACCTTGAGATGCTTCTTACGGAGCCACTCCTTAGTTGCCCTGGCTGTGTGTTTCGGGTCGTTGTCATGCTGGAAGACCCAGCCACGACCCATCTTCAATGCTCTTACTGAGGGAAGGAGGTTGTTGGCCAAGATCTCGCGATACATGGCCCCATCCATCCTCCCCTCAATACGGTGCAGTCGTCCTGTCCCCTTTGCAGAAAAGCATCCCCAAAGAATGATGTTTCCACCTCCATGCTTCAAGGTTGGGATGGTGTTCTTGGGGTTGTACTCATCCTTCTTCTTCCTCCAAACACGGCGAGTGGAGTGGACCAAAAAGCTCTATTTTTGTCTCATCAGACCACATGACCTTCTCCCATTCCTCCTCTGGATCATCCAGATGGTCATTGGCAAACTTCAGACGGGCCTGGACATGCGCTGGCTTGAGCAGAGGGACCTTGCGTGCGCTGCAGGATTTTAATCCATGGCAGCGTAGTGTGTTAATAATGGTTTTCTTTGAGACTGTGGTCCCAGCTCTCTTCAGGTCATTGACCAGGTCCTGCCGTGTAGTTCTGGGCTGATCCCTCACCTTCCTCATGATCATTGATGCCCCACGAGGTGAGATCTTGCATGGAGCCCCAGACCGAGGGAGATTGACCGTCATCTTGAACTTCTTCCATTTTCTAATAATTGCGCCAACAGTTGTTGCCTTCTCACCAAGCTGCTTGCCTATTGTCCTGTAGCCCATCCCAGCCTTGTGCAGGTCTACAATTTTATCCCTGATGTCCTTACACAGCTCTCTGGTCTTGGCCATTGTGGAGAGGTTGGAGTCTGTTTGATTGAGTGTGTGGACAGGTGTCTTTTATACAGGTAACGAGTTCAAACAGGTGCAGTTAATACAGGTAATGAGTGGAGAACAGGAGGGCTTCTTAAAGAAAAACTAACAGGTCTGTGAGAGCCGGAATTCTTACTGGTTGGTAGGTGATCAAATACTTATGTCATGCAATAAAATGAAAATTAATTATCTAAAAATCATACAATGTGATTTTCTGGATTTTTGTTTTAGATTCCGTCTCTCACAGTTGAAGTGTACCTATGATAAAAATTACAGACCTCTACATGCTTTGTAAGTAGGAAAACCTGCAAAATCGGCAGTGTATCAAATACTTATTCTCCCCACTGTATCTAAACATGCTATTGACAACTAATTGTCACGAGCATGTGTCCATGTATATTGTTTAACATCATGATTAAAATTTCTCCATACATCACAAAGCTCATTCATTTCTATCATTTGTATCAATTTTCGGCGTGATTCCTATCTATATTTCTTTCAACACTCTTATCTCTTCCCAAAACCAAAAACTCATTATCACACTTTTCTATTACTGTATTCAGTTTATCTAAAAACATCATTCTTTCTATCTGTGAGGTTGGTGCATATACACAAATAAAAGCAAAAACATGATCTTCAAATTTAGCTTTGATCTTCATACATCTACCTTTTACAATCTCCTCAACTGAAAAAGATAAGGGAGCAAAATTTTTGTTAAACAAAACTGCAACTCCTCCACTGAGTGAAATATTATGGCTCAGAAAAAGAAGACCTCCCCATTCCTTAGCCCATTCAATAGCAATTTTTCCATCACTATGTGTCTCCTGTAAAAACAGGACATCAATTTTATTCTGTTTTACAACTTCATATATCTGTGCTCTCTTTCTGCAGTCTCCAGCCCCATTCACATTTAGCGAATGTCATTCATCATTAAAAATGAAAAAGAAACCACACTACAGAGAGCAATACATCCAATAAGGGCATACAAACTAAATCTCATCATCATTACTCAATTGGAGTTGAATTTTTGTGACAATTTTCTTTAAACGATATACTTCTTTATCTGTAAATCTTCCTTCACTCATTGAACACTTAATATTTTCCAGAAGTCTTCTGAGATCTGGAAAATATTCATCAATTTGCACTCCTCTCATATTTTTGGTCACTTTCAAGAACTTTTTTTTTATCTCATCCACTCCATATTCAAGACATAACCAACTAGATTGAGAGCAAACTGAGACATTTGAATCAGAGCACTCGCTCTCACTACTTTCATTGTCCACCTTATTCTCTTCTTGGTTCTTTCTGGCCTGTTTCAAAACCACGCTCTTGTCATTTTTTTCCTCTTCAGAAGTGTTTTAAAAACAACCTGATCCATGTCCATTAACATGTTATCATTTTGAATTACACTCTCCACTTGTGACTCAGTATCAGAAAGCTGACTCAAACTCGTTTTCGTTTTTCCCAGAGCCTCTCCACAATCATTGCTATTGCAATCAACACTTGTTTGATTGCGTTTCTTTCATCAATTTCAGCACTTTGTCTAGTCAGATCAGATTCAACATTTTCGTCTGCTGAAACAACTATTTTTGGACCACTAGAATTCAGCGCATTAGAAGTACTGGCGACTTCTCCATCTTCATTTTGCGCAGTGTTATCTTTTACACCATCATTCTGCTCACTGTGATGAGCGATGTTTTTCGGGCACCCACGGATCAAATGACCAGACTTTCCACAACCAAAACACCTCATCGTGTTTGTAGTAACAAAAACTGTGTAATCAAAATCCTCCACTTTAAATTTAAAATTTAAGTCAAGATCAGTTCTATTTCCGTTCAGAATCATATACGTAAATCGCCTAAACGACACTACATGTTTCACCAACCCCGATTTACTCCCTATAGCGATCTTTTTTATGGGAGCAATCAGTTTGCCAAAGCGTGACAATTCCTTAGTCAGCATCTCATCCTTAATAAAAGGGGGTACATTAGAAATGGTGACTTTTTTAGCGCGGGTAGAAAGAGGTAGTACTGGGGTAAATAAACCACCCCATACAGAAGTCACATAGATTGAAATTTATTAATAATAAATAGATTTTCATATATTTAAATGTCTTAAATCTAAATAGAATAAAATATATGTTATACTTGTATGTAAATATATGTTGAAATATATATTAAAATATATCTATTTAAATATTTGATTTTGGCCCTTTTTTAATATTTTTTACATATATGTAACATATGTAAATATATTTTTATTGGAAATATTTACATATATTTATTTCCTTTATATTTAAATAGGTTTAGATAGTCATCTATATATTAATTTGCAATATGTGTGCATATATTAATTTTTAATATTGTTAATATTTTAGTTTTATGTATATGTAAATCTATTTTTAAACAGTCAATTATGTAATTCATGTTCCTTTAAGTATATTTCTATGTATATGTCAAGTATATGTGTATGGGTCAAAGATGAAACGGGGGTTTCAAGAATAATAATGTGTAATACAGCTTTAAATTTAGTTTTTTTCCTGTACATTAGAATGTGTCCTGTTTAATTTGATATTTTTCTGAGCAAAAAATAATGACTATCATACATTTTTTACCATGATTTAGAGAAGACACCCGTAAAATGTCATTCAGTGTTAACAATATTTATGTATCAGAAAATCTTATTAGGCATATTTAAAACAGGAATCATTTGATGACGTATTAAAATACTATTTAAGGATCACAGTGCAGCCACAAATACTAATTAATTGTAATTTTTAAATCTTTATAGTTTGCCACTTTCCTTCAAACCACTAGGTTTTACCAATTTGTCAGCAAGAAGTTTTTGTAAGGAAGTGAAAATCATTTAAAATATAATAACATTTTGTATGATTGCATATTCTTTTATATATTTTAATAATTACAGGTCAGAATAAGTATATTGTTTCTTTTTTACATAATATATCCATTACGCTGAATGACCATGGTTTGTTACTCTGAATTACCTTTTGCCAAAAAGGGAGATAATATTGCTATTTTTCCCATAATTGCAATGTTTTTAGTATTAGTCTGTATCATTAAATTAGTTTTAATAATATTCCTTAGTAAATGACGGCAGAAGCAGATGTTGAAAAATAATACGTATTTTATTCTACTGTTCTGGGCTGGATTTCCCGAAACCTTCTTAACACTACGTCATTCTTAAGTTATACCTTAAGGTGTACCTTAATGTAAATACGTGTTTCCCGAAACGATCTTAGTTAAGTATGCCTTCTGTAAGTCATTCGTTCGTAAGGTTGGTCTGGACAGTTCCTTCCGATAGTGGCCACCACTGTTTCTTTAAATCTCAGTCTATACGAATACAATTCTGCTAATTGAAGTGTTTTCATGCAAATAATACAATTGTCATTACACTGATGGTTGTTAGCTTTTTAATTATATTATCCAAAGGTACATCAGCTGGCAAACCATTATGGAGTCTATTTAAAAGGAATGATTGTGGAGGGGAGTTTGGTCAAACTATGGCAGCGATACAGCGAATAGTTGTGCTAAATCAAAGCGGAGCCATTTCTATGTGCACTATTTCATCCGTGAAAACTTTAGTCCCCTGGTTACCATGTCAGAAGCTGCAATTCAAAATAAATTTTGCCTGCTACGGCAGCAAATTCAGCAGCTTTTAGATCTTGTTGGTCCGACTTTGTCAAGACAAACTCGACGGAACTACCCCCTCAGCCCTGAAATTCATCTGCTGGCGGCTCTTCTCTTTCTTTCTTTTTTCTCCGCTATAGTAGCTGTTGATTATGTTTGCGTGTTGCGCTTTTATTGAGTAGGTCATCCAATAACAGAAATTAGTGATTACCACCGATAATGTGATGCGGGCAATTAACGTCTCGGTTACGTATGTAACCCTCGTTCCCTGAAGGAGGGAACGGAGACGTACGTCGGAACTGACCAACGAATTGGGATCTATTTTCAGAGACCAATCTACTTCGAGTGTTATAAACGAGCCAATGAAGATTGGCATGCGGTTGACGCATTCCACGACCCGCCCCGCATCGCGGGTATAAATACGGAAGTGGAAGCACCGCATATCGCTTTTCAACTGAGGAGCCGAGACGAGTGACTCGGGCCTTCAGCTGAAGCACAGCACCTGGCGACGGGACGTACGTCTCCGTTCCCTCCTTCAGGGAACGAGGGTTACATACGTAACCGAGACGTTCCCTTTCAGTCGGTCACGCTCGACGTACGTCGGAACTGACCGACGAATTGGGATCCCTACCAACACGCCAGGGATGCTGGCCCTTCCAGTGCCCTGCCTGAGCTCACTGGACCACACCTATGTTGGAGTGGGAGTCAGGGCTCCCGGCAGGGAAGGTCAGTCACTGCTGTTCCTGCAAGACCCACTCAGTGTGACTATTGGATAACGCTGGGAAAGCGTGCCCGTCTCGTGGAGATGGTACGCTGCGGAGCCACGTCCTTCAGAGGAAGAAGAGGTGGCGGAATACACATAAGGACTAACCTATCAGGGTAGTACTACATATGGCAGTCTCTGGGGTGGATCCAACCTGATCCCAGGGGGGAAAGAACACCACCAGAGACGACAGAGCGGGCTCTGTCAAGGGAAAGACATGGGGCTAGCCAAGTAGGGTAGCTGGTACCGTGGAGAATACACATATGGGGTTGCCGTTAGGGAACCGCTACATATGGACCCCAGCCTACACACACGTTCCACAAGCATATGGGTGCAGGCCTGGCGTCAGACGGCCGCAACGTCTGACACCAAAGGGGTGACGGAGGAGCTCGACAGGGTTAGCCGTTTCCGGGGAACACAACTGGAGATAATAGACGCACGTATACGGCCCAGGGGGCGGGAGTGGCGTTGCAAGCCAACACTAGAACGGGCACTTAGCGCTACTGGCCACTGGGGGCGAGGATGCGGGAAGATACCGGCTCTACACGGAGGCTATAGAATCTAGCGAAAGTGATAGGTGTCGCCCAGCCCGCAGCTCTACATATATCTGTCAGCGAGGCGCCTTGAGCCAGCGCCCAGGAGGAAGCTACACTCCTTGTGGAGTGCGCTCGCACCACGAACGGGCAAGGCACGTCTTGGGACTGGTAAGCCAAGACGATAGCATCCACTATCCAGTGGGCTAACCTCTGCTTGGAGACAGCCTTTCCCTTCAGCTGGCCTCCGTAACAGACGAAGGGGAGGGCATATCAGTACAAAGTCTTGCCCTTCGGGCTGTCCCTGTCGCCTCGCGTCTTCACGAAAGTCGCGGAGGCAGCCATTGTTCCGCTCAGAGAACGAGGCGTTCGGATTCTCAACTATCTCGACGACAGTCCCGGGATCAGTTGTGCGAACACAGGGACCTGGTGCTCCGTCACCTCAGCCTGTTGGGCCTTCAGGTCAACCGAGACAAGAGCAAACTCTGCCCCACACAGAGGATCTCTTATCTCGGTATGGAGCTGGATTCGGTCAACCAGACAGCGCGCCTTACAGAGGAGCGAGTCCGGTCAGTGTCCGGTCAACTGCTTGAATACATTCAAAGGCAGGACAGCGGTCCCACTGAAATATTTTACTCAGAGGTAAATATTTCTCAGAGGTGGAGATAATGCTATTATCTATTAACTATTATCTCCATTATACTCAGAGGTTCTAAAGAGGCTTTAGAACCTCTGAGGTTCTAAAGCTTTGAGTTCGGTCCACATTGGGCAGCACCCCTACGCCCGGCACCCTGCTTCCCAGGTGGAGGCTGCTGCTTGGGCTTAGCAGGGGCGGAGGCGGAGGCGGAGGCGGATGCAGGAGGACGCCCTCGGCGACGAGCAGACGGAGGTGCTGCAGCCGGCGACTGGGTGGAGGCAGCAGCAGGTCGCCGGGGCAGAATGTTCTTGATCGCCTCAGTAGCGGTCTTCGGACACAGTTGCATTGCTACTGACCGCTCGACTGGGGGGATCTCCACGTAACCCTTAGCTGCGCCACCATCGAGGGTAGTGAGGACGGAGGAATCAGTCGATCGTTTTCTAGCATTGTAAGGCGCTATCCACGACTTCGTGAGCTCCTGATGCACTTCCGGAAAGAAAGGTACTGGGGCAGGGCGCTGAGAGCCAGCACGGGCCGTCCTGAGATACCAATCGTCCAGCCGCGAGGGTTCGGGACACGGTGGAGGGTTCCACTCGAGCCCGACACTGGATCGGACTCGGGCAATGCTACCACACCGGAAGGGGGTAGCGCAGCCGAATCCTCATCTCCGGAGTCCATTAGCTCGTCCCCCGATGCAGCTATCGAAACCATGTCCTCAGCCGGAGCCCCGAAAGTAACAGACGGTCCCCCGTGGGAAGGACCAGGCTGCTCTTCCGCAGCGGAGGGGGAAGGGGCCCGAGGAGCCTGTTGACCCGGCGGGAGTGCCCTCACAGTAACCCTCAGGTCTCCACCAAAGGCATCAGCCAAAGTAGCAGCCCTCTGCTTCGCAGCAGGAGGGCCACTAGATCGGGGGATGCGCAATGGGACTCCACCCCGTCTGAGGTATTCGAGTCTAGACCGTAATACTGCGATGGTCATGTTCCCGCAATGGGAACATAAGTCATCCACGAAAGCCGCCTCAGCGTGCTGAACGCCCAAACACGAGAGACAGCGATCGTGTCCGTCAACTGGGGACAGATAACGACGGCATCCAGAAACACACGGTTTGAATGACTTGAAAAAGACGCAGGGTCAAACCGTGTTGCTCTTTTAGAAAAGGAAAAAACCGCTCCGATCAGTGCCGAGGCACACAGGGGAAATGACCGCGGCTCGCAGCGGTTCAAGGGTGCAAGCCCGCTGAGAGCACTCACAGGAAAAACGCCCAGGAAGCTGTGAGAACAGCTGTTTGTTTTTCTCTCACGATCACCACTGTAGGGCACCGTCACACCGACACCGGAACTGGAGCGATCCTCTTCACGAGACTCGGTTTTACAAACACTCTTCGTAGGAACACACCAGAAGGTACTGTTTGGCTCCGAAGTTGAAAGCGATATGCGGTGCTTCCACTTCCGTATTTATACCTGCGATGCGGGGCGGGTCGTGGAATGCGTCAACCGCATGCCAATCTTCATTGGCTCGTTTATAACACTCGAAGTAGATTGGTCTCTGAAAATAGATCCCAATTCGTCGGTCAGTTCCGACGTACGTCGAACGTGATCGACTGAAAGGGAACCCTGCTTGTGGGGGTAAATGAAGACCATTTAAGATGGTATACCTTAAGCAACCTCCTAAGGTATAGTTCGGGCAACACGCCTAGAAATGGTATACCTTTAGTTAAGTTACACCTTTAGAGTCTTCATAAGAAGACTAAGAGACAACGTTATCGGGAAACGCAGCCCTGATGCTCTCTGCCATGCGTGCTTAGCTTGTCACTTTGTTTCCGACTTGCTCGGCTCCAAAAATTACTCCTTGCAGCTATATTTATGAATACTTTTTGTTTGCCAACATAAATGACGTTATCAGGATGGGTATTTTGGGTGGAGAATCCACTCAATGGTCTCTTTTGAACTTGTGACATGCTGTAGTGAGGGGGAACTCTGTTGAGAAATATAGGTAAGCTAATATTCTGACAATCACAATCCTGAATACCTTTCTCTTTTCCTTGCTAAAGGCCTGTTCACACCCAGTATGATAACGATAATGATAAAGATATAGTTTTAAAAAATCATTCTAAGATATAGTTAAAAACAAATCATTCTAAATATAAAAGAATAGTAGAGTCCACACCACAACTACAACGGCACAGAGAAACGATATCGTGGAATCACTTTCAGAGCGATTTTTTTTTCAGCTAATGAACGATAAATACATTGACAGCCAATCAGAATCCATTCTGCTTTAAAGCGCTCCAGCATTTAAAGCATCAGATGACAAAACTACAGTACATGCTTAGAATGAACAGTGTTATCATGTGGACGCTAATATAGTTACCATTATAGTTATCATAATAGTTATTGTTCCTGGTGTGAATTGGCTTTAAGAGTGCCACCCTAGCTACTGGGTCTGCATTTACTTTTTGGCTTTTTAGCATTTTACAGTGCCTTTAAACTCTCTCTGTCGTGGGCATCTAAAATGAATCAATAACACAAATTAAACAATACAAAAATGCATTCAAATATTAATATTTTTTAAAGTTTAACACATATTTGTCCGTGCTAAACATTCCTCATTTATCTGTAATATAAATAAGATGCTAAAATTGTTATTTATACAGTGATACTGTCATTCAGCATAATGGATGACACTGTGGTGTAACAGAGAATTTGCATTACACTGAATGACAAAAATATTACCCTGAATGACGAAACTTCTACTTCAGCTTATATTGCAGGCCATCAACTGGCCACCTATATCAAACAGTGAGCTTGACCAGTAAGGTTAATCACAATTATTCACAACATATACCTATTTTTCAAAAAATCTAACAATATAACTGTTTTTTGGCATTTCACTGAATGACGTGCGTTTTTGTAACTTAGGCTACCACACCATGAAAAGGTGGAATTATCAAATACTTAAGAGCAATGAACTCACTTTTCTGCAGCACCACATGAACTTCAGGATGCCTTTTGATGATGTCACAGACTGCCGAATGACTATCTGTTTTTTTACATGATTTCAGAATGGCTTCTTGGTCCTGTTACACTGAATGATCTCTTACAAACTGCATTTTTGGGACAAAAGTCTCCTGGTTATTTAAATATTTAAAAAAACAAATAAGACATAGTCCTTTTAATATAAATCAAATCAAATCAAATCACCTTTAGTTATATAGCGCTTTTTACAATGCCAGTTGTTTCAAAGCAGCTTCACAGTGGTAACAGGAAAATAATAAGCCAACACTTATTTGAAAATGCCAAGTAAACAAATATATTTTTTAACTTGGTATTTCATATGTTTATTTAAAGATGTAATGGCGAAATCAAAGTCCAGACCATTACGCTGAATGACAATTTTACACTTTGGAATATTATTTCCCCCATATGTTGACATTTTATTTTGACAAAAGTTATTTGAAATATTAAAGTAGACACTTTACTTGCATTTAATATGTTTATGTATACAAAATGACTTTGGGACACTGTACAAATTGTGAATAAAAACAGAATGCAATGATGTGGAAGTTTCAAATTTCAATATTTTATTCAGAATACGACATAGATGACATATCAAATGTTTAAACTGAGAAAATGTATAATTTTAAGGGAAAAATAAGTTGATTTTAAATTTCATGGCATCAACACATCTCAAAAAAGTTGGGACAAGGCCATGTTTACCACTGTGTGGCATCCCCTCTTCTTTTTATAACAGTCTGCAAACGTCTGGGGACTGAGGAGACAAGTTGCTCAAGTTTAGGAATAGGAATGTTGTCCCATTCTTGTCTAATACAGGCTTCTAGTTGCTCAACTGTCTTAGGTCTTCTTTGTCGCATCTTTCTCTTTATGATGCGCCAAATCTTTTCTATGGGTGAAAGATCTGGACTGCAGGCTGGCCATTTCAGTACCCGGATCCTTCTTCTACGCAGCCATGATGTTGTAATTGATGCAGTATGTGGTCTGGCATTGTCATGTTGGAAAATGCAAGGGCTTCCCTGAAAGAGACGACGTCTGGATGGGAGCATATGTTGTTCTAGAACTTGGATATACCTTTCAGCATTGATGGTGCCTTTCCAGATGTGTAAGCTGCCCATGACACACGCACTCATGCAACCCCATACCATCAGAGATGCAGGCTTCTGAACTGAGCGCTGATAACAACTTGGGTTGTCTTTGTCCTCTTTAGTCCGGATGACATGGCGTCCCAGTTTTCCAAAAAGAACTTCAAATTTTGATTCGTCTGACCACAGAACAGTTTTCCACTTTGCCACAGTCCATTTTAAATGAGCCTTGGCCCAGAGAAAACACCTGCGCTTCTGGATCATGTTTAGATATGGCTTCTTTTTTGACCTATAGAGTTTTAGCTGGCAACGGCGAATGGCACGGTGGATTGTGTTCACCGACAATGTTTTCTGGATGTATTCCTGAGCCCATGTTGTGATTTCCATTACAGTAGCATTCCTGTATGTGATGCAGTGCCGTCTAAGGGCCGAAGATCACGGGCATCCAGTATGGTTTTCCGGCCTTGACCCTTACGCACAGAGATTGTTCCAGATTCTCTGAATCTTTGATAAGATGATAACTTCAAACTCTTTGCAATTTTTCTCTGAGAAACTCCTTTCTGATATTGCTCCACTATTTTTCGCCGCAGCATTGGTGATCCTCTGCCCATTTTGACTTCTGAGAGACACTGCCACTCTGAGAGGCTCTTTTTATACCCAATCATGTTGCCAATTGACCTAATAAGTTGCAAATTGGTCCTCCAGCTGTTCCTTATATGTACATTTAACTTTTCCGTCCTCTTATTGCTACCTGCCCCAACTTTTTTGGAATGTGTAGCTCTCACGAAATCCAAAATGAGCCAATATTTGGCATGACATTTCAAAATGTCTCACTTTCAACATTTGATATGTTATCTATATTCTATTGTGAATAAAATATAAGTTTATGAGATTTGTAAATTATTGCATTCCTTTTTTATTCACAATTTGTACAGTGTCCCAACTTTTTTGGAATCGGGTTTGTATATATATATATATATATATATATATATATATACACACTCACCTAAAGGATTATTAGGAACACCATACTAATACTGTGTTTGACCCCCCTTCGCCTTCAGAACTGCCTTAATTCTATGTGGCATTGATTCAACAAGGTGCTGAAAGCATTCTTTAGAAATGTTGGCCCATATTGATAGGATAGCATCTTGCAGTTGATGGAGATTTGTGGGATGCACATCCAGGGCACGAAGCTCCCGTTCCACCACATCCCAAAGATGCTCTATTGGGTTGAGATCTGGTGACTGTGGGGGCCATTTTAGTACAGTGAACTCATTGTCATGTTCAAGAAACCAATTTGAAATGATTCGAGCTTTGTGACATGGTGCATTATCCTGCTGGAAGTAGCCATCAGAGGATGGGTACATGGTGGTCATAAAGGGATGGACATGGTCAGAAACAATGCTCAGGTAGGCCGTGGCATTTAAACGATGCCCAATTGGCACTAAGGGGCCTAAAGTGTGCCAAGAAAACATCCCCCACACCATTACACCACCACCACCAGCCTGCACAGTGGTAACAAGGCATGATGGATCCATGTTCTCATTCTGTTTACGCCAAATTCTGACTCTACCATCTGAATGGCTCAACAGAAATCGAGACTCATCAGACCAGGCAACATTTTTCCAGTCTTCAACTGTTTTGGTGAGCTCGTGCAAATTGTAGCCTCTTTTTCCTATTTGTAGTGGAGATGAGTGGTACCCGTTGGGGTCTTCTGCTGTTGTAGCCCATCCGCCTCAAGGTTGTGCGTGTTGTGGCTTCACAAATGCTTTGCTGCATACCTCGGTTGTAACGAGTGGTTATTTCAGTCAAAGTTGCTCTTCTATCAGCTTGAATCAGTCGGCCCATTCTCCTCTGACCTCTAGCATCAACAAGGCATTTTCGCCCACAGGACTGCCGCATACTGGATGTTTTTCCTTTTTCACACCATTCTTTGTAAACTCTAGAAATGGTTGTGCGTGAAAATCCCAGTAACTGAGCAGATTGTGAAATACTCAGACCGGCCCGTCTGGCACCAACAACCATGCCACGCTCAAAATTGCTTAAATCACCTTTCTTTCCCATTCTGACATTCAGTTTGGAGTTCAGGAGATTGTCTTGACCAGGACCACACCCCTAATGCATTGAAGCAACTGCCATGTGATTGGTTGATTAGATAATTGCATTAATGAGAAATTGAACAGGTGTTCCTAATAATCCTTTAGGTGAGTGTATGTATGTGTATATATATATATATATTGTTGTGGCAGTTTTTTGATCAACTCTGAATAAGAGACAAAACCTTAGTAAATTTAATAAATGGTTTATTTCCTTTGCAAAGGGAGCCAACAGTCGGCAGCCATCTCAATGTCTGCAGAGTGTTCACTGACACACAAAACAGTCCTTTCCATTCTTATACCTCCCCTGACCTCCAAGGTCAGCACTTCTGCAATTTTCCACACACATGGTAAGTCGGATCACATACACAAATAACCATCTTAACCCCTAGACCCTCAGATTTAGACAGTGACCCCTAGGGTCATGGACGGGCCATTATGCTTCTCTGTATGCATAATATTCTTTCATACATGGAAATATGTGTACAATAAATTCTCATGCATAATGATTAAAATGAATTTTCTTCTATGATTAAATTTTTCCACCACTATATATATATATATATATATATATAACTGCACAATCACAAAATTAATATAAATCCAGCAACTTGAAAATCAAAGTAAATGTAAAACAGTTAATGTAAACTTTGCAACAGGCCTATATCTCTTTTCTTATATAGAGGATATGGAACACCAATGCTGCCACTCAGTGGGTGTAACTGCAGTGACTCCGCCTACTGTGACGCCATGTGCATACCCTCTTATTTTGGAACCTCAGTTCTGCCAAATTAGAATTCATGGCCTGGCCCGACTGTACAACAGTTGCCTTCTCATGCCGTTTTATGGCAGTGTCTGCAATTACCTGTAATGTACATTAATTAGTGTTAAAGAAGTCATGACATAAGAAATCAATCAGATCTTGACATATAAGAGGGCTTTGTACCATGAAAACAATCTGCAAGTTTCAGAGCTTAAAACATCCTCCTCATTATAAACAAAACATTTATTTAATCAAGCTCCAAAAACAGCTTGTTTGGATGTTGCAGGATCTGCGACATCACACAGGCAAATACATATGTATATGCCTGACTCCAGAGCAAAACACTGACGAATAGCTTTAAGTCATTGCACCACAGGCCCTGTCCACTGGAGTTCAGTCGCTTAAAGAGATAGTTCACCCAAAAATGAAAATTATCCCATGATTTACTTACCCTCAAGCCCATCCTAGGTGTGGCATTCTTATGACATTCTTCTTTCAGACGAATACAATCGGAGTTATATTAAAAAATGTCCTGGCTCTTTCAAGCTTTATAATGGCAATGAATGGCAGCCCAAAATTTTAAGCCTTTGAAGCGAATCGATGGGAAAAATATCCATATTTAAAACTTGAAGTAAAATATCTAGCTTCCGGCGGACCGCCTTCCGTATTCAACTTACAAAAAAAAACTTAACTGGCGCAACGAAGACGTCGGACATAGTGTAAAAAAGCGTAACTGGCGTAGAAACGTAAAAAAATGAAACGTAGAAACGCATTTTGAACTGCGAGAGGCGTTACACATTCTTCGTAAGTTGAATACAGAAAGTGGTCTGACGGAAGCTAGATATTTTACTTTATAAAGTTTTAAATATTGATATTTTTCTTACACAAACCCATCGATTCGCTTCAGAAGGCCTTTATTAACCTCCCGGAGCTGTATGGATTACTTTTATAATGGATGGATGCACTTTTTTGGGCTTCAAATTTTGGGCTGCCATTCACTTCCATTATAAAGCTTGGATTAGCCAGGACATTTTTTAATATAACTCCGATTGTATTCGTCTGAAAGATGAATGTCATATACACCTAGGATGGCTTGAGGGTGAGTAAATCATGGGGTAATTTTAATTTTTGGGTGAACTATCCCTTTAAGTGCTGACATTTGCCTACAGTGCAATTAGAATGATTTCCGAAGGCTCATGTGACACTGAAGACTGAGTAATGGCTGCTGAAATGAAGCGTTGCCATCAGAAAAATAACTTACACTTTAAAATATATTAAATTAGGAAATAGTTATTTTAAATTGTAATAAGTCCACAATATTACTGTTTTAATGTATTTTTAATAAATCAAATAAATGCAGCTGTGGTGAGCATAAGAGACTTATTTCAAAAACAAACAAAAAAATAACCCCAAACTTTTGAACGGTACTAGTGTATGTTTGAGATTTTACTTACAAGCCATATGGTTCATAACTTGGAGATCCACTCAGCTCTGCTGGCCTTCAGCATGGAAAAATAAGTAGGGACATAAGTGATTTGTCAAAAATATTAAGTATATAATGCCAGGTTTATTACATATAAACAACTAGAGCAGAAGTAAAATGCAGAAAAGAGAAAAATATAATATACAGAATATACAAAAAAAAAAATCTTATCTTAAGATAACAGAATTTATGTTTTTAGGTTTACTCATTAAGTATTGCTCATAATAGTGTCGCAAAGCCTTCTTAAAATAGCTAATAAATAAAAATAGGCCTATATATAATTTTGCAAAATAAATTCAGATGCATTGTGATAAAGGCGAAATATACCATGGAAAAATACATACTAAGTTAGGCTATATAATGAGCTTTCTCAGTTCATGTCAGCAAAGGTGGAGCTTCACCCTTTGTTTTAAAGGGGTTTTTTTGACGCTCCTGAAATCACAGAACATTTTTCTATCAATATGTGTTTACCATGAGAGATCAAAACATGTTTGAATGAGTTTCAGCCAATTTCAGTCACGAATTAAAAGTACAGCACATACTTTTAGGTTAAATAAATTAGCTTACTTCCAATTGACAAATTTACCAGCAAAACCTTTACAAAACTATCAAAACCTCTCATATAAGTTACACATAAAGATGTGATTAAAAGACTAAACTTTCATAAACAAGAGATCAAGAGTTAGTCTTCCTCTTCTGAAAAAAAAAACGTTTCAGATGCTAACACTTTTTCCGAAGACACTAAACCATTTCTGTAAAGTAAATATTCAACAGAAGCGAGTCAGTCAGTACGTTTACATGGACAACAGTACTCTGATATTAACCTGATTAAGACTATACTCTGTTTAAGAAACTACCATGTAAACAGCGATTTCTAATTAGCTTAATCCGGCTAAAGTTATACTCGAAGTAAACACCAATCGAATTAAGACGTGGAATATTCCTCTTTTAGTCGCATTATCGGAGTGCATTACACACCTTAATCTAACTATTAACGTCGTGTGTTACAGGACATATACGCACACGCAGTGGTCAACCATTTGACAGAAAACAAGAGAGCATGACTTGGCTTCAAGCAACTCTTTCCCACCAGTCCTTACTTTGTACTGTCATCCAGTACCTCTGAGTTTGTCGCGGTGGCAGAGGAGGCCCGTTGCTGGAGAAATTGTATCCGCCGTCGTCATGACAAATAATTAACTGCACTTGAAGCTTTTGTAAAATGTAAAAATGAAACACCCAAAACTGTATATGGTACCATAAGGAAGACAAACTGTATGTTGATACGTGAAATTCTGGCGAGAACGTCGGACTGCGTGGCATGGGGACGTAATGACATGTGCCATTAATCGATCTGTTCTATAACATGTAAAACGGGAACATGAACGGAATATTCTAAAAGCAACTAATGTCAACACCTTAATCAGAATATTGTCTTATTCAGATTAAGGTCAATAATTAGATTACTGCTGTCCATGTAAACGTAGTCAATTACACGTAAGAAAAGTGTCAGGAACAGGTGTGTGTATTATTTGTGTGATTTTATGGACTAAACTCACCAGAAAGCAGTGAAAACAGGGAGAGACGGAGTTTTGCTGCTTGTCCGTTGCAATTGCCGCCCCGTTTCCATAGTAACTCCCTCTGCTCCAGTGTTTGAATGTGACTCGAATGTTCAAGGCGCACGCCCATTAAACACGTCAAAGTCACGCATTTACATAAATGAATACAACTAGAGTTAAAACATTACATAATACAAATATCATTAAATAATTATATAAGATTAAGCTGCTAACTTTGTGCTGCCCAAACAACGCTGGCAGGCTGGGAAATAGCCCAATGTAAAAAATGATATAAAACAGTGAATAAGTAACCCAGCACTCTGGGTAAAAAATAAATAAATAAATAAATAAAAAATATATTAGTTTTTGTTTTCAGATGGAGTGATTTAGAAATGGTAAACAGTGTAGAAATAAAAGTACATATTGCATATTGCAAAAACTCACTTGATTAAAAACTATGCATAACATGAGGCATGAAAACATTTTCACATATATGTACACATATTTACACGTAACATGAAGATCAATTTAAGCTTTATGTTCTATGCATTTTTAAAATATATTTTCAAAATATAATTCAATATGTTTAACATTGTTTACATATATGTGAATATATTACATTTCTGCATGTTTATTCCCTTTCCAACCACTTCATTCGCTTTCTCTACTGTACTCAAGAACAGCACAATTGAGTTATTCATTTTGGACGCCGCTAACACACATTCATGACCCACTACATTACCAACCGCCACACTACACTCCCCGCAGCCACCACCTTCACTCTGTGGCGCCGCGTGAGCGAATCTAGAACATTAGGTCCCTGAGTCTCCATGCCTCCCAGTACGAAGACTGGCTAAGGCGCTCAGTTAATAAATAGGCTTCTCTGTTAATTTCACAACAAAGTAAAACTTTAACCAAACAACAAAACAAAAATAGGGGGGAAAAGTAATCTTTTAAAGCCACAGTGGGCACAAAAGACCACGCACTCACCACACCACTCACTCCACTCAACAAACGCCCGCACATGTGCACACAGAGAGAGAGAGAGAGAGATAGATAGATGAAACATGGATGGAGAGATTGTGTGAAATGTTAATAGTGGCACATGGTGAGCACGAGTGCTGAAACATCTGTATTAAGCAGAGCTGTGTTTGGCAGCCAACTCGACCTTGGAGAGATGGCTGCTCCTCATCCTGCTCAAGCAGGACAGCAGAGCTTTGATCAGTTCCTCTGATCTACAGACCGCAAATATGGATGCTTCCTCTATCTCTCTTTCTCTGTCTGTCTTTCTATCCACGATTCTCTTCATCCGTCAGTCTCTCTCTCAGATCTCTTAGTTTCATTGGCTCTGCTGTCATGCTCGTTTTCATGCTTCTAAAAGAGTAACTCATGCCACTGAGCTCTGGCTTATCTCTTTCCTCTAATCTTCAGACACTGATTATAAAAAAGTCAGATTAACCACAAAATGTGATTGCAGCTTTACTCCATTATTTAGTTCCGGTATTTCTAGCTGTGATGGCCTATTAATCGCAATGTGTCATTTAGACAACCAGTCAAAACAGTTTATTGAACATGCATCAGCACATCAATCAAAGGTTATAGTAAACATTAAAACAGCAGAAAATGTACTTTCAGATGATCTAGGATGCTCAAGAATTATTATTTTTTTCTTCAGAGCTCCATGTGGTAACACACGTGGAACACTTCTCACATTAACCATTCAAAAGAACAAAAATTTGAGGAACAAAATCACAGTGGGTTGTGATGTTTTTGTGTCAGATGTAATTTCACTGAGAGATGGAGACTGGCCTATCATACAGTACATAATGCTCAGTCAGTGACCTGCACAGGGTGTTACTAATATAACAACAGCTAAATAATTCCATTGCCATTAGGGAAAAAAATACACTGTAGCAATGAATCTTAGCACACCCTTGTGAAAAAGTCACTTTAGCACTTTAAAAAAGCACTTATTGCAGAAATAATATACTTTAAAAAAATATACTTACGTATAGTGTCACAAAAACGTCTCGGTTACGTATGTAACCCTCGTTCCCTGAAGGAGGGAATGGAGACGCCACGTCGGAGACCGATGAATAGGAATCTCGCTCACGAGAGCCAATCTACTTCGAGTGTAACTAAACGAGCCAATGCATATTGGCATGCAATGATTGCACCAGGTGCTCATGCCACGCAGCACGGGTATAAATGAGACACAGGTGCTTGCATCAAATTAGCTTCTTTTGCTGAGGAGCCGAGTAGGTAAATGGCACCCCAACAGGGTACAGAGGACATGGCGATGGGACGTGGTGTCTCCGTTCCCTCCTTCAGGGAACGAGGGTTACATACGTAACCGAGACGTTCCCATTCAGTCGGTCGCTTCCGACGCCACGTTGGAGACCGGCAAATAGGAATCCCTACTAAAGCGCCATGGCCTCTGCCCCCTTCCAGTGCCCTGTGTGAGCCTCCTGAGCTCTCTTACCTGATGAGACGGGGCTCACACAGAGAAGTCCATCACTGCTGTTCCGCATGACCCACTCAGTGACTATTGGATAACACTGGGAAAGCGTGCCCTAGTGGAAGGGAACGCTGTGGAACCCACATCGTACCCTGAAGGAGTTATGTGGAGTACAAGCCGTAGCTCGCAACCGAGTGGGGGCTCCAGCCCCACTGAAGGGGGGGCTCTCCCAAGGGAAAGACACAGGCTTTCATTAGGAGCAATCGTGGAAAAATAATGGGATCCCCGCAGGGTTACTGGTAAGACAGAGCAAAGCTAGGGCTGGGTCTGCCTCCTCCAAGGGCAGCGCTTGCAGGTTCACCACCTGGTCCCTGAAGGGAGTGGTAGGAACCTTGGGCACATAGCCAGGCCGGGGTCTCAGTACCACGTGGGTTTCACCCGGCCCGAACTCTAGGCACGATTCGTCGATCGAAAATGCTTGCAGGTCCCCTACCCTCTTGATGGAGGCCAGTGCAGCCAACAGCAAAGTCTTCATAGACAGAATCTTTAGCTCTGCCGACTGCAAAGGCTCAAATGGGGCATTCTGAAGTGCTCGGAGCACCAGAACAAGATCCCAAGAGGGTATGGAGGGAGGTCGAGGAGGATTTAACCGTCTCGCCCCCCTGAGGAACCTGACGACCAGGTCGTGCTTCCCAACCGACTTACCTTCTACGTGATCGTGATAAGCAGATATTGCAGCAACATAGACTTTGAGGGTGAAGGGCCAACCCCTGTTGCAGGAAGGAAAGCACAGATCGAACATCTTCGGGGGTCTTCTCGGCGAGAAGAACACCACTCGACGAACAGGTTCCACTTCGAGGCATAAGCCTGTCTCGTAGACGGTGCTCGTGCCGAAGTGATGGTGTTAACTACCTCTTGGGGTAAGTCACCTAGAACCTCCGCGTCCCATCCAAAAGGGTGCCCCGTCTCTGAGTCAGAAGGTCCTTCCTCAGAGGAATCAGCCAGGGAGGGGCTGTCGCAAGGAGCATAAGCTCCGGGAACCAAGTCCGGTTGGGCCAGTACGGCACCACCAACAGGACCTGCTCCTCATCCTCCCTGACCTTGCACAGTGTCTGTGCAAGTAGGCTCACTGGGGGAAACGCATATTTGCGCAGGCCCCGGGGCCAGCTGTGCGCGAGGGCATCCGTGCCGAGTGTGCCCTCAGTCAGCGAATAAAACCACTGGGAGTGGGATGTTTCTGGGGAAGCAAACAGGTCGACCTGTGCCACCCCGAACTGTCTCCAGATCAGCTGCGCCCGAAGCGACCTCAGACACTTCTGACTCCAGAGGAGGAGATGGCGGGCGAGTTGCGACATGCGACGGGAGCGCAGACCACCTTGTCGGTTGATGTACGCAACGGTCGCAGTGTTGTCCGTACGGACCAATACATCTTTGCCCCATAACAGCCTTTTGAGGCGGCTCAGTGCAAGATGTACTGCTAGCAACTCGAGGCAGTTGATGTGCCAATGCAGGTGCGGGCCCGTCCAAACCCCTGACACTGCATGCCCGTTGTACGTGGCCCCCCAGCCCATGGCAGAGGCATCCGTGAAAACCACAGCATGCCTGGACACCTGTTCCAAGGGCACCCAGGCCCGAAGGAACAAGGGGTCTAACCACGGGCTGAAGGTTTGGCGGCAGGCTGGTGTGATACTCACCCGGTGAGTGCTGCGTTGCCACGCCCATCTCGGGACCCGGCCGTGAAGCCAATGCTGAAGCGGTCTCATATGAAGCAGGCCGAGCGGTGTTACTGCCGCCGCGGCCGCCATATGCCCCAGGAGCCTCTGAAATTGTTTCAGTGGGACCGCCATCCTGCCTTGAAATGTGTTCAGGCAGTTCAGCATCGACTGGACGCGCTCCTCTGTGAAGCGCGCCGTCCGTTCGACCGAATCCAACTCCATACCAAGAAAAGAGATCCTCTGCACTGCTCTTTTCCCAGTTGACCCGAAGACCCAACTGGCTGAGGTGTCTGAGCACCAGGTCCCTGTGTTCGCACAACTGATCCCTGGACTGTGCTAGAATGAGCCAGTCGTCGAGATAGTTGAGGATGCGAACACCCTGTTCTCTCATGGGCACAAGGGCCCCCTCCGTGACCTTCGTAAAAACACGGGGGGACAGGGACAGCCCGAAGGGCAGGATTTTGTACTGATATGCTCGACCCTCAAACGCAAAGCGCAGAAATGGCCTGTGTCGAGGGAGAATCGAGACATGAAAGTACGCGTCCTTCAGGTCGATCGCTGCAAACCAATCTCGGGGACAGATGCACTCGAAAATGCGTTTCTGCGTGAGCATCTTGAATGGTAGCTTGTGAAGGCTCCGATTCAGAACTCGCAGGTCCAAGATTGGCCGTAAGCCACCGGTTTTCTTGGGTACAATGAAGTACGGGCTGTAGAAGCCTGTCTTCATATCGGCTGGAGGGACCGGCTCTATCGCGTCCTTTGCCAGTAGGACTGCGATCTCCGCACGCAGGACATGGGCATCTGCAGCATTCACCGAAGTGAAGCGGACGCCCTTGAACCTGGGGGGACGCCGGGCGAACTGAATCGCATAGCCGAGCCTGATGGTTCGAATGAGCCAGCGAGACGGACTGAGGAGCGCTAGCCAGGCTCGCAGAGACCGTACAAGCGGGACCAAAGGAACCACCAGTGTACCAACCGTGGGGCAGCGAGGTGGAATGCAGGTACCGGGCTGGGGCGGCTGTCCCGTGGAGGCGGCCCGCACTGAGGTGTGAGTGTGCTGTGCAACACTTACCTGATTCCACGAGTGGGCAGGGGGGTACGTGAGGAGGCTTGGTTGCATCCTCGAGCCGTCCACTGCTGCCCGCTGGCGAAGGGGGAGGATGAGTGTGGTCCGGCGTTTGACCGGCCACAGCTCTCCGAGCCCCCTGAGGACCCGGAGATGGAGGAAACTGCTCTTTTATTGAAAATTTGGGCGGAACACAAAGAAAACGGAACCAAAGATTCTCCGCCCGGCCCTCCTCCGGGGGATGGAGCGGTACGATCACCGTCTCCTGAAGAGCAGTCCTCCCCATCTCCGGGTCGCCCGTCTCAGGGCCGCTTACCCTTGGCCTTGCCACCCCTCTTGGCGGAGGCCTGGACGGGCGGGGTGGCCTGCTTGCACCCGGCTCCTCAACGTCGCTTGTGTGGAGGCTGCTGCTGCGGCAGGCGCAGGCGGCCGCCCTCGGCGACGAGCAGGCTGAGGCACTGCCGGCGGCAGGGTGGGGACAGCAGCTGACCGCCGTGGTTGATTGCCTCAGTCTGCTTATGTGCAGCCGAGAACTGCTGGGCGAAGTTCTGGACTGGGTCGCCGAAGAGGCCGGTCTGGGACACGGGGGAATTAAGGAACCTGATCTTGTCGGTTTCCCTCATGTCAGCCAGACACAGCCAGAGATGGCGTTCCTGGACCACCATCGTGGACATTGCACGACCCACTGCCCGCGCCGTAACCTTCGTCGCACGAAGCGCGAGGTCCGTTGTGGTTCTCAGTTCGTGCAGAACTGCGGGATCGTGACCACCCTCGTGCAGGGTCTACAGTGCCTGGGCCTGATGGACTTGCAACAATGCCATAGCGTGTAAGGCGGACCCAGCATCTCCACAAGCCTGGTAGGCCTTTCCGATCAGATCGGATGAGTACCTACAGGCCCGGGAGGGGAGACACGGGTTTCCCCTGGATGTGGAGTTACGGCACAGTTGCATAGCAACGGCCCGTTCCACGGGAGGAACCTGCGTGTAACCCTTTGCAGGTCCGCCATCGAGGGTGGTGAGGGAGGAGGATCCACCAGGCCCGTTTCGGGCAGTAAAAGGTGCTGTCCACGACCTGGTGAGCTACTCGTGCACCTCCGGAAAGAAAGGAACCAGGTTGGGGCGCTGAGAACCAGCACGGTCCACCCCGAGAAACCAATCGTCCAGCCTCGAGGGTTCGGGACACGGTGGAGGGTTCCACACGAGCCCGACTCTCTCAGCGGCCCGGGAAAGCATGGCCATCATTTCTGGATCCGTATCGGGCACAGCGGATCTTCCCGAAGGAGCCCCCTGTGCCGACACGTCATCTCCAGAAAATTCTGGCCCTCCCTGCGATGCAGCGATGGACATCTGATCATCGAGAGGAGCCCCGAAGGATACGGATGGTACACACCTCGTGGGTGGCCCACCGCGTTCCGACTGCAGCTCTACTGGCTGCGAAGTGCGGGAGGGGTGAGGGTTCCCCGGGGGTTGGGTCCCTTGGGGAAGCGCGCTCACCGTAACCCTCAAATCACCCATGCTACTGCCTGAAGTAACCCTCTGTGTGGAGGGAGTCACCCCTTGCGAGATGGAGTCTCGACCGCAACTCCGAGATGGTCATGTTCCCACAGTGAGAACATGAGTCATCCACCAGTGCTGCCTCAGCGTGCTGAACGCCCAAACACGAGATACAGCGCTGACCATCCCTCAGTGACAGGTAACAACCGCATCCAGAAAATAAAATCAAAATCAAATCACCTTTATTTATATAGCGCTTTTTACAATGCCAATTGTTTCAAAGCAGCTTCACAGTGGTAACAGGAAAATAATGCAACAGAATTTGATTCGGCTGTACAGCCGCTCTGGTGAAAAGGGTGATGTCATCCAGCTCATTTCAATTATCATATAGTGTCAATGCGGGCAGATCAGTAATATAGTTGAAATTTAAGTGTCCCCAACTGAGCAAGCCAAAACCCAAAAGGCAACGGTGGCAAGGAACCAAAACTCCTTCAGGGCCAGAATGGAGAAAAAAACCTTGGGAGAAACCAGGCTCAGTCGGGGTGCCAGTTCTCCTCTGGCCGACGAACAAATAGTGTATGATTATGATTCTGGCAACATTACAGGTCAGAAGTCATATTAGATCAATAGATATTCGTAGGATTATTCGAAAAATTGGAGTCGTCACGCCGGGGACAGGTTTAATGAGGATGTCGTGTCGATGCGGCATTTACAGGGGGGAGTTTAATTGACACGGTCTCTACAGACACTTCAGGGATGCGTTCGTCATGTCCAGGCTAAGGTCCACCATCTGGTCCGGATACGGCCCGGATCCGGCCTACTGCAGTAAACCTCGGGATAAACAGAGAGGCTAACATTAGCGTAGATGCCATTCTTCTTATGATGTAACGAGTACATCAGGTGTTATGGGAAGTGTTCCCGGTTCCGGCTGAACTAGTTAATGCAGCCTAAAACAATCACTTAACTGATTTGAATAATAGGAATTAAAAATGTTTTATGTGTATGCCATAGTAAAGAGATGTGTTTTTAGTCTAGATTTAAACTGACAGAGTGTGTCTGCTTCCCGAACAATGCTAGGAAGACTGTTCCAGAGTTTAGGTGCTAAATAGGAAAAGGATCGACTGCCTGCAGTTGATTTTGATATTCTAGGTACTATCAACTGGCCAGAATTTTGAGACCGCAATAGACGTGATGGAGTATAATGCGTTAAGAGCTCGCTCAAGTACTGGGGAGCTAAACCATTTAGTGCTTTGTAAGTAATCAGCAAGATTTTAAAATGTATACGATGTTTAATAGGGAGCCAATGCAGTGTTGCCAGAACCGGGCTAATATGGTCATACTTCCTGGTTCTAGTAAGAACTCTAGCTGCTGCATTTTGGACAAGCTGCAGTTTATTTATTAAGCGAGCAGGGCAACCACCCAGTAGAGCATTACAATAATCTAGCCTTGAGGTCATGAACGCATGAACTAACTGTTCAGCATTTTGCATTGAAAGCATGTGCCGTAATTTAGATATATTTTTTAAGATGGTAGAATGCAGTTTTACATATGCTAGAAACGTGGCTTTCAAATGAGAGATTGGTATCAAAGAGCACACCCAGGTTCCTAACTGACGAAGAGGACTTGACAGAGCAGCCATCGAGTGTTAGACAGTATTCTAGGTTACTACTTGTGGAGTTTTTTTGTCCAATGATTAAAAATTCATTTTTTTCTGAATTAAGTTGCAGGAAATTACTAGTCATCCAATATTTTATATCAGCTATGCATTCCGTTAATCTTGTGAATTGGTAAATTTCGTCAGGGCGTGAAGAAATATAGAGCTGAGTATCGTCAGTATAACAATGAAAACTAACGCCATGCTTCCTAATAATATCTCCCAGTGGTAGCATGTACAGGGTGAAAAGCAACGGTCCTAGCACTGAGCCCTGCGGTACTCCATACTGAACTTGTGATCGGTGTGAAATCTCTTCATTTACTGCTACAAACTGATAACGGTCAGATAAGTATGATTTAAACCATGCCAATGAAATTCCACTAATGCCAACATAATTTTCGAGTCTATTCAAAATAATTTTGTGGTCGATAGTATCGAATGCAGCGCTAAGATCGAGTAACACTAACAGAGAGATACAACCACGATCGGATGATAAGAGTAAATCATTTGTAACTCTAATGAGAGCAGTCTCAGTACTATGATACGGTCTAAATCCTGACTGGAAATCCTCACAGATACCATTTCTTTCTAAAAAGGAGCATAATTGCGAGGACACTGCCTTTTTTAGTATTTTTGACAGAAAGGGTAGATTTGAGATTGGCCTGTAATTGACTAATTTTGTAGGATCAAGTTGCGTTTTTTTAATAAGTGGTTTAATAATAGTCAACTTAAAAGTTTTCGGTACATATCCTAATGTCAAGGATGAATTAATGATATTAAGAAGAGGATCTATGACCTCTGGAAGCATCTCTTTTAGTAGTTTAGTCGGTATAGGGTCGAGCATACATGTTGTTGATTTTGATGATTTAACGAGTTTAGCCAATTCTTCTTCTCCTATAGCAGTGAATGAATGTAATTTTTCCTCAGTGACACTACAATGCACTGTCTGATGTGATACTGTAGTAGATGGCTGCATGGTTATAATTTTTTTCCTAATATTATCAATCTTACAAGTAAAGAAGTTCATAAAGTCATTACTGCTGTGCTGTTTACAAACATCAGAAGTTGACGCTTTATCTTTGGTTAATTTAGCCACTGTATCGAATAAATACTTAGGGTTGTGTTTGTTTTCTTCTAAGAGAGTCGAGAAATAAGCAGATCTAGCAGTTTTTAGGACCTTTCTGTATGCAATCATGCTCTCTTTCCACGAAATGCGAAAAACCTCTAGTTTTGTTTTCTTCCAGCTGCGCTCCATTTTTCTGGCTGCTGTTTTAAGGGCCCGGGTGTGCTCGTTGTACCACGGCGTTGGACTATTTTCTTTAATCTTCTTTAAGCGCCGGGGAGCAACTGTGTCTAAAGTGCTGGAAAAGAGAGAGTCAGTAGTTCCTGTTGCAACATCGAGTTCCTCTAGGCTATCTGGGATGCTGAGGAGATGAAACTGATGAGGAAGATTATTTACAAAGCAATCTTTAGTCGCAGCAGTGATAGTCCTGCCATATTTGAAGCGAGGGGACGGCTTTGCAGCCTTTGCTAAATTAAGTGTACATGATACTAGGTAATGATCTGAGATGTCATCGCTCTGCTGCAGAATTTCAATGGTATCAACATTTATTCCATGTGACAGTATTAGGTCTAAAGTATGATTACAGCGATGAGTGGGTCCTGACACGTGTTGCCTTACTCCAGCCAGGTTTCTGTCAAACACAGCACATCTAGGTTATGAACTGTAATCATATCATTAACAATAAGCGCTTTTGAGGAAAGGGATCGAATATTCAGCAGCCCGAGCTTTATCATTTGATCATCTGTATTACATCTGTTGTTTATTTGTTGGACATCAATTAAATTTTTACCGTTGAATGGTTTTGATGGTTTTTTGTATTTACTAATTTGTGGAACAGACACAGTCTCTATGTGATAATATCTAGGTGAAAGAGTCTCTATGTGCTGGGATTTATCTGACTTCTGTGACGTGAGACAGCTAGCAGGCGGTCGGGTAAGCCAGTCCGGCATGGAAGCCTTCCTGGGACGGTGCCGCTCTTCTCTCTAGTAATTTGGCACATAGTCTTAGAGCTAAACCTTGACTAACTGGGGCCCAGGTCAGGAAGCAGACGGACTGGCTTACCCGACCTGGGCCCCAGTTAGTCAAGGTTTAGCTCTAAGACTATGTGCCAAATTACTAGAGCACCATCCCAGGAAGGATGAATACCATCGCCCCAAAAGCTTTTCCAATTGTCTATGAACCCTATGTTATTTTGCGGACACCACTTAGACAACCAGCCATTGAGTGATGATAGTCTGCTAAGTATCTCATCACTCCTTTTAACGGGGAGGGGACCAGAGCAAAAAACGTCATCTGCCATCGTACTTGCGAGCTTACACACCTCTTTAATGTTAATTTTGGTGATCTCCGACTGGCGAAGTCAAACATCATTTGTGCCGACGTGAATAATAATCTTAGAGAATTTACGATTAGCATTAGCCAGCACTTTTAAATTTGCTTTGATGTCAGGCACTCTGGCTCCCAGTAAACATGTGACTATGGTGGCTGGTGTCTCTATTTTCACGTTCTGTGTAATGGAATCGCCAATAACTAGGGCACTTTCAACAGGATTCTCAGTGGGTGCATCACTGAGTGGGGAGAACCTGTTTGATGTTCTAATCGGAACGGAAGAGTGGTTTTTTGATCCGCGACTATGCCATCTATATTCACCCAGTTGCCCTGCTGCACGGGCTCTACAGCCGGAACCGAACAATGTACAGAGTTCACTAAGCTATTCGCATCCAAAGCAGTGTCTAAAGCGGTTACATTCTCACTACTCTCAAATAAAGTCTGGATGCGTGTCTCTAATTCTGAAATCTTCTCCGTCAGCCTGACTATCTCCTTACATTTATCACATGTGAAGCCCTGTTCGCCAACGGAGAAAGATATACTAAACATGAAACATGCAGTGCAAGTGACAATAACAGAAGAAGAAGACATGGCTTACCGTATTTGTTGATTAATCCAACTTATCACAGTTGTTTGATGGAGTCTATTTACTAATCCAACTCACCACAGTTGTTTAATGAACTCAGAAAACAAGAGACCCGAGTGCAGAGATGGCAAACTAACAGGCTAGCGAAATGCTAACGCGTGATAGTGATTTAGATTAAAAGCTAGTGATGTCAGATTTAATGTGGTAGGCAATATTAGACAATATATGGTGATGGGTAAGTTATATTTAGCAGTTTCAACAACAGGGAATGATATCAAATAAAGATTCAAAAGCAAGCAAAGCACACGCGACCACAGCAGGCAGCAGGATAAACAGGAGGCAGACAGGTAGAATGTCATCTTGAACACACAGATAGAATGTCATCTTGAAAAAGATGCAAGCTCTGCCTGTGTAAGCTCTTTTAGAAGGACGCTCTCCTTGGTGCTGAAGCACGCAGGGGGAAGGGTCGCGGCGACACAGTCAGGGAATAGTGCAGCCTGACGTGCACGCTCTCTCTCACGAAGGCGCTCTCTTACCAGCTGTAAGAACGGCTTTTCAGCGCTCTCCACCTAGCGCACCGAACCAGCTGTGAGAACAGCCTTTGTGTTTGCTCTATCAAACAAAAAAGAGAGATGATCAAAGAACCACACGACCCGCTGCAGCGCTGTCACACCAACACTGACTGAAGAGATCGTTTCAAAAAGGCAGGCTTCAGTCAGTTCAACTGCGTAGAAGAGAGTGATATCTGGACGAACCATTTACCACTTGGCTCCGAAGCAAAAAGCTAATTTGATGCAAGCACCTGTGTCTCATTTATACCCGCACTGCGTGGCATGAGCACCTGGTGCAATCATTGCATGCCAATGTGCATTGGCTCGTTTAGTTACACTCGAAGTAGATTGGCTCTCGCGAGCGAGATTCCTATTCGTCGGTCTCCGACGTGGCGTCGGAAATGACCGACAGAATGGGAACAGAGGAAGAGACATGGAGATCAGCAGCACTGGAGTTTATTTAGCAGGTATGTGAACAAAAACAGGAAGTTCAGCAGGTGAGTAGTCTTTTGCAGAATGGGATAAACAGTAACACTTAACTAAATGTTTCGTGGTCTTTGTAGCTGGAGAATCTATCTACAAAGATAGATCTATTTGATATTTAACTGAGTTCTTGATGAGATCAGACAGGTGGAAACAGTTAGAATTCTGGTGATTGTGACTGTGGGTGGAGTTGCAGGACCTGGTGCTGATGGTGTAATGGTGTAATCCGTTATAGTACCAACCCCAAGCGGTCGACTGCTACCAGGATGCAAATGAAGGTGTTGGATGGTGGTAAATCGGTGGGACCAGGGTCTGTGAGGTAAGGAATGGAGCTTGCCTTCTGGAAGATGTCTCGGGGACTTCGAGATGGCACAAGAAGTACAGCCCTTGACGTACCGTTGAACATACTGGGTCATACTGGGCCACCTTTAACGGTTACGGAGGAGCGAGAGGGTTCGCTGGCTACCTGAATGCCCAGATGCTGGAGGCAAGTGAACCGAGTCCATGAGGGATACGTGGAGTGTTGATGGTACAAAGAGGCATTAAAGGCACTAAAGTTGAAATGTGAAAAAGAGTTGGGCTTGTCTGGGGTTGACACGACGGGCATTCTGAAGGTACTCTAGATTGTGGTGGTCTGTGATTACTTGAAAGGGATGTTTTGCTCCCTCCAGCCAGTGCCACCACTCTTCCAGGGCCAGCTTGATCACCAGGACCTTGTGGTTCCCGATGTCATAGTTCTGCTCTGCTGGGGACAGCTTCCTGGAGAAGAAGGCACATGGATGAAGTTTAGTTGGCTTACCCTGCCGCTGCGAGAGTACCACTCCTACACCACAGGTGGAGGCAATTTATGACTGCTCTAACCTTCCCCTTGTCCATTTGGATACCTTGGCCATCAATGATATAACCTTAAAAAATGGAATTCGCACTCCTCAAGCTTCAAGTCAAGTCAAGTCACCTTCATTTATATAGCGCTTTTTACAATACAGATTGTTTCAAAGCAGCTTTACAGTGACAATAGAAAATGAATGCAACTAAGATTGTTTTGGCTGTACAGCAGCTCTAGAAAAAAGTCATTGTCCAGCTTAAATTTTTGATTGATTTATTTCCGTTGTAAAAATAATTAGTTATTAACTTAGGGGCCACTTACACGATACCGTTTTCAACTGAAAACAGAAAACTTTTAATGTGTTCTGGCTGTTCATTTACACGACAACGGTGTTTTGGTGGCCTGAGAACGCAGACTTTGAAATAGGTTTCAAAGTGCAAGTTTTTGAGACTCTTTCACCTACATACCATCATATAGAGACTGTGTCTGTTCCAAAAACAAAAGATTATCTACCCGGCCCTCCTCCGGGGGAAGGAGTTGTGCGTCCACCACCTCCTAGATAAGGGTATTGCTTTTGCCGACCGCTTGGAGGGTTTAGCGGCAACTGAGACGGGTTGCGTCGCCTTCCTGCGGGGGGTTCGGCGTTGCAGCCTAGATGTTACCTGCTGCACGGGCCACATTGGAGCAGATGTAGATGACGCAGGGGGACGCCCTCGGCGATGGGCAGGTGGAGGGGCAGCCCTCAACAATCTGGTAGCAGCACCATCCCGCGGGGGCAAGATGTGCTTAATCGCCTCCATCTGCTTCTGTACTGCCAAGAACTGCTGGGCAAAGTCCTCGACAGCTCTTTTACTGCTTTGACCTGATGAACCTGCAGGAGGGCCATAGCATGCAAAGCGGAGGCAGCCTGTTCAGCAACACTGTAAACCTTGGCAGCAAGTGCGGCCAAGAACTTACAGGCCTTCGATGGGAGACGCGAGCGATTCCGCCAGGTGGCGGCACTTTGCGGGTATAAATGCACCGCAATTGAACACTCCACCTGAGGAATCTCCGCTGAGGAATTTCCTCACCTGAGGAATGCCTGACACTCACAGCAGCCTGGGAAAGCATGGCCTCTGTGTACAACTCAACCTGCGCCACTCTCCCAGAAGTGTTGACGGCTCAGACATGTGAGGCAGTGATCTTGGCTGTCAGACGGGGCCAGGAAGCTACCGCATCCAGAAACATATGGGTGGAATGCCATCTTGAAAATGATGCAACGTCACCTGTGTTTTGCTCTTTTAGGGAAACTGCTCTTTTGTGTTGAAGCACAAACCGCTCAGCTACGAAGCAAAAAGCTGAATGAGTGAGTTGCCGGCCAGCTTATATACCTGCATGTCGTGTGGAGTGGCTTGGCATGCAAATCTCATTTGCCAAGCTTCATTGGCTGGTTTTCTTACTACCCGAAAGTGCCTGGGCTCCCAAGTGAGACCCTCTTAACATCAGTGTTGACGTAACGTCGAACATGACTGACTGAAAGGGAACAAATTTGACCAGTTATTTCATTACAAGCACTAGATGGCCAATTGGGCCAAAACCATCAGGCTGAGTGCCACCAAGAAATATACAGTATGAAAGACTTTATAAACACTGACATTTGGGAATAAATTATGTATTACAGTGAGTTGACAGGATTTTACCCTCTGAGTTTAATGTGTTTATAATTACTCACTTATAAGCACTCTCAAGTGCTATTACGGCTTGGTCAGTTCCAGCTCATCATGTGAGAGAAAACACTCCAAAACCTCCAGTTTTTAAAGAACGCACTACCTGCTGCAGTCACTTTCAAATTTCTCTCTTAAGGGATTCGAAGTGTCATAAGCGCCGTGAACAGTTGCTTACCATGCAAATTATTACCCAGAATGCATTGCTTTCTACGGTACATTACTCTTTTAATGGAAAACAGTATGTTACTGTCAGAATTTGGCTGTTTTTTACAGTGTACCTTCTAAAGGACTCAAAGATCAAATATCAGCTCAGTAAATTTACTATAGAATTCATGTTCTTTAGAAAAAATACAAGAATCCACAGACGTGTTTCACATGTTCCGCCATGCATCAATATATTTGTCTGTAATGTTACCATCTTAGTGTTTTTCCAACATATTGGGTCAGTGATACTGTCCATAAACATTAAGGTGTAAATAACCTAGAATATTTCTTTGTTGATGGAAAGGTTAATTCAAGGATAAGGAGAAGTAGATCTTCCCCATGTTTATTCAGTTTTCTCTTCTGCATTTGATATTAGCCACAAGGGACCCATAACTTGATTCCTCCTGCTGTATTGTACATAATGTGGCATTGCTGTGGCATGTGGCATATTCTCCAGTATAGCTACTGTGTAGAATTTCTGTTTATTTGACAAATGGAGCTTTTCTCCTCCTGTATTATCATAATCTCCTCCCCACTGTGTCTGTTTGCTTTGGCATTAAGATGAGGCTCTATTCCTTCGGGCTGGAGCTTGTTTTGTTTGTTCTTGGCATTTTCCAAAAGAGAGCGAGACAGACAAAAAAAACAGCGTATAAAGTGGGATGGGTACGCAGAGGAACACTCCAACATTCCTGTGACCCAATGCACAACAGTTATTATGACTTTGTCTTTGCATTTCTCATTCATGCTTGTGCACTCAGATGTTTCCAAAGCACATTGCCCTATCGTTTGATCATAACAGACTCACCTCGCTGCATCACTTAATGTTCTTTTCCTCTTCTAATGGAATCAGATGAAATGGAGGCGTTTTCCATTTTGGTTTTCCCGTGTTTGCAGCATTTGTGAGCATATCTTATCTCTTTTTTGAGGGTATTGGCCCAGTTTTCAGGAGCATTTTTCTGTTAAAAACTGCCTATTGGCCCTAAAGTGCATTTTAGAATTCTCGACAAAAAACAATTGACAACCACAAAAATGGCAGTATTGACACTAATGAGTGCAATTTAACAGGGCTAGTCTTACTAAGGAAAACACACTGACCCATCCAATATCCGTGTAATTGCACAGGCTTTCAGAGGAGATCAGATGAATTAACCCAACAAATACGACACAAAGTGATTTGCAATGGCTGTGATTCAGCAATGCAATTTCCACTGATTTTTTTGACGTACCAAAGATAATTACAACTCAACCCGAACCATTACTGTTTAGTCAAACTCAAAAGTAGTTACAATGTCTATAATGCATTGAATGTTTTGATATTTGTGATTGTTTGTTGTTTGTTTATGTGGCCATTTGTCTAAATAATTATCTAACATGAAATCCCACATTAAGCCTGAAAAGATTGTTCCATTGTCAATTTATAATCTCTCTCAATTTATAATCTATTGTCAGTTGTTCAGAAATTAAATCAAATCAAATCAAATCACCTTTATTTATATAGTGCTTTTTACAATGCCAATCGTTTCAAAGCAGCTTTACAGTGGTCACAGGAAAATAATGCAACAGAATTTGATTTGGCTGTACAGCCGCTCTGGTGAAAACGGTGATGTCATCCAGCTCATTTCAATTATCATATAGTGTCAATGCGGGAAGATCAGTAATATAGTTGAAATTTAAGAGTTTTAACTTAGAAGATCATAGTGTTGTTTTTGCCTTCATCTTTTTCACTGGAAATTCATTAGCAGTGTTTGTAAAGGGCAGCATAACCATAATGTTGCTCATATTGAGGGTAATTGATTTGAACAAACCCCTAACACTAAGTATTGCGGACGTAATTAATAACTTAAATGATGTGTCTTGTTGAAGAGAGGTGCTATTACTTTTCTATGCAACCAGAATGATGGATAATAAAGCAAATTAAAATATCCCTCTTAGACCAGATTTAGAGCAGTTGTGCAACCATGCCGAGCACCCTAACAACAGCATAGCAGCATGAATTTAATTAGAAAGCTACAACTTGAGAGCTTCTTTAACATTAAGTTACAATCAAAAAATACTGAGCAAAGTTAATTTAATCTGAACAATCACACTAGAGTAAGCATATAGAAAACAGCTGCTCACTTCTGCAGTATCCCACATCCACTCAAGCTCGAGCCTTCTACTATGGAATAAATATGTTTACCTTCACTTCTATTTAGAGATCATATTAACAGGATGGTAGAGTGGAGATGAAAAAGTTTTGTGTCTTTGTGGCTGCCTATGTTTCCGTGTGAGTGGCCAGATGCACTTAGTCGAAATGCCAGTCTTAGCAAGATATTAATATAAACGTAGTCAATTATCAATTCATCAATTAGTTGTTTTTTGTTGTTGTTTTTTGTTTTTGTGTAAAATGAAACATTTATACATCTATAGACAACATTTCTTGGAGAGGGTTTTAGCGTGCTGCTGACAGTCTGCAGTTATCTGTTAAAACCCTCTCTGAGAAGATCCGTTTCTCAAAACTTCTGCTTTAACATCACCACCACAGCCACCAAAACAACACTTACCTAACAAATTAACTACTTTCAATAAATTTCAGGGAAATTACGCTCAGATTTCTGTGAGTAGTGTTCCTGTTTAATCCATGGATTTATTGAGAACTATGATTGTTTAGAGCAATAAAAAATTATAGATATTTATACCCTGGTCTGTCAAAATATTTGACTCTGGTTAGAAGTAGTGTTAATTTTGTCAGCTATTTTTTAATTTAGTCTCAGTCTTAGTCCTGTGTTAAATGTGCTTTTTAGTTTTTATCATATTTAGTCAACCTTGTCCTGTTTTTGTTTAGTCAAGTTTTAGTTGACTAAATGTCTGAGCATTTTAGTCTAGTTTTCGTCAATGAAAACTTAGTCACATTTACGTCATGCTGCATTGATAATCCTGATTATTTTGCTCAAAATTATAATCACAACGATTGTTGTGATTTGAGAAATGTATTTTTACATTTCATCAGATTTGTTGCACTTTCACATATAAGCACAAATCACGAGAATGTCGACCCATACGCATGGTTTATTTTACCTCATCTAGCTTAATGATTTATTATAGGCTATTTATTATATAGGTCTACTGGTAAAATAAGAAATTTCTTTAAACATTGAAATTCCACATTACTTTAATGTTTTTCTATTAAAACAACAGCAAAAAAGACTGTATTGTCACACAGAGGTTGTGTAAGTTCAGTTACTCAGCAAACTCAATTGCAAATAGTCGAGAGATCCATGCTTGGATTTATTACAGTTCATCACTGAGAAGGTTTGATGGTTTAGTCGCACAAACAGCACAAGCGGCTCGTGAGTCGTGACAGAACACAGACCGACTGAATGACACTTTAATATAAGCAGAAAATCTCAAATGGCGATTGCTGAAATGCAGTTTACTTGTTTACTTGTATTTTTAGATCATCCGCGTTCTAGAGAGCTCGCGTGCACAGGGTTGCCAGATTGCAAAACTTAAGTAAAACGCCTGATTGAATACGCGTTCTTTTGACAGAAAAGCTCTGATTGGGGGATTTAAATGATTGAAATCTGGCAACCGCAAGCATGAACGCTCGAACGCTCCTCTTTCCCCCCCGGACAAAACCAGAGAGATTTTGTTTTAAGTTTTTATTTTTTAAACTACATTTTAGTCTCGTCGTTTTTCGTCAACAACATTGCATGTGGATATAGTCACAGTTAAGGACGTTTGTGTCATCTCGTCTTCGTCATGGAAAAAAAGGTTGTCAACGAACATTTTTCGTCATATTTTCGTTAACTAGTTGGAAGGTGTGTATTAACACCGTTTAATGCACAGATAGTACATGTCATGATTTTCTGTTCATGAACTTATATTTTGATACTCTTTTTTCTTGTATTGCCTGTGTTTAGTTCCTGTGTGTTTAGTTCCCGTTTCCTTGATTACCATAGGCTGTGTCCAAAAGCTGAAAAATGGTGCCTTCAGAGGATGCATTCCAAGGTAGGAAGGCATCAAGGCATGTCCGAATCCAATATTAGTTTCACTTCCTGTTACCTGAGATACCTTCATCTACCTTCATCAATGCGGTGGTCTCAGCGCTTCCAAGTCCGGTGGTCTCAGCGCTTCCAAGTCCGGTGGTCTCTGTGCATCCGAGTCAGGTGGTCTCAGAATTACTGCCACTGTCATCTGTGCTGTATGTGCTGTATGTGATGGTTACCGCCATCTTGTTTTGTCTGCCTCCTGTTTGTCTTGCTGACTGCTGTGCTCGCGTGTGCTTTGCTTGCTTTTGAATCTTTATTTGATATCATTCCCTGTTGTTTACACTGCTAAATATAATTTACCCATCACCATATATTGTCTAATATTGCCTACCACATTAAATCTGACACCGCTAGCTTTTAATCTAAATCACTATCACGCGTTAGCATTTCGCTAGCCTGTTAGCTTGCCATCTCTGCACTCGGGTCTCTTGTTTTCTGAGTTCATTAAACAACTGTGGTGAGTTGGATTAGTAAGTAGACTCCATCAAACAACTGTGGTAAATTGGATTAATCAACAAATACGGTAAGCCATGTCTTCTTCTCCTGTCATTGTCACTTGCACTGCATGTTTCATGTTTAGTATATCTTTCTCCGTTGGCGAACAGGGCTTCACATGTGATAAATGTAAGGAGATAGTCAGGCTGACAGAAAAGATTTCAGAATTAGAGACACGCATCCAGACTTTATTTGAGAGTAGTGAGAATGTAACAGTTTTAGACATTGCTTTGGATGCGAATAGCTTAGTGAACTCTGTACATTGTTCGGTTCCGGCTGTAGAGCCCGTGCAGCAGGGCAACTGGGTGACGGTGAGACGGCATAGTCGCGGATCAAAAAACCACTCTTCCGTTCCGATTAGAACATCAAACAGGTTCTCCCCACTCAGTGATGCACCCACTGAGAATCCTGTTGAAAGTGCCCTAGTTATTGGCGATTTTATTACACGGAACGTGAAAATAGAGACACCAGCCACCATAGTCACATGTTTACCGGGAGCCAGAGCGCCTGACGTCAAAGCAAATTTAAAAGTGCTGGCTAATGCTAATCGTAAATTCTCTAAGATTATTATTCACGTCGGCACAAATGATGTTTGACTTCGCCAGTCGGAGATCACCAAAATTAACATTAAAGAGGTGTGTACGTTTTTTGCTCTGGTCCCCTCCCCGTTACAAGGAGTGATGAGATACTTAGCAGACTATCATCACTCAATGGCTGGTTGTCTAAGTGGTGTCCGCAAAATAACATAGGGTTCATAGACAATTGGAAAAGCTTTTGGGGCAGACCTGACCTGTTGAAAAAAGATGGTATTCATCCTTCCTGGGATGGTGCCGCTCTTCTCTCTAGTAATTTGGCACATAGTCTTAGAGCTAAACCTTGACTAACTGGTGCCCAGGTCAGGAAGCAGACGGACTGGCTTACCCGACCGCCTGCTAGCTGTCTCACGTCACAGAAGTCAGATAAATCCCAGCACATAGAGACTCTTTCACCTAGATATTATCACATAGAGACTGTGTCTGTTCCACGAATTAGTAAATACAAAAAACAATCAAAACCATTCAACGGTAAAAATTTAATTGATGTCCAACAAATAAACAACAGATATAATACAGATGATCAAATGATAAAGCTCGGGCTGCTGAATATTCGATCCCTTTCCTTAAAAGCGCTTATTGTTAATGATATGATTACAGATCATAACCTAGATGTGCTGTGTTTGACAGAAACCTGGCTAAAACCTGACGATTACATTACTTTAAATGAGTCCACCCCCCAAGATTATTGTTATAAACACGAGCCGCTGAAAGGTAAAGGGGGAGGTGTTGCTGTAATTTATAATAATATCTTCGGTATTACTCAGAAGTCTAGTTTCAAATATAATTCCTTTGAAGTTTTGGTGCTTTATGTAACGTTATGTAGTGAAATTGATTAATCCCGTTTGACATTTGTGCTGGCTACTGTATACAGGCCACCAGGGCACCATACAGACTTTACCAGAGAATTTGCTGATTTTCTATCAGAGTTAGTACTGGCTGCAGATAAAGTCCTAATTGTTGGTGATTTTAATATCCATGCAGACAATGAAAAAGACGCATTGGGATTGGCATTTAGAGACATTCTAAACTCTATTGGAGTAAGGCAACACGTGTCAGGACCCACTCATCACCGTAATCATACGTTAGACCTAATACTGTCACATGGAATAAATGTTGATACCATTGAAATTCTGCAGCAGAGTGATGACATCTCAGATCATTACCTAGTATCATGTACACTTAATTTAGCAAAGGCTGCAAAGCCGTCCCCTCGCTTCAAATATGGCAGGACTATCACTGCTGCGACTAAAGATTTCTTTGTAAATAATCTTCCTCATCAGTTTCATCTCCTCAGCATCCCAGATAGCCTAGAGGAACTCGATGTTGCAACAGAAACTATTGACTCTCTCTTTTCCAGCACTTTAGACACAGTTGCTCCCCGGCGCTTAAAGAAAATTAAAGAAAATAGTCCAACACCGTGGTACAACAAGCACACCCGGGCCCTTAAAACAGCAGCCAGAAAAATGGAGCGCAGCTGGAAGAAAACAAAACTAGAAGTTTTTCGCATTTCGTGGAAAGAGAGCATGATTGCATACAGAAAGGCCCTAAAGACTGCTAGATCTGCTTATTTCTCGACTCTCTTAGAAGAAAACAAACACAACCCTAGGTATTTATTCGATACAGTGGCTAAATTAACCAAAGATAAAGCTTCACCTTCTGATGTTTGTAAACACCACAGCAGTAATGACTTTATGAACTTCTTTACTTGTAAGATTGATGATATTAGGAAAAAAATTATAACCATGCAGCCGTCTACTACAGTATCACATCAGACAGTGCATTGTAGTGTCACTGAGGAAAAATTACATTCATTCACTGCCATAGGAGAAGAAGAATTGGCTAAACTCGTTAAATCATCAAAATCAACAACATGTATGCTCGACCCTATACCGACTAAACTACTAAAAGAGATGCTTCCAGAGGTCATAGATCCTCTTCTTAATATCATTAATTCATCCTTGACATTAGGATATGTACCGAAAACTTTTAAGTTGGCTATTATTAAACCACTTATTAAAAAAACGCAACTTGATCCTACAGAATTAGTCAATTACAGGCCAATCTCAAATCTACCCTTTCTGTCAAAAATACTAGAAAAGGCAGTGTCCTCACAATTCTGCTCCTTTTTAGAAAGAAATGGTATCTGTGAAGATTTCCAGTCAGGATTTAGACCGTATCATAGTACTGAGACTGCTCTCATTAGAGTTACAAATGATTTACTCTTATCATCCGATCGTGGTTGTATCTCTCTGTTAGTGTTACTCGATCTTAGCGCTGCATTCGATACTATCGACCACAACATTCATTTACTAGACTCGAAAATTATGTTGGCATTAGTGGAATTTCATTGGCATGGTTTAAATCATACTTATCTGACCGTTATCAGTTTGTAGCAGTAAATGAAGAGATGTCACACCGAACACAAGTTCAGTATGGAGTACCGCAGGGCTCAGTGCTAGGACCGTTGCTTTTCACCCTGTACATGCTACCACTGGGAGATATTATTAGGAAGCATGGCGTTAATTTTCATTGTTATGCTGACGATACTCAGCTCTATATTTCTTCACGCCCTGACGAAACTTACAAATTCACAAGATTAACAGAATGCATAGCTGATATAAAAAATTAGATGACTAGTAATTTCCTGCAACTTAATTCAGAAAAAACTGAATTTTTAATCATTGGACAAAAAAAGTCCACAAGTAGTAACCTAGAATACTGTCTAACATTCGATGGCTGCTCTGTCAAGTCCTCGTCGTCAGTTAGGAACCTGGGTGTGCTCTTTGATACCAATCTCTCATTTGAAAGCCACGTTTCTAGCATCTGTAAAACTGCATTTTACCATCTTAAAAATATATCTAAATTACGGCACATGCTTTCAATGCAAAATGCTGAACAGTTAGTTCATGCGTTCATGACCTCAAGGCTAGATTATTGTAATGCTCTACTGGGTGGTTGCCCTGCTCGCTTAATAAATAAACTGCAGCTGGTTCAAAACGCAGCAGCTAGAGTTCTTACTAGAACCAGGAAGTATGACCATATTAGCCCGGTTCTGGCAACACTGCATTGGCTCCCTATTAAACATCGTATACATTTTAAAATCTTGCTGATTACTTACAAAGCACTAAATGGTTTAGCTCCCCAGTACTTGAGCGAGCTCTTAACGCATTATACTCCATCACGTCTATTGCGGTCTCAAAATTCTGGCCAGTGTATAATACCTAGAATATCAAAATCAACTGCAGGCGGTCGATCCTTTTCCTATTTAGCACCTAAACTCTGGAACAGTCTTCCTAGCATTGTTCGGGAAGCAGACACACTCTGTCAGTTTAAATCTAGACTAAAAACACATCTCTTTACTATGGCATACACATAAAACATTTTTAATTTCTATTATTCAAATCAGTTAAATGATTGTTTTAGGCTGCATTAACTAGGTCAGCCGGAACCGGGAACACTTCCAATAACACCTGATTTACTCGTTACATCATAAGAAGAATGGCATCTACGCTAATGTTAGTCTCTCTGTTTATCCCAAGGTTTACTGCAGTCGGCCGGATCCGGGCCGTATCCAGACCAGATGGTGGACCTTAGCCTGGACATGACGACCATATCCCTGAAGTGTCTGTAGAGACCGTGTCAATTAAACTCCCCCCTGTAAATGCCGCATCGACACGACATCCTCATTAAACCCGTCCCCGGCGTGACGACTCCAATCTTTCGAATAATCCTACGAATATCTATTGATCTAATATGACTTCTGACCTGTAATGTTGCCAGAATCATAATCATACACTATTTGTTCGTCGGCCAGAGGAGAACTGGCACCCCGACTGAGCCTGGTTTCTCCCAAGGTTTTTTTTCTCCATTCTGGCCCTGAAGGAGTTTTGGTTCCTTGCCACCGTCGCCTTTGACTTTTGGCTTGCTCAGTTGGGGACACTTAAATTTCAACTATATTACTGATCTGCCCGCATTGACACTATATGATAATTGAAATGAGCTGGATGACATCACCGCTTTCACCAGAGCGGCTGTACAGCCAAATCAAATTCCGTTGCATTATTTTCCTGTTACCACTGCGAAGCTGCTTTGAAACAATTGGCATTGTAAAAAGCGCTATATAAATAAAGGTGATTTGATTTGATTTGATCTTGTGTATTCTGGCTTCACTTCTACAGCTCCTCCTGAGGTGGTGGTGTCCGCTTGTGAACTCTGTTTTACCTGTGCTCCCTGTTATCTCTGTCACGAACTAGGAGGCCGAATATGAATTCTCTGTCTGCCTGGTCACGGCTAAGGAGGCTAGTTATGAACTCTCTGTCTTCCCTGTCACGGCCAAGGAGGCCGATTATGAAACCTTTTGTCTGCCCAGTCACGATCACAGATCCCAGTTGTCTCTGTTATGGCCACGAAGGCCGATTATGAACTCTCTGAGCTTTCTGTCACGGTCATGGAAACCGATTTAGCACTCTCTGAGCTCCCTGTTACAGCCATTGAGGCCATCAATAATCTCTCTTTGCTGTATGTTTAAGTGTTGCTGTGGTATCCAGCACAGACAGTACCGTCATGGTTCCATGCTCCACTGTGGTCTTCAGCTCTGCCAGCTCCACTGTGTTCTTCTGCTCCACCATGGGAGTCTTTAGTCCCATCTGCTCTGCTGTGATGGATTCATTTGGGAAAATAATAATAATAATAATAATAATAATAATAATAATAATAATAAACGGAGCAATTCCAATAGGGTCCTCACACCATCGGTGCTCGGGCCCTAATGACTTGTAAATAATCTTAAATGTGTCACTGTACATTGCTATTATTGTTGTGGTGGAGCTGTTGCTTAAATATTACATCTGCACTTTACTGGATAACCCTCACCAATTTTAGATACTCAGTGATTTGTTAAAAAATTAAAATCTGAAGTTTTAGTAAATTTGAAGCTAAAGTTCAGGTAAATGTTTAGTTATTCATCCAGTAAAAATAAAAATGCATGACTCTGCAAATCCATTAAAATAATTTACAACAACTGCAAACAACTAATACACTGTGATTTTTATTGCAGCATGTTGTTTGTTATGATGCATAAATGTAAATTTTAACAATAACAAGTAATATATAGACAGTGATGCATGTGCAACAACAATAATGTTCATAGTTCTGATCTATTGTCTTAACATAATATAACTTATTCTTAATCATAATATGGTTCATTTGTATTGATATCGAAGTGTATATGTTTAATATGTAGCTCTATTTGACAAATTTTGTATTGGGGGTCCCTGCTCATGTCTCTATCACCTAAGGGGTCCTTGCCCTGATAAACATTGAAGACTCCTGCTTTAGACACATGTCTCATGTTTGTGTGACAAGTATCCGCTAAGTTACAGTTCATTTTCTGACGAGTATCAGAATGGACTTCATTGAGAGAGAGAGAGAGAGACGGCAGATTGTGCATCATGTTTGCTTGCTTTAGTTTGCAAAAAGCACAACATTTTGTTTTTATTGTGAGTCAAGTCACCTTTATTTATATAGCGCTTTTTAGAATGCAGATTGTTTCAAAGCAGCTTCACAGTGGTAACAGGAAAATGTTCAATCTTTTTTGACAACTGCTGAGCACCGTACAATAGCTGTTGCACTCTGGATGCATTTTAAAGATCTAGCCTTCACTTTTATTACTGAAATGCTGGAAGAACAATATTATTAAATATCACCACTCAAAGGAGAAATAGAAGCATGTAAACATTTGACATGGGCCATTATTATGGCAGCAATTATATACATTAAAAATATAAACTAATCAGCTTTATGCTTACCTAATGTAAATAAGAGGCTGTATTAACTCTTTCCCCTCTACTCTGGAGAAAACGGTGATGTCATCCAGCTCAGTTCAATTATCGTATAGTGTCAATGCGGGCAGATCAGTAATATAGTTGAATATTTAGTGTCCCCAACTAAGCAAGCCAAAAGCCAAAGGTGACAGAGGCGACGGTGGCAAGGAACCAAAACTTCATCAGGAGGCAGGATGGAGAAAAAAACCTTGGGAGAATCCAGGCTTAGTCGGGGGGCCAGTTCTCCTTTGGCCAACGAACAAACAGTGTATGATTATGATTCAGGCAACATTACAAGGCAGAAGTCAAATTAGATCGGAACATTCAGAATATTTGTTGAGTTACATCTGGTTGAAGATCGGAGTCATCACGTAGGAGACAGGCTTGTTGAGGATCAGTGCCACTGGATGTCGTGTCGATGAGGCCTTCACAAGGGAGAGTCTAGTTGACGCAATCTCTGCAGACACTTCAGGGATGCGTTGTGGTCGTGTCTAGGCGCAGGTCCACCATCTGATCTGGACACGGCCCAGATCCGGCTGACTACAGTAAACCTCGGGATTTAATCCTAAATAAAAGTAGACACTTAACAGTTTCGACGGAGTATTTTGACTCTCTTTCGCACTAAGAAAAAAAGCGACCGCCGACCCCTGGGTGTTAATGTGGGTACATTTCATAAAAAAGCAACATTTTGAGTAAAAAGCTGAGAAAATAACGTTTTTGTCAAAGACTACATCTGGATCGGATTCAGAACGATGATCAAAGCATAGATGGAGTAGATCGAGTCCATCAACACCCCTAATGCTTGCACAGTCCTAAAGCTTATCCTGGGTCAACATTTCATACAGTAACGTTAGGCAGTTTTGATTTATATGCTGTTTAATGTTGATGATTGTGATATTTTACATATGCATATTATATATGATATCGCATGTTTCTGCATCTTCTTTGCATGTGTTTTGATCAGTAGATTCTTGCAGAAGATGTGTAATAGCGTCCCCTAACATATAACATTGAAAACACGGAAAGCCGGAAAATTCCGTCAATGGCGGGGAAGCGTATTCTCACAAATGACGGAAATTTTCGTCAATGGCAGGGAAAGAGTTAATACAGCCTCTTATTTACATGAGGTAAACATAAAGCTGGTTTATATTTTTAATGTATATAATTGCTGCCATAATAATGGCCCATTTCAAATGTTTACATGCGTCTCTTTCTCCTTTGAGTGGTGATATGAAATAATATTGTTCTTCCATCATTTCAGTAATAAAAGTGTAAGCTAGATCTTTAAAATGCATCCAAAGTGCAACAGCTATCGTACGGTGCTCAGCAGTTGTCAAAAAGGATTTAAACAGTGAATTTTTAATTGATCTCTTCTTGTAAACTCAGTGATGTGGATTCAAACGGCAATTAAATTGATCTTGGTATTTGTCAAAAAAACAGTAGGTTATTCGGCCAGGGATTTTTACACGGGTGGTGGGAGGAAAACGCTGACATTCTGGATTCGGACAGCAATAAAATCACAGAATAGCCCCTGTAAATGTTGAAAATACCTTACAACCCCATGAGAAACAATTACCGTCCGAATAGGGTTATAGTTATTCATTGTTTAATTGATTAGTGTCTCACCTGTTCCTCATCATCAGGTGTATTTATACCCTCAGTTATCTTCTGGGGCCTGTTTCAGAAAGGAGGTTAAATTTAGCTTTGCTACTGAATCACTTTATTATATTTCTCAGCAACAAGGGGGAAACGCCGCTGTTTTTGAAGTTTTTGAAACTCTTCATTGTTAGTAGAGAGACGCTGCACAGACACAGGTAATCACATACAGATCTCTCATCTATCTCTCGCTTGATAATTATTTCAAATAAATGCTATAATTCATTCATTTAAATACATGTAATTTTACTGCACTTATCTCTTTGTCTGCTTTAAAGCAGGCAGAATGCTAGATCTAACGAGCCGTAAATGATGAAAATAACCATCATTTTTACCCTACCGGTTAAATATTGGGCTGCAAATATCAATTGCATCAATAACAAACCTCTAATTCACGTTGAGTGGTTCTTTGCCTCCATATCGTGCATTATAATCATTTAATGCACAGCTAGCCATGGATTATCCCTTACTTAGCCTATTTATTCTCTAAAAATCTCTCATTTATTATACAGGGTCTGGGTAAGGATAATACAGGACAGCTCTGTCCAACTGAACAGATCCTTTAAGTCCTGTAAGTTGCGGTGGCAGGGTGCATTATCCTGCCTCCTGTTTGTCCTGCTGACTGCTGTGCTCTGTGGGTGACGGTGAGACGGCATAGTCGCGGATCAAAAAAACACTCTTCTGTTCCGATTAGAACATCAAACAGGTTCTCCCCACTCAGTGATGCACCCACTGAGAATCCTGTTGAAAGTGCCCTAGTTATTGGCGATTCTATTACACGGAACGTGAAAATAGAGACACCAGCCACCATAGTCACATGTTTACCGGGAGCCAGAGCGCCTGACATCAAAGCAAATTTAAAAGTGCTGGCTAATGCTAATCGTAAATTCTCTAAGATTATTATTCACATCGGCACAAATGATGTTTGACTTCGCCAGTCGGAGATCACCAAAATTAACATTAAAGAGGTGTGTAAACTCGCAAGTACGATGGCAGATGACGTTTTTTGCTCTGGTCCCCTCCCCGTTAAAAGGAGTGATGAGATACTTAGCAGACTATCATCACTCAATGGCTGGTTGTCTAAGTGGTGTCCGCAAAATAACATAGGGTTCATAGACAATTGGAAAAGCTTTTGGGGCAGACCTGACCTGTTGAAAAAAGATGGTAATCATCCTTCCTGGGATGGTGCCGCTCTTCTCTCTAGTAATTTGGCACATAGTCTTAGAGCTAAACATTGACTAACTGGGGCCCAGGTCAGGAAGCAGACGGACTGGCTTACCCAACCGCCTGCTAGCTGTCTCATGTCACAGAAGTCAGATAAATCCCAGCACATAGAGACTCTTTCACCTAGATATTATCACATAGAGACTGTGTCTGTTCCACGAATTAGTAAATACAAAAAACCATCAAAACTATTCAACGGTAAAAATTTAATTGATGTCCAACAAATAAACAACAGATATAATACAGATGATCAAATGATAAAGCTCGGGCTGCTGAATATTCGATCCCTTTCCTCAAAAGCGCTTATTGTTAATGATATGATTACAGATCATAACCTAGATGTGCTGTGTTTGACAGAAACCTGGCTAAAACCTGACGATTACATTACTTTAAATGAGTCCACCCCCCAAGATTATTGTTATAAACACGAGCCGCGTCTGAAAGGTAAAGGGGGAGGTGTTGCTGTAATTTATAGTAATATCTTCGGTATTACTCAGAAGTCTAGTTTCAAATATAATTCCTTTGAAGTTGTGGTGCTTTATGTAACGTTATGTAGTGAAATTGATAAATTCCGTTTGACATTTGTGCTGGCTACTGTATACAGGCCACCAGGGCACCATACAGACTTTACCAGAGAATTTGCTGATTTTCTATCAGAGTTAATACTGGCTGCAGATAAAATCCTAATTGTTGGTGATTTTAATATCTATGTAGACAATGAAAAAGACGCATTGGGATTGGCATTTAGAGACATTCGAAACTCTATTGGAGTAAGGCAACATGTGTCAGGACCCACTCATCGCCGTAATCATACGTTAGACCTAATACTGTCACATGGAATAAATGTTGATACCATTGAAATTCTGCAGCAGAGCGATGACATCTCAGATCATTACCTAGTATCATGTACACTTAATTTAGCAAAGGCTGCAAAGCCATCCCCTCGCTTCAAATATGGCAGGACTATCACTGCTGCGACTAAAGATTTCTTTGTAAATAATCTTCCTCATCAGTTTCATCTCCTCAGCATCCCAGATAGCCTAGAGGAACTCGATGTTGCAACAGAAACTATTGACTCTCTCTTTTCCAGCACTTTAGACACAGTTGCTCCCCGGCGCTTAAAGAAGATTAAAGAAAATAGTCCAACGCCGTGGTACAACGAGCACACCCGGGCCCTTAAAACAGCAGCCAGAAAAATGGAGCGCAGCTGGAAGAAAACAAAACTAGAGGTTTTTCGCATTTTGTGGAAAGAGAGCATTATTGCATACAGAAAGGCCCTAAAAACTGCTAGATCTGCTTATTTCTCGACTCTCTTAGAAGAAAACAAACACAACCCTAGGTATTTATTCGATACAGTGGCTAAATTAACCAAAGATAAAGCTTCACCTTCTGATGTTTGTAAACAGCACAGCAGTAATGACTTTATGAACTTCTTTACTTGTAAGATTGACAATATTAGGAAAAAAAATTATAACCATGGAGCCGTCTACTACAGTATCACATCAGACAGTGCATTGTAGTGTCACTGAGGAAAAATTACATTCATTCACTGCTATAGGAGAAGAAGAATTGGCTAAACTCGTTAAATCATCAAAATCTACAACATGTATGCTCGACCCCATACCGACTAAACTATTAAAAGAGATGCTTCCAGAGGTCATAGATCCTCTTCTTAATATCATTAATTCATCCTTGACATTAGGATATGTACCGAAAACTTTATTAAACCACTTATTAAAAAAACGCAACTTGATCCTACAAAATTAGTCCATTACAGGCCAATCTCAAATCTACCCTTTCTGTCAAAAATACTAGAAAAGGCAGTGTCCTCACAATTATGCTCCTTTTTAGAAAGAAATGGTATCTGTGAGGATTTCCAGTCAGGATTTAGACCGTATCATAGTACTGAGACTGCTCTCATTAGAGTTACAAATGATTTACTCTTATCATCCGATCGTGATTGTATCTCTCTGTTAGTGTTACTCGATCTTAGCGCTGCATTCGATACTATCGACCACAACATTCTTTTGAATAGACTCGAAAATTATGTTGGCATTAGTGGAATTTCATTAGCATGGTTTAAATCATACTTATCTGACCGTTATCAGTTTGTAGCAGTAAATGAAGAGATGTCACACCGAACACAAGTTCAGTATGGAGTACCGCAGGGCTCAGTGTTAGGACCGTTGCTTTTCACCCTGTACATGCTTCCACTAGGAGATATTATTAGGAAGCATGGCGTTAATTTTCATTGTTATGCTGACGATACTCAGCTCTATATTTCTTCACGCCCTAACGAAACTTACCAATTCACAAGATTAACAGAATGCATAGCTGATATAAAAAATTGGATGACTAGTAATTTCCTGCAACTTAATTCAGAAAAAACTGAATTTTTAATCATTGGACAAATAAACTCCACAAGTAGTAACCTAGAATACTGACCTAGAATGGCTGCTCTGTCAAGTCCTCGTCGTCAGTTAGGAACCTTGGTGTGCTCTTTGATACCAATCTCTCATTTGAAAGCCACGTTTCTAGCATCTGTAAAACTGCATTCTACCATTTTAAAAATATATCTAAATTACGGCACATGCTTTCAATGCAAAATGCTGAACAGTTAGTTCATGCGTTCATGACCTCAAGGCTAGATTATTGTAATGCTCTACTGGGTGGTTGCCCTGCTCGCTTAATAAATAAACTGCAGCTTGTCCAAAACGCAGCAGCTAGAGTTCTTACTAGAACCAGGAAGTATGACCATATTAGCCCGGTTCTGGCAACACTGCATTGGCTCCCTATTAAACATCGTATACATTTTAAAATCTTGCTGATTACTTACAAAGCACTAAATGGTTTAGCTCCCCAGTACTTGAGCGAGCTCTTAACGCATTATACTCCATCACGTCTATTGCGGTCTCAAAATTCTGGCCAGTGTATAATACCTAGAATATCAAAATCAACTGCAGGCGGTCGATCCTTTTCCTATTTAGCACCTAAACTCTGGAACAGTCTTCCTAGCATTGTTCGGGAAGCAGACACACTCTGTCAGTTTAAATCTAGACTAAAAACATATCTCTTTACTATGGCATACACATAAAACATTTTTAATTTCTGTTATTCAAATCAGTTAAATGATTGCTTTAGGCTGCATTAACTAGGTCAGCCGGAACCGGGAACACTTCCCATAACACCTGATGTATTCGTTACATCATAAGAAGAATGGCATCTACGCTAATGTTAGTCTCTCTGTTTATCCCGATGTTTACTGCAGTAGGCCGGATCCGGGCCGTATCCGGACCAGATGGTGGACCTTAGCCTGGACATGACGACCATATCCCTGAAGTGTCTGCAGAGACCGTGTCAATTAAACTCCCCCCTGTAAATGCCGCATCGACACGACATCCTCATTAAACCCGTCCCCGGCGTGACGACTCCAATCTTTCGAATAATCCTACGAATATCTATTGATCTAATATGACCTCTGACCTGTAATGTTGCCAGAATCATAATCATACACTATTTGTTCGTCTGGTTTCTCCCAAGGTTTTTTTCTCCATTCTGGCCCTGAAGGAGTTTTGGTTCCTTGCCACCGTCGCCTTTGGCTTTTGGCTTGCTCAGTTGGGGACACTTAAATTTCAACTATATTACTGATCTGCCTGCATTAACACTATATGATAATTGAAATGAGCTGGATGACATCACCGTTTTCACCAGAGCGGCTGTACAGCCGAATCAAATTCCGTTGCATTATTTTCCTGTTACCACTGTGAAGCTGCTTTGAAACAATTGCCATTGTAAAAAGCGCTATATAAATAAAGGTGATTTGATTTGAAAGAGGCCACAGCCACCAGGGAATACCGTTTCCATTAAAGAGTATACATGGTCTGCAACAATGCTTAGGTAGGTGGTACGTGTCAAAGTAACATCCACATGGATGGCAGGACCCAAGGTTTCCCAGCAGAACATTTCCCAAAGCATCACACTGCCTCTACTGGCTTGCTTTCTTCCCATAGTGCATCCTGGTGTCATGTGTTCCCCAGGTAACCCAGATAGCAACATTGTGTCGGCCCAGATCCGGCCCACATTTGGCACATGTGGAATACTGATCTGGCCCACATGCTGCGTGGAATGATGGCCCTTGGGTGGCCCACTCCTGTTTGCCAGATCTGGGCCACAAGCAGGCCGTAGCAATGCCACATGTCAGCCAAGAGCAAAGAAATAAACCAGAACTGGACCTTATCCGAGCCACAAAATTAAATATGGAGTCAGCTCAGCCTTAATAAGCCTGTTAACAAGCAGAATCACTGAAGGAAAGAAGAGAACAGAAAAAGAGACGAGCAGAAAGACAAAAACTACAACTGACTTCAGCCACAGCCTTAGATAAAATCAACTGAAGATAAAATAAGACATTAAATCTTTGAAGATCTCAGCAGATGAGGATTAAACAACTCCACAAACAGCATTACCAGCTTCACTTATTATTAACCAGACTGACTTTATTTCTGTTAGATGTCTACAGAAGTTGTTATTGAGAATTAACAGGGGTTTAACGCTCAATCACTGACACTGACAAACCTACTGTCATTGAAATCTTATAAAAGAACAAAACCGACCGTCATTGAAATCTCGTAACCGAACAAAACCGACCGCCATTGAAATATCATTAGGTAACAAAACCGAATTGCCTTGAACAAAACCAACTGTCATTAAAAATCTCATAACCGAACAAAACCAACCATCACTGAAATCTCATACTGTAAAGAAGCTGACTGTCATTGAAATCTCATAACCGAACAAAACTGACCATCATTGAAATCCTGCAACCAAACTAAACCGACCGACATTGAAATCTCGAAATTGAACAATACTGACCGAGAATGACAAACCTACTGTCATTGAAATCTTATAAAAGAACAAAATCAACCGTCATTGAGATCTCGTAACGGAACAAAGCCGATCATCATTGACATCTCATACTGTTATGAAACTGATTGTCATTGAAAACTCATAACCTAACAAAAATGTCCATCATTGAAATCTCGCAACCAAACTAAACCGACCGATATTGAAATCTCGAAAAATTGAACAATACCGACTGACACTGACAAACTTACTGTCATTGAAATCTTATAAAAACACAAAACCAACCATCATTGAGATCTCGTAACTGAACAAAATCAACCGTCATTGAAATCTCGTAACCGAACAATACCTACTGTCATTGAAATATCATTAGGTGACAAAACCGAATGGCCTTCAACAAAACGAAGCCGATAGTCATTAAAATCTCATAACAGAACAAAGCCGACCGTTATTAAAATCTTGTAACAAAATGAACCCGATTTTCATTGAGATCTCGTAACCGAACAAAACCGACTGTCATTGAAATCTCGTAACCAAACAAAACCGAATGGCCTTAAATAAAACCGAATGGCCTTAAACAAAACCAACCTTCATTGAAATGTTATAACAAAACTGAATGGCCTTCAACAAAACAAAGCCGATCGTCATTGAAATCTCGTAATGAAATGAAACCGAATGTCATTAAGATCTCATAACCAAATAAAACTGACCATCTTTGAAATCTCATACTGTAAAGAAACTGACTGTCATTGAAACCATCATTAAAATCTCGTAACAGAACAAAGCCGACCATTATTAAAATCTTGTAATGAAATGAAACTGACTTTCATTGAGATCTCGTAACGGAACAAAACTGACTGTCATTGAAATATCACTAGGTAACAAAACCGAATGGCCTTGAAATAAAACAACCGTCATTGAAATCTCGTAACCAAACAAAACCAACCATCATTGAAATGTTATAATGGAACAAAACCGATTGTCATTGAGATCTCGTAATGGAACAAAGCCGATCGTCATTGAAATCTCGTAACAGAACAAAGCCGACCGTTATGATAATCTCATAATGAAATGAAACCGACTGTCATTGAGATCTCGTAACGGATCAAAACTGACCATCATTGAAATCTCATAACCGAACAAAGCTGACCTTCATTGAAATCTCGTAGCCGAACAAAACCGACTGTTTTTGAAATCTCATACTTTAAAGAAACTGACCGTCATTTAAAACATTGAAAACTGACCGTCAACCAAACAAAAATGCCCATCATTGAAATCTCATAACCAAACAAAACTGACCGTCATTGAAATCTTGCAACCAAACTAAAACGACCAACACTGAAATCTCGAAATTGAACAATACCGACTGACACTGACAAACCTATTGTCATTGAATTCTTATTAAAAAAAACAAAACCAACCGTCATTGAGATCTCGTAAAGGAACAAAGCCATCCGTTATTAAACTCTTGTAATGAAATTAAATCGATTTTCATTGAGATCTTGTAACTGAACAAAACCGACCATCATTGATATCTTGTAACCGAACAAAACCAACCGTCATTGAAATATCATTAGGCAACAAAACCAAATTGCCTTGAACAAAACCAACAGTCAAATGAAATCTCATAACTGATCAAAACCAACCGTCATAGAGATCTCGTAACGGAACCAAGCCGACCATTAATAAAATCTTGTAATGAAATGAAACTGACTTTCATTGAGATCTTGTAACGGAACAAAACCGAATGGCCTTGAACAAAACCAACCATCACTGAAATCTCATAACTGATCAAAACCAACAGTCATTGAGATCTCGTAACCGAACAAAACCTACCGTCATTGAAATCTCATAACTGAACAATACCGGCCACCATTGAAATGTTATAATGGAACAAAACCGATCGTCATTGAGATCTTGTAACGGAACAAAGCCGATCGCCTTTGAAATCTCGTAACAGAACAAAGCCAACCGTTATGAAAATCTCGTAATGAAACAAAACCGACCAGCATTGAAATATCGTAATGGAACAAAGTCGATCGTCATTGAAATCTCGTAACAGAACAAAGCCGACTGTTATTAAAATCTCGTAATGAAATAAAAACCGACTGTCATTGAGATCTCGTAACAAAACAAAACCGACCATCATTGAAATCTCGTAACCGAACAAAGCCGACCGTAATTAACCCCTTGCCTGTCACCCCCCATTTTGGCAAGTGGGGCATTTTGACATACCCCAAATAAAAGGGCTGCTGCTCGCAAATCTTTCTGACTATACACATAAGTAACATATATCTAGAAAGCCAACGCTTAAGAGTTTACAATTCAAGACTCAGAATTACTCAGACTGTTATTAATATGGAGATATATAGGCTCAAACATTAAAACAAAAATAAAAAATATTAATAATATATTTTTAAATGTATAAAAATATTATGTGAATGTAGTATAACAACTTATAACCGCAACTAAAGTGAAGCCACAAGTGTGGTCATGCTTCATTTCAAATCTGAGGATGAAATCTCTAAAATTATGCATTTTATAAAGCATATTGTAGGGCATGTCATGTGAGTTTTTGCAACCTCATTTTATCATAAACAGTGGTCAAATAACGAAGCTGGAGGCTTTAATCTTTATAATTATACCAAGTTTTTCCAGATGAAGTAAGTGTGTGATGTTTTAACGAGCAGTGAATGTTGAACAACAGTAATCTGGGGCCGTCGGCGATACCTGACTGCTAAGGGGTTAAAATATCGTAACCGAACAAAACCGACCGCCTTTGAAATCTCATACTGTTATGAAACTGACCATCATTGTAACCTCGTAACCGAACAAAAATGTCCATCATTAAAATCTCAAAACCGAACAAAACTGACGTCACTGAGATCTCGTAACGGAACAAAGCCGACCGTTATTAAAACCTTGTAATGAAATGAAACCCACTTTCATTGAGATCTCATAACAGAACAAAACCGACTGTCATTGAAATATCACTAGGTAACAAAACCGAAAGGCTTTGAAAAAAAAAAAACGTAATTGAAATCTCGTAACCAAACAAAACCGACCATCATTGAAATGTTATAATGGAACAAAACCGATCGTGATTGAGATCTCGTAACAGAACAAAGCTGACCGTTATGAAAATCTCGTAATGAAATGAAACCGACTGTCATTGAGATCTTGCAACGAATCAAAACCGACCATCATTGAAATCTCATAACCGATCAAAACCAACCGTCATTGAAATCTCATAATCGAACAAAACCAACCGTCCAGATCTAACCAGATCTCATAACGGAACAAAGCTGATCATTATTAAAATCTTGTAATGATCTCAATGAGATCTCAAAAACCTTGTAATGAAATGAAACCGACTTTCATTGAGATCTAGTAACGGAACAAAACTGACTATCATTGAAATATCATTAGATAACAAAACCGAATGGCCTTGAATAAAACCAACCGTCACTGAAATCTCATAACTGATCAAAACCAACTGTCATTGACATCTCGTAACGAAACAAAACCGACCATCATTGAAATATCGTAACCAAATAAAGCAGACTGTCGTTAAAATCTCATAACAGAACAAAGCCGACCGTTATTAAAATCTCGTAATGAAATGAAAACGACTGTCATTGAGATCTCGTAATGAACCAAAACCGATCATCATTGAAATCTCGTAACCGAACAAAACCGACCGCCTTTGAAATCTCATACTCTTATGAAACTGACCGTCAACTGAACAAACCGAACAAAAATGTTCATCATTGAAATCTCATAACCAAACAAAACTGACGTCATTGAAATCTCGCAACCAAACTAAATCGACTGACATTGAAATCTCGAAATTGAACAATACTGACTGACACTGACAAACCTACTGTCATTGAAATCTTATAAAAGAAAAAAACCAACCATCATTGATATCTCGTAACGGAACAAAGCCGACCGTTATTAAAATCTTGTAATGAAATGAAACTGCTTTTCATTGAGATCTCGTAACCGAACAAAACCGACCGTCATTGAAATCTCGTAACTGAACAAAACCGACCGTCATTTAAATCTCGTAACCGAACGAAACCGACCGTCATTGAAATGTCATTAGATAACAAAACTGAATTGCCTTTAATAAAACCAGCCGTCGCAGATATCGCGTAACCGAACAAAACCAACCGTCATTGCGATCTCGTAACGGAATAAAGCCGACCGTTATTAAAAAATTGTAATGAAATTAAACCGTTTTTTATTGAGATCTCATAACGGAACAAAACCAACTGTTATTGAAAAATCATTAGCTAACAAAACCGAATGGCCTTGAACAAAACCAATCATCATTTAAATCTTATAAACGAACAAAACCGACCATCATTGAAATGTTATAATGGAATAAAATCGACCGTTATTAAAAACTCGTAATGAAATGAAACTGACTGTCATTGAGATCTCGTAATAAAACAAAACCGACCGTCATTGAAATCTCGTAACCAAACAAAGCCGACCGTCATTGAAATCTCGTAACCGAACAAAACCGACAGTCCTTGAAATATCATACTGTAATGAACTGACCGTCATTGAAAACTTGTAACCAAACTAAACCGACTGACATTGAAATATCAAAATTTAACAACACCGACTGACACTAACAAATCTACTGTCATTAAATTCTTATAAAAGAACAAAACCGACCGTCATTGAAATCTCATAATGGAACAAAACCGACTGTCATTGAAATCTCGTAACCGAACAAAACCGACCGTCATTGAAATATCATTAGGTAACAAAACCGAATTGCCTTGAACAAAACCAACTGTCACTGAGATCTCGTAACGGAACAAAGCCGACCATTATTAAAATCTTGTAATGAAATGAAACCGACTTTCATTGAGATCTCGTGACGGAATGAAACCGACTTTCATTGAAATATCATTAGGTAACAAAACCGAATGTCTTTGAAATCTCGTAACTGAACAAAACCGACCATCATTGAAATGTTATAATGGAACAAAACCGATCGTCATTGAGATCTCGTAACCAAACAAGCCGACCGTCTTTGAAATCATGAAATTGAACAATACCGACTGACACTGACAAACCTTCTGTCATTGAAATCTTATAAAAGAACAAAACCAACCATCGAGATCTCGTAACGGAACAAAGCCGACCGTTATTAAAATCTTGTAATGAAATGAAACCGTTTTTCATTGAGATCTCGTAACCGAACAAAACCAACCGTCATTGAAATATCATTAGGTAACAAAACCGAATGGCCTTGAACAAAACGAAGCCGGTCGTCACTGAATTCTCGTAACAGAACAAAGCCAACCTTTATTAAAATCTCGTAATGAAATGAAACCAACTGTCATTGAGATCTCGTAACCGAAATGAAATTCAAATAAACATATATATATATATATATATATATATATAATTGAAATAAAACTTCTAAAAAATCTCGTAATTAAATGAAAATTTAATTGAGATTTAACATTGAATTCTCATACTGTAATGAAACTGACCGTCATTGAAATCTCATAACCAAATCAAACCAACTTCACTGAAATTTCTTAACAAAATGAAACAGACCATCTTTGAAATCTTGTAAAGGAGCAAAACTGACCATCATAGAAATCTTGTAACAGTCCACACAGTGCGGGCCTCAAATAAATTGAATAAATAAATGAATAAATGAATTGCTTTGTTTTACTATTTTTGGCTTTATTTAACCATTTGTCTTTTGTCAATATAACCCCAATAACGACAGCAAATAAAATTGTAATGTTCTTATTAATAATTAAAAAAAAAAAAAAACCTTGTTACCATTGTTGTGTTTTGCATGCTGAATGTTGAAGTCTTTGTGTGACTCAAGCATGGTCAATTGCAAGATATTGTTACAAATATAGAGGGATTATATCAACCCAATTCAAAGTTTATGCCATAAGTGTTAGCAAAAAAAAATGTTAAAAGATCATTATTTGACATTAAATATAGTTATGTTATATACCATTAATTCACAAATTTTATATATATAATATTTATTACTTTCCTTCGAAACCAAATAACTGTGATTTCTTGTTGCATTGCTGCGTCAATAGAAAGAGAACTACAATAATATGAATGAAGTTCCAAGTGCCCAACCAAAGGGAACACTAATCACAATAATGGTGAGAGGAAGTGGAGGAAATGAGTCAAAAGTCTATTAAAAATTGCCCCGCCTCAAAAACCTTTTGCCCGGCTGTTTTTTTTTTTTTTTTTTTGCTTTGGCAAAATGGTACTCAAACCAGTCAAGTAATGTTTACTTCGGTTTTCTAAGTAATGAAGGCATAGCATGCAAACAGTACAGATTACTAAATTGTTTTAAGTAAGTTCAACACATTATTGGACATTAAGTAAAGTTAACTAAAACGTCTTAGTAAGAACAACTGTTGGATTTTACAGTGAATAAAATATTGTTTCTAAACCAATTTTCTTATATTTAATATCTTTATCATTCCATATCAAACATGGCATTGTGTTTTTAGTTTTTAGTCAGATCCTAAAGCGTGAGTCTCTTGCAAAAAGTAAAAATCGGCCTTGAATCTCTTAAGATATAAAAAAATAGCCTTTCTTTTTATCATGTCACGAATACCCCTTACATTAAACGAGTATAAACAAAAAGACAAGCAGTGAAGAAAAAACATCACACGCCATAGAACAACATAACTATAAGCAAAAAAGTTCAATCTATAGTCCAGTGTGTATATTTAAAGAAATCTATCAAAGGAATGTGAGAAATAATAAATGTCCTTTACCTTTGAGTCCAACGCTATTATAAAGAAAGTGACACAGGTGCTTAAAGATGAATCTCAAACAGAGATAGTGTATAACATGTGTAGCGTAGCAAGCTATATGCTCACTACACTCAAACTTCTTTTCCATCGATTATTGCTTTAGCTCCCACATAGAAGGCTCTTTTCCCTTCTTTACATGCTGCATCAATTTGTGGCCACAGTTTGTTATGAGCCTCCTTATCTTTTGTCATCAGGTCTTCCCCAAACTGCAGTTTTCTCGATTTCATATATTCCGGTCCTCTAGCGTTCTTCCAAATGAGATCTCTTGTTGACCTGGCTATGAACCTGATGATAACTGGTCGAATCTTCTCCGCGCTCTTTCTGCCAACCCTGTGGCTGACATCAGTGTGTTGTTGAAAGGTCTCCTCATTTTCTGGGATGACAGCGCAGCAAATTTCAACCACCCGGGCTTTAACATCCTCGCCTTCCTATTCAGCCAGTCCATACAGCCTCAAGTTCCACCGTCTTTGGTACCTTTCCTTTTCGTTGAGCTTGTCCTCCAGTTCCATTATACATTTCTGATGGTCTTCACCCATCGTTTTCATATTGGAGATGTCTGCCTTTACATCCTTCAATTCTTGAAAAAGAAATTCTGTAGCCTCTTTCAAAGAATTAACACACTCTCGGTTGTGCTTTATTTCTTGATTGAGAACAGCTGTATTCTGACTTATTTTCTCCACTAATATCTTGACGATATTATCTTGTACCTCGCCGAGTGTGGGTTCAGGCCGACTTCTCTTAGAGTCCGGAGTACAAGGCTCAGATTCAGATTTTCAGATTTTCACTACTCCCTATAGTGTATGATATACAGAAAAATATATATGTTTGTATTGAACTTTTATGGAGCAACAGATTTTGTGTGAAAATAAATCATAAAAGTGGTTTATTTTATTTAAAAATCTTAAAAATGTATGGGGTGTCGAGGGGGGCATTTTACCCCACACATGGGGCAACCAGCATGAGGCAAAAGGCACACAGCATTGATACAAATACTTTTGCTAAAATAATATTTTAATATATGTAATATTTTAATATTTTTATTAAATCGCCATCTTGGCCACACCTTTATCCAGAATCTTGCAGCTCTAGTACATTTGAGCGTTTTCTCTCAAAGATCAGAATTCTGAGTAGTTGTACAGTTACTGGAAGAATTGTGTTGTTGCTCGAAGGAATCACACCTCTTACTGAAAACAAAGATTCACATTATTTTTCCAGCAAAAATAATTTAATCTTTGTATATTTTCATTTTATTTATCAAAATGATAAAATGATTTTTTTTCAATGAGAATGCTTATATGGTTTTTGATAAGAGAAAGTTGTTAAAGATTTGATGTTTGGAGCCTTTAGTGGAGTCATGAATGATTTAGAGATCAATGATTTTCTTCTCTCTTACTTATTACATCTGTTGATTCAAATTCTACACACTCATCTGAGGAAACGTCTATGTTTTTGCTGCATCAAGCAAAAGTATGTCTGACCTAATAAGTGACCTAATTTTTTTTTTTTTTATTTAAGTGTATGCTTTTGTGTGGCAGTCAAAGTCATTAGCATTTTTTTAATTCAAGCAGTGATCTAAAGGTTGGGAGACACTTGTGTTTGGCACTTGTGTTTGCCAGACAGTCGTAGCTGGTAGAAGCAGATAAATAACACTCTTCTCTACACGGTCCAAATCCTTTTTGAAAACAATGTGACTACATTGTGAATGGAAGGTCTATTTTTGTTCTTTGTTGCAGTATGTGCATGTGTTTGAGAGTGGGGGTACGGATAGTGTCGCGACTCCCAGTATAGAAGTGGAAAGAGGGATTTAGAGAGAAAGAGAAACTTTGTACAATGGTTTTAACCTGCAGTCACTGCTGGAGTATGAGGTTTCTCTGTAGTGTTGAACAGCTTTTTCAGTGGGCTATTGAAAGAACCTGAAATCGCAATTGCTTGACAAAACTGTTAAAGGAAATAAATCAGTTAAAATTAACAAAAAAATGTTTTTGTTTTTTTACAGTATGCCTACTGCATACACTAATCCATTGCACATGATGTCCATGCAAACATACCAAGAAGGCATGTGACGTAGTCATTTATATAGCACTTTTGGTTACACTTAAAAGTACCTTGTTACAGTGTAATTATATAAATAAGAACTGAGTAATAATAATTAAAGTGACCCTATTATGCTATTTTAAAGGTTCCTAATTTTGTTTTGGAGGTCTCTTACAACAGGTTTGCATGCATCAAAGGTCAAAAAACATTTTAATTTTCTCGTAATATACATTGCACATCACCTCATTTCTCAAAGAGTCTGAAAGGCCCCTACTTTAGAAAGAGGTACTCTGCTTGGTCAGATGGCCCAGTCTGTTGTAATTGGTCGACCGCTTACAGCATGTGTCGGAAACAAAACTGTAACTGTTATTCCTCTACATCAGCATTAATCCATCAATGTATATCCATCAACAAGCCAATATGTATATTTCTAATTTATTGAGGTGGACATGTGAAAACTGCATCAATAATGGTGCATGCGTTTGCTAACATGCATAATGTTATTGATGTAACATTACATTATGTAAACCAAAATCTTGCTCCATCCTTTATCATTAGAACGACAGACAATCTGTGTTAATTGACAAAGTTTTAGGTAATAGTAGGCCCAGCCCTAGCTGGTTAGCCGGAGACCTACAGCTGCACTAGGTGTACAAAATATAAAACTATCTATTTTGAACATTCAGTAGAAAATATATACATCAATAATTAATCATACTTACAGGTTGTGATTCAGAGGAGCAACTTGGTCCAAATAAAATGGGTACTGTACTATCTTTAATGGATAAACGTTTTGCAAATCCCACATTGACCTCGCTGAGATTTGAGACACAATCGTCAGTAAAATGATTGTTCCTGAGTAGGGAACGAGACGGTGCATCAGTATCTGACGCAATGCGGAATAGCTCAGCTGTGACTGAAGTACATGTATAATGACGGCAATTTCATTCGCTGATGATAAAGCACTTGGCCTATGTCTGCAGTGTCACCAGCACCATAAAAGGCCATCTGTATCATCACTTCTGTAAGCTCCACCTGCTTGGCCCAACGTAGAAATCCAGCAGCTGGTTGAAGGACTTCTGCATGTATGTCTTTTCTAGCGCTTCTGGAAGAATCACTTTAATGTATTAAAATGTGAAGATCCAATTTTCAATCTGACTCCATGAATAATTTAATCTGACTCTAATTGTATGTGATTTTCGTTGCATTTGTTACGTTTACAAATTAACGGCTGATCAAATGATTAGTTGTGATTTAATTTGGATCGTTGATTTTCTTAGTATCTCTTATTCTCAAATATTCGTTCATCAAGGGACCCGATATCGCACAGAAACAGACGCGTCGCTAGTCACGCGTTCACAAACACAAACTGGCCAGTTCTGATATTAGTCAGAGGATTGCAGAGTGAATATTTTACCTTTAAGTGGTCGCACCTGCTTACTCAACAAAAATTGTAATTTGATTAATAGACACGGAAGCTGCAACGTGCTAATACAGTAATAGTCAGAAATCGGATTACCCCACATGCTGCGCTCCATGCTTCAGTCATGGGGTCCTCGGTTTGATCTATTCTGGCAAAAGATTTGCGGAAATAAAGGACTCCACATTGATCCATATTAGAATAATGATTTCAGTAAAATACAAGATAAATCAAGATTAATGTTTATTTTAGCCAGGCAAAAACCAAATAAAGGAATTAAAAAGAACCCATTATACACAACTGATCAGCATACAATATACAACACAATTACAAAATAATAGAAAAAGAGTTCCCTTTCAGTCAGTACACTACGAGTTACGTCAGTTACTGACGAAATGGGGGTTTCGCTTAGAAGCCAATCGCCTTTGAGCTCTACAAAACGAGCCAATGGCATGAAAATGCCATGGGTCTGCGGAATTTGCATAACGCAACCCCGCCCCACCGCGTGGATATAAAGGGCGTTGCGTGGCAATCTCGCATTATGTTTCTGCTTCAGAGCCGAGTGTTACTGCCTGAGCGTGTTCCTCTTCAAGACGAGTGTCTCTCCAGAGTGTTGGTGTTACGGCGCGTTCCAGCGCGTTCCGCATTCCTGTTTGATCTGTGCAGTGATCTAGCACAGCGTGTGTGTTCTCCCTAGGCGCTTCGGCATTCTGCAGAGCAAAAACTCTTCTTTAAAAGAGCTGCACGCGGCACGTCTGTTTCAAGATGTCTCGCCCATGCTCCGTTCCTGGGTGCGGTCGGCTGGTTCTTCCATTTGACGGGCATGATCGTTGTTCGGCGTGCTTGGGCCTCGTGCACGCCGAACGCGCGTTCATGGATGAGTCATGTTCCCACTGCGGGAACATGGCCATCGCAGTGTTGCGGTCAAGACTCTGTGATCTCCGTGCTGGAGGGAGAGTCCCCTCTACCACACCCCAATCTATTCCCTCCACGAGTGGGAATACTTTGGCTGGTGGTCAGGGTGACTTGAGGGTGACGGTGTGGAACAACCCGACGAATCCTCCTCGGGCCACACCCCCTTCTAGCACACTGCAACCTGTGGTGTTGCCAGATGAGGGCGCAGGTGTTTCCCGTCCTGGGCCCTGCGTTTCATTTGGCGCACCGGCGGAGGATACTATGTCGATCACCGCATCACAAAGTGGGCTGGATTCCTCCGGAGATGACGATTCGGCTGTGTTGCCTCCTTCGGGATTCCCAGCATTGTCCGAGTCTGATCCAGAGCTCACAGCCATGCTTTCCCGGGCGGCCGAGGCTCTTGGGCTTGTGTGGAACCCTCCGCCATGTCCTGAGCGCTCTCGGCTAGATGATTGGTATCTGGGGGCGGCCCGTGCCGAAGGCGCCCGTCAGCCCCCAGTGCCCTTCTTCCCGGAAGTGCATGAAGAGGTGTCGAAGTCGTGGAAGTCTCCCTTGACTTTTCGCGATCGTTCGGCAGCCACTTCCGCCTTCACTGCCCTCGACAGCGGCGCGGTGAAAGGGTACACTGGGGTTCCCCCTGTTGAGCGCTCTGTTGCGATGCAACTGTGTCCGCAGAGCGCTGCAACATGGCGTGGTGACCCAAAGCACCTGTCCAAGGCCTGTAGGTTTACGTCTACTCCGGTGGCGAAGACCTACAGAGCTGCGGGCCAGGCCGCGTCCGCCCTGCATGCGATGGCCACCCTTCAGGTCTACCAGGCCAAGGTGCTCAGAGACATGCACGAGGGCAATGCTGACTCCGCGCTAATGCAGGAGCTGCGGGCGGCCACAGACCTCGCTCTACGAGCGACGAAGGTGATGTCCACTTCTGTGGTCCAGAAGCGCCACTTATGAACCCGTTTCCTCAATTCTCCCATTTCCCAGGATGGGCTATTCGCCGGGGCGGTCCAGGACTTCGCCCAACAGTTCTCGACCGCTCAGAAACAGACTGAGGCAATTAAGCATATTCTGCCCCGGCGGCCTGCTGCTGCCTCCACCCAGCCGCCGGCTCAGAGGCCTCAGTCTGCTCCCCTCCGAGGCCGCCCTCCTGCGGCACCCGCCCCTCCCGCCCAGCCCCAGCAGCAGCCTTCACCCGGCCGAGGCGTGGAGGACGCCGCAGGAAAGCGGCCCCGCCCGTCCCAGCCCCCCAGCCCCCCAGCCTGCTAAACGGCAGTCTAAGCGGCGGTCCTGAGGCAACACAGGGTTCGCATCCTGAACTATCTCGACGACTGGCTGATTCTAGGCCACTCTCGGGATCAGGTTTGCGAACACAGGGACCTGGTGCTTCAGCACCTCACCCGTCTGGGCCTTCGGGTCAACTGGGAAAAAAGCAAACTCTCCCCAGTGCAGAGGATCTCTTTTCTCGGTATGGAAATCGACTCTGTCGCCATGTACGCGCAGCTTACGAGCGAGCGCGTGCAGTCACTGCTGACTTGTCTTCGCCAGTTCGAGGGCAAGAGTGCGGTTCCACTGAAATATTTTCAGAGGCTCCTGGGGCATATGGCATCCGCAGCCGCGGTAACGCCGCTCGGTTTGCTTCATACGAGACCGCTTCAGCACCGGCTTCGCGATCGAGTCCCGAGATGGGCATGGCAACACGGCACGCTCCGGGTCCCAGTTACTCGAGCCTGCCGTCAGACCTTCACCCATTGGGCGAACCTCAGTTTTCTACGGGGAGGTGTTCCCCTAGAACGAGTTTCCAGGCATGTTGTTGTAACAACAGATGCCTCTGCCACGGGCTGGGGCGCCATGTGCAATGGACATGCTGCCGCGGGCTCCTGGAGAGGACCCCAGCGCCTATGGCATGTCAATTGCCTCGAGTTGCTGGCCGTATGTCTTGCCCTGCACCGCTTCCGAGCCCTGCTCAAGGACAAGCACGTACTGGTCCGTTCAGACAGCACGGCGACAGTAGCGTACATCAACCGACAAGGCGGTCTACGCTCCCGCCGGATGTCGCAACTCGCCCGCCATCTCCTCCTATGGAGTCAGAAGCATCTGAGGTCGCTTCATGCCTTTCACATCCCGGGAGAACTGAATCGTGCAGCCGACGAGCTGTCACGGTTTCAGCCGCTTCCGGGGGAATGGAGACTCCATCCCCAGACGGTTCAGCTGATTTGGGAACAGTTTGGCGACGCACAGATAGATCTGTTTGCCTCCCACGACTCTTCCCATTGCTGCTGGTATTATTCCCTGACCGAGGGGACCCTCGGCACGGATGGACTAGCGCACAGCTGGCCGCGGGGCCCACGCAAGTATGCGTTTCCCCCAGTGAGCCTTCTCGCACAAGTTCAGGGAGGACAGGGAGCAGGTCCTTTTGGTCGCCCCATATTGGCCCGGCCGGACCTGGTTCTCAGAACTCATACTCCTTGAGACAGCCCCTCGCTGGTCGATCCCTCTGAGGAAGGACCTCCTTACTCAGAGACGGGGCACCGTATGGCACCCACGTCCCGACCTTTGGAACCTACACGTGTGGGACCTGGACGGGACGCGGTAGGTTTGAGTACCCTGCCACCTCAGGTGGCAGCTACCATCACTTCCGCTAGGGCCTTGTCCACGAGACAGGCCTATGCGTTGAAGTGGAACCTCTTCGTCACCTGGTGCTCTTCTCGCCGAGAAGACCCCACGAAATGCTCAATCGGGTCTGTGCTTTCCTTCCTCCAAGAAGGGTTGGAGCGAAGGCTGTCTCCCTCCACCCTGAAGGTCTATGTGGCCGCGATTTCGGCTCATCATGACCTGGTGGATTCAAAAATGGTAGGTCAGCACGACCTGGTCAGCAGGTTCCTTAGAGGAGCGAGGAGATTAAATCCTCCTCATCCTCCTCAAATACCCTCTTGGGATCTTGCAGTGGTTTTATCTGCCCTGCAGAAAGCTCCCTTTGAGCCTCTGCAGTCTGTGGAGCTGAAGTTCCTTTCAATGAAAGTGGCGCTCTTGATTGCTCTGGCTTCCATCAAGAGGGTAGGGGACCTGCAGGCATTTTCGGTTGACGAAGCGTGCCTGGAATTCGGGCCGGCCAATTCTCACGTGATCCTGAGACCCCGGCCTGGATACGTGCCCAAGGTTCCCACCACTCCCTTCAGGGATCAGGTGGTGAACCTGCAAGCGCTGCCTGTGGAGGAGGCAGACCCAGCCTTGGCACTGCTCTGTCCAGTACGCGCCCTTCGCGCTTACGTAGACCGGACGCAGTGTTTCAGGACCTCAGACCAGCTCTTTGTCTGTTACGGAGGGCAGCAGAAAGGGAAGGCTCTCTCCAAGCAGAGGTTGTCTCACTGGATAGTGGACGCCATTGTCCTGGCATATCAGGTTCAGGGCATGCCATGCCCCCTTGGGGTTAGAGCACACTCCACTAGGAGTGTTGCTTCCTCTTGGGCTTTAGCGCGTGGCGCCTCGCTGACAGACATTTGTAGAGCTGCAGGCTGGGCGACACCCAACACATTCGCAAGATTTTATAATCTCCGAGTGGAGCCTGTGTCCGCTCGTGTACTCGCCCCAAGTGGCCAGTAACTGGACAGGCTCAGGTGTCTTCGCTTGCTGCGCCATTCCATTCCACTCCACGGACTGGATGTGTGCGCATTTTCTCTCAGGTGAGCTTCCCAGTAAGCCCTGAGCTCCTCCAGCACTGCTGATGTCGACACCAGAGTGCATGCTTGGTCAGCCCTCGTGTTTGGCTAGGTGCCTCCGTGTGCATGGTTCCCCCGTTGGGCAACCCCCACATGTGTATTTCCACGGTAAGTCTCTCTGAGCACGTGTCTTCCCTTGGCAAGACACCTTGCCACACCTGGGGTTGAAAAATTTTCCACCTGCGGCTGGATACCCCAGAGTGCTCCATATGCAGTCCCTACGGGGGTCATATGTGTATTCTTAAGTCCTCCCTTCGGGCAGGCATTGTATTGCATTTCTCCACGTGGGATATGCTTCCCAGTGTACCTTGGTATCAGCGTTGAGCCTAGCCCCTCGTTCGTGCTAAGACTCACGGCAGGGAGCCCTGGTCAGCGCAGGACGCTGGAAGACAGCCGTCGTGGCGAGATTGTATTGGGACCCCCATTTCGTCAGTAACTGACGTAACTCGTAGTGTACTGACTGAAAGGGAACGTCTCAGTTACGTATGTAACCCTCGTTCCCTGAAGGAAGGGAATGGAGACGTTACGTCCCCTTGCCACTTCCGCTGTACCGCTGGAACGGCCGGACGCTCATGCCTCGGCTCTTCAGCAGGTAACATAATGCGAGATTGCCACGCAACGCCCTTTATACCAACGCGGTGGGGCGGGGTTGCGTTATGCAAATTCCACAGACCCATGGCATTTTCCTGCCATTGGCTCGTTTTGTAGAGCTCAAAGGCGATTGGCTTCTAAGCGAAACCCCCATTTCGTCAGTAACTGACGTAACGTCTCCGTTCCCTTCCTTCAGGGAACGAGGGTTACATACGTAACCGAGACGTTTCCAAGAGTCTTCATTACCGGGCAATAGAGACACACCGCAACAGTGTGGGAAGTTCTGAATACAGATGCTTCCCTGAGTGGTTTGCCAATTCTCTTTAAATACTCAACCAGAACAAAGAACAATAAACATTTAGCACCCAAATATTTATGCAGCTTTTGTTTGAACTTTTCTCGTGCCCAAATGGTCACGCCTATCTTTGGGGGATGACAGCAAAGGTTTATCAAAAGATCTTTATGAGCATCTCCCACACCAGGGGAACAAGCCCTGTTTTCTTTATGATGACCTGTTCTACTGATGTGGGAATGAAACCTCTTTACCAATCGCACCAAACGTATTTATTTTGACCACAAAGAAACAGCTTGTGGCAGGATCTGTGAGATTTGCATGATTGTGTGGGCCCTGAGACAGAGAGGGTGAGATGGTCAGGACTCGCTGGGGGGGGGGGAGATAAGATTGACCAGGTGGGGTCTTGTTTTCTCTTGTAGATCTCCTATTCAGATGAGAGAAGTTTTATTGTCTTATTGCAGATTAGACTTCTTGAGTTCATGCTCAGGTGAAATCCATTCTTACACTTCTGCAGAAGAAGACACAGCAGGCATGGAGTATGGCAATGCTCCGCAGCATCTCATTCCCTTTCAGTTAGTCACATTCGACGTTACGCCGGAATGACTGACGTAATGGCGTAATGGTATCTTGCCTGAGAGCCCAGTCACTTTCGAGTGTAAACTAAACGATATATTGTAGTCATGGAGTTTCCCGATGTGAGCCGTCAGCTCTGCTACAAGTTGGAGAAAGTCAGGCCTCCACAGACAGCGCGTGTCCAGAGCGAGATCTAAATCCACATGAATGGCCCGTTCAGAGCATAAGCAAGAAAAACTCACTGTTCAGAGAACTGTTCTGTTCAGAGAGTCAAGCTAGTCTACAGTCTAGTAAACGGCAACCTCTTTACGTTATTCTTGACTGTGCCGATGAACATCGTGTGAAATAATTTTTTCTTGCTTGCGCCGACTGAAAACACACGACGAGAAACACGAGACATGATAGACTCTCAGACATTGCAATAAGCTACTGAACATTGAACGGGCCTGTGGCAAGCAGGATGAGGCAGAGGGACCGTGAGAATATGTGAGTGATAAATGAGCGCCAGCTGCGCACACACATAATAAAACATAAACAAAAAACAACGTAAAATCCAGGCCTGGTCCTCTCTCGTCCTTCACTGTCGTCGCTCCTCCTTTTATGCATCCGAGCTCCTCTGTGAGACACGAGACCGGTGCGGCGCGCAGCTGGCACTCATTATCACTCATGCCACCGGCCTCGCCCTGTTCTCACAGTCCCTCAGCCTCGTCCTGCTTGCCACAGGGCCATTCATGTGGATTTGGATAAAACAGTTAATAATGTTAATGACGTGCCTGTGGACGCCGTTTAGCCCTTCACAGTGGAGTAGCAGACGGGCATACAAGGAATATTAAATTATTATGATTAGGTTACTTTTATTATTAAATTAATATTACAATTCTTTGCCCTGCAATATTTCACAGCGCATCAACGCATAACCGACGCGCTGCGAGGATATAAAAATTTGTTAGATTAGCTTAATCCTCATTTAAAAAACAACTTGTTTAACATGAAATACTTCTCGATTCACGAGAATATAATTTTTTTCACAATGGGCAACAAGTGAAATATTAAGAAAATAAATTTGATTAATCTCTCATCGTCTCTAAGAGAATATGTGCCGTTAATGCAGCGTCAGATGCCATAAACTCAGTTAGTTTTTACTTTCAGTTTCTGTAGTGAATAATTGACTGGCGTTTGAGATTTCTTCAGCGGCACAAGTCTCGCGCAAAGTTTGCACATTGCGATATGATATCCACTGGCCCGCCCTCATGGTTTAAGATGCAAATATTTTCAATATTGCGACGTGGCATTTTTCCTTATCACCAGTTGCTCGCAAAATAATGGACAAACAATGATTCACATTTCAAGCGTGTCATTTCCTGTGATGATAAAATTAAGTAAATTATTAAATAGGCTAAATGACTAGCCTAAATAAAAAAAGAAGGTAAATAAACATGTAACAAGCAAGCTTAAACTAGTCTGCCTAATTTCTGCGACTACTTTGCTGATGCAAGTAAAAAAAAAAAAAAATCTTGCACCCCCTAACTTGAAAGTCAAATGTCGCCCATGTACACACTATATTGCCAAAAGTTTTGGGACGTCTGCCTTTACATGCATATGGACTTTAATGACACCCCATTCTTAATCTCTAGGGTTTAATATGGAGTTGGCCCACCCTTTGCAGCTATAACAGCTTCAACTCTTCTGGGAAGGCTTTCCACAAGGTTTTGGAATGTGTTTATGGGAATTTTTGAGCATTTTTCTAGAAGCGCATTTGTGAGGTCAGGCACTGATGTTGGACGAGAAGGCCTGGCTCGCAGTCTCGGCTCTAATTCATCCCAAAGGTGATCTAACGGGTTGAGGTCAGGACTCTGTGCAGGCCAGTCAAGTTCCTCCAGACCAAACTCGCTCATCCATGTCTTTATGGACCTTGCTTTGTGCACTGGTGCGCAGTCATGTTGGAACAGGAAGGGGCTATCCCCAAACTGTTCCCAAAATTGGGAGCATGAAATTGTCCAAAATGTCTTGGTATGCTGATGCATTAAGAGTTCATTTCACTGGAACTAAGGGGCCAAGCCCAACCCCCGAAAAACAACCCCACACCATAATCCCCCCTCCACCAAACTTTACACTTGGCACAATGCAGTCAGGCAAGTACCGTTCGCCTGGCAACCGCCAAACCCAGACTCGTCTATCGGATTGCCAGACAGAGAAGCATGATTTGTCACTCCAGAGAACACGTCTCCACTGCTCTAGAGTCCAGTGGCATGCTTTACACCACTGCATCTGACGCTTTGCATTACACTCGGCTTGAATGCAGCTGCTCGGCCATGGAAACCCATTCCATGAAGATCTCTATGCACTGTTCTTGAGCTAATCTGAAGGCCACATGAAGTTTGGAGGTTTGTAGCTATTGAGAAAAAAGTTGGCGACTTCTGCAGAAAGTTGGCGACTTCTGCGCACTGTGCACCCTGCGCTGACCCTTCTCTGTGATTTTACGTGGCCTACCACTTCGTGGCTGAATTTCTGCTGTTCCCAATTGCTTCTACTTTGTTATAATACCACTAACAGTTGATCGTGGAATATTTAGCAGTGAGGAAATTTCACGAATGGACTTATTGCACAGGTGGCAACCTATCACTACGTTTTAATTCACTTGTCTCCTGAGGGCGACCCATTCTTGCACAAATGTTTCTAGTCTGCATGCCTAGGTCCTTGATTTTATACACCTGTGGCCATGGAAGTGATTGGAACACCTGAATTCAATGATTTGGAGGGGTGTCCCAATACTTCTGGCAATATAGTGTGTGTGTGTGTGTGTGTGTGTGTGTGTGTGTATATATATATATATATATATATACATATATATATATATATATATATATATATATATATATATATATATATATATATATATATATATATATATATATATATATATACATTCCTGTGTTATATAGGAATAGGACATTGTAATGTTAATCTCATCCTGGGCACAGTATGTAATACCTCCCCTTCCTCTCTCATCTCCATCACCTTCTCTCTCTGTTCTTCTCTCAGTCTCCTTATCTTGACCTGTATACACTCACCGCTTCTGTGAACATAAAGCCTGCCTACTCTGATTTAATTGGCTATCTCAAATATTTTGACATTGACCAGCAGTGTTATGCTGCCTTCACGTCCTATCGGAATTATCGTAAATACGATTTTCCTAGGTAAAAATTGCACATGAACACCCTCTGATGTTGTGTTTACCACTAGGAAGTTCGGAAATAATTTTGATGCCCAAATTCCTAAAATGGGCATGCCATAAACTTTAAGTTTTCATTTACATGAAACTCAAAATGCAACATTTGGAAAAGCAAGAGCAGAACGTGGAAAAAAGAGTGAAGAGAAAAACAGCACAAGCGTGCAAAAAGAAAAAAAAAAAAAAAAATCTAAGCACAAAATACAGAGTAATAAAACCAAGAAAAATATAATTTTGTGTGCGATTCAGATTATTTTGTATTCATGTTTAAATTTTGTGCAATATAAATTAATGTTTAAAAGTTTTGATTCATGTTTATTTTTTAAATGTGCTTTTAATTTTTTGATTCACACTTATTATAATTTGATCCATGACCACGTTGTTTGCTATTCTCATAATTTTATCTTTTTATCCTTGACCGTAATACTTTTGACGGGAATTTAATCCCATACAGAACTAGGTAATAATAACACCAATTTACACCAAAATATATAACAAATAAAAATATATAATATACACCACAGATCAAAAGTTTGGGTTCGGTAAGGTGGGGTCGACTGATCAAACACAGTAAAACTGTAATATTGTGAAATATCACTACAATTTCCACAAACTATTTTCTATTTGAATGCATTTTTAAAAGGTATGTTTTCCTGTTATTCCAGTACAGAGCTCATGTTAATATGCTGATTTGTTGCTTGAGAAACATTTCTGATTATTATTATTAGCTGAAAATGGTTGTGCTGCTTAAAGAAACGAGGATTGTGTTTAATCAGGATTTAAAAAAAAAAACAGATTGAAATAGAAATATGAAATCAAAAATAGAAATGAGAATTATTTTAAATTACTTTAAATAGAAATGTTTAGCATCATAAATATCTTTACTCTCTTTTAAAAATTTTAATTGCACATTTACGAAAAAGGGACATAGAGCATAACCATATCATTAGTCACACCACACATAACATCCAAAAATATTTGAAATGGAATGGACTTCAAGATGTAAATCAGGACAGCACTAAACTGGGGATTCAGTATACTTTTCAAAAACATGATATTTTCTAAAACTAAGGAATAAATATAAAATTAAGAGGTAAAAATCAAAGTATTGTAAATAAAGATTTTCAAGAGTTTCAGTAAAAGGAAGAACAAAATGAAATCTCTTCTGTACAAATTCCATTATTAATATTTCCTAAATAGGATTTTATAACAAGTCTCTTTAACCTTTGGGCCGACAGGTATGTCTGTCACACAACAGAAGGATGCAGACGGGTAAGTTGTATAAAACACAGAGTTTATTACACAGAGTTTATTAAACAGAGGCACGGAACTGGACAGGAATGCACACTGGTGAGTAGTGATCAATATGCAGACTCATTAGTAAGCTCGAAAAAAAATAACTCAAGTGAAGAGCGTTTTGCTAAACATGTGCACGGTATTACATTATATTTTTACTTAACCTGTTAGTAATGTCTTCATTATTTAATGTAGGCTATGTTTGAATAAATCTGTCATAAAAACAAGTTACAGTTTATTGTCATTTAAATGTTTATATTTCACCAACAAACTGGAGTAGAAACAATTCATTTATTAAAAAGTTGATATAAAAACTGTCTTATGTGGAATTGCAAAAAGGCCAAGTGCATTCTGAATTTTCGGTTTCGGACTAGAATTTTCATTTCGTTGCATCCCTAAATAAAACAGTAATTGTTTGATATACGTTTCTTATGAATTCTTCTGTATGCCTCCTTTTAAGTTGACAGAATCCTAAATCACTATCCACAAATATCACCGAGGTGTGGTATCCTGTTTTATATATGTAAATGTCTTGTCATTGTTTTTTTTTGTTTGTTTTTTTTAACTGCTTTTCCTTTGTTTTCTCAACCAGACAAACGAATTATTAATTTCAAGTCATTTGGCCTACACTCCATAATAGAACCATAAGGTATGATGCTCCCTTTGTGTTTCTATCTTTCTTTAAGCTTCCATATGAAGGCAGCTATCTCCCAGGATCTTAAAATAACCGCAATCTCTCTTGTTATTATAATAGTCCCCAGTCTCCCCTGCACTATTCTCCCAGTCTGCATTATACCTCCCCACATTTGTCTTGATTTAATCATCAGTGTTCACAAGGGAAATCTATTTCCAATTTCATACTCCTGAATAGATCCAGAGTGCAACTCTAAACTCAACTGAAACTCTCTTCATCTCTTCTTGTTATTTTTGGGCCTCAGATGTCAGGGCTCCGAACCGGTTTAAGGAACGAAAACAAAAACTGGAAACGTATTAAATTTTAACAGGAACATAAACAAAACGAAAACTAAATAAAGTTTAATCGTTCTGAACAGAAAGCTTATTTGAAATTACGTTATTTTATTGTTCTGTTTAATATTTTAATTTGGCAGTCAACCAATCATGAATTTAAATAGTACGGCCAAATGTGATGTTGATGCATCCAAGTGAAATGCCCACACTCAGCTGTTAAGTCATGATAGGTAGGTCGCTGACATGAGCTTTTGGAGTTTTTCCGAGGATATGTCACCAACCTTTAATGTATCATGATGAATGGCAGGTAATATCCAGCGTGATGTGTTTTGAAACCAGCGAAAATTGCAGGTTAGTATAGAACCGCTATTATACTATATATTAATTATTTTAAATAATTAAATGCCATGTTGTCAAAGTTAGTACTGTTGCACTTGCGTGTCATTATATTGTTCACATTTTCCCAAAATCAAGCTCAAATGGAGTTATGAGGTTTTTCACCAGCGAGTGTCAGAGCGAGTGTTTTCCTCAATTCACGATTGAGGCGGGACTGAATGAGGTTTTGCCGACAGTTTAAGGAGTTTCCACTGGAGTTACAAGGTTTAGTCACAAGCTCTAGTATAAAGTTATTTAGTATAAAGTTCTATTCATATAGGCAAAAAAGGTTAAAATAAAACTAGTTATTAACTATTATTTTTTCTAATCAAACCATTTTCGGAACTGTAATGTTACAGAAGGAACGCAGAACAGAAACATTAAAATACTGATTCTGCTAGTTAATTTATTTTTTTAAGTCTTGTCAGATGTAGCTTAAGCTGATGCTCCTAGAACTTTATTCATATCACCCCCCACCCAACTATTTTTATTCACAAAAACATTTATATTCTAGTGCTATTAGTTTTCAACTTGTTATTATTTAAAAAATAAATAAATTCAAGATAAATTAAACCTTCAGTATTCTTTTTTGTAAACATACTTTGCAAAAAGCAAAAATGTCTCTGCAGACATTCTTAAAAGTACTTACTCTGCTCAGCTATACAGTAATAAAAACATTCTGAATGTGTGGAAACTCAGCGATCTGAAGTCGAACAGTTCCTCTATCAGAACAGCGTCTGATGGCCATGTGTACATAAACACCAGATCCTCACAAACTTGTCCAAAATACGCTTCTTCGGCAAGCATTCCGTTATAAAACACTCACAGTACATTAATTTTGACAACTATGTAAATATATTGAACTGTGTTCATGCAGAAATACGATGTTATAGCGATCAGTGAGCCGAGAGCAGACATACAGTTTGTTTGCTCAATAATTACGGACTTGCGCATGCCTAATGTACGACTCCTCTATGTCACTGTAATCATCTTTACCTTCATTACAACCGTCATCCATCTAAACTTTATTAGCGACACTGGTTTTCTTCATCCAACTGAGAGATGTAGTTTGCGTATCCTATGTTTATGAAGCAGTTGGGTGTTTTGAGCCACCGTTCAGTCTACGCGATGATAAACGGCCTGGGTTGCGTTTCCCAAAAGCATCGTAAGCTTAAGTTGATTGTAGAACAATTGCCATCAGTGGTCTCTACGATCAATTTAGGCTTAAGATGCTTTTGGGAAACACAGCCCTGGGCTGTTTTGAAACAATCTGAGTGCTTTGTTTGTTCTTTTATTTAACTTATTTTATAAATTAACATTTATGAACTATATTAATATATTTAAATTAATTTTAAGTTATCTTGCGGCCCCCCTGGATCACTGAGGCCCCCTAGTGGACCGCGGCCCCCCGGTTGAGAACCACTGGGCTATCTACAGGACCTGAAATTTGGCACAAGGTTGTCGGGTATTGCGTATAATGTTAATAACTGTACCACGTTCATAATGTGGGGAATTCCCACTCCCATTTATTTACTTCAGCATATAGAGAGACGATCTGCAATGCCATATATGGAATGCTAAGAAGCTCAAAAACACATGACTTTTAACATATAAACAACACGTCAACTACTCGTTGTTTGGCGAGTTGACAATGCGCAAACAACATGTAATCACAGAAGTCAATTCGCATGCTTTTGATCCATCTGGCCACTCACCTGGCCATGGGTGTGACCACTTTTGGTTGTTTGTTTGACTACATTTTAGTTTGATGATGAACAGGCTGTGTGTGCGCGCTTGAGGCTCCGCAAGATCACTTATAACAGCAGAAACAGCATAAAATAGACACTCTCCCATCCATGGTCATAGATAAGATTAAGACATCATTGTGCACATACACAATAACATCAAAATGTGCTTTTGTAAAATAAGGAAAACAAGCAGATTTCTGCCGTTTCTGTTCTTTTAATCTAAATTGTTATCGCTCACACAACACGCTAGCATTTCGCTAGCCTGTTAGCCTGCCATCAGTGCTTGCCGTCTTTTTTCTCTCGCGCCTTTATGAGTCCATCAAACAATCTTCTCCTGTTATTGTCACTTGCACTGCCTGTCACATGTTTAGTATAACCTTGTCTGTCAGCGGCGAGGACTACACATGTGATAAATGTGTAGATTTCAGAATTAGAGACATGCATCCAAACTTTAAATCAGAATAGTAAGAATGCAAGAGCTTTAGTCACTGCTTTGGATGCGACTAGCTTAGTGAACAATGTACACTGTTCGGTTCCAGCAGCAGAGCTCGAGCAGCCGGGCAACTGGGTGACTGAGACGGCATAGTCGCGGGACAAAACACTCTTCCGTTCCGATTAGAACACCAAAGAGGTTCTCCCCATTCAGTGACGCACCCACTAAGAATCCTGTTGAAAGTGCTCTAGTTGTTGGTCGTTTCTATTACACGGAACGTGAAAATAGAGACACCAGCCACCATAGTCACGTTTACCGGGAGCCAGAGTGCCTGACATCAAAGCAAATTTAAAAGTGCTGGCTAATGCTAATTGTAAATTTTCTGAGTTTATTATTCACGTCGGCACTAATGATGTTTTACTTCGCAAGTCGGAGATCACCAAAGTTAACATTAAAGAGGTGTGTGAACTCGCAAGTACGATGTGAGCTGCTGTATTTTGCTCTGGCCCGCTTCCGGTTCGCCGGAGTGATGAGATACTTAGCAGACTATCATCACTCAATGGCTGGTTAGGGTTCATACACAATTGTAAAAGTTTCTGGGGCAGACCTGATCTGTTAAAAAGAGATGGTATTCATCCTTCCTGGGGTGGTGCCGCTCTTCTCTCTAGTAATATGGAACATATTATCATATTAACATATTATCTTAGAGCTGAACCTTGACTAACTGGGGCCCAGGTCAGGAAGCAGACAGACTGGCTAAACTGACCGTCTGCTAGCTGTCTCATGTCACAGAAGTCAGATAAATCCCAACACATAGAGACTCATTCACCTACATATTATCACATAGAGACTGTTTGTTCCCCGAATTAGTAAATACAAAAAACTCTCGAACCCATTTAAGGGTAAAAATTTAATTGATGTTCAACAAATAAAAAAAGGTACAATACAGATGATCAAATGATAAAGCTCGGGTCGCTGAATATAAGATCCCTTTCTACAAAATCACTTTTTATAAATGATATGATTACAGATCATAATCTAGATGTGCTGTGTTTGACAGAAACGTGGCTAAAACCAGACGATTACATTACTTTAAATGAGTCCACCCCTCAGAAGTCTAGTTTTAAATATAATTCTTTTAAAGTTTTGGTGCTTTACGTAACGTTATGTAGTGTAAATGATACATCCCATTTGACATTTGTGCTGGCTACTGTATACAGGCCACCAGGGCACCATACAGACTTTATCAAAGAATTTGCTGATTTTCTATTAGAGTTAGTACTGGCTACAGATAAAGTCCTAATTGTTGGTGATGTTAATATCCATGTAGATAATGAAAAAGACATTGGGATTGGCATTTAGAGACATTCTAAACTCTATTGGAGTTAGACAACGTGTCAGGACCCACTCATTGTCGTAATCATACTTTAGATCTAATATTGTCATATGGAATCAATGTTGATGCAATGTTGATGCAGTTGATCATTATCTAATCTCATGTACACTTCATTTAGCCAAGGCTGCAAAGCTGTCGCCTTGTTACAAATATGATAGAACTATCATTCCTACCACTAAAGATTACTTTATAAATAATCTTCCTGATCAGTTTCATCTCCTCAGCATCCCAGATAGCTTAGAAGAACTCGATATTGCAACAGAAACTATTGACTCTCTCTTTTCCAGCACTTTAGACACAGTTGCTCCTTTGCGCTTAAAGAAGATTAAAGAAAATAGTCCAACGCCGTGGTACAATGAGCACACCCGGGCCCTTAAAAGAGCAGCCAGAAAAATGGAGCGTAGTTAGAAGAAAACAAAACTAGAGGTTTTGTTCGCATTTCAAGGAAAAAAAAGCATTATTGCGTACAGAAAGGCCTTAAAAACTGCTAGATCTGCTTAGTTTTCGACTCTCTTGGAAAAAAGAAAAAAAACAAAACAAAACACAACCCTAGGTATTTATTTGATACAGTGGCTAAATTAACAAGAAATAAAGCTTCAACTTCTGATGTTTCCAAACAGCACAGCAGTAATGACTTTATGAGCTTCTTTACTTGCAACATTGATAATATTAGAGAGAAAATTATAACTATGCAACCGTCTACTACAGTGCATTGTATCTATCAGACAGTGCATTGTAGTGTCCCTAAGGAAAATTTTCACTCATTCATTGCTATAGGAGAGGAAGAATTGTCTAAACTCGTTAAATCATCTAAATCAACATGTACTGTATGCTAGTCCATATACCAACTAAGCTACTAAAAGAGATGCTTCCAGAGGTCATAGATCCTCTTCTTAATATCGTTAATTCATCTTTGTCATTAGGATACATACCGAAAACTTTTAAGCTGGCTATGATTAAACCACTTATTAAAAAAACGCAACTTGAGCCTAGAGAATTAGTCATTAGAGAATTGTATCTCTCTATTAGTGTTACTCGATCTTAGTGCTGCATTTGATACTATCAACCACAACATTCTTTTAAATAGACTTGAAAATTATGTTGGCATTAGTGGAATTGCATTGGCATGGTTCAAATCATACTTATTTTACTGTTATCAGTTTGTAGCAGTAAATTAAGAGATATTATATCGATCACAAGTTCAGTATGAAGTACCGCAAGGCTCAGTGCTAGGACCATTGCTTTTCACACTGTACATGCTACCCTTGGGAGATATCATTAGGAAGCATGGCGTTAGTTTTCACTGTTATGCTGATGATACTCAGCTCTATATTTCTTTGCACCTGATGAAACTTACCAATTCACAAAACTAACGGAATGCATAGCTGATATAAAAAATTGGATGACTAGTAATTTCTTACTACTTAATTCTGAAAAAACAGAGATTCTAAGTATTGGACCAAAAACCTCTGCACGTAGTAACCTAGAATACTGTCTAACACTTGATGGCTGCTCTGTCAAGTCTTCGTCATCAGTTAGGAACCTGGGTGTGCTCTTTGATACCAATCTTTCATTTGAAAGCCACATTTCTAGCATCTGTAAAACCGCATTCTTCCATCTTAAAAATATATCTAAATTACGACATATTCTCTCAATGCAAAATGCAGAACAGTTAGTTCATGCGAACAGTCTTCCTAGCATATTTCGGGAAGCAGACACACTCTGCCAGTTTAAATCTAAAAACGCATCTCTTTAACTTGGCATACACATAGAACATTATCAATTTCTATTATTCAAATCAGTAAAATTATTGTTAAGGCTGCATTAACTAGGTCTACCGGAACCGGGAACACTTCCTATAACACCTGATGTACTCGTTACATCATAAGAAGAATGGCATCTACGCTAATATTAGTCTCTCTGTTTATCCCGAGGTTTACTGTAGTCAGCCGTATTCGAGCTGTATCCAGATCAGATGGTGGACCTGCGCCTAGACATGACCACAATGCAGCCCTGAAGTGTCAGCAGAGACCGTGTCAACTAGACTCTCCCCTGTGAAGGCCTCCTGTACTTCACTTTCCCTCTGTACAGATGAAAATGTTACCGAAATTATTGGAAATGACTAAAAACGCTTTATTATGCATAACAGACTTCGATAATTTAGAGATTTCATCTGGTCATGATTAAATATATAACTATCATCGTAGCTAATTAGTGGTCCTCTGCAGCCATCTACTGGTTATATTGGTAATTTAATGTACGTAATGTACATGTTAAAAGTGTGTTTGTTTTCCACCAGGTGACATAAATCCTCCACTAAACCACTGTAATGCCATGGTGTAACCACCAGATTCACTCAAAACTTGCTTTGTTTTACAGTCACACCAATTCATATACTGTATGTTTGGGGGTGGGGTGGGTGGAGTATGTCTATTTTGATATTTTAGAGTGTCATGCCTTCACTGCTGAGTGCTTTTTTTCTGCATTGTGGCTGAGTTGTAGATTGCACCCCCCAAATATTGTTCTGTTTTTTCATATTTTTCATATTTCCTATTCATTTTCTATGGCTGTCATTTCTGACTGTGAACAACACAAGTGTGATATACTTTTTTGAATAAAGTCCATGATTTATTTTATGTATTTTATTTTTTTTATTTATTTTATTTTTTTGTGGTCTCAAAGCGACTGCCACAAAAGTCAAAAGAGTTTCATACCATTTGTAACGATCTCGGTGTTGTACCTGTTTTGTATGGACTTTTATTTTGAAGTGGTTATGTTCCTATTGTTTCTGTGAATATTCATGTGTCCTGTTCCTTTGGCCATGTTTGTAGCTTTGTAGTTTTTCATGCTGATTAGTCTCCCCAGGTGTATCTTGTTTCCTCGTTACTTTGTTAAGCTTGTTTGCCCCTGTGTATATATAGCCCTTGTGTTTAATTTGTTCTCTGTCAGTTGTTGAATGTGATGGTCCCTGTTTTCCGTTAGCTTTTGTTCCTTGTTCTCCATGTTTCCTTTCGTCTGTATACCTGTTTCTTTATTAAAAATCCCTGCACTTAGATCCATGCCTCAGCCTGCTTTCTCCGGACGTTACACCATTCAGATGAAGTAGCGATTTTTAAAAATTCAAAAAATATTTTTTGGTCTAAAATGACAGAACAACACCAGATGGTCAAATTGTAACATATTCCATGATTCCATTTTGATGTATTTTAAAGGTTGGCAGTCAAAATTAAAACTGATGAATGATAGATATTCTCCATTCTTTCTGACAAACAATACAAGATCATGTGAATTACAGTACACTGTTTTCTAGATTGCAGTGTTTTCTACATTCTAAATTGCAGTGTACATTGTTTATTATAAGGGAGGGAAATCCGCAGCTCAGTACTCACTACTCATGAGTACTTTTAGATAAGCTGGTATTTTATTCTTACTCAAATAGGTTTTTTTGGTAACACTTTACAGTAAGGGTACATGAATTATCATGAATTCATGCATTAATTCATGCATGACTTATGCATTACTACATGCATTAATATCTCATGAATTATCAGGAACTAACTGGAGTTCAAAGTCTTTCATTCATGACTTCATGGAGCTCATGTACACTGTATTTATTGTGCAAATTGCACGATAAATACAATTCGTGCTATAGATACGCATTTTAATGAGATCAGGCCTAATTAGTACTCTGGGTTCAGGCCAAAATTAAGAGCTCGGAGCCCTCCCCCGGACAGCACGCCAAATACGCATAACCTTTTACTCTATTTAATTTGATGTACTGTAAGTGTGAACTCGTGAATTATTAAAGGAATATACGAAATCCACATTACCTAATGCATGCACAGGCTAGACCAGTATATCAATTCATGTGAGAACTAATGTTTTTCATTAATCATGATCTCTGAGTTATTAAGCATGTTCATGTCTTCTTCATAGTAGCCTGCAGGTAAATGGACAGACCCCAAAATTGGCCAATCACAGCACATAGCACATGAATTCTGTTGACATTCAAATAGTCATCATTAACTAAGCATTAGCTTCTCATGACTTCATCATGTGTGTGGCCCTTCAACTAAAGTGGTGACTTGGTCCTTTGAAACACTGATGAACAATGTGTTATTAATGATGGCATAATTGTGAAATGACATGAAAATGAACATGAAAGTTCAAGCCTTTACACACAATGTACTGTGGAAACAAAAGGACTTTGATCGTAATGTTACTGCTTTATTCTTAAACGGTATAAGCCAGTTAAATCAACAGCAATACCTGGGTACAGCCAAGAAGGAATTCAGTACCATGAACTTTTAAGTGCCTGTATATCTGAAAAAACTTTACAAAACCATTAAGCTGTTAAAGGTTTTACAAAAAAAGGTTTCACAAACAGCTTGGTGTCAGAGATCAGCCAGGCTCCACCGTCACCCAATCACAGCGTTCGTTGTCACCAGAATTCCAATCACCCGCACTTGCACCTCATCTTCTCATCACCACAAACTCATATAAGCACAGACCTCACACAGTCACTTGGTCTGGTCTCGTTAGAGTAAGGACTCACCTACCCGTTTCTACTTATTCTCTGTGTCTCCATCGTCTCCCCTGATTCTCTGTGTCTCCATCGTCTCCCCTGATTCTCCGTGTCTCCATCGTCTCCCCTGATTCTCCGTGTCAGTATCTCCTCTCCATCTCGAAGTCTCCATCCAGTCTCCAGTCCCTCCACCGAGGTGTGTGCTCCAGCGTTCATTGTCTCCGCCATCCACGACCTCCTCATCCATCTACAGTGATACATACTGTCAGTATTTCTATTCATCGTTCAACGATCATTCTCAGTACCTTCTGCTGTTAATAAAGTTCTGTTTTATTCACTTCCTTGTTTTGAGTCTCTGTTCCGTAACACTTGGTCTCTTTTAAGGTAAGGAGCCACCTTTTAAGCCACCAATTTTGGGGTCTGTCCATTTACCTGCAGGCTACTATGAAGAAGACATGAACATGCTTAACTCAGAGATCATGATTCATGAAAAACATTAGTTCTCACATTAATTGATATACTGGTCTAGCCTTTTTGTATATTCCTTTAATAATTCAAGTAGTCTTACATGCATGAATTCATGATGATTCATGTACCATAACCATAGCTTTATCCATGTTTTTGTGAACAAAGAAAACATCATGATCATGCGTAATAAACTATTATTCATGATGATGTACTCATCTTAGTTAATGTTTTAATTAAGGTGTTGTTCATCCATGAAGTCATGAATGAAAGACTTTGAACTCCTGTTATATCCTGATGATTCATGAGATATTAATGCATGTAGTAATGCATAAGTCATGCATGAATTAATGCATGAATTCATGAAAATTCATGTACCCTTACCATAAAGTGTTACCGTTTTTAAGTAATTTTTACTCACAGCTCAGTACTCACTACTCATGAGTACTTTTAGATAAGCTAGTATTTTATTCTTACTCAAGTACTTTTTTTTGGAAAGTAATGGTACTTTTACTTGAGTATATTTTTTTTCAGTACTCCTACCCCTGCACATCACAACACCCTGATTTACAACACATACACACTGCAGCAGGGGCACCACAGACTCTCTATGATGGTACTGCTGATTTGCTATTTTTCACATACTGATGGTTGTGTATTATGTTATGTTCTTCCCTGCTGTTCCCCTCAACGCTGTGATGAAGATGAAATTATTTTGCATTCATTGTCTGGTCTCACTACGGACTAAGCTCTCTCTATTCAAAAAAACTCCAGCTATGCTGATCTCCATTGTTCCTTTTAATCCTCCCATCTCTTCTGAGGATCTCTGCTTCTTTGTCTACCCCCATCGTCACACTTCCTCATCACCATTCACTCACCTACTCATCTGGACTTTACTTACCTGCAGCAACTGAGGTGTGTACGTTCCCGGATTCAACGGTCATGATCTCTCACCATCCCTGTAAAGATTAGAGACTGGTTAATTAATTCAGTTTATTATTACAACCTGCCTATTGCCATATTTACTCACCTGTTTGTTTATGCTCCTCTGTTGCATCAATAAACTGCTAAACGGCATCTGTGTTCTCTTCTTTGAGTATACTAACCATTACACACAGTTAATTCAATTACAATTTTTTTTTTTTTTTTTTTTAACAGTCTTAACATAAGCTGAGACATCTTACTTCTAGACGCATTATTTAGAGCTTCTAAATGGTGCACTTATGGTTGGTTCAAACGCCATCACTTGATGTCCCAAAACACTTTTAGGGCCATTTAATAAACAGGGCAAATTAGCGTGAGAGGGCAATTCCAAAAAAGCGCTGATGGGAGTGGAAAGTTCTGAGCTTGATCTACTGAAGACGCACAAATTAAAGAACACAGATGCAGCCGGATCATTTCCATAATGACCAACACAATCTACCAAGAGCAGCACAAATTAGCATTTGGTTTAAGAAATGCTTTTTTCGGGCGTTAAATAATGGTGCAAATACCAATAAATTGACTAACGCAAACCTTAGTAAATCATATTGCATGATTCATTTAAATATTCTCCTCCCATAAATTTTGCATTTGAAAGGGAAACAAGGGAAAAAGGAAAAAAAGGGAAACATATGCAATAAGGTCAGCCGCAAAAATAACCCTCTCCACGCTTTTTCAGCGCTAAATTTTCACTGTGTGTCTTTAGTAGTGGTTAAACGGGTCATAGTTTATCCGTGATCCATGATCCGTGGATTAATTGCGCACTTTTTTTAAACGTGCGGATTAATTGCAAAGTTTAACGATCGGTTAAAAAGACAGTTTTACTGTTGATATTGCTTTTTAAAGTAGTAATTTAGTTTCTTAAAACTCGATGCTGAGCTGCAGTGAAAAAGCAGTCATGTGTTCACGTGAACGGGGCATGTTAATCAGTCAACAATGGCAAACGGAGCAGAAGAAATTGAAAAGCCATCATTCAAATCACATGTATGTGTAACGCTTAGGTTCAAGGAAGATGAAGATGAAGATGACGATAACACAGTATTTACTGGAACAATCCAAATCAACAGGCAACATTCGAAACAGCGTGCAGACACGAACAATACTGGACACTGAACTGAAAACAAGCAGGAACTTAAATACACAGATGATTAACTAAAACAACGAACAGCTGTGATGATTGAGGTTAGTGTCCATGGTGACAGATTGTGGCGGGAAAATAGAACAAAGGAACACATGTGACTAATGAAAACAAACTGAATGTCCATGAAAACTAAAACAAACTGAACATAACTGTGACATAACACCCCCTCCGAGTAGTAAATAACCTTAAAAATAACAAAATAAACAGATGAGGGAGGGTGGAGGCTTTGGAGGTGGGCGAGGAGCTGGAGAAGGGCTAGAAAGAAGGAGCAGGCAGAGGGCTGGCAGAAACAGGCAGGCAGGCAGAGACTCCATAGAGGAACTGATGATGAGAGGAGTGGCTTGATGGTACAGACCCAGAGCACAGTGGTGACAAGAGCCCACAGCGGCGGCGACGGAGGGAGGAGCCAAGGAGAAGGTGTGGTCGACGACCTCCGCGGGACGACCAACAGAGACGGAGCCGATCTCAGGTGATCCCCAGGTGACGACGGAGAGCTGATGGGATCGCTGGCACTGGAGGCCTGGGCGGACGAACGCTCGAGGTGACATCAGAGCTCCCGAGGGCTGAAGCGGAGCCGGAGCAACCGAGGACCAAGGCGAGTCCAGGGGGAAGGAGGATCCCACTGCAGCCCTAATGGTGGAGAGCCGAAGTGCAGCGGGAGGCTCGCAAGTCTGTGGCGCAAGGGTGACGACTGACCAAGGGGGAGCCGACGGGACAAGGGAACCTGGTGTAGCTTCACGGTTGAGGGTCTCTGGTGGAGCCGAGGGTGGCAGGAGCCACAGTGGAGCCGACGGGTTGACAAGGCGAGGTGGAATGAGAGGATCAGAGGCCGGAGGCTGAGCCAAAGGATCCACTTGATCTGGCAAGGATGCTCCACTTCGCCCACTGTGAACGCAGATCCGATCATCCACAGCACAAAGTTGATGTAACTACCCAGGATCCAGCAGGGATCGCCGCGGGGCACGACGAAGTGGAGAGCTTCATCCAGACCACACCGGAATCCCTCCATCAAACAGACGTCATCGCAGGTGGCGTGATGGCAAATGTCCAGGAATTCCTCCACGTACAGCTCCAGGTCTCTGCCGTTCTGAAAAACAAAAACTGTTCCTCCATCCAGTAGTTTGTTGCCCCTCATCGGGGCAACATTGATGGATGCAATGTCCAGTCTCTTTCTCATTTTGGGTCCGGTATTCTGTAATGCTTAGGTTCAAGGAAGATGAAGACGAAGATGACGATAACACAATATTTACTAGAACAATCCAAATCAACAGGCAACATTCGAAACAGCATGCAGACACGAACAATACCGGACACTGAACTGAAAACAAGCAGGAACTTAAATACACAGATGATTAACTAAAACGACAAAAAGCTGTGATGATTGAGGTTAGTGTCCATGGTGACAGATTGTGGTAGGAGAATAGAACAAAGAAACAAATATGACTAATGAAAACAAACTGAATATCCATTCAAAACTAAAACAAACTGAACATAACTGTGACAGTATGGGAGCATTTTGGCTTCCCTGTAAAATATAATGATGACGGAAGAAGGGTGGTGGACAAACTGTTACGGTATGTAGGCACTGTGGCATGAAAGTGGCAATACATCGAGCATGGCGACGCATCTGAAGCGACATCACCCTGGTGTGCCAATGACAGGATCCAAAACACAGCAGCTTTGCATTTAAGCAGCCCTTTGCAGCAGAATCAGAACGGGCTAAAGCGATCACCAAATCTGATTGCTTCACCAAATCTGATGTTTATCACTGCAGACATGAGGCCATGCTCCGTTGTGGAAAACAAAGGATTTAAAAATATGTTGAATGAGCTTGAGCCACGCTATGCAATCCCCTCACACACCCACTTCAGGATGAAGATCGTACCAAAACTTTACGAAGTGGAAAAAAACAACGTTTTCGCAGACATATCCAATGCATCCTCTATTGTGATCACCAATACGGGTGGACCTTAAGGGCTACGGAAAGCTACGTGACTGACTGCTCACTACATCACAGCGGAGTGGGAAATGCGAAGTCCTGTGCTACAGACACACCCACTCTACAAGAGTCGCACAAGCACAAATCTAGTACAGGTACTGATACAGTGGGTAGAACAAGTATTTGATACACTGCTGATTTTGCAGGTTTGCCCACTTACAAAGCATGTAGAAGTCTGTAATTTTTATCATAGGTACTCTTCAACTGTGAGTGACGGAATCTAAAAAAAAAATCCAGAAAATCACATTGTATGATTTTTAAGTAATTAATTTGCATTTTATTGCATGACATAAGTATTTGATACATCAGAAAAGCAGAACTTAATATTTGGTACAGAAACCTTTGTTTGCAATTACAGAGATCATATGTTTCCTGTAGTTCTTGACCAGGTTTGCACACACTGCAGCAGGGATTTTGGCACACTCCTCCATACAGACCTTCTCCAGATCCTTCAGGTTTCGGGCTGTCGCTGGGCAATACGGACTTTCAGCTCCCTCTAAAGATTTTCTATTGGGGTCAGGTCTGGAGACTGGCTAGGCCACTCCAGGACCTTGAGATGCTTCTTACGGAGCCACTCCTTAGTTGCCCTGGCTGTGTCTTTCGGTTCGTTGTCATGCTGGAAGACCCAGCCACGACCCATCTTCAATGCTCTTACTGAGGGAAGGAGGTTGTTGGCCAATATCTCGCGATACATGGCCCCATCCATCCTCCCCTCAATACAGTGCAGTCATCCTGTCCCCTTTGCAGAAAAGCATCCCCAAAGAATGATGTTTCCACCTCCATGCTTCACGGTTGGGATGGTGTTCTTGGGGTTGTACTCATCCTTCTTCTTCCTCCAAACACGGCGAGTGGAGTTTAGACCAAAAAAGCTCTATTTTTGTCTCATCAGACCACTTGACCTTCTCCCATTCCTCCTCTGGATCATCCAGATGGTCATTGGCAAACTTCAGATGGGCCTGGACATGCGCTGGCTTGAGCAAGGAGTCCTTGCGTGCGCTGCAGGATTTTAATCCATGACGGCGTAGTGTGTTACTAATGGTTTTCTTTGAGACTGTGGTCCCAGCTCTCTTCAGGTCATTGACCAGGTCCTGCCGTGTAGTTCTGGGCTGATCCCTCACCTTCCTCATGATCATTGATGCCCCACGAGGTGAGATCTTGCATGGTGCCCCAGACAGAGGGAGATTGATCGTCATCTTGAACTTCTTCCATTTTCTAATAATTGCGCCAACAGTTGTTGCCTTCTCACCAAGCTGCTGGCCTATTGTCCTGTAGCCCATCCCAGACTTGTGCAGGTCTACAATTTTATCCCTGATGTTCTTACACAACTCTCTGGTCTTGGCCATTGTGGAGAGATTGGAGTCTGTTTGATTGAGTGTGTGGACAGGTGTCTTTTATTCAGGTAACGAGTTCAGACAGGTGCAGTTAATACAGGTAATGAGTGGAGAACAGGAGGGCTTCTTAAAGAAAAACTAACAGGTCTGTGAGAGCTGGAATTCTTACTGGTTGGTAGGTGATCAAATACTTATGTCATGCAATAAAATGCAAATTAATTATTTAAAAAACATACAATGTGATTTTCTGGATTTTTGTTTTAGATTCCGTCTCTCACAGTTGAAGTGTACCTATGATAAAAATTACAGACCTCTACATGCTTTGTAAGTAGGAAAACCAAATGCTTGTTCTCCCCACTGTAGAAGCAGTAGCAGAGTGGAAGTTAAACAGGCACAACAGCAATATTCCAGTTACCACAGATAATGCCAGAACCAAGTAAACGCAGTGACAGAAGCTGGACTGGGGCCACAGATATCTTGCTTTGCACATGTGATCAATTTAGCATCCCAAAGGGGAATCTCAGTGAACCAGATGGATCGGCTCCTTGGGTGGATCAGGACGGTGGTTTCCTTTTTCCATAGTAGCACAACAGCAGCTCAGCTCATGTGCTTAAGACAAAGCAAGAAATGCTACAGCTGCCAGCTCACAAGCTCATGCACGATGTCACAACAAGATGGAACTCCACTTATTATATGTTGGAGCACTATCTTGAGCAGCAAGCAGCTATATTTTTTGTTGAATCAAATATGTGTACCCACATTCTCAGTAAAAGAGCAGCTTCCTCTATCTCTGGGTCCCAAGAGGGCGTGAATGGCAGTGTGTGACGCTATGCCTTGCCACTCTCATCCCCCTCTCCTGTTGCCAGCGGGCAGTAGCATGCACTTCGAGGACGCAACCAAGCCTTCTCACGCACTCCCTGCCCAATCGTGGAACCAGGTAAGTGTTGCACCGCACACTCAGACCCCACTTCGGGCCGCTATGCTGTCTGAGTCGGGTCCCTGCGATCCACCTCACTGTGGGTACGTCTGTGGTTCCACTGGTCCCGCTTGTACAGTTTCTGGGGGCCTGGCTAGTGCTTCCCAGCCCGTCTCGCTGGCTCACCCGTTCCATCAGACTCGGCTATGCGATTCAGTTCGCCCCACGTCCCCACAAGTTCAAGGACATCCGGGTCACCTCCGTGCTGGCCAGCGATGCTCCTGTTTTACGGGCGGGAATTGCAGTCCTACTGGTGAAGGACTCGATAGAGCCAGTCCCTCCAGCCTATATGAAGACAGGGTTTTACAGCCTCTTCTTCATTGTACCCAAGAAAGGCGGTGGGTTTCAGACCTGCGAGTTTTGAATCGTTTCCCTCACAAGCTTCCGTTCAAAATACTAGCGCAGAAACATATCTTCGGGTGCGTCCATCCCCGAGATTGGTTTGCAGCGATCAACCTGAAGGATGCGATCAACGTGGACCGAATGCAGAGCTTCAGGACCTCAGACCAGCTATTTGTCTGTTACAGAGGCAAGCAGAAGGGAAAGGCTGTCTCCAAGCAGAGGATGGCCCACTGGATAGTGAATGCCATCATCTTTGCGTACCAAACCCAAGGCGTGCCTTGCCCCCTCGGGTTGAGAGCTCACTCTACCAGAAGTGTTGCTTCCTCCTGGACGTTGGCACAAGGCGCCTCGCTGACAGATATATGTAGAGCTGCGGGCTGGGCGACGTTTGCTAGATTCTATAGCCTTCTCATAGAGCCGTTATCCTCCCGTGTATGTTGGTGATGTTCTGACGTGACCGACTGAAAGGGAACGTCTCGGTTACGTATGTCCCCTGAAGGAGGAAACGGAGATGTCCCGTCGCCACAGTTGCTGTACCACCGCTGTGCGTCCTCAGCTCCTCAGTGAAAAACAAATGTGCATTCCATCTGCTTCCATATTCATACCCACGCTGCGGGGCAGAGCGTAAGATGCTAATCTCGTATACCAAACTCCATTGGCTCGTTTAGTTTACTCTCGAAGATGATTGGGCTCTCAGGCAAGATCCCAATACGTCTGTGACGTTCTGACATGACGTCTCAGGGAACGAGGGTTACATACGTAACCAAGAAGTTCTCCACAGCAGGAGACATAGTGACTGCTACAATGTTTACTCTCTCCCCAGAGAATTTAGACATCCTCATCTTTTTGAAAAAGAATTTGACATTTTAAGCTCAGGTCCATTTTCAGGTCTCAGGTTGTTTTCGTTCTTCTTCTTTTTCCTACTTTTTTTAAATGATGTGGACATTATTTTTTTCATTCACATGTTGCACTTTAACAACTGTATTACTGTTAAAGACTATTACTGAATATTTTATTTTAAAATTTTATTTATTGATTTTATTTTTGTTAAACCATAGGTTCCATAGGCTATTTAATTTTTGTTAAAGTCAAAAGTTCCTTGCTGTACAATAAGTGTTTTTGAAATAAAAGGAAAGCAAATTGTATTTGTCTCCCCCTTTTTTTCTTTTCTTTTTTTTTGGCTGATCTGAAAAATTATCCGATCAGTGACTCAAAAACCATAATGTGATCCGAACCGTGAGCTTTGTGAACCACTAGTCTTTAGTAAATCCTGACAATAGTTTTTTATCAGGTTTGCGCTGGTGCAAGCTGTTAGTAAATCTGGCCCTTAGTCTCATTATCTTTTGACGTATTTATGACGTTCAGGACAAATCAAAATAGGGATGCAGATGGTAGATACTTTAAGCAAAAGAACGGTCTCAGAACAGACACTTAACGGTACAAGATCTAGGAAGTAGTCACTTGAGATGCATTAGAAAACTCAGTGGTCGGATAGACAGTGCAGTCTAATTGGTCTATTTTATAAAATTTTTCTATTAAACCTTAGAAGAGTTATAAAAGCCCTAAAAAGGCTGAAGATTGCCTGTAAACAGGCCTGGAACACTCACAGAGACCAGAAAAACATGGTCAATGGCAATTGCCAAAAATATTCCCAAAAAATAATCAGTCAAGTTGAAGCCACCAAAAATGCCATGAGCTGTTTTATGGTCCCAGAGCACTTGCTGGTTACATTAGCCAACTTTTGGTGTGGTAGTTTCCTTCCTGCAATTGGTTTGTTTGTCAAACATAGGAGGGATGTCTTTAAGGGGCTCCAGAGCTATAAAGCGATTGTGTCTGCTCAATTAAGCCATAGAGAGGGTAGTAAACATTCCTGTTGCACTTATATAAAGAGCCCCTTAGAGAAATATAAGAGAGACACATGGCAGCAGAGTAGGCCTGGGCCATGATTACACATTTACCAGTTAATGTCTTTCACCCATCTTCCTCATCCCCTAAAAAGCTCTAACTTTCAGCTAATGGCTTGTGCTACAATTGCAAACCAGATCCAAAAAGTTATCTCAACAATGCCAAAACCCAGTTGCATTCTTAAAATCTAATTGTGTTCTTCAGTTCGGATAGTGAACTGTATTTCAGAGCTCTCTCCACTGAATTCATGTCTTATATTCACCCATATTAGATTCAATGGAGAGCATTTTTGCAAAAGTTCTCTGATTTTTCTCCTGAGAAAAAGACCCCAGTGATCTCATGAGCATCTCATCTAGAATTTCAGAAGAGATCTCAACAACTTTGGTTTACTCCCTTTGTTTGCACTGACCATTTAGATTAGATTATTTAGAATTTTAACTCTGTACATCAATAGTTGTCTTATTTGTGTCTACAGAGAGAAGCAATGCTAATGCATAAATGTATTTTGCAGAATTAGCTGAACATCTAGACATTTCACTTTTGAGTATTTGTAATTCTCATTCTCACTTCCTCAGATTTCACAGTAACAAATACAGTTTTAATGAAATCGGCATAAATTAAAGGCAGCACAACAAATATTACCACAATTTCTAAATGCTTTGTAATAATATATATTAATACACAGTTTTTTTTCACATTACAGTAATAAACATTTAAAGGGAAAAATGTAAGCAAAATGTGCTTTTTTTTTGTCTTTCTTTAGATTTATGAAATATGACCTAAAAACTTTTTTGACAGGTTTTGTGGCATTTACCATTTTTCTCTGGGTCAATTGTATACAACTGCATGGATCCAAAGGGCAGAAATCATTAGACTGCAGTTCATGAGATCCAAAATGGTGGTGAAATTTATTTGGGGAATCATTAAATAAGTAAGTGTCAGCTATGTGAAATGTGACTGATTATTGTGGAGCTGAAGGGAATTATTTATTCACACTTCACAACTCAATTTTACCTCACGCTAAACCCCTCTGTCGCTCTTCTATTTAGAATATTTGGCAGACACTCAAATAGGCATGAGATTGTAGCTCTTCTCTTATCAGTACTGGTTAACAATCATGTCAAAGAAGAGAGTGCTATCCTATCCTCTCCTCTCTCTCTCTCTCTCTCTCTCTCTCTCTCTCTCTCTCTCTCTCTCTCTCTCACTTTGTATGAGGTGAATGGATATAGCAAACATGAAAATGTTCATGTCGGCTCCACTCACTAAACGTATTCCCTCTCCCATCCACCCTCTAGGAATTGCTTCACCGAATCAAGTGTCTCTTATCAGCTCTTCAAGGCTCAAAAGACAACTAGACATGCATTTTACATGCATTTGTACACAGTCACGCATAAATATGTAAAGAAGATGAAGGTGTAATTGGCTCTGTCATTTATGGGTTATTGTATTTTGCTGTTCTGTGTTAGAGAAATGGTTATTTTCATATAATAAAAGTAAAACTAAGGTAAAAAATAAACCATTCTCTCTTAATGTAATATAATTATACGTAAAATTCTTTTGAATAGACTCGAAAATTATGTTGGCATTAGTGGAATTGCATTGGCATAGTTCAAATCATACTTATCTGACCGTTATCAGTTTGTAGCAGTAAACAAAGAGGTGTCATATCGATCACAAGTTCAGTATGGAGTACCGCAAGGCTCAGTACTAGGACAACTAATCCACAAATCCCTTTACTCTAAGACTAATAAATGTATGTCACAATCAGCTGATGGGTCATTATTTAGTACAACGAAATAACTCCACATGATGTTTCTCTGTCTCTGTCATTCACTCTGATAAACAGTTTAAATGTGCATTGACTGAGTGCTGTCTTTTAACTGCATTGTAAAAAAATATTTTCAGAATTTGTTATCGCAACATTTTACAAATCTTTTGTCAAATCAGCTTGGATTCATAAATGTTGTTCAGATACATGTAACAATGTTTTGAGTTTCTGTTAATAAGCAAACCTCTTTCTTTTTTTTTTTATCAACTCGTTTAAATGAACTCAAAATTTTAAGGCAACCAGGTTAGGCTACTTTAAAGGTGCCCTGCCACACGTATTTCATTACTTTTGTGGTAATGTCTGAAGTTCTACCATGAACTCTGTAACATTTTTTTGTGGAAAAAATGCCTTGGTTACCTTGTTTCAAGCCATTCTAGCGTGGTATAGAAAGCCTGCAGGAAGACTTTTGCCAGTTCTCATTAATATTCAACGAGCTAAGCTGCTTGACTCTGATTGGCTAACAGCTAGCCAATGAGAGCCTGGCTATCAGCAGCCTTTACCCAGCGCAGCAAGTATAGAGGAACTTTGTTTACTATCGTCTGGAATCGCTGCAGAAATGGCTCCTTCAGGTATATTGCCATATATATATGACCCTGAATCTGAAGAGGAGACAGAAGCACCACAAGAACCGTAACCAGCTCGTTTAGCCATGGATGTGTCTGAATGGTAATTTATGTGCAAGTAAACCATCAAACAGGTAAAAAAGTTATAAAATGTATTTGTGGCAAATGTCTTCTGACATTTTCACTTTTAAAACACTACACATAGCCCTTTTTGTCATATAATCACATTTGGCCACTAGCCAATGCTAGTGGCCAAATGTGTTTATATGACAAAAAGGGCTATGCCTGTATTTGGAGACATGGCGACTGCCTTAGATAGACATTCAAAGACAAATAGCCTACTTGTAATTTTGTCATTACAGAAGCAAAGATGGTTTGAGCCTGGTAGTTTTGCCATTTGAAATGATAATTACAGCATGTTCTTATAGCTTATTACACGGCTGCAGAAAGTTCCATTCACATGAATGGGCCTTCCCAACGTTCGGAGGTCTGTTAAATCTATATAATTACCGCTGCAAAGTATATAATGACCGCTGTCAATGGCAACAGGTTTTGTGTTTTTGATTCATGTCTTTCATATCATTCCGCAAGAAGTCCATCGCTTATTGCAATGGAATGTCATTGAAAGTGAAAATCAGCTATTAAGACGTTGCCACGCAACACCTGAAACTGTCAAGTTCCATCTGTGTGGCGAACTATTTATTTTGCCAGTGGAAGCCACGAAACGGTAGCAAAATCATTTTTAAAGACCCATTGTGTTAAGTTTCTTTTCTTGTTTTGGCAAGTAGCCGTATAATAAGCGGGATAATGTATTGTCCGCCGGTAATTATTGGAAAATAAGTCCCTTCAGGTCGAAGCTAGACGAATTCTGTGGGCGCGGTCTCAACTGGGCGAGCTCATGAATAGTAATGAGCTCACCCAGCTGAAAAAGTCGTACTATTAAATATATTAAAAATATACTTGAAATTCAAGTAGTATGTTTATAATACATTTGTATTACCAGCATGCTTATTTGAGGTGCATTAAAAATATATTGAATTGCATTTTAATATATTTCTAAAAAGTATACTAGAAGTACTTTAGTAATAAATATATGCTTAATTACATTACCGTTGAACGGCTCTGATTGGTTCTTATGATAATGAGCTCGTACTCTTGCCTCAGAGATTCGTTTATCAGATAAACTGTGCGTGAATATGTTGCTTGAATGCGATTATACATCTAAATTTAAACTGTAAATTATATAGAGCGATCGTGTCTCTTCAGAGGACTTGGAGGAAACCATGTGATTCATATTGATTACTTTGGCGATGTTTTTTTTGTTGTTGTTTTTGCGATGAGCTTTTTGAAAGTTTTGGTGAGTTGTCTTTCATCGGAGGGTTATAAATCTCTCATTATTTTGTGACTCCAGGTAAGATTTGCATTTAATTAACGTTACTTTCTGTGCCAGTTGTATTTTTGACACAAAGTGTAACAGCACTTCTTTTTCGTTTTCAGCTAACGTACATTCAGTTAGACCAATCAGAGCCGAGCTCTTCCAATCTACATTAAATCGAAGCAGATGCGAAGAGATGAAGATACTGCCCGCAGAAGTTACTGGTAAGTTTTAGTTGCTGTTTGCATAAATAAATAGCTCACTGTTTAGTTTTTTCCTAGGTGGATAGGGCTGCTATGCATTTGGTAGCTAACAGTGGAATACTGAGGTTAACCGCTGTAACATGATACTGACACCAGCTAATGTTAGATATCTAGCAACTTCAGCACTGGGTATATAGTCATATATAAAGTCCCTTTCTAAAGACTTTGATGAATCTGTTTAAAATCGATGTGGTGACATTTGTCTGTCTTAAAACAACTATAAAACATTGCCCAATGCATCGGCAGAAAACATAATTAGTCATTTTAACATATACAACATTATATTAACATTCTTTTTATTTGCTAAATGTAGTTGTGTATTTATTTCTGATTTCCTGAAAAATTTGGTTTCATTGTAATGAGGTAAATGATCTTTGAAAAGTTTGAAATAACCATGTTATGAACAAAAATTTACTTTTTCTTGAGCTGACCAGCCAACTATGGTAACGTTAGTGTTTGTTGATTGGTGTTTATATTTGTTCAAGCTTGACAACCTGCCTTTTTGTTTATTTTCTAAAGTATATTTTTAATTACAGATAAGTACAAAGATTAAGTTGTAAAAAGGGATGCTTATAAGAGAGTGTACATCTGAAACTGCTGAGGCTGTGAAGGGTTTTGATTATATTACCCGCCAGGTACATTGTACTCAGCATTCTGTTATTCTTAAAAAGAAAAAAAATCATTTATCATTATTTGTCTGCCTGTTTTTTGTGAAATATTAATTAATTTGTTTTTCCCTTCAGATCAGCTGCTATAGAAGACAGAGTGCAGAGAAGAGCAAGCAAAGAAGAGAGTAGCAAGTATGATTTAATCTCATATCACCTCTGTTGTAGAGATTTTGAACCATGCCTAATGGAGGGTGATTTGTTAAGTCTTGGTAGGAAAATGATAGCAACTTTACCTGTTTGGCGTGATGACGTTTAATCTCCTCGACAGCCTCTGTAGTCCCATTTAGCCACTTGTTAGCAACCGCCTTTTTCAAGACACGTAACAGCTTCAAAAAATCACGAGTGGTATAATACTGATGTGTTTTATGTCGTAGAATAAAACGTGAAAGTGTCTTGAGCTTGTGTTCACCACAAACCTTATTTCAGCCATTTAAACAAAACCCCATTCAAAAAACCCATTGACTTCGGTATGATGGAAACGGAAGTGCAAAATGCTAACTCGCTTCTGTGTTTTGGCCTACAAAGTGATGTCATACCTGCACCACTCTATTATCGACATACAACATACCCTGAAATACACAGGTTGCGTTACTGCTTCAAATAACAATATCAGTGACTGATTAATCTCTGCTCACTGTAAGTGGTGTTGTTGGTCTTCTTCTAATCTTATATTCATTGTAACTCAGAGAGTGCTGTATAGTGATGACAGACAAGAGGATAAAAATGGACATGTCAAGCTTGATGAAGATATAGTCAAAGCTTTGAAAGGTAAACTGAGAAGTCAACGGAATTGTAATGCATATCTATACAAATAATATAATATATATTATATTCAAACATGGATGCAAAACGGTTAATCATTGGTTCATTTTATATAAATTATTTTTTTCCCTTTCACAGATCCTGTGATAAAGAAGTCTTCAAACATTACAGTGTCTGAATTGCAAGCCCTCAGTTGCAGAAAATGCAAGTCGTACTAAAAGAAGTGACCATCCACTTGAAGATGATGTGGCATTTAAACTCTTCTGTTTCTTTGTTTGGTTCAGCCTTTTGCAGGCTTGTTTGTAAAGAAAAAATGCATTCACTTCTGCACCCTCAGGTAAAAAAGAGATTAAATGTATTAAAAATGTACTTGAGTATGTTTTTAGTACAATTCAAATATAAAATATAAATATAAACATACTACTTGAATTTCAAGTGCATTTTTAATACATTTAATAGTACGTCCTTTTCACCCAGGCTTTGTTTTCCAGTAACTTTTATTCAATGATATCATATTCATAGTGTGCTTTTCAGTAATACGGGTATGACTGAAATGTTCTACAAGTGGATGAAAACGGCTCTGCCAAGGCATTTCACTGATCTTTCATTTATTATAATGTGTTTGTCAAGAGATTATGTATGCTGCTGTACTTTTTTAATGTACTCAAGGAATTTATTTTGTAAAAAACAGCTTTATAATATACTAGTAGTGTAATACTAATGCATTTCTAATGAACTAAAATGCTATTGAAATGTTCTTGAAGCACATTAAAATTAATAATTAAAAATATATTTTAAATTAATTTTAAAGAAATACATTTAAATTGCACTAAATGTACTTAAAGTTGGTCAATTTTAGCACAGTTTAATATATTGAAATATATTGCAAATAGCTTAAAATTGATCTTAAGCATATCTTAAAATGCACTTAATATACTTAAAGTTGTTTTTAAAATAAAACATTTAATATGCATTTAGTATAGTATAATTTAAATATATTAAGTATGTCCACAATTTAAATATATTTCCTTTTCACCTGAGCAGGCAACACTACATCAGACTGACCAGCTTTTGAAATTTGTCAGTGCCAATGCCATGGGCATGCGGAATTTGCATAGCGTAACTCCGCCCCACAGCGTGGGTATATAAGGAAGTACGCTGGCAACATCGCATTATGTTTCTGCTTCGGAGCCAAGAGCATCTACCTCTTCACTCCTTAAGACTTCTGAGTAGATCGTCAAGGTTCTTCAAGACAAGCAGCTCTCCAGTCGGTGTTGGTGTGACGGCGTGTTCCAGCGATCTCACATTGCCTGCCTGCTGATCTGTCCAGTGATCTGCAACAGCTGTGTGTGTGTTTCCCTGGGCGCTTCAGCACTCTGCAGAGCTTTCTCTCACAAAAAGAGCTTGCGCGTGGCACGTCTTTTTAAAGACGGTTCGCCTGTGCACTTCTGGGTGTGGTCGATCTCTGTTGCCATCTGATGGGCACAATCACTGCTTGACGTGTTTGGGCTTCAGCGCGCTCAAGCAGCGTTTGTGGATGAGTCATGTTCTCACTGCGGGAATGTTGCGGTCGAGACTCAATGACCTCCGTAAAGGAAAGAGAGTCCCCTCTGCCACACCCCAATCTACCGTCTCCGAGAGAGATGGTACTTTGGCTGGTGGCCAGGGTTACCTGAGGGTTATGGTGTGGAATAAACCCCGACGATCATTCCTTGGGCCACACCCCCCTCTCGCACACCGCTACCTGCGAGTGGTCGGACTGAAGCAGCGGGACCGTCTGCGGACGCCCCGCGTGTTTCGTTCGGCGCTCCAGATGACGACAAGACGTCGATCGCCGCATCTCAAGGTGGGCTGGAGTCCTCTGGGGATGAAGATTCGGCTATGCTGCCGCCTTCGGGTGTGCCAGCATTGCCCGAGTCTGACCCGGAGTTGACAGCCATGTCATCTCGGGGGATGATTGGTCTTTGGGTGCGGTGCGTCCTGACAGCTGTCAGGCCCTGCCCCAATTACTTTCTCTCCCGAGGTGCATGAGGAGGTCACGCGGTCCTGGAAGTCCCCGTTGTCTTCCCGTGACCGTTTGCAGGCCTTCTCCGCCTTCTCTGCCCTCGATGGGGCCGCGGCCAAGGGTACACTGGGGTCCCCCCTGTTGACACTCAGTTGCAATCATGGTCGAGACTCAGTGACCCCCGTATGGAGGTAGAGTCTGCCACACCCCAATTTTCCCCTCCACGTGATGAGATGCTTGGCTGGTGGCCAGGGTGACCTGAGGGCTGCGGTGTGGCATAAACCCCGACAATCATTCCTCGGGCCACACCCCCCTCTTGCACAGAGTGCTTCAATGTGGCACGGTGATCCTAAGCACCCCTCCAAGGCCTGTAGGTTCTCATCTACTTTGGTGGCGAGGGACTACAGAGCTGCGGGGTAGGCCGCCGCCTCTCAGCACGCCATGGCCATCCTTCAGGTCTACCAGGCCAGGATGCTCGCGGCATGTACAAGGGTAGAGCTGTCCCAGGGTTTTGAATGAGCCACATGCCCCCACCGACCTCGCCCTCTGGGCGACGAAGGTGACCGTGCGCTCCCTGGGTCAGGTGATGTCCACAGCTGTGGTCCAGGAGAGATGTGGCTCAGCCTGGTCGATATGAGAGAGGCTGAGCGAACCCGGTTCCTCAACGCTCACATATCCCAGGCTGGCCTCTTCGGCAGCATGGCCGAGCACTTTGGCCAACAGTTCTCGGCCGCCCAGAAGCAGACTGAGGCCATTAAACATGTACTGCCCCGGCAGCCAGCTGCTGCCTTACTCAGCCGCCGGCTCAGTCGCTTCCACCCCTCCCGCCAGGCCCCAGCAGCGGCCGCCTTCTCCGGGCCGCGCCGCGGAGGTGGTCGCAGGAAGATGCCCCCATCTGCTCCCCAGCCCCGCAGCCCGCCAAACGCCAGACTAAGCGGCGCTCCTGACGCAGACAGCTCAGGGATGGGCAGTTCTTTCAAGGAGATGGTAGCAGGGCCACTCCTTCCCCCGGTGGAGGGCTGGGGGAGAATCTTCTGTTCAGCTACTGGTCCCCGGGGTCAGCAGCACCCTATGTGGCTAAGGAAAGTACTAACTCACCCATCCCTGAGCACCCAGAGACCGTGCACGCCAGTGTGCACCGCCCCTGGGCCACGCCACTCTCGTCCCTCTCTGACGCTATGCCTCCCACGTCTGGGCCGGTCACGCCGCCTCGCTGCCCCACCCGGGGTACGTCTGTGGTTTGCATGACCCCGCTGGTGCAGTTTTTGGGAGCCTGGCTAGAGCTTCCCGGACTGTCCCGTTGGGGCGTGAAGACCATCAGGCTCGGCTATGCGATTCAGTTCGCTCAGGCTCCTCCCCATTCCGGGGAGTCCGATACACCATGGTGGGGCCCTACGCCCCGGTCATGCGTGCGGAGGTTGCTACCCTGCTGGCGAAGGGTGCGATCGAGCCTGTCCCTCCAGCCGAAATGAAGTCCGGCTTCTACAGCCCTTACTTCATTGTACCCAAGAAAACTGGTGGGTTATGACCAATCCTGGGCCTGCGCGTCCTGAACCGATCCCTTCACAGGCTTCCGTTCAGGATGTTGACAGCGAAGCGCCTTTTCAAATGCGTTCGTCCAGTAGATTGGTTTGCAGTGATCGACCTGAAGGACGCCTACTTCCATATCACGTGGTCCTCCCATTCGGGCTAGCTCTGTCCCCTCACGTCTTCACTGAACTACCTCGACGACTGGCTGATCCTGAGTCACTCTCTCGAGCAGGTGTGCAAACACAGAGACCTGGTGCTCCAGCATTTAGCCCGTCTGGGCCTTCGGGTCAACTGGGAAAAGAGCAAACTCTGCTCAGTGCAGAGGATCTCTTTTCTCGGTATGGAGATCGACTCGGTCGCCATGTGAGCGTAGCTTACGAGCAAGCGCGCGCAGTCACTGCTGACTTGCCTCCGTCAAATCGAGAGCAAGAGTGCGGTTCCTCTGAAGTTATTTCAGAGGCTCCTGGGGCATATGGCATCTGCAGCCGCGGTAACGCCGCTCAGATTGCTTCATATGAGACCGCTTCAGCACTGGCTTCGCGATCGAGTCCCGAGATGGGCATGGCAGTCGGGCACGCTCCGGGTCCCAGTGACTCGGGCCTGCCTGCAGACCCTCACCCCGTGATCGAACCTCAGCTTTCTACGGGCCGGTGTTCCCTTAGAACGAGTTTCCAGGCATATTGTTGTATCAACAGATGCCTCCACCACGGGCTGGGGTGCCATGTGCAATGGACATGCTCCCGCGGGCTCCTGGACAGGACCCCAGCGCCTCCTGCATGTCAATTGCCTCGAGTTGCTGGCAGTACGATTCGCCCTGCACCGCTTCCGAGCGCTGCTCAAGGGTCAACACGTGCTAGTCCGGTCAGACAACACGGCCTCAGTAGCGTACATCAACCACCAGGGTGGTCTACGTTCCCTCCGTATGTCTCAACTCGCCAGCCATCTCGTTTTATGGAGTCAGAAGCATCTGAAGTCGCTTCATGCCATCCATGTCCCGGGAGTCCTGAACCGTGCAGCCGACAAGCTCTCACGGCTTCAGCCACTTCCTGGGGAATGGAGACTCCATCCCCAGACGGTTCAGCTGATTTGGGAACAGTTCGGCGATGCACAGGTAGATCTGTTTGCCTCCCACGACTCTTCCCACTGGCGCCTGTTTTATTCCCTGACCGAGGGCTCCCTCGGCACGGATGCTCTGGCGCACAGCTGGCCACGGGGCCTCCGCAAGTATGCGTTTCCCCAAATGAGCCTTCTCGCACAGGTTCTGTGCAAGATCAGGGAGGACAAGGAGCAAGTCCTTTTGGTCGCCCCGTATTGGCCCGGCCGGATCTGGTTCTCTGAACTCGTACTCCTTGCAACAGCCCCTCCCTGGTCGATTCCTCTGAGGAAGGACCTCCTTTCTCAGAGACGGTGCACCCTTTGGCACCCGTGTCCCGATCTTTGGAACCTCCACGTGTGGCTCCTGGATGGGACGCGGCAGGTTTGAGTACCCTACCACCTCAGGTGGTGGCTACCATCACTTCTGCTAGGGCCTTGCCTACCCAACACGCCTATGCGTTGAAGTGGAACCTCTTCGTCACCTGGTGTTCTTCTCGCCAAGAAGACCCCTGAAAATGCCCGATCGGGTCCGTGCTCTCATATCTCCAAGAAGGGTTGGAACGAAAGCTGTCTCCTTCCACCCTGAAGGTTTACGTGGCCGCTATATCAGCCTACCACGACCTTGTGGAGACGAAAAAGGTAAGTCAGCACGACCTGGTCATCAGTTTCCTGAGGCGTGCGAGGAGACTGAATCCTCCTCGCGCTCCCCTCGTACCCTCTTGGGACCTCTCGGTAGTCTTAAATGCTCTGCAGAGGGCTCCCTTCGAGCCATTGCGGTCAGTCAAGCTTAAGTTCCTGTCTATGAAGACAGCGCTCCTGATCGCTTTGGCCTCCATCAAGAGGGTAGGGGACCTGCAGGCATTTTCGGTTGACGAAGCGTGCCGGGAATTCGGGCGGCCAACTCTCACGTGATCCTGAGACCCCGGCCTGGATATGTGCCCAAGGTTCCCACCACTCCGTTCAGGCCAGGTGGTGAACCTGCAAGCGCTGCCTTTGGAGGAGGCAGACCCAGCCTTGGCACTGCTCTGTCCAGTACGCGCCCTCCGTGCTTACGTAGACAGAACGCAGTGTTTCAGGACCTCTGACCAGCTCTTTGTCTGTTATGGTGGGAAGCTGAAGGGAAAGGCTCTCTTCAAGCAAAGGTTGTCTCACTGGATAGTGGACGCCATTGTTTTGGCTTGCCAGACGCAGGGGCGTCCATGCCCCCTTGGCGTCAGGGCACACTCCACCCGGAGTGTGGCCTCCTCTTGGGCTCTGGCGCATTGCGCCTCGCTAACAGACATCTGCAGAGCTGCAGGCTGGGCGACACCCAACACATTCGCCAGATTCTAGAATCTCAGAGTGGAGCCAGTGTCCTCTCTTGTACTCGCCTCTACTAGTGGCCGGTAATGGACTAGGCTCAGGTGTCTTCGCTTGCTCGCCATTCCACTCCACGGACTGGATACATGCAATATTTTCCTCAGGTAGTTTCCCTAAAGCCCTGAGTTCCTCCAGCACTGTCGACGCTGACACCAGTGCGTCTGCCCACTCGCTCAGGCCCTTGTGTCAGGCTAGGTGCCACTGTGTGCATGGTTCCCCCTATGGGCGACCCCCACATGTGTATTTCCACTGTAAGCCTCTCCGAGCATGTGTATTTCCCTCGGCAAGCCTTGCCTCCCCTGGGGGTAAAATTCTTCCACCTTCAGCTGGTTACCCCAGAGTTCTTCCATATGCAGCCCCTCACAGGTCATATGTGTATCCTTAAGTCCTCCCTACGGGTAGGCACTTGGCGCATACTTCCACCTGGAATATGCTTCCCATTGTACCTTGGTATTCCTGTGTTAAGTGGGAGTCCTTCGTCCGTACTAGCTTACGACAGGGAGCTCACGATTGGGACCCCCATTCATCAGTCACTGACGTTTTTCAGAGTGACTGAACGAAAGGGAATGTCTCGGTTACGTATGTAACCCTCATTCCCTGAGGAGGGAATGGAGACGTAACGTCCCTCTGCCACTTCCGCTGTACCGCTGGAATGGCCGGGAGTTCAGTCTTGGCTCCTCAGCAGGTAAACATAATGCGATGTTGCCAGCGTACTTCCTTATATACCCACGCTGTGGGGCGGAGTTACGCTATTCAAATTCCGCATGCCCATGGCATTGGCACTGCCATTGGGCATTTCTAGATCTCGAAGATGATAGGCTTCTAGGCGAAACCCCCATTCGTCAGTCACTGACGTTACGTCTCCGTTCCCTCCTCAGGGAACGAGGGTTACATACATAACTGAGACGTTTTGTGTGGCAGGGCACCTTTAAGTTAAACCAACATATCATTGTTACAGTGTGATTGTCTTTAACACCATGCAATTATTAAATTATTAATCTAATGCCACATCCACAATAATACGTTTTAATTTGAAAATTATTTCCACTGGAGGAAAACAGCTGTAGTGTGTGAGGGGTGTGAATGCAGCGAAAACTTACTGTGAATGGTAAACTTGTCTTGTATTGCTCCCGCATCACATTATGTAAACTGCAACATTAACATATAAAAATATTTAGCTTTTCGATCTGTTTAAATGCTGTTTAGATGTTTGCTGTTTTCATATAATAATAAAATAATATAATATTAAATTATGACAATAATAAATTGTTTAAATTTTTTTCTTATTCCTTTCAAAAGCTACACTCAATGCTGCGCTGCTTAGAGTTATTGGGAACGTCTTTATCGTGACCAGCTGTGAATATAGTGTGTAAACACGTCAATGGAATTGACATAGAGCTTTTGTAGCCTCTGTTAGTGACATCATCAGAATGTGCCAGCATCAGAGGCTATAAATAGATGAGCCCACAGCTGCATTGTCAGGTCTTTTGTCTTCAGAGGCCATTCTGTGTTGGTGCGCGTCAAAAAATCTCTCTCTCTATCTGACTACAGATCTTTGTTAGGAGTTAGATTTCAACTGGCAGTGTGAAGATTTTCTCTTTCTTATCTCTATCTCACAAGTGAAAAGAGTTAAATCAAAGAAAACCAAGCAGAAAAATTCGTTTTTTTACAACAAAGTAAGCGCTGTGTCCCTCCATGTTCTTTTCCTATGCCAGAAATGGATACACACACTTACTGCTTTGTTTGTTTGGGGGAAGAGCACACGGCTGCTGCGTTGGAGCAGGACGAGTGCGAGCACTGTGAGTTATTCACAGTTGAAATGCTTTGTGCTCGTCTTGGCTACTTCCAGACCGCACCCATATTACCATCGCGGGGCTCCCACAGGGATTTGGCTGACGAACAAGAGACGGGTCCGTCCCTTTCGCTTGCTCGCTCACCAGATCTATATGTTCCCTCGTGTGATTCTGAAGCGCGCCCAGGTGCTTCTTCGGGTCATGCAGAGGACGATAATGAATCTCTTGGATCTGCGGACTTCGAGCAGCAAACCTCTGAGCGTTCCTCGCACGACAATAAATCCGTCGAGGAATTAATCGAGATGGTTACTCGCGGGGGTATGCGGAGATGCCTCAGGTTGAAGAGACGCACGCGAGCTATCTCTCACCTGGGTATGCATCTTCACTTAAAAGACCTACCCTCCCTACGAAGCCGTGTAGAACAACTTCGGCTATTGTGGGAAAAGCTTATCAAGCTGCAGGTCAGGCTGGTGCTGCGTTGCACACTATGACAGTGTTACAGGCATACCAGGCTGACCTCTTGAAGGACATTACGATTGACGGGGATAAAAGATAAAGATTGATTTAAAGATTTTTCTCATTGATTCCCCGGTTTCTTCCTCTGGCCTGTTTGGCGACTCGGTAAACACAGTAGTCTCCAGGTTCAGAGAAGTTAAAAAGCATGAAGTTTTTGTACAGTTACAGCTACTTCGTCGCCGAGAGGGGAGGGGCCATCGGCCACCCAACCTCTCCCTAGTCCTTCAAGAGAAAGGGAGGTGAAAAAGCAGAGTGTGGTGAGTCGCACTCCCCCTCGAAAAGACTGGGGGCCGGCTCGTCGCACTCAACAAACTCCTTTATTATTAATAAAATTACAGGACTATTATTAATAAAAAGAAGTCCTTATGGTCTTGCGCCCAGTCTGGTGGGGGTAGCCCCCCGCGGGACGGGGCGCGTCAAACATTTGCTTGCCCCTTCCTGCTACCCTCACAAAACCACTCCATCCCCACCGCCTCTGGTGATTCGGTGGGCAGCGGTTTCCAGCTAAATGTTAGACGTTCTGTGTCTAAATCCTGCCATCATCCAGGACATAGAACATCTAACATCCCCTCAACAGGAAGTGTCAAAATTGTTACCACTCTTAGAGAGTCTGGCAGCGTGGAAACTTCTGCCAGGCGTTTCTGCATGGGTGTTAAGCACAGTAAAATTAGGATACAGAATCTAATTTATTTGTCGTCCTCCGCATTTCAACGGCGTGGTCTCCACTTCCGTCAAGCCGGAGCTGGCGCACGTATTGTCACAAGAGCTACAAACTCTACTCAACAAAGAGGCCATAGAACATGTTCCTCTTCTGGAGAGAGAGTTGGGCTATTACAGCAGATACTTCCTGGTTCCCAAGAAGGGTGGGGGGTTGCGTCCAATCTTAGATCTTCGAGGCTTAAACTGTACAGTTAAAGCGCTCAAGTTTAAGATGTTAACTGTAAAGAAGGTTATGTCACAAATTCAACATCACGATTGGTTCGTCACGATCGATCTGAAGGACGCATGTTTTCACATATAAATATTGCCACAACACAGGAAGTTCCTGAGGTTCGCTTTCGGGGGCGAAGCTTACCAATTTTGGGTTCTTCCATTCAGCCTAGCCTTGTCACCCCGCACGTATACAAAACGCATGGATGCAGCACTGGCTCCATTACGATTCCGGGGCATTCACATTTTGAATTACATAGATGATTGATTAATACTAGCACAATCACGAGAGATGGCGCTTCAACACAGAGACATCGTGTTAGCTCATCTAGTTTCTCTAGGGTTGAGACTCAACACCAAGAAAAGTGTTCCTGCCCAGAGAACGACTTATCTAGGGATTGTTTGGGATTCGGTCACGATGCGGGCACAACTGTTTCCCGCTCGAACCGAGACCATTCAGCATACCCTGAGCAAAGTCAGGCTAGGCCAAGATCTCACTGTTCGTCAGTACCAAAGAGTGTTAGGTCTCATGGCATTAGCATCTACGGTGGTCCCTTTGGGGTTGTTGCACATAAGACCGTTTCAGTTGTGGCTCAAAGCCAGAGGATTTTAGGGCCAATCCTCAAAGGCAAATAAAAGTGGCGCGCCGCGTGGCTTCGTACACTATGTGGTTCAGACCCCGGTTAACGACAAACGCCTCCCTGACAGGCTGGGGTGCGATCTTAAGTGGTCGTCCAGCCCAAGGGGAATGAGAGGGTCATCAGCTCGATGGGCACATCAACTGCCTCGAGTTGATGGCTGTATTTCTGGCCTTGAAATACTTTCTCCCCCAGTTGAGAGGCTGTCATGTCCTAGTGCGGGTGGACAACACAGCGATAGTCTCTTACATAAATCACCAGGGAGGTCTGCACTCACACAATCTGAACAGAATAGCGAGGTGGATTTTCCCTGGGCCCAGGACAAGTTCCTGTCACTCAGGGCAGTGTATATTCCGGGGCAAATGAATGTGGGAGCGGATTTACTGTCCAGACAGAAATTACAGATGGGGAAATGGAAACTCCACCCAGAAATAATGAATCAGATCTGGACTGGATTTTACAAAGCAGAAATGGACCTCTTCGCCTCTTTTCAGACAGCGCAATGTCCCCTCTACTTCTTTCTGAGTCACCCAGCCCCCCTGGGTCTGGACGCGATGGCACACACATGGCCCAAAATGTGCCTGTATGCGTTCCTCCAGGCTCTCTGCTCCCGGGAGTTCTAGCCAGAGTTCGCCAGCAAGGGTCTTGCATCTTACTGATACGGCCGCGTTGGTCGAACAGAGTATGGTCCTCGGGGATAATGTCTCTCCTCAACGGCTCGGCATGGGCGATTCCGGAGAGGAGGGACCTTCTGTCTCAGGCGTGGGGCACAATATTCCATCCCAGGCCCGACCTGTGAACCTTCGTGTTTGGCCCCTGATGGGTACCAACTGAGGGACACTGGGTTTTCGCCTGACGTTATTGAGACCATTCTAAGTGCTAGGGCTTCCTCCATTAGAAAAAGTTATGCCAGTAAATGGTCTTTGAAAGATGGTGTACCACACATAATGCAGATCCAGTCAATTGTCAGATTGCTTCAGTTCTGGACTTCCTGCAGGAAAAGTTGTCAACAGGCACATGCCCCGCCACTCTCAGGATTTATGTGGCCGCGCTTTCGGCCTGCCACGCCTTGGTTGACGGGGTGCCACTCGGGAGACATCCTCTTCTCGCTCGTTTCATTCGTGCGATTGAGGCCTCCTGTAAGAAACCAAGATCCCTTCATGGGACTTAGCTATAGTCCTCGAGGGTCTGGTTGAGACCCCCTTTGAACCTCTAGAGTCAGCGTCCGGAAACTTCTGACCCTAAAGATAGTTTTCCTTATGGCTATAACTTCCTTAAAGACAATCGGGGACATGCAGGCTCTGTCGATATCGCCATCCTGCTTAGACTTTGCCCCAGGAATGGTGAAAGTGATTTTGCATCCTCATCCTGACTACCTTCCAAAGGTTCCTTTCTCGACTGTACATCCTGTCACTCTTGAGACCTTCTGCCCTCCGCCGTTCTCAACGCCGGATCAGGAGAAACTTCATAGACTGTGTCCAGTACGTCCACCGCACTAGCCAGTGGCGTAAGTCAGAGCAACTGTTTGTTTGTTATGGGGGCCGTAACAGAGGTGCGGCCACCACCAAACAGACCATGTCACATTGGGTCAGGGATGCTATTGCTCTCGCCTATGAGGCGCGCGGCCAAGCTTCGCCAACAGGCTTAAGGGCTCACTGCACCAGGGGGGTCGCCTCCTTTACTGCTTTAGCAAGGGGTGCCCCCTTACAACTTGTTTGTGATGCAGCAGGTTGGTCCTTTCCGCACACATTCATAAAGTTTTATATTTTGGATGCTCATGCCACTCCGGGCTCTCACGTCCTTGAGTCGACATCACAAGCTACTGTCTGAGGCTTTCTTGCGTTCTTGTGAGCACACCTACACAACCGTAAGGGGTCCAGACACCTTCAAGCATGGTGGTGGGTATTCTCGTTCCCAATAGCGCTAAGCAGTGCAGCATTGAGTGTAGCTTTTGAAAGGGAACGGTCCGGGTTACTTGACTGTAACCCTGTTCCCTGATAAAGCGGAACGAGATGCTGCGTTGCTTTGCCGTGCTGAAGATGTCCCAGGACTGCTCTTCAGACAAAATATCCTGACGATGCAGCTGTGGGCTCATCTATTTGTAGCCTCTGATGCTGGCGCATTCTGATGATGTCACTAACAGAGGCTATAAAAGCTCTAGGTCAATTCCATTGACGCGTTTACACACTATATTCACAGCTGGTCACGATAAAGACGTTCCCAATAGCGCTAAGCAGCGCAGCATCTCGTTCCGCTTTATCAGGGAACAGGATTACAGTCGAGATGTTGAAGTAACTATTAATTCAGGTATTAGTACATGATTATTCATGTACTGTTATTGTAAAGTGTTACAGAGTAAGCTGGTAGTTTGTGTCTCTTTATGCTTTCATTAATATAAGCATACAATGCATGCCATAAGGAGGTGATATACACCAACGTGCAGGCAGAGCATCACACAAGGATTAATTTGATAGGAGGCATGATACCAATAAGGTTACTTTATCTAGTTATTCAATTATAAAGCTGGTCTAAAACAAAATATAATGGGGTTTGCTGGATTATTCATTAAATATAATGAATAATTGTGTGTCTGATTTGTCCAGATGCTACAGCTGTTTTCATATGAGTTTTAAAGGAGACTGTTACTGAGGCGATCACAAATTCATGTAGAGATTACGGAGCTAATCACACATTTTTTTAGGGGGACTGAGTAGCAACCTAGCGATACACCAGCTGAGGACAAAAACATTATTACAGAAGTGGTGCACAGGGGACATGCACTGAATACTGAAGCGCAAAGCCTGTCTGGCTCTCTGTGCACAGTTAAACTGGGGTATTATCTAGGGACTGTTAATTATGAAGTGTGGTTACACATCACTTTAACTGCACCCTAACTGCAGATTAGTGCATAGTGGTAGCTATTATTCTGACAGTTTATAACTCTGTTAAACAGGATTTAGTACAAGTATTTCAAGTATTTTTTAGTATTTTTAGTATTTAATTTGCTGTGCCTCCTTGTTGGAGGAGAAAACATACACTGTAAAAGGGAACCAGGGCCCAGTTGCTTGAAAATTCTTAAGTGGTTTAAAATAACAGCATCCTTAAAAGGTAAAAAAAAAAATCCCTGAATCAGGGGATTTCTTTAAGAGCATTACCAAGTGTTTATACTAATAATTCAAACACGTTTTCTATTAGTGTGTGCACACCAGCAGAACGAGAATAGATAAAGAACTCCAAACATGGGATTACAAGTGCACAAGATAATGAGGGGTAAAACAAGGCACAGGTGGGACTGATCAATCAATTTATAAGAAACCATAAGCTCCTGGACGATCCATACCGTGGCAGCTGTGGGTGCTGGCTTAGGGTTGGAATATACATATATATAGGGTTTTAGAGGGATGCTATGTGCATCAAGCTACGGTGGCCACGGATTCTGGCGCTTCCAAGTCTGTTGCCCTCAGCCATCATGGCCACCACACCAGGGTCTCCAAGCATCATGGCCACAACACCAGAGTGTCCAGCCGTCATGGCCACCACGCCAGAGTCTCCAGCCATCATGGCCACCATACTTAAAGTATGGGGGTAAAGTAAGGTGGTCCCTTGGCATTTGAGACTGGCTTCCAGTTTGGCAGACCCACCACTGATGTTGGTGCAAGTGGCTGGCATCTCAGTGGTCCCAACATCATCTTTGAGTCCAGTGCATCCTAGTCCAGTGGTATCAAGTTTGGGGATCTCAGGTTCTTCCACCATCGATTGCACTCCCTGTTATGGCAATGGTCTTTCTGTGTGTCTAAGCCACGTACACTTCTTCAGTTTCTCTCGAGGCGGCAGCACCATCTAGTTTTGTCCGAGGCGGCGGCATCCATCAGTGAACTCTCTGTCTGCCCAGATATGACCAGAGGTCATCCCTGAAGTTCCTGTCTGCCCCAACACGACAATGGTGGTCGTACCCAAATTTCCTGTCTGCCCTAACCCTAACCATGAAAGGTCGTCAATGAAATCTCTGCCTGTCCTGTATTGGGCAAGGAGGCCTTGTGTTCCCTGTGTTTCTAACCTCTCTGTGATCTCTGTTACAGTCCCAAATTACCTAAAAAGCTCAACCCAGCATTTGGGTAGAAAAAAATAACCTAGTGTTTTTTCAGAGTGTATGCTGAATTACAAGTCAATTTGTAGATTGATCATTTAGAATATTCCACCCAGTTACTTCTGCTTGAAGATCCGATACATCATGCCGGCATTTGGAGGGAGGAGTTGAAGCTGGCCATAGGGTATTGTGCTGGTTCTTGTGGTCTTTGCAAAGGATCTGTGCCAAGGGCCGTAGTTACCATGGTCTCTGCTGACATTCAGGGCTGTGTTGTGGTTGTCTCTAGGTGCAGGTCCACCGTCTGAACTGGATACGGACCAGATCCGGCTGACTATAGTAACCTCAGGATAGGGATGATATAGAGAGACTAATATAAGCGAAGTCCTTCCTCTTATGATGTAACAAGTACATCGGGTGTTATGAATTTTGGTGCTAAATAGAAATAGAATCTACCAGTCGATTTTGATAATCTAGGTATTATCAACTGGCCAGAAATTTGAGACAGCAATAAACATGAAAGACTATAATGTGATAATAGTTGTACTGAGGAGCTTTATAAGTAATCAGCAAGATTTTAAAATGAATGCGATGTTTAATAGGGAGCCAATGCAGTGTTGACAGAACCAGGCTAATATGGTGTAAGGGAACCAGATCAATTTAGCGCAAAGGGAATTATTAATTTATTTTATAGGGAATTTTGAAAAAGTTGCTTATTTTACGGCCGAATAAATGAGGCAGGCATCCAGCACTAACTTTTAACTCTGCAGCAGATATTAATATCCAAAATATAGTGAAAACACAATTATTAGCAAGGTAACAAGATCAGCTGTTTAAGACATTAAATTCGTAAGCACATAACACAAGACTCTTTTCTTTAAATACATTTACGTAAGAGCTAGTGGAAGTATGTGGGTGCTGAGCCTATGGGAGATCTATAAGCAAGCGTCAATGCCTTGAACTTGATGCGAGTAGCAAGTGGTAGCCAGTGCAGAGAGATGAAGAGAGGTATGATGTGGGCCCTTTTGGGCTCCTTGAAGACAAGTTGTGCCGCAGCATTCTGAATCATGTGAAGAGGTTTGATTGCACAATATGGAAGTCCAGCCAGGAGAGCATTGCAGTAGTCAAGCCTTTGTCTTTGAGATGTTGTCTTTGAAGGATAGCTGGTCATCAAAGGTTATTCCAAGATTTCTGACCGACCTTGATGGGGTAATTGATGATAAACGGAAGCAGACGGACTGGCTTACCCGACCGCCTGCTAGCTGTCTCACGTCACAGAAGTCAGATAAATCCCAGCAAATAGAGACTCTTTCACCTAGATATTATCACATAGAGACTGTGTCTGTTCCACGAATTAGTAAATACAAAAAACCATCAAAACCATTCAACGGTAAAAATTTAATTGATGTCCAACAAATAAACAACAGATATAATACAGATGATCAAATGATAAAGCTCGGGCTGCTGAATATTCGATCCCTTTCCTCAAAAGCGCTTATTGTTAATGATATGATTACAGATCGTAACCTAGATGTGCTGTGTTTGACAGAAACCTGGCTAAAGCCTGACGATTACATTACTTTAAATGAATCCACCCCCCAAGATTATTGTTATAAACACGAGCCGCGTCTGAAAGGTAAAGGGGGAGGTGTTGCTATAATTTATAATAATATCTTCGGTATTACTCAGAAGTCTAGTTTCAAATATAATTCCATTGAAGTTTTGGTGCTTTATGTAACGTTATGTAGTGAAATTGATAAATCCTGTTTGACATTTGTGCTGGCTACTGTATACAGGCCTCCAGGGCACCATACAGACTTTACCAGAGAATTTGCTGATTTTCTATCAGAGTTAGTACTGGCTGCAGATAAAGTCCTAATTGTTGGTGATTTTAATATCCATGTAGACAATAAAAAAGATGCATTGGGATTGGCATTTAGAGACATTCTAAACTCTATTGGAGTAAGGCAACACGTGTCAGGACCCACTCATCGCCGTAATCATACATTAGACCTAATACTGTCACATGGAATAAATGTTGATACCATTGAAATTCTGCAGCAGAGCGATGACATCTCAGATCATTACCTAGTATCATGTACACTTAATTTAGCAAAGGCTGCAAAGCCATCCCCTCGCTTCAAATATGGCAGGACTATCACTGCTGCGACTAAAGATTTCTTTGTAAATAATCTTCCTCATCAGTTTCATCTCCTCAGCATCCCAGATAGCCTAGAGGAACTCGATGTTGCAATAGAAACTATTGACTCTCTCTTTTCCAACACTTTAGACACAGTTGCTCCCGGCGCTTAAAGAAGATTAAAGAAAATAGTCCAACGCCGTGGTACAACGAGCACACCCGGGCCCTTAAAACAGCAGCCAGAAAAATAGAGCGCAGCTGGAAGAAAACAAAACTAGAAGTTTTTCGCATTTCGTGGAAAGAGAGCATGATTGCATACAGAAAGGCCCTAAAAACTGCTAGATCTGCTTATTTCTCGACTCTCTTAGAAGAAAACAAACACAACCCTAGGTATTTATTCGATACAGTGGCTAAATTAACCAAAGATAAAGCTTCACCTTCTGATGTTTGTAAACAGCACAGCAGTAATGACTTTATGAACTTCTTTACTTGTAAGATTGATAATATTAGGAAAAAAATTATAACCATGCAGCCGTCTACTACAGTATCACATCAGACAGTGCATTGTAGTGTCACTGAGGAAAAATGACATTCATTCACTGCTATAGGAGAAGAAGAATTGGCTAAACTCGTTAAATCATCAAAATCAACAACATGTATGCTCGACCCCATACCGACTAAACAACTAAAAGAGATGCTTCCAGAGGTCATAGATCCTCTCCTTAATATCATTAATTCATCCTTGACATTAGGATATGTACCGAAAACTTTTAAATTGGCTATTATTAAACCACTTATTAAAAAACCGCAACTTGATCCTACAAAATGAGTCAATTACAGGCCAATTTCAAATTTACTCTTTCTGTCAAAAATACTAGAAAAGGCAGTGTCCTCACAATTATGCTCCTTTTTAGAAAGAAATGGTATCTGTGAGGATTTCCAGTCAGGATTTAGACCGTATCATAGTACTGAGACTGCTCTCATTAGAGTTACAAATGATTTACTCTTATCATCCGATCGTGGTTGTATCTCTCTGTTAGTGTTACTCGATCTTAGCGCTGCATTCGATACTATCGACCACAACATTCTTTTGAATAGACTCGAAAATTATGTTGGCATTAGTGGAATTTCATTGGCATGGTTTAAATCATACTTATCTGACCGTTATCAGTTTGTAGCAGTAAATGAAGAGATGTCACACCGAACACAAGTTCAGTATGGAGTACCGCATGGCTCAGTGCTAGGACCGTTGCTTTTCACCCTGTACACGCTACCACTGGGAGATATTATTAGGAAGCATGGCGTTAATTTTCATTGTTATGCTGACGATACTCAGCTCTATATTTCTTCACGCCCTGACGAAACTTACCAATTCACAAGATTAACAGAATGCATAGCTGATATAAAAAATTGGATGACTAGTAATTTCCTGCAACTTAATTCAGAAAAAACTGAATTTTTAATCATTGGACAAAAAAAGTCCACAAGTAGTAACCTAGAATACTGTCTAACACTCGATGGCTGCTCTGTCAAGTCCTCGTCGTCAGTTAGGAACCTGGGTGTGCTCTTTGATACCAATCTTTCATTTGAAAGCCACGTTTCTAGCATCTGTAAAACTGCATTCTACCATCTTAAAAATATATCTAAATTACGGCACATGCTTTCAATGCAAAATGCTGAACAGTTAGTTCATGCATTCATGACCTCAAGGCTAGATTATTGTAATGCTCTACTGGGTGGTTGCCCTGCTCGCTTAATAAATAAACTGCAGCTTGTCCAAAACGCAGCAGCTAGAGTTCTTACTAGAACCAGGAAGTATGACCATATTAGCCCGGTTCTGGCAACACTGCATTGGCTCCCTATTAAACATCGTATACATTTTAAAATCTTGCTGATTACTTACAAAGCACTAAATGGTTTAGCTCCCCAGTACTTGAGCGAGCTCTTAACGCATTATACTCCGTCACGTCTATTGCGGTCTCAAAATTCTGGCCAGTTGATAATACCTAGAATATCAAAATCAACTGCAGGCAGTCGATCCTTTTCCTATTTAGCACCTAAACTCTGGAACAATCTTCCTAGCATTGTTCGGGAAGCAGACACACTCTGTCAGTTTAAATCTAGACTAAAAACACATCTCTTTACTATGGCATACACATAAAACATTTTTAATTTCTATTATTCAAATCAGTTAAATGATTGTTTTAGGCTGCATTAACTAGGTCAGCCGGAACCGGGAACACTTCCCATAACACCTGATGTACTCGTTACATCATAAGAAGAATGGCATCTACGCTAATGTTAGTCTCTCTGTTTATCCCGAGGTTTACTGCAGTCGGCCGGATCCGGGCCGTATCCATACCAGATGGTGGACCTTAGCCTGGACATGACGACCATATCCCTGAAGTGTCTGTAGAGACCGTGTCAATTAAACTCCCCCCTGTAAATGCCGCATCGACACGACATCCTCATTAAACCCGTCATAACCTCATAAAAAAGCGTGACGACTCCAATCTTTCGAATAATCCTACGAATATCTATTGATCTAATATGACTTCTGACCTGTAATGTTGCCAGAATCATAATCATACACTATTTGTTCGTCGGCCAGAGGAGAACTGGCACCCCGACTGAGCCTGGTTTCTCCCAAGGTTTTTTTTCTCCATTCTGGCCCTGAAGAAGTTTTGGTTCCTTGCCACCGTCGCCTTTGGCTTTTGGCTTGCTCAGTTGGGGACACTTAAATTTCAACTATATTACTGATCTGCCCGCATTGACACTACATGATAATTGAAATGAGCTAGATGACATCACCGTTTTCACCAGAGCGGCTGTACAGCCGAATCAAATTCCGTTGCATTATTTTCCTGTTACCACTGTGAAGCTGCTTTGAAACAATTGCCATTGTAAAAAGCGCTATATAAATAAAGGTGATTTGATTTGATTTGATAACCTAGCTGGATGGTGAAATCGTGGTGTAGAGTCGGATTGGCAGGGAAGACGAGAAGCTCAGTCTTTGCCAAGTTGAGCTGCAGGTGATGTTCTTTCATCCATGCCGAGATATCCGCCTGACAGCTTGAGATTGATCAGTTGATGTGCTTTGGATACCTTCCCTCTCCAGGCAACCCTGAAAGACCTACCTGTGAGATAGGATTCAAACCAGTTGAGTGGAATCCCTGTGATGCCCAGTGATGAGAGGGTGGACAGAAGGATCTAATGATTCACAGTGTCAAAGGCAGCAGATAGATCCAGGAGGATGAGAACTGATGATTTGGAATCAGCTTTAGCAATCCGCAGGGCTTCAGTGACCGACAGTAATGCAGTATCAGTTGAGTGGCCGCTTTTTAAACCTGATTGGTTGACGTCCAGCTGGTTATACTGAGAGAGGAAAGATGAAACCTGGTTGAAAACAACTCATTCAAGTGTTTTCGCTATGAATGGCAGGAGAGAGACAGGTCTGTAACTATCTACAAGTGACATATTTAATGTGGGTTTTTTAAGCAGTGGGGTTACCCAAGCCTGTTTGAATGTGGTAGGGAAAATGCCAGTACGGAGAGATGTGTTGATGATGTGTGTGAGTGCTGGTAAAACTGTAGGAGAGATGGCTTGTAGAAGGTGTGAGGAGATGGGATCTAGAGGGCAGGTGGTAGGATGGCTGGAGAGGAAAAGTTTAGATACTTCTGCCTCAGTGAGTGTAGATAAGGAGGAGAGAGGATTTGTGAATGTGGATGTGGTTGGTCTATAATCAAACAAGATATTCAAACAATAATCAATAATAAACAATCAACAATAATTAAACAAGATTTTGATTATTCTAACATATAAAACAAATATCTAACACAAACACGCATACACATTCACACGAGTTGCAGAAAGCAAATGAGGAAAGAATGAGTTTTAAGAGAGTGAAATGATGAAATCCCAAGTTTCTAGCGGTATATGCAGTTTATAAGACCTGGGGCCTGATGTATAAGCGTTGTGTACACACAAAATGGGCATATAAATGTGTGTACAAAATTTTCCATGCACATATCGGGATTTATAAAAAATAAACTAGCTGTAAAATTGTGCGCACCATACGGACACTCTAGACCGTGCATACACATGCTTTTACTGGAGTGAACGAAGTAATGAAGTAAACAGAATGATTTAAACATCATTTATAATAAAAATTTAAATAGAAGTATTTGTAGTGGATGGGCTGCTTTTGAATACTTTTTCTGTGGCATGCTGTGTTGTGGCATGTTATGTTTTAACTACAGCGATTGCTTAGCGCATGATAATTCCACTCTAAATTATGTTCTAAATAGCAGAACTCATGTTCTGAGAAAATATTTTTGCGCAAATAATTATCAATGATGCGCACTTGCTCTGTCTAAGCAGATGGCTTAGCAACATAGACTGTATAATGACAGAAAGGCTCAGTCATCGAACGGCCCACTGGCCGGTTTGAATGAGTCAGATGATACAGTAGCTACTGTACAATCTGTGCAGCAAGCAGGTGCTGTTGGAGTCGTGCACAAACAGACAGTAGCCTAATGATAACCACTTTCGTGGTCTTTCCAATATTATGAAAAATACCATTGTATTTGAAGGATAGCGTTTGAAGGAAACTAATATATGCACATTTTATTTTTTAAATGTTTTGTCAGTGACACGCTAAGTCTGCCAATTATTTACACTGCAAAAAATAAGGCCTATCTGTTTCCATTAAAAAAATATATAAACATCCTAAAATATATGTTTACCTTATAGGCGAAATTGCATAAATTTGATTTGTTTAAAGCACTTTAAAATACTATTTGGTCAGTGGAAAAGATTGAGAACAACCCTTCTTTGAAATGTATTTTATACGATTTTGAATTATTTATTATTTTTAGCAATGTAATGTAATGGCACATAGTCCGTATCTCATATTTCCCTAATGTCTTCTCTTGTACCGTTAAACATGGTATCACGAGGATGGGAATATGTATGGAAATGATATGCAGATGACTAGGGCTGCAACTAACAATTATTTTGATAATCGATTAGTTGGACGATTATTTTTTCGATTAATCGGATAAAAAGCCAATTATTATTGTTATTTTTTTGACAAAACACAATATTCCACATCCTGCCCAATGCTGTCCTTCAAACAAATGTATCAGCTGAGTGCTATGAAAACATACATAGTTAATATATCTACCATTACATAAATTAACCATGGTTTTACATCGAATAAAACAATAATATTAATAATAAATAAATAAATAACAGGGTTATTGTAGTTATTCCATGGTAACCACAAATTAACCATAGTTTTGCTTCAAATCCATAGTTTAACTATATGGTATTTGTGTGGTTATACAAATGGTAATCAATATGGCAAAAACATGGTTTTATTATAATAAAAACATGGTTTTACTATCTAATAGAACCATGGTTAATTTTCGTAAGGGTATGTTTGTGCTATACATTATGTTACTAAGTTACTATGAATGAATGAATGAGGCATTTATATAGCGCTTTCATATGTACTACTGTACACCCAAAGCGCTTTACACTCATGTCAGGGGTCTCTCCTCAACCACCACCAGTGTGCAGCATCCACTTGGATGATGCGACGGCAGCCACAGTACAACGGCGCCAGTGCGCTCACCACACACCAGCGATAGGTGGAGAGGAGAGAGGGTGATAGAGCCAATTCAATGGATGGGGATTATTAGGAGGCCATGATTGGTAAGGCCCAATGGAGGGAATTTGGCCAGGACACCGGGGTTACACCCCTACTCTTTACGAGAAGTGCCATGGGATTTTTAATGACCACAGAGAGTCAGGACCTCGGTTTAACGTCTCATCCGAAGGACAGTGCTTGTTACAGTACAGTGTCCCCATCACTATACTAGGGTGTTAGGACCCACACAGACCACAGGTTGAGCACCCCCTGCTGGCCTCACTAACACCTCTACCAGCAGCTACCTAGTTTCCCCAGTTGGTCTCCCATCCAGGTACTGACCAGGCTCAGCCCTGCTTAACTTCAGTGGGAAACCAGTTTTGGGCTACAGGGTGATATGGCTTCTGGCATATATAAATGCCTCAATCATTCATTCAAGTTACTAAGCAAAAGGAGTTTAAATCCCTACATTAAACAAAACAAAACAAAAACACAAAAAACACACATCAGTTTTTGCAGATTAGAGGAATGTTCTGCAGGAACACACACACTCTCTGCCTCCTGTTTGTCCTGCTGCCTGCTGTGCTCGCATGTGCTTTTCTTGCTTTTGAATCTTTATTTGATAACATTCCCTGTGGTTTAAACTGCTAAATATAACTTACCCATCACCATATATTGTCTAATATTGCCTACCACATTAAATCTGACATCGCTAGCTTTTAATCTAAATCACTATCCCGCGTTAGCATTTCGCTAGCCTGTTAGCTTGCCATCTCTGCACTCCGGTCTTTTGTTTTCTGAGTTCATTAAACAACTGTGGTGAGTTGGATTAGTAAATAGACTCCATCAAACAACTGTGGTAAGTTGGATTAATCAACAAATACGGTAAGCCATGTCTTCTTCTCCTGTCATTGTCACTTGCACTGCATGTTTCATGTTTAGTATATCTTTCTCCGTTGGCGAACAGGGCTTCACATGTGATAAATGTAAGGAGATAGTCAGGCTGACGGAAAAGATTTCAGAATTAGAGACACGCATCCAGACTTTATTTGAGAGTAGTGAGAATGTAACAGCTTTAGACACTGCTTTGGATGCGAATAGCTTAGTGAACTCTGTACATTGTTCGGTTCCGGCTGTAGAGCCCATGCAGCAGGGCAACTGGGTGACGGTGAGATGGCATAGTCGCGGATCAAAAAACCACTCTTCCGTTCCGATTAGAACATCAAACAGGTTCTCCCCACTCAGTGATGCACCCACTGAGAATCCTGTTGAAAGTGCCCTAGTTATTGGCGATTCTATTACACGGAACGTGAAAATAGAGACACCAGCCACCATAGTCACATATTTACAGGGAGCCAGAGCGCCTGACATCAAAGCAAATTTAAAAGTGCTGGCTAATGCTAATCGTAAATTCTCTAAGATTATTATTCACGTCGGCACTAATGATGTTCGACTTCGCCAGTCGGAGATCACCAAAATTAACATTAAAGAGGTGTGTAAACTCGCAAGTACGATGGCAAATGACGTTTTTTGCTCTGGTCCCTTCCCCGTTAAAAGGAGTGATGAGATACTTAGCAGACTATCATCACTTAATGGCTGGTTGTCTAAGTGGTGTCCACAAAATAACATAGGGTTCATAGACAATTGGAAAAGCTTTTGGGGCAGACCTGACCTGTTGAAAAAAGATGGCATCCATCCTTCCTGGGATGGTGCCGCTCTTCTCTCTAGTAATTTGGCACATAGTCTTAGAGCTAAACCTTGACTAACTGGGGCCCAGGTCAGGAAGCAGACGGACTGGCTTACCCGACCGCCTGCTAGCTGTCTCACGTCACAGAAGTCAGATAAATCCCAGCACATAGAGACTCTTTCACCTAGATATTATCACATAGAGACTGTGTCTGTTCCACGAATTAGTAAATACAAAAAACCATCAAAACCATTCAACGGTAAAAATTTAATTGATGTCCAAAAAATAAACAACAGATATAATACAGATGATCAAATGATAAAGCTCGGGCTGCTGAATATTCGATCCCTTTCCTCAAAAGTGCTTATTGTTAATGATATGATTACAGATCATAACCTAGATGTGCTGTGTTTGACAGAAACCTGGCTAAAACCTGACGATTACATTACTTTAAATGAGTCCACCCCCCAAGATTATTATTATAAACACGAGCCACGTCTGAAAGGTAAAGGGGGAGGTGTTGCTGTAATTTGTAATAATATCTTCGGTATTACTCAGAAGAATAGTATCAAATATAATTCCTTTGAAGTTTTGGTGCTTTATGTAACGTTATGTAGTGAAATTGATAAATTCCGTTTGACATTTGTGTTGGCTACTGTATACAGGCCACCAGGGCACCATACAGACTTTACCAGAGAATTTGCTGAGTTAGTACTGGCTGCAGATAAAGTCCTAATTGTTGGTGATTTTAATATCCATGTAGACAATGAAAAAGACGCATTGGGATTGGCATTTAGAGACATTCTAAACTCTATTGGAGTAAGGCAACACGTGTCAGGACCCACTCATCGCCGTAATCATACTTTAGACCTAATACTGTCACATGGAATAAATGTTGATACCATTGAAATTCTGCAGCAGAGCGATGACATCTCAGATCATTACCTAGTATCATGTACACTTAATTTAGCAAAGGCTGCAAAGCCGTCCCCTCGCTTCAAATATGGCAGGACTATCACTGCTGCGACTAAAGAGTGCTTTGTAAATAATCTTCCTCATCAGTTTCATCTCCTCAGCATCCCAGATAGCCTAGAGGAACTCGATGTTGCAACAGAAACTATTTTCCAGAACTTTAGACAGAGTTGCTCCCCGGCACTTAAAGAAGATTAAAGAAAATAGTCCAACGCCGTGGTACAATGAGCACACCGGGCCCTTAAAACAGCAGCCAGAAAAATGGAGCGCAGCTGGAAGAAAACAAAACTGGAAGTTTTTCGCATTTCGTGGAAAGAGAGTATGATTGCATACAGGAATGCCGTAAAAACTGCTAGATCTGCTTATTTCTCGACTGTCTTAGAAGAAAACAAACACAACCCTAGGTATTTATTCGATACAGTGGCTAAATTAACCAAAGATAAAGCTTCAACTTCTGATGTTTGTAAACAGCACAGCAGTAATGACTTTATGAATTTCTTTACTTGTAGGATTGATAATATTAGGAAAAAAATTATAACCATGCAGCCGTCTACTACAGTATCACATCAGACAGTGCATTGTAGTGTCACTGAGGAAAAATTACATTCATTCACTGCTATAGGAGAAGAAGAGAAATCAACAACATGTATGCTCGACTTTATACCGACTAAACTACTAAAAGAGATGCTTCCAGAGGTCATAGATCCTCTTCTTAATATCATTAATTCATCCTTGACATTAGGATATGTACCGAAAACTTTTAAGTTGGCTATTATTAAACCACTTATTAAAAAACCGCAACTTGATCCTACAGAATTAGCCAATTACAGGCCAATCTTAAATCTGCCCTTTCTGTCAAAAATACTAGAAAAGGTAGTGTCCTCACAATTATGCTCCTTTTTAGAAAGAAATGGTATCTGTGAGGATTTCCAGTCAGGATTTAGACCGTATCATAGTACTGAGACTGCTCTCATTAGAGTTACAAATGATTTACTCTTATCATCCGATCGTGGTTGTATCTCTCTGTTAGTGTTACTCGATCTTAGCGCTGCATTACTATCGACCACAACATTCTTTTGAATAGACTCGAAAATTATGTTGGCATTAGTGGAATTTCATTGGCATGGTTTAAATCATACTTATCTGACCGTTATCAGTTTGTAGCAGTAAATGAAGAGATGTCACACCGATCACAAGTTCAGTATGGAGTACCGCAGGGCTCAGTGCTAGGACCGTTGCTTTTCACCCTGTACATGCTACCACTGGGAGATATTATTAGGAAGCATGGCGTTAATTTTCATTGTTATGCTGACGATACTCAGCTCTATATTTCTTCACGCCCTGACGAAACTTACCAATTCACAAGATTAACGGAATGCATAGCTGATATAAAAAATTGGATGACTAGTAATTTCCTGCAACTTAATTCAGAAAAAAATGAATTTTTAATCATTGGACAAAAAAACTCAAGTAGTAACCTGAATACTGTCTAACACTCGATGGCTGCTCTGTCAAGTCCTCGTCGTCAGTTAGGAACCTGGGTGTGCCCTTTGATACCAATCTCTCATTTGAAAGCCACGTTTCTAGCATCTGTAAAACTGCATTCTACCATCTTAAAAATATATCTAAATTACGGCACATGCTTTCAATGCAAAATGCTGAACAGTTAGTTCATGCGTTCATGACCTCAAGGCTAGATTATTGTAATGCTCTACTGGGTGGTTGCCCTGCTCGCTTAATAAATAAACTGCAGCTTGTCCAAAACGCAGCAGCTAGAGTTCTTACTAGAACCAGGAAGTATGACCATATTAGCCCGGTTCTGGCAACACTCCATTGGCTCCCTGTTAAACATCGTATACATTTTAAAATCTTGATGATTACTTACAAATCACTAAATGGTTTAGCTCCCCAGTACTTGAGCGAGCTCTTAACGCATTATACTCCATCACGTCTATTGCGGTCTCAAAATTCTGGCCAGTTGATAAGACCTAGAATATCAAAATCAACTGCAGGCGGTCGATCCTTTTCCTATTTACCACCTAAACTCTGGAACAGTCTTCCTAACATTGTTCGGGAAGCAGACACACTCTGTCAGTTTAAATCTAGACTAAAAACACATCTCTTTTCTATGGCATACACATAAAACATTTTTAATTTATATTGTTCAAATCAGTTAAATGATTGTTTTAGGCTGCATTAACTAGGTCAGCCGGAACTGGGAACACTTCCCATAACACCTGATGTACTCGTTACATCATAAGAAGAATGGCATCTACGCTAATGTTAGTCTCTCTGTTTATCCCGAGGTTTACTGCAGTTGGCCGGATCCGGGCCGTATCCGGACCAGATGGTGGACCTTAGTCTGGACATGACGAACGCATCCCTGAAGTGTCTGCAGAGACCGTGTCAATTAAACTCCCCCCTGTAAATGCCGCATCGACACGACATCCTCATTAAACCCGTCCCCGGCGTGACGACTCCAATCTTTCGAATAATCCTACAAATATCTATTGATCGAATATGACTTCTTACCTGTAATGTTGCCAGAATCATAATCATACACTATTTGTTCGTCGGCCAGAGGAGAACTGGCACCCCGACTGAGCCTGGTTTCTCCCAAGGTTTTTTTTCTCCATTCTGGCCCTGAAGGAGTTTTGGTTCCTTGCCACCGTCGCCTTTGGCTTTTGGCTTGCTCAGTTGGGGACACTTAAATTTCAACTATATTACTGATCTGCCCGCATTGACACTATATGATAATTGAAATGAGCTAGATGACATCACCGTTTTCACCAGAGCAGCTGTACAGCCGAATCAAATTCTGTTGCATTATTTTCCTGTTACCACTGTGAAGCTGCTTTGAAACAATTGGCATTGTAAAACGCGCTATATAAATAAAGGTGATTTGATTTGATTTGATTTATGGACACAGTACCTCTTACTGTAATTTCTTTATGCTGTAGAAACGTCTTACATTTATATTCAAATTACACGCTGTTATCCCTTTACAGTTACTACTGTCATAAAATACTTGAATAACATGTAGACTTTTAAAACTAAATTTAGCGTCCAACAGCAGATATTTCAGCTAAATGAATGCTTTTATGCTGACTATAAATCGTCTCTCTCTCTGCTGCATTCTGTCTGTTTGACGTGCATGCGCGCGCCCGCCGCACCAGTGCTCGTACAGTGAAGTTTGAAGTTCAACACAGACTGTCAGGACGCGCTTTCATGAAAAATGGAAATACTCGCGTGAATTAGTAGCATTTACAGATGAGGATATAACTACTGTTCTCTATATAGATCAGTGGATATAACCTGTAAAATGAATGTTTTGCGCTGAGGACGCAGACGCACACACATTTGTCAAAGTGCATGACAAGGTATGTTAAACGCTAATGCATTCGCTTGAAGCTTAAAATAAACAATTCTCATGTTTTGGGCACTTGGATCATGTACCTTTCCTGCATCAGCTCACTCTGTTTCCACTCCACTATTTCTAGATGTACATTTTGTCCATAAAAATGCGTTATTCAGTGCTGTAATTTGGCGCGACTGGTGGAAGCTAATCTTGCACAGAGGGCAGACCCGACTAATCGATTATCGAGAATCGTTATCGATGATTTTCATTATCGATTATTATCGATTTTATCGACTAGTTGTTGCAGCCCTACAGATGACATTATGCATAGTAAAACTAGGCGTTGTAAGCTCCATATATGGTTATTTCGGGGAGCATGTACGCACAATCTTCCGCTGACTGGGTTTTATGAAAGGAATTTTGTGCAGGTTCTGGAGTACTGGCTTTTATGCCTATGTATGGAGTGAAAACTGTATCAAAACCTCCCACAAATGCACGCACGAAGTCCACATGCGCGCGCACCAATCCACAAATGCACGCGATAGATCCACACCCACACAAAGCAATCCACAAATGCACGTGAGAGATCCACACACGCACGCACCAATCCACAAATGCACGTGAAAGAGCCGCACACACACAAAGCAATCCACAAATGCATGCCAGAGATCCACACACACTTTTGCATTGGTGTTCTGCCTTAAGAATGTCCATTAATACACGTTTTGTATTTGTGGAATCTTTTGAGACTGTTGTTCTGCGGCCTTGATTCACAAATGCACACAAGCCTATCTGTCCCTATTACCTGCAAAGATGCGATATGGTGTCTTCCTCCAGAGGGCACTAACCGGCCTTCAAGCTGAATCTTCCAAAGGGCTGCATTCATTTCTCAGGATGTTTTTTGGTATACATTATCTCATAAACATTTCACTAAATATCATATATACATCAGTGCAAATATAGAATAAAAACAAACCTGTTTTTTATTCTTGAACAAGAAATTAAAACAAGAGATTTTAGTCCTGCGTTCCAGAGGTGCCTCAGGGTCTTGGGAATCAGATCGGGCATTTACGGGGGTCTTCCTGGTGGGAAGAACAGCAGTCAATGAACAGGCTCCACTTCAAAGCATAAGCATGCCTAGTAGAGGGGGCTCTAGCTGAAGTGTTCGTGTCTGCCACCGCTGGTGGTAGGCCACTTAAGTCCTCCGCCATATGGTGCACCGTCTCTGAGAATGCAGGTCCTCCCTTAGAAGAATCTGCCTGGGAGGGACTGTCATGAGGAGCATCAGCTCCGAGAACCAGGACCAGCTGGGCCAGTAAGGTGCAACCATCAAGACCAGCTCCTTGTTCTTCCTGACCTTGTGTAGGCCCTGGGGCCAGCTGTGTGCCAGTGCATCCGTGCTGAGGGACCCCAGGTCTATTTTAATATACTGTAAAATATAATTTACATATGCTCACAGTTTTTTTCTTTTATCTCACAGATTTGAGAATCATAGTGACCAGATACTGGCCCACACTGGACATATTCTGCATGAATATGGTGAAGGTGAGCTCACTGACTGGAAGCAGGAAAGTTTTTTTTTGGAAATGCCAGATATGTGATGATGAATCAAATTCTGTTGCATTATTTTCCTGTTAACACTGTGAAGCTGCTTTGAAACAATCTGCATTGTAAAAAGTGCTATATAAATAAAGGTGACTTGACTTGACATTATTTTAAAGCAAAAATTTTAGGCTACATGAGCCAGTTCTCAAGTCTTGTGGACACATATTTAATGTTTTTTTTACCTTATTTCAGTGACTTAAATTTTCATTTTTTTCAATAACCACACATAAACATTATTCTCTCAAAAATACAAACATGTACATACATGTTGCTCACATTATGGTAACCCAGTTCATGCTGAATACAGTGTAATGACACTTTTTCCATTAACCCCTAGAAGTCTGCATAGTTTTGGGGCCCTTTAGAAGTGAAGAATTTAGTAAGAATTTGACATGCTCTGACATTTGTGCTTTTTTCAGTTGCTTATAAACATATTAATAGCAAAAGTGTCATTACACTGTATTCTGTAACCACTGCACAAACTGGGCTGCCATAATATGTGACCAACATGTATGTACATGCTTGTATATTTGAGAGAATAACGTTTTTTGAAAAAACAAAAAATGTAAGACACTGAAGTAAGCCCACAAAACACTCAATAGATATGTGTCCACAAGGCTTTTGACTAATGGGTGTTGTTGCCTAGAGTTTTTGCATCAAACTGATGTGAAAATCATTGTGCCTGTTCATTCATATAAAACAATATATTGATTTAAATTTTGTAAGACACTTTTTCTTTACAAAGGCCGTATGCGAAGGGGTGTGAATGATTATGAATAATGCTGTGATTTACACCTAAGGAAACAATAGAACGCATAATGAGCCGCATAATGAATGAGCCTTTGAGTCAGGTATGTGAAAGGAACAGGACAAAAGAAATATATTTTTTGTAGTTTATTTAGAATATAGTTAACAATATAAAGTGAGAGCCAAAGGCACAATGTCCTATGTGGACCAGTATCAGGTCACTATGATTCACAAATCTGTGAGATAAAAGGAAAAAAAAAAACATCTGTGAGGATACTGATAACAAGATCAACTACTGTATTAACCTTAATATAATGTCCACTCTTAACAGAAAACATGATTGCTGATATTGCACAGCATGTGAACAAAATTTTGAATAGGCCTATTATATTTAAATTATATACAGTACCAGTCAAAAGATTAGACACATTACTATTTTAATGTTTTTGAAAGAAGTCTCATGCTCATCAAGCCTGCATTTATTTGATCAAAAATACAGAACAAAAAACATTAATATTGTGAAATATTATTACAATTTAAAATAATGGTTTTCTATTTTAATATACTTTAAAATATAATTTATTTCGGTGATGTAAAACATCTCAGCATTATTATTCCAGTCTTCAATGTCAGATGTTCCTTCAGAAATCATTCTAATATGCTGATTTATTATCAATGTTGGAAACTGCTGTGCTTCTTAATATTTTTTATAACCTGTGATACTTTTTTCAGGATTCTTGGATGAATAAATGAAGTAATGGCTGATGAAAATTCAGCTTTGCATCACAGAAATAAATTATATTGTACAGTATATTAAAATAGAAAACCAATGTTTTAAATGGATTTTTTTCTGTATTTTTGGTCAAATAAATGCATGAGCATAAGAGGCTTTTCAAAAACATTAATTCGAATAGTAATGTGTCCAAACGTTTGACTGGTATGTATTTATAGCATCTGAGCAGAAATTTGTGAACAAAAGCTTCATTGATGTGACACTAGGCTATTTTACAGTAAACACTTCATAATCTGTCCAAAACAGGCCAAAGAAATCTTGTCTAAACAGTTTTACGTCTATGATATTTATGTTGCAGCAGGATTAATATTTAAACAGTCTTTTTGCTATTTAATATTCACAGACACTAACAGAATAAACTTACCTCACAATCATCGGCTGGATCCGTTGCTCTTTGAAATTAAACAGCTTTTCTTCTGAGTCTCAAAACGATGTAAAGTACATGAATGAGTCTCACTAAACTTGATGTGTTTATTCGAGTTGATGCGGACGGGGATACTCCATTGATAAGTATTTGACTTTGAAAAGAACGCGTGCTCCGTGGGTGTGGCCGCATTAGTAATAATGAAACACTAGCGAACGTCTGACATCTCTCTCTTTTCAAACAGATTACATAAACAGAGAATATTTGTTTTTGTTTGTTTTTTACATTATTTAAAATCTGACATTTCAACGTTTCTTTAGACATATGTCTCATGTTTGTGTGACAAGTATTCACTAAGTTACAGTTGGACTTCATGGTCAGATTGGACTTCATTGACAGAGAGGCTGCAGATCGCGCATCATGTTTGTTTTCTTTAATTTGCAAAAAGCACAACATTTTGTTTTTAACAGATTATAATGATGTATAACACTTTCCTGAATGACCAAAATCGACTGAGTATTTTGAGTCTCTTTTGCACTGATAAGAAAAAAAACATGGTTAAGGCGCTGGCGCCTTTGCCGACTTCAGAGAGTTAATATGTTTATAAGCAACTGAAAAAAAAACACAAATGTCAGGGCATGTCAAAACTTCTCCAGGGCCCCAAAACCCCCTCAGACCCCAGAGGGCCAAATACACACTGACAAAGGAGAACAGAGTGGATAAGAGTAACTATTCTGAAAAGCAGAGAAACCAGTTCCCTTTCCAGTCGGTCACGTTCGACGTACGTCGGATGTAACCAACGAATTGGGATCACTTCTGGGAGCCCCTATCAGCTTCGAGTGTATAGAGAACGGGCCAATGGCCATTGGCGTGCAAGATTTGCATCCCGCGCTCCACCCCGCATCGTGGGTATAAACAGGAAGCGGATGCAGCGCACATTTGTCATTCACTTCGGAGCCGAACACGGTGTCGATGAAGGAGACTGTTCCTGCTTCAGCAGAGAGAGAAAGAGAGAGAGTGAGAGAAGAGGCGTCTTTGAGTGCTGGGAGAGAAGGCACGATCAGCGGTGACCGCGAGCTCACTGAGTACAGTGATAAACTGCTGTTTTCACAGCACTGTTTTGTCTGTTGGTTCGGTGAGGGTGTTCCCAATGGTGAGTGCATACACAGGCTGCACTACTCTCCTGTGTTTTGCCGCGGTCGTTCCTGGGTGCTTCAGCACGTTAAAAAAGAGCTTTCTTCTAAAAGAGCAACACGGGTGTGACACTGCGTCTTTTTCAAGATGTCATTCCAACCGTGCGTTTCTGGATGCGGTCGTTCCCTGTCACCAGCTGACGGTCACAATAGTTGTCTTACGTGTCTGGGCATTACGTGTCTGAGGCAGCGTTTGTGGATAGCTTGTGTTCCCACTGCGGGAACATGACTATCTCGGCGCTAAGGTCGAGACTCTCCTGCCTACGGGAAGGCGGAGTCCCCTTACCTATACCCCGATCTAGTGCTATTCCTGCCCAGCAGAATAGACCTACTTCGGTGAATAGCCAGGGTGACCTAAGGATTACGTTTAGGGCCAACCCGCCGAGTCAACCTCCACGGGCCCCTAATCCCTCTGAAGCGCCGCAGCCGGTTGTGTTACTGGAAGAACCCCCTGGCCCCTCCCTTGGGTGTCCAGTGGTGACTTTTGGAGCACCAGCAGATGACAGGATGTCGATCGCTGCATCGGAGGGGGAGTTTCAGTCCTCGGGGGATGAAGACTCGGCTGCGTTGCCTCCCTCTGGGAGAGTAGCGTTGCCCGAGACGGACCCCGAGTTGACGGCTATGCTTTCCCGGGCTGCCGAAAAGGTCGGGCTCATGTGGAACCCCTCACCGTGTCCCGAGCCTTCTAGGTTGGGCAATTGGTTTCTCGGGGCGGCCCGCGCTGGTTCTCAGTGCCCCGCCCCAGTGCCATTCTTCCCGGAAGTGCATGAAGAGCTCACGAGGTCGTGGACGGCACCTTTTTCTGCCAGAAACCAGCCGAGTGGCTCTTCACTCCTCACTACCCTCGATGGCGGGCCAGCCAAAGGGTACGTGGAGATCCTGCCAGTGGAAGGGACCGTCCGCTCCCTCCTGGCGCGGTAATCCACTCCACCCATCCAAGGCCTGTAAGTTCTCCTCCAGTCTGACTGGGAAGGCTTACCGAGCCTGTGGACAGGCTGCGTCCGCCCTGCATGCCATGGCGTTGCTCCAGGTGCACCAGGCCCAGGCACTCATGGACATGCACGAGGGTAGGTCCAACCCAGGCCCGACCCTCCGGGCGACGAAAGTCACCGCTCGCTCCGTTGGTCAGGCGATGTCCACACTTGTGGTCCAGGAGCGACATCTCTGGCTCAACCTGGCGGATATGAGGGAGACCGATAAATATCGGCCGTTGACGGGCCACCCAGAGATGGAGGAGACAGCTCTATGGGAGATGGTTCCAGCACCACTCCCTCTCCCGGAGGAGGGCCGGGAGAGAATCCTTTGTTTGAATTTTGTTTGTGTTCCGCCACTGGCCTTTGTGGTACCCAAAACTTCAATAAAAGAGCTGTTTCCAAAATCTCTCAGTGCCAAGAGAGCGCGCTTGGCAGTAGATGACGCTATAATGCCTTGTCACCCTCAGGTGCCTCTCCCATCGCCAGCAGGGGGTGCTGGCTGTGCTCAGGACGCACACAAGAGGCCTCCTCACACCCGTGCGCCCCCTCAGCGGAAGCAGGTAAGTGTTGCAGTGCACACTCAGACCCCACTTCGGGCCGCTATGCCGTCCAAGTCGGGTCCCTGCATGCCGCCTCGCTGCCCCACTGCGGGTACGTCTATGGTGCCGTTGGTCCCGCTTGCTCGGTCACTGGGAGCCTGGCTAGCGCTTCCCAGCCCGTCTCACTGGCTCATCCGTACCATCAGACTCGGCTATGTGATTCAATTCGCCCGCCGGCCCCCCAAGTTCAGAGGCATCCACTTCACCTCCGTGTTGAAGGAGGGTGCTCCTGTTCTACGGGCAGAAGGACGCGATAGAGCCGGTCCCTCTAGCCAATATGAAGACAGGCTTCTACAGCCCATATTTCATTGTACCTAAGAAAGGCGGTGGGTTACGGCCAATCTTGGACCTGCGGTTCTTGAATCGGTCCCTACACAGGCTACTGTTCAAGATGCTAACGCAGAAGCACATCTTCAGGTGCATCCGTCCCCAAGATTGTTTTGCAGTGATCGACCTGAAGGACGCGTACTTTCATGTCTCGATTCTCCCTCGACACAGACCATTTCTACGCTTTCGAAGGGCGGGCATATCAGTACAAAGTCCTACCCTTCGGGCTGTCCCTGTCACCCCGTGTCTTCACGAAGAGAGCGTGGTGTTCGCATTCTCAACTACCTCGACGACTGGCTGATCCTAGCTCAGTCGAGAGAGCAGTTGTGCGAACACAGGGACATGGTGCTCAGTCACCTCAGACTGTTGGGTCTTCGGGTCAACTGGGAAAAGAGCAAACTCTGCCCCGTGCAGAGGATCTCTTTTCTCGGTATGGAACTGGACTCGGTCAATCTGACAGCGCGCCTCACGGAGGAGCGCGTCCAGTCGGTGCTGAACTGCTTGAATTCGTTCAAACGCAGAACAGCGGTACCACTGAAACATTTTCAGAGGCTCCTGGGGCATATGGCATCCGCAGCCGCAGTAACGCCGCTCGGATTGCTTCATATGAGGCCGCTTCAACACTGGCTACACGACCGGGTCCCGAGATGGGCGTGGCAGAGCGGTTCATTTCGTGTAACAATAACATCGAATTGCCGCCAAACTTTCAGCCCGTGGGCGGACCCTTCGTTTCTACGGGCAGGTGTTCCCCTAGAACAAGTGTCTAGGCATGCTGTGGTCTCCATGGATGCCTCTGCCACCGGCTGGGGGGCCACATACAACGGGCTTGCAGTTTCGAGTCTGTGGACGGGACCTCAACTGCAATGGCATATCAATTGCCTCGAGTTGTTAGCAGTACGTCTTGCGCTGGGCCGCCTCAAAGGGCTGTTACTAGGCAAGCACGTTCTGGTCCATACGGACAACACTGCGACAGTTGCGTACATCAACAGACAAGGTGGTCTACGCTCCCGTCGTATGTCACAACTCGCCTGCCATCTCCTCCTCTGGAGTCAGAAGCATCTGAGGTCGCTTTGCGCCACTTACATTCCGGGCCTGCTCAATCGTGCAGCCGACAAGCTCTCACGACAGCAAGCGCTTCCGGGAAAGTGGCGACTCCATCCCCAGGCAGTCCAGCTGATCTGGAGACGCTTCGGGGCCGCACAGGTAGATCTGTTTGCCGCCCCGGACACGTCCCAATGCCAGTTGTTTTATTCCCTGACCGAGGGAACCCTTGGCTCGGATGCACCGGCACACAGCTGGCCCCAGGGTCTAAGCAAATATGCATTTCCCCCAGTGAGCGTGCTTGAACAGACACTGTGCAAAGTCAGGGAGGACGAGGAGCAGGTCTTGTTGGTTGCGCCATATTGGCCCAACCGGACCTGGTTCCCGGAACTAGTGCTCCTCGCGACAGCACCTCCTTGGCCCATTCCTCTGAGGAAGGACCTTCTGACTCAGAGACGGGGCACCCTGTGGCACCCACGTCCAGACCTCTGGAGACTCCATGTCTGGCCCATCGTGCCTGAAGTTCGGGCTGGCTAACTCTCATGTAATCCTGAGACCCCGACCCAGACATGTGCCCAAGGTTCCTACCACTCCCTTCCGGGACCAGGTGGTGAACCTGCAAGGTTTCTCTGTCCCGTCCGCGCTTTGCGGGCTTACGTGGACAGAACACAAAGCTTCAGAACCTCAGAACAGCTCTTCATCTGTTACGGAGGCCAGCAGAAGGGAAAGACTGTCTCCAAGCAGAGGATGGCCCACTGGATAGTGGATGCCATCGCCTTGGCGTATGAAACCCAAGGCGTGCCTTGCTTGCTCGGGTTGAGGGCCCACTCCACTAGGAGTGTTGCCTCTTCCTGGGCGCTGGCACATGGCGCCTCGCTGACAGATATATGTAGAGCTGCGGGTTAGGCGACACCCAACATGTTCGCTAGATTCTATAGCCTCCGTGTAGAGCCGGTTTCTTCCCGTGTGCTCGCTTCAACTAGCCAGTAACACCGAAGTGCCCGTTCTAGTGTCGGCTTGCTGCGCCATTCCCCTCCTCATGGACCGGATACGTGCGCATATATTCTCTAGTAGAGTTCCCCAGATTGGCGAACGCTGTGGAGTTCTTCTGCAACCCGCGGCAGTCCGACGTGGCGGAGCGTCCGACGCCAGGTCTAACACTCGTATGCATTGGTGGAACCTGTGTTAGGCTGGGTATCCATATGTTGTGACCCCTACGGCGGTCCCATATGTGTATTCTTCCACGGTACGGCTCCCTACGGTGAGCCCGTGTCTTTCCCTTGGCAGAGCTCGCTCTGCCGTCTCTGTGAAGTGTAGTCCCCCGCCTAGACTGGCCGGGGCCACCCCTGGGACTTCGTATGTTGTACTGCCCACATGGCCAGTCCATATGTGTATCTTCCACATGATACCTTCCTACGGGTAGGATGTGGCTTCCGCAGCAGCCCCTAGGGGCACGCTTTCCCAGCGTTATCCAATACTCTGCTGAGTGGGTCTTGTGGAACAGCGGCAGTGACTCTCCTTGCGTGAGTTCCCCGCCCCGAACAGACGGGGGTCTGAGGGGGCTCTCGCCAGGTGCTGGAAGTGGCAGCAGCGTTTTCCATAGGGATCCCAATTCGTCGGTTACGTCCGACGTGCGTCGAACGTGACTGACTGAAAGGGAACGTCTCGGTTACATATGTAACCTGAAGGAGGGAACGGAGACGTACGTCCCGTCGCCACGGTTGCTTCAGGGAACGAGGGTTACATACGTAACCGAGACGTTTTCAGCCAACGACCCTGCATCAGTTTGGAAAGGCCTGAAAGACAATACTATCTACAAGACACCACCCCCCAGCACTGTGTTGAATCAACAACTGGCCGATTATTTGAATGAGTTTTATTGCAGGTTTGAAAAACCCTGTCTCACTTGTCACACCCATTCTGAACTTCTGTCCATACATTCATCAACATTTCCATCCAGAGTGAGTAGAAGGGCTGGCAAAATCATTCTGGACCCCTAACACCCAAGCCACTTCCTCTTTGAACTTTTACAGTCTGGTCGGCGTTACAGAGCACTGAACACCAGAACAGCCAGGTATAGGAACAGTTTCTTCCCTCTCAGGCAATCCATCTCATGAAGTTATTGCCCCCACTTGACAATGTGCAATACACAATACTATTTATACATGTATTTATTTATTTAACACACCATACTTCTTATTTACATTTCCTTACATAACATAACATACCTGTACATGCATATACCGTCTATTGTGTTTTTAAAAATATTTTTGTATATTGTTAATACATATTTCCTATTTTTATTCTTTTTATTTATCTGTCTTGTCACCGTCATTCTGTTTGTGCTGTGGAAGCTTCTGTCACCAAGACAAATTCCTTGTATGTGTAAACATACCTGGCAGTAAAGCTCTTTCTGATTCTAGCTTTTAATCTAAATTGCTATAGCTGGCACATTGCATTAGCATTTCGCTAGCCTGTTAACTTGTCATCTGTGCTTACCATCTTATTTCTCTTATCCTTTTTTTATGAGTCCATCACTTGCAATGCCTACCACATGTTTGACGTAGCCTTCTCTGTCAGCGACAAGGGATTCACAGGTGATAAATGCAGGTAAATAGTCAGGTTGAAGATTTCAGAACTAGAGACACGTAGTCAAACTGTAATCGAGGATAGTAAGAATGGAACGGCTCTAGATACTGCTTTAGATGCGACTAGCTTAGTGAGCCCCGTACATTGTTCAGTTCCGAGCCCCCGCAGCAGGGCAACTGGGTGACTGTGAGGCGGCATAGTGCTGTTGCGTTCCGATTATAACATCAAACAGGTTGAGAAACGCACTGAGAAACCTATTGAAAGTGCCCTAGTTATTGGCAATTCTATTGTATGGAACGTAAGAATAAAGGCACCAGCCACCCTAGTCACATGTTTGCCGAGAGCCAGATGCCTGACATCAAAACAAATTTAAACGTGCTGGCTAATGCTAAACATAAATACTCTATGGTTATTATTCATGTCGGCACTAATGATGTCCTGACTTCGCCAGTCAGATATCACTAAAAATAACATTAAAGAGGTGTTTGAACTCGCAAGTACAATGTCAGACACTGTAATATGCTCTGCCCCCCTCCCCGTTTGTTGGAGTGACAAGATTCGTTGCAGAGTGTTGTCACTCAATGGCTGGCTGTCTAAGTGGTGTCCGCAGAATAATGTAGGCTTCATAGACAATTGGAAAAGTTTTTGGGGCAGACCTGACCTGTTGAAAAGAAATGGTGTTCATCCCTCCTGGGGTGGTGCCGCTCTTCTCTCTTGTAATACAGATGAACAAATGATTAAGCTCAGTTTGCTGAATATTAGATCCCTTTCTATAAAAGCACCTTTTGTAAATGATATGATCAAAGATCATAACCTAGATGTGCTGTGTTTGACAGAAACCTGGCTGTAACACGGTATGTTGTTATGGGAAGGAGGAGGCTGGAACCGGCAAATGTTCAAACACTTTTATTATAAATAAACACAAAATGAAAGTAAAATCGACAGCCCCTCATGGACGGCTGCCACACACACATAAACAAAACATAAACAAAACACAACATAAAGTCCAGGCCTGGGGCCCGTTTCAATAAGGAGGTTCAACCAACTCTGAGTTTAAACTTGAACTCTGAGATGACTTACCCTGAGATGGGAAACTCTGAGTTTTGGGTTTCAGAACAGCTGAAGTGAGAGTGACTCTGAGTTAAGCGCGTGCACTACGACTATGAAAAGATATGATCAATGGAGCTCTGAAATTATGATTCACCATGGCAACAGCACCCAACAAAAAGACGTCTGCATACTTCCGGGTCAATATGTAAGTTTAATTCTTAATTAGTTTAATTAAGTTTAATTTTCATGGTATCCCACAGGCAAAAAAAGAATGTGGCAGCAGCTAAAAATGAAAAATAAAAACATAATTCAACCAGGTAAAGCTTTAAGCACAAAAGGTTCATGGGTGTAGGTTTCATGACTTTACAAACATTTGACATATTAAATAAATATCATTCAGTGTCTATTTCAATGTACAGCAGCTTTTCCCACATAGTCTAATGCTCTTTTCACATAATGTTCTCTAATCCAACCTGTTACATTTCTGAATTAGGGTAATGAAATTAACATTTGACTTCTACTCAGGCAACAGCAAGAAGAGAGAGGCTCGCAAAACACCAGCACTAATCCGTTTTCAGAAAGTGTGATGATGGGAATATACAGTGGGGAGAACAAATATTTGATACACTGCCAATTTTGCAGGTTTTCCTACTTACAAAGCATGTAGAGGTCTGTATTTTTATCATAGGTACACTTCAACTGTGAGAGACGGAATCTAAAACAAAAATCCAGAAAATCACATTGTATGATTTTTAAATAATTAATTTGCATTTTATTGCATGACATAAGTATTTGATCACCTACCAACCAGTAAGAATTCCTGCTCTCACAGACCTGTTAGTTTTTCTTTAAGAAGCCCTCCTGTTCTCCACTCATTACCTGTATTAACTGCACCTGTTTGAACTCGTTACCTGTATAAAAGACACCTGTCCACACACTCAATCAAACAGACTCCAACCTCTCCACAATGGCCAAGACCAGAGAGCTGTGTAAGGACATCACAGATAAAATTTTAGACCTGCACAAGGCTGGGATGGGCTACAGGACAATAGGCAATCAGCTTGGTGAGAAAGGCAACAACTGTTGGTGCAATTATTAGAAAATGGAAGAAGTTCAAGATGACGGTCAATCTCCCTCGGTCTGGGGATGCAAGATCTCACCTCGTGGGGCATCAATGATCATGAGGAAGGTGAGGGATCAGCCCACAACTACACGGCAGGACCTGGTCAATGACCTGAAGAGAGCTGGGACCACAGTCTCAAAGAAAACCATTAGTAACACACTACGCCATCATGGATTAAAATCCTGCAGCGCATGCAAGGTCACCCTGCTCAAGCCAGCGCATGCCCAGGCGCATCTGAAGTTTGCCAATGACCATCTGGATGATCCAGAGGAGGAATGGGAGAAGGTCATGTGGTCTGATGAGACAAAGAATCGATTGATTGGATCGATTGCTCCTGTCTGCCTCCTGTTTGTCCTGCTGACTGCTGTGCTCGCGTGTGCTTTGCTTGCTTTTGAATCTTTATTTGATATCATTCCCTGTTGTTTAAACTGCTAAATATAATTTACCCATCACCATATATTGTCTAATATTGCCTACCACATTAAATCTGACACCGCTAGCTTTTAATCTAAATCACTATCACGCGTTAGCGTTTCGCTAGCCTGTTAGCTTGCAATCTCTGCACTCGGGTCTCTTGTTTTCTGAGTTCATTAAACAACTGTGGTGAGATGGATCTGTAAATAGACTCCATCAAACAACTGTGGTAAATTGGATTAATCAACAAATACGGTAAGCCATGTCTTCTCCTGTCATTGTCACTTGCACTGCATGTTTCATGTTTAGTATATCTTTCTCCGTTGGCGAACAGGGCTTCACATGTGATAAATGTAAGGAGATAGTCAGGCTGACAGAAAAGATTTCAGAATTAGAGACACGCATCCAGACTTTATTTGAGAGTAGTGAGAATGTAACAGCTTTAGACACTGCTTTGGATGCGAATGGCTTAGTGAACTCTGTACATTGCTCGGTTCCGGCTGTAGAGCCCGTGCAGCAGGGCAACTGGGTGACGGTGAGACGGCATAGTCGCGGATCAAAAAACCACTCTTCCGTTCCGATTAGAACATCAAACAGGTTCTCCCCACTCAGTGATGCACCCACTGAGAATCCTGTTGAAAGTGCCCTAGTTATTGGCGATTCTATTACACGGAACGTGAAAATAGAGACACCAGCCACCATAGTCACATATTTACCGGGAGCCAGAGCGCCTGACATCAAAGCAAATTTAAAAGTGCTGGCTAATGCTAATCGTAAATTCTCTAAGATTATTATTCACATCGGCACAAATGATGTTTGACTTCGCCAGTCGGAGATCACCAGAATTAACATTAAAGAGGTGTGTAAACTCACAAGTACGATGGCAGATGACATTTTTTGCTCTGGTCCCTTCCCCGTTAAAAGGAGTGATGAGATACTTAGCAGACTATCATCACTTAATGGCTGGTTGTCTAAGTGGTGACCGCAAAATAACGTAGGGTTCATAGACAATTGGAAAAGCTTTTGGGGCAGACCTGACCTGTTGAAAAAAGATGGTATTCATCCTTGCTGGGATGGTGCCGCTCTTCTCTCTAGTAATTTGGCACATAGTCTTAGAGCTAAACATTGACTAACTGGGGCCCAGGTCAGGAAGCAGACGGACTGGCTTACCCGACCGCCTGCTAGCTGTCTCACATCACAGAAGTCAGATAAAACCCAGCACATAGAGACTCTTTCACCTAGATATTATCACATAGAGACTGTGTCTGTTCCACGAATTAGTAAATACAAAAAACCATCAAAACCATTCAACGGTAAAAATTTAATTAATGTCCAACAAATAAACAACAGATATAATACAGATGATCAAATGATAAAGCTCGGGCTGCTGAATATTCGATCCCTTTCCTTAAAAGCGTTTATTGTTAATGATATGATTACAGATCATAACCTAGATGTGCTGTGTTTGACAGAAACCTGGCTAAAACCTGACGATTACATTACTTTAAATGAATCCACCCCCCAAGATTATTGTTATAAACATGAGCCGCATCTGAAAGGTAAAGGGGGAGGTGTTGCTGTAATTTATAATAATATCTTCGGTATTACTCAGAAGTCTAGTTTCAAATATAATTCCTTTGAAGTTTTGGTGCTTTATGTAACGTTATGTAGTGAAATTGATAAATCCTGTTTGACATTTGTGCTGGCTACTGTATACAGGCCACCAGGGCACCATACAGACTTTACCAGAGAATTTGCTGATTTTCTATCAGAGCTAGTACTGGCTGCAGATAAAGTCCTAATTGTTGGTGATTTTAATATCCATGTAGACAATGAAAAAGACGCATTGGGATTGGCATTTAGAGACATTCTAAACTCTATTGGAGTAAGGCAACACGTGTCAGGACCCACTCATCGCCGTAATCATACGTTAGACCTAATACTGTCACATGGAATAAATGTTGATACCATTAAAATTCTGCAGCAGAGCGATGACATCTCAGATCATTACCTAGTATCATGTACACTTAATTTAGCAAAGGCTGCAAAGCCGTCCCCTTGCTTCAAATATGGCAGGACTATCACTGCTGTGACTAAAGATTACTTTGTAAATAATCTTCCTCATCAGTTTCATCTCCTCAGCATCCCAGATAGCCTAGAGGAACTCGATGTTGCAACAGAAACTATTGACTCTCTCTTTTCCAGCACTTTAGACACAGTTGCTCCCCGGCGCTTAAAGAAGATTAAAGAAAATAGTCCAACGTCGTGGTACAACGAGCACACCCGGGCCCTTAAAACAGCAGCCAGAAAAATGGAGCGCAGCTGGAAAAAAACAAAACTAGAAGTTTTTCGCATTTCGTGGAAAGAGAGCATGATTGCATACAGAAAGGCCCTAAAAACTGCTAGATCTGCTTATTTCTCGACTCTCTTAGAAGAAAACAAACACAACCCTAGGTATTTATTCGATACAGTGGCTAAATTAACCAAAGATAAAGCTTCACCTTCTGATGTTTGTAAACAGCACAGCAGTAATGACTTTATGAACTTCTTTACTTGTAAGATTGATAATATGAGGAAAAAAATTATAACCATGCAGCTGTCTACTACAGTATCACATCAGACAGTGCATTGTAGTGTCACTGAGGAAAAATTACATTCATTACATGCTATAGGAGAAGAAGAATTGGCTAAACTCGTTAAATCATCAAAATCAACAACATGTATGCTCGACCCCATACCGACTAAACTACTAAAAGAGATGCTTCCAGAGGTCATAGAGCCTCTCCTTAATATCATTAATTCATCCTTGACATTAGGATATGTACCGAAAACTTTTAAGTTAGCTATTATTAAACCACTTATTAAAAAACCGCAACTTGATCCTACAAAATTAGTCAATTACAGGCCAATCTCAAATCTACCCTTTCTGTCAAAAATACTAGAAAAGGCCTCACAATTCTGCTCCTTTTTTAGAAAGAAATGGTATCTGTGAGGATTTCCAGTCAGGATTTAGACCGTATCATAGTACTGAGACTGCTCTCATTAGAGTTACAAATGATTTACTCTTATCATCCGATCGTGGTTGTATCTCTCTGTTAGTGTTACTCGATCTTAGCGCTGCATTCGATACTATCGACCACAACATTCTTTTGAATAGACTCGAAAATTATGTTGGCATTAGTGGAATTTCATTGGCATGGTTTAAATCATACTTATCTGACCGTTATCAGTTTGTAGCAGTAAATGAAGAGATGTCACACCGAACACAAGTTCAGTATGGAGTACTGCAGGGCTCAGTGCTAGGACCGTTGCTTTTCATCCTGTACATGCTACCACTGGGAGATATTATTAGGAAGCATGGCGTTAATTTTCATTGTTATGCTGATGATACTCAGCTCTATATTTCTTCACGCCCTGACGAAACTTACCAATTCACAAGATTAACGGAATGCATAGCTGATATAAAAAATTGGATGACTAGTAATTTCCTGCAACTTAATTCAAAAAAAAAAAAAACTGAATTTTTAATCATTGGACAAAAAAACTCCACAAGTAGTAACCTAGAATACTGTCTAACACTCGATGGCTGCTCTGTCAAGTCCTCGTCGTCAGTTAGGAACCTGGGTGTGCTCTTTGATACCAATCTCTCATTTGAAAGCCACGTTTCTAGCATCTGTAAAACTGCATTCTACCATCTTAAAAATATATCTAAATTACGGCACACGCTTTCAATGCAAAATGCTGAACAGTTAGTTCATGCGTTCATGACCTCAAGGCTAGATTACTGTAATGCTCTACTGGGTAGTTGCCCTGCTCGCTTAATAAATAAACTGCAGCTTGTCCAAAACGCAGCAGCTAGAGTTCTTACTAGAACCAGGAAGTATGATCATATTAGCCCGGTTCTGGCAACACTGCATTGGCTCCCTATTAAACATCGTATACATTTTAAAATCTTGCTGATTACTTACAAAGCACTAAATGGTTTAGCTCCCCAGTACTTGAGCAAGCTCTTAATGCATTATACTCCATCACGTCTATTGCGGTCTCAAAATTCTTGCCAGTTGATAATACCTAGAATATCAAAATCAACTGCAGGCGGTCGATCCTTTTCCTATTTAGCACCTAAACTCTGGAACAGTCTTCCTAGCATTGTTCGGGAAGCAGACACACTCTGTCAGTTTAAATCTAGACTAAAAACACATCTGTTTACTATGGCATACACATAAAACATTTTTAATTTCTATTATTCAAATCAGTTAAATGATTGTTTTAGGCTGCATTAACTAGGTCAGCCGGAACCGGGAACACTTCCCATAACACCTGATGTACTCGTTACATCATAAGAAGAATGGCATCTACGCTAATGTTAGTCTCTCTGTTTATGCCGAGGTTTACTGCAGTCGGCCGGATCCGGGCCGTATACAGACCAGATGGTGGACCTTAGCCTGGACATGACGACCATATCCCTGAAGTGTCTGTAGAGACCGTGTCAATTAAACTCCCCCCTGTAAATGCCGCATCGACACGACATCCTCATTAAACCCGTCCCCGGCGTGACGACTCCAATCTTTTGAATAATCCTACGAATATCTATTGATCTTATATGACTTCTGACCTGTAATGTTGCCAGAATCATAATCATACACTATTTGTTCGTCGGCCAGAGGAGAACTGGCACCCCGACTGAGCCTGGTTTCTCCCAAGGTTTTTTTCTCCATTCTGGCCCTGAAGGAGTTTTGGTTCCTTGCCACCGTCGCCTTTGGCTTTTGGCTTGCTCAGTTGGGGACACTTAAATTTCAACTATATTACTGATCTGCCCGCATTGACACTATATGATAATTGAAATGAGCTGGATGACATCACCGTTTTCACCAGAGCGGCTGTACAGCCGAATCAAATTCTGTTGCATTATTTTCCTGTTACCACTGTGAAGCTGCTTTGAAACAATTGCCATTGTAAAAAGTGCTATATAAATAAAGGTGATTTGATTTGATTTGACAAAAATAGAGCTTTTTGGTCTAAACTCCACTCGCCGTGTTTGGAGGAAGAAGAAGGATGAGTACAACCCCAAGAACACCATCCCAACCGTGAAGCATGGAGGTGGAAACATCATTCTTTGGGGATGCTTTTCTGCAAAGGGGACAGGACGACTGCACCGTATTGAGGGGAGGATGGATGGGGCCATGTATTGCGAGATCTTGGCCAACAACCTCCTTCCCTCAGTAAGAGCATTGAAGATGGGTCGTGGCTGGGTCTTCCAGCATGACAACGACCCGAAACACACAGCCAGGGCAACTAAGGAGTGGCTCTGTAAGAAGCATCTCAAGGTCCTGGAGTGGCCTAGCCAGTCTCCAGACCTGAACCCAATAGAAAATCTTTGGAGGGAGCTGAAAGTCCGTATTACCCAGGGAATGAAAAACGGGTTTTAATTTGGATACATGAAACACGGGGTGAATCCTCCCATACGCAGGAGGTAGTTTGAGGAGGACTGCCACCGGGTAAGGATCTTGGTGACAGGAAACGGACCAATGAATTTGGGAGCAAGTTTATTACAGACGGAACGGAAAGGAATGTTCTTGGATGAAAGCCACACTTTTTGACCCACGACGTAGACGGGAGGCTTTGACCGGTGGCGATCGGCTTGAGCCTTGGTGCGTGCTCCCACCTGGAGCAGAGTCTCACGGGCTCTGCTCCATGTGTGGCGACACCTCTGGACGAAGGCGTGAGCGGAGGGGACCGCAACTTTGGATTCCAGACTGGGAAAATTAGGTGGCTGGTACCCTAAACTACACTTAAACGGAGAGAGGCCCGTAGACAACACTGGTAACGAGTTATGTGCGTACTCAACCCAAGAGAGTTGCTGACTCCAGAAGGAAGGATTCTTGGATACCAAACATCGCAACACTCTCTCAAGGTCTTGGTTGGCCCGCTCGGTTTGGCCATTGCTCTGGGGATGGAAACCCGAAGACAGACTGACCGTCGCCCCCAGTAACTTACAAAATTCACGCCAAAATTTGGACACAAATTGGGGCCCCCTGTCAGAAACCACGTCCAACGGAAGGCCATGTAAACGAAAGACGTGGTCTATGACAGCCACCGCTGTCTCCTTGGCAGAAGGTAATTTAGGCAAGGGAATGAAATGAACCATCTTCGAGAATCGGTCCACGACCGTCAAAACAACAGTCTTGCCCTGGGAGGGCGGTGATAAAATCTAGCGCAATGTGGGACCAGGGTCTCGAAGGGACAGACAGCGGTTGGAGTAACCCATATGGGGGACGATTGGAAGTCTTTAGAAGTTTTTAGAGCCTATGGCGCAAACTGAACAGGCCAAAACAAAATCCCAAATGTCACGAGCCATACCTGGCCACCAGAATCGTTGCTTAACCAAAAAACTGGTCCGATTAACTCCTGGATGACAAGCCACATTGGAACAATGACCCCATCGTACAACGTCGGACCGTAGTCTCTCGGGCACGAATAATCGACTCGGTGGCCCGCCGGGCGGAGGCGTTACCCCTTCTAAGGCCGATTTGACCTTCGACTCGACCTCCCATGTGAGTGTGGAGACGATGAGTCTCTCAGGTAAAATGCACTCGGGAGTAACCGGGCATTCAGAGCGATCAAAAACACGAGATAAAGCATCGGGCTTGATGTTTTTAGAGCCCAGGCGGTACGAGAGGGAAAAATCAAAACGTCCGGAAAAAAAAGGGACCACCGAGCCTGCCTGGAGTTGAGTCTTTTAGCAGATCTGATGTATTCCAAATTCTTATGATCGGTCCAAACGATAAAAGGTACCCCCGACCTTTCTAGCCAATGACGCCACTCCTCCAAAGCAAGTTTGACCGCCAACAACTCTCTGTTACCAATGTCGTAATTGCATTCGGTTGGCGACATACGATGGGAATAAAACACGCATGGATGCATCTTGTCATCCGAGGAAGAGCGCTGAGAGAAAACCGCACCTACCCCCACCTCTGACGCATGGACCTCCACCACGAACTGACGTGATGGATCAGGGGAAATGAGAATGGGAGCCGAAACAAAGCGGCTCCTAAGTTTGGTAAATGCAGCTTCGGCTGCACCAGACCACCTGAACGTCGTTCGGGAAGAGGTCAGCGTCGTCAGAGGCGCGGCTAGTTGGCTGAAATTACGAATGAAACGTCGATAAAAATTGGCGAATCCCAGAAACCTCTGCAGGGCCTTACGGGAATCTGGACTTGGCCAATCTACCACAGCCTTAACCTTGTCGGGATCCATGCACATTCCCTCGGATGAGATGATATACCCCAGGAACGGAACAGACTGTGAATGAAATGCACATTTCTCCGCCTTGACAAAAAGCCCATTCACTAGCAACCTCTGGAGCACTCGCCTGATGTGCTGAACATGTTCCTGGAGAGAAGAGGAAAAAATCAATATGTCGTCCAGGTAGACATAAATGAACTGGTCAACCATATCTCTCAGCACGTCATTAACGAGTGCTTGGAAGACTGCAGGGGAGTTAGACAGCCCGAAGGGCATGACCAAATATTCAAAATGGCCCCTGGGAGTCTTAAACGCAGTCTTCCACTCATCCCCCTCCCTTATGCGGACCAAATGATAGGCATTACGTAAGTCCAGTTTTGTGAATACGGATGCTCCCTGCAACTTCTCGAAGGCTGAAGACATCAATGGCAAAGGATAAGTATTCTTTACCGTGATGTTATTCAACCCTCGGTAATCAATGCATGGTCACAGAGACCCATCCTTCTTACCCACAAAAAAGAATCCGGCCCCCGCCCGAGAAGAGGAAGGGCGGATGAACCCGGAAGCTAGAGAATCAGAAATATATTTCTCCATGGCCTCCCTTTCTGGAACAGAAAGTGAATATAACTTGCCCTTAGGCGGATACGTACCTGGCTGTAACTCTATCGCACAGTCATAGGGACGATGAGGAGGTAGAGAAGCAGCCCGGGACTTACTGAACACTTCCTTCAAGTCGAGGTACTCCCGTGGCACGTTAGACAAATTCACCGACTCATCCTGCAACACAGAACTAGACACAGACGTACAAGCAGACACAAGACAGGAGGCATAACACATTACAGGTCAGAAGTCATATTAGATCAATAGATATTCGTAGGATTATTCGAAAGATTGGAGTCGTCACGCCGGGGACGGGTTTAATGAGGATGTCGTGTCGATGCGGCATTTACAGGGGGGAGTTTAATTGACACGGTCTCTACAGACACTTCAGGGATATGGTTGTCATGTCCAGGTTAAGGTCCACCATCTGGTCTGGATATGGCCCGGATCCGGCCGACTGCAGTAAACCTCGGGATAAATACTCTCATTTGAAAGCCACGTTTCTAGCATCTGTAAAACTGCATTCTACCATCTTAAAAATATATCTAAATTATGGCACATGCTTTCAATGCAAAATGCTGAACAGTTAGTTCATGCGTTCATGACCTCAAGGCTAGATTATTGTAATGCTCTACTGGGTGGTTGCCCTGCTCGCTTAATAAATAAACTGCAGCTTGTCCAAAACGCAGCAGCTAGAGTTCTTACTAGAACCAGGAAGTATGACCATATTAGCCCGGTTCTGTCAACACTGCACTGGCTCCCTATTAAACATCGTATACATTTTAAAATCTTGCTGATTACTTACAAAGCACTAAATGGTTTAGCTCCCCAGTACTTGAGTGAGCTCTTAACGCATTATACTCCATCACGTCTATTGCGGTCTCAAAATTCTGGCCAGTTGATAATACCTAGAATATCAAAATCAACTGCAGGCGGTCGATCCTTTTCCTATTTAGCACCTAAACTCTGGAACAGTCTTCCTAGCATTGTTCAGGAAGCAGACACACTCTGTCAGTTTAAATCTAGACTAAAAACACATCTCTTTACTATGGCATACACATAAAACATTTTTAATTTCTATTATTCAAATCAGTTAAATGATTGTTTTAGGCTGCATTAACTAGGTCAGCCGGAACCGGGAACACTTCCCATAACACCTGATGTACTCGTTACATCATAAGAAGAATGGCATCTACCTGCGCCTAGACATGACCAACGCATGTAGAGACCGTGTCAATTAAACTCCCCCCTGTAAATATCGCATCGACACGACATCATTAAACCGACGACTCCGATCTTTTGAATAACCCTACGAATATCTTTCAATCTAATATGACTTCTGACCTGTAATGTTGCCAGAATCATATTAATACATTATTTGTTCGTCGGCCAGAGGAGAACTGGCACCCCGACTGAGCCTGGTTTCTCCCAAGGTTTTTTTTTTCTCCATTCTGGCCACTGAAGGAGTTTTGGTTCCTTGCCACCGTCGCCTTTGGCTTTTGGCTTGCTCAGTTGGGGACACTTAAATTTCAACTATATTACTGATCTGCCCGCATTGACACTATATGATAATTGAAATGAGCTGGATGACATCACCGTTTTCTCCAGAGCGGCTGTACAGCCGAATCAAATTCTGTTGCATTATTTTCCTGTTAACACTGTGAAGCTGCTTTGAAACAATCGGCATTGTAAAAAGCGCTATATAAATAAAGGTGACTTGACTTGACTTGAACTAACATGTCATGTTGATATCTGCAGTTCAGGGTGTGAGACTTTGACGGCATTTTACTCTCATTTGAAAACACACATTAGAGAGAGGATAAAAGTCACTTGTCCTTATAGACACTGTAGCAAGAGCTTTACAGTTTTATCAACATTCACATCACATATGAGTCGGAAACATAAAAATGGTGCTGAGGAAAATTTGGCTGAGTCCGTTGTGAATTCTGGTGTTTCTCATGAGAGTGAACAAGATCAGTTTGATATGCAGATTGATCCTCCCGCTGATGCAGCTGATGAACAAGAGATTTACCCAGAAATTGCTGATGAATCACAGTTCTTTAAAATTTAGCTCTTTTTTATTTGAAATTGCAAGCCAAGTGTTTGCTTCCATCCTCTGTCATCCAAACAATTATTGAAGATTTTCAGGAAATACATGATATAAGCCAGTCACATTTGCTTTTCAAACTGAAAGATAAGTTGATTACATTTGGGATTTCTGAAACTGACACAAACAATGTGATTGAAGTCATGAAAACTGAGGATCTCTTTAGGACCTGCAACACTCAGCCACTGAAAACTTATCAGAAAAGAAACAGTTTTCAAGAACAGCTTCAACTATGTTGAGCCAGTTCAGATCTGTCTAGGTCAGAATGAGGCAGGCAAAGAGTGTTTTGCCCAGTATGTTCCTATTAAACAGACAGTTGATTCTCTATTCCATTGCTAATCAGTGCAGGAACAATATAAGCAAGTACACTCCAGTATTGGTTCTATTGGTTCTTGTTCTCTGTAAAGAACACGATTTTAAGTATTTTGGTCAAGACTTGGTTATGGGCACTCTCGTCAATGACCTTAAAGATCTTGAGCTCAATGGTGTTACCCTGTCTGATGGAAAGGTCTTACAAGGGAACTTTGTGTGCCATTGCAGGCGACAACCTAGGCTCACATAACATAGGAGGCTTTGTGGAGAACTTCAGCAGGAGTTCACACTTCTGCAGATATTGTGATATCAGCAGAGAAGCATTCCATGCAGATCCTCTTATCCAGGGCACAAAACGCACAGTTCAGTCATACAGTGGTCATGTTCAGAGCAGTGAAGGACAGTCTACATCTAGTGGAGGTGTTAAATTTGACTCTGTGTTTAATACACTCAAATACTTCCACGTATGTCAGCCAGGGTTGCCTCCATGTCTTGGCCACAATGTTTTTGAAGGTATTGTATCCTCTGATCTGGCACTGTACATTAACCATCTTGTTAAGGTGGATAAAATATTTAGCTATCTTGAGTTGAATCGACGAATAAATCAGTTCAAGTATCTCAGTAGGGATGCTAATGACAAACCATGTGAGGTTAATCCAGAGGGTGGAAAACTCGGGGGACATGCTGTGCAGAATTGGTGTTTGCTGAGAATGTTGCCCGTTTTGATCGGAGACAAAGTAAAAAATCCAGGTGACAACTATGGCAGTTGGTTTTGCAACTTAGAGAAGTTGTGGACCTCAGTTGTGCACCTGCAATTTCAAGTGGCCAGATAGCCTACCTAAGAGTTCTGATTGATGAATATTTGCATTGCCGAATGCAAACCTTTCCTGACAACCCACTGAAGCCCAAACATCATTATTATTTTAGTCATTATCCTGAGCTCATTATCCAGTTTGGGCCACTTATTCACCTATGGACTTTAAGATTCGAGAGCAAACACACATATTTTAAGCAGTGTTTGAGAAAATTGAGCAACTTTAAGAATCCATGTTCTACTCTTGCAGAGAGACATCAGCTTCTGCAGGCCTTTCTGAGTGCGGGTACCTTCTTCCCTCTAGGTGTTTCAGTGGAGAGGGGGACACAGTGTTTCTCAGATGACTACAATGATGTAATCATAGAAGCAGTTGCACATCACAATTTTGAGTCCACAAACACTCTGATAACCAATGAAGTGACTGTGAAGGGGAAAAAATACAGAAAGAACATGCTCATTGTGATTGATGATGATGATGAGGGGCTTGTTATTGGAAAAATCAAAGTAGTTCTCGTTCATGAGGATTCAACAGTATATTTTATTGCTGAAAAGTATCATGCCCTGCGTATTCCTGACATGGGTGTTTACAGCCTCACACTGATGCAGAGAAGCTACTGTTGTATTAATCAGAATAATCTGCTAAATTACTACCCCTTGCCTGAGTACACTGTCCATGGAACACCACTGATAATTCTTCACCATTCCCACCCACATCTCAGATACTGAAAACATGGTCAGAAACATTCCAGGTCCCTTGGGAACAAATGCCACAGGAAATTAGTTCTGCAATTGCAGATGGCAAGAGACCTAATCCAGTGGAGCGACGCCAGAAGGTACGAGTACTTGCGGATGAAATGAAAAGGTATGAAGCTAACTCCACTGGCACACAATGCCTAACTGTGGTTCGAAATATCATCAGGCAGTACCCAAAGAGTTTTGCTGATATTGCACCAGATGGGTCACTTCTGTGTGGAGGTTATACATCACTTTTTCAAGTGAAAAACCGCATTGAGAATGTGAACCGTGTGAAGCTTCTCATGCCAGGGAAGAGGGGTCCAACTGACACATATGGATGTACACGATTTCAGCCAGAGCTACCCCCAGAAGAACCTGATGACACTGTGGAGCAGCACCGCCAGAGACTGGAGGAGATTTACAGACAGGAGGGTGCAGGTGGAGCAGAAAGAGCAAAAGTTAAAAATCTAATCTTTTCTTTTCACTCCAAGGTATATATAAGCACATTTTGAGTTGCTCACAGACATCAATGTGCTTCGTAGCTTGGAACTCAGTATGGAGGAATGTGGAAGAGCCATCACAGAATACTTCAGGGGAAAACCTACCAACAAAGATGTCAAGGATATCCTCTCTAATGGTGAAGATAATGAGATGGCACTTCGTGTTGTTCAGCTGATCCTTCTTACAGATGTAAATTCTATTTTTTCTTTCTAATCCTGTGTTTTAAAGGGTGACTCCACCAGTCTTCAGTGTCCAGACACCTAATGTGTGTACTAGTTTTGGGGAGTACTACTACATATGTGAAAACAGTAGTGTACATTATTTTGTGGCTCAGAGGAAGCTGCATGTAAGCTGATAAATTACCTCCATGTTGTCACACAGTTGCTAAATTTCATTATGGGTAAAGTAGGTGCAAGGTTTTAAAAAGTATTTCACTTGTCTTCTTTGCCCTACTATGACACTGTTTAACGTTTTAAAAGCAAATGATCAAATCAATACAGCAGAAACAGAAATATTACCTCTTTTATTCCACATATTCTTCTTCCTTTTCAAAACCTGGTGCCTACATTATCCACAATGCAACTTGACCACTGAGTGACATCACTGGAGGCAATTTATCAGATTATGTGCAGTTTCCTCTGGAGCCACAAAAGGGTTCATACTACTTTTTAGATATTTGCAGTAGAACTCCCCAAGACCTGTAAAACTAAAATTGTTACCCTTTAAATTTTGAATGCCAAATCTATTTAGCAGTTTGACTGTAGGTACTTCAGAAGCCTACCTCATTCGCCTCTAGGTTACTCTCACCTAGTGTTTACTAATTATTGATATTTTTATAATTTTTCTTCTTAAAAATCTTATTATGGTAAGCATAATGTATTTGTTCCCTACAGGTGTCTGCCACTGCAGCTGACGTTGAGACAACTCTCAGCCTTACTGCAAGTCCTCGCCTGATACTGCCTGGTATACATTTCATTTAAATTCATTGATAGACACATTATATATCATATCGGCCATTCATCTTGAGTTTACAAATGTTTACAAAAGGTAACATATTCCCATGTTGCTATGACTTGAAGTTTCAGGTGCAACAGGGCAAGTCACAATTAGAGGTTGGATGATCACATTTGAGGGCCGTGTAATCTCTGAGGGCATCACACCAACACTTGCAATGGGACTTGCTTCTGTGTTTGCAATCTACTACATATTCAACCTTCCGTATCAAGATGAGGCAGCCTGCACTCTGGAATTCATTCAGAGGTAAAACCCCTTCATTCCTTGTCATCATTATATGGATATATACAATTAAATTAATTTGTTTGTATTTTTTTTGCATAAAATGGTATTAGTACCGTACATTTCGAAGCCACAACACACACACCTACACACACACAGACTGGGTATTTTGTTGGACTATAGGCTTTATTATAATTCCATTTGATGTCACTTCTATATGTCATTCAAGTCCACTCTATTTGTGCAATGAAGAAAGACAAAAAAACAATTCATTGCATTTAATTGAATGTACACAAAACAGTATGTTGTTGCAACCCCACTCTGATCTTAGACTTTTTTGATTTCAGGCGCTTCATTGGTATAAATCCAGAGAGAGGGACAAAGGCCAAAAGGGGCAAGGTTGTCTCCAAGAAGAAAGGTGTGATCATCCAGAAGAAGTCTTCTGCAGTCAATATACACGTCACCATGCTACTGAAGAATCTCCTTCACTTTGAATGACTCGTGGCAGGAGACGGAGTCCTCTCTGGACTCGTGGCAGGAGCCATCAGGGGCTGGAGCCATCACTGGATGCTGGTCAGGGGCTGGAGCCATCAGTGGACGCTGGTCAGGGGCTGGAGCCATCACTGGACGCTGGTCAGGGGCTGGAGCCATCACTGGACGCTGGTCAGGGGCTGGAGCCCTCTCTGGACGCTGGTCACGCGCTGACGCCATCAGGGCAAAGCGCTTGGGCGGCGCCTCTGGGCTGGCAGCGGGCCCAGAACAGTCTCCGGACTTGGGATCACTGCGGTCGGGTCCTTCTGGACTACCGAACTTGGGACCATCGAAGTCGGGTCCTCCGGGACTACCAGACTCGAGACCACCGAAGTCGGGTCCTCCTGGACCACCAGACTCGAGACCACCGAAGTCGGATCCTCCTGGACCACCAGACTCGAGACCACCGAAGTCGGATCCTCCTGGACCACCAGACTCGAGACCACCGAAGTCGGATCCTCCTGGACCACCAGACTCGAGACCACCGAAGTCGGATCCTCCTGGACCACCAGACTCGAGACCACCGAAGTCGGGTCCTCCTGGACCACCAGACTCGAGACCACCGAAGTCGGGTCCTCCTGGACCACCAGACTCGAGACCACCGAAGTCAGGTCCTCCTGGACCACCAGACTCGAGACCACCGAAGTCAGGTCCTCCCGGCCCACTGAAGTTGGGTCCTCATCGACCACCGGCCCTGAGACCACCGAAGCTGGGTGAGCGACAGGAGCCCTCCTTCTCCTGCACTTACGAGGGCGAGGCGATGTGGAGACAATCACTTCAGCCTTTCTAGCCGCCTCTGGGGTTGCTGCAGCGTCTTCGGCCGCCCTTGGAAGAGCTGCAGCCTCTCTGGCAGCCTTCTCCCCCTGGCGAGCGAAATATTCCACCGCCGCTTCAAATGTAGTGTCTTCCAGCCCTCTCATTACGCACCAATCGAAAGGCTTATCAGGGGCATAATTAAAAAGGTCCTTGAGTGTCCCATCGTTATAACCCAGCCCATCCGTAGCCCTCCTGAACTCCTGGGCAAATTCCTTCAGGTCAGTCCCCCGTTGACGGAGGAAACTCAAGGCGCTGAACTGGAGTATGCGTTCATAGAGAGGGCAGGAGACAGTGGAGGCTGGTGGCTGGTGTGAGCCCTTCTTCCGCGGAGTCCTCATTATGGCTGGATCATTATGTCACGGCGTGGCGTGGTAAAAAGGAGCGAGGACTCAATTGCAGGAAGAGTGAAGTGTATTTAATGATAATAATAAAAACAAAAACAAACAAAACTACCCACGAGGGGTAAAACCAAACTACAACTTATAAAACACAAAGAGCAGGAAAACATGAAGAAAACATGAAGAAAACGGGAAGAAAACGGGAAGAAAACGGGAAGAAAACGGGAAGAAAACGGGAAGAAAACGGGAAGAAAACGGGAAGAAAACGGGAAGAAAACGGGAAGCACACGATGGGTAACAGAAAACAACAATCCAGCACAGGACAGCAAACACAAGGAGACTAAATAGGGAACAAACAAGGCAGGTAATGAGGGAGGACAGGTGGGGCAAATTAATCAATAATCTGATAACAAGATGGGCGGGGCAGACAATAGACATGAGAGCACATGGCACAAGGAACATGTGACAAGCCATGTGCTCACACCAAACATGACAAACACAAGCACATGGCCAGCAAAGACCAGCCATGTGCTCACACAAACACAAGACTAAACCGGGAGTGTCAGGGTTCTGTCACAAAACCAAGAATAAGCTAAACAGAAGTGACAGAACCTCTTATTAAAAAAACGTTTTAATAAGAGGTTACACCTTTTATTAAAAAAACGTAACTTGAGCCTAGAGAATTAGTCAATTACAGGCCGATCTCAAATCTACCCTTTCTTTCAAAAATACTAGAAAAGGCAGTATCCTCACAACTATGTTCCTTTTTTAGAAAGAAATGGTATCTGCGAGGATTTTCAGTCAGGATTTAGACCATATCACGTATGATTTGCTCTTATCATCCAATCGTGGTTGTTCTCAGCTCCTTTCTTTGCGCCCTGACGAAACTTACCAATTCACAAGATTAACGGAATGCATAGCTGATATAAAAAATTGGATGACTAGTAATTTCCTACTACTTAATTCTGAAAAGGTTTTAATTATTGCTCAAAAAACCTCCGCACGTAGTAACCTAGAATACTATCTAACACTTGATGGCTGCTCTGTCAAGTCCTCGTCGTCAGTTAGGAACCTGGGTGTGCTCTTTGATACCAAACTTTCATTTGAAAGCCACGTTTCTAGCATCTGTAAAACCGCATTCTTCCATCTTAAAAATATATATCTAAACTGCGACATATGCTTTCAATGCAAAATGCTGAACAGTTAGTTCATGAGTTCATGACCTCAAGACTAGATTATTGTAATACTCTACTGGGTGGTTTCCCTGCACACTTAATAAACAAACTCCAGCTGGTCCAAAACGCAGCAGCAGAGTTCTTACTAGAACCAGGAAGTATGACCATATTAGCCCGGTTCTGTTAACACTACACTGGCTCCCTATTAAACATTGTATACATTTTAAAATCTTGCTTATTACTTACAAAGCACTAAATGGTTTAGCTCCCCAGTACTTGAGCGAGCTCTTAACGCATTATACTCCTTCACGTCTGCTGCGGTCTCAAAATTCTGGCCAGTTGATAATACCTAGAATATCAAAATCAACTACTGCCGGTAGATCCTTTTCCTATTTAGCACCTAAACTCTGGAACAGTCTTCCTATCATTGTTCGGGAAGCAGACACACTTTGTCAGTTTAAATCTAGACTAAAAACACATCTCTTTACTATGTCATACACTTAGAACATTATCAATTTCTATTATTCAAATCAGTTAAATGATTGTTAGGCTGCATTAACTAGGTCAACCGGAACCGGGAACACTTCCTATAACACCCGATGTACTCATTTACATCATAAGAAGAATGGCATCTACGCTAATATTAGTCTATCTGTTTATCCTGAGGTTTACTGCAGTCGGCCGTATCCGGGCCGTATCCAGATCAGATGGTGGACCTGCGCCTAGACACGACCACAGCTCATCCCTGAAGTGTGTGCAGAGATGTGAAGGCCTCAACGACACGACAGCCAGTGGCACTGATCCTCAACAAGCCCGTCTCTGGCGTGATGACTCCATTCTTCAACCAGATGGAATTGGACAAATATTTTAAATGTTCCGATCCAATCTGACTTCTGACCTGTAATGTTGCCTGAATCATAATCATACACTGTTCGTTCGTTGGCCAGAGGAGAACTGGCCCCCTGACTGAGCTTGGTTTCTTCCAAGGTTTTTTTCTCCATTGTCACCTGATGGAGTTTTGGTTCCTTGCCACTGTTGCCACTGTCACCTTTGGCTTTTGGCTTGCTTAGTTGTGGACACTAAATATTCAACTATATTACTGAATATTACTGTATTGACACCACATGATAATTGAACTGAGCTGGACGATGACATCACTGTTTTCCCCAGAGCGGCTGTCCAGCCAAAACAAATTTTGTTGCATTATTTTCCTGTTACCACTGTAATGCTGCTTTGAAGCAATCTGTATTGTAAAAAGCGCTATATAAATAAAGGTGACTTGACTTGACTTGACTTGACTTGACTACTTTCTATATATATTTAAAGCTGTTTTGCAACCATGCAAAATTGTGGAAAGTGCTAGAAATAAATTTTGAATTGAATTAAACAATAGCCTACCTGATATTCAAAGTGTGGGCAAATTATTGAAAAGGTTAAGGTTATAATTATAAAACTTACTTCATGATATATATATATATATATATTTTTTTTTTTTTTTTTTTTTTTTTTTTTTTTTTTTCAAAACACATTTCCTGTAAACTTTTATCTAGGCATATACTGTTTTTATACTCAACAAGTAGAACTCAAATACAGTTCTTTGAATTGTACATTTCAAATCAAATCAAATCACCTTTATTTATATAGCGCTTTTCACAATGGCAATTGTTTCAAAGCAGCTTCACAGTGGTAACAGGAAAATAATGCAACGGAATTTGATTCGGCTGTACAGCCGCTCTGGAGAAAACGGTGATGTCATCCAGCTCATTTCAATTATCATATAGTGTCAATGCGGGCGGATCAGTAATATAGTTGAAATTTAAGTGTCCCCAACTGAGCAAGCCAAAAGCCAAAGGCGACGGTGGCAAGGAACCAAAACTCCTTCAGGGCCAGAATGGAGAAAAAAAACCTTGGGAGAAACCAGGCTCAGTCGGGGTGCCAGTTCTCCTCTGGCCGACGAACAAATAGTGTATGATTATGATTCTGGCAACATTACAGGTCAGAAGTCATATTAGATAATCATAACAGGTCAACAGAGGATTCAATAAAAATACATTACTGAAGTAGTACTTAAATATTTAACAAATTAAATTGTTTATTTGCAAATTGCTCATTGTTACATTTGCACTGTAGGCAAAAGTTGTGGAAATTCTGCCCTTACAGCACCTGTCAGCACAGTTCATATCTCACATTTCCTTTGGTTTGCACAAAAAGAAAGCCTCATCTAAAAAAAATTACATAGCATAATCTAAAATTAATTTCATAATTCTCAGATTTGAAATACATGGTGAGACCTGTGTTTAGCTGCAATGAGTTTCTAGACTAAGAGATTCTAGAGTTTTTCTTCTGAGAAATGTGCCAAATCTGCAACATTCCCAATAGTGTGCACTCTAGCGAGTTTGGTTATTTAGCAAAAGTACAACAAAACTGATTGTTGGTGAGTGTGATAGCATTGTATATATTTACTGACATATCGCTTGAGACTTACTGATATAAATATTATTATTAAACTTTATTTGGAGTTCTTCTTTATTGCACAATGCATATTTCTTAATATTAAACATAAAAAGTGTTTAATATCACTATTACTAAGGATGATCACTGTATAATTTAAATGCGAGATATTTAAAGTACACCTGAAGTATACTTACAATAGTTCCACTTTAGTACTGTTACAAGCACGCCAGGCTCCACCCTCTCCCAATCACAGCGCACTCCATCACCGGAATACTGATCACACACACCTGCACGTCATCATCACCGGCAATCACCATCAGCACTTAAGCCCATGCATTCATTCAGTCACTGTCCGGTCTCGTTTGCACATACCGCTACTGCTTACCTCAAAGACTCCCCTGTGATACTTACCTGCCTTCTCCTCGTTCCTCCAAGTCTCCAGTGTTCTCCGCGTCCAGTCTCCTAGTCTCCGTGTCTCCTGTGTCTCCTCCGTTTGAGTTTCCCTTCACCATCTGCAAGACAAGAGTACAGTATCATCCAGTTATCTGCTACATCCTTCTGCTAACATCTTCCGTTCACTTACCTGCCCCGTTTGCCTCTGGTTGCTCAATAAAGACTTTGTTTACTTACCATCTGTTCTCCGTGTCAAGCCTGTTTGTAACAGAAGACCGGACCAACACTGCAGAGCACCAGATGAGCACTCCGGATCCCTTCCAGGAGCTCGTCGATGCACTTCGACGAGCTCTCACCACAAATCTGCCTGCACCTTCACCAGCGAGCACTTCCGGAAACAAAACCGCTCCTTCGCCACCGGTGTATGCCAGTCCCATGGCCAAACTGGCGCCCTTCTCTGGCTCGGTGGAGGATTGCAACGGATTTCTCCTTCAATGCTCACTGGTCCTGGAGATGCAACTGCACTTATTTCCAGACAATTGCGCTAAGGTAGCATTCATTATCTCCCAGTTAACAGGCTAAGCACTTCGTTGGGCAGAGACTCTCTGGTCCCAGGGCAACCCGATTACTCAGTCTCTGTCCAGTTTCACTTCTCACTTCAAGGAGGTTTTCGGAAAGCCGACATGGGATTCAGCTATCAGTGAGCAACTGTACCACCTTAAACAAGGAACGAAGTCTGTAAATGAGTATGCCCTTCAATTTAGAACTCTCGCTGCTGCCAGTGGATGGAACGAACGATCAATGCTGACGACTTACCGACAAGGTTTGGATCCCCGAGTGCGGTTGCATCTCGCTGCATACGAGGATACCATCGGGCTCGAACGTTTTATCCAGCTGTCCATCCGTTTCGCCACTCGTATGCAGTCATGTATCGAAGAACACCAGGGCCAGCCAATACATTCTCCTGTCCTCCGCCAACCAGAGCCTGTCAGCCCTCCAGAACCAGCCCACGAACCCATGCAAGTGGAGAATTCTCAGTTGACGATTGCTGAGCGGCAGAGGCGGCTGACCCTGAACTTATGTTTATATTGTGGATCTGCAGGGCATTTCATTACTGAATGCCCCATTCGTCCTCCTCGTCCTATGGTGAGTGCCATTATCCCTTCTCTGAATAAAATGCAACCACTCATCACAATAATAAACCTTACTGCTGCCGGTGTTTCTCTTCCAGTCAGTGCTCTCCTCGACTCTGGGTCAGCTGGTAATTTCATCTCGGGCACCCTCTGCCGCCAGCTCAAGCTCCGGACATCAGCCACTCCGTCGGTCTACCAAATCCACTCCATAATCGGAAAACCTCTAAGTCATCGTCAAGTCCACATTTCTCGGTGGGTCCTGTTCTCATCCAAGTGGGTCTCCTTCATGTGGAACATCAACATCTGCTGGTTCTGGAGGAATCCACCGCTGACATCATTTTAGGGCGCCCATGGTTGGAGCAGCACAACCCCATCATCTCGTGGAAGACAGGAGAGGTCCTGAAGTGGGGCGACAGTTGTTTCCCACATTGTTTCTCTGCTCTTCCTGTTCCTCCGTGTTCCCAAGACCTGTCTGTCTGTGCCACAGAAACTGTCCATAGAAAGTCCTGTAGAGAAACGCTCCGTGGAGGTTCCTCCGTGCTACGCCCCCTTCAGCGACGTGTTCTGCCCCAAACGAGCCTCCAAGCTGCCTCCACACCGGCCATGGGACTGTGCCATCGACCTCCTTCTGGGTGAGCCAGTGCCCCACAGTAAGATCTACCCTCTGTCACTTCTGGAGGAGAAGGCCATGGAAGATTACATCAAGGAGGCCCTGGAGCAAGGTTATATCCACCCGTCTACTTCCCCTGCTGCCTCAAGCTTCTTCTTTGTGGCCAAAAAGGGCTTGAGGCCCTGCATCGATTACCGTTCCCTTAATAAAATAACTGTCAAGTTCCGCTATCCCCTTCCTCTCGTCCCTGCTGCGCTGAAACATCTCCGTGGTGCCACTGTGTTTACCAAGTTGGACCTCCTCAGCGTGTATAACCTCATCCGGATACGTGAGGGGAATGAATGGAAGACCGCCTTTGTGATGACATCCTGATCTACTCCCGGAGCCTGGCCGAGCATCGCCACCACGTTGCGGAGGTCCTGAAACGCATGAGGAAGTTCCATCTGTTCCTGAAAGCCGAGAAATGTTCCTTCCATCAGTCCTCAGTGCAGTTCCTTGGATACAACATCGACCGCAGTGGCATCCGGATGGACGAGGGGAAGGTGAACGCCATCCGGTCCTGGCCCATTCCCACTTCCATCAAAGAGCTCCAAAGGTTTTTAGGCTTTGCCAACTTCTATCGCCGGTTCATCCGAGGTTACAGTTCACTCTCCAGCCCACTCACAACTCTCCTACGTCACAAGCCCAAGTCTCTGTCCTGGTCACCAGCTGCCACGGAAGCTTTTGAAGCCCTCAAGACCACCTTCACCACCGCTCCCCTCCTTGTCATCCCAATCCGGATCTGCCCTTCGTCGTGGAGGTGGACGCCTCGACCACCGGAGTGGGAGCGGTCTTGTCACAGCAGCAGGGGAACCCCAGTAGACTCCACCCATGTGCCTTCTCCCGCAAGCTCAGCCCGGCGGAAGTCAACTACGACATTGGGAACAGGGAACTCCTGGCTATCAAGCTCGCCCTTGAAGAATGGCGGCATTGGTTAGAGGGCGCTCAACATCCCTTCCTCGTCTTAACGGACCACAAGAATCTAGAATATCTTCGAGATGCTAAGAGATTGAACCCCCGCCAGGCACGATGGGCATTATTCTTCACCCGGTTCAATTTCACGATTTCCTACCGACCAGGTCCCAAGAACGTCAAAGCAGATGCCCTTTCCCGCATTTACAGTCCCGAGGAAAAGATAGAGGACTCCGAGCCCATCTTGCCTGGTAAACTGTTCGTTAGCCCAATCGTCTGGTCAGAAGAGACTCTGCCCTCCTCCAATGCCTCCACCAACGTTCCGCCGGGCTGCCCACCTGGCTTGCAATACCTCACTCTGTCCCAGCGCACTCCACTCATCCACTCCTCCCACACCTCTCTGGGCACTGGCCACCCCGGGATCAATGAAACCCTCTCGCTGCTTAAACAGCGCTTCTGGTGGCCCAATATGGCATCTGACGTCAGAAGGTACGTGCAGGGATGCCAGGAATGTGCCATTTCCAAGAGCCCTCGTCATCTTCCTGCCGCCAAGCTCCATCCTCTGCCCATTCCTAACCGTCCCTGGTCACACCTAGGAGTGGATTTCATTACCGACCTCCCTGTCTCCGACAATTGTACCTGCATCCTAGTGGTAGTAGACCGATTCTCCAAGTCCTGCCGTCTGCTCCCTCTGAGAGGTTTACCCACTGCGATGGAAACTGCTGAATTGATGTTTAACCATATATTCCGTTATTACGGCATTCCCGAAGACATCGTATCTGACAGAGGTCCTCAGTTAATTTCAAGGGTATGGAAAGCTTTCTTCACTCTCCTAGGTGTGACCGTCAGCCTCTCCTCGGGTTACCATCCCCAGTCGAATGGGCTGACGGAACGCAAGATCCAGGAGATCGGCCGCTTCCACCGTACCTTCTGTCACGGCCACCAGGACTCCTGGAACCAGTTCCTGGGTTGGGCCGAGTACACCCAGAACTCGTTACGTCAACCTTCCACCGGACTCACTCCCTTTAAGTGCGTACTTGGTTATCAACCCCCTCTGTTCCCCTGGTCGGGGGATCCCTCTGACGTCCCTGCAGTAGACTACTGGTTCCGGGAGAGTGAGAGGGTCTGGGACTCGGCGCACCATCAACTCCAACTGGCTCTTCGCAGACGCAGAATGACAGCAGACCTTCGCCGCTCCAAGACTCCATCCTACCAACCTGGGCAGAAGGTCTGGCTGTCAACACGAGACATCAGGCTGCATCTGCCATGCCGGAAGTTGAGTCCCAGGTTCATTGGCCCCTTCCCCATCATTCAACGGATCAATCCTGTCATATACAAGCTCCAGCTCCCACCTCAATTTCGTATTCATCCCACATTCCATGTGTCACTCCTGAAACCTCACCATCCTTCTGTTCATGTCTCCACAGAGCCTGGCGATACCTCGGAGCCCCCCCCCTTCCAATCATCCTGGAAGACGGTGCAGCCTACGAGGTCAAGGAGATCCTGGACTCCCGGCGTCGTGGTGGTCTGCTAGAATATCTGGTGGACTGGGAAGGCTATGGTCCTGAAGAATGCTCATGGGTACCCAGAAACGACATTTTTAGATCCGAATCTGCTTGACACTTTCCATGCCTCTCATCCTGACAGACCAGCACCACGAGGAAGAGGATGCCCACCACGACGTCGGGGTCCTCAGCCCTCAGGAGCGGGCTGTGGAGGGGGGGTAATGTTACAAGCACACCAGGCTCCACCCTCTCCCAATCACAGCGCACTCCATCACCGGAATACTGATCACACACACCTGCACGTCATCACCGGCAATCACCACCAGCACTTAAGCCCATGTATTCATTCAGTCACTGTCCGGTCTCGTTTGCACATAGCACCGCTACTGCTTACCTCAAGGACTCCCCTGTGATACTTACCTGCCTTCTCCTCGTTCCTCCAAGTCTCCAGTGTTCTCCGCGTCCAGTCTCCTAGTCTCCGTGTCTCCTCTTGTCTTGCAGATGGCGAAAGGAAACTCAAACAGAGTACAGTATCATCCAGTTATCTGCTACATCCTTCTGCTAACATCTTCCGTTCACTTACCTGCCCCGTTTGCCTCTGGTTGCTCAATAAAGACTTTGTTTACTTACCATCTGTTCTCCGTGTCAAGCCTGTTTGTAACAAGTACAATTTTTTATATATATATATATATATATATATATACACACACACACACATACTTAAAGGGTTACTTCACCAATTAGCATTAAGCTTTGTATCAGTAGAAACCCGGTAGTATATTCGAATGACCGTGCTTCCCTCCCTCATGTCCCCCTGAGACGAGAGATTTCTGTTTTTTTGTTTTTTTTTTTTTGTTTTTTTTTTGTCTGGAAAAAAACTTCCGATGACGTAAATCGTCATTTAGCGTCATCGGAGGCTTTTTTGACCAGAGGCTAGAGACTACAGCCAGTAGTAGGAGCTAGTTCCGCATGTTTTCAACCCGCCCATAGGGGGTGGGATCTCTCTCACAATGTAAAATGCGCACGGCCGCTCGGGCATTCATAACGGAGCGGTACGGAGCAAAGCAATGCAGCCATGAATGAATGTCCGTGCTCATTTTAGTTTCGGTTTAGAACGCCAATTCGGGGGTGAAGCAAGTGCATTCTGGGAGATGTTGTCTTTCATTCACATGAGCCAAAAATACATTTTCTGGCTTTTCTCAGTCTAGAAGGCACCAACTTCTAAAATAATTTCACATTTCTACTACATAAATGACCCAATTTAAATACACATTCATCTTTCCAGCGGTGAAGTATCCCTTTAAGTATATCTTAATGCCGAGTTCAGACTGCACAATTTTCAAACTCGTCGGATCACTGCTCTTTTTTTTTTTACACTGCATGACTATCTGGGGTAGCATTCAGTCACTGCTGTGTTCATACTGCATGATGGATCGGCGACAGGAGGTTTCACACTGCATGACTTTACAATAGGAAGAATCACAGACAACTCTCTCCGGTGCGCAAACTACGTTTCACAACCAAACACACGTGAGATGTGACAAGTAAGATCGCGCGTGCATCAGACCGGAGTTCTAGCGTGAGACTGGAATTGTTATTAAAAATGATAAACTGCAAAAAGACACAGGGAGCAAGGATTGTGTTCTGCAAAGATAGTTGGAGGTAAATAAATAATTTTGCAATGTGCTGCTGCTGCGGATGGTCGAGCAAATGTTTGTGCTTTTGTTTCTGTTTGATAGAATTGTAAATATATCTATTAAAATACTGATATTTTGCTCTATAACTCCTCCCCGAACTTCCCGATGCCCTGTATCTTGCTCTCTCATTGGCTGTCGGTCATCGCCGATGTATTTTTCAGTCAGAACACATTTCACACAGCAGCATTTAGAATCGCCGACAGGTCCAGATATTTAGCATGCCAAATATATCACGGGCGTCGGCGACTCGTCAGCGATTCTCTCAGATAGCGTCTTTGATACTTCACACTGCGTGATTGTCACTCGCGTGAACGAGCACCGATTTGCCTATGATTTCGGGCAAAACCTGTCGGCGAGTCAAAATTGGGGCTAAAATCGGGCAGTGTGAACTCGGCATTAGTTGGACCTCAGCACTATTTATGGGTAACTAAAGTGCATTAAATACAAAATTACTTGTTCCAATTTAGCAGACTTTAAGCATACCAATTTAGTATACTAAAAGTACAATTGCAGGGTATTTATATTAAGTACATAAATATAAATGTATTTGTAGTATATTTAGCATAAAATAAATGTATTTCAAATACATTTTAGTATATTTATTTTTCACTAGGGATTACATAGAAAAATTGGATACATTGTACATATCTCAATTGATTATATATGGAGGGTATAGGATTAGGATGGACTGTATAGAAAAGGGGTACAAAGTGTTGCACTGTGTACGTGTATACATATACAGTGTACTTTAATGGAAAAAACTGGAAAAAACTTTAACTGGAAAAAAATAACTGGTAAACATGGTGGATGGCAGATAAGGCAGATGGAATATGGAGAAAAATATAATGCATTTATTTTCTGCCACACTGACGCAAAGATCTCCCCAAAGGCACTTGTACACTGTGTGCATGTTTCTGTGCGATATAAGAGGTTTAATTTGGTGTCTCTAAAGTCAGTTTTCCTGGATTTGGTATGTCTCTGAAAGACAGCAAGGAAAATAGGTTGGTGATAACTGAAGCTCCTCACAAAAACATCTCAATGCTATTTAGAGGGGTGCTATAACATGAGATCCTGCACAAAGTGATAAATATGTGAGTTACAGAGGAACACGGCCTGAAACTCAGTGATTGATGATGATGGAGAAAAGGTATGCTGAGTTCAAGGGGAATATTTGAAGCAAAAAAAAAAACACAAACACACACACATACACATACACAAACTAGAGATGTGCTAACAAGTTTTTTTTTCTTCTTTTTTTTTCCAGGTTCTGATATATGTATATGAACAAAGATGATATTGTTTTAAATATCAGCAATGCTGTGATTTAGTCATAGGTAATACAGCCATGCAAGACCAACATCATGTGTGATACTGGATTTATACAAGAATTCAATAAACAATATTTAGTAACTTTCATTTTCGACACAATATTGCCAGTTACTTTTTTTTTTCTATATCAAAGAAAATAGTTTAAAAGCAAATTAGTTCCAAGAGAAGGAATAAAACATGTGCCCACTTCATGCTTGAGTTGTACTCCTAGAATAGAGTCAGCTGATTTGGAGTGAGAACACGCTTCTGGGAATAGAGTCTGAGGGCCTAGCTCTCGCAAGAGATTGAGAAATGTGGTCTTGATGACAAACAGTCTCTTCTGATTGTACTAGAATAAAACCAGTTGTCTAGAGTCTCGAGCCTAAATTCAATCTTCAGAAAATGTTGGGCTAAACCGCTCAATTCATATTGATTAATATGAATTGATTATTTTGCGATATCTTTATTAGCTTTTTTAAGCTTTAAAGTTTCAGTTGCGTAGCTGTCTATGGAGGGACAGAAAGTTCTCAGATCTCATCAAAAAGATCTTCGTTTGGCTTCCGAAGATGAACGAAAGTTTGGAATGACATGAGGGTGAGCAATTAATAACAGAATTTCATTTTTGGGTCAACTAACCCTTTAATCAGAGAGTAGTCAAAAATAGGATGCAGACCTTCCTTCTTCGGCACAAGAAAATAGCGGCTGTAGAAATCGTTCATCTCCTCTGAGGAAAGAACCTCCTCTATTGCTTCTTTCTTCAAGAGCAAGAGAACTTTCTGCACCAAAACTACTACTTCTGTCTCATTCGCTAATGCAGGGAGCAGTCGGTTGAAGCAAAGAGGATTGGACTGAAATTGCATGGTATACCTCTGATGTACAGTTCAAAGAACCCAACGTGACACTCTCGGCATATTTTTTGATGTAAGTACATAGTAGTTAAGGCCACCTAATATAAAATGGGACCGAAGTTTACATTATGCCAAGCGAGCAGAAAAAGCCATTAAATGTCATAAATCCGAAATCAGAAATGTGGCACCGCCACCTGATTCTCTCATCAACGACAACATCGCTTGACACTCTACTATGGCCATAAAATTGTTGCATGCCTCAGAGTTGGTCAGTTCCCTTGGAACACATCGCTGAAGATGAAATAAACATTGATCAGCAAATATAAATAGAACCTCAACAGTACATGCAGTACATGCATAAGAACATTGGTTCTTACGAAAGCTCAAATGTAAGTAAGTAAGTAAGATCTTTATTGTCACTGTACATGTACAATGAAACTCTGGTGGAGCAACCTCCTGATGCCAATACATTATATAGCATAATACAATACAATAAAAAACTGTTATGATCCAGCTGGGGATCGAACTCTGGTTTCTGGTGTGTGTCCTTGATGCTAACCACTCCACCGCTGGAGGAGGTTGAACCCAAATGCAGAGGAATAAGGAACAGTAAAACCCCAAAAGTCTGAGTTTAATCTTTGGCTCTTTACTTCAGATGGAAAAAAAAAAAATAAAATAATAATAATAATAATAGCAACAGTCTTAGTTAGCACTTTAGGTGAATGTGCTACAGGGAAACTCAAACAACTCTCCTTGAGAGGCATTACAAAAAAAGCGTAATCCAGACAGAAGAGATCTTCTTAAACATCAGTCCAGAAAGATAAATCCAGAAATCCACAAAAACATACAATCCAAGAACAAAACAGAAGGCAGGAAAAAATCTCACACCCAAAAATTCTTAGGAATGCCAACGCTTAGGCTAACATCAGGACTGAACAAGAACAAAACGCAGTGAGGCCTTAAATACGGTTTATTAGGTGTGATTCAACACAGGTGAGAGCATTACAACCATTTAACCAAGGAGAATTAATCTGGGTAGAAATAATGTCATCTAGTGGTGAAATCAAGGAACTTCAGACAAAACATTACAGAACCCTCTCTTTTAGGAACGGCTCCTGACGTTCCCAACAGCTCGGGTTGAGTGGAAACAATGAAAGTCCCTAATCAAACTCTTGTCCAGGATATGGCGAGTGGGGACCCAAGACCGTTCCTCTGGCCCATATCCTTCCCAGTCTACTAGAAACTGCCATTTACCACGAACCAGTCGAGTGTCCAATATCCGCTTGACCATGTATGCTGGCTGGCCATCAATGATCTGTGGGCCTGGTGGCAGGAAACAGAGGACTGTATTTGAGAGGTTTTAAGCAGGAAACATGAAAGGTGGGATGTATGCGCAAAGACTTGGGATGTAGGAGATGGTAGGAAACAGGGTTATGATAAAACTGGGTTGCAGTGACATTCATTTCTTAATTTATGTCAGGAGTGCAAAATAATCTATCTGTAATGTAAGATATTTTGAATCAATATCACACGGATATGAATTCTCTCTTGTCTGGTGCGATTCAGTTGTGTCCACACAGCTGCAATGAACAGCGTCTGCTATGGCTAAAGTTCTAAAGTGCGCACATTTGGAGAAATATTGATTTATTATCACGTTTGCAAAATATTTTGTCGCATAGAATACCATTTCTATTCATTTTCCACTGAATTATCTGATCTGAAGAGCTGAAAGAGCGTTCACAGCTCTCTTTCTCTCTCTCTCTCTCTCTCCTCTTCCTGAGTTGCGTCAGATATGAGTCATCACACGTTCATTCGATCTCTGGAGCTGTCAATCATCTTACGTGAGTCAATCCTGTCCTTCTGCATGACGCTGTCCTCTGCACACTTCCTCGTCCAATGCTCAGTGAAGAACGAACGAATTCTAAATTTCTACACGTGAAATAAGAAGCTAATAAACACACAATAACTATGGCATAAGGTTTTTGTTTGATTTTCATGTGATTTCGGCTATTTTTATATCAATAATGGATGTTTACATTATAAATGCTAAGCAGGTGTAGCGATGAGCTCCATATAAAATGCTAAATATAACATGTTTTAACATCATCATATGAATGAAATCCCCATTAGATCGCGACAGGAAGGTAATTCAAACACTCGATGTTCGTTAAAAGTGAGTTTTGAGTGAAAGTGTAATTTTAATCTTTTAAATTGTGTTATGTAGCTTGATGCTAACTGTAGCTCTAATGCACCTGTTGCGCTTAGGAGCTATATCTATTTCACAATCTATTTTGTTACAATAATTCACATAAGGTTCCAAGGATATGCTTTTAGTTTGTTTGTTTTCTAGAAAGACTATAGATCACGTGTGGATTACTGTAAAGTGCTGTTAATGGACAAGCCTTCATGCCAGAATAAATGCTATAATGGCTGAATACAAACAAAAGAATAATGAAGATTAAGTCTGAGGTGTAAAACGTTCATTGACTGATAACATTAGAGCATGAATTGAGCTGTTCTCCTCGCCAGACATTAGACAAAAGACTGCAAATGGGTGTTTACAGGGCAATAACACATTTGATTAGCATCTTATCTTAGCCTTCTCTAAAAAATCCCCTGACAAGGTCTTACAATATGCTCTGTAGAATGCATAATTTTAGAGATATCATCCTCAGATTTGAAATGAAGCATGACCACACTTGTGGCTTTCCTTTGGTTGTGGTTATAAGTTATACTACATTCACATAATATTTTTATACATTTAAAAATATATTCTTAATATTTTTATTTTTGTTTTTATGTTTGAGCCTATATATCTCCATATTAATAACAGTCTGAGTAATTCTAAATCTTCAGCTGTAAACTCTCAAGTGTTGGCTTTCTAAATATATGTTGGTTATGTGTCTATTCAGAATGACTTATGAGCAGCAGCCTTTTTATTTTGGGTATGTCAAAATGCCCCACTTGTCAAAATGGGGGGGGTGACAGGTAAGGGGTTAAGGCCTCACTGCTTTTTGTTCTGGTTCAGTCCTACTGTTATGATCTAGCTGAGGATCAAACTCGGGTCTCCAATGTGTGCGTCCTTGATGCTAACCACTCGACCACTGGAGGAGGTTGAACCCAAATGCAGAGAAATAAGGAACAGTAAAACCCCAAAAGTAAAACCCCAACTAATCTTTTGGCTCTATCAAACAGCCAGGGCTAAATTGAGGAGAGGCATTGATGCCTCTTCTCAGTTTAGCCCTGGCTTTCGATAGGCCCCTTGATCTCCTGACCAGAAAGCAACATCACGGGCCCTCAACAGACTAATCACAGCTGTATTCACCCACTGTTTATGGTTGAGGAGCGTGTGTATTTTCTTCTCTGTGGTGACATTGTCCATACAAAAACTAATGTAGCCCAGCACAGATGAGGCATAGGTGTTTAGGTCTGTGCGGTTATTGTGTGTGGCAGTCAGTTTAAATAAGTCCCAATCAGTCTCATCGAAACAGTCCTGCAGCCTGGCCGTAGCGCCCTCGGGCCAGATCCTGATGGTGTGAACTGCAGGCTTAATCCTTACAACGAGAGGTTTGTAGATAGGGGTCACAAACAGGCTGATATGGTCAGACCGGCCAAGGTCCCAGCCAACATGTCCATGTGGGCCCCACATGGGTTTTATCTGGGCTATATGGGCTATAATTTGTACATCTGGGCATGGGCTCAGAGTGGGCACTTTGATGGGCTGAATGTGGGCCCCATCTTGGATAAAGCTGTGGGGCCCAGTTAGGTTGCCCATTATTGTTTATTTGAGGGTCCCATGTGGGCCACATTTGGGCTATATTTAGAATTGTAAAGTTTAATTTTTTGCAGGTTTTGTTTTTGTACAATTATGGGTAACAGCCTAACCCTAACAACTGATTACATTTATTCAATTTTAAGTATTTCATATGTTTTTTTAATAAATATATATGATGTGTGTGTGTGTGTGTGTGTGTGTAGTGTGTATATATATATATATATATATATATATATATATACACTCACCTAAAGGATTATTAGGAACACCATACTAATACTGTGTTTGACCCCCTTTCGCCTTCAGAACTGCCTTAATTCTATGTGGCATTGATTCAACAAGGTGCTGAAAGCATTCTTTAGAAATGTTGGCCCATATTGATAGGATAGCATCTTGCAGTTGATGGAGATTTGTGGGATGCACATCCAGGGCACGAAGCTCCCGTTCCACCACATCCCAAAGATGCTCTATTGGGTTGAGATCTGGTGACTGTGGGGGCCATTTTAGTACAGTGAACTCATTGTCATGTTCAAGAAACCAATTTGAAATGATTCGAGCTTTGTGACATGGTGCATTATCCTGCTGGAAGTAGCCATCAGAGGATGGGTACATGGTGGTCATAAAGGGATGGACATGGTCAGAAACAATGCTCAGGTAGGCCGTGGCATTTAAACGATGCCCAATTGGCACTAAGGGGCCTAAAGTGTGCCAAGAAAACATCCCCCACACCATTACACCACCACCACCAGCCTGCACAGTGGTAACAAGGCATGATGGATCCATGTTCTCATTTTGTTTACGCCAAATTCTGACTCTACCATCTGAATGTCTCAACAGAAATCGAGACTCATCAGACCAGGCAACATTTTTCCAGTCTTCAACTGTCCAATTTTGGTGAGCTCGTGCAAATTGTAGCCTCTTTTTCCTATTTGTAGTGGAGATGAGTGGTACCCGGTGGGGTCTTCTGCTGTTGTAGCCCATCCGCCTCAAGGTTGTGCGTGTTGTGGCTTCACAAATGTTTTGCTGCATACCTCGGTTGTAACGAGTGGTTATTTCAGTCAAAGTTGCTCTTCTATCAGCTTGAATCAGTCGGCCCATTCTCCTCTGACCTCTAGCATCAACAAGGCATTTTCGCCCACAGGACTGCCGCATACTGGATGTTTTTCCCTTTTCACACCATTCTTTGTAAACTCTAGAAATGGTTGTGCGTGAAAATCCCAGTAACTGAGCAGATTGTGAAATACTCAGACCGGCCCGTCTGGCACCAACAACCATGCCACGCTCAAAATTGCTTAAATCACCTTTCTTTCCCATTCTGACATTCAGTTTGGAGTTCAGGAGATTGTCTTGACCAGGACCACACCCCTAAATGCTTTGAAGCAACTGCCATGTGATTGGTTGATTAGATAATTGCATTAATGAGAAATTGAACAGGTGTTCCTAATAATCCTTTAGGTGTGTGTATATACACACACACTTCATTAAAAAATTTTTTTTAAATAATCTTAAAGCACTTGCGTCGTGCATTCCCACGCCTTCACATTTGGAAAAAAAAAAAAAAACAAGTAAAAACGGTTCCCACCGGCAAGCCAGCAGCCACTTCAAAACGTCCTACTCTCGAAAATCTCAAGGTAAGATATACACATTTCATTTTGTCTTAACCAAGTTTTAATGTTGTTTTTATATAATGGTATAATTTTTAAAAGATGAATTCAGTAGGACTTCGAATTTTAACAAACTTAGCGAAGCAAACCGCGATTGAACTAGGCTACGCAGCTGTATAATAAAGTTAAAATGTTAATTTTGGCCGTGAACTATAAGTTAGCAAGTTTTCTGCAATTAATTATAACTGTCTCATCGTCATTTTCTACGTTAGTCCCTTAAAACAGCAGAGGGAGTGATGGAGGGAGAGAGGGTAAACTGGAATAGGGAGAGATTAAGGGTTTTAAAATTAATTGCATGCATAGATATATAGCTAGCTAGCTAGCTAGCTAGATAGATAGATAAATAGATAGATATGTTCAGGGTAATTAGGACATTTGTCAAATAAAAATAAACAAAATAAAAAAATTAACTGCAAGCAACAGCACAAATACAGAGCAAAGATGCATATAAACATTCATGTTATTCTTTCTCTTCTTTTTTCTATTGCTCTTTGTTTCTTTCTGTTATTATTGTTTCTTTTTCTTTATTGTTTTTATTATTTCCTTCTGTATTTCTTTATCATTTTTATAATTGCTTTCTTTCTTTCTTTTCTTTTTTCTCTTATTCTTTCTTTTCTCTATTCTTTCTATTTTGTACAGTAAGTATTGAGTATGAGAAAATATTTGAATAAAATGTTAAAAGCAGAAGAACTACATAATTCATCAACTGATCAGAAAATAATAATTAATCATAAAAATAACTGATAGATTTATCAACTAATTGAATTTTTTTTATTGACAATTAATAAATAACAAAGATTAACAAAGATTCTACTGGTATTGGTAGTGACTACTGAAATTGTGAAATGGCAGTGCTTATCAAACTGATAGTGGCATGGGTGCAACCTGTAACAAACTTCAGTTGCACAGGCAGGGAAGGTTGCACAATGTGTCCATTTAGTCACAGTCTAGAGCAGTGGTTCCCAACCACATTCCTGGAGGCCCTCAATCAAACACACCTGATTCAGGTCATCAGCTCATTAGTAGCGACTCCAAGACCTTTATTCATAAAACAGCAGGCATAAAGTACACAGATACAATGGACATTTTGATCATAATCATATAATGGTAACACTCTGCAATACATTAGTTAACATTAGTTAATGTATTAACTAACATGAACTAACCATGAGCAATACATTTGTTAGACTATTTGCTCATTTTTGTTAATGTTAGTTAATAAAAATACAGCTGTTCAAAAATGACTATACTTGTTGACAACTTGTTAAAACTTTTGTTAAACTTGTTTAGCTACTTATATTTTGTATTCTTGTTATGTTCTGAATACTATTTAAGTGTAAAGGAATTCTGTGGAGTGAGGGAGACTACAATAATAGACTACCACAGATTTAATGCATCCTTACTGAATAGTATGTTTTTCACTGTGTTTCAGGCGTAAAGTTATTGACACTGACTCAGACAGTGAAGAATGTCCAGACATGGATGCTCCACAACCCCTAAGAAGGCTTCTGTTAAAGGGAGTTGGGAGCAAGCCAGTAGCTACACCACCTCTCACAAATGGACCACCACTTCATACATGCATATAGATTACGGGTCATGCACTGATGAATGCAGTAGCATCCTCTACTTAAAACTGTTTATTTTGTTTCACAGGTAGCCTGAAGCAGAACCCTCTGCTAAAAAATGTGAGCAGAAAAGAAGTGGAGACAGCCCTTGGCAAATGGTTCGTCAATGCAAGGGACAGGGATGGCAACCATGCCTTGAGAGCCCAGCGGGACCTTGAACGGAGGTCAGTACAGTCAGATGCATACTGTAATAGATCTGGGTTGAAAATATTGATTTTCCTGATTTGAATCAATCTTAATTTTAAAGGGGACACACACGATTTCTATCAGTCAATCAGTTAATCTTGAGTACCTATAGAGTACTTTAAATAAATTTTGCAAGACCAAGAATTCGATCTACATCAGAGCGTCCACAAATCTTTCTACAGCGTTGCTGGCAGGGCAGCCAGAGCGAATTTTGATGCACTTGCCGGCGGCAGTATGAATGCACACTTACAGAAGTATGTGTACAGAATGGGATTAAGCAGTAAAAGCTGAACTACTATATATATATATATATATATATATATATTTGTTGAGATTATCAATTAAAACCCTCCCTGTACAGCTATGATCAGCTGTTTGTCCATCTTGGCTGAGCTTTCAATGTTGTTACGGAAATGCCATCCGTGGTTCTTGTCACATGACCTGCGGTGCGCTTGCGGCATTCTGAAAATGTTTTCATGTCGCCGTGGCACAGGAGTGCCTGGAAAAAAGGAGCGTGCCGCACTGCATGCGCGTCACAACCATGTTGCTTCCATTTTGAGCGCGCTTGCCTCACCTACATTTAAAATAACAAACGAGAGAGAGAGCACCAACAACAAAACAGCTAGTTTATATCAGAGATGGGAAGTAACAAATTACAAATACTTTGTTACTGTACTTAAGTAGATTTTTCAGGTATCAGTACTTTACTTCATTTATTTTTTTGACAAATTTTTACTTTCATTCATTACATTTTTACACAAATATCTGTCTAATTATTAGCATAACTGTGCATCCATATGTGACCTGTGCTGGCAAAATGATTGTGAATGCACACAGTGTAATTTTGAGCTACAGGCAAAAGAAGTGAAAAGGGACAGTTTTGGTCGAATTTGAGGTTTTCACAAAAATGAGTTCATTAAGCCCTTGCTAACGATCCCATAACTGACATTTGCAAAGCGAGTGCATAAGAGGCACCTCTCTAGGTGTGTGAAATCTCCATATAGTACATTATTAGTCATACATAATTTTGAAGGTATTTTAATGGACAATGTGAAAATAACAAATTTTTGAAAATGTACTCATTCACGGCTCACATATATACACATAAAAATGTAATTTCTGCATGATAAACAATTCAAATGCATTAATCTTCCGCTGGAGGTCTGTTCGTGAGACACTGTCTCATGTAATGCAGCTGCAGGTTGGGTTGCATGAGTTCTGGCAACTGATATGATTTTGGGCCACAGGTGTGGCACTGACTCTTATTTCAGTGTTTATTTTTTTATGTGCTGAAATATCTTAAATTTATTTGCTGATCTGATATTTTGACCATATCTAGTGTTTTTTTTTTGTCTGTTTACATTCACTTTAGACAGAACTGGTATCAAATATTTGTGTTTACATTAATACCCAAAAATCTTCTGCTGGTGATCGCTTTACTGTTATCATGGTCGACCCTCAGATTTTGAATGGCTGTGCTATTAAAATATTTATATAATTCACATTGGGCGGTACTGGTACCATGATTACTTGCCAGCATGGATAATTTAAAAGCTGACATCGATGTTTGCAGTGCAAAATTTGACTCAATGGATATTTATTGGAAAATAATTTTCCTGTAGCAATGATATAAATATGATTCAGCACATAATTACTTATAATTACACAATTACATTTCTTAACTGAATAGTGTCACCTTTAACTTGTTCATATTCCTTTTAGTAGTAGATATCCCTTTAAGTGTCAGTTTATTCATTTGGACAGAAATATAAAGTTCTGCCATGGCTTGATCATAATCATGTACGCTTTTTAAGAGATGTTCCTGTTAATGTTTTGATAGTATTTTAAAATAATTGCCTTTTCTGTCTTTTCTTTCGTAAGAAAGCAGTAAGAAACACCACAGTAAACTCCCGTGGCAGATAGAACGGCCTGTATTTCAGTGTTATAAACTCCAAGTCTGGGGAGCAAAACTGTTCAACAGTGTCAGTGGATGCACACCTACTCACATATATACACACACCGCCGCCTTTTCCTTTGCCAGAGTCAGCTGTTCAATCCACTCGAAACACAGTCCGTCCTGCTAGCTCAATAGCCGCATCTGGGATGTTAGGATTCAGCCAGGTTTCAGTGAAAAAGGAAGCACAGCTGCTCACTCTGTTCGAGTGGATCCTCAGCCTTAACTCGTCGATCTTATTGACGATACACCGGGCATTTGCTACGAACAGGCTGGGTAAAGCTGGTTTATCCGGATAGCTCCTTAGCCTAGCATGTACACCTGCTCGCTTGGGTTTCCTCTCTCGCCATCGCCTGCACCGCTTGCAGCCCGGGCTCGTAATCCAAGCAGGTACCAGTGTTCAGAGTAGCTCCTCTGGTATGCTAGACAGAGGGGGTGGAATAAAACTCACTGTTCTAATGTGCTGCGTAACACACGAGAATGAACCTCATTGTTTCTCGCATGTACAAATGCAAATACAAATGTTTATATGTGAATAAAAGCCTAAATTAAATCGGTTCATCAGAAAATTTGGACTAAACCGCTCAAATCATTCATTTTACAATCTCTTTATGAACTTTATGAACTTGAAGCGTCAAAGTGGTAGTTGCGTGGACTGTCAATGGAGGGACAGAAATCTCTCCTATTTCATTTAAAATATTTTCATTTTTGTTTCGAAGATAAACAGAAGTCTTACAGGTTTGGAACGACATGAGGGTGAGTAATTAAATTTAAAAAAAAAATTGAGTAAATTATCCCTTTAAATATTTAAGTACAGATAACTTAAAAGGCAAGTAGACTTTATTATTGATTCACATCAACAGGTTTATTAGAGTTTGATCCTTTACAATTCGTAGCTAAACTTCAATAAAGTACATTGACATAACAGTATATTAACCATATTTCATTTGGGGGACGACCGATGGAGGCGAAGCCGATGGATCCCAGGGCGCTGATGGAGAGCCTGTTGAGCTGAGTGATGTCACTGGCATCGGAGGCCAGAGTACCTGAGGACTGAGATGATGCCGGTGTGACCGTGGACTGAGGCAAGTCCGACGGGAAGGAGGAGCCCGCTGCAGGCATAGGGGTGCGTAGCGGAACGGAGCGTAGCAGAAGATCCGCAAGTCCGTGGTGGAGGTGGTGTGACGACTGACCAACGGGGAGCCACTGGGACGAGGGAACCCGGTTGAGTTGAAAGGCCGAGGGGGCTGGTGGAGCCGAAGGTGGGAGGAACCAGGGCGCAGCCGGCAGGTTGACGGGCTGAGACGGAGCAAGGCAATCAGGGGCTGGAGGTGTCACGGCATGGCGATTCTGGAGATGGTGAAGGGCTGCAAACTTCCAGCCGAGGCAGGCTGAAGGACTGGCTGAGAAGGTCGGTGATGGAGGCAGATGGAGATTTGGAAGGGTTAAAGGTAATGTATAGTCCATGCAAGTCTCTGTGCTGTTTAGAAACAGTGATGAGGGTTTGGAGAAAACTGAATAGTCACAGTCTATGCTGTCTAAAAACAGCGGTGGAGGATGAGAAATTGGGTGGGATAGGGTGGTTGACGATACCGCCATATGGAAATCCATCAGCCAGTCCTCAGTTGTTAATTCCACCAGTATACCCTCGGCCACCGATGTCGCGGGCTCATACCCTTGGTCAGATTCACTGGGGAACTCCTCTTCCGGGGTGAGGGTCAACGCTGTTCACTTGATAATAATCCAGGAGACAGGTTTAGCAACACACACGTTTGACATATGCGAGACCGGACAATGAACATAAGAAAAGCAGGAACTTAAGTAGTGCAGACAACAAGGTAATAATTAAACAGCTGAACCTTACGAACTCATAATGAAGTGTGACCATGGAGATGGAAGACAGGCGGGAACTCAAAGGAATACATGTGATGAATAACAAACGAAAACGAAACTAAGAATGAACATAAATGAACCTAACTGTGACTGTTATATTATATTGTAACATAGAGATCCACTGGAGGCAAGTGTAGATGAACCCAAGTGCAGTTTTATTGCCAATAATCCAAAGTGAGCAAACAGAAACAATGACTTGACTTGACTTGAACATGACTTGACTTGACTTGACAAAGAACTCACCAACAGCGGTTTACAGGAAACAATATTCAACAAACTGACAAGGCAAACATGAGGACTATATATACAGAGACTAGGGGAACACATGACAAGACAAGACAGTGAACCAATGAGAACTATAGACACATGACTAGACCAACCAATGAGAACATGACACATAGACAAGGGAACCAATCAGAACAAGACACATGAAACTAGGGAAGCACATGACATGATCACATAAGGGCAAGGAGGTCACATGACCAGAACCAGGAAACATGACTGAGGCAAAATTACAAAATAAAAGACATGAAAACATAAACGTAACCCAAATCCCAAAACCAAACGTGACATATATTATATTATATTTATTATATTATATTATATTATTGTAACATGTATGCTGTGTTCTGTGTTCACTGTGACCTAGTTTTGCTGTCTGGTTTATTAGTCATTATGTTCACCTGTCGTTTCATCAATTATCTAATCAGTTCCCTTTGTTTGCTTTATGTATTTATACTGTGTGTTCTCCCTCATTCTCTGTTCGTTCTCGTCAGTGTTAAGTTGTGTATGTTACCCGTCTAATCTCCTACGTTTTGTCATTAAATACAAGTATTCTTATTCTCCTTCATCTTCGTGAGTTTTACACTAACCGTTACGTGACAGAAGAACGAACCTATATCGAATATGGACATACTGGCTGTCCAGCTGTTATGCCTTGACCAGGAGCAGAAATCCCTCGAGACCCACACCCGCAGTATTCTAGATCTGGCGTGCCTCACCATCTTCCCGGACGAAGCACTGAGTGTCTTTTACCATACAAGCTGAAACGAAGGCACATCTACCCGGTGTGGGTCCTCGGGGGAATTTTGCAGAGTATGTAGAGTGGGTGCTGGTGAACTGCAATTCGCCTCTGACCATCGGCCTTGCTGAGGAGGAAATCTCCAGCCCCGCTCCTTGTCCAGAGTCCAGCCTACCATCACCCAGCTGCACGGACAACGAGCCAGAGCCCAACGCAGATGGAGGTATTCAGCCTGCCGCAAGGAACGAGCCGAGCTTTCCATCGCCTCAGAACTGGAGCTTCAACGATCGTCTGACCAGGTGTTTGAGCCGGCTATACCATGCGCCGTCGTGGGAGTCCTCGTTGAGTACGAGGGGATGGAGTAGAGCCCCGCCCACACTCCCACTAAAGAGGGTGAGCAAGCACTGGATTATTTATTTTTTAAAGAGGACTGTTTTGAAGAGGATGATTTTCTGTCCCCGCTGATCCAACTCAGCTATAGTTCCCCTGTGTCTCCGCTGGTTCCGTCTAGAAAAGGTTCTCCTGTGTCTCCGCTGGTTCCATCCAGCAAAAGTTCTCCTGTGCTTCCAGTATGCCCTCCCAGCCTCCCTCTCCCGCCTCCTATTTAGATCCCTGCCTGTTCCTCTGCCCAGTCACCGCTGTCTCCCGTCAGCCCCTCAGTTCCTCCTCCACCAGCCCTCTGTGGTGTGGATCCACCTCGGGTCAGCCATGCTACAGCACCGTCTGGATGGTCGGATCCCCTGACTCCGCCTTCAGCCTCTGATCTGGTCACTCCACCATGGCCCGGCATCCAGACTCCACTGCCCTGGCTCCTCCCTCCCTCTGGCTGCGCCTCGGCCCTCAGTTGCTCCGGCTCCACCTCAGACCTCTGGTACCCCATTTCCACCTTGGGGGATCATCGCCACATCTCCGTCGTGGCCACCGAAGCCTGCTGTGTCGTGCCTGTCCATCGGCCCTCCGTCTGCGTTCTGGGCTCATTCTCCACCGGCTCCGTCTCCATCTGTCTTCCCCATGGCCTCGTCGAGGAGATTTACACCATGGCTCTTCCCTCTCTCGACTCCGCCGTGGGGCATCATCCTGGCTGGTCTCTGGATATCCATTCGACTCCTCCTGCTCCTGGCTTCCCCCTGGCTCCTCCCACCTTCCACTCCACCATGGACGGTTTTCTTTGTCTTGAACTATATTTGTTTTTCCTTTTTCCTTTCTCGCCCTTCTCCAGAGCCCCCTCCCTCCCCCCTCAGATGGACCGTTTACGGTGCAGGGACGCGCCTTCTGAGAGGGGGAGCTACTGTAACATGTATGCTGTGTCCTGTGTTCCCTGTGACCTAGTTTCTCCGGTTAATTAGTCATTACAAATAAATAAAGTACACAAATAAAAGACATTTCACAGTTTTGAATGATGTAAAACTCTTATCTGTTTCTCCAAAATTGATTTTGGACATACAGATATCATACAGACATCATTCAAAACTGTGAAATGTCTTCTTTTATTTGTGTACACTCACAGTAAAAACTAAATTGTGTGCTTTTTGCAAAATAAATAAAACAAACGGTACGCTATCTGCCGTCTCTCTCTCAATGAAGTCCATTTTGATACTTGTAAGAAAATGAACTGTAACTTAGGGAATATTTGTCACACAAACACGAGACATATGTCTAAAGAAACGTTGAAATGTCAGGTTCCCTTTCGAGCGAACTAGCGCTGCGTGAGACTCCAGATGTGCTCAACTTCATCGAACAATGTGAAAACTACCCTACCCAGTGTGGAGCTCGTCTGAACCTGAGCACTGTCCTGAAAGGACCATCTCTGAGCTGGTGGAAGGCCGAAAAGACCAAGGTAACAGATTGGCAATCTTTCAAAGAGGCTGCATTCTTCCAGATGATTGCATCACTGAAGTGGAAGATAAGCTGAGGTCTCTGGTTCAGCAGCCACGTCAACGTCTGAGAGTTTTTGCCTATTACTACCGGGCCCTTTGCCTCAAGTGGAAGCCTGATATTACAGAGGACAAGATGGCAAGCCGTATCCTTAACAACATTAACCCCAGGGTTGTGGGCTGCCTGAGAGGGACTGTGAAAACGGTGGAACAACTGGTGAAAGTGGGCTCCATGGTGGAGAAAGACTGTATGGGGGCAAAGAAACGTTGAAATGTCAGGTTTTAAATAATGTAAATCCAATCGAAAACAAATATTCTCTGTTTATGTAATCTGTTTGAAAAGAGAGAGATGTCAGTCGTTCGCGAGCGCCTCATTATCTGCTAATGCGGCCACGCCCACGGAGAGCGCGTTCTTCTCAAATGCAAATTCTGACGCGGTCTATGCAAGTATATCCCCGCCCGCATCAACTCGAAAAACACATCAAGTTTAGTGAGATTCATGTACTTTACATCGTTTTGAGACATCGGTGAGGAATAGTCCTGGAATAATTTACCTCAGAAGAAAAGCTGTTTAATTTCAAGGAGCAACAGATCCAGCCGAGGATTGTGAAGTAAGTTTATTCTGTTATTGTCTGTGAATATTAAACCGGAAAAAGACCGTTTAAATATGAACCCTGCATGTTCTGCACGTCTCTGTGTGACGTATTAAACTGCAGATTAACATTTATAGGCTCTATAATATAACAAATACACTACATAAACTGTCATAGACATAAGACTGTTTAGACAAGATGTCTTTGGCCTGTTTTGGACAAATTATGAAGTGTATACTGTAAAATAGCCTAGTGTCACATCAATAAAGCTTTTGTTCGCAAATTTCTGCTCAGATGCTATAAATACAGTACCAGTCAAACGTTTGGACACATTACTATTCAAATTAATGTTTTCGAAAGAAGTCTCTTATGCTCATCAAGCATGCATTTATTTGACCAAAAACTACAGAAAAATTCCATTTAAAATAATGGTTTTCCATTTTAATATACTGTAAAATATCATTTTATATCAAATATATTATTATTTTTTATTTATTCCATTACTTCATTTATTCATCCAAGAATCCTGAAAGAAGTATCACAGGTCATAAAAAATATTAGGGAGCACAGCAGATTCCAACATTTATAATAAATCAGCATATTAGAATGATTTCTGAAGAATCACGTGACACTGAAAACTGGAATAATGATGCTGAAAATTCAGTTTTACATCACCAAAATAAATTATATTTTAAAGTATATTAAAATAGAAAACCATTATTTTAAATTGTAATAATATTTCACAATATTACTGTTTTTTCTGTATTTTTGATCAAATAAATGCAGACTTGATAAGCATGAGACTTCTTTCAAAAACATTAAAAATAGTAATGTGTCCAATCTTTTGACCGGTACTGTATATAATTTAAAATATAATAGGCCTATACAAAATTTTGTTCACATGCTGTGCAATAATACATGCATGCATGAGACAAAAATCATGTTTTCTGTTAAGAGTGGACATTATATTAAGGTTAATATACAATATGATCCTGTTATCGGCATGCTCACAGATGTTTTTTGTTTCTTTTATCTCACAGATTTGAGAATCACAGTGACCTGATACTGGCCATAGGATATTCTGCCTTTGGCTCTCACTTCATATTTTTATTCTAAATAAACAACAAAAAATATATTTATTTTGTCCTTTTTTGTCCTCATATTCTTTCTTATAGTTCCCTCTCACATACCTGACTCAAAGGCTCATTCATTATGCAGCTCATTATGCGGTTCTTTTGTCTTCTCAAGTGTGAATCACAGCATTATTCATGATCGTTCATGCGTCTTCGCATATGGCCTTTGTAAACAAAAAGTGTCTTACAAAATTTAAATCAATATATTGTTTTATGTGAATGAGTAGGCACAATGATTTTCACATCAGTTTGAAGAAAAAACTCTAGGCAACAACATGCATTAGTCAAAAGTCTTGTGGGCACATATTTACTATGCGTTTTGTGGCCTTATTTCAGTGACTTAATTTTTTGTTTTTTCAAAAAACATGCATAAACATTATTCTGTACATAAATTTTGCTCACATATTATGGTAGCCCAGTTTGTGCTGAATACAGTGTAATGTTTATAAGCAACTGAAAAAAGCACAAATGTCAGAGCATGTCAAAACTTCTAAAGGTCCCCAAAACTGGCTCCTAGGGGTTAACCTAGTTTATTTCTTATGTTAAATGTAACTGTTACAATATATTTTCACATTTATACATTTACTCTATATTTAAGTCTTTATTTAAGTACTCATTTTTATTCAACTCCACATCATCTCAGAGGCATATATTGTACTTTTTATGACATGGCAGTCGTCGACTGAGTCAGTCCTGCAAACCTGTTAGACAACGCAATGGAAAGTAAAAATATGCACTCAGATGATGTCCCGCTGTCAGAAGCCTTACCAGGGTCTCTATTGCACAGCCCATTCCGGTCCAGCAGGGTCTCCTGGCTCAGCTGGATGACATACAAATGTCAAATGTTTTCTTCATACAAATGTTTTCTTCTGTTTTAGCTACTGTTAATTTCTGATGTTAAACTTAAGTTATTTTGTAAATAGTTGTAAAAAGTACTTTAATAATGTATAGAACAAGTTATTTTCATTTACACATTTTAATTTACATTACAAGAAAATAAATGTATAGAATAATTTGTTTCATGTACAAATTATAACTTGCATTACAAAAATAAACAATGTACAGAACAATCACTTCTCTTTTATTTACACATTTCAAGTTACATAACAAAATAAACAATGTATAGAATTACTTTGGTTCATTTACAAATAACTTGCATTACAAAAAATAAATAATGTATAAAACAACAACTTTGTTTCATTTTTAACTTACATTACAAAAAATAAACAGTGGACAGAAATTACTTTGTTTAATTTACAAATAACTTTCATTACAAAAATAAATAATGTATAGGCCTACGTTTAAGAAAATAATATATAGAAAAATTGTTCTGAGCATCCCGGCCACGAACGCACCTTTAGATGGAACATTCAGCCTTTGTGGTAGGGTTCTGGAGGAGACTTTCGTTACTGGGACCATCGTCAGTGAACGACATTCATTCATTCATATAAAAGACTTCATTTTGCAGTACAGCTAGTAAGCCAACAGTTTTCGTTTATTTGTATTTTTGGATTATAATTTTGAGTGACAGATGAATTTGATTTAGCCTATTTTTCTCTGTGACATTTTTTTACGGTGTTGACAGTATAAGCCAAAATAAATAAAATTATTGTATAGCCAACATGTTATATTTGTTATCCCCAGTCTTTCTTTCTGTAGGGAAAATTTAAATGTGAGATTCTGGAAATGAAATCTAGATTTACCGGGATCGGTTGGGTCGGGAAGAAAATCATTATAAACGGATAGCGGGTGAACACTGAGTGAATTTTAAGCTTGAGCGGGAAGGTGCGGAAAAGAACCTATAGCGGGAGTGGGACGGAAAAAAACAGTCCCGTGCAGACCTCTAATTTGTATTTAAAGAAAATGCAGAAAAAAGCAAGATAAAGGAAAAAGAAAGAAATAGCAGGAGAGAATGGACAGACTGATTTCTCTTCTTGAGAGAATGGTTGAGAAATAAAATTTATGCAAGGTAAAGTTGGTAAATGAAACATTATCTTGCCAGGTTTCTCAGGGCAGGGAACTGGGAACTGTGTGAATGTCACCACTACAGAAAGTTTTGTTCACTTCAAGTTCAAACACGGTTGTGCAACTGTGTCATGAGCGGCCGGGCTATTTTCAGACCGCCCGCTCCCGTCCAAAGTACACCAGAGTTACCAACCACTACCGTCTTTCACTGGGAAATTTAATCCCGCACCACAAGAAATCTGATCGGGTGCCACGGGAACGCAGACACAATCGCACTTCAAATGCGGCCTTCGGAGGGTGCAGGCTTCACATTGGGACAGCCTTCGTCGCGCCGCTGTGACTCAATCGCACTTCAAATGTGGCCTTCGAAGTGTGCAGCCTTCACATTGGACGCACCTCATACCTGACGCATATCTAATGCCGCTTATACGTGACATCTTGGAATCCATGGATGGAGCCACCTGGTTCAGCACATTGGACTTGCAGTCAGGATACTTGCAGATGGAAATGGAGGAAGGTAGTAAAGAGAAAACAGCCTTCATCACCATCAAGGGGCTATTCCATTTCCTCTCTATGCCGTATGGGTTCAGGAATGCCGCAACCACCCTGCAGAGGCTTATGGAGAAGGTCGTGGCAGAACTGAGAGGCAAATTTTGCTTTGTATACATAGATGACATCATCATCTATTCACTATATCACTAGAGGAACACATATAGACCTGAACACTATTATGCAATGACCCAAACAGGCATCTCTTACCCTTAACATGAAAAAGTGTCACTTATTTAGTCACTCATTTAAATGACAGTTAAAGTTCCTTGGCCACATCATTTCTGTGAAAGGAGTGGAAGTCGACCCAGAAAAAGATTGGCGGTTGCCCAGCATCCTCCTCCTAAAGACATTAAAGCCCTCCAACGGCGGCATGATTTAACTGTGCATATTCTGTTGTCTTGTAAAATACACTTGGGTTTTCTGCTGAACAATTTGTTTTGCTGTTTATTATTGCTCCTCCTTAGTGTTGGTTTCTGAAACGGGACATTTGTTCCCCTTATTTAGTGTAAACTCTACTGAGTAGTCAAGTGGAGTGTTACATACAAACCCGATTCCAAAAAAGTTGGGACACTGTACAAATTGTGAATAAAAAAGGAATGCAATAATTTACAAATCTCATAAACTTATATTTTATTCACAATAGAATATAGATAACATATCAAATGTTGAAAGTGAGACATTTTGAAATGTCATGCCAAATATTGGCTTATTTTGGATTTTTTATGAGAGCTACACATTCCAAAAAAGTTGGGACAGGTAGCAATAAGAGGCCGGAAAAGTTAAATGTACATATAAGGAACAGCTGGAGGACCAATTTGCAACTTATTAGGTCAACTGGCAACATGATTGGGTATAAAAAGAGCCTCTCAGAGTGGCAGTGTCTCTCAGAAGTCAAGATGGGCAGAGGATCACCAATTCCCCCAATGCTGCGGCGAAAAATAGTGGAGCAATATCAGAAAGGAGTTTCTCAGAGAAAAATTGCAAAGAGTTTGAAGTTATCATCATCTACAGTGTATAATATCATCCAAAGATTCAGAGAATCTGGAACAATCTCTGTGCGTAAGGGTCAAGGCCGGAAAACCATACTGGATGCCCGTGATCTTCGGGCCCTTAGACGGCACTGCATCACATACAGGAATGCTACTGTAATGGAAATCACAACATGGGCTCAGGAATACTTCCAGAAAACATTGTCGGTGAACACAATCCACCGTGCCATTCGCCGTTGCCGGCTAAAACTCTATAGGTCAAAAAAGAAGCCATATCTAAACATGATCCAGAAGCGCAGGCGTTTTCTCTGGGCCAAGGCTCATTTAAAATGGACTGTGGCAAAGTGGAAAACTGTTCTGTGGTCAGTCGAATCAAAATTTGAAGTTCTTTTTGGAAAATTGGGACGCCATGTCATCCGGACTAAAGAGGACAAGGACAACCCAAGTTGTTATCAGCGCTCAGTTCAGAAGCCTGCATCTCTGATGGTATCGGGTTGCATGAGTGCGTGTGGCATGGGCAGCTTACACATCTGGAAAGGCACCATCAATGCTGAAAGGTATATCCAAGTTCTAGAACAACATATGCTCCCATCCAGACATCGTCTCTTTCAGGGAAGACCTTGCATTTTCCAACATGACAATTCCAGACCACATACTGCATCAATTACAACATCATGGCTGCGTAGAAGAAGGATCCGGGTACTGAAATGGCCAGCCTGCAGGCCAGATCTTTCACCCATAGAAAACATTTGGCGCATCATAAAGAGGAAGATGCGACAAAGAAGACCTAAGACAGTTGAGCAACTAGAAGCCTGTATTAGACAAGAATGGGACAACATTCCTATTCCTAAACTTGAGCAACTTGTCTCCTCAGTCCCCAGACGTTTGCAGACTGTTATAAAAAGAAGAGGGGATGCCACACAGTGGTAAACATGGCCTTGTCCCAACTTTTTTGAGATGTGTTGATGCCATGAAATTTAAAATCAACTTATTTTTCCCTTAAAATGATACATTTTCTCAGTTTAAACATTTGATATGTCATCTATGTTGTATTCTGAATAAAATATTGAAATTTGAAACTTCCACATCATTCTGTTTTTATTCACAATTTGTACAGTGTCCCAACTTTTTTGGAATCGGGTTTGTACTTACCCTCATGCCATCCCAGATATAGGATAATTTCTACTTTTACAGATTAATGCAAATAATTAAATGTGTAATTAAAAAAATATATGAGACATAAGGCAAGCATCTGAAAGCACTGAGTTCCTAGTTTGTCGATATAGCGATGGCAAGAGGTATGAGATGTTTGATTAGAAGATGATGTCTATGGTAGTTATTAAACTCTAGGCCTGAAGGGGTATTATTTCTTAAGTTTGCCATTTTAGTTAAAAAAAATACAAAAAATCTTACTTGAAATGCCTATGCTCAAATTGAGTAACATTTTGGTTCATGTCTAAAGAAAATATATTAAACATGGTATGTGTTATATGTTCCTATTCAGTCACGTTCAACGTTACGTCGATACTGACATATTGTGGTCTCACTTGGGAGCCCCAGTTACCTCTTAGTAAAAAAACAGGCCAATGAATATTGGCGAGTGATCACTCTCTTCCAGTCGTCTCACAAAGAGCATTGTTCCTGATCAAAAGACCATTCTTCCTAATCTAAAAGAGATTGCCTATGAGAGAAGGCCTCACTTGGCGGTGAAAAGGCACATTCAGTGGTGTTTCGCCATTCATAAAATAGCTTTGCACAGTTACATGCAGCGATTCACCCCTCGGCACTTCAGCACAAAAGAGTATATTTCAAGAGCAAGCATGGCCGGCGAGCGTCTTTTTTTTCCCATGCATTCCTGGATGCGGTTGTTTCCTGTCTTCATCTGACGGCCATGATCGCTGTCTCAAATGTCTGGGCCATAGCATGCTGAGCCCTCCTGCCACAACCCTGAACCACCGCTGAATGGCCGGGATCCCTGTCTCAGCTCCTCAGCAAAACCTGAATGAGTGAGTGCTAACCAGCCTTATATACCCGCATGTCCGATTAGGAGTGGCTTGACATGCAAATCTCACTCGCCAATATTTATTGGCCCGTTTTTTACTACTCAGAGGTGATTGGGGCTCCCAAGTGATACCCCAATACGTCAGTATCGATGTAACATCTCTGTTCCCTCTTTCAGGGAACGAGGATTACATCAGTAACCAAGATGTTCTCTATTGAGACATTCTCTGTTATGTGGAACATTGGTTTCCCATTTCCTGTTTTTTTAAGTTTTTTTAGTCCTGTAGTTTTTTTGTTGATTTCTCCTTGTTTGTCTCCACAAGGTGTGTCTCGATATCTTATTAAACTTGTTAGCCCTTTGTGTATATATAGCCCTCTGTAGAGGTGGTGCCTCTGCAATGTTCAGATATTCCTTGAAAACTGGTGACTCCGGTAAGAGAGTGAGGGCTCTGAGAGTTACATACAGAAAATTGTAATGATAGGCTGGGTACATGGATACAGGTCACAACTGTGAAAATTGGATTTATATAATATATAATGGTGGAAAAGGTATGTGTGTGTGTGGTCTGAAACAGAAGAAAATTGTGCAAATTAGACATAAAGAATATTACAATCCTTCTGTTTAATTGTAACATATTAAACATTTCCTATTCTGAAAATAAATAAACAATCATCCATTGTCTGAAATTCACTGACAAATCCACAATTATTATAGTATGGTGTGTCAAATGAAGTTTATCTGGCTAACAGCGTATTACAGCATGTCTGTTAAACTAGCACGTTAGCTTTCCGACATGAGACAAATAACGTCAGTTTTTGCAAATACAAACTTACAACATTAATACAACATCATAATAATAACATTAACTTTATCAACAGGTATATTTCTAATAGAAAATTAGATAACTTTTTCTTCATGAAAAGGCCAACTTTGAGCTCTCTGTGCTCCCTATCATAGCCACAGAGGCCGTCACTGAACTCTCTGTGTAACAGACATAAGCTAGTAAGAGCTGTGTGTGTAAACCTCATTCCCCTGATCTCAAGAGGCACTCTAGCGACCAACGTTAGAGATTGTGGTCTTTAGCCTCCTTGTTAGAGCGCCCGCCTCCCATGCAGATAGGCCCGGGTTCGCGTTCCGCTTAGAGTGGATGGTGCGAACTGGAGGGGCTACAGTGGTGCCGTGGGAGAGAAGAGGCAGAACAGAGGGTGATCGGGAGAGTGCGAGGGTGAGGTGTGAACCTCAGTGGTGTTGCTACTTATGCAGGAGAGTGTTCAAATGTTAATCCTCAGGAAACTTCTTTGTTTCTCAGGAAGTGGTCGTTTCTTGGTCCAGACTTTCTGGCAACCGCCTTACACAAAAAATAGTCAGAATTGCGTATCTGACTTTTTTTTTCTCGCAATTGCGACTTTATATCTCGCAATTTTGATTTTATATCTCGCAATTGCAAGAAAAAAGTCAGAATTGTGAGATAAAAAGTCGCAATTACCTTTTTTATTTTTAATTCTGTGGCGGAAACAAGCTTCCATAACTTTGTGCTTTGTAAGTTGTTGAATGTAATGGTTGCTGTTGGTTCTGCTTGTCTTGTTCTCGGTGTTAAAAAAAAAAACTCCTGCAAATAGATCCAAGCCTGCCTTCCTCAGTTTCCCACGTTACAGTATGTCTTTATATTTTATATTTATTGAATTTTTTTTTTAATATTTTTTATTTATTAAGTCAAACTGTATGGTTTTAATCAAACAATAATAATAATAATAATAATAATAATAACAACAAATAAAAAAAATTCAGCTTTAAAACAAATTAGAGTATTTTTTTAAGTTGGTCTAAAGTATATATATATATATATATATATATATATACACCGATCAGGCATAACATTATAACAGGTGAAGTGAATAACACTGATTATCTCTTCATCACGGCAACTGTTAGTGGGTGGGATATATAAGGCAGCAAGTAAACATTTTGTCCTCAAAGTTGATGTGTTAGAAGCAGGAAAAATGTCCAAGCGTAAGGATTTGAGCGAGTTTGACAAGGGCCAAATTGTGATGGCTAGACGACTGGGTCAGAGCATCTCCAAAACTGCAGCTCTTGTGGGGTGTTCCTGGTCTGTGGTCAGTATCTATCAAAAGTGGTCCAAGGAAGGAACAGTGGTGAACCGGCGACAGGGTCATGGGTGGCCAAGGCTCATTGATGCACGTGTTGATCATTGTTGCAGACCATTTACACCCTTTCATGGAAATGTTATTCCCTGGTGGCTGTGGCCTCTTTCAGCAGGATAATGCACCCTGCCACAAAGCAAAAATGGTTCAGGAATGGTTTGAGGAGCACAACAACGAGTTTGAGATGTTGACTTGGACTCCAAATTCCTCAGATCTCAATCCAATCGAGCATCTGTGGGATGTGCTGAACAAAAAAGTCTCATCCATGGAGGCCCCACCTCACAACTTACAGGACTTAAAGGATCTGCTGCTAACATCTTGGTGCCAGATACCACAGCACACCTTCAGGGGTCTAGTGGATTCCATGCATCGACGGGTCAAAGCTGTTTTGGCAGCAAAAGGGGGACCAACACAATATTAGGAAGGTGGTTATAATGTTATGCCTGATTGGTTTATATATATATATATATATTTTTTTTTATTTTTTTTATAATTTACTGCATGTGTGATCCTAAACATCAAACCTCGTGCTATAGATCATCTTCTGTCATCAGATACCATTATCAACCCATGCTGACATTTGGACATCACACACACACACACACACACGCATCGCATGCACACACACACACACATGCTCTCAGACACAGGTCTGACCCACTGGCCCACACCAGTCCAGACAGCACTAACAGCAGATTTGCCAGGTCACTGCTGTCACCTACAAGTGTCAAGATAGGAGCAGGAAAACACTTAGTGTATCTGTGTTTATGTTTTGCAGTGCTTGAGTGTCTGTGTTGTTTTGAGCATGTAAATATTTCTTTGTTTATGTTTTGTGAGGTAAGGAACAAAAGCGCTGCTGATGGGAGAAGGGGAGGATGAAAGAAATGTGTGGGTTATGAGAGAGAAAGAGAGACATTTAGAGGTGATATAGGGCTTTGATGGGGTGCCTTACCTAAACATTGGAAAAATAGAACAGAATAAAAGTGAAATAAACAATGAAAGAAGAAAATTTAGAGACAGTCAGATGAAAATATTAAATAGGTGGAGTCTTAAGAACATTGAGAACATTTAAGGAAGTGTGGAGAGAAAGAAGGAAAAAAATAACAAAAGAGGAGCTAAAGTCAAACATGGGGTAGGGGGGGTGTTGTGTTATCTTCACATATTGCAAAATTGCAGTGTTTCTTGTCATTAAGAGATTTCCACAGAAGTGCTTTTTTTTAACCATCTTTTCATTTTTGCTCCATAATTTAGCATTATCGGTTTCATTTTGGGATTGGAGAGATGGGCAGAGCAAGAGAAAACAGCAGCAGAGATGGAGAACTATTGATTTTCCTGTACCAACCCGGCTACATTAAGAAATGCCAATACTGGGATTCCACCCGGACTTTCTGGTTCACGTTAAGTTCACTTGTCATTTTCTATAATTCTGATAAAATCAAGATCCTTAACGCTGATGTAGTTATCCAGCATTGACTGCCTGTGGCCAGCTGATTGAATTAGACCACTGCATTTGTCCATTAGAGAGAGAGAGAGAAAGAAAGAGAAGAGAGAGAGAGAGAGAGAGAGAGAGAGAGAGAGAGAGAGAGAGAGAGAGAGAGAGAGAGAGAGAGAGAACATACTCTCTTTATGAGCTCTTCTTTAAAAGAGTGAATGTAGAGTTAGCATTAATAAACAAAATATAAGCGTTCAAAAGCTTGACAGTTTCAACAGTAATTATGTTATGGAATTATATTATGATAGGAGGATAAAGTGATGTCCCTTGTTTACTATCTGGAATACACTGTTAAAGGAATAATTAAATTTCTGTCTTTGTTTATTTCAACTCATGCTCATTAAAAAAAAAAAAAGTCATGAAGCACATGAGAAGCAGTGACATCATAGTCCACATGATATTTCTAGAACATTTCAAAGTAGCTTCATCAACACTGGTCATGTATAATACAATATGCAAACCACATAATTAACAGAAATGGCAATGACAGCCCTAGACTTAATATATGGTTTTACAGCCTTTGATTAAAATAACTTCAATCAAGTTATTCTTATAGCAATAAGCTTCCTGCACCTCTGCTGCAGTCTTTCTTCAAATTTTCTTTTGCATCCATATCCAGTGAGGTTATAGTGCCATGCATCTAAAACTTCTTGATAACAACGTGTAGGGGGACATAGGAACATCAAGGTCTCTTTCTGGCTTGTATTGTTCAAATATCATGTCACCTGCTCTGTAATTCATGTAGGGTAGAGTGGGGGAATACACCCCCCTTAAGGACTGTGTAACTTTTTCTGTGAAACGTCTCAGGATACATATGTAACCTATGTTCCCTGAGAACAGGGAACAAGACACTGCGTCCTAGAACGCTTTGGGGAACGCCTCAGCGTGACAGGTGTCTGAAACTACTATCGAATCACGGCAATCCTATTGACTGGCGACAGCCCATGACATCATCAACGTGCAACCTGGAAGTATATAAGGGCGCCTTGCAAACATGACATTCACCTTATCGTCTGAAGGGACTGTTTGGTAGGCAGGCCCCGAGGCATGGCAAAGAGACGCAGTGTCTCGTTCCCTGTTCTCAGGGAACATAGCTTACATATTTAACCTGAGACGTTCCCTTTCGAAGGGAACTTGCACTGCGTCCTAGAACGCTAAGGGGAGTGCATGCCAGTGGCAGTGACAGCCGTCAGAACAAGCAAATTCAACTGAAATGCCGGAACCACTCTCCCTCGAGTCACACTGGGCTGTCAGTGACAGCATTCTCTACAGTCATAGCCCAAGCTATAAGCCTCAAAGGGAACCTCCATACACTTTACATGAAGGTCTACCCAGGCCGCTCAAAGGCGTGGAATCAACAACTTCAAAAGAAGGGGTCCCTTTAACCCTTTACCAGACACCCCCCATTTTGGCAATTGGGGCATGAATGACATACCCAAAATAAAAAGGCTGCTGCTCATAAGTCATTCTGAATAGACACATAACCAATATATATTTAGAAAGCCAAAACTTGAGAGTTTACAGCTCAAGACTCAGAATTACTCAGACTGTTATTAATATCGAGATATATAGGCTCAAACATAAAAACAAAAATAAAAAATATTAAGAATATATTTTTAAATGTATAAAAATATTATGTGAATGTAGTATAACAACTTATAACCACAACTAAAGTGAAGCCACAAGTGTGGTCATGCTTCATTTCAAACCTGAGGATGATATCTCTAAAATTATGCATTCTACGAAGCATTTTGTAAGACCATGTAAGCAGAGTTTTTAGAGAAGGCTGATAAGATCATAATTAAATATGTTATTGCCCTATAAACACCCATTTACAGTCCATTGTCTAATGTCTGGCGAGGAGAACAGCTCAATTCATGCTCTATTGTTCTCAATAGACTAACGTTTTTCACCTCTGCCGGTATGAGACTTAATCTTCATAATTTTTTTATCGTTATTCTTTTGTTTGTATTCAGCCATTATAGCCTTTATTCTGGCATTATGGCTTACACATTAACAGCACTTTAATACCACACTACATGAGTCTACATATTATCTGAAGTCTTTCTAGAAAACAAACAAACAAAAAAAACATATTCTTGGGACCTTATGTGAATTCTTGTAACAAAATAGATCGTGAAATAGATTAGCTCCTGGCGCAACAGGTGCATTAGAGCTACAATTAGCATCAAGATACCCCATACAGAAATGTAATATATGTATATATATGTCCCTATATCCGAGTAGTGATGTCATATATGTTTCATGTAAGGCAATACATTATTAGCACATATATACATCCTCACGATATATGAAGATCTAGGTTTATACCATGTATGAAATACCCATAAAAGAATTATTATATATACATATATTAAAATGATTTATATGATGACTTTTTATATGGTACTGTACAAACCCGATTCCAAAAAAGTTGGGACACTGTACAAATTGTGAATAAAAACAGAATGCAATGATGTGGAAGTTTCAAATTTCAATATTTTATTCAGAATACAACATAGATGACATATCAAATGTTTAAACTGAGAAAATGTATCATTTTAAGGGAAAAATAAGTTGATTTTAAATTTCATGGCATCAACACATCTCAAAAAAGTTGGGACAAGGCCATGTTTACCACTGTGTGGCATCCCCTATTCTTTTTATAACAGTCTGCAAACGTCTGGGGACTGAGGAGACAAGTTGCTCAAGTTTAGGAATAGGAATGTTGTCCCATTCTTGTCTAATACAGGCTTCTAGTTGCTCAACTGTCTTAGGTCTTCTGTGTCGCATCTTCCTCTTTATGATGCGCCAAATGTTTTCTATGGGTGAAAGATCTGGACTGCAGGCTGGCCATTTCAGTACCCGGATCCTTCTTCTACGCAGCCATGATGTTGTAATTGATGCAGTATGTGGTCTGGCATTGTCATGTTGGAAAATGCAAGGTCTTCCCTGAAAGAGACGACGTCTGGATGGGAGCATATGTTGTTCTAGAACTTGGATATACCTTTCAGCATTGCCTTTCCAGATGTGTAAGCTGCCCATGCCACACGCACTCATGCAACCCCATACCATCAGAGATGCAGGCTTCTGAACTGAGCGCTGATGACAACTTGGGTTGTCCTTGTCCTCTTTAGTCCGGATGACATGGCGTCCCAGTTTTCCAAAAAGAACTTCAAATTTTGATTCGTCTGACCACAGAACAGTTTTCCACTTTGCCACAGTCCATTTTAAATGAGCCTTGGCCCAGAGAAAACGCCTGCGCTTCTGGATCATGTTTAGATATGGCTTCTTTTTTGAGAGTTTTAGCCAGCAACGGCGAATGGCACGGTGGATTGTGTTCACCGACAATGTTTTCTGGAAGTATTCCTGAGCCCATGTTGTGATTTCCATTACAGTAGCATTGTAATGCATGTGATGCAGTGCCGTCTAAGGGCCCGAAGATCATGGGCATCCAGTATGGTTTTCCGGCCTTGACCCTTACACACAGAGATTGTTCCAGATTCTCTGAATCTTTGGATGATATTATGCACTGTAGATGATAATAACTTCAAACTCATTGCAATTTTTCTCTGAGAAACTCCTTTCTGATATTGCTCCACTATTTTTCGCCGCAGCATTGGGGGAATTGGTGATCCTCTGCCCATCTTGACTTCTGAGAGACATTGCCACTCTGAGAGGCTCTTTTTATACCCAATCATGTTGCCAATTGACCTAATAAGTTGCAAATTGGTCCTCCAGCTGTTCCTTATATGTACATTTAACTTTTCCGGCCTCTTATTGCTACCTGTCCCAACTTTTTTGGAATGTGTAGCTCTCATGAAATCCAAAATGAGCCAATATTTGGCATGACATTTCAAAATGTCTCACTTTCAACATTTGATATGTTATCTATATTCTATTGTGAATAAAATATAAGTTTATGAGATTTGTAAATTATTGCATTCCTTTTTTATTCACAATTTGTACAGTGTCCCAACTTTTTTGGAATCGGGTTTGTATGTTAATGCCATATACAGTGGTGGTCAGAATTATTGGCATCCCTGTTAAATATGATCAAATATGGCTGTAAAAAATAAATCTGCATTGTTTATCCTTTTGGTCTTTTATTCAAAAAATTCACAAAAATATAACCTTTCATTGAAGTAAAAGCATTTGAAAGTGGAGGGGTAAATCACATTATGAAATAAATGCTTTTCTCCAAAACACGTTGGCCACAATTATTGGCACCCCTAGAATTTTTTATGAGTAAAATATCTCTGAAGTATATTCCCATTAATAATTACATTTTTTAGCACACCAGGGTGACTAGGAACATGAAATTGTCCAGCTATGATGTCTTGTTCCACAGGAGTATAAATATGAGGAAACACAAAGGCCAAATTCCCTTAATCATTCATCACAATGAGTAAAGCCAAAGAATATAGCTCTGATGTGCAGCAAAAGATTGTTGAGCTTCACAAAACAGAAAGTGGCTGTAGGAAAATAGCTAAAGCATTGAAAATTCCCATTTCCACCATCAGGGCAATAATTAAGAAGTTCCAATCAACTAAAGATGTTACGAATCTGCCTGAAAGAGGACATATTGTCTTAATACATGGCGAGGAGGAAAGCTTCAGTGGCCAAAGACTCTCCAAGGATCACAGATGGAGAATCGCAGAGATTAGTTGAGTCTTGGGGTCAGAAACCATAAAAAATAAAAAAATAAAAAAATCAAACAACCCCTACATCACCTCATGTTGTTTGGGAGGGATTCAAGAAAAATCCTTCTTGCTCATCCAGAAACAAACTCCAGCATATTCAGTTGTCAGACACGACTGGAAATTCAAAAGGGACCTGGTTCTATGATCAGATGAAACTATAAAAAGAGCTTTTTGGCAGCAAATCCACCAGATGGGTTTGGTGCAAACAGGGATAAAAAGTACCCTATTCCCACGGTTAAATATACTGCTGGATCTTTAATGTTGTGGGCCTATTTTTTTGCTGGAGGTCCTGGACATCTTGTTCAGATACAGTACATGGTATAATGGATTCTAGCAAATACCAACAGATAAAAAATCAAAACCTGACGGCCTCTGCTAGAAATGTTATAATGGGCCGTGGTTGAATCTTCCATCAGGACAATGATCCAAAACAAACATCAAAATCAACACACAAATGTGTCACTGAACACAAAAGGAAGCTTCTGCCATGACCATCCCAGTCCCATGACCTGAACCCTATAGAAAATGAGTGGGGTGAACTGAAGAGAAGAAGCACCAACATGGATCTGGGGATCTGAAGGATCTGGAGAGATTCTGTATGGAGGAATGGTCTCTGATCTCTTGTCAGGTGTTCTCCAAACTCATCAGGCGTTATAGAAGAAGACTCAGAGCTGTTATCTTGGCAAAAAGAGGTTGCAAAAAGTATTTAATAAAAGGGTGCCAATAATTGTGGCCAACGTGTTTTGGAGAAAAGCATTTATTTCATAATGTGATTTACCCCCCACTTTCAATTCTTTTACTTCAATGAAAGGTTAGATTTTTGTGAATTTTTTGAATAAAAGATCAAAAGGATAAACAATGCAGATTTATTTTTTACAGCCATATTTGATCATATTTACCAGGGGTGCCAATAATTCTGACCACCACTGTATGTAAACAATATATGTCTAATTTATATATGCAAGTTTATTTAAATAACATATATGCAAACATTCAGTATGCTTATATAGGATTTTATATGTATTTATATAGTTGTATACCACATATAAAATACCTATAGTAAAATTAGTATATATGCATATATTACAGATATTTATATAATGAATTTCTCTTTGGTACTGTGCAGTATGTTAAGATCATATATGTAAACAATATGTATTTGTGATAATACGTTTATTTAAACATATATGCAAACTTTTGGTATGGTCATAGAATTCTCTTATTAATTTTGGGCAGTCTACACTGTCAAATTGTTTTTAATTTAGTTTGAAATTGGATCACATGAGTAACTGCAAAATATGGTTGACGGCAAATGTTCATAACTTGTATTAAAATATATGTAGGCTAACAAATATATGAAGCCATGTTTAATAAAGTATATTTGTATAATTATGCAATTCATATACATAATACAAAAGAATATGAAACAGACATTATGAACATGTATTTTACATATACATTTTTTCAGGGTTCTGTTACTTGGATAAGGTTTTATTCTTGCTTTGGTGACAGCGCTGACACTCCTATTGAATTGCGGGTTTGAGTTGGCTCAAAAAATGCGCTCTTCTGTCTGTGTGAATTGCTTTGTGTGGTGTTTGGATCCTGGCATCTCATTCTAGTTTGGTTTTGGTTCAGGCTTCGGACATTAATGCTCCATGTTTTTTTCCCCCCGTTATGAGCATTCGCTTGGTCTTGGGCAGTATACACTCTTTTGTCCGCGTGTTGTGTGTTTGTTTAGCACGGGGCTCGTGCTCATCATCAGCCACGTACTTTCATGTTTTGTTCTGTGTAGCATGTGGATAGTGTTCATTGTAAATGACCCTCAATTACTTGAGTATTTTTTGTGGTATTAGGGTCATTCTGTGTCAATTCAACCAGAGGTCCCCAGGTAAAAAAATGAAAATGTAGGACATTTAGTTACTGTTTGTTGTTTTATTTTTGTATTATCTTTGTCTTGGGCTGTTTTAGTACCTGGTTGAAAAGGAGCACAAGGTCAGTTATGTATATTTATGCATTTATATATGGCATATTTTGTTTTTATGCTTATTTTTAATGCTTATATGTGTTTGCATAATAAAATTTTAAGTTGTTTATCATTGATGTTATAGCTCATATAGATGTTATATATATGTTGTAGCTCTTATGGTGTTGTGGAGTCGAATAAGGTGTATTGTGGAGTCAAGTCAAGTCAAGTCACCTTTATTTATATAGCGCATTTTTACAATGCCGATTGTATCAAAGCAGCTTCACAGTGTTAACAGGAAAATAATGCAATAGAATTTTATTCGGCTGTACAGCCGCTCTGGAGAAAACGGTGATGTCATCCAGCTAATTTCAATTATCATATAGTGTCAATGCGGGCAGATCAGTAATATAATTGAAATTTTAGTGTCCCAACTCAGTAAGCCAAAATACAAAGGCGACGGTGGCAAGGAACCAAAACTCCTTCAGTGGCCAGAATGGAGAAAAAAACCTTTGGAGAAACCAGGCTCAGTCGGGGTGCCAGTTCTCCTCTGGCCGACGAACAAATAGTGTATGATTATGATTCTGGCAACATTACAGGTCAGAAGTCATATTAGATCAAAGATATTCGAAAGATTATTCAAAAGATTGGAGTCGTCACGCCGGAGACGGGTTTAATGAGGATGTTGTGTCGATGCGGCATTTACAGGGTGGAGTTTAATTGACGCGGTCTCTGCAGACATTTCAGGGATGCGTTGGTCATGTCTAGGCGCAGGTCCACCATCTGATCTGGATACGGCCCGGATCCGGCTGACTGCAGTAAACCTCGGGATAAACAGAGAGACTAACATTAGCGTAGATGCCATTCTTCTTATGATGTAACGAGTACATCAGGTGTTATGGGAAGTGTTCCCGGTTCCAGCTGACCTGGTTAATGCAGCCTAAAACAATCATTTAACTGATTTAAATAATAGAAATTGATAATGTTCTATGTGTATGCCATAGTAAAGAGATGTGTTTTTAGTCTAGATTTAAACTGACAGAGTGTGTCTGCTTCCCAAACAATGCTAGGAAGACTGTTCCAGAGTTTAGGTGCTTAATAGGAAAAGGATCAACTACCTGCAGTTGATTTTGATATTCTAGGTATTATCAACTGGCCAGAATTTTGAGACCGTAATAGACGTGATGGAGTATAATGCGTTAAGAGCTCGCTGAAGTACTGGGGAGCTAAACCATTTAGTGCTTTGTAAGTAATCAGCAAGATTTTAAAATGTATACGATGTTTAATAGGCAGCCAGTGCAGTGTTGACAGAACCGGGCTAATATGGTCATACTTCCTGGTTCTAGTAAGAACTCGAGCTGCTGCGTTTTGGACCAGCTGCAGTTTATTTATTAAGCGAGCAGGGCAACCACCCAGTAGAGCATTACAATAATCTAGCCTTGAGGTCATGAACGCATGAACTAACTGTTCATCATTTCGCATTGAAAGCATGTGCCATAATTTAGATATATTTTTAAGATGGTAGAATGCAGTTTTGCAGATGCTAGAAACGTGGCTTTCAAATGAAAGATTGGTATCAAAGAGCACACCCAGGTTCCTAACTGACGACGAGGACTTGACAGAGCAGTCATCAAGTGTTAGACAGTATTCTAGGTTACTATGTGAAGAGGGTTTTTGTCTAATAATTAAAAATTCAGTTTTTTCTGAATTAAGTTGCAGGAAATTAAAAGTCATCCAACTTTTTTATATCAGTTATGCATTCCTTTAATCTTGTGAATTGGTAAGTTTCATCAGGGTTTGAAAAAATATAGAGCTGAGTATCGTCAGCATAACAATAAAAACGTATGTAACCCTCGTTCCCTGAGGAGGGAACGGAGACATTACGTCAGTGACTGACGAATGGGGGTTTCGCTTAGAAGCCTATCATCTTCGAGATCTTAGAAAACGCCCAATGGCGATGCAATGCCATGGGCCTGCGGAATTTGCATAGCGTAACTCCGCCCCACCTCGTGGGTATATAAGGAAGTACGCTGGCAATGTCACATTGTTACCTGCTGAGGAGCCGAGATCTGAACTCCTGGCCGTTCCAGCGGTACAGCGGAAGTGGCAGAGGGACGTAACGTCTCCGTTCCCTCCTCAGGGAACGAGGGTTACATACGTAACCGAGACGTTCCCTTTCGTTCAGTCACTCCGAGTTACGTCAGTGATTGACGAATGGGGGTCCAATCTAATCACGCCACTCGGCTGTCGTCCAGTGCCCTGCGTAAGTGTGAGCTCCCTGTCGTAAACTAGTAAGGACGAAGGACTCCCACTTAACACAGGAATACCAAGGTACACTGGGGGAACCGCCCGAAGGAAGGACTTAAGGAAACACATATGACCCGCGGAGGGGCTGCATATGGAAGAACTCTGGGATAACCAGCCGAAGGTGGAATTTTTAAACCCCAGGAGTGGCAAGGCTTGCCAAGGGAAAGACACATGCTCAGAGAGGCTTACAGCGGAAATACACATGTGGGGGTCGCCCAACGGGGGAACCATGCACACGGCTGCACCTAGCCGAACACGAGGGCTGACCAGACAGGCATGCACTTTGGTGTCAGCATCAATGGTGCTGGAGGAACTCAGGGCTTCAGGGAAGCAACCTGAGGAAATATCGCACGTATCCAGTCCGTGGAGTGGAATGGCGAGCAAGCGAAGACACCTGAGCCTGTCCAGCTACCGGCCACTACATGAGGCGAGTACATGAGAGGACACTGGCTCCACTCGGAGGTTATAAAACCTGGCGAATGTGTTAGGTGTCGCCCAGCCTACAGCTCTGCACATGTCTGTCAGCGAGGCACCATGCGCTAGAGCCCAAGAGGAGGCCACACTCCGGGTGGAGTGTGCCCTCACCCCTAGGGGGCATGGACAACCCTGCGTCTGGTAAGCCAAGACAATGGCGTCCACTATCCAGTAAGACAACCTTTGCTTGGAGAGAGCCTTTCCCTTCAGCTTATCACCATAACAGACAAAGAGCTGGTCTGAGGTCCTGAAACACTGCGTTCTGTCTACGTAAGCACGGAGGGCACGTACTGGACAGAGCAGTGCCAAGGCTGGGTCTGCCTCCTCCAAAGGCAGTGCTTGCAGGTTCACCACCTGGTCCCTGAACGGAGTGGTGGGAACCTTGGGCACATATCCAGGCTGGGGTCTCAGGATCATGTGAGAATCGGCCGGCCCGAATTCTAGGCACGCTTCGTCAACCGAAAATGCCTGCAGGTCCCCTACCGTCTTGATGGAGGCCAAAGCGATCAGAAGCGTTGTCTTCATAGACAGGAACTTAAGCTCGACTGATCGCAAAGGCTCAAAGGGAGCTCTCTGCAGGGCTGATAAGACCACTGCGAGGTCCCAAGAGGGTACGAGGAGAGAGCGAGGAGGATTTAGTCTCCTCGCCCCCCTCAGGAACCTGATGACCAGGTCGTGCTGACTTACCTTTATCGTCTCCACAAGGTCGTGGTAGGCTGAGATAGGGGCCACATAGACCTTCAGGGTGGAAGGAGACAGCCTTCGTTCCTTCGTTGTATCTCTCTATTAGTGTTACTCGATCTTAGCGCTACATTCGATACTATCGACCAAAACATTCTTTTGAATAGACTCGAAAAAAAAAAAATGTTGGCATTAGTGGAATTGCATTGGCATGGTTTAAATCATACTTATCTGACCGTTATCAGTTTGTAGCAGTAAATGAAGAAATGTCACACTGATCACAAGTTCAGTATGGAGTACCGCAGGGCTCAGTGCTAGGACTGTTGCTTTTCACCTTGTACATGCTACCACTGGGAGATATCATTAGGAAGCATGGCATTAGTTTTCATTGTTATGCTTACGATACTCAGCTCTATGTTTCTTCACGCCCTGACGAAACTTACCAATTCACAAGATTAACGAAATGCATAGCTGATATAAAAAATTGGATGACTAGTAATTTCCTGCAACTTAATTCAGAAAAAAATGAATTTTTAATCATTGGACAAAAAAACTCCACAAATAGTAACCTAGAATACTGTCTAACACTTGATGGCTGTTCTGTCAAGTCCTCGTCGTCAGTTAGGAACCTGGGTGCGCTCTTTGATACCAATCTTTCATTTGAAAGCCACATTTCTAGCATCTGTAAAACTGCATTCTACCATTTTAAAAATATATCTAAATTACGGCACATGCTTTCAATGCAAAATGCTGAACAATTAGTTCATGCGTTCATGACCTCAAGGCTAGATTATTGTAATGCTCTACTGGGTGGTTGCCCTGCTCGCATAATAAATAAACTGCAGCTTGTCCAAAACGCAGCAGCTAGAGTTCTTACTAGAACCAGGAAGTATGACCATATTAGCCCGGTTCTGTCAACACTGCACTGGCTCCCTATTAAACATCGTATACATTTTAATATCTTGCTAATTACTTACAAAGCTCTAAATGGTTTAGCTCCCCAGTACTTGAGCGAGCTCTTAACACATTATACTCCATCACGTGTATTGCGGTCTCAAAACTCTGGCCAGTTGATAATACCTAGAATATCAAAATCAACTGCAGGCGGTCGATCCTTTTCCTATTTAGCACCTAAACTCTGGAACAGTCTTTCTAGCATTGTTCAGGAAGCAGACACACTCTGTCAGTTTAAATCTAGACTAAAAACACATCTCTTTACTATGGCATACACATAAAACATTTTTAATTTCTATTATTCAAATCAGTTAAATGATTGTTTTAGGCTGCATTAACTAGGTCAGCCGGAACCGGGAACACTTCCCATAACACCTGATGTACTCGTTACATCATAAGAAGAATGGCATCTACGCTAATGTTAGTCTCTCTGTTTATCCCGAGGTTTACTGCAGTCGGCCGGATCCGGGCCGTATCCGGACCAGATGGTGGACCTTAGCCTGGACATGACAAACGCATCCCTGAAGTGTCTATAGAGACCATGTCAATTAAACTCCCTCCTGTAAATGCCGCATCGACACGACATCCTCATTAAACCCGTCCCCGCCGTGACGACTCCAATCTTTCGAATAATCCTACGAATATCTATTGATTTAATATGACTTCTGACCTGTAATGTTGCCAGAATCATAATCATACACTATTTGTTCGTTGGCCAGAGAAGAACTGGCACCCCGACTGAGCCTGGTTTCTCCCAAGGTTTTTTTCTCCATTCTGGCCCTGAAGGAGTTTTGGTTCCTTGCCACCGTCGCCTTTGGCTTTTGGCTTGCTCAGTTGGGGACACTTAAATTCCAACTATATTACTGATCTTCCCGCATTGACACTATATGATAATTGAAATGAGCTGGATGACATCACCGTTTTCACCAGAGCGGCTGTAAAGCCGAATCAAATTCTGTTGCATTATTTTCCTGTTAACACTGTGAAGCTTATTTGAAACAATTGGCATTGTAAAAAGCGCTATATAAATAAAGGTGATTTAATTCGTTCCAACCCTTCTTGGAGAAACGAGAGCACGGACCCGATCGGGCATTTCCAGGGGTCTTCTCGGCGAGAAGAGCACCAGGTGACGAAAAGGTTCCACTTTAACGCATAGGCATGTCAGGGTAGACAAGGCCCTAGTGGAAGTGATGGTAGCCACCACCTGAGGTGGTAGGGTACTCAAACCTGCCGCGTCCCATCCAGGACCCACACGTGCAGGTTCCAGAGATCGGGACGCGGGTGCCAGAGGGTGCCCCGTCTCTGAGAAAGGAGGTCCTTCCTCAGAGGAATCGACCAGGGAAGGGCTGTCGCAAGGAGTACGAGTTTGAAGAACCAGGTCTGGCCGGGCTAATATGGGGCGACCAAAAGGACCTGCTCCTTGTCTTCCCTGATCTTGCACAGTGTCTGTGCAAGAAGGCTCACTGGGGGGAACGCATATTTGAGGAGGCCCCGCAGCCAGCTGTGCGCCAGTGCATCCGTGCCGAGGGTTCCCTCAGTCAGGGAGTAAAACAGGCGGCAGTGGGAAGAGTCGTGGGAGGCAAACAGATCTACCTGTGCATCGCCGAACTGTTCCCAAATCAGCTGAACCGTCTAGGGATGGGAGTCTCCATTCTCCAGGAAGTGGCTGAAGCTGTGAGAGCTCGTCGGCTGCACGGTTCAGGTCTCCCGGGACGTGAATGGCACGAAGCGACCTCAGATGCTTCTGACTCTATAAGAGGAGATGGCGGGCAAGTTGAGACATAAGGCGGGAGCGTAGACCACCCTGTCGGTTGATGTACGCTACTGTGGCCATGTTGTCTGTCCGGACTAGTACGTGTTGACCCTTGAGCAACGCTCGAAAGCGGTGCAGGGCGAACTGTACTGCCAGCAACTTGAGACAATTGACATGCAGAAAGCGCTGGGGTCCTGTCCAGGAACCCGCGGCAGCATGTCCATTGCACTTGGCACCCCAGCCCGTGGCAGAGACATCTGTTGACACAGCAATATGCCTGGAAACTCGTTCTAAGGGAACTCCGGCCCGTAGAAAACTGAGGTTCGACCACGGGGTGAAGGTCTGTAGGCAGGCCCGAGTCACTGGGAACCGGAGCGTGCCTATCTGCCATGCTCATCTCGGGATTCGATCGTGAAGCCAGTGCTGAAGCTGTCTCATATGAAGCAATCCGTGCGGCGTGACCGCGGCTGCAGATGCCATATGCCCCAGGAGCCTCTGAAATAACTTCAGTGGAACCGCACTCTTGCTCTTGATTTGACGGAGGCAAGTCAGCAGTGACTGCGCGCGCTCGCTCGTAAGCTGCGCGTACATGACGACCGAGTCGATTTCCATACCGAGAAAAGAGATCCTCTGCACTGGGGAGAGTTGGCTCTTTTCCCAGTTGACCCGAAGGCCCAGGCGGGCGAGGTGCTGGAGCACCAGATCTCTGTGTTCGCACACCTGCTCTCAAGAGTGACTCAGAATCAGCCAGTCGTCAAGATAGTTCAGGATGCGAACCCCGTGTTGCCTGAGTGGCACAAGGGCTGCCTCGATGACCTTCGTGAAGACGCGAGGGGACAGAGCTAGCCCGAATGGGAGAACCGTATACTGATATGCCCGCCCCTCGAAAGCAAACCGTAGGAACGGTCTGTGTCAAGGAAGGATGGAGACATGTAAGTACGCGTCCTTCAGGTCGATCGCTGCAAACCAATCTGCTGGACGAACGCATTCGAAAAGGCGTTTGGCTGTCAACATCTTGAACGGAAGCCTGCGAAGGGATCGGTTCAAGATGCGCAGATCCAGGATTGGTCGTAACTCACCGGTTTTCTTGGGTACAATGAAGTAGGGGCTGTAGAAGACGGACTTCATTTCGGCTGGAGGGATAGTCTCGATCGCACCCTTCGCCAGTAAGGTATGAACCTCCGCACGCATGACAGGGGCATTGGGGCCCACCACGGTATAACGGACTCCCCTGAAGCGGGGAGGAGACTGGGCGAACTGAATTGTTGGGCAAAGTTCTCAACCGCACCGCCGAAGATCCCATCCTGGGATATGGGAGCGTCGAGGAAACGAGTTCGCTCAGCGTCCCGCATATCAGCCAGGTTGAGCCACAGGTGTCTCTCCTGGACTATGGCTGTGGACATCAACTGGCCCAGGGAGCGTGAGGTCACCTTCGTCGCCCGGAGGGTCACCCTGGCCACCAGCCAAAGTACCGCCTCTCATGGAGACGGTAGATTGGGTTGTGGCAGAGAGGACTCTCGCTCCAGGACGGAGCTCATTGAGTCTCGACCGCAGCACAGAGATGGTCATGTCCCCGCAGTGGGAACATGACGCATCCACAAACGCTGCCTGTGCCCATCAGAGGGCGGCAAAGACCGACCGCACCCAGAAGTGCACGGGCGAGATATCTTTAAAAAGACGCGCCGCGTGCAAGCTCTTTTGTGAGAGGAAACTCCGCGGTAGTGCTGAAACGCCCAGGGAAACACACACCAGCTGTATGCAGACCACTGCACAGATCAGCAGGCAGATCGCTGGAACGCGCCGTAACACCAACACCGAATGGAGAGTTGTTCGTCTCGAAGAAGCTGACCAAACTCAGTATTAGGCTTGAGGAGTGAAGAGATACTCTTGGCTCTGAAGCAGAAACATAATGCGACATTGCCAGCGTACTTCCTTATATACCCACGAGGTGGGGCGGAGTTATGCTACGCAAATTCCACAGGCCCGTGGCATTGCATCGCCATTGGGCGTTTTCTAAGATCTCGAAGATGATAGGCTTCTAAGCGAAACCCCCATTCGTCAGTCACTGACGTAACTCGGAGTGACTGAACGAAAGGGAACTAATGCCATGCTTCCTAATGATAACTCCCAGTGGTAGCATGTACAGGGTGAAAAGCAAAGGTCCTAGCACTGAGCCCTGCGGTACTCCATACTGAACTTGTGATCGATGTGACATCTCTTCATTTACTGCTACAAACTGATAACGGTCAGATAAGTATGATTTAAACCATGCCAATGCAATTCCACTAATGCCAACATAATTTTTGAGTCTATTTAGAAGAATGTTGTGGTCGATAGTATCGAATGCAGCGCTAAGATCGAGTAACACTAATAGAGATATACAACCACGATCGGATGATAAGAGCAAATCATTTGTAACTCTGATGAGAGCAGTCTCAGTACTATGATACAGTCTAAATCCTAACTGGAAATCCTCACAGATACCATTTTTTTCTAAAAAGGAGCATAGTTGTGAAGACACTGCCTTTTCTAGTATTTTTGACAGAAAGGGTAGATTTGAGATTGGCCTTTAATTGACTAATTCTGTAGGATCAAGTTGCGTTTTTTTAATAAGTGGTTTAATAATAGCTAACTTAAAAGTTTTCGGTACGTATCCTAATGACAAAGATGAATTAATGATATTAAGAAGAGATGTCACACCGAACACAAGTTCAGTATGGAGTACCGCAGGGCTCAGTGCTAGGACCGTTGCTTTTCACCCTGTACATGCTACCACTGGGAGATATTATTAGGAAGCATGGCGTTAATTTTCATTGTTATGCTGACGATACTCAGCTCTATATTTCTTCACGCCCTGACGAAACTTACCAATTCACAAGATTAACAGAATGCATAGCTGATATAAAAAATTGGATGACTAGTAATTTCCTGCAACTTAATTCAGAAAAAACTGAATTTTTAATCATTGGACAAAAAAACTCCACAAGTAGTAACCTAGAATACTGTCTAACACTTGATGGCTGCTCTGTCAAGTCCTCGTCGTCAGTTAGGAACCTGGGTGTGCTCTTTGATACCAATCTCTCATTTGAAAGCCACGTTTCTAGCATCTGTAAAACTGCATTCTACCATCTTAAAAATATATCTAAATTACGGCACATGCTTTCAATGCAAAATGCTGAACAGTTAGTTCATGCGTTCATGACCTCAAGGCTAGATTATTGTAATGCTCTACTGGGTGGTTGCCCTGCTCGCTTAATAAATAAACTGCAGCTGGTCCAAAACGCAGCAGCTAGAGTTCTTACTAGAACCAGGAAGTATGACCATATTAGCCCGGTTCTGGCAACACTGCATTGGCTCCCTATTAAACATCGTATACATTTTAAAATCTTGCTGATTACTTACAAAGCACTAAATGGTTTAGCGCCCCAGTACTTGAGCGAGCTCTTAACGCATTATACTCCATCACGTTTATTGCGGTCTCAAAATTCTGGCCAGTTGATAATACCTAGAATATCAAAATCAACTGCAGGCGGTCGGTCCTTTTCCTATTTAGCACCTAAACTCTGGAACAGTCTACCTAGCATTGTTCGGGAAGCAGACACACTCTGTCAGTTTAAATCTAGACTAAAAACACATCTCTTTACTATGGCATACACATAAAACATTTTTAATTTCTATTATTCAAATCAGTTAAATGATTGTTTTAGGCTGCATTAACTAGGTCAGCCGGAACCGGGAACACTTCCAATAACACCTGATGTACTCGTTACATCATAAGAAGAATGGCATCTACGCTAATGTTAGTCTCTCTGTTTATCCCGAGGTTTACTGCAGTCGGCCGGATCCGGGCCGTATCCAGACCAGATGGTGGACCTTAGCCTGGACATGACGACCATATCCCTGAAGTGTCTGTAGAGACAATAGTGTCAATTAAACTCCCCCCTGTAAATGCCGCATCGACACGACATCCGAATTAAACCCGTCCCCGGCGTGACAACTCCAATCTTTCGAATAATCCTACGAATATCTATTTATCTAATATGACTTCTGACCTGTAATGTTGCCAGAATCATAATCATACACTATTTGTTCGTCGGCCAGAGGGGAACTGGCACCCCGACTGAGCCTGGTTTCTCCCAAGGTTTTTTTCTCCATTCTGGCACTGAAGGAGTTTTGGTTCCTTGCCACCGTCGCCTTTGGCTTTGGCTTGCTCAGTTGGGGACACCTAAATTTCAACTATATTACTGATCCGCCCGCATTGACACTATATGATAATTGAAATGAGCTGGATGACATCACCAGGGTTATGTTTATAAATATAAATACCCAGGGTTATGTTTGTTTTCTTCTAAGAGAGTCGAGAAATAAGCAGATTTTTAAGAAACTAGCAGTTTTTAAGGCCTTTCTGTACGCAATCATGCTCTCTTTCCACGAAATCCTAAAAACTTTTTTCCATTTTTCTGGCTGCTGTTTTAAGGGCACGGGTGTGCTCGTTGTACCACGGCGTTGGACTATTTTCTTTAATCTTCTTTAAGCGCAGAGGAGCAACTGTGTCTAAAGTGCTGGAAAAGAGAGAGTCAATAGTTTCTGTTGCAACATCGAGTTCCTCTAGGCTCTCTGGGATGCTGAGGAGATTAAACTGATGAGGAAGTTTATTTACAAATCAATCTTTAGTGGCAGCGGTGATAGTCCTGCCATATTTGAAACAACGGGACGGTTTTGCAGCCTTTGCTACATTAAGTATACACGATACTAGGTAATGATCTGAGATGTCATCGCTCTGCTGCAGAATTTCAATGGTATCAACATTTATTCCATGTGAAAGTATTAGGTCTAAAGTATAATTATGGCGATGAGTGGGTCCTGTCACGTGTTGCCTAACTCCAATAGAGTTTAGAATGTCTCTAAATGCCAATCCCAATGCATCTTTTTCATTATCTACATGGATATTAAAAATCACCAACAATTAGGACTTTATCTGTAGCCAGTACGAACTCTGATAGGAAATCAGCAAATTCTTTGGTAAAGTCTGTATAGTGCCCTGGTGGCCTTTATATAGTAGCCAGTACAAATGTCAAACGGGATTTATCATTTATACTACATAACGTTATGTAAAGCACCAAAACTTCAAAGGAATTATATTTGAAACTAGACTTCTGAGTAATACTGAAGATATTATTATAAATTACAGCAACCCCTTTGCCTTTCAGACGATAATCTTGAGGAGTGGACTCATTTAAAGTAATGTAATCGTCAGGTTTTAGCCAGGTTTCTGTCAAACACAGCACATCTAGGTTATGATCTGTAATCATATCATTAACAATAAGCGCTTTTGAGGAAAGGGAAATATTCATCAACCCGAGCTTTATCATTTGATCATCTGTGTTATATCTGTTTTTTATTTGTTGAACATCAATTAAATTTTTTTTTCCCTTAAGTGTGTTTTTGTATTTACTAATTCTGGGAACAGACACAATTCTGGGAACATACACAGAACAGACACAGGTGGGCACTAATTATACACAGTACACACACATATATTATGTAAATAAACTTTATATATCGCGATTAATCGTTTGACAGCCCTAATATATATATATATTTTATACATAAATATAAAAAACATTTCTTAAATATATACATGCATGTGTGTGTATTTATATACACATAATAAATTATACACAGTACACACACATATTATGTAAACACAAACTTTTATGTTGGATGCGGTTAATCGCGATTTGACAGCACTAATATAAAAAATAAAATAGTATATCAGTCTGGCGAGTAAACTAAAAAATTTACTAGCCAATGGCGATTCTATTGCCAAGGTGTGCGTAGAGGGTTGACCTAGAATTCCCTTTCTGGCTCAGTTAATCTCGATCTGTATAATCAATCAAGCAGTTTGCAACCTGGTGCAAAGTGGCTAACCTGGAGCCTTTTTTCTGCTGTTGTTGCCGGTCCGCTACAGTTTGACGGTCGTGACACTGCAGAGTCATTCTGCTGAGGCCAAGGGTGTAGGTTTGATTTTGAAATTGGTGGGGACAGCCCCGGAAGCTGAGGATTCAGGAAATTAATAGGATAATGTAATAAGGTTTTTAGTCTATATTGACCATAACAATATGTTAATTAATGAATTATGTAATGTTATAGGTAACTAATTAAGATAAGGAGGCATTTTAAAAGAATCTTAACTTTACTCCGTTCACAGTATAATGCAATAATCAATGTGTCTACTGTCTTCCTTGCTATTTGAAGAAGCCAAACACATGTCTGTGTCTGTCATTAACAGAAATGAACTGTTGGCATATTTGTTTCACATCAATATTGTCCAGTTTGTCCTGGTGAACATGGCACACAGCAATACTGTTAAGTCTCACTTGTGCCATTGTTGTTCTGAGCCATGTTTTTAGTCTCCTATAGAGCACTGAGACTGGGATGACTAAAAGCAGCCTGACAAGGGTTTCAACTCTAACAGGCCTCTCACTTCAACAAGACCAAGCAATGTCGTGTTTTTATGTTTTATGGGGACTTTACACAGACATAATGATTTGTATACTGTACAAACTGTATATTCCATCCCCTTACACTAAACTTTCTGCATTTTTACATTTTCAAAAAACACCACTTAGTGTGACTTATTTTCCTCATGGGGACCAAAAAATGTTCAAGATATTGCCATAGGGTTTCACACACACTCACACTCTCTCATTCACTCACACACACTTGCACCCATTAGCGTTTAGATTTGCCACTTATCCCGCGATTGTCATATATTGAAAAAACTGCACTGTCCCTGAATCAAATATGTGACTCAATTTTCCCAGTATTTTCGTGCACAGAACTGTTGATTTCTCCCTCACTTACCGCATCTAGGTTTCGGAAGAGTTTTGCTTTGCCGCTTCGCAGAACCAAATGTAGGTACGGCCTCTCACAAGTTAGAAAGAAAAAACAAAGCCAATCGGATCAGCGATGTGGGTTCGGGAGGCGGGACTCAGATCTATTAACTGTTTGTGTACCAGGATGTGCACATTTTGCACAGAACACTCTTGTAAGAGATTTTTTATTTAAATGAGATGTTTCCTGGTTAAATAAAATAAGTAATACATAAAAATCACAAGACACAACCGTACAACAGTAATTATAAATAAATATATTTGATCGAAATTATTGCTTGGGACAAATCAGTGTCACTGGATATTGGTAGGGACATGTCCCTAGCGTCCCTACTAAATTCTACGCCCCTGGCTGAGGCCTACGCTCACCTGAGCTTTGTCTTGACAGTGACATCAAGTGTGTGGGCTCTCTGTGAGCCGCTGTGATAAGGTGTCTTTAAGGCTGAGCATGGTTGGCATCCTCTTGCTAGAGAGTTGTTCTGCTGAGGCCTCCAATCTATTGCACACCATTTAGTAGCTACAAACGTAAACCACTCAGCAGCGAGGTATTGTGTAAGGAACAGGCTCAATTTAAATTGATCCTCACTAAAAATTATGCCCCACTCTTTAATCTTATTTAAGTTTATGCAAATTCCAACTTAAACACATAAAAAACTCCTAATCAAACAGACTGTAGTATATAGCATCACAATAAAATCATCTGTTCCACTCCAAGAACTATTGGCAGAGCAAACATGCTGATGCACAATGCCAAACAATGCCTTATCTTGATGGACACATTCATTATCACCTTCTAATTACAGGTGCATGTCCGGGTGGATTGATTACCTGTGCGGGCGGGTGATGTGGAGGGTTAGTGTTACAGTGAGCATGACGCAGGGGGTCGCGGACCTGCGGACAGGTGTGTGTGGGGTGGGGGGTGCTTGGAGTTCTCTTCTCAGTTCCTCTACTGACTTACTCTATTATTTATAAAGCTCTAGAGGATCTATCATATCGTATGAGCCTATGACTAATAACACACCTCCATATCAACTACACTTACATAAATTTTTCTTCACATGCAGGATGGTAGATCCATAGTATTATTTGAAGTGTCCTACACTGAAAACAATAAGTAGAATTTACTTTTTTTTCAAGTTTTTGCAGGCATTTCACATATGGAATTAAGTAAAATCTACTTACCTATTTAAATAAAGTTATTAAATTAAGTAACTTTGCAATACTCTGTTTCAAGTACATTTTACTCAAACAATCCCTTGTGAAAGAGAAGTGTGCTTAATTGTATTTAAAGTGTATTTTTTGTGTACTTCAAATCTTAAAAGTATACTTTTCAAAAAGTGCACTTGCAGATAATATAATATAATTTAAATTAAAGGCCACTTAACTGTACTTAAAGAGAATACACTTTAATGACAATATTTCTTAACACACTTAAGTGCACTTTTTAAAAATGCTCTTTGTAATAATGTCTAATTAAGTTTTACTTAAACAAAGTACACTTTCATGACAATATTTCTAAACACACTTGATTGCACTTTTTAAAATGCACTTTGTAATACTGTCTAATTAAATTTTACTTAAAGAAAGTACACTTTCATGACAATATTTCTAAACACACTTGAGTGCACTTTTAAAAAATGCACTTTGTAATCAGTTTTACTTAAACATATTTTAAATAATTATGATTTTATGTTTTAAATAAGTACACTATTTTGATGTATTGACTAATATACTAAAGCGCATGGAAAATAATTGATTTTCATTTCAACCTAAGTGTGTTGTCCAAAATTACATTTGTTAATGTATTTTAAATGTGTTTAGTCTATAATATATACTGGGTGCATTAATACACTTGAAATGTGTTTTTCTTCTAAACTTCAATACACTTGCTTATACAGTATACTCTAGTACAACTTATTGTTGAAATTTTTATCACCAGCTCCAAGTTCTACATAATATTTGACATAAAGTGTCATTTATGAGAGGAGTACTGTATTTGTACTTAATGTAATATTAATGTAGCTACTGTACTTTACATCTGTATACAGAATACTTTCAATATCATTATGTTGTTCTACGTCGATTAAACACATTTAATTGCATTAACTGCAAGGAAAAGTTTAACAAATCTAAACAAATAATTTGCATTTAAATTTAGTTAAAATGCAATTAATTTTAATCAGACTACACTACACTGTAAAAATGATTAACTTTAAGTTAGGTGAATGAGTCGAGCTCTGTGAACTTACAGAGACTATCTACACAATGAGTTAGAACAACTTCAACTTGAACAGAAATTGAAAACCTGAAATAAATAACATTTAACCATGCACAAAATGTTATCAACTTTTTTTTTAATGCGCATGCGCCAAAAATACTACGTCATGATGGCGCAATACTTCTTCAGTTTGAAAAATGCGCTGTACACCATGTTTCTGTAATCGTGATGCGTGAGGAAACTGAAGCTGATCAAACAAGAAGAGAACAAAGTAGCGTGTAGCTATTTAGTTTAATCGCAGATAGTATAGACGCAATATGGACTCAGGAGGTGAATTAATATGTTTCCTATAATTTATCTATGATTGCATTATAATAATTTTTTATATATCGGAATGTGATCGCGTTTGTGGGCGTGTTCAAGGAATTTGGCTGCTGAAAATACAATATTTTAATTGAACTCCGACTTTTTAAATAATTTGAAACTAACTAAATGACTTAAGGGTCCCACTTTATATTAGGTGGCCTTAAATCAAATCAAATCATCTTTATTTATATAGCGCTTTTTACAATGACAATTGTTTCAAAGCAGCTTCACAGTGGTAACAGGAAAATAATCCAACAGAATTTGATTCGGCTGTACAGCCGCTCTGGTGAAAATGGTGATGTCATCCAGCTTATTTCAGTTATCATATAGTGTCAATGCGGGCAGATCAGTAATATAGTTAAAATTTTAGTGTGCCCAACTGAGCAAGCCAAAAGCCAAAGGCGACGGTGGCAAGGAACCAAAACACCTTCAGGGCCAGAATGGAGAAAAAAACCTTGGGAGAAACCAGGCTCAGTCGGGGTGCCAGTTCTCCTCTGGCCGACGAACAAATAGTGTATGATTATGATTCTGGCAACATTACAGGTCAGAAGTCATATTAGATCAGTAGATATTCGTAGGATTATTCGAAAGATTGGAGTCGTCACGCCGGGGGCGGGTTTAACGAGGATGTCGTGTCGATGCGGCATTTACAGTGGGGAGTTTAATTGACACGGTCTCTACAGACACTTCAGGGATACGTTCGTCATGTCCAGGCTAAGGTCCACCATCTGGTCCGGATACGGCCTGGATCCAGCCGACTGCAGTAAACCTCGGGATAAACAGAGAGACTAACATTAGCGTAGATGCCATTCTTCTTATGATGTAACGAGTACATCAGGTGTTATGGGAAGTGTTCCCGGTTCCGGCTGACCTGGTTAATGCAGCCTAAAACAATCATTTAACTGATTTGAATAATAGAAATTACAAATGTTTTATGTGTATGCCATAGTAAAGAGATGTGTTTTAGTCTAGATTTAAACTGACACAGTGTGTCTGCTTCCCGAACAATGCTAGGAAGACTGTTCCAGAGTTTAGGTGCTAAATAGGAAAAGGATCGACCGCCTGCAGTTGATTTTGATATTCTAGGTATTATCAACTGGCCAGAGTTTTGAGACCGCAATAGACGTGATGAAGTATAATGCGTTAAGAGCTTGCTCAAGTACTGGGGAGCAAAAAGAAAAAACTACTATGTACTTACATCAAAAAATAAGTACAATGTACTGATTGTGTTCATATTGTATTGCAAGACACTTTTGCTGATATTGAGGTGGAAAACGGGTAAAGTTAGGGAGAGGTGTGGTGGTATGGGTAAGTTTAAGGGTAGGGTTAGGTGTAAGGGAAGCGTCAATGGTGTAATTATAAATGTAACTACAGAAATTAATTACAGATGTAATTACATGCAGGTAATTTTTAAAATGTAAGTACAATGTAAAAACATGTATGTACACAATAACTGCATTGTATCAAATGATTAATTAAAATGTTAGTACATAGTAGTTAAGGCCACCTAATATAAAGTGGGTCCGACTTAAGTTAAATGTGCTGAACGAAATTAAAATATCCGGTCTTGTAACATTCGGAGATATTTATATACATTTAATCCATATAATCGATATTATAACCACCACTAATATTCAATATATAACCCACCTCCAGAAATAATTCTTGTAATGTATTTTTTTCTTTTCTTTTTGCATTTGAAGAGTGAGATGTTCAGTTACTATTTGTGTTTGGGTAACACTTTATAATAACTGCACACTATGAAGCATTAGTTAAGCATTAGTCAATAGTTAATTCATAATTTATAAAGCATTAATAGACATTAATAAGCAGTTTATAAATACACCTATACATGCTTTATTCTTGATTTATGTGTTTAATAATTGTATTTTCATACTTTATTAATGATCAATTTATCATTTCTAAATTAATTATTACATTATTTACAAACCAGGTCATTAGAAGTTGTCAGTGGTTCATAAGATCATTTAGAAAGTTTATTAATCATTTACTTACACTATCTAAATGTACATTTATACATTTTATTATTTAAGTCAAGTCAAGTCAAGTCACCTTTATTTATATAACGCTTTTTACAATGCCGATTGTTTCAAAGCAGCTTCACAGTGTTAAACAGGAAAATAATGCAACAGAATTTGATTTGGCTGTACAGCCGCTCTGGAGAAAACGGTGATGTCATCCAGCTCAGTTTCAATTATCATATAGTGTCAATGCGGGCAGATCAGTAACATAGTTGAATATTTAGTGTCCCCGACTGAGCAAGCCAAAAGTCAAAGTGGAAGAGGCGACGGTGGCAAGGAACCAAAACTCCATCAGGTGACATAATGGAGAAAAAAACCTTGGGAGAAACCAGGCTCAGTCGGGGTGCCAGTTCTCCTCTGGCCAACGAACAAACAGTGTATGATTATGATTCTGGCAACATTACAGGTCAGAAGTCATATTAGATCGGAATATTCGAAAGATCGGAGTCATCACGCCGGAGACTGTTTATTGAGGATGTCGTGTCGATGAGGCATTTATTAGATCGGAATATTCGAAAGATTGGAGTCATCACGCCGGAGACGGTTTTATTAAGGATGCCGTATCGATGAGGCGTTTACAGGGGGGAGTCTAATTGACACGTCTCTGCAGACATTTCATTGTTGGTCATGTCTAGGCGCAGGTCCGCCATCTGATCTGGATACGGCCCGGATCCGGCTGACTGCAGCAAACCTCGGGATAAACAGAGAGACTAACATTAGCGTAGATGCCATTCTTTTTATGATGTAACGAGTACATCTGGTGTTGTGGGAAGTGTTCCTGGTTCCGTCTGACCTAGTTAATGCAGCCTAAAACAATCATTTAACTGATTTGAATAATATAAATTGATAATATTCTATGTGTATTCCATAGTAAAGAGATGTGTTTTTAGTCTAGATTTAAACTGACAGAGTGTGTCTGCTTCCCAAACAATGCTACCGCTATGAGACCGCAAGAGATGTGATGGAGTATAATGCGTTAAGAGCTCGCTCAAGTACTGGGGAGCTAAACCATTTAGTGCTTTGTAAGTAATTAGCAAGATTTTAAAATGTATACGATGCTTAATAGGGAGCCAGTGCAGTGTTGACAGAAACGGGCTAATATGGTCATACTTCCTGGTTCTAGTAAGAACTCGAGCTGCTGCATTTTGGACCAGCTGCAATTTATTTATTAAGCAAGCAGGGCAACCACCAGTAGAGCATTACAATAATCTAGCCTTGAGGTCATGAACGCATGAACTAACTGTTCAGCATTTTGCAATGAAAGCATGTGCCGTAATTTAGATATATTTTTAAAATGGTAGAATGCAGTTTTACAGATGCTAGAAACGTGGCTTTCAAATGAAAGATTGGTATCAAAGAGCACACCCAGGTTCCTAACTGACGACGAGGACTTGACAGAGCAGCCATCAAGTGTTAGACAGTATTCAAGGTTACTACTTGTGGAGTTTTTTTGTCCAATAATTAAAAATTCTGTTTTTTCTGAATTAAGTTGCAGGAAATTACTAGTCATCCAATTTTTTATATCAGCTATGCATTCCGTTAATCTTGTGAATTGGTAAGTTTCGTCAGGGCGTGAAGAAATATAGAGCTGAGTATCGTCAGCATAACAATGAAAACTAAGGCCAGGCTTCCTAATGATATCTCCCAGTGGTAGCATGTACAGGGTGAAGAGCAACGGTCCTAGCACTGAGCCCTGCGGTACTCCATACTGAACTTGTGCCTGTAATTGACTAATTCTGTAGGATCAAGTTGCGTTTTCTTAATAAGTGGTTTAATAATAGCCAACTTAAAAGTTTTCGGTACATATCCTAATGACAAGGATGAATTAATGATATTAAGAAGAGGATCTATGACCTCTGGAAGCATCTCTTTTAGTAGCTTAGTCGGTATAGGGGATAGCATACATGTTGTTGATTTTGATGATTTAACGAGTTTAGCCAATTCTTCTTGTCCTATAGCAGTGAATGAGTGGAATTTTTCCTCAGTGACGCTACAATGCACTGTCTGAAGTGATACTGTAGTAGATGGTTGTATAGTTATAATTTTCTTCCTAATATTATCAATCTTGCACGTAAAGAAGTTCATAAAGTCATTACTGCTGTGCTGTTTGCAAATGTCAGAAGTTGAAGCTTTATTTCTTGTTAATTTAGCCACTGTATCAAATAAATACCTAGGGTTGTGTTTGTTTTCTTCTAAGAGAGTCAAGAATTAAGCAGATCTAGCAGTTTTTACGGCCTTTCTGTATGCAATCATGCTCTCTTTCCAAGAAATGCAAAAAACCACCAGTTTTGTTTTCTTCCAGCTGCGCTCCATTTTTCTAATATCTATTTTTATCCAAATCCACTCCATTTTTCTTATATCAGCTATGCATTCCATTAATCTTGTGAATTGGTAAATTTCGTCAGGGCGTGAAGAAATATAGAGCTAAGTATCGTCAGCATAACAGTGAAAACTAACACCATGCTTCCTAATGAGATCTCCCAAGGGTAGAATGTACAGGGTGAAAAGCAACGGTCCTAGCACTGAGCCTTGCGGTACTCCATACTGAACTTGTGATCGGTGTGACATCTCTTCATTTACTGCTACAAGCTGATAACGGTCAGATAAGTATGATTTAAACCATGTCAATGTAATTCCACTAATGCCAACATAATTTTCGAGTCTATTCAAAAGAATGTTGTGGTCAACTGTATCGAATGCAGCGCTAAGATCAAGTAACACTAATAGAGAGATACAACCACGATTGGATGATAAGAGTAAATCATTTGTAACTCTGATGAGAGTAGTCTCAGTACTATGATATGGTCTAAATCCTGACTGGAAGTCCTCACAGATACCATTTCTTTCTAAAAAGGAGCATAGTTGTGAGGACACTGCCTTTTCTAGTATTTTTGACAGAAAGGGTAGATTTGAGATTGGCCTGTAATTGACTAATTCTGTAGGATCAAGTTGCGGTTTTTTAATAAGTGGTTTAATCATCAACTTTTATTTCCAGACTCATGGTCCATTCAGAAGGCACAGACATGACATGCAACATACATTAAAAAGAGAAAAGGAAACATATATAAATAGATAAAAACAAAAGAGAATACAATACAGCATTTCTATAAAAGACACATACCAGTGATTCCATAGTGATGATTGGTATCGTTATGGCACTAAACCCAGGATTTACTAGCAGAATAACAATGCAGTTCTGGGAGTCATTCAGGCGACAAATGAATTTGTAGATGAGTCTCCTCAACAACGCCTGAAAGGTATTGACCCCTGCATTACAAAACAGGTCACTTGCACTAGAGCACCTGGGTTTGTTGAGGAGTATCCTCATACAGTCTTTATAAGCAACCATAAGCTTCTGCATACTTGCCTTTTTAAACTTAGTCCATAAAGAAGCAGTATACAAAGGAGTGCAATATGCTTTAAACAGGCTAATTTTGACATCATCCATGCACATGTGGAATTTTCTAACCAGCATGTTAGCTTGGGCATATAATACGCAACGCTGCCTGTATATATCCTCATCATCGGATAACTGATCAGTAAAGTAATGACCCAGATATTTAATTTTATTAGAGACACTCATCACTTGTCCTGACAGATAACAAAGGAAAACAAAGATCTTTGTCCACTTTTGTCCTACATATCAATACAGCACTCTTTTTGGCGTTATACAACACATCATATTACACCCCATATTCAGAGCAGATATTCAGTAGCTGCTGAAAACCAGCACTGCTCGGAGAAAAGATGGCCAAATCATCAGCATACATAAAATGATTAACCACGGTGTTCCCTTTCAGTCGGTCACGTTCGACGAATTGGGATTGGGATCACTTCTGGGAGCCCCTATCAGCTTTGAGTATATAGAGAACGGGCCAATGGCCATTGGCGTGCGAGATTTGCATCTCGCGCTCCGCCCCGCATCGCAGGTATAAAGCAGAAGCGGATGCCGCGCACATTTGTCATTCACTTCGGAGCCGAACGCCGTTGAAGAGCATAAGACTGTTCCTGCCTATCAAGCAGAGAGAGAGAAAGAGAACGAGAGAGAGAGATTGCTCGAAGGTGCTGGTGAGAAGGCACACTACAGCGCGACCGCGTGCACTTCCTGGTTTGGAAAAACTGCTGTTTCCACAGCATTTCCTGTTGGTTCGGTGAGGGCGTTCCATACAGTGAGAGCAGACACAGGCTGCACTATCCCCTGTGATTCTGCCGCGGTTGTCCCTGGGTGCTTCAGCACTATTAAAAGAGCGGTTTCCTCTAAAAGAGCAACACGGGTGTGACACTGCGTCTTTTTTAAGATGTCATTCCACCCGTGCATTTCTGGATGCGGTTGTTCCCTGTCGCCAGCTGATGGTCACAATCGTTGTCTCACGAGCCTGGGCATTCAGCATGCTGAGGCAGCTTTTGTGGATAGTTCATGTTCCCACTGCGGGAACATGACTATCTCGGCGCTTAGGTCAAGACTCGCCTCCCTTTGGGAGGGTGGAGTCCCCTTACCTATGCCTCGATCTAGTGCTATTCCTGCGCAGCAGAATAGACCTACTTCGACGAATAGCCAGGGTGACCTGAGGATCACGTTTAGGGCAAACCCGCCGAGCCAGCCTCCCCGGGCCCCTATTCCCTCTGAAGCACCGCAGCCGGTAGAGTTTCCGGAGGAAACCGCTGGCCCCTCCCATGGGCGTCCAGTGGTGACCTTCGGGGCTCCAGCAGACGAACAGATGTCGATCGCTGCATCGGAGGGGGAGTTCCAGTCCTCGGAGGATGAAGACTCGGCTGCGCTGCCTCCCTCTGGGAGAATCGCGGCGGCCGAGTCGGACCCTGAGTTGACGGCTATGCTTTCCCGGGCCGCCGAAAAGGTCGGGCTCGTGTGGAACCCTCCACCGTGTCCCGAGCCTTCTAGGTTGGATGACTGGTTTCTCGGGGAGGGTCATGCTGGTTCTCAGCATCCCGCCCCAGTGCCTTTCTTCCCGGAGGTGCATGAGGAGCTCACAAAGTCGTGGACGTCACCTTTTTCTGCCAGAAACCGGCCGAGTGGCTCCTCCCTACTCATTACCCTCGACGGTGGGCCAGCCAAGGGGTACGTGGAAATCCCGCCGGTGGAACGGGCTGTCGCGATGCAACTGTGTCCGGCGTCCGCTTCCAACTGGCGCGGTGACCCGCGCCACCCCTCCAAGGCCTGTAAGTTCTCTTCCAGTCTGACTGGAAAGGATTACAAGGCCTGTGGACAGGCTGCGTCCGCTCTGCATGCCATGGTGTTGCTCCAGGTGCACCAGGCCCAGGCGCTTATGGACATGCATGAGGGTAGGCCTGACCCAGAGCTCCTCCGGAAGCTCTGGACGGCGACGGACCTCGCCCTCAGGGCGACGAAAGTCACCACCCGTTCCATCGGTCAGGCGATGTCCACGCCCTCCAACCTGGCCGACATGAGGGAGACCGATAAATATCGGTTCCTGGACTCCCCCATCTCCTCGGCCGGGTTGTTCGGCAACGCGGTCGAGAGCTTTGCCCAGCAGTTCTCGGCCGCCCAGAAGCAGACGAAGGCCATCAAGCACATCCTGTCCCGGCGGTCAGCTGCTGCCTCCACCCAGCCGCCGGTCGCAGCGCCTCCGCCTGCTCGTCGGCGAGGGCGTCCGCCCGCTGCTGCCCCCGCTCCCGCCAAAGCCCAGCAGCAGCCTACACCAGGGCGTCGGCGTGGAGCCGGCCGTGGGAAGGACGTCCAGCCCGCTCAGGTCGCTGCCAAACCAGGTGGCAAGCGCCATCATAAGAGACCCTGAGACGGGCCGCCCAGAGATGGAGGGAACTGCTCTTCAGGAGGTGGTAGCAGCACCACTCCTTCTCCCGGAGGAGGGCCGGGAGAGAATCCTTGGTTTTCATTTAATTTCTGTTCCGCCGCTGACCTTCGTGCCAGTGGTACCCAAATTTTCACCAAAAGAGCAGTTTCCAATATCTCTGGGTGCCCAAGAGGGTGCTTGGCGGTGTACGACGCTCCGATGCCTTGTCACCCTCCGGCGCCTCTCCAGTCGCCAACAGGGGCTGTGCTCAGGACGCACACGAGAGGCCTCCTCACACCCGAGCGCCCCCTCAGCGGAAGCAGGTAAGTGTTGCACTGCACACTCAGACCCCACTTCGGGCCGCTATGCCGTCCGAGTCGGGTCCCTGCACGCCGCTGCGCTGCCCCGCTGTGGGTACGTCTGTGGTGCTGTTAGTCCAGCTTGCACGGTCGCTGGAAGCCTGATTAGCACTCCCCAGCCCATCGCGCTGGCTCATCCGTACTATCAGACTCGGCTATGCGATTCAGTTCGCCCGGCGTCCCCCCAAGTTCAGGGGCATTCACTTCAAATCCGTGTCGAAAGAGAACGCCCCTGTGCTCCGGGCGGAGATCGCAGTCCTACTGGCGAAGGACGCGATAGAGCCGGTACCTCCAGCCGAGATGAAGACAGGCTTCTACAGCCCATACTTCATTGTACCCAAGAAAGGCGGCGGGTTACGGCCAATCTTGGACCTGCGGTTCTTGAATCAGTCCCTTCACAGGCTGCCGTTCAGAATGCTAACGCAGAAATTGGTTTGTAGCGATCGACCTGAAGGACGCGTACTTTCATGTCTCGATTCTCCCTCGACACAGACCGTTCCTACGCTTTGCGTTTGAGGGACGGGCATATCAGTACAGAGTCCTACCCTTCGGGCTGTCCCTGTCGCCCCGTGACTTCACGAAAGTCGCGGAGGCGGCCATTGCTCCCATGAGAGAGCGTGGTGTTCGCATCCTCAACTACCTCGACGACTGGCTGATCCTGGCTCAGTCGCGGGCGCAGTTATGCGAACACAGGGACATGGTGCTCAGTCACCTCAGCCTGTTGGGACTTCGGGTCAACTGGAAGAAGAGCAAACTTTGCCCCGTGCAGAGGATCTCTTTTCTTGGTATGGAGCTGGACTCGGTCAATCTGACAGCGCAACTCACAGAGGAGCGCGTCCAGTCGGTGTTGAACTGCTTGAATTCGTTCAAATGCAGGACAGCGGTACCACTGAAACATTTTCAGAGGCTCCTGGGGCATATGGCATCCGCAGCCGTGGTGACGCCGCTCTGATTGCTTCATATGAGGCCGCTTCAACACTGGCTACACGACCGAGTCCCGAGATGGGCGTGGCAGAGCGGCTCGTTCCGTGTCTCAGTAACACCGAAGTGCCGCCAAACCTTCAGTCTGTGGTCGGACCCTTCGTTTCTACAGGCAGGTGTTCCCCTAGAACAAGTGTCCAGGCATGCTGTTGTCTCCACGGATGCCTCATCCACCGGCTGGGGGGCCACGTACAACGGGCTTGCAGTTTCGGGTCTGTGGACGGGGCCTCAACTGCAATGGCATATCAATTGCCTCGAGTTGTTAGCAGTTCGTCTTGCGCTGGGCTGCCTCAAAGGGCCGATACGAGGCAAGCACGTTCTGGTCCGTACGGACAACACTGCGGCCATTGCGTACATCAACAAACAGGGTGGTCTACGTTCCCGCCGCATGTCACAACTCGCCTGCCATCTCCTCCTCTGGAGTCAGAAGCATCTGAGGTCGCTTTGTGCCACTCATATTCTGGGCCTGCTCAATCGTGCAGCCGACGAGCTCTCAAGACAGCAAGTGCTCCCGGGAGAGTGGAGACTCCATCCCCAGGTGGTCCAGCTGATCTGGAGTCGCTTCGGGGCCGCACAGGTAGACCTGTTTGCCGCCCTGGACACGTCTCACTGCCAGTTGTTCTATTCCCTGACCGGGGAGACCCTCGGCTCGGATGCGCTGGCACACAGCTGGCCCCGGGGCCTACGCAAATATGCGTTTCCCCCAGTGAGCCTTCTTGCGCAGACACTGTGCAAGGTCAGGGAGGACGAGAAGCAGGTCTTGTTAGTTGCGCCGTACTGGCCCAACCGGACCTGGTTCCCGGAACTAGTGCTCCTCGCGACAGCACATTCCTCTGAGGAAGGACCTCCTGACTCAGAGACGGGGCACCCTGTGGCACCCGCGTCCGGACCTCTGGAAACTCCATGTCTGGTCCCTGGACGGGACGCGGAGGTTCTAGGTGGCCTACCACAGACTGTGGTAGACACCATCACTTCCGCCAGAGCCCCCTCTACGCGTTGAAGTGGAACCTGTTTGTCGAGTGGTGTTCTTCTCGACGAGAAGACCCCCGAAGATGTTCGATCAATTCTGTGCTTTCCTTCCTGCAAGAAGGGTTGGAGCGTAGGCTGTCTCCCTCCACCCTCAAAGTGTGTGTTGCCGCTATCGCCGCAAATCACGACACGGTTGATGGTAAGTCCTTAGAGAAGCACGATCTGGTCGTCAGGTTCCTGAGGGGGGCGAGGAGATTAAATCCGCCTCGCCCTCACTCTATACCCTCTTGGGACTTATCTCTGGTGCTAACCGTACTGCAGAGGGCTCCCTTTGAACCTTTGCAGTCAGCGGAGTTAAAAATCCTGTCTTGGAAGACAGTATTCCTGACTGCATTGGCTTCCATCAAGAGGGTAGGGTACCTGCAGGCATTTTCGGTCGACGAATCGTGCCTGGAATTCGGGGCGGGTAACTCTCATGTAATCCTGAGACCCCGGCCCGGATATGTGCCCAAGGTTCCCACCACTCCCTTTCGAGACCAGGTGGTGGACCTGCAAGCGCTGCCTTTGGAGGAGGCAGACCCAGCCCTGGCTTTTCTCTGTCCCGTTCGCGCTCTGCGGACTTACGTGGACAGAACGCAAAGCTTCAGGACCTCAGAACAGCTCTTCATCTGTTACGGAGGCCAGCAGAAGGGAAAGGCTGTCTCCAAGCAGAGGATGGCTCACTGGATAGTGGATGCCATCGCCTTGGCGTATGAAACCCAAGGCGTGCCTTGCCCGCTCGGGTTGAAGGCCCACTCCACGAGGAGTGTGGCCTCTTCCTGGGCGCTGGCACATGGCGCCTCGCTGACAGATATATGTAGAGCTACGGGCTGGGTGACACCGAACACGTTCGCTAGATTCTATAGCCTCCGTGTAGAGCCGGTTTCTTCCCGTGTGCTCGCTCCAAATAGCCAGTAACTCCAGTGTGCCCGTTCTAGTGTCAGCTTGCTGCGCCATTCTCCTCCTCATGGACCGGATACGTGCGCTGATATGCTTCAGTCGAGTTCCCCAGAACGGCGAACCCTGCTGAGTCCTCCGCAACCCACGGTAGTCAGACGTGGCGGAGCGTCCAACAGCCGGGTCTAACACTTGTATGCATTGGTGGAACTTGTGTTAGGCTGGGTATCCATACAGTGGGGAGAACAAGTATTTGATACACTGCCGATTTTGCAGGTTTGCCCACTTACAAAGCATGTAGAAGTCTGTAATTTTTATCATAGGTACTCTTCAACTGTGAGTGACGGAATCTAAAACAAAAATCCAGAAAATCACATTGTATGATTTTTAAGTAATTAATTTAAATTTTATTGCATGACATAAGTATTTGATACATCAGAAAAGCAGAACTTAATATTTGGTACAGAAACCTTTGTTTGCAATTACAGAGATCATACGTTTCCTGTAGCTCTTGACCAGGTTTTCACACACTGCAGCAGGGATTTTGGCCCACTCCTCCATACAGACCTTCTCCAGATCCTTCAGGTTTCGGGGCTATCGCTAGCAATACGGACTTTCAGCTCCCTCCAAAGATTTTCTATTGGGTTCAGGTCTGGAGACTGGCTAGGCCACTCCAGGACCTTGAGATGCTTCTTAAGGAGCCACTCCTTAGTTGCCCTGGCTGTGTGTTTCAGGTCGTTGTCATGCTGGAAGACCCAGCCACGACCCATCTTCAATGCTCTTACTGAGGGAAGGAGGTTGTTGGCCAAGATCTCGCGATACATGGCCCCATCCATCCTCCCCTCAATACGGTGCAGTCGTCCTGTCCCCTTTGCAGAAAAGCATCCCCAAAGAATGATGTTTCCACCTCCATGCTTCACGGTTGGGATGGTGTTCTTGGGGTTGTACTCATCCTTCTTCTTCCTCCAAACACGGCGAGTGGAGTTTAGACCAAAAAGCTCTATTTTTGTCTCATCAGACCACATGACCTTCTCCCATTCCTCCTCTGGATCATCCAGATGGTCATTGGCAAACTTCAGATGGGCCTAAACATGCGCTGGCTTGAGCAGGGGGACCTTGCGTGCGCTGCAGGATTTTAATCCATGACGGCATAGTGTGTTACTAATGGTTTTCTTTGAGGCTGTGGTCCCAGCTCTCTTCAGGTCATTGACCAGGTCCTGCCATGTAGTTCTGGGCTGATCCCTCACCTTCCTCATGATCATTGATGCCCCACGAGATGAGATCTTGCATGGTGCCCCAGACCGAGGGAGATTGACCGTCATCTTGAACTTCTTCCATTTTCTAATAATTGCGCCAACAGTTGTTGCCTTCTCACCAAGCTGCTTGCCTATTGTCCTGTAGCCCATCCCAGCCTTGTGCAGGTTTTTACAATTTTATCCCTGATGTTCTTACACAGCTCTCTGGTCTTGGCCATTGTGGAGAGGTTGGAGTCTGTTTGATTGAGTGTGTGGACAGGTGTCTTTTATACAGGTAACGAGTTCAAATAGGTGCAGTTAATACAGGTAATGAGTGGAGAACAGGAGGGCTTCTTTAAGAAAAACTAACAGGTCTGTGAGAGCCGGAATTCTTACTGGTTGGTAGGTGATCAAATACTTATGTCATGCAATAAAATGCAAATTAATTATTTAAAAATCATACAATGTGATTTTCTGGATTTTTGTTTTAGATTCCGTCTCTCACAGTTGAAGTGTACCTATGATAAAAATTACAGACCTCTACATGCTTTGTAAGTAGGAAAACCTGCAAAATCGGCAGTGTATCAAATACTTGTTCTCCCCACTGTATGTTGTGACCCCTACGGCGGTCCCATATGTGTATTCTTCCACGGTACGGCTCCCTACGGTCTGAGGGGCTTTTGCTGGGCGCTGGAAGTGGTAGTAACTGTGGCGTTTTCCATAGGGATCCCAATTCGTCTGTGACGTCCGACGTACGTTGAACGTGACCGACTGAAAGGGAACGTCTCGGTTACGTATGTAACCCTCGTTCCTTGCTGTACCATCACTGCACGGCCGAGTCACTAGTTCGGCTCCTCAGTGAAAAACAAATGTGCGCGGCATCCGCTTCCGCTTTATACCCGCGATGCGGGGCGGAGCGCAAGATGCAAATCTCGTATGCCAATGGCCATTGGCCCGTTCTCTATACACTCGAAGCTGATAGGGGCTCCCAGAAGTGATCCTAATTCATCGGTGACGTCCGACGTATGTCTCCGTTCCCTCCTTCAGGGAACGAGGGTTACATACGTAACCGAGACGTTTCCAATCATACAACCTGTTTTACATCTTGATAATTGGTTGGATAACTCATCCTTGTAGTTGAAGAGAGCTGGTGAGAGCAGCCCCCCCTGACATACCCCATTACTTACCCCAAAGGAGGCAGATACTATATTACCCCATTTAACTTGCATACTCTGGTTGGCATACCAGTAAGCCAGGATTCTTATAATGCTGTCAGGGGCACTACTTTGGCTCAGTTTTTCAAATAGCTTATGATGATTAACTCTGTCAAAGGCCTTAGAAGCACCAATAAACCCAATTATCATGGAAGAATTCTGCCTTATGTACCCATGTGTTGCCTCCTTCAAAGCATAGATACACAAATCAGTACCAAACTTAGCTTTGAAGCCAAATTGATTATCAGTGGTACCAATAAAAGGACCTAGACGATCAAGCAAAATCCTTTCCAGTACTTTAGATATCACACTGGCTAGGGCTATTGGCCTATACTTGTCCAAACTCCCAACCTTGCCAGCCTTGTCCTTGATGACAGGCACAAAAGTAACAGACAACATAGATTCAGGTAACAGACCATGGATCATGAATCCAGAAAAGCAAATGGCAAGCAATACTGCCACCTTAGGGCTAGCAAACTTAAGGTGCTCTGCTGTAATGTGGTCTAACCCACTCGCTTTCTTATCAGATAGCTGTGCTACTGCCTGGCAGACTTCACTGGAGGTAATTAACTGGACTACTGTTAACGATATTTGTCACTCTGTAGGGGTCACTTTTAACACAGTTAAATAAGGCAAGGTAGTGTTGCCTCCACAGCTCAGCAATATTATCAGCTCCAGACATCCCCTCCATGGCACATGGAAGCAATGGAAGCAATGTGTTGGCCCTGTTCAGAACTCTCACCTCCTTCCAAAAGACATCCTTACCCCTAAGTTTCTCAGCCATTGAGTTTGCTCTCATAGCCTGTTCATGTTTACCAATGTAACATATTTGCTACATTGCATATTTGAGTCTAGTGCTGGTAAGCGTGCACCCATGCCTTAAATGCTACCCTAGCTTCTGCATGATGAGCCTCAACATGCCTGTTCCAGCCTGGCTTAATGTTGATTGTTTTTACAGGTAGTATAAGGTAAGATCTACTAGCCTCATACATTGCACCCACAATAATGTCATACATGGCAGAGAGGGTTTCACGATGGGAGATATCAATACAATTCACACCCGAGCACATAACAGCATTTTTGGGTAAACAAACATTACTGAGAAGAACCTCAGTTTTCGTACAGTATGTCAAGAGATCGTCATTTGTTAATTTAGCCCAATCCAATTTAGTCTTGCAGCCATCATTCACCCCCTGGGTCAACTCAGGAAGACTTTCCACATCAAGCTTCATAGCAAACGGCACATGGTCTGACATGGATGTCCCATATAGAATTTCTATAGATTGCAAAATTGCATGGGCATCAGCAGTGGAAATGCAGTTGTTAACCCATGATGTTTCACTTATATAAGAATAGCTATCTGCTGGAAGAAGCAGTTGGCTGGACAGTATGAGCTTATTATCCTCACAAAACTGTACTAAATGTCTGGCAAACAGAGACTGGCTGTCTGTAAGGTCAGCATTCATATCCCCTACAACACAAACACTTGTGCAATGATTCTCATGAATAAAATAATTTATATAGGCAAGCCTATTTAAATATAAGTCTTCATTCTGCGAATACTCATAAGGTGTATATACATTGAGAATAGTAAGTTCTTTATTTTTAAACTTCAATTGTACCGCAATACACCAGTCAACTCCAGTCCTGATGACATTTATCACTAAGTCCAGCTTCTTGTGCCATAGGATAGCCACACCCCCTGATATCCTTCCTCTTATTATACCCATAGTAAGGTCCGCTGTGGATTCCCCAGCTCCGTGGAAACTGTCATTAAAAAAGTTCAATTTTCCTAGATCCTGCTTAGGTAAAAAAGTTTCTTGCAGACATACAACGTCGCATTTTTGTAGCAGGTTATCCACAACCATACGTCAAACTCTATCTCCAGCAGTGTTGTCAACACGCAGCCCCCGACAATTATAGGATGCAACACGCATGTTTGACAGTTAAGATAGCGGGGCCACCGCAACTCCAACGGACCCCGCTGCACCAGGTGTAGGGATGGTCATACTAGACCCTTTAACTCTCACTGTGCGTGGCTCATAATAACGCCGCACAACAGAGCCTTCAGTCAATAGCTCTGGGTTATACACCATTGCAACATCCTCACACTCAACTGTCACTTTAAAAGAGCTGTACCTGGTGTTCATAGTTACAATACGTTCACAATGAACATCCCGGCTGAGTTTTTCCTTAAGATATGTACACAGTGCCTCTGCATGAAGATCTGGTGAGAATTTTGTAGCAAAGACACTGACCTAATTTGTTTGTACCACTTCAATGTTACTTTGCGCACTCGTGCCAATAACAGGCTTTGGCCTCCTGCACGCAGGTTTGCCAGTGCGCTGCTTTACCGGGGCAGTCTGGCTCTCAACCCTCTTTTGTCGGGTTTGCTTCACCACAAGGCTCCATTTAGGTGAGTTTGAAGAAGCAGCATTATCTTTAAAGCCTCCGTTTCGCAGTGGAAGCCTCCGCACTCGTCCCAGTGCTGCCATTCCCCGTTGCCTCCATAGGCACCGCTGGAGCCCGGACATCAGTCATGGAACATCCGAGATAAGGAGACCCAAAGGTGCCCGCATCCGCAGACAGCTCCCCGCCATAGAAATCCACAGCAGAAGCCGGAAACTCCGACTGCACTCGATATTTCATGGTTATGCTTCTTACCAACACACGGCACCAGCTGACGCTCCATTTTAGCAACTCTTCGATCGATAATGGAGGTGGCAGATCCTCACCGACCTCCGCCTGGAGTTTTACTGAGTGCCTCAGCGCACACATCTCACTGTGCAGATGCTCCATCTTGCAGAGTAAATTGGAAACATCCATGTTGTTAAAAGTCACAGGCGGCAACTCATCCAGGTAATGGGAAACAAACCGTGGGATGTTTTCCCCACACTCGTTTAACACTTTCAGGCAACTTTTGATGTTGTTTACATCCTTCTGGTTACCTTTAAATGTCACATTACGTTGCTTCGTGATGGGACATGGCACTTTCTTTTAAGACTCAATCCACTCAGATTCAAAGTTGTTTGATGCTAGAAGGACTAGTTTGTCCTGACTCAAAGTCTTTATTTTAACCGCAAGGAAGTTAAGAAACTCATCCTCTACGATAGTTTTCCCATCAACAGTCTCATAGATCAAGGGTTTTGCTTGAGGCCATATAACCCCAGGTGCTGTTACCTTCCGTCATCTTCACGCCATCTATTTAATAATAGCCAACTTAAAAGTTTTTGGCATATATCCTAATGACAAGGATGAATTAATGATATTAAGAAGAGGATCTATGACCTCTGGAAGCATCTCTTTTACATGTTGTTGATTTAGATGATTTAACAAGTTTAGCCAGTTCTTCTTCTCCTACAATTCTTCTTTAAGCGCAGAGGAGCAACGGTGTCTAAAGTGCTGGAAAAGAGAGAGTCAATAGTTTCTGTTGCAACATCGAGTTCCTCTAGGCTATCTGGGATGCTGAGGAGATGAAACTGATGAGGAAGATTATTTACGAAGCAATCTTTAGTGGCAGCAGTGATAATACAAAAAGATGGTATTCATCCTTCCTGGGATGGTGCCGCTCTTCTCTCTAGTAATTTGGCACGTAGTCTTAGAGCTAAACATTGACTAACTGGGGCCTAGGTCAGGAAGCAGACGGACTGGCTTACCCGACCGCCTGCTAGCTGTCTCACGTCACAGAAGTCAGATAAATCCCAGCACATAGAGACTCTTTCACCTAGATATTATCACATAGAGACTGTGTCTGTTCCACGAATTAGTAAATACAAAAAACCATCAAAACCATTCAACGGTAAAAATTTAATTGATGTCCAACAAATAAACAACAGATATAATAAAGATCAAATGATAAAGCTCGGGCTGCTGAATATTCAATCCCTTTCCTCAAAAGCACTTATTGTTAATGATATGATTACAGATCATAACCTAGATGTGCTGTGTTTGACAGAAACCTGGCTAAAACCTGACAATTACATTACTTTAAATGAGTCCACCCCCCAAGATTATTGTTATAAACACGAGCCGTGTCTGAAAGGTAAAGGGGGAGGTGTTGCTGTAATTTATAATAATATCTTCGGTATTACTCAGAAGTCTAGTTTCAAATATAATTCCTTTGAAGTTTTGGTGCTTTATGTAACGTTATGCAGTGAAATTGATAAATCCCATTTGACATTTGTGCTGGCTACTGTATACAGGCCACCAGGGCACCATACAGACTTTACCAGAGAATTTGCTGATTTTCTATCAGAGTTAGTACTGGCTGCAGATAAAGTCCTAATTGTTGGTGATTTTAATATCCATGTAGACAATGAAAAAGACGCATTGGGATTGGCATTTAGAGACATTCTAAACTCTATTGGAGTAAGGCAACACGTGTCAGGACCCACTCATCGCCGTAATCATACGTTAGACCTAATACTGTCACATGGAATAAATGTTGATACCATTGAAATTCTGCAGCAGAGTGATGACATCTCAGATCATTACCTAGTATCATGTACACTTAATTTAGCAAAGGCTGCAAAGCCGTCCCCTCGCTTCAAATATGGCAGGACTATCACTGCTGCGACTAAAGATTTCTTTGTAAATAATCTTCCTCATCAGTTTCATCTCCTCAGCATCCCAGATAGCCTAGAGGAACTCGATGTTGCAACAGAAACTATTGACTCTCTCTTTTCCAGCACTTTAGACACAGTTGCTCCCCGGCGCTTAAAGAAGATTAAAGAAAATAGTCCAACGCCGTGGTACAACGAGCACACCCGGGCCCTTAAAACAGCAGCCAGAAAAATGGAGGGCAGCTGGAAGAAAACAAAACTAGAAGTTTTTCGCAGTTCGTGGAAAGAGTGCATGATTGCATACAGAAAGGCCCTAAAAACTGCTAGATCTGCTTATTTCTCGACTCTCTTAGAATAAAACAAACACAACCCTAGGTATTTATTAGATACAGTAGCTAAATTAACCAAAGATAAAGCTTCACCTTCTGATGTTTGTAAACAGCACAGCAGTAATGACTTTATGAACTTCTTTACTTGTAAGATTGATAATATTAGGAAAAAAATTATAACCATGCAGCCGTCTACTACAGTATCACATCAGACAGTGCATTGTAGTGTCACTGAGGAAAAATTCCACTAATTCACTGCTATAGGAGAAGAAGAATTGGCTAAACTCGTTAAATCATCAAAATCAACAACATGTATGCTCGACCCCATACCGACTAAACTACTAAAAGAGATGCTTCCAGAGGTCATAGATCCTCTTCTTAATATCATTAATTCATCCTTGACATTAGGATATGTACCAAAAACTTTTAAGTTGGCTATTATTAAATCACTTATTAAAAAACCGCAACTTGATCCTACAAAATTAGTCAATTACAGGCCAATCTCAAATCTACCCTTTCTGTCAAAAATACTAGAAAAGGCAGTGTCCTCACAATTATGCTCCTTTTTAGAAAGAAATGGTATCTGTGAGGATTTCCAGTCAGGATTTAGACCGTATCATAGTACTGAGACTGCTCTCATTAGAGTTACAAATGATTTACTCTTATCATCCGATCGTGGTTGTATCTCTCTGTTAGTGTTACTTGATCTTGGCGCTGCATTCAATACTATTGACCACAACATTCTTTTGAATAGACTCGAAAATTATGTTGGCATTAGTGGAATTTCATTGGCATGGTTTAAATCATACTTATCTGACCGTTATCAGTTTGTAGCAGTAAATGAAGAGATGTCACACCGAACACAAGTTCAGTATGGAGTACCGCAGGGCTCAGTGCTAGGACCGTTGCTTTTCACCCTGTACATGCTACCACTGGGAGATATTATTAGGAAGCATGCCGTTAATTTTCATTGTTACGCTGACGATACTCAGCTCTATATTTCTTCACGCCCTGACGAAACTTACCAATTCACAAGATTAACAGAATGCATAGCTGATATAAAAAATTGGATGACTAGTAATTTCCTGCAACTTAATTCAGAAAAAAATGAATTTTTAATCATTGGACAAAAAAAGTCCACAAGTAGTAACCTAGAATACTGTCTAACACTCGATGGCTGCTCTGTCAAGTCCTCGTCGTCAGTTAGGAACCTGGGTGTGCTCTTTGATACCAATCTCTCATTTGAAAGCCACGTTTCTAGCATCTGTAAAACTGCATTCTACCATCTTAAAAATATATCTACATTACGGCACATGCTTTCAATGCAAAATGCTGAACAGTTAGTTCATGCGTTCATGACCTCAAGGCTAGATTATTGTAATGCTCTACTGGGTGGTTGCCCTGCTCGCTTAATAAATAAACTGCAGCTTGTCCAAAACGCAGCAGCTAGAGTTCTTACTAGAACCAGGAAGTATGACCATATTAGCCCGGTTCTGGCAATACTGCATTGGCTCCCTATTAAACATCGTATACATTTTAAAATCTTGTTGATTACTTACAAAGCACTAAATGGTTTAGCTCCCCAGTACTTGAGCGAGCTCTTAACGCATTATACTCCATCACGTCTATTGCGGTCTCAAAATTCTGGCCAGTTGATAATACCTAGAATATCAAAATCAACTGCAGGCGGTCGATCCTTTTCCTATTTAGCACCTAAACTCTGGAACAGTCTTCCTAGCATTGTTCGGGAAGCAGACACACTCTGTCAGTTTAAATCTAGACTAAAAACACATCTCTTTAGATCGTGTCAATTAAACTCCCCCCTGTAAATGCCGCATCGACACGACATCCTCATTAAACCCGTCCCCGGCGTGACGACTCCAATCTTTCGAATAATCCTACGAATATCTATTGATCTAATATGACTTCTGACCTGTAATGTGCCAGAATCATAATCATACACTTTGTTCGTCAGCCAGATGAGAACTGGCACCCCGACTGAGCCTGGTTTCTCCCAAGGTTTTTTTCTCCATTCTGGCCCTGAAGGAGTTTTGGTTCCTTGCCACCGTTGCCTTTGGCTTTTGGCTTGCTCAGTTGGGGACACTTAAATTTCAACTATATTACTGATCTGCCCGCATTGACACTATATGATAATTGAAATGAGCTGGATGACATCACCGTTTTCACTAGAGCCGAATCAAATTCCGTTGCATTATTTTCCTGTTACCACTGTGAAGCTGCTTTGAAACAATTGCCATTGTAAAAAGCGCTATATAAATAAAGGTGATTTGATTTGATTTGAATACTGCCATATTTGAAACGAGGGGACGGCTTTTCAGCCTTTGCTAAATTAAGTATACACGATATACACAAGCTCTTACATTCTCACTACTCTCAAATAAAGTACAGTCTTGGAGTATAACCTAAATAACAATTTTCACCAGAAAATGTCATCTGAACAAGTAAGTAACATGTCTGCCACTTTTGGGAACAAAACATTACAATAAATCGCGCTACCAACGGTGATTAAATCAAACATCTCGTATAACATCAAAACGTGCAAATTATTATTATTATTGTTATACTTTGTTCTCAAATTGTTAATGTTAACAGCATTAGCATTGCTTGACTAAGTGTATTTAGTGTTTATTAGCATTACCTGTAGATTTAAATTTCTGTACAGTCTAATCTTTTGCTTTTGACTACGGATGAATCTCCAGTTGTCACTGATGATTGTCATTTGGGACTTTCTGGATTACAATCCGCCATCAAAATTACTTTAAATTAACAAAATTAATTACTTCAGCTGCTGTGAGAAAAGGCTATAAATGATCCACTGAAGAACATGCTCCTCACATGCGTTACTACTACTAGCCGGACTCTTTCTTTATGTATACAGACGTGACGTAATGACGCAAAGACATGCTTGAATTTCCCACGGAAATCCACCATACCAATGGTCTAATTATAACACATTATTATAATCTTACCGCTGTGAATTTGGCTAAGGTAAGGAGATAGTTTTGAATACTGGCTTGTTGTGTACTTGCTCAAAAATTGATTTTGGATAATTTTTAACCAAAAAAAGTTACGGACTGCAGCTTTAACTAATGCTTCATAGTGTGCACTTATTATAAAGTGTTACCTGTGTTGGTAATATGTAATGTTTTTGTGCTTATCTGGAGTTATTTAATCATTTTGTAGGATCAGTACAGATTTGTTATTGGAGATCCAGTGCAAGCGGTGTGGAATCACAGAGCCGTATTGATGAAGTGATGTTACAAGTTTTGTCATGAATTCTTGCACAGCCAGTACACCCTGATTACACACTACAAGCTAAAACACTGCTATCAATTCACTAACTATCCTTATAGTTTTTAAATGCTTTGAATCTTTTTCATTTGCAAGTAATAAATTCCCACCTGTACATATACAGATCCCCCTAATCATCATATATTTTACAGGTAACAAACCAAAGGAAGAGGGCAGCAACATTGCTGTGCCAGCCGTGGTAAAAACAGGAATATCCTTCATGGAGATGGTGCACGGTAAGCTGAAACTTGCAATATAAGATGAGGAAAAATTGAATACCTTTCTCAATCTGCATGGGTCTTGGGTTATCTAGATTTGTGTAATTGATAAAGTTATGTTTAATTCCCTGTAAAGTAGGAATAAAAACGTTTATAAATTTTTTTTCTCTATTTTTAAAGCCTAGTGTCAGTGAAGATGGTGTGGTCAGTGGAATCCTGATGTTTGTGGGAAACGTGAAGGAACCTCTCCCAGAATTCTACTACGATGTTGCCCTGATGACTGAGGTAATTCATCAAAAGTTTACGTACACCTTGCAGAATAAACTGCGCAGCTTCATGGACATGTGAAGTTTTCTGCCGATGGAGAGCTTCTGGGACATTGACATAAACAGCACTTTCCAACAACTTCAGAATAGTTGGTGACAAACAATTTTGCTTTTCTTGTTTTTGTGCCTTTGGAGTTATTCAGTTTGTTTGTTTGTTTGTTTGTTTGTTTTTCAAACTTACATTCACTGTAATGCTGGAATAAGATTTTAGAAGAAACCTTTTTAATGTTGTTCCTGTTTAATGTTGGTGCTAATAAAGGTTTAAGAGCTTATAAGCAACAAGGTTCGGTAACACTTTACAATAAGATCTCATAGCCAACATGATCTAACAATGATGAGCAATACATTTTTTACAGTATTCATTTTTTACAGTATTCATTTTTTTACAGTAATCTTTTTTAACATTAGTTAATAAAATATAGTTTAAGTTAGTTAATGAAATGTATAGTCATTGTTCATGTTAGTTCACAGTGCATTAATTAACATATACAACTTTTGATTTTAATAATGTATTAGTAAATGTTGAAATTACCATTAACTAAGATTAATAAATGCTTAAAGTATTATTCATTCTTAGTTCATGTTAACTGAAGTAGTTAACTAATAAAACCTTATTGTAAAGCGTTACCCAAAGTTTTGAATCTTAGTGTTGTACATGGAATGATACTTTTCTTTACATTTTGTTTGTATTAATTCATGGGTTGTGTGTGTGAGGTACTGTGTGTTTGCTTCTGAGATTGTGTGTGTACTGGTAATCCCTACGTTATGGGGACCAAATGACCCCACAAAGTATAGTAATACCAGTAAATTTTGACCTTGTGGGGACATTTTTTAGGTCCCCATGAGGAAACAATCTTATAAATCATACAGAATTATGTTTTCTGAAAATGTAAAAATGCAGAATGTTTTTTGTGATGTTAGGTTTAGTTACCTTTGTATGTGGGGGAGTGGAAAATGATTGTGCTTATAAGCCTCATTGTCCTCCAGACTCTTTCTAAATGAGAGTTAAAGTGTTGTAACTGTTTGTGCATCAACAAAAAGGTTTTTGTGTATTTGTTTTAGAGATTGTTTTGTCAAATGTATAAAATTTGAAATATACAAAATTGCTACTTCATTATTAGAAAAATGTAATTACAAATGTATTTAATTATATAATAGTGCACATGTAAATTACATTAAAGTATATTTTTGCTTGTCAGTACATTCAAAAGTACACTGAAATATGGTAAAAAAGTCCATATAAAAATATAAAAAAGTCCCACTCTGTGACAAGAAGCAATTATGAAAGTACATATAAAGTTGTATTTTGTATTATTGTATTATATTAATATAAAGTTGTATTAATGTCCCACTTAAGTTGTTTAAAAAATCTATCAAAAGTTCAACTAATTGCATTTAATATGACCTTAATCTGAGATACACTTGAAATTAATAACAAATAAAATGCACTTACGCAGCGAAAACATTACATTTAATTAACACTTAAGTGTGCTTTTTTAAAGTATATTATTTGTGCAATAAGTAAACTTTATAAAAGTATACTAAAGTGCACTTCTTTTTCAGAAGAGATATAACACTGAATTAAACCATGCTTTTAAAATGTATGCTTTACTTAGAACATCTAAGTAAATAATACAGTAGATATTGTGTAGACAACATATCTACATAATAGAAGTAATCTGGTATCAACCCTAACGCAGAGATCTCAATACTTGGTATACAATACACAATAACGGTAACATTCGTTGGATCATTTTTGAGTATGAATGTGTTTGTAACAAGGAGTACTAGATAATGATCTGAGATGTCATCGTTCTGCTGCAGAATTTTAACGGCATTAGCATTGATTCCATGTGACAATATTAGATCTAAAGTGTGATTTCGAAAATGAGTGGGTCATGAAACGTGTTGTCTAACTCCAATAGACTTTAGAATGTCTCTAAATGCCAATCCCAATGCGTCTTTTTCATTATCTCTATGGATATTAAAATCACCAACAATTAGGACTTTATCTGCAGCCAGTACTAACTCTATCAAATAATTTGCTGATTTTCTATCAAAGTCTATATGGTGCCCTGGTGGGGTCAAGAGCTGGTTGCAGCAGTCTTTTATTAAATATACAAAAACAAACTCAGAGCTTCACAGAACAGGATCTGGAACATAACAATCATCTACACATGTAGGATGACAGACAACTGAACAGGACTAAACACATGGCTTTAAAAACACAGAGAGAACTAATGATGACAGGACTAATTAACACACACAGGTGACAGGGATATATCAAACAAACTCTAAACAAGACTAAACAAACTCAAAACAGAACCTAACCGTGACAGTACTGGGGGACTGGGGTCCTCTCTGGACGGGGGACGGGGGACGGGGGACGGGGGACTGGGGTCCTCTCTGGACTCTGGACGGATGACTAAGTCCTCTCTGGACTCTGGACGGATGACTAAGTCCTCTCTGGACTCTGGACGGATGACTAAGTCCTCTCTGGACAGGGGACTGGAGTCCTCTCTGGATTGGGGACCGGAGTCCTCTCTGGACTCTGGATGGGAGACAAAGTCCTCTCTGGACTCTGGATGGGAGACAAAGTCCTTTCTGGACTCTGGACGGGGGACTGGAGTTCTCTCTGGACTCTGGATGGGAGACAAAGTCCTCTCTGGATGGGGGAATGGAGTCCTCTCTGGACTCTGGATGGGAGACGGAGTCCTCTCTGGACTCTGGACGGTAGACGAAGTCCTCTCTGGATGGGGAACTAGAGTCCTCTCTGGACAGTAGACGAAGTCCTCTCTGGACGGGGACAGAAGTCCTCTCTGGACTCTGGACAGGGACGGCTGTCCTCTCTTGGACTCTGGACAGGGGCGGAAGTCCTCTCTGGACTCGGGACAGGGACGGGCACCGATTTGTGTGCGGCCAACACACACAACATAGCCGTGGCCACAATGGTCAGCGCTGCACACTCTGAAGACTCTGGGATTGAAGACTCTAGCGTGGTGACCATCTTAGCTGAGGGCTCAGGCGTGGCGGCCATCTTGGCTGAGGGCTCAGGTGTGGCTGAGGGCTCAGCCTGGCGGCCATGAGGGGACGAGACTCTGGACATTCTCTCATAGCTATGGAGGTGAAGCTGTAGCCTCTCTAGAACAGGATCTTCATGAGGTATTCAGTCAGGTCATGGCCAGCCAAGTCCATATTAACTGCTGCTAGATCCATACTTAAGTGGTCTGACATTTTGGTCTGTCGTTCTTTATTAAATTTACAAAAACAAACTCACACAAACTTCACAGAACAGGATCAGGAACATAACAACCAACTACACTCGGACAACGACAGACAACTGAACAGGACTAAACACAGGGCTTAAATACACAGAGAACTAATCAAAGAAAGGAGACACAGCTGACGAGACTAATAGGGAGAGAAAAGGAGGATGACAGGACTAATTAACACACACACAGGTGACAGGGATTTATCAAATAAACTCAAAACAGAACCTAACCATGATAGTTGGCCTGTATATAGTAGCCACCACAAATGTCAAAGAGGATTTATCACTTACACTAGATAATGTCACATTTAGCACCAACACTTCAAAAGAATTATATTTGAAACTAGACTTCTGAGTAATACCGAAGATATTACTATAAATTACAGCAACACCACCCCCTTTGCCTTTCAGACGAGGCTCGTGTTTATAACAATAATATTGGGGGTGAATTCATTTAAAGTAATGTAATCTTCAGGTTTTAGCCATGTTTCTGTCAAACACAGCACATCAAATCAAATCACTTTTATTTATATAGCGCTTTTTACAATGCCAGTTGTTTCAAAGCAGCTTCACAGTGGTAACAGGAAAATAATGCAACGGAATTTGATTCGGCTGTACAGCCGCTCTGGTGAAAATGGTGATGTCATCCAGCTCATTTCAATTATCATATAGTGTCAATGCGGGCAGATCAGTAATATAGTTGAAATTTAAGTGTCCCCAACTGAGCAAGCCAAAAGCCAAAGGCGACGGTGGCAAGGAACCAAAACTACTTCAGAATGGAGAAAAAAACCTTGGGAGAAACCAGGCTCAGTCGGGGTGCCAGTTCTCCTCTGGCCGACGAACAAATAGTATATGATTATGATTCTGGCAACATTACAGGTCAGAAGTCATATTAGATCAATAGATATTCGTAGGATTATTCGAAAGATTGGAGTCGTCACGCCGGGGACGGGTTTAATGAGGATGTCGTGTCGATGCGGCATTTACAGGGGGGAGTTTAACTGACATGGTCTCTACAGACACTTCAGGGATGCGTTCGTCATGTCCAGGTCCACCATCTGGTCCGGATACGGCCCGGATCCGGCCGACTGCAGTAAACCTCGGGATAAACAGAGAGACTAACATTAGCGTAGATGCCATTCTTCTTATGATGTAACGAGTACATCAGGTGTTATGGGAAGTGTTCCCGGTTCCGGCTGACCTAGTTAATGCAGCCTAAAACAATAATTTAACTGATTTGAATAATATAAATTAAAAATGTTTTATGTGTATGCCATAGTAAAGAGATGTGTTTTCAGTCTAGATTTAAACTGACAGAGTGTGTCTGCTTCTCGAACAATGCTAGGAAGACTGTTCCAGAGTTTAGGTGCTAAATAGGAAAAGGATCGACCGCCTGCAGTTGATTTTTATATTCTAGGTATTATCAACTGGCCAGAATTTTGAGACCGCAATAGACATGGAGTATAATGCGTTAAGAGCTCGCTCAAGTACTGGGGAGCTAAACCATTTAGTGCTTTGTAAGTAATCAGCAAGATTTTAAAATGTATACGATGTTTAAAAAGACGCAAACTCTATCTGTGTAGCTCTTCTAGGGAAACTGCTCTCTGCGGTGCTGAAGCATGCAGCGGGATAGTCGCGGCAACACAGGAAAAATGTGCAGCCTGTCATGCGCGCTCTCTCTCTCATAGAAGGCGATCTCTTACCAGCCGTGAGAACAGCCTTTTGTTTTTGCTCAATAAAACAAAATAGAAAGAGAGAGAAAATTGACCCCGCTGCAGTGCCGGCACTCCAACACCAAACGTGGAGAGGTCCACTCGAAGAGCTTGACTCGTTATAATGTTAACACACGCTTTGTAGAGAGTGATTTCAGGACAAACCATCCACCACTCGGCTCCAAAGCAAAAAGCTGATTTGATGCAAGCACGTGTGGCTCATTTATACCCACGCTGTGTGGCATGAGCAGCTGGTGCAATCATTGCATGCCAATGTGCATTGGCTCATTTAGTTACACTCAAAGTAGATTGACTCTCGCTAGATATTCCTATTCGTCGGTCGTCAACGTGGCGGCAAGAGTGGCCGACTGAATGGGAACTAAGACTCACGCTTCGGTATTTGACCTATTTTATTCTGAAAATCTTTGTGTCAAGAGTTAAGAAAATGAAAAAAGGATTCAATACCTTAAATATGAATTATGACCATCAGTCGCTCCCATTCAGAAATAAACTCCTGTACGTTCGAGAGGAGTATTATTTATTATTTTTTTAGCCAAAATGTGGTGCTTTGACTGTGCAGTACCACTGAACGCTCATGTACTCTTATTCATTCAAATCTCTTACTTATTCATCAAAGAATCCACAGAAATAAATTTTATTTTAAAGTATATTAAAATAGAAAACCATTATTTTAAATTGTAATAATATTTCACAATATTACCGGTTTTTTTTCTGTATTTTTGATTAAATAAATGCAGGCTTGAGCACAAGACTTCTTTCAAACACCTTTAAAATAGTAATGTGTCCAATCTTTTGACCGGTACTATATATAATTTAAAATATAATAGGCCTATGTAGAAACTCATAATGTAATAACTGCACATAATGTAAAAATTGCACATAATGTAATAAGTATTACATTATTATTATAATAAAATGATCATAATGTAATAATTTTCTCAAAATGTAATAAAATCTTGAGCTCATAATGTAATAACAATTTTTACATTATGAAAAAATTATTACATTATAAACTCACCAAAAACATGTCCTATTTTCATTATTGTGATAGCTTTTAAAACATAAAAATATTAGTATTCCGAACATTTACAGAACATTTTTAAAAATCTAAAGCCAGTCTTAAACTACCTGTGAAATGCAACATTTAAATATTCATGCAATTATTAGGGCCCGAGCACCGATGGTGTCAGGACACTATTGTAATTGCTCCGTTTATTATTATTATTATTATTATTATTAGGGCCCAAGCCCAAAGGGCGAAGGCCCTATTGTTCCCCTAAGGATTATTATTATTATTAGGGCCCAAGCCCTGAAAGGGCGAAGGCCCTATTGTTCCCCTAAGGATTGTTATTATTATTATTATTTTTCTTTCGCCTTTTGGGCATTTTGGGGGCCCTTAACGTGCTCGAAAACTCTTGAAACTTTGCACACGCGTCGGAATGCGTGGCCATCAGGGTCGGGCTGAAGCTGGTACCCAGGTGTGGCAGGGGGGCTCAACAGCGCCCCCTTGAAAAACTTGGTCTATATATCAAACACACTTGCACATACATGTATGAAACTCGGTACACATATAGATCTCATCGGGCTTCGCCCAACAGGAAGTGAGCTATTATGGGTTGTTCGGAAAACTCATGCTCTGGAATTTGATATACTCCTCCTAAGCCATTGTTCCGATCAGTGCCAAACTCAGTCAGCATGAAGTCAAGGCATTGAGGATGCTAAATTGCCAGCGGATTTTTGATATCTCGAACGGTTTGGCCATGGCGAAGGAACGAATTTATGGCGAGAAAAGGGAAACAGGAAGTGTGTTATAACTTATGCATACATTGATTATTTTGATGAAACTTCAGCTGTGTGTTCGTTGTAGGAGGCCGATCACATGGATATGACTTTTGTGACTCAAAGTCATAGTGCCACCAACTGGCAGCAGGAAGTGTGTCACTTTTTAAAAAATGCTTTGAATCACTATCTTCTATCTGCTATCTACTTATTTTCACCCAATTTACTTCAAATTTCATCAGTATAATGTCAAAATATAGCAGATGTAAACCTGGTAAGCACTTCTTGATATCGTAAATATTGTTGCCATGGCAACGTGTCAAAGTTTAATAATCTTTTTGGGTGTTTTTGAGACTCTTAGCATGCTTGAAATTGCATGAAACTCGACACACACATCAGAGATGTCAGTCAGTAGACATGGGCAAAGCCTCAGAAACGGGCGGGGATGAGGGGCTCTATAGCGCCACCTTTTGACAAAAGTGGCTGGGTTAGTTTTACCTACAGTCACCAAACTCGAAACATATATTGTTCTCATCGAGCCAGACAACTTTCTAATTTACAGTCAGTAGCTCCGACCAACAGAAAGTAAGATATTTTGGTTTGAATGTGGATTTTTTGCAAAATCAGGCTCTGAGTTTTTACGTTTTCCTCGTAAGCGATTCATTCAATCTCCACCGATCTCGGTCAACATGAAGCAAAAATACGGAAGATGCTAAATTGCAAACGGATATTGGATATCTCAAACGGTGTTGCCATGGCGAGCTATTAAAGTAATGACAAAAAGGGAAACAGGAAGAGTCTCATTTCGTCTAAAATCATTGTTTGATTTAAATTCAATTATGATTGTATGTTTGGTTATTGACCCTGAATGAATTTTAAAATGAATGTACTATATTTTAGATCAATATATTGGTTTTCTTTAACATTTTGTATTTGGAGATTAATTCTTGACACTAAAAAATATTCTCTGAATTAAACATAATTTATTTCTATAAAAAATAATACTAACAATAGAAAAAAAACACATTTGAGTTTCTTTTTCAAACAATGAAGTGTAAGTAATTTAAAAATAAGCACATAAATGCCTTTTGTTTGAGGACAAAAAAATTAGAGCCAATGTGATACATAGAATAACCAGAAGGTGGGAGTATAGCCTTATTTATGAACCAGGTTGGATATGTCCTTGAGAACACTTTTACAGATTAGTTTTACCTATAGTCACCAAACTCCGTACATATATTTTTCTGGTGGTGGTCTCTCTCTCACTCTGTGTGTGTGTGTGTGTCACTTTCTCTCTTGATGGTGATAATTTAACCCTTTCATATCATAGGCTATCACAAATAACTATAACTTTAGTGTGAAAAATAAGTAAAAAAAAAAATTAAAAAAAACCTATACAAATACCTTGAATTAAATACTGGCCTTCTGGACTTTTTGAGCAACATTTTGAGCTGCAAAAGATAACTTTGCACATATTTGAAAGTGATCTACAAACCCGATTCCAAAAATGTTGGGACACTGTACAAATTGTGAATAAAAACAGAATGCAATTATGTGGAAGTTTCAAATTTCAATATTTTATTCAGAATACAACATAGATGACATATCAAATGTTTAAACTGAGAAAATGTATCATTTTAAGGGAAAAATAAGTTGATTTTAAATTTCATGGCAACAACACATCTCAAAAAAGTTGGGACAAGGCCATGTTTACCACTGTGTGGCATCCCCTCTTCTTTTTATAACAGTCTACAAACGTCTGGGGACTGAGCAGACAAGTTGCTCAAGTTTAGGAATAGGAATGTTTTCCCATTCTTGTCTAATACAGGCTTCTAGTTGCTGTCTTAGGTCTTCTTTGTCGCATCTTCCTCTTTATGATGCGCCAAATGTTTTCTATGGGTGAAAGATCTGGACTGCAGGCTGGCCATTTCAGTACCCGGATCCTTGTTCTACGCAGCCATGATGTTGTAATTGATGCAGTATGTGGTCTGGCATTGTCATGTTGGAAAATGCAAGGTCTTCCCTGAAAGAGACGACGTCTGGATGGGAGCATATGTTGTTCTAGAACTTGGATATACCTTTCAGCATTGATGGTGCCTTTCCAGATGTGTAAGCTGCCCATGCCACACACACTCATGCAACCCCATACCATCAGAGATGCAGGCTTCTGAACTGAGTGCTGATAACAACTTGGGTTGTCCTTGTCCTCTTTAGTCCGGATGACATGGCGTCCCAGTTTTCCAAAAAGAACTTCAAATTTTGATTCATCTGACCACAGAACAGTGGTCCATTTTAAATGAGCCTTGGCCCAGAGAAAACGCCTGCGCTTCTGGATCATGTTCAGATATGGCTTCTTTTTTGACCTATAGAGTTTTAGCCGGCAACGGCGAATGGCACGGTGGATTGTGTTCACCGACAATGTTTTCTGGAAGTATTCCTGAGCCCATGTTGTGATTTCCATTACAGTAGCATTCCTGTATGTGATGCAGTGCCGTCTAAGGGCCCGAAGATCACGGGCATCCAGTATGGTTTTCCGGCCTTGACCCTTACGCACAGAGATTGTTCCAGATTCTCTGAATCTTTGGATGATATTATGCACTGTAGATGATGATAACTTCAAACTCTTTGCAATTTTTCTCTGAGAAACTCCTTTCTGATATTGCTCCACTATTTTTGGCCGCAGCATTGGGGGAATTGGTGATCCTCTGCCCATCTTGACTTCTGAGAGACACTGCCACTCTGAGAGGCTCTTTTTATACCCAATCATTTTGCCAATTGACCTAATAAGTTGCAAATTGGTCCTCCAGCTGTTCCTTATATGTACATTTAACTTTTCCGGCCTCTTATTGCTACCTGTCCCAACTTTTTTGGAATGTGTAGCTCTCATGAAATCCAAAATGAGCCAATATTTGGCATGACATTTCAAAATGTCTCACTTTCAACATTTGATATGTTATCTATATTCTATTGTGAATAAAATATAAGTTTATGAGATTTGTAAATTATTGCATTCCTTTTTTATTCACAATTTGTACAGTGTCCCAACTTTTTTGGAATCGGGTTTGTATTATATCCTATGACATTAAAAATCATCTATATTTAAATGACATCATGGGTGTGGCTTGTGGTCATAGTGGCACCAGCTCCTGCGGTAAATTTGGCATATTCGAGCGATTTTAAAATATTCTCCTGTTTAAATGCATATTGCCTGTCGTGCACAGTTGCCCTGAAGCCACCGGGGTGGCGGTGCCACCGGCTTGGGCCCATCATCTCTGCTCACAGCTTTAATTATTATTATTATTATTATTCTCCCAAATGAATCGCTTTTTTGGGGGCCTAAACACGCTCGAAAACTCACGAAACTTTGACCACGTGTCAGAAGTGGCGAAAATTTACGTCTGTTATGGGTTTCAGAATTAGGCGTGGCAAAATGACTCGATAGCGCCACCTACAAAATTTCAACGAAGTGCCCCTCCCGCTACGTTTCACGTACAGGTATGAAATTCGGTAGACACATGTAACAGCCCAGTACCTACAAAAAAGTCTCCTGGTACGAAATCTGAAAACCAACAGGAAATGAGATATTTTTAATATTCTTTGCAAAATTGTTGCAAATTTTGCCATTTCCAGACGTTGTACTTTAACGAACTCCTCCTAGAGATTTAATCAGATCATCATCATATTTGCACAGTCTAATCTAAAGGCCTTTGTGACGTTAAATTGCGAAGATCTTGAGTTTTCCCTGGAGGGCGTGTCCGTGGCTGCCTCACAAAGTTCGATGTTTCGCCATGAAACAGGAAGTTGTTGTAACTCGGGCATACAATGTCCGATCTGCCCCAAACTTCACATGTTTGATAAGAGTCCGGACCTGAACACATCTACATGCCAATATTCAGTGACAGTCATAGCACCACCTGCAGGCAACAGGAAATGTCATGCTTTACAAAGTGATTAACTCCTCATTGAGATTCAACCAGAACAACATCATATTAGGTCAGTCTAATCTTAAGGTCTTGGTGATGTTAAATTGTGAAGATCTTCAGTTTTCGCTGAAGGGCGTGTCCGTCGCGGCCTGACAAAATCTGATGTTTCGCCATGAAAGAGGAAGCTGTTGTAAGTCAGGCATACAATGTCCGATCTGCCCCAAACTTCACATGTTTGATAAGAGTCCTGTCCTGAAGACATCTACATGCCAATATTCAGTTAGTCATAGCGCCACCTGCTGGCAACAGGAAATGGCATGCTTTACACTATAATTCACTCCCAGAAACTCGTTTAAATATGCCATGAAGTACCAAACATGCTAGAAACACATTAAATCATACAACACGTGACTAAGTGCTAATGTATGCGATTTAAGCCACGAAACAGGAAGCTGTTGTAACTCAGGCATACAATGTCCGATCTGCCCCAAACTTCACATGTTTGATAATAGTCCTGGCCTGAAGACATCTACATGGCAATATTCAGTATAGTCAAAGCGCCACCTGCTGGCAACAGGAAATGGCATGCTTTACACTATAATTAATTCCCAGAAACTTGTTTAAATATGCCATGAAGTACCAAACATGCTAGAAACACATTAAATCATAAAACACGTGGCTAAGTGCTAATGTATGCGATTTACGCCACGAAACAGGAAGTTGTTGTAACTCAGGCATACAATGTCTGATCTGCTCCAAACTTCATATGTTTGATAATAGTCCTGGCCTGAAGACATCTACATGGCAATATTCAGTATAGTCAAAGCGCCACCTGCTGGAAACAGGAAATGGCATGCTTTACACTGTAATTCACTCCCAGAAACACATTTAAATATGCCATCATGTCCCAAACATGCTAGAAACACATTAAATCAAGCAAAGCTTGGCTAAGTGCTAATGTATGCGATTTACGCAACGAAACAGGAAGTTGTTGTAACCCAGGCATACAATGTCCGCTCTGCCCCAAACTTCACATGTTTGATAATAGTCCTGGCCTGAAGACATCTACATGCCAATATTTGGTTACAGTCAAAGCGCCACCTGCTGGCAGCAGGAAGTGTGGCACATTTAAATGACTTTGCAATATTTCTCCTATATTTACTCACTTAAATGCATGTCGCCCACTATTCGCTGTTTTCCTGAGGCCACCGGGTGGCGGTGCTCCCGTGTGCGAGGGCCCTTTCATTGCTGCTTGCAGCTTTAATTATTATTATTATTATATGTTTATTAAACATAAAACATTGGTATTCCTTTACAGTACATTTTAAAAATCTAAATCAGAACTTTTGCACCTTTAATTTATTACTACTACTACTAGTAGTAGTAGTAGTATCAGTAATCTGGTTTATTTGGCAGGTTAAGACTGGATTTAGATGTTTTTAATTTACTGTAAGGGAATACCAATGCTTTGTTTATTAATAATAATAATAATAAAAATAATAATATTAATAATCGCATGAATATTTAAATCTATTGCATTTTGCAGGTATTTAAGACTGGATTTAGATTTTTTTTAAATGTATACTGTAAGGGAATACTAATATTTCTTATGTTTTAAAAGCTATTACAATAATGAAAATATGACATGTTTTTGGTGAGTTTATAATGTAATACATTTCTCATAATGTAAAAATTGTTATTACATTATTAGCTCAAGATATTTTTATGTTTTGAGAAAATTATTACATTATGAACATTTTATAACAATAATAATGTAATACTTATTACATTATGTGCAGTTTTTACATTGTGAATTTATTACATTATCAGTTGCTACAGCCTTTTTTTGTTCACATACTGTGCAATAATACATGCATGTAAAAATCATGTTTTCTGTTAGGAGTGGACATTATAATAAGGTTAATGCAATAGTTGCTATGATCCTGTTATCTGCATGCTTACAGATGTTTTATGTTTCTTTTATCTCACAGATTTGAGAATCATAGTGATCTGATACTGGCCCAAATATAACCTGAATATGGTGAAGGTGAGCTCACTGACTTTTTTTTCTCAGTGCATTGAAACACCAAATACCTTGGAAATACCAGGTATGTGATGTTTACTTATATCTTTGAACAGGATTTATTTCCAGGTATATCTGTGTATTAAAAATGTGCCTTTGGCTCTCATTTATATTGTTAACTATATTCTAAATAAACTACATAAAAATATATATTTCTGTTGTCCTCCCATTTTTTTCTTGTAGTGTCCTCTCATATACCTGACTCAAAGGCTCATTCATTATGCAGCTCATTATGCGGTTCTTTGTCTTCTCATGTGTGAATCACAGCATTATTCATGATCATTCACGCCTCTTCGCAAATGGGCTTTGTAAACATAAAGTGTCTTACAAAATTTAAATTAATATATTGTTTTATGTGAATGAGTAGGCACAATGATTTTCACATCAGTTTGAAGCAAAAACTCTAGGCAACAACATCCATTAGTCAAAAGTCTTGTGGACATTGTGGCCTTTTTTTTTTTTTTTTTTAAAACCATGCATAAATGTTATTCTTTCTAAAATACAAGCATGTACATACATGTTGCTCATATATTATGGTAGCCCAGTTTGTGCTGAATACAGTGTAATGACACTTTTTCCATTAATATTTTAATAAGCTACTGAAAAAAGCACAAATGTCAGAGCATGTCAAAACTTCTAAAGGGCCCCAAAACTGCCTCAGACCCCTAGGGTTAAATAAAGACACCAACTTTTAACATCATGAAATTGTTTGTAATTATTTTACATTTTTTAAAGAATGGTTTAATATTTGTGGCACATGTAAAAGTAACTGTAATAGCTTTCTCTAGCCCTCAGATCATTTGTTAACAAGGGCCATTTTCGAAGGGGCTATTTTTGAAAAAGGCACTAGTCAGAGAAAAAAACCATGCAGCAACCTCATTTTTGTTGTATCATCCTCAAACTTGAAACATAATTTCTTAAAGGATTAGTTCACTTCAAAATGAAAATTTCCTGATAATTTACTCACCCCCATCTCATCCAAGATGTTCTTTCTTCAGTCGAAAAGAAATTAAGTTTTTTGAGGAAAACATACATTTTTCTTCACATAATGGTTTTCAATTACAACCAACGGGTTGAAGGTCCAAATCAATGCAGGGCTTCAGAGGGCTCTGCACGATCCCAGCCCAGGAATAGGGTCTTATCTAGCGAAACCATTGGTCATTTTCTAAAAAAAATAAACATTTGTATACTTTTTAACCTCAAATGCGCGACTTCTGTGTTGTTATTCTTCACTGCGTATGACGTCATCATGTCGGAAAGGTCACGCTTGTGACGTACGTGGAAGTACCGACCTAGTGTTAAAACGAACGTGCAAAAACTAAATCAAACGGCCTTTACAAAAATAAAGGTAAAACAACGATGTCGGACAATTTTAAAGTTGGAGGAGAACATGAGATGGAGTTTTTCGGCACTGGGTCGGTACTTCCACCTACGCCACAGACGTGACCTTTCCGACGTGATGACATAATTAAATGACAGAAATTTCATTCTTGGGTGAACTAACCCTTTAAGCATGTCTAACTTTTTATTTTACTTATATTAATTCTGAAAAATAAAGCTCCATTTGTCTTCTTTCAAATTATTTCACAACTATGCTTATACTCCAAAGGGTTTAGGAAAGACAACCATTTGAGTTCCAGCATGTCGTTTTCCTGTTTGGGGCTCAAAAGGGGGGTGCGCATCAAGAGGTTAATGTAAAAGAATGTAATTAACTTGACAGACTATACATCAGGTCTAAAGGTCTAAGGTCTAAGACTCAAGCTTCAATTTTTGACTTCTGTTTTATTCTACATATCTTATAATGACAGAAATGTCTTAATTTGTCTCAGGAGTTATATGAATGAAAAACCCCTGTGTCAGAAAAACCCCTGTGCGGTCGTTATGAAAGTGCTTGACTATACAACATCCCTCAGGGCTTTCAGTTCAAAAGGGTTCAAATTCATGTCATGTAATGTCTGTCTGTTTCATTCATACTGGAAGCCGGGGGCGCCCTCGCGCAGAAAGACCACAAGTGAGACTCATGAAGTAATACAATTTATGACTTTCCAGGAAATCCCTTACTAGGATCCGAAATCGTCCCCTAAACTGTCAATTACTATTCCCTATGTTAAGCTGGGCATACACTGTGCGATTTTCGTCCGATTTTGAGCCGAATTCTGACTTGTGCGACTCTTTTTTGGGTCGGGCCGATTTTCAGCTTTGTCATGCGTCGTTTGTAGTGAGGTGTTCGTGCAGTGTACAGGGGGAAACGAGAGGCGACAAAAGGCAATCGGATGGTCGGATGAATTTCTGGTATGTCAGAAATTCTGGTCTCCCCTTGTGAGGTTATCGCACAGCTGAATTTATTTTTTCGTTTTAAATCATGAAGGCGAGTCAATGAATTCACTACAGAAAGTGAAAGTAAAATCTGACGAGCTTTCGGCGCATATTCTCAGAGAGAGATAAACTACTTTAACATATGCTGAAAACGTTTAACTGTCTTAATTTATTTTCTTAATATTTCTCTTGTGGCCCATATAGCCTAGTGAAAAAAATGAGAAAAGAAGTAGGCCTATTTCGTGTTAAACAAGTTGTTTTTGAAATAACGCTGCTCTTTTTCATTGAGACTGATATTATTGCAGTGTTCTGACATATTAAAGACTGTTAATCATTTTAATTATAGGCCTATAGTTCATTGTATAATCGGCCAAAATGTTTTTAAATAATTTAATTTTAATGAGGACGAGTAAGCTAATCTATCTAATCTTTTATTATGCAGCGTGTCGGTTATGCATTGATGCATTATGAAATTGTTGCGGGGCAAATGAAATGTAATATCAATTTAATAATAAAAGTAGGCCTATAATAATAATATTAATAATAATAATTTAATACATAAATTGGAAATGCTAAATCCTCTTGATATCGATAGCTCATGCATTTGACCATATAGGCTATCTTACACCATATCATGGTCTATCGGCGCAACCTGTACGGAGGGTTTATAGCGCATATTTCACACGTATAGTGTGAGCAGTCAAGTCGCGCTCGACGATCGGACCATAGAGTGTGAGCACATAAACCGTGAGCTTTGGCTTTACATCGTATGTGACCTACTCGTACAGTGTAAGTAGGTAACCTTGCTGAAATCGCACATAAATCGCACAATGTATGCCCGCATTTAGTCCACCATTACAGTTCACTTGAAGGAGTGAATGAAAACGAATGAGTGAAGCTGTTGAGTGTACATCGTCTGTACACTCATTATTGCGGTGCAATGTGGGATAGAATGAGTACACCCGATAACGTCCACTATGGTTTCGGAAACCACTACAAATGGCTGTCCCCTCAAATAATGCTGCCCTTTGGAGTACCGCTGGGCGCTGTTGCCATTCTGTTTTGGTTGAAAATGGTGTCGTGTAAGTCGCCCCAAAGTAAATAACTAATGATTATTTACAACGGAAATGAATCAATCAAAAACTTTCTTTAGCTGAACAATATCTTTCTAGAGCTGATGTACAGCCAAACCAATCTCTCTTCCGTTAAGTTCCTATTATCAATGTAAAGCTGCTTTGAAACAATCTATATTGTGAATAGCGCTATATAAATGAAGGTGACTTGACTTGACTAAATTTTACATTATGTGGCTCCTGTTGCTCTTTCATTAAACAACATCCAAACAGCAGACATTTGTGGCTCCACTTCTAGTGTGCCTTCTCCTTGCTCTCCCTCTTGGCCTTCTGGTGGTGGAGATGGCTGGCTGCTGAGGATACATCTAGCTGCTTCTGTTGTTACTCTTTGAAGTGCCTCATCAACAGCTCTGTTGTCATTAAATACCAACATTTTGAACCTCGGGTCCAATACAGTTTCTGAAAGAACAATATTTTATTTCATTCTGTGGAACTTTATTTCCATTGATACACAAAGAGTAGTCACCAACTCTCTCACTTTCCCTGTGGTTACTGTTTCTCCTATCTAGTGGTGGGCTGTTATTCTTTGAAGACCCTTGCATACGAGCAGCATTTTGGAGGCTGTCACATAGCAAAAAAAACAAAAACAAAAACAAAAAAAAAACAGTAACTCTGTAAATAATATTTTATTTTAATTTATTTTTATGGACTTTGTTCAGTGTATACTTGTCTATTATCACTGCCATTCACCTGTAATATGCACCTCTAATATAGCATTATATAATAATTAATAATTTAATAACAATGGTCCACATACCTTTCTGCACTGATCTCCACAGTGACTTGCACAAAGGGTTCCAGAATAGTGCATGTCTCTCACACTTCATCCCATTCTTCTTGGCTTAGAGCATGAACAGGTGCATTGATAATGGCCAGGGTAGAGATGATTGCATCTTTGGACTCCAGAAAGCGTTTCAGCATATAAAATGTCGAATTCCAACTTGTTACAAAATCTTGGGCCTCAGCTCAAGCATACTCATCTAATGCTGAGTAGACTTCAGCTTCTCTGTAGCTAATGTGCTTTTATGGAAGAATTCCATCATTGCCTCCCTTTTGTCCACAATGGGTTTCATCACCTTCAGGGCATCTCTTACAATCTCTTACAAGTTGATTGTGTGTGCGAGACATGGATGGTGGGTCCATTTAAAAAATGTTTATAGCTTTAGTTATGTTATCTGTAACACAACACAACACAATGTTATCCCACAATTGAGAATGGCGGGAAATCCTCTGCAATCATTTTAACCAATACCTCATCAATTGTGTTCTGTCTTTCGGGGGACATGGGCTTTGACATAAATTGGTTTATATAGCTCTGGGTTGCAGCAGGTCTTGGGTTACCTGATGCCTGAGGGGTGACTATAGACACTGAAGCAGCAGCTATTCCAGTAGTTGCACTGGCTTTTTCATGTTCAGTATACAGGCACACTAACCTGCCTGCTTTCTTCTTACTGCACTTGGATGTACAATTCTAATATGCCTGTGAAGGTTGTTAGTAGACCATGTGCGATATGATATTTTTGCCTTGCACAGTCTACATTCTGCATTTATGTTGTCTATGTTATTAAAATTATTCCAAATGCTTGTTTGCTTGTGTTACTGTGGTCGTCAAGGCCAAGAACAGGCAGGACAGGTAGTGAACAGATGAGAAGAAGGTTTATTTCTTCCAACAAAAAGGACAAAAAAATAATATACAGGGGCAGATGTAATGAAAATAATTTCCAAACAAAGTCCATACAAAATCAAAGACTTAAGATGGAAGTTAACTGAAACTAACAATAAATTAAACAGGCCTAAAAATAAATTAATCTCATCCCTTGGCATAATCTCTTTAACCAATAAGGCCAGTTAACAAAGTAACAGCAAAAAAAAAAAAAAAAATGAATTAAAAAAAAAAATAAAAAAAAAGATAAACTTAATGAAATAAAATAAAAGATCCTCCTCCAAATCAGATCAGATGGTACAATTTTCTTTGGAACAGCACAAGTTTGGAGGCTGAAGCCCACCTCTTGCTTTGTTTGCTGACACATGGAACGTGGCCATTCACTCCATGGACCAGAGAAATCTAGGACTCAGGTAGAGTTAAACAGTAAAGAGGAATATGATTGTGCACCCTTCAGTATATTCAAGATTTTAGTAAAAAAATAAATATTATATAAACAGTATAAAAGTGTGCACACTGAGAGAAATAAACAGCAGATGCTAGCTATTTCCGAAGTCGCCTCAAAGAAGACTTTAACTAATCTCCAACTTCTTTAACTTAAGCAAACACTGTTAATACACATTTAGTTAACAAAATGAAAAAAAAATTTACTCACTAATTAATTTATAAATATTAATATTTCAATTCTATAAAAGTGTGTACACTGCGAGAAATAAACAGCAGATGCTGGCTATTTTCAGACATTTCATGTTAGTGAGTAGCCTCAAAGACTAATAATAAACGTCTCGGTTACGTATGTAACCTTAGTTCCCTGAATAGGGAATGAGACGCTGCGTCACCGCTGTGGGAACGCCTCTGCGTGATTGCGTCGTGAAGCACGCATCGTGAATCCGCTCTGGATCCTGATCGATTGCTCCTGTCTGCCTCCTGTCTGCCTTGCTGCAGAGTGTTTGTAGCTCTCTACAGCTTTGCTTTTGAATCTCTATTTAATATCTTTTCTTTGTTGTTTATACTGCTAAATATAACTTACTCATCACCATATATTGTTTAATATTGCCTATCACGTTAAATTTGACATAGCTTTTAATCTAAATCACTATCACAACGCGTTAGCATTTCACTAGCCTGTTAGCCTGCCATCCATGCATCCGGGTCTCCTGTTTTGTCTCTCGTGCCTTTACTAGTCCATCAAACAACTGTGGTGAGTTGGATTAGTCAACAGAGTCCATCAAACAACTGTGGTGAGTTGGATTAATCAACAAACACGGTAAGCGATGTCCTCTTCTCCTGTCACTTGCACTGCCTGTCACATGTTCATTATATCCTTCTCTGTCAGCGAACAGGGCTTCACATGTGATAAATGCAGGGAGATGGTCAGGCTGACGGAGAAGATTTCAGAATTAGAGACACGCATCCAGACTTTATCTGAGAGTAGTGAAAATGTAACAGCTCTAGACACTGATTTGGATGCGACTAGCTTAGTGAACTCTGTACATTGTTCGGTTCCGGCTGTAGAGCCCGTGCAGCAGGGCAACTGGGTGATGGTGAGACGGCATAGTCGCGGATCAAAAAACCACTCTTCCGTTCCGATTAGAACATCAGACAGGTTCTCCCCACTCAGTGACGCACCCACTGAGAATCCTGTTGAAAGTGCCCTAGTTATTGGCGATTCTATTACACGGAACGTGAAAATAGAGACACCGGCCACCATAGTCAAGTTTACCGGGAGCCAGAGTGCCTAACATCAAAGCAAATTTAAAAGTGCTGGCTAATGCTAATCGTAAATTCTCTAAGATTATTATTCACGTCGGCACTAATAATGTTCGACTTCGCCAGTCGGAGATCACCAAAATTAACATTAAAGAGGTGTGTGAACTCGCAAGTACAATGGCAGATAGCGTTTTTTGCTCTGGTCCCCTCCCTGTTCGCCGGAGTGATGAGATACTTAGCAGAATATAATCGCTCAATGGCTGGTTGTCTAAGTGGTGTCCGCAAAATAACATAGGGTTCATAGACAATTGGAAAAGCTTTTGGGGCAGACCTGACCTGTTGAAAAAAGATGGCATCCATCCTTCCTGGGATGGTGCCACTCTTCTCTCTAGTAATTTGGCACATAGTCTTAGAACTAAACCTTGACTAACTGGGGCCCAGGTCAGGAAGCAGACGGACTGCACTGCAGTGGCTCCCTATTAAACATCATATAAATTTTAAAATCTTGCTAATTACTTACAAAGCACTAAATGGTTTAGCTCCCCAGTACTTGAGCGAGCTCTTAACGCATTATACTCCATCACGTCTATTGCGGTCTCAAAATTCTGGCTAGTTGATAATACCTAGAATATCAAAATCAACTGCAGGCGGTCGATCCTTTTCCTATTTAGCACCTAAACTCTGGAACAGTCTTCCTAGCATTGTTCGGGAAGCAGACACACTCTATCAGTTTAAATCTAGACTAAAAACACATCTCTTTACTATGGCATACACATAGAACATTATCAATTTATATTATTCAAATCAGTTAAATGATTGTTTTAGGCTGCATTAACTAGGTCAGCCGGAACCGGGAACACTTCCCATAACACCTGATGTACTCGTTACATCATAAGAAGAATGGCATCTACGCTAATGTTAGTCTCTCTGTTTATCCCGAGGTTTACTGCAGTCGGCCGGATCCGGGCCGTATCCAGATCAGATGGTGGACCTGCGCCTAGACATGACCAACGCATCCCTGAAATGTCTGCAGAGACCGTGTCAATTAAACTCCACCCTGTAAATGCTGCATCGACACGACATCCTCATTAAGCCCGTCCCCGGCGTGACGACTCCAATCTTTCGAATAATCTTACGAATATCTTTCGATCTAATATGACTTCTGACCTGTGATGTTGCCAGAATCATAATCATACACTTTTTGTTCTGGCTTAACCGACCACCTGCTAGCTGTCTCACGTCACAGAAGTCAGATAAATCCCAGCACATAGAGACTCTTTCACCTAGATATTATCACATAGAGACTGTGTCTGTTTCCCGATTTAGTAAATACAAAAAACCATCAAAACCATTCAACAGTAAAAATTTAATTGATGTCCAAAAAATAAATAACAGATATAATACAGATGAACAAACGATAAAGCTCGGGCTGCTGAATATTCGATCCCTTTCCCCAAAAGCGCCTATTGTTAATGATATGATTACAGATGTGCTGTGTTTGACAGAAACCTGGCTAAAACCTGACGACTACATTACTTTAAATGAGTCCACCCCCCAAGATTATTGTTATAAACACAAGCCGCGTCTGAAAGGTAAAAGGGGAGGTGTGGCTGTAATTTATAATAATATCTTCGGTATTACTCAGAAGTCTAGTCTCAAATATAGTTCCTTTGAAGTTTTGGTGCTTTATGTAACAATATGTAGTGTAATTGATAAATTCCGTTTGACATTTGTGCTGGCTACTGTATACAGGCCACCAGGGCACAATACAGACATTACCAAAGAATTTGCTGATTTTCTATCAGAGTTAGTATTGCCTGCAGATAAAGTACTAATTGTTGGTGATTTTAATATCCATGTAGACAATGAAAAAGACGCATTGGATTGGCATTTAGAGACATTCTAAATTCTATTAGAGTTAGGCAACACGTGTCAGGACCCACTCATCACCGTAATCATACTTTAGACCTAATATTGTCACATGGAATAAATGTTGATACCGTGGAAATTCTGCAGCAGAGCGATGACATCTCAGATCATTATCTAGTATCATGTATACTTAATTTAGCTAAGGCTGCAAAGCCATCCCGTCGCTTCAAATATGGCAGGACTATCACTGCTGCCACTAAAGATTGCTTTGTAAATAATCGTCCTCATCAGTTTCATCTCCTCAGCATCCCAGAGAGCCTAGAGGAACTCGATGTTGCAACAGAAACTATTGACTCTCTCTTTTCCAGCACTTTAGACACCGTTGCTCCCCGGCGCTTAAAGAAGATTAAAGAAAATAGTCCAACTCCGTGGTACAATGAGCACACTCGGGCCCTTAAAACAGCAGCCAGAAAAATTAAGCGCAGCTGGAAGAAAACAAAACTGGAGGTTTTTCGCATTTTGTGCAAAGAGAGCATGATTGCATACAGAAAGGCGGTAAAAACTGCTAGATCTGCTTATTTCTCGACTCTCTTAGAAGAAAACAAACACAACCTTAGGTATTTATTCGATACAGTGGCTAAATTAACCAAAAATAAAGCTTCAACTTCTGATGTTTGCAAACAGCACAGCAGTAATGACTTTATGAACTTCTTTACTTGTAAGATTGATAATATTAGGAAAAAAATGATAACCATGCAGCCATCTACTACAGTATCACATCAGACAGTGCATTGTAGTGTCACTGAGGAAAAATTACACTCATTCACTGCTATAGGAGAAGAATTGGCTAAACTCGTTAAATCATCAAAATCAACAACATGTATGCTCGACCCTATACCGACTAGGCTATTAAAAGACATGCTTCCAGAGGTCATAGATCCTCTTCTTAATATCATTAATTCATCCTTGTCATTAGGATATGTACCGAAAACTTTAAAGTTGGCTATTATTAAACCACTTATTAAAAAACCGCAACTTGATCCTACAGAATTAGTCAATTACATGCCAATCTCAAATCTACCCTTTCTGTCAAAAATACTAGAAAAGGCAGTGTTCTCACAACTACGCTCCTTTTTATAAAGAAATGGTATCTGTGAGGATTTCCAGTCAGGATTTAGACCGTATCATAGTACTGAAACTGCTCTCATCAGAGTTACAAATGATTTACTCTTATCATCCGATCGTGGTTATATCTCTCTATTAGTGTTACTCGATTTTAGCGCTGCATTCGATACTATCGACCACAACATTCTTTTGAATAGACTCGAAAATTATGTTGGCATTAGTGGAATTGCATTGGCATGGTTTAAATCATACTTTTCTGACCGTTATCAGTTTGTAGCAGTAAATGAGGAGATGTCACACCGATCACAAGTTCAGTATGGAGTACCGCAAGGCTCAGTGCTAGGACCGTTGCTTTTCACCCTGTACATGCTACCACTGGGAGATATCATTAGGAAGCATGGCGTTAGTTTTCATTGTTATGCTGACGATACTCAGCTCTATATTTCTTCACGTCCTGACGAAACTTACCAATTCACAAGATTAATGGAATGCATAGCTGATATAAAAAATTGGATGACTAGTAATTTCCTGCAACTTAATTCAGAAAAAAACAGAATTTTTAATTATTGGACAAAAAAACTCCACAAGTAGTAACCTAGAATACTGTCTAACACTTGATGGCTGCTCTGTCAAGTCCTCGTCGTCAGTTAGGAACCTGGGTGTGCTCTTTGATACCAATCTTTCATTTGAAAGCCACATTTCTAGCATCTGTAAAACTGCATTCTACCATCTTAAAAATATATCTAAATTACGGCACATGCTTTCAATGCAAAATGCTGAACAGTTAGTTCATGCGTTCATGACCTCAAGGCTAGATTATTGTAATGCTCTACTGGGTGGTTGCCCTGCTCGCTTAATAAATAAACTGCAGCTGGTCCAAAACGCAGCAGCTCGAGTTCTTACTAGAACCAGGAAGTATGACCATATTAGCCCTGTTCTGTCAACACTGCACTGGCTCCCTATTAAACATCATATAAATTTTAAAATCTTGCTAATTACTTACAAAGCACTAAATGGTTTAGCTCCCCAGTACTTGAGCGAGCTCTTAACGCATTATACTCCATCACGTCTATTGCGGTCTCAAAATTCTGGCTAGTTGATAATACCTAGAATATCAAAATCAACTGCAGGCGGTCGATCCTTTTCCTATTTAGCACATAAACTCTGGAACAGTCTTCCTAGCATTGTTCGGGAAGCAGACACACTCTGTCAGTTTAAATCTAGACTAAAAACACATCTCTTTACTATGGCATACACATAGAACATTATCAATTTATATTATTCAAATCAGTTAAATGATTGTTTTAGGCTGCATTAACTAGGTCAGCCGGAACCGGGAACACTTCCCATAACACCTGATGTACTCGTTACATCATAAGAAGAATGGCATCTACGCTAATGTTAGTCTCTCTGTTTATCCCAAGGTTTACTGCAGTCAGCCTGATCCGGGCCGTATCCAGATCAGATGGTGGACCTGCACCTAGACATGACCAACACATCCCTGAAATGTCTGCAGAGACCGTGTCAATTAAACTGTGAATGCTGCATCGACACGACATCCTCATTAAACCCGTCCCTGGCGTGACGACTCCAAACTTTCGAATAATCTTACGAATATCTTTCGATCTAATATGACTTCTGACCTGTAATGTTGCCAGAATCATAATCATACACTATACACCCCGACTGAGCCTGGTTTCTCCCAAGGTTTTTTTCTCCATTCTGGCCACTGAAGGAGTTTTGGTTCCTTGCCACTGTCGCCTTTGGCTTTTGGCTTGCTCAGTTGGGGACACTAAAATTTCAACTATATTACTGATCTGCCCGCATTGACACTATATGGTAATTGAAATTAGCTGGATGACATCACCGTTTTCTCCAAAGCGGCTGTACAGCTGAATCAAATTCTGTTGCATTATTTTCCTGTTAACACTGTGAAGCTGCTTTGAAACAATTGGCATTGTAAAAAGCGCTATATAAATAAAGGTGACTTGACTTGTAACCAGTCCAATAGAGTGACAGAACGTCATAGGCGGGTGACATCATAGACCCGGAAACTATAAAGCACCCGTGAACACAAACAGATACTACCTTCTGAAAAAGCCTGAAGTAAGCGCTCACGGGCATGCAGGGAGTATGGCCGGATGACGCAGCGTCTCGTTCCCTATTCAGGGAACTAAGGTTACATACGTAACTGAGACGTTCCCTTTCAAGGGAACTCACGCTGCGTCACCACTGTGGGAACGACAATACCCACGTCCCCATATGAGCCAGATGCCCGTCCATCTCATTGTCTACGGAACGAGCACCCGTGCTCCTGGAGTCGAGATGAGATCAAGATCACAGAACCTCACAAACGTATGCGGCGAGAACCACCCCGCCGCATCACAAACCTCTTGCAGGGATGCCCCTGATAACAAAGCTTTAGAAGCAGCCATACTCCTGGTAGAGTGGGCCCGTACAGCCAAAGGTGAAGGCTGGCCGGCCACCTCATAAGCAAGTGAGATGGCCTCGACCACCCACTTGCTCATTCTCTGCTTGGATGCTGGGCCCCCTCTCGAGGGTGGCCCAAAACACACAAACAACTGTTCAGTTTTCCTCCACAGGGCAGCTCTGTGGACATAAGCATCTAAAGCCCGAACCGGGCAAAGCAGATTAAGTGTTTCCTGGTCTGACGTCCAAAAGGGAGGAGGACAATAGGCTTGAAGTATAACTGGTCTTACAGTATTAGTAGGAACCTTAGGAATATAGCCCGGCCTAGGGTGTAGGAAGGCCTTAACCATACCGGGTGCGAATTCCAAGCACGAGGGTGCCACTGACAAAGCTTGAATGTCTCCAGTCCTTTTAAGAGACGAAATAGCAAGTAGAAAGATAGCTTTCAGAGTGAGAAACTTCTCAGGAACTTCTTCAATTGGCTCGAACGGAGCCATAGAAAGGCCCTGAAGTACAATGGCCAAGTCCCAAGCTGGCACCCTGGTGCAAAGTCTAAGTCTCAAAGTGCCACGAAGGAAAAGAGTAATTAACGGGTGTCGCCCCAAAGATACACCACCCAAAGGACTGTGGTAAGCTGCTAAGGCCGCCACATACACCTTTATTGTGGAGGGAGCTAACCCTGTGGAGAATCTCTCCTGCAGAAAGTCCAGCACTGCACCCACTGGGCAGTTAACTGGGTCCCACTGTCCCACACCATGAAGTGAAAAGTTTCCATTTCAAGGCATAAAGTTTCCTTGTGGATGGAGCTCTAGACTGTAGAATGGTCTCCACAACCTCGGTTGAAAGACCTGAACTCATGAGCTGGGCCCCCTCAGAGGCCAAGCCCACAGTCTCCACAGCTCTGGGCAAGGGTGCAGAATTGTTCCCCTCGCCTGAGAGAGTAGGTCCCTCCTGATCGGAATCTCCATAGGAGAGCCGTCGAGGAGAGACACTATGTCCGAGAACTATACTCGGACCGGCCAGAACGGGGCTACTAGCAACAGACGGGTCCCTTCCCGATGCACTCTCTCTAGAACTCCTGGAAGCAGAGCAGTCGGGGGAAATGCGTACAGAGGCAGCCTCGGCCACTCCTGTACCATGGCGTCCAGTCCCAAGGGAGCTGGAGGCGTTAGGGAGAAACACAGACGACAGTGAGCCGTCTCTGATGACGCGAACAGATCTACTTCTGCCCTGCCGAAGTTCTCCCACAGGAGCTCCACCACCTCGGTGTGGAGTCTCCATTCCCCGGGCCTCGGCCCCTGCCTCGACAGGATGTCTGCTTCCACATTTAGATACCCCGGGATATAAACTGCCCTGATTGAACGCAGTTTCCCTTGGGCCCACAGGAGAACCTGGCGAGCCAGCTTGTATAACGGGCGCGATCTCAACCCCCCCGATGGTTTATATAGGAGACCACCGATGTGTTGTCTGTACGGACTAACACATGATGGCCCCTGAGTCTGGCAGGAAGTGTCTCAGAGCCTGAAACACCGCCATCATCTCTAAACAATTTATATGCCAGGAACGATGATGGTCCTGCCACTGGGCCTGGGCCGAGCAACCACTCATGATCGCTCCCCACCCTGTGAGGGATGCATCCGTCATTAGAGTGACTCGACGACACGGAGCTCCCAACACTGGGCCTTGAACCAAGAACCAAGGCTGCTTCCACATCACCAACGCACGAAGGCATCGCCTCGTGACCTTGATGAGGCGAAATGGATTTCCCCTCGGAGAAAACCCCTTTGTCTTGAGCCCCTACTGCAACGGTCTCATGTACAACCGGCCGCAAGGAATCACGTTGGACGCTGCTGCCATCAGACCTAACAGTCTCTGATACTGTTTTACAGTGAGTGGCTGGTCTAGTTTCACCCCTTTTACTGCTGAAAGAATCGACCCCACACGAGGCTCTGATAGGCGAGCCCGCATGGTAATCGAATTCCAATTCACACCCAGATATGTAGTTCTCTGTGTTGGAGAAAGAACGCTTTTCTTGGAGTTTAGTCTCAGCCCCAGCTTTCTCATGTGTGCGAAAACAACATCTCGATGTTGAACCGCCATCTGCGCTGACTGCGCTAAAATCAACCAGTCGTCGATGTAATTGAGAATTCGGGTCCCCTGCATACACATTTCGTGAAGGTGCGGGGTGACAACGCTAAACCGAATGGAAGAACCTGATATTGGTATGCTTCTCCCCCGAAAGCGAACCGCAGGAACTTCCTGTGCTGTGGAAGGATGGATACATGGAAGTATGCGTCTTTCATATCTATCGTGACAAACCAGTCCTCGGACCTGATCTGTGACACGATCTGTTTGAGTGTAAGCATCTTGAAACAGAGTTTCGCTACAGCGCGATTGAGAACGCGCAGATCTAAAATGGGCCGCAACCCCCCATCCTTCTTTGGCACAATGAAATACCGGCTGTAAAACCCTGACGCTCTGCTGGCGGGAGGAACCCTTTCTATAGCCTCCTTTTGCAGAAGAGCCTGTACTTCTTGAGTCATAACCAGAGCCTGCTCGGGGCCCACCACTGTGGGCAGAACCCCGTTGAAACTGGGTGGACGACACCTGAAATGAATGGCGTACCCCTTTTTTATAATATGCAGGACCCAACGAGATATATTTGGAAGATTCTCCCACTCTGCCAGAAAATCTACTAAGGGTACCAGCCTCTCGAGGCTGGCCTCTGATGTACTCTGCACAGCGAGCGCAGCGCCCTGAAGCGGCGAACCGGCAGGGAACAACTGGCCCGACTGCACTGTCTTCAATTCCACCTTCCACGAGTCTTCAATTCCACCTGCCTCGATACTGATGATATCCAACTCCTCAGAGCTGAATAATTGCCGTATTGATCCCACTACCGGGGCGGAAGAAACCGCAGCGCGGGCTTCCAAACCCTGAATGGAGGCACTGGATCTGACAGGTAAAGGCAGAGATAAGGCAGAGCCCGTCTCTAACCCCGCTGTCAGATCCATTTGCGAACCCCACGACTGAAGCCGCCACTCTGCCTCGGCAGCAGCGGGACCTGAGCCGCGGGGAACGCGAGCCGAAGCGCCCTCCTCAAAGAGTGCTCGGCGGGAGCGCAGTGTTCTTAATGACAAACGCTCACACCCGTAATGTAACGTGGGCAGGGATGAACACACTTTATGAACTGCTGTGGTTGTTCGCTCGCCATTTTAACTTAAATGTGTGTGCACTCTTTGTCAGTATATGTATTATTTTTGTGTGAGGTGAAAAACTCCTAGTATTCTCAAATACAATGGACAAAAACACCAATCTAACAGACAATGAAACATAGAGCGCTACTGAAGGCACAGAAGCTAGTATCTGTTTGTGTTCACGGGTGCTTTATAGTTTCCGGGTCTATGACGTCACCCGCCTATGACGTTCTGTCACTCTATTGGACTGGTTACATACGTGCTTCATGACGCAATCACGTAGAGGCGTTCCCACAGCGGGGACACAGCGCGAGTTCCCTTTAAAGGGAACACCACTTTAACTGATCTCTAACTTAAGCAAAACGCTTTTAACCCTCTGGGATCTGAGGGGGTTTGGCCCATTGCTTCAAATGATGTGAAAATCATCCTTCATTCACATTAAACAATAGATTGATTTAAATTTTGTAAGACACTTTGTTTACAAAGGCCATATGCGAGTAGGCGTGAATGATCATGAATAATGGTGTGATTCACACCTGAGGAGATTAAGACACTGCCCCCCTAATGAGCCTTTCAGTGAGGAATGTGACTGAGAGGGAACTACAAGAAAGAATGTGAAGACAAATATAAATGAAGGTCAAAGGCACATTTTGAGTATATTTTATATTATATATTTAACATATGAGCAAAAATTTGTGAACAAAAGCTTCATTGATGTGGCAGTAGGCTATTTTACAGGAAACACTTCATCTATCCAAAACAGGTCAACGTAATCTTGTCTAAACATTCATATTACGTCTGTAACATTTTATATATTGTATTTATGTTATATTATAGAGAATATAAATATTAATTTAGTTTAATACATTGCTTATACAAAGACATTTTATTTCAATATATTTCAGTCGATTTCACTCATCTCAGTATAGCAATAAAGTTTGGGAAAAGCCAAACTAGTCAATGTGTACATGTTCATGTTAAAATAGCATGTTTACTAATGTAAGTATGTGTAGTAACCGTGCAAAAGATATATTGCTCAAGTCTGTGTGACAAGTATTCGCTGAGTTTTGTTTCATTTTAGAGACGTGTTCCAGAAAAAAGTTCACGGAGACTGAGACGGCAGAAAGCACACCCTGTTTTATTTTACAAAAGCACAATGTTTTGTTTTGAGTGTAAGTAGACACATACAAAAGTAGACTTTTACAGTTTCAAATGCTTTTATCTGTATGACCATAAATGACAGAGTATTTTAAGTCGATTTTGCTGCTGTGTGAAGAAAATCCAGCAAAACGCGCCAGCTCATTTGTTGACCCCATGGGGTTAATACAAATTTAGTTAACAAAACAAAATGTAAGTTTTAATGCTAGTAAAAGTGTGAGTACAAGGAAACGATCCATGCCGCTGCTCAGCCATGGTGCCTTGATCCGTTGTGATCTGTGACAAGCCGGTGACATCACTTGGAGGGAGGTGTGCCCCAGTTTCTTGACTCCACCCCCATGTCAAAACAATGCCATGAAGTTAAACGCACAGAAAAGTGAAGCGCAAACACTATCACAAACTCACACTTGACTGAAATGCAGTATAAAAGGAGCATTGCAAATGAATTAGTAGGTATGGCCATGGAAAATATGTGTTGCAAAATCATTGCTGCAAAAAAATCTGTTGCAGTGAAAAATAGGATCAAAGTTCTAACCCTCTGGGGTCTGAGGTGTTTTCTGGGCCCTGATGGTATTTTGATATGCCCTGAATTTTGTGCTTATTTCTGTTGCTCTTTTCCCAGTTGACCCTAAGGCCCAGACGGCGAGGTGCCGGAGCACCAGGTCCCTGTGTTCGCAAACCTGATCTCGAGAGTGAGCTAGTATCAGCCAGTCGTCGAGATAGTTCAGGATGCGAACCCCGTGTTGCCTGAGTGGCACAAGGGCTGCCTCGATGACTTTCATGAAGACACGAGGAGACAGGGCTAACCCAAATGGGAGAACAGTGCACTGGTATGCCTGCCCCTCGAAGGCAAACCGTAGAAGCGGTATGTGTCGAAGAAGAATGGAGACATGAAAGTACGCTTCCTTCAGGTTGAACGCTGCAAACCAATCCGATGGACGAACGCATTCGAAAATGCGTTTGGCTGTCAACATCTTGAATGGAAGCCTGTGAAAGGTTCGGTTCAAGACGCGCTGGTCCAGGATTGGTCATAACCCACCGCTCTTCTTGGGTACAATGAAGTAGGGGCTGTAGAAGCCAGACTTCATCTCATTCAGCAGGGTCATGCGAACGACAGGCGTGCCCACGATGGGGCAGCGAAGCGGAATGACCGGCCCAGACATGGGAGGCATTGGAGCGTCCCGAGGTGTGGGCGGGGTCGAGTTCCGTGCCCTGACAGAGGGGGCCAGGGAAGGAACAGCGTTCCACTGCGGCCTGCTCAGACAGGGGTCTGGCGACAGAGGGGAATGAGAGTGGCGAGGCTGTGCGTCGCACACTGTCATCCACACCCTCTGGGAGCTCGGAGGTGAACATGTCAGCTCTTTCTTTAACCATGAATAGGGTGCCGCCGACCGTGAGGCCAGCGGCGGAAGGGGAAAACCAAGGATTCTCCCCTGGCTCTCCACCGGGGGAAGGAGTGGCCCTGTTACCATCTCCTGGGAAAGAGCTGTGTTCACCTCCAAGTGGCCCATATCAGGAACGCCGCTTGGCCTGCCGTTTGGCAGGCTTCGGGGCGGAGATTGGCTGGGCTGCCTTCCTGCGACCTCCTCCGCGCCCTGGCCCGGGTGAAGGCCGCAGGAAGGTGCCCTCGGCAGGGAGCAGGCTGAGGCGTCTGTGCCGGCGGCTGGGTGGAGGCAGCAGCTGGCCGCCGGGGCAGAATATGTTTTATAGCCTCATAAAAGCCTTCAGTCTGCTTCTGTGCGGCCAAGAACTGTTGGGCAAAGTCCTCGACCGCCCTGCCGAATAGCCCAGCCTGGGAGATAGGAGAGCTGAGGAAACGTGTTCGCTCAGCCTCTCGCATATCTGCCAGGTTGAGCCATAGATGTCGTTCCTGGACCACACAAGTGGACATCACCTGACCAAGGGAGCGTGCGGTAACCTTTGTCACAACTCCTGCATGAGAGCAGGGTCAGCATTGCCCTCGTGCATGTTTCTCGGTTTTACTGCTAAGACAAAAGCTGAAGATCCAACCCCCTGCAATAGAACAATAAAACTCACTAATCTGGAGAGAAGATCTCACAGAAAGAGTGTAGGACATCACCCTGCCCAAACCTTCTCCCCCTCTCCCTCACCGACTCCCTTCCCTCTGATTCAAGTCACAGAATGCAAATATACCACAGATGATGTATCTTGTGAATCTGTTGTTCTTCCCTTTTCATGTGTGGTATCTTTTTAAAGGTCTCAGTGTGATTTGTAAAATGGTCTCAACTTCACTGCTGTCACTGGTAGGATGAGAAAGATTGAAACTTATGAGAATTCTGTTCTCCTTTTGAGTGGTTTCAGAAGATATCTGATCCTCTCCCCCGAAACCAGGTGTTTGTGTTTCAGATATTTACAACCCTTTTGTTCTGGTCTGGGTATTTAAGGAAGGGTGGCAGAGCTGCCATTTGGGAACATTCTGTAGCCAGAGCCCCCATGCAGTGCTGTGTCAGTGTCCGAGAGGCACTCACACACACTGTATGTACAGTGCCAGATATAATGACTCTTTGAAACTATTTTCATATTAATTTGTAATTGTATTTTATATTTTTATGCTGAAAGTTGTGTACCATGGATTCGTGTTTCATTATTTTTATGTAAGTTCTGTCTGGCCAAAATAAATGTTAATCTTGATTTATCTTGTATTATTCTGAAATCATTATTCTAGTATGGATCAATTTGGAGTCCTTTATTTCCGCAAATCTTTTGCCAGAATAGATCAAACCGAGGACCCCATGACTGAAGCATGGAGTGCAGCATGCGGGATAATCCGATTTCTGACTATTACTGTATTAGCAAGTTGCAGCTCTCGTGTCTATTAATCAAATTACACTTTTTGTTGAGTAAGCAGGTGCGACCACTTCAAGGTAAAATATTCACTCTGCAATCCGCTGACTAATATCAGAACTGGCCAGTTTGTGTTCGTAAACGTGCGACTCGCGACGCGTCTGTTTCTGTGCGATATCGGGTTCCTTGATGAACGAATATTTGAAAATAAGAGATACTAAGAAAAATCAACGATCCAAATTAAATCACAACGAATCATCAGCTGTTAAATTACGAACGTAACAAATTGAACGAAGTCACATAAAATTGGAGTCAGATCACTTTATTCATGGAGTCAGATTTAAAATTAGATGTTAATAAATTAAGTGAATTTAACAGAAATGCTGAAAAGGCTTACACGCAGAATCCTTCAACCAAGCCGTTAGATTCCGTTTTTGAGCTAACGGATGGACCTTACAGCCTGATGGACTTGAAGGATAGCCACATCATGCAAGGCAGACCAGGGTAGACGTAAACCTACAGGCTTTGGACGGGTGCTTTGGGTCACCACGCCATGTTGAAGCGCTCTGAGGAAACAGTTGCATCACAACCGAATGCTCAACAGGGGGAACCCCAGTGTACCCTTTCATCGCGCCGCCGTCGAGAGCAGTGAAAGCGGAAGAGGCTGCCGAGCGATCGCGAAAAGTCAACGGGGACTTCCACGATTTCGACACCTCCTCATGCACTTCTGGGAAGAAAGGCACTGGGGGCTGACGGGCGCTTTCAGCACGGGCCGCCCCCAGATACCAATCATCCAGCCCTGAGCGCTCGGGACATGGCGGAGGGTTCCACTCAAGCCCGATGCTCTCAGCTGTCCGGGCAAGCATTGCTGTGAGCTCCGGATCAGACTCAGGCAATGCTGGGACTCCCAAGGGAGGCAGCACAGCCGAATCCTTATCTCCGGAGTAATCCAGCCCACCTTGTGATGCGGCGATCAACATGGTGTATGTTTATAAGCAACTGAAAAAAGCACAAATGTCTTCTAAAAACTTCTAAAGGGCCACAAACTGGCTCAGACCTGTAAGAGTTAAGGCCCGCCAGTTTACATTCACTTTAGACACGACTGGTATCCGATTTCTGTGTTTACATTAATTCCCGCCCAAAATGATTGTCGGCAGTGGTGGACAGTAACTAAGTATTTTTACTTTGTTACTGTACTTAAGTAAATTTTTCAAGTAGGCCTATCTGTACTTACTCGAATATTTTTATTTTCAGGTACTTTTACTTCACTACATTCCAAAGCGTAAGATCGTACTTTTTACTCCACTTAGCCAAGAACTGGGGGATCCTCTGAGTGCGCAACTGATGGCGAAAAGTCAAGTCACCTTCATTTATATAGTGCTTTTTACAATACAGATTGCTTCAAAGCAGCTTTACACTGATAATAGGAAATTAATGGAAGAGAGATTGTTTTGGCAGTATAGCATGTGAACGGGAATCATTTTGATAATGTTTTTATCTGTACAGAGGGAAAGGGAAGGGAAGGCCTTCACAGGGGAGAGTCTAGTTGACACATTCTCTGCTGACACTTCAGGGCTGCGCTGTGGTCGTGTCTTGGCGCAGGTCCACCATCTGATCTGGATACGGTCTGGATCTGGCAGACTACTGTAAACCTCGGGATAAACAGAGAGACTAATATTAGCGTAGATGCCATTCTACTTATGATGTAACGAGTACATCAGGTGTTATGGGAAGTGTTCCCGGTTCCAGCTGGCCAAGTTAATGCAGCCTAAAAATCATTTAACTGATTTGAATAATAGAAATTGATAATATTCTATGTGTATGCTAGGTTAAAGAGATGCGTTTTAGTCTAGATTTAAACTGAAAGAGTGTGTCTGCTTCCCAAACAATGCTAGGAAGACTGTTCTAGAGTTTATGTGCTAAATAGGAAAAGGATCTACCGCCAGCAGTTGATTTTGATATTCTAGGTATTATCAAGTGGCCAGAATTTTGAGATCACAATAGACGTGAAGGACTATAATGCGCTAAGAGCTCGTTCAAGTACTGGGGAGCTAAACCATTTAGTGCTTTGTAAGTAATTAGCAAGATTTTAAAATGTATGCGATGTTTAATAGGGAGCCAATGCAGTGGTGACATAACCGGGCTAATATGGTCATACTTCCTGGTTCTAGTAAGAACTCTAGCTGCTGCATTTTGGACAAGCTGGCGTTTATTTATTAAGTGTGCAGGTCAACCACCCAGTAGAGCATTACAATAATCTAGCCTTGAGGTCATGAATTATCTGTTCTGCATTTTGTATTGAGAGCATATGTCGTAATTTAGATATATTTTTAAGATGGAAGAATGCGGTTTTACAGATGGTAGAAATGTGGCTTTCAAATAAAAGATTGGAATCAAAGAGGACACCCAGGTTCCTAACTGACGACAAAGACTTGACAGAACATCCATCAAGTGTTAGACAGTATTCTAGTTTATTACGTACGGAGGTTTTTGGTCCAATAATTAGAATCTCTGTTTTTTCAGAATTAAGTAGTAGGAAATTACTAGTCATCCAATTTTTTATATCAGCTATGCATTCCGTTAATTTTGTGAATTGGTAAGTTTCGTCAGGGCATGAAGAAATATAGAGCTGAGTATCATCAGCATAACAGTGAAAACTAATGCCATGCTTCCTAATAATATCTCCCAAGGATAGCATGTACAGTGTGAAAAGCAACGGTCCTAGTACTGAGCCTTGAGGTACTCCATACTGAACTTGTGATCGAAATGACACCTCTTCATTTACTGCTACAAACTGATAACGGTCATTCAGAAAAGTAAGTTACTAATGTCGAATTTTAGGATTAATTATTGTAACTGAAAATCATATTTAGGTCACAACTGTCATTTTTTTGTAAACTAAATCTAAAGGTGGCACTAAAGCTAAAACTAAAGGCGATCTGTTTAAGCCCACTGACATGCTTTAATGCGGACACATCCACATCAATGTGTCTACACAGTGTAGGTAAAAAAAAAAAAACGTCTCGGTTACGTATGTAACCCTCAGTGACTGACGAAATGGGGGTTTCGCTTAGAAGCCTAACGCCTTCGAGTTCTTACCTTACGGGTACCCAGCCCGAAGGGTGGAATGTTTCAACCCCAGGGGTGGCAAGGGCTTGCCAAGGGAAAGACACCTGCTCAAAGAGGCTTACAGTGGAAATACACATGTGGGGGTTGCCCAACGGGGGAACCATGCGCATGCAGGCACCTAGCCTGAGCCAAGCCAAAGCGACCAGGAGCGCTGTCTTCATAGACAGGAACTTAAGCTCCACTGATCGCAAAGGCTCAAAGGGAGCTCTCTGCAGGGCAGATAAGACTACTTTGCAGGTCGATCGCTGCAGGTCCTTTGCAGGTCGATCGCTGCAAACCAATCCAGTGGACAAACATTCGAAAATGCGTTTGGCTGTCAACATCTTGAATGGAAGCCTGTGAAGGGTTCGGTTCAAGACGCGCAGGTCCAGGATTGGTCGTAACCCACCGGTTTTCTTGGGTACAATGAAGTAAGGGCTGTAGAAGCCGGACTTCATTTCGGCTGGAGGGACAGTCTCGATCGCACCCTTCCCCAGTAAGGTAGCGACCTCCTTACTGGGGAAGAGAGGTGGTCGCAGGAAGGCGCCCTCGGCGGTGAGCAGGCTGGGGCAACTGAGCCGGCGGCTGGGTGGAGGCAGCAGCTGGCCGCCGGGGCAGTATGTGTTTTATCACCTCAGTCTGCTTCTGGGCGGCCGAGAACTGTTGGGCAAATTCCTCGCCCGCGCCGCTGAATAGGCCAACCTGGGACATGGGAGCGTTGAGGAACCGGGTCCACTCAGACTCTCTCATGTCAGCCAGGCTGAGCCACAGGTGTCTCTCCTGGACCACAGCTGTGGACATCACCTGACCCAGGGAGCGTGCGGTCACCTTCGTCGCCTGGAGAGCGAGGTCAGTGGCGCCCCGCAGCTCTATAGGACTTCGCCACCAAGGTAGACGAAAACCTACAGGCTTTGGAGGGGTGCTTAGGATCGCCGCGCCATGTTTAAGCACTCTGCGGACACAGTTGCATCGCAACAGAGCGTTTAACAGGGGGGACCCCAGTGTACCCTTTAGCCGTGGCCCCGTCGAGGGTAGAGAAGGCGGAGGAGACAACGGGGACTTCCAGGATCTCATGACCTCCTCATGCACCACGGGAAAGAAAGGTATTGGGGGCGGGGGCTGACGGCCGTCAGCATGCGCCACCCCCAAAAACCAATCATCCAGCCACGAGCGCTCGGGGCAGGGCGGAGGGTTCCACTCCAGCCCGATGCTCACTGCTGCCCGAGATAACATGGCTGTCAACTTCGGATCAGACTCAGGCAATGCTTGCACGCCCGAAAGGCGGCAGCACAGCCTAATCTTCCTCCCCAGAGGACTCCATTCCACCTTGCGATGTGGCAATCGACATCGTGTCATCATCTGGAGCGCCAAATGAAACATGCAGGGCATCCGCAGACGGTCCGGCTGCTTCAGTCCGGACACTCGCGGATAGCGGTGTGCAAGAAGGGGGTGTGGCCCGAGGAAGAATCGTCGGGGCTTTGTTCCAAACCATAACCCTAAGGTCACTCTGGCCACCAGCCAAAGTATCGCCTCTCGTGGAGGGGATAGATTTGGGTGTGGCAGAGGGGACTCTACCTCCATTACGAAGGTCATTGAGTCTTGACCGCAACACCGGAGAACATGACTCGTCCACAAACGCTGCTTAAGCGTGCTCTAAGCCCAAACACACCAAGCAGCGATTGTGTCCATCAGATGGAGACAGAAATCGACTGCACTCAGAAGTGCACAGGCGAGACATCTTTAAAAAGACGTGCCACGAGCAAGCTCTTTTATGAGAGGAATAGCTCAGCAGAGTGTTGAAGCGCCCAGGGAAACACACACAGCTGTTGCAGATCACTGCACAGACCAGCAGGCAATGTGAGATCGCTGGAACGCGCCGTCGCACCAACACACTGGAGAACCGTTCGTCTCGAAGAACTGAAGAGAACTCAGAATTCAGGCTTGCAGGAGTGAAGAGATGCTTTTGGCCCCGAAGCAGAAACACGGTGGGGCGGAGTTACGCTATGCAAATTCCGCAGACCCATGGCATTTCCTTGCCATTGGCTCGTTTTGTAAGAACTCAAAGGTGATAGGCTTCTAAGCGAAACCCCCATTTCGTCAGTCACTGACGTAACTTCGGAGTGACTGAATGAAAGGGAACAATTAATATAACAAATTAGAGCTGCATGATTAATAGTAAAAAGATTGCGATCTCGATTCAAACACCCACGCAATCTTATTTCTAAATAGGATCGATTTCCCTGTGTCTGAGCCAGAGAAAGCAAGTGAACCACCTAGTATTGTTATTTCTGTTACAAATATCCAAATTATCACAGAAGTACTAAGATAAAAGTTTGTAGTTTGGATATAAACACTGAAGTCTAGGTTAGCGAGCAAATCACATTATATCGATTACATCGTTTCGCCACTAGGTGGCAAGGTGGCAAGTGACTGTTAAAAATGTATTTGACATTGATTCAAGTCAAGTCAAGTCACCTTCATTTTATATAGTGCTTTTTACAATACAGATTGCTTCAAAGCAGCTTCACATTGATAATAGGAAATTAATGGAAGAGAGATTGTTTTGGCTGTACAGCAGCTCTAGAAAAAAAAAAATTATTGTCCAGTTTTTGATTGATTAATTTCCGTTGTAAAAAATCATTAGTTATTTACTTTGGGGCCACTTACGACACCATTTTCAACCAAAATAGAATTCAATCAAAAGATTCATTCAAAAACATTTATTCATCCAGTAATAAAACAAGTGATGTAGTTATGAGTGAATCATTGAATCATTCATTCAAAACCATTTTTTAAATAATTCAATTAAATATTTTTAAATAGAGTGCAGCAATTAATATTTTGTCCTCTAGTAAACATGCTATTTTGTTTCGTTATCTGTTTAGAATTGTAGGAGAATCATAATCTCTATTTGAAAAAACAATTGAGATTCTCATTTTATCCAGAATCGTGCAGCTCTAACACAAATTAAATTAACGAATTGACATTCATCTTTCCCGCTGCTGTAGCAATTTCTTTAAAATGTTATGCATTTAGCCCTATGTGTCACAGTTGGCTTGCAGGCAGACAGACGAAGACAGATGAATCAAGTTCCAAAACGTACTTTAATCTCAGGGAATTTCAGACAGGTAAATGCACAGCACAACATAACGTAACGGTGATCGGACAGCGAATGAGTGTGAGGGACAAACTTAGGCCTAGTCCACACGTACACGGTATTTTTATAAACAGTTTTCCCCTCCTCCGTTTAAAAAAAATAAAAAAATAAAAAATAAATAAATAAATACATATATTGCGTCCACATGAAAACGCAAAACACGCTATGAAGCGCTGTCAAGAGCATGCCAAACCAACAGGTGGCAATAAAACCCTAACCGTAAAGCCATGTTGGCCAATCAGAAGCCTGGAAAAAATGTTATTGCCGGTTCCGGTTCTGACGCAACAAGCCAAAATCTCCGGTTTCACTGTCCACACAACACCACTGCAACCGGAGTTTCTAAAAATGTTCACCCTGGCAGGAGTTTTCAAAAAAGTTTGGTTTCAGTGTCCGGATACTGCGTTTGCGTGTGGCCAAACGCAAAGAAAAAGCTGTGGTTTTGAAAATACCCGTGTTCGTGTGTACAAGGCCTTAAATAGCAAACACAAATGAGGATGATGAATAGAACACAGCTGACACATATGAACTAATAACGAGAAGCGGGAAAAATGAACAAAGGAACACATGATGAACATGAAAACAAACTAAATGTACATGATAATGAAACTAACAGAACATAATGGTGACACTATGGGACGTCTGTTTTTATATTGTTTGTCAACACACATTACACACATTACACATTATGTATCTGCATCCAGTAATCTTCCATACTGACTAGTGCTGGCTATTTGACAGCAAGGCTTGAAATTGAATCTGTGCGATCTCACAATATATTTGGGAGCATTTGTGCGAGTGCAAATAATTGTTGAGGTGCGACCTGTTTTCATTTCTCTACAAAACGTTCGCTAGATAGAGCTGATACAGTGACCGGTCCACCGTTCTATAAATAACAAATTAAACTTCATCTTTACGCTATTAACTTTAAAGCAGACTTTAGGTTGGTTAATATTAGCTGTCAATCCCTTTCACTGCGCTCCATGTCACGTGACAGGGAGATAACTAGAGCACAACATGTAAAGAGCTGAAGAGAGGAGGATTTTTTGACGGGGAAAGTGAAAGAGAATTTTACTTGCCCGACCGGACAAGTAGCCTAATTAAAACGTCAATAACAAAAAATAACTAGGGAATCACCAAAATGCGAGATTTGGGAAGATCTTGAGTTTTCCCTGAAGGGCGTGTCAATGGCGGCCTCACAAAGTTCGATGTTTCGCCATGAAACAGGAAGCTGTTGTAAGTCAGGCATACAATGTCCAATCTGGCCCAAACTTCACGTTTTTTTTGGCATGTTTTACACTGTGATTAACTCCTCATAGAGATTTAACCAGAACAACATCATATTTGGTCAACCTAAATTTAAGGCCTTGGTGATGTTAAATTGCGAAGGTCTTAAGTTTTCGCTGAAAGGCGTGTCCATGGCAGCCTGACAAAATCTGATGTTTTGCCTCCGAAATGAATCACATTTTTGAGGGCCTAAACACGCTTGAAAACTCATGAAACTTTCCACACGCGTCAGAAGTGGCAACAATTTACATCTGATATGGGTTGCAGAATTAGGTGTGGCAAAATGGCTTGATAGCGCCACCTACAAAACCCCTCACACTACGTTTCACGTACAGGTCTGAAATTCGGTACACACATGTAACAGTCCAATACCTACAAAAAAGTCACCTGGTGCAAAATCTGAAAACCAACAGGAAGTGAGATATTTTGAATTTTCTTTGCAAAATCTTTGCAAATTTTGCCATTTCCAGACGTTGTACTTTAACGAACTCCTCCTAGAGATTTAATCAGATCAACATCATATTTGCACAGTCTAATCTAAAGGCCTTGGCGAAGTTAAATTGCAAAGATCTTGAGTTTTCCCTGGAGGGCGTGTCCGTGGTGGTCTGACTAAGTTCAATGTTTCGCCATGAAACAGGAAGTTGTTGTAACTTGGGCATACAATGTCCGATCTGCCTAAAACTTCACATGTTTGATAAGAGTCTTGACCTGAAGACATCTACATGCCAATATTTGGTCACAGTCATAGCGCCACCTGCTGGCAACAGGAAATTGCATGTTTTACACTGTGATTAACTCCTCCTAGAGATTTAATCATATCAACATCACATTTGGTCAGTTTAATCTTAAGGCCTTGGCGATGTTAAATTGTGAAGATTTTGAGTTTTCCCTGAATGTGTACGTGGCGGCCTGACAAAGTTTGACGTTTCGCCATGAAACAGGAAGCTGTTGTAAGTCAGACATACAATGTCCAATCTGCCCAAACTTCACATGTTTGATAAGAGTCCTGACCTGAAGACATCTACATGCCACTATTCAATTAGTCATAGCGCCACCTGCTGGCAACAGGAAATGGCATGCTTTACACTGTAATTCACTCCCAGAAACACATTTAAATATGCCATGAAGTACCAAACATGCCAGAAACATGTTAAATCATGCAACACTCGGCTAAGTGCTAATGTATGCGATTTACGCCACGAAACAGGAAGTTGTTGTAAGTCAGGCATACAATGTCCAATCTGCCCCAGACTTCACGTTTTACTAGAGTCCTGCCCTGAACACATCTACATGGCAATATTCAGTTATAGTAATAGCCCCACCCACTGGCAAAAGGAAGTGATGTGTTTAACACTGTGATGCACTATTAGCAACATACTAAAATATGCAATTGAGTACTAAACATGCTAGAAACATTCTAAAACATGCTAGCAACACTTAGCTGAGTGCTAAAGCATGCTATTATCGCCACGAAACAGGAAGTTGTTGTAACTCAAGCATACAATGTCCAATCTGCCTCAAACTTCACGTTTGATAAGTGCCCTGGCCTGAACACATCTACACGACAAAATTTAGTTATAGTCATAGCGCCACCAGCTGGTAGCAGGAAGTGTGGCAAATACAAATGACTAAAGTAGTCCTCCTATTTTTATATACTTAAATGCATATTGCCCACCGTGATCTGTTTTCCTAAAGCCACCAGGTGGCAGTGGCATAGGTGCGAGGGCCCTTTCATCGCTGCTTGCAGCTTTAATTTCATTTGGTTTGCAACAGCCCTATAGTGTCTTATTCTAATTTATTGATCAAATTTAAGAATTTAAAATGAAAGATGAAGCATACATTTCATAAGATTAGGGAAAAATGCCCTTTTTAAAAGGTAAAAAAAAAACCTCGGGGTAAATATCACAAATATGCAGATTTAAATAGGCTATGATATAACTGATAGAACACTGGTGAGAATGCTTCAAAATAAATTATATTTATAACACAAATCCTATTTTTTCCAGACAAGCAACTTTTTATTGACAATTGAATGACCGATTTAGCCTACTTGACACACTTAAACATTATATAATATATAAACATTTTAGTTGTGGTGTTCGTAATTTTTGCTGGTGCTCCTAACTTTTTTGAAGTTGGGAGCACCAGTGTGTCACGGGTGCGTGCAGGCAGGAAGACGAATACAGATGAAGTTCAAAACGTAGTTTAAAGGGGTCATGAACTGATAAATCTAATTTTCCTTGAGCTTTTGACATATAAGAGGTCATCATACTATAAGAATATCCTGTAAGTTTCAGAACTTCAGAACAGCTTCATAACAGTCCAATAAAAGCTTTTATTGACACCAGGCCCAGCAAACGACAGGTTTTTCAAAGTGGGGATCTATGACGTCAAAGGGAGGCAAGCACCGCCTCTGCAGAAGAAGATCAAAGCCTACTTCATCACTGCCTGTTTAGCCCCGCCCACCGATTCATGCATGACATGCAATAGAATAGGTAGCCTAAAAGTAACATAGGCCTACGTGGTGTTAAACCAAATCGAGCTACCAAGCAATAAACATGCCGTTGAGGATTACAAAATATTGTGATTAAATTCTATAACGAAAGCGATCAAAGAATGCTCCCTTTGCAATCGTTGGAGCAGCGCGCGCTGGAGCTGTCAATCAAACAGCGAGAGTTTATCAGTGACTCCCGTTTTATTCAACAAATCTCTTAACTGTATCACGTTTGCACTGTTAGTGAAGATGAAAGCATTCATTAGTGTACAGAAACTGAGTTGCAACGATGAGATCACTGCTTTCATGCGCTCAACATGTCTGTGATCGGCTACAATGATCATCTCTGCAACCTTTCATGCCACGATCTGAATATAATGCCATAGATCTAAATATAATGGCATAGATCTAAATGTAATGCAACACTTTTCACGATTAGTTAACCATGAGAGCTGTAATAGTAAAAACGCGCTAAAAGAGAGAGCAATACTTAGCTATTTCAAATGGAAAGACGTTAGCCAATCACAGCAGTGGGCGTTTACACTGAACTCTCCCAGCAGACACGCCCCTTAAAACAGAGCGTTCAAACCAGAGGGCTAAAATCAGGGTAGGAAAAATGCCTTTTATTTATAAATTATGACAATTTATTATTGTAAAAAGCATTCTAACATTATAAGTGCACCCCAGGAAACATCATAAAACAATAAAACAACGCAGTTCATGACCCCTTTAATCAAACAATCTCAAGGCAGGCAGACAGGCAACAGCATAACAAATCTAAACATAACGGTGACTGGACAAAGACTGAGTGAAAAAGGAAGAACTTAAATAGCAAACAGAAATAAGATGATTAACTAGATACAGCTGGGACAAATTAACTAATGAGGGTAACTATGGAAACAGACCCACCACTTCTGGTGGGTCACATGTTCCACCACTTCTGGTGGGAAAACTAAGACAAAGGAACATGTGATGACTGAAAACCAAAACAAACAGAATATGACTGTGACATAACGCCCCCTCCCGGTAGGCACGTCCTCGTGTCCTCGCTCCGTGGAGACGAGGAGGATGAGGGGATGGCCGAGGGATGGTTATGGAGGATGGTGAAGGGATGGCACAGACAGGCAGGAGGAGGTTCTGGAGGTGGACGGACGACCGGGAGGAGGACGAACAACAGAGTCCAAGGTGGAGATGATGGTGGAGTGAGCCAAGGGATGACCTTGAGCGGAGACGTGCGGATGGAGACCCAGGCCCCAGCCCGGAATGTGCTCCAAGGCGGCGTCGCAGGAGGGAGCAGCCATGGTGGAGTGATGTACAACGTCACCTTGAGGACGACTGGAGGTGATGACGATGATGGAGTTGACGCCCACCGCGCAGACGGAGAGCCGATGGGGTGGAGAGAGACCGAAGACCTCGGTGGCCGCGACTGAGCTCCAACGACAACCCCCTGAGGTGGAAACGGGGATCCGGAGCGATCGAGGGCGGAGGCGAAGCCTGAGGGAAGGCGAACGAGTAGCGAACGGCCCACAAGTCCGCAGCGGAGGCATGGCGACGTCTGACCCAGGTGGAGCCGACATGAGGCCGAAGGTCCACGCTGGAGCCGAGGGAGGAAGGAGTGAAGGCGCAGGAGCCAGGGCGACAGGTCGAGGTGGAGCGGAGCGGAGCACTCAGAGGTTGGAGGCAGAGCCACGGGCTTCAGACATCCAGGAGGCAATGGCTCCCAGCGGGTCCGAGGGGTAGCCATGCCACTGAGAGGAGGCTGAGGTGAAGCTGAGGGACTGATGGGAGGTAGCGATGACTGGATGGTAGAAATGGCTGAGGGCTGAAGAGGAGACTGACGAACACAGAGACTGGTGACAGAAATATGGTCCATGATGACAGTTTGGAGAGGTGGTGGGAGAGGGAGGCTGGGTGGGGTTAACAAGACTGAATAAGAAGATTCAGATTCTGACGAGATGAGGGGGCACAGGAAATTGGTCTCTCCACACATACACACACTGTCCATAATGTCCATAATGTCCAGGCAGTACTCACTCTCAGTGGCGGGAGGGTGGGCGGGGCTTGCTTTCATTCCCTTGAACTCTACGAGGACTCCCTCTGCGATGGAAGGGTCAGTCGGCTTGCACACCTGGTCAGACGGGTTCCCCTCAGGCTTGGGTGAGATGTCAGGCTCGATCGCTCCTCCTGGCGCGGGCTCTGACATCACGGCCGAGGTCTTCTCTCCGTCTGCAGTGGGCACATCCTGCCATTCCTCGCAGAGCTACTGTAGAAACATTACGGCGCAAAATGGTGACTTCACTGTAAGGGGACCCGCAGTGTATGTAGATAGAAATGGCTCATTCTAAGGTAATAAAAACATAACGGTTCATTATGTAAGGTCTTACATAATGTACTCCACTGAAAAAATAGTTATGTATATTATATTGCATTTCTGTCAATAGATCCTCATAAATATTACACACTGCACCTTTAAGTACATTAAAAATCAAGTACTTTTGTACTTTCACTCAAGTAAAATTGAAAAGGAGTACTCAATACTTTTACTGGAGTAATATTTTATTATATGTATCTGTACTTTTACTCAAGTAGGCTACTTGATTTGTGTACTTCATCCACCACTGATTGTTGGTGATCGTTTTACTATGCACATGTTAGAACCTCTGGTTTTAAATGACCGTATTATTAAAATTATTTATATAATTCATGTTGGGTGGCGTTGATTATTTGCCAGCATGGACAAAACAACAGCTGTCATGGACGTTAGACTGAACAGATAGGAAAATAACGGTAATTTTCGTTTGTTATTTTATCTAGCCTACAGCTCGTTAGATCTAGAATTCTGAAGTGAAATAAAGTAGTGCTGTAAGATTACATTTTTGAATGAATTCGAATGAATTAAGAGAGAGAGTGAGAGAGCGCACGATTGAGTAGTCTTAAAGGTAGGGACACACCAAACAGACGCCAAAGAACTAGTGCTGATGAAAGCCAAAAAAGCTGCACTTGAACACACTGAGAGAGCTACAGCCGACTGTCAACTACCATGCTGCTACTGTGTCTAAATGAGACAACTGTCTATTTCTGCAGATATATTCATCTATATTCGTCATTCAAAAAGGGAAACCAACACTGCAGGCTGCAGATACACAAACCGTAAACAAAGCAGCGCTTGCTTAAAATTTTGAACATCAATCATGCTGATCACATTCTTTATTCCATTCCGCTCATGTTATTATGAAAATATTCACCCAGGAACACTCAGGTAAGATGATGTAAAATTAGAACAGCCTTCTATCTGTAAGTTACTGTTTTGTCTTCTTTGCTCGCTGTTTTGCTATTATCGTGCACTGACTCGTTCACTAAGCTGAACAGCCAATCAGAGTTCTTTCTCTCACCGACAGCCGATTCTACATGTTGAAAAAAAACTGACAGAGCCAACGGTGCGGAACACACTGAAAACTAAGTAGGCCGACGCTCAAAAATGATCCGATGTTGCCTGACGGCCAATCATCGGCTTGGTGTGTCCCGGGCTTAAGGCTGATTTATACTTCTGTGTCGGACCTACAGCGTAGCCTCTATGCTGCAGGCAACGCGTCGGTTTTCATGTATACTTCTGCGTTGTTGTCCGCATCGACATGCAGTTACACATGCAGACAGATCACAGCGCTTCCTCTTTGGTGATTGGTCCGCTTCAAGCAGACCAATCACAGCGCTTGCCGTCCGCGGAAGTATAAATCAGCCTTTAATATTGAAGCTTGTTGGTTTAATTTCAGCAAAGTTATCACCTCATTGCTGAGAAATATAATGTAGCTTTCAGTAGTGAAGATGTTTTATTTATAAAACTCATAGGGCAGAGGTTGAAAATCAGCTCCTGAATGTTTGTGTGCACGCGCAATTTCTTTCCTTTATAAAGTTTCCACCTCAATAAAAAGCTGCGAGCGCTACACACACATCTGCTTCATAACACAACATTAAAAAGCTATATTTATGGACAAACGTGTTGCCCTCGTCTTGGTGGTGGCTTGGAATTCAAAGGGGAATCGGATATTCGTGTTTAGGCGTAAGTTGGATGTCCAGATATCAGGTATGTATCTGATTTAAAACCACATTTGGAAGTGGCTCAGATCGGATGCAAAAAAATTGGATCTCGTGCGGATTTTTGTGTTTACACGTGTGTAAAAAATTTCGATCTGTGTCAGATGTGAGTAAAAAAAATCTGATTCTTTTGTGCCAGTGTAAACGCAGCCTTAATGTACTCTTTCTCTTTAGATTGCTCTCTTCATTGCTCTGTTCTTTACTTTTAGCCCTACTTTTTCTACTCCCTTATGAAAAAGAACTGTACTTAATTGTATTGAATGTGCACTTGTAGTGTACTAAACTTTAAAACAAAAAAAAAACATATACAGTACTTGCAGATAATATAATATTCTTGAAATAAATGGCCTCTTAAGAGGTTAGTTCACCCAAAAATTAAAATTCTGTCATTAATTATGTCATTCCTCTACCACTACCACTTTCAAAGCCCTAGAAAGGTAGTAAAGACATCATTAAATTAATCCAAGTGGCTCCAGTGGTTGAACCTTAATTTTATGAACCGACGCGAGAGCTTTGTTTATTTACCACTTTATTTACAAAATATTAATCTCCAATGCGCATTAACATAACAACGTCCACTCTCGTGTCAACACAACATTAATGCATCGTGGTGCTCTTGTGAACGTGTGTTGGAGATTAATATTTTGTAAATAAAGTGGTAAATTATGTTTTATTGCGCAAACAAAGCACTTCATGAAATTGAGGTTAAACCACATGGATTACTTTTATGATGTCTTTACTTTGTTTCTCTAGAATTCTCTAGAATTCTCTCAGATTTCATCAAAAAGATTTTCATTTGTGTTCCGAAGATGAACAAAAGTCGGTAACACTTTACAATTCGGGTGCACTAATATGCATTAATTCATGCTTAACTAATGCACAATTATAACACTGTTAGTTCCAGTCCTTGATTTTGAGGAAACACGGCTATGACCGCTTCACCCAATGTTTCTATGTATCACTGCACAACACCCTTAGCAACCACTCTTAGCAACGTGTATGTTTGTTCTCAACTGATATTGTTCTCAACTGACATTAGAGCTTAATGTATTATGTAGATTAGAGTATTGTGAGAGAGAGATCGAGTGAGCGAGTGTATTACTGGCATTCAGATTTAGCATATTCCTTCAGTCTTCGCTAAATGTCTTTGCTATTGACTGACTCACTCATAAAGACAGTCTTTGCCGCCATCTAATGGCATAATAATGCCACTTCTGTTGCTGTTCATGGTCAGGGACTATTTTTTCCAGCGGAAGTAAGGCTTTTAGTGATTCTACAAGTTGCATTGATATATATATATTTTGGCTTTAACATTTGTATTGTGTGGTAACCGTTTTATAAAAGCAATAAGCCCAGTGGAACCGTGGTTTACAGTGAATTTATAACAGCTAAGGGGGTTTTAGGTCTAACAACGCCCCTTAACTGTTATAAATTCACAAGCCACAGCTTCTTGGGGTTTATTGGTTTAAAGGGATAGTTCACCCTGAAATGAAAAAAAAGTCGTATTTTACTCACCCTGTTGTTGTTCCAATGCCCTATGTCCTTCTATCTTTTTCAGACCTCAAAAGGAGAAATTTTGAAAAACGTCTTGCACACGCTCCTCCATATAATGGCAGTGAACGGCGACCAGGCTAAAACTTTACAAAAAGGAAACAAAAGTATTACATAATAATACAGTGAGACGCGTGCCATATATGGAAAGTGTTCAGGAGGCATACTATAAGGTTTTTCGAGAAAGAAACCTTATTATTCAGTTAAAATACTGAGCTCGGCCATTACTCTGTGCGCGCTCCTGGGAGTGTGTGTGAGCCGTCAGCTCAGGCTTACTATAACTCGCACTGTTGTCTTGGCACCCAGGGTAAGCACACAAACGCGACTCTCGTCTCTTCTATAAGGTAAATAATAAGAAATAATACTACTAATAAGGTAAACCTCCTGAAGTGAATGTTGTGTACCGGTTGTCATGACAACATTGCGAATAAGCATGCGCGGCTGCTGACGGCTCACACGCACTCCCAGGAACCCGCACAGAATAACAGCCGAGCTCAGTATTTTGACTGAATAATAAGGTTTCTTTCTCGCAAAACCTTATAGTATGCCTCCTGAACACTTTCCATATATGGCGCCAGGGCCGGATTATCCATAGACGGGATTGGGTGAGTGCCCTGGGGCACCTAACCTAACCCAGAGCCGGATTATCCAATGGGCATTATGGGGCTCAAGCGAGTGAAAAAAAAATCCATATTTTTTTACATTTCCGATAACGGAGTGTATATTGGCAAAAAGACGCCCAGGTCATAGGGCGTGTGGTGCTTGAAAGTAGCTTTTGACGCGTTCGACCCGAGTTTGAATCCGCCTTTTGCCGAACTCGCTCTTCTCCCTTTTCCCAACACATTTGAGATGTAAAACTTACAGCCTAACATAAAGGTCTCTAACGTTATATTTTGCCAACAAACTAAAATCAAAAAGTTTGGTATGGCTTTGTGCCTTTATGAAACAGCGAAAGACTTTAATTAAGTAGCTTATATAGGCAGCCTGTTTGTGCTGTGTGATTTAAAGCTGCAATATGTAACATTTTTGCAGTAAAATATCCAAAAACCACTAGGCTAGTGTTATATATTTTGTTCAGTTGAGTACTAACAATATCCCAAATGTTTCCAACTATTTGTAAATCGTGAGAAAATTGCTATTTTAACCAGGGAACCGGGACATGTGAGGGAGTCGCCTGTCAATTGCGTCATGTCTGCGTTACCCTTGGTTTCCCTTGGTTTTATTTTGCAGAAACGCTTTACTCTTACTGCAGTGTGCAACATGTCATAGCAGCTGCCGAGCGAACGTACAGAGTAACGTCATAACATAATTTTCAACACACTCAAAAGTATCTAATATAATAAACAGAGCTGCGTTACCTCATACTCATGACTGGAAAAACGGAAATGGCGCCCGCGACTGTGGCATAATAAAAGTCCCGCTGCTCGCGAGGCATGTGTTGCGTTCATCTTATTAACAATCGCTTCAGCGGCCTTGCTCCTGCTCTGCTTCATACTACAGTAACGTTAATAATCGCATCCATGAACATGATTCCTGCCCGAGTCCTATCCCGATTCGTTTCCACCGGCTGTGAGGTGAAGACCACATGTCCCAAGATTCTGCGCTCAAACTTGGCGTCATCAAGCTACGCCTTTGTTTTGAAGAGGCGACCTCTAGCGGACGGAAAAGTTACATAGTGCACCTTTAAAGAGAAGTGGGCACTTTGCTCATGCGATCAGCTGGTGATCTGGTGTTTTCTCCAAAATAAAAGCTCAAGGGTTTATTTCTTGCAAGTGAAGAAATTAGGACAAAAGTATTGTAATTTTCCTAAACTGTAGTGTAATGTAAATTATACTTATGAAATATTCATTTTCATTTATACAGTACATTTGTTTTACAATAGGCTATATGGATATTATATCATAGGAATAATTATATAAATCATTATTATATTATTATAATAATTGTTTGGCATCCTAAAACACCAGTGATAATGTAATGTAGACTGAGACTCTATATCATAACTAAAAAGATGTTTGAGCCCTCCTTAATGTCCAGGTACAAGTCAATGCTTTTTCTTTGTTCAATTTGCACAGTTCATGGGTTGAAGCCGGTTGAAGCTCTTAATTTTGAGCTCTCCAAGTGCACTACATTGATGCATTTAACCTTAAAATGTACAAAATGTGATACTTTTGTATCCTTTTTGTAAAGTTTTAGCCTGGTCGCCATTCACTGCCATTATATGGAGGAGTGCGTGCAGGACGTTTTTTAAAAATTCTGCTTTTGAGGTCTGAAAAAGATAGAAGGACATAGGGCATTGGAACAACAACAGGGTGTGTAAAATATGACTTTATATTCATTTCAAGGTGAACTATCCCTTTAATAATCATGTGTTAATGTATGACTCATGAAGAACTAAACCATTAATTAATGATTACTGCATCGGCAACTAATAAAGATTCTATAAGATTAATAGATTAAGTAATATATGAATTGCTATTAATTAAATGTGTCATAATGTTTTAATTCCTTAATAACATATTGTATGATTAACTAATAGTGTCAACTAATGTGTTAATTACTACAATTGGTCAAAGCTATGTACTTCAACTTTCAGTTGTCTGCTTTAATTAATCATTAGCTAATGATTTGCAAAGGCATCATGTTATGACTTTACTTGTCGAGGCACATGACTATTAACTAATTGTTAAGTAATATGTTATTTTGGTTTTGACATCCACATTAACTATAGATTTCAATTTTCAGCCGTCTACAACTGGGATTCCACTGTGCCAGATGAACTGCCGCATCTAATACCTTGTTCATGGCACAGGAATATGTCAGGTTAAGCTTGTAGTATTTATTGTAGTAATTAACATTAATTAACATGTAATTAATGCAATATGTTATTAAGGAATTAATACATTATGACACATTTAATTAATAGCAATTCATATATTACTTAATCATATAGAATCTTTATTAGTTGCTGATGCAGTAATCATTAATTAATGGTTTGGTTCTTCATGAGTCATACATCAACACATGATTATTTGTGCATTAGTTAAGCATGAATTAATGCATATTAGTGCACCCGTATTATGAAGTGTTACACGAAAGTCTTACGGGTTTGAAGCGACATGAGGGTGAGTAATTAATGACAGAATTTTTTGGGTGAACTAACCCTTTAAGTGTAAGTGTACTTACAGAGAGTACACTTTTTTAAGTCACTTAAATACTTAATAAAAAATAATAATAAAAATACTTCAAAGTACACTTTAAAACATTGTTTTAATAATCTTTTATTGAGATTTACACTTATTTTGATGTGTTGACTATCATACAAAAGCAGATATAAATTACTTAATTACAATTTTAACTGTAGAGTTTGAATTCAGTATTCCGTACATAGTATACCCCCAGTTTCACAGACAAGGCTTAAGCCTAGTCCCAGACTAAAATGCATGTTTGAGCTGTTTTAACTTTAAAGCAACTTGCACTGACATATCTTAAAATATGTCAGTGCCATTGTTTTATCTTAAGATGCACACCAGTAAGGTTTTTTTCTAAAGCACATTTATAAAAGCTACTTAAATGTCCTAATTAAACTAATGCCTAATCCTGGTTCCCTTTCAGTCGAATTGGGATCTATTTTCAGAGACTAATCTACTTCGAGTGTTATAAACGAACCAATGAAGATTGGAATGCGGTTGACGCATTCCACGACCCACCCCGCATCGCGGGTATAAATACGGAAGTGGAAGTATCGCATATCGCTTTCAACTTCGGAGCCGAACAGTACCTTGTGGTGTGTTCCTACGAAGAGTGTTTATAACTGAGTCTCGTGAAGAGGATCGCTCCAGTTCCGGTGACGGTGTGACGGTGCCCTACAGTGGTGGTCGCGAGGAGAAAACAAACAGCTGTTGTCACAACTTCCTGGGCGTTTTTTTCCTGTGAGTGTTCTCAGCGGGCTTGCACCCTTGAACCGCTGCGAGCCGCGGTCATTTCCCCTGTGTGCCTCGGCACTGATCGGAGCGTTTTTTTCCTTTTCTAAAAGAGCAACACGGTTTGACCCTGCGTCTTTTTCAAGATGTCATTCAAGCCGTGTGTTTCTGGATGCCATCGTTATCTGTCCCCAGTTGACGGACACGATCGCTGTCTCACGTGTTTGGGCGTTCAGCACGCTGAGGCGGCTTTCGTGGATGACTCATGTTCCCATTGCGGGAACATGACATCGCAGTATTACGGTCTAGACTCGAATACCTCAGTCCCATTGCGCATCCCCCGATCTAGTGGCCCTCCCGCTGCAAAGCAGAGGGCTGCTACTTTGGCTGATGCCTTTGGTGGAGACCTGAGGGTTACTGTGAGGGCACTCCCGGCGGGTCAACAGGCTCCTCGGGCCCCTCCCCCCTCCGCTGCGCCAGTGGAGCTTCCGGAAGAGCAGCCTGGTCCTTCCCACGGGGGACCGTCTGTTACTTTCGGGGCTCCGGTTGAGGACATGGTTTCGATAGCTGCATTGGGGGACGAGCTAATGGACTCCGGAGATGAGGATTCGGCTGCGCTACCCCCTTCCGGTGTGGTAGCGTTGCCTGAGTCCGATCCGGAGCTCACGGCTATGCTTGTCGGGCTCGAGTGGAACTCTCCACCGTGTCCCGAACCCTCGCGGCTGGACGATTGGTATCTCGGGACGGCCCGTGCTGGTTCTCAGCGCCCCGCCCCAGTGCATCAGGAGCTGCATCAGGAAGTGCATCAGGAGCTCACAAAGTCGTGGATAGCGCCTTACAACGCTAGAAACCGATCGACTGACTCCTCCGTCCTCACTACCCTCGATGGTGGCGCAGCTAAGGGTTACGTGGAGATCCCCCCAGTCGAGCGGTCAGTAGCGATGCAGCTGTGTCCGAAGACCGCTACTGACTGGCGCGGAAATCCGCGTCTCCCCTCCTGGGCGTGTAAGTTCTCGTCCGCACTAACGGGCAAGGCTTACACAGCCTGTGGAGAAGCTGCGTCATCTTTGCATGCCATGGCGCTCCTACAGGTCTACCAGGCCAAAGCGCTCAAGGAACTGCACGAGGGTAGTTCCGACCCAGGGGTTATGCAGGAACTGCGTACCGCAACGGACCTCGCCCTCCGGGCGACGAAAGTCACCGCACACTCCCTGGGTCGGGCGATGTCCACACTGGTGGTCCAGGAGCGGCACCTGTGGCTGAACCTGGCGGATATGCGTGAGACCGACAAGGTACGGTTCCTCAACGCCCCTGTCTGCCAGGCCGGCCTCTTCAGCGACGCCATCGAGAGCTTCGCCCAGCAGTTCTCGGTGGCCCAGAAGCAGACGGAGGCGATCAAGAACATTCTGCCCCGGCAAACTGCTGCTGCCTCCACCCAGTCGCTGGCTGCAGCACCTCCGTCTGCTCGTCGCCGAGGGTGTCCCCCTGCATCCGCCTCCGCCCCTGCTAAGCCCAAGCAGCAGCCTCCACCTGGGAAGCAGGGCGCAGGGCGTAGGGGTGCTGCCTAACCCGTCCAGGGTCCCGCAAAGTCCGCCGGCAAGCGCAAGGGCAAGCGGCCCTGAGACGGGCAGCCCAGGGAGAAGAGGAGCTGCTCCAGGGAAGGTGGTGTCCGCACCAGGGGAGAATGTCACCGACAGGGCTGGTTCACACAACATCCTGCCCTGCCGAGTCCAGCGGTACCCACATTCTCAATAAAAGAGCAGTTTCCTCCCTCCCTGGGCCCCAAGAGGGCCAGGTTGGCAGTGTGCGACGCCCCCGGGCCTTGCCACTCCTTTCCTCCCCTCTCCCCTTCGCCAGGGGGCAGCAGTGTGGGCACCGAGGACGCCCCCGGGCCTCCTCACTGACACTCTGCCCCACCTTGGAGTACTCAGACAACACTCCGGGCCGCCTCCGGGCCTCCCGAGTCGGGTCTGCGTACTCCACTTCGCCGCCCCACCTCGGGTACGTCTGTGGTGCCGTTGGTTCCGCTTGTTCAGTCTCTGGGGGCCTGGCTAGGTCTCCCCAGGCCGTCTCGCTGGCTCATCCGTACCATCAGACTCGGCTACGCGATTCAGTTCGCGCGCCGGCCGCCCAAGTACAGGGGCATCCTCTTCACCACCGTGCGGAGCAGCGATGCCCATGTCTTGCGGTCGGAGATCGATGTCCTGCTGGCGAAGGACGTGATCGAGCCGGTTCCTCCTGCCGATATGAGGTCGGGGTTCTACAGCCCCTACTTCATTGTACCCAAGAAAGGTGGTGGGTTAAGACCAATCTTGGACCTGCGCATTCTGAATCGGGCCCTGCACAAGCTCCTGTTCAAAATGTTAACGCAGAAACGCATTTTTGAATGCATTCGTCCCCTAAATTGGTTCGCAGCGATCGACCTGAAGGACGCGTACTTTCATGTCTCCATTCTCCCTCGACGCACCCCGTTCCTACGCTTTGCGTTCGAGGGGAGGGCATATTAGTACAAAGTCTTGCCCTTTGGGCTGTCCCTGTCACCTCGTGTCTTCACGAAAGTCACGGAGGCTGCCATTGTTCCGCTCAGAGAATGCGACGTTCGGATTCTCAACTATCTCGACGACTGGCTCATATTGGCCCAGTCCCGGGATCAGTTGTGCGAACACAGGGACCTGGTGCTCTGTCACCTCAGCCTGTTGTGCCTTCGGGACAACCGAGAGAAGAGCAAACTCTGTCCCACACAGAGGATCTCTTATCTCGGTATGGAGCTGGATTCGGTCAACCGGACGGCGCGCCTCACAGAGGACAGCGGTCCCACTGAAATTTTTTCAGAGGCTCCTGGGGCATATGGCATCTGCAGCCACGGTAACGCCGCTCGGATTGCTTCATATGAGACCGCTTCAACGCTGGCTTCACGACCGAGTCCCAAGATGGGCGTGGCAGAGCGGCAAGTACCGGGTCTCAGTTACTCCTTACTGTCGCCAAACCTTCAACCCCTGGGTGGACCCTTCGTTTCTACGGGCGGGAGTGTCCTTAGAACAGGTGTCCAGGCATGCTGTGGTCTTCACAGATGCCTCATCCACGGGCTGGGGGGCCACGTACAACGGGCACACAGTTTCGGGTCTGTGGACGGGGCCCCAACTGCGTTGGCACATCAATTGCCTAGAGTTATTGGCAGTACGTCTCGCCCTGGGTCGCCTCAAAAAACCGCTACATCAACCGTCAGGGTGGTCTACGCTCCTGTTGCATGCTCCAACTCGCCCGCCATCTCCTCCTGTGGAGTCAGAAGCGTCTGAGGTCGCTTCGGGCCATTCACATCCCAGGTGCGCTGAACCAGACAGTCGACAAGCTCTCTCGTCAGTCGACACCTCCGGGAGAGTGGCGACTCCACCCCCGGAGTGTCCAGCTGATATGGGACCTCTTCGGAGTCGCCCAGGTAGACCTGTTCGCCTCTCCGGACTCGACCCATTGCCAGTTGTACTATTCCCTGACCGGGGGCACCCTCGGCACGGATGCACTGGCGCACAGCTGGCCCCGGGACCTACGCAAATATGCGTTTCCCCCAGTGAGCCTTCTCGCACAGACACTGTGCAAGGTCAGGGAGGACGAGGAGCAGGTCTTGTTAGTTGCGCCCTACTGGCCCAACCGGACCTGGTTCTCCGAACTCACACTCCTCGCGACAGCCCCTCCCTGGCCGATCCCCATGAGGAAGGACCTGCTTTCTCAGGGGCGGGGCACTCTAGGGCACCCGCGTCCAGACCTCTGGAAACTCCATGTCTGGTCCCTGGACGGGACGCGGAGGTTCTAGGTGGCCTGCCACAAGCAGTGGTAGACACCATCACTTCTGCTAGAGCCCCCTCTACGAGGCGCCTCTACACGCTGAAGTGGAACCTGTTCGTTGAGTGGTGTTCTTCCCGCCGGGAAGACCCCCAAAGGTGTTCGATTAATGTCGTGCTTTCTTTCCTGCAGGATGGGCTGGAGCGAAGGCTGTCTCCCTCCACCCTCAAAGTGTACGTCGCCGCAATAGCGGCGTATCACGATGCAGTGGAAGGTAAGTCCTTAGGGAAGCACGACTTAATCGTCAGGTTCCTCAGAGGTGCGAGGAGACTGAATCCTCCTCGTTCAACCTCGGTACCCTCTTGGGACCTAGCCCTGGTGCTCAGAGCACTTCAGGGTCCTCCCTTTGAGCCTTTGCAGTCTGCAGAGTTAAACATCCTGTCCATGAAGACAGTGCTCCTGACTGCATTGGCCTCAATCAATAGGGTAGGCAACCTGCATGCACTTTCGGTCAACGAATCGTGCCTAGAATTCGGGCCGGCCAACTCTCACGTTGTCCTGAGACCCCGGCCTGGATATGTGCCCAAGGTTCCTACCACTCCCTTCCAGGATCAGGTGGTGAACCTGCAAGTGCTGCCTTCGGAGGAGGCAGACCCAGCCCTAGCTTTGCTCTGTCCCGTCCGCGCCCTCCACGCCTACGTGGACCGAACTCAAAGCTTTAGAACCTCAGAGCAGCTCTTCGTCTGTTACGGAGGCCAGCAGAAGGGAAAGGCTGTCTCCAAGCAGAGGTTAGCCCACTGGATAGTGGATGCTATCGTCTTGGCTTACCAGTCCCAACACGTGCCTTGCCCATTCGGGGTGCGAGCGCACTCCACAAGGAGTGTAGCTTCCTCCTGGGAGTTGGCTCAAGGCGCCTCGCTGACAGATATATGTAGAGCTGCGGGCTGGGCGACACCTAACACGTTCGCTAGATTCTATAGCCTCCGTGTAGAGCCGGTATCTTCCCGCATCCTCGCCCCCAGTGGTCAGTAGCGCTAAGTGCCCGTTCTAGTGTCGGCTTGCAATGCCACTCCCGCCCCCTGGGCCGGATACGTGCGTCTATTATCTCCAGTTGTGTTCCCCGGAAACGGCTAACCCTGTCGAGCTCCTCCGTCACCCCTTCGGTGTCAGACGTTGCGGCCGTCTGACGCCAGGCCTGCACCCGTATGCTTGTGGAACGTGTGTGTAGGCTGGGGTCCATATGTAGCGGTTCCCTAACGGCAACCCCCATATGTGTATTCTCCACGGTACCAGCTACCCTACTTGGCTAGCCCCGTGTCTTTCCCTTGACAGAGCCCGCTCTGTCGTCTCTGGTGGTGTTCTTTCCCCCCTGGGATCAGGTTGGATCCACCCCAGAGACTGCCATATGTAGTACTACCCTTATAGGTTAGTCCTTATGTGTATTCCGCCACCTCTCCTTCCATTGAAGGACGTGGCTCCGCAGTGTACCATCTCCACGAGACGGGCACGCTTTCCCAGCGTTATCCAATAGTCACACTGAGTGGGTCTTGCAGGAACAGCAGTGACTGACCTTCCCTGCCGGGAGCCCTGACTCCCTACCCTGTTGGTAGGGATCCCAATTCGTCGGTCAGTCGAACGTGACCGACTGAAAGGGAACGTCTCGGTTACGTATGTAACCCTCGTTCCCTGAAGGAGGGAACGGAGACGTACGTCCCGTCGCCAGGTGCTGTGCTTCAGCTGAAGGCCCGAGTCACTCGTCTCGGCTCCTCAGTTGAAAAGCGATATGCGGTACTTCCACTTCCGTATTTATACCCGCGATGCGGGGCGGGTCGTGGAATGCGTCAACCGCATGCCAATCTTCATTGGCTCGTTTATAACACTCGAAGTAGATTGGTCTCTGAAAATAGATCCCAATTCGTCGGTCAGTTCCGACGTACGTCTCCGTTTTCTCCTTCAGGGAACGAGGGTTACATACGTAACCGAGACGTTTAACCTAAACCCTGTTTGTGAAACCAGGCCATAAAGTTAATATATTTTAAATTTACTGCAACTTTACTGCAAAAACTACAACTTCATACTTACAACTATATTTAAATACATGACATACAAGAGACAAGACATTCAATTGAACTGACATTAACGTATATGTAAGTTTACTATAAATGCTTATCAGTACATTCAGCTATACACTTATTTCAAAGTAAATATGGAATTACATACTGCATAAAGATATACTTATGTCCTACTAAAGTGGGTCAAAAAGGCACTCTAAATTCCAGCTAATTGTATTTAATATGAATTTAAACTATAATACAATTTATTATTAATTAATATTATAGTTGACCCCCAGCGTGAGTTTTTTAAGGTGATTGTTATTTTTGAACGTATAACCTTATTATTATTATTATTATAAACCTTTATAACGATAATGTCAGCTGATCTATTACGCGCGATGGGCGCCGACATGTTAATTTGCACCGCATTTCAGAGAATCGTATCTGTTACAGCACGTCAGTTCAATACATGAAAGTAAGTGATTGGTGAAGTGGGAGAACAATAGAGTAAATTTTATAGTTACCTAATACCTACGCAATGTGTATCTGATATGAATAAAACACGTTGTCAGTTTATGTAGTCTGTATGACACACTGAACGTTCTAATCACACCAGTGTCATCGTACGCTCCAGGGACCAGTCTGAACTAATCCCACCGGTGTGATCGTACGCATTAAAGGGTTAAGGATCTGATTACGTTCAGTTCGCACTTAAAGTTGGCTAAAATGTTTGGTCCGAATGCAATGATACGGTGCCCTATATCTGCCTGCCTGCACACTATTTCCATACCTCCGCACACTCTGCTCATGCAGACATCATGTCATCCGCGCGTTGGTAAGGCTATGCAGAGTTGTAGACAGACAGTCAGTCACCGAGCACCACAAACAAACAGCAGCCGCCTTTTACAGTTCCTCCTGAACCAAAACAATGAGCTTATGCTGCGTTCACGCTCTGTAATAACCGTAATTATGAGATGGCAACCCGTGACGTTCTACCTGGAGCTATTCACGTCCTCAGACTCTTTCTAACACTATCAACAGCGAAATTAATCTGCAGCAATCAGGTAGTACAAGTAAGAGCTCTGTAAGTTGTTTACGTTTATTATTATTGTAAAGTTATGCGCTTTGAGACATGAGGGGCCCTATTTTAACGATCTGAGCGCATGGTCTAAAGCGCATGGCGCAGGTACACTTAGGGCGTGTCCGAATCCACTTTTGAAACGGAAAAAACGGTTGGCGCTCCAGGCACAGGGTGGTACCTAGTCTCTTAATGAGTCATGGGTGTGTTTTGGACATAGAGTCTCATCTCCCATTCCCTTTAAAAGTCAGTTGCACTTGCACCATGGTGGATTCGCTATTTACATGGCGTAATTTGCGAGCGGAAAGACTGAACGCTTCTCCAGAGAGGATTTTTTTTATTTTTAATAACACAAAAATAACACAAAAATTAAATGTTATTTAATTTAAGTAACACAAAAAATACTGTGTTATTGACTTTAGACCAGGTTTTTGTTGGTCAATGGCGCAGTCGTTTTCAGTTGCCTCAAAATAGCAACGCACCAACAATGCACCTGAACACACCCCGTTTTCAGACCAGCACGCCCATGGGCGAAAAGATGGGCGCGAGTGCATTTGCTATTTAAACAACGTGGCGCTGGACGTGAAAATTATAACTGCGTCGGGCTGAAAATAGCAAAAACACTTGCGTCGCGCCTGGCGTCACATTTTTCTGGGTGTATGATAGGGCCAGAGGTAATTTAACGCCGTCTCTCATGTTGTGACGCTTTGCAGACTCTGCTGTGTGCGTTCATGTGTTTTGAAGGAGGTTTGGCTTTGGAGAGTGCTGTGAAGGGAGAGTGGAATCTCATGCTTTAAAAGCTAGCTTCTTTTGCCAGCCTTTATTGCCTACATATTATTAAAACTATATTATTTCAGTAATAAGTATAGGCTAGTATTTTCAAGTATATATTTTTATTCTGTAATAAGTTGGCTTGTCTTCTTAAGTAGCCTATGCTAAAGTGCAGTCTAATTTTTTTTTACAAGGGTTGCTCAACTAATTTTCTGTACTGTAGCCTACTCTTTACTCAATGCTGTGAAGTTCTAACTCAGGAAAATATGAATGTGTAGGGAATATTCTTTCGAGGGAAAAGCTGTGTTGAGTTGTGTCTCTGCTCTCATCCTCTCTTGCGTTGCAGAGCTGCTGGTGTGTGTGTGTGTGTGTGTGTGTGTGTTCGTGTGCGTGATGTCACACTAGTGTGGGTCATTTGAAGGTTAGCAGCCTCGGAAGGGTTCACAGAAAGTTCACTCGCATATATTAGGCAACTCAATCTTTCATTGTGTCGGAATGAACTAGTAGGAAATGAGCTGCACGCAGGCAAGAGCCGAAACCCGTCTTTGCGTGTTTAAACGCGATATATTTATAAAAATCATCTATCAAAAATAACCTCTGTCGCTAACCGGAACGGGACCGGTCACAACACCGAGCGGAACCATATTTATATCCGTTTAGCGATCATTTTTATTCTGGAAAAGCAGGAAAGTCGCAAGTGATGATCGGGGTGGATAGCATGATTTTGTTTTCTGGTGACTGTGTGGAAACAGAGAGAGATTTGCTCGTGCCGAACCACAGTGAGAGTTTGATGGAGTTTCTGTGAGCAACTGAAGGACATCCAGATTGATATCTTATTTTTTTATTCTTCAGCGAAATAAAGTGCATGATGTTTGACTGTATGGATGTGTTATCGGGACACATGCTGGAGTTTTACTCGTCCAGTTCCTCGTCATGTATGTTGCAGGAGAAAGCGTTCAAAGCGTGCTTCAGCTGGCAACACCGACGCACCAAACACTGTATGTCTATCATTTTATTTCCTTATTATCAATGTTTTATAATGATTCATATGCATGACGCTTAATTTATGATAAATAAGCATTTAATTGCCGTTTGCAATAATTCATTGTAATAAAGTAATAATTAACCATAACAACATTATGTTATGTATTACCACGGTAGTTCAGTTGTATTATGGAGTACCATGGTAGAGTATACATCTGGTACAATCACTCTACCATGGTAATACTATGGTATGTTGATCACTTACCATGGTAAAAGCCTGGTCCCACAAACTGTGTTTACTATGATACAAATGATGATACAATTATAAATTATACTATACATTACTGATCACAGCAAAAAATATGCATATGCCTATACACTAAAAGTATTAAAAGTATTACCACAGTACTACGTTTTATTTTTGGACAATAATTTTATTAGTAAAATTAAATTTTTTAAGATACATGAATTTGGTAAGTATTTAATATAACTGAATTAACTATAAAAACTAATTAATAACACATATGGTGCTGCTTGTAGTTAAAAATTGTTGTTTATAATTGCTATTACAATATAAATTGTTATTATAATAATTACTAGTAATATGTGTAGCGTGGACACTGTTTAGTAAAGTGTTACCAAACGTTTTATTGATCAGTTAATGTCTATGGTCTAATGAAGAATTAAATATTAGGTACTTATAGCAGAATGTTATTAAATTAAATCTTCTTGCTCTAACATGTACATGTCATAAAGCTTCTCAATACCTGGAACATGCCTATGATGTCCAAAAACAAGCCACCAAATTTTTAGATACAGCCGAATACTACATATCTGCACGGTGTGGAAGCTGTTTCCCCTCTATGATGGTTATGGTTTAGGAATGTGCTCTGTAAACATTCATGACTTTGACACCCACCGGCCCCAACCCGCACACACACAGACAGATATACACAAAACAACTTGCAAAAACATTATCTGAGCTTGCTTGAGTGCTCATTTATTGTGAAAGCATGTCCTCACGCAAGTCATCCAAATGTCTGTTTGGTCCTTTACCATCAAAAGCATTATTTATTTTTACTTCCTAATGACCCTCATGAAGATAGCACTGAGTGCATGTTCACTGTCATTTCCCCGTCCATTTTTGCTCAGTGGACACAAATCAAAGCAAAGTGGCCCTGATCAGAAGGCAGACGTCTAACGGTGTCAACAGCCCACTCAAGCTCCCTGAGATGTCCGTGTTCGTGCTGTACTGAAGCAATTACCACAACCCATTCACTCAATGTGACTGAATAATATTTGAATTACTGTATGACTCACATCATATAGTTTTTTTTATATGAGCTCTATCTTGAACTTTCCTTAGACCTGCTTGATTTCACCTAAGGTTAAAAATGCAACTGTACTATCAATACTACAGTATCATGTGATGGAATTCAGCATAATTTTCACAAATCATTATAACTTCTGTATTGTTTTATTTGGTTAAGCAGCTATAAGTAATTCAATAATTTTCCATAGGCCAACAGATTATTTAGTAATCACACAACCTTTTTTGCATCTCAGTGAATTAGAAAATTATCGTCATTAGTGTGTATTGTTAAATTGCTCTGATAAAACAGCTTGTGTTCATCTGTGGTGCAATGAATTTACAGCAAGATAATGAGGATGAGTTTGCTCTTTTGTTCTTTATTTTATACTTTTTATGGTAACATATCAAATTTAGCATTTCTGTTCAAATAAGATTCAATTTAATTCTGCCTGAACTGAAAAGCCTTTCAAAAGGGTCAGCTGAGTATTTGAATTTACTTATTTTGAATAATGGAAACTTTTAACATATTAATTAGGGACATGGAAAATGTGAGTTTGAATAGAGCAAATTTTTTAGTTACCTAATACCTACGCAATGTGTATCTGATATGAATAAAACGTCATCAATTTATATAGTCTGTATGACGCACTGAACGTTCTAATCACACCGGTGTGACTGTACGCTCCAGGAACCAGCCTGGACTGATCACAACGGTGTGACCGTACGCGATGTGTATCATATCAGATACACATTGCGTCAAAGGGTTAAGTGTCTAATCACGTTATGTTACGATTCCATTTAATTCAGCTTGAATTGAACAGAGTATTTTAATTTACTTATTTTGAGTAATGGAAACCTTTACCATATTAATTATGGACATGGAAAATGTGAGTTTGCTAAAAACAGTTCCCCTCTCTGATCATATATTTTGCAGTGATGAGAAATAGAATATAATTAGTTCTCTATCTACATTATACTCCGTTCCTAAAATTAGGAAAAATTCTGCACAGTCTGCAGTCAACTGCACAAAGATCTAGTGGACATTCTTGTTGGCTGTGTTTGAAATAATAATAATTGATAAGAATCAAATCAAATCACCTTTATTTATATAGGGCTTTTTACAATGCCAATCGTTTCAAAGCAGCTTCACAGTGGTAACAGGAAAATAATGCAACAGAATTTGATTCGGCTGTACAGCCGCTCTGGTGAAAACGGTGATGTCATCCAGCTCATTTCAATTATCATATAGTGTCAATGCGGGCAGTAATAGTAGTTGAATAATAATCAGTAATATAGTTGAAATTTAAGTGTCCCCAACTGAGCAAGCCAAAAGCCAAAGGCGACGGTGGCAAGGAACCAAAACTCCTTCAGTGGCCAGAATGGAGAAAAAAACCTTGGGAGAAACCAGGCTCAGTCGGGGTGCCAGTTCTCCTCTGGCCGACGAACAAATAGTGTATGATTAACAATTCAATTTAGTGCAAGAAAAACACTAAAAGTATAGAAGAAAATTCATTTTGATTAAATTCATGTTTTATTAGTGTATTATTCAGGCAATAAGGTACAGTAATAACATTAGTATTAATATTAATATAAAAAAAACATTTTTAAGCTAATTCTTAAAGTGGCATCCTTACGCTTGAAAATATAGATCTTGACTTGTAAACTAAGGTTATTAGTTGGTCTCTGTCAGTGTTGAGCAGTGATATACTGTGCACACAGTTAACTAGTGAACAGGTGTACTAGTAGTGGTAAACTGATATTCATTTTTTTCAATGGTTGCCTTGTAACTAGACAGTAGGTGATCTAATGTTGATATAGACTAATTAGAACAGTTATGTCTCTGAGCTTTTTTACTTTGTACCAAAATTTGAAAAAGTAACATGTAAATAAAAAAGTAAATAAAAGTTGTATTGCTTTTGATGTTTTTATTTTTTGTAGGACATTAGAGGATAAGCTAACAAAGTTTGTGGTAATGTTTAAAATGGGCAAATATTGTCTTACATTCAGTGACCACTTGTCAATTACTTGTTACTGTATTGTGTATTTTAGCATAGCTGGAATGCTAAACTGACCACTGAACTGACTACTGTATCAGCATCTAGAATATCAGTTTTGGGAAACCTGTCTAATGTAATTTAAGCAGTACAACACACCAAATTTGCATTGGGCTCAAAACAACAGTATTCCCACACCACTAGTCTGTTATCAGAGCTCTTTGCTATGTTTGAACCCTTTAGCCTCAGCATGTGAAAACATCATAAGAGGCATTTGGAGATTAGAGCAAGATATTTATACACCTCCCTCCATTACGCTAGTGTGAGATGTGCTAATTACAACCACTGCTTGCTTGCTCTCTGTCTTTCTCCCTCTTTAGTGCTTCACAGGCAAACTTGAAAGGCCATAAACGTGTGCACAGCAAGCTAATTTTGTGGGTCTGTGATGTGACGGCTGAACGGCAGGAATAAAATAGCTCTAAAACAACTTTGAAATGGGATGAAGCTGCATGTAGTGGACTTAATTAATTTATTGGTAAAATGGTTACACGTGGTTTTAACACTGCAAGGAATCAGCTGTCCTTCCTGTCTCCCTGTTACACTGTCTTAGGCGTTTATTAGGCGAACATTTTAGTTTATTGCTCTGGCCACATCTGCAGTCCTCATGCCTCTCTGCATGTTCACAGAGGTGATCAGGGACCCTGGACATCTTTCTTCTGGTGTATTTCAGAGTCAGTAGAAGGTCTCTTTACTGTCCAAAGTTTTTGCAACTGGCACAAAACATGTGTTACATGCACACCTTTTGTTTAAAACGGATTCCGATTAATGAATCTGAACATAGTGTTTACATGAATGATAAATAAAGTGATTGGGTTGATGTGCACGTTTATATGTCATAAGCTTCTAATCAGAATTGATTTTTTGACATGCACACTGCACGAATATACACTGTATTGCCAAAAGTTTTGGGACGCCTGCCTTTACATGCACATGAACTTTAATGACATCCCATTCTTAATCCGTAGGGTTTAATATGGCGTTGGCCCACCCTTTGCAGCTATAACAGCTTCAACTCTTCTGGGAAGGCTTTCCACAAGGTTTAGGAGTGTGTTTATGGGAATTTTTAACCATTCTTCTAGAAGTGCATTTGTGAGGTTAGGCACTGATGTTGGACAAGAAGGCCTGGCTCACAGTCTCCGCTCTAATTCATCCCAAAGGTGTTCTGTTGGGTTGAGGTCAGGACTGGCCAGTCAAGTTCCTCCACACCAAACTCGCTCATCCATGTCTTCATGGACCTTGCTTTGTGCACTGGTGCTCAGTCATGTCGAAACAGGAAGGGGCCATCCCCAAACTGTTCCCACAAAGCTGGGAGCATGAAATTGTCCAAAATTAGTTCCTTTCACTGGAAATAAGGGGCCAAGCCCAACCCCTGAAAAACAACCCCACACCATAATCCCCCCTCCACCAAACTTTACACTTGGCACATTGCAGTCAGGCAAGTACCATTCTCATGGCAACCGGCAAACCCAGACTCGTCCATCGGATTGCCAGACAGAGTCCAGTGGCGGCGTGCTTTACACCACTACATCCGACACTTTGCATTGCACTTGGTGATGTAAGGCTTGGATCCAGCTGCTCGGCCATGGAACCCCATATTATGAAGCTCTCTACGCACTGTTCTTGAGCTAATCTGAAGGCCACACAAAGTTTGGAGGTCTGTAGCTATTGACTGCAGAAAGTTGGCGACTTCTGCGCACTGTGCGCCTCAACATGCGCTGACCCTGCTCTGTGATTTTACGTGGCCTACCACTTCGTGGCTGAGTTGCTGTTTTTCACAATTGCTTCCACTTTGTTATAATACCACTAACAGTTGACCGTGGAATATTTAGTAGTGAGGAAATTTCACGAATGGATTTGAACAGGTGGCCCCCTATCACGGTACCACGCTTGAATTCACTGAGCTCCTGAGAGCGACCCATTCTTTCACAAATGTTTGTAGAAGCAGTCTGCATGCCTAGGTGCTTGATTTTATACACCTTTGGCCATGGAAGTGATTGGAACTTCAATTCAATGTTTCAGTGATTTGGAGGGGTGTCCCAATACTTTTGGGAATATAGAGTATAGTTCCCGCTGTTTATGCATACTATTTCGGGTCCTTATTAGGAGATGACGAGCACATGAACCGTTTCCGAAACCACTTTTGCTTGTTTAACGACAGAAAAAAATGGTCTGCGCGCCAGGCCATGGTCCAAAAGGGTTGTAGGCCTACCTAGTCTCTTAATGAGTCATGGGTGTGTTTTGGGCGTAACATGGAACAAACCAATCAGAGTCTCATCTCCCATTCCCTTTAAAAGCCAGTTGCGCTAGCACCATGGCGGATTCGCTATTTACACAGCGGAATTTGCGAGCGGAAAGACTGAACGCTTCTCCAGAGAGGAATCCTTTTATTTTTAATACTTAAAAATGTTTGTGTGCTGCTGCGCGTGCACCCTGTGTGTGTAATAAGCAGAGTGTACGCGTGTTGTGCACCCGCCTATAGGCGCATATTACTATAACGCGCACGTTAAATAACAAAAAAAATACTGCGATATTGACTTTATACCAGGTTTTTGTTGGTCAATGGCGCAGTCGTTTTCAGTTGCCTGAAAAAAGCAACGTGCCAACAATGCGCCTGAACTCACATCGTTTTCAGACCAGGGCGCAAGTGCATTTGCTATTTAAAAAATGTGGCGCTGGACGTGAAAATGATAACTGCGTCGGGCTGAAACTAGTAAAAAAACACTTGCATCGCGCCTGGCGTCGCATTGTGCTGGGTGTATGATATGGCTCATAAAGGGACAATTTTAACATGCTATAAAAAATTATCTGTGGGGTATTTTGAGCTAAAACTTCACATACACACTCATCACACTTCAAAGACTTATTGTACATTTTACAATTGCGATCTAATCTTACCTCAGACGACATTATGGCAGTGTCAGAACATTTGATGCACAGTCCTGCATTGTGGCTTCTCCTATGACAACCGTCAAATCAAAAACCAATAGAAGCACAGAACCTGATGAGTGAGACAACAACAAACCACCACTTGCTCCACACACATCGTCTTTGTTTTATTTTATTTTATTTATTTATTTTTTTTTTTCAGTTTTCTTTTCAAGAGAAGCCATGAGCAAAATCAGAGTTTTTGTCTGCTGCTAGTCACCGTTTCTGTCCCGCATGTAAATGCAGCTCACGTCACTGAACGTGTTATGGATTGATGATGTAAAACTCTGAACGAGTCATCTTGTGTGCGTCCGCATCACACAATGCATTTAACGCATCTTGACTGCCTTACAGTCTGACATTGATGACAACTGAGATCTCATATTGTGACATGGCTTGCAGCGGGGATCATGTTCGTACAGTCTGACAAGCAACAGTCGTAGAGGACTATTATAAATTGTACAGTGTGTACTCGGCTTTAGTGCCATAGTTTACTTATAGGGTCTTTGAAGGATTCTGCTTTCTTGTTGTGATCATGGATGGCATGGATGCCATGTGTCTGACACACAGCTCTGGATGTGCCATTCAGACTCGATAGAAGAAGCGTGGCAAAAGTTCAGGAAAGGATTAAGGTCTACAACAGGCCATTAGGCTCAGGGCTCAGGGTGGAGGCCCTCCACCCCCCATAACTACTCATACACACACCTAATACAAACACGTGCATGACTCGTATGTTGTATTACTAATAATCGTCATAAATATTGGTGATAAATATTTATTAAATAAATAATCATAAATATTAGTAATAAATATCACTAATAATGACTATTCGGGTGAGGTGATTCAATCTCATGGCTGTGTATTCCCTAGTTGCTGGGAACATTGTTTTCAGAAATAAGTACACAAGTCAACAAAATATATAACATTGTTCTAGTGGTTTTTGGATATTTTAATCCAAAAATCTAATTTCAGATGACTGGGATCAACGCTGACCAATATATTGTTCTCTATAAAGTGAAGCTTCAGCGTTACCACGGAGACATGTTTCTCATTGATTTAGTCTTGTAAGGTGGTGTTCAAAGTTCAGATAATCACAGCACCTTTGTTTCGTTCCTGAATGAATCACCGTTTTAGAGTGAATTTGTTGAATGTATGATTGTATGACTCACTAATGAAGTCACTTGCCGCCACCTACTGGCATAACAATGTAGCCTGCACTAAAGTTGTTGAAAAAGATGCTGTCTAGCCAGGTATCATACAATAGTCTGTTAATAATAATCAAAGCCTTCAGTATATGTCATTACAATGTTCAGTAAAATAAGCCACTATACGTAAAGACCCAATTATACATAAAGCCTACTATGATACAGATTTTTTTCATACTGCCAAAAATCAATTCATCTGTACATTTTATTACCACACTTATATGCAGTGAAGTCCAAGTTTTTGAAATTACCATTTTGTAGTACGATACTGATTAATGCTCCTGAAATAGAGAAATCAGAAAGATATGATGAATTGTTTTTGTAAATTATATGACTCATTATATACATCATACACAGTGTGTATAAGTGTATGATTCAAATTTTCCCCCAAATTTATTACATATCAATTTGTAAAGTATTGTGATAGTATTGATAAGGGCTTTGCAGTATGACGACATATATTGTTCCTTTTCGCTCAGTCACTCCGAGTTACGTCAGTGACTGACGAATGGGGGTTTCGCTTAGAAGCCTATCATCTTCGAGATCTTAGAAAACACCCAATGGCGATGCAATGCCATGGGCCTGCGGAATTTGCGTAGCGTAACTCCGCCCCACCTCGTGGATATATAAGGAAGTACGCTGGCAATGTCGCATTATGGTTCTGCTTCGGAGTAGAGATGCACCGATCGATCGGTGATCGGCTGATCAGTCTCACTTCTTACCAATTCCGAGCCGATCCGTTTTGTTACCAGCGGCACAGGCAATAACGTCAGTTGCGCGTTCTCGCTCTCTTCTCTGTCACGGTGAAGTGACACACATCCACGTGGGCGCCTCGTCGCTCTCACTCATCTCATTCGCTCCGGTTAAATAGTGCTTGTATTGCGGATAATTTTAGTCATTCCCGCAGGTTTCGCGCTCACACCAAAAGCACGCGCACCACTGATCTATATAAGTGAAGCGAACACTACTTAAATTACTTACTTTAATTTCTGTAGTATTTCTTACCTGAATAGAAACCCAGTTAACCTGAAAAACTTAGTTTCATAGCTCTCTTTATTGTATTGCATTTATTTGAGCTGTTTATATTTTATTACTGACTTTTTACTTGTGGTTTTTTTTTTTATGAAAATAAAACTGCGTTGAAGAAAAGTAGATTTTTGTTTGTATATGTTTTCAATTATAGTTCTTAGAAAGAAAATCGGAATCAGCAAAAATCGGTATCGGCAGATCACACTAACAAAAAATCGGAAATCGGAATCGGCCAAGAAAATTGCAATCGGTGCATCTCTTCACTCCTCAGGCCTGATACTGAGTTTGGTCAGCTTCTTCGAGACGAACAACTCTCCAGCCGGTGTTGGTGTTACGGCGCATTCCAATGATCGCACGCTGCCTGCCTGCTGATCTGTGCAGTGGTCTGCATACAGCTGGTGTGTGTTTCCCTGGGCACTTCAGCACTACTGCGGAGTTTCCTCTCACAAAAGAGCTCGCACGCGGCACGTCTTTTTAAAGATGTCTCGCCCATGCACTTCTGGGTGCAGTCGGTCTTTGCCTCCCTCTGATGGGCACAATCACTGCCTGACGTGTTTGGGCTTACAGCACGCTCAGGCAGCATTTGTGGATGCTGAAGGTGGGCTCGAGTCCTCTGAGGATGATGATTCGGCTGTGCTGCCGCCTTCGGGTGTGCCAGCATTGTCCGAGTTGGACCCAGAGCTGACAGCTATGCTTTCTCGGGCAGCCGCAAGCCTCGGGCTGGATGATTGGTTTTTGGAGGCGCCGCGCCCTGACACCCGTCAGGCCCCACCTGACACACAATTCCTTTCTTCCCCGAGGCGCATGAGGAGGTCACACGGTCCTGGAAGTCCCTGCTGTCTTCCTGTGACCATTCGGTGGCCTCCTCCGCCTTCTCTGCCCTCGATGGGGCCGTGGCTAAAGGTTACACTGGGGTTCCCCAGGTTGAACGCTCTGTTGCGATGCAACTGTGTCCGCAGAGTGCTTCAACATGGCGTGGCGACCCAAAGCACCCCTCCAAAGCCTGTAGATTCACATCAACCTTGGTGTCGAAGACCTACAGAGCTGCGGGGCAGGCCGCCGCCTCTTTGCATGCCATGGCCATCCTCCAGGTCTACCAGGCCAGGATGCTCAGGGACATGCACGAGGGTAGAGCTGACCCAGGGCTCAGAGATGAGCTGCGTGCCGCCACCGACCTCGCCCTGCGGGCGACGAAGGTGACCGCACGCTCCCTGGGCCAGGTGATGTCCACAGCCGTGGTCCAGGAGAGACACCTGTGGCTCAACCTGGCTGATATGCGGGACGCCGAGCGAACTCATTTCCTCGGTGCTCCCATATTCCAGGATGGGCTCTTCGGCGGCGTGGTTGAGAACTTCGCCCAACAGTTCTCAGCCACCCAGAAGCAGACTGAGGCCCATCAAGCACATACTGCCCCGGCGGCCAGCTGCTGCCTCTACCCCGCCGCCGGCACAGTTGCCTCAGCCTGCTCGTCGCTGAGGGCACCCTCCTGCGGCTCCCACCCCTCCCACCCGGCCCCAGCAGCAGCCTTCACCTGGGCTGCACCGTGGAGGACGCCACAGGAAGGCGCCCCAGTCCGCTCCAGCCCCGCAGCCTGCCAAGCAGTTCTTTCCAGGAGATGGTAGCAGGACCACTCCTTCCGGGGGAGAATCCTTTGTTCCGCTGCTGGCCCCCGGGTCAGCAGCACCCTATTGTGGTTAAAGAAAGAACTCATACCCCCAACCCTAAGCGCCCAGAGACCGCGGATGGCAGTGTGCGCCGCCCCCGGGCCACGCCGCTCTCGTCCCCCTCTGTCGCCAGACTCCTCTCTGAGCAGACCCCAGTAGAACGCACGTCCTTCCCTGGTCTCCTCTGGCAGGACGTGGCAGATGACCGTGCCCCCACACCGGGACGCTACGCCTCCCACGTCTGGGCCGGTCACGCCGATTTGCTGCCCCACCCGGGGTACGTCTGTGGTTCGCATGACCCCGCTGGTTCAGTTCTTGGGAGCCTGGCTAGAGCTTCCCAGACTGTCCCGCTGGGTCGCGAGGACCATCAGGCTCGGCTATGCGATTCAGTTCGCCCAGTCTCCGGGAGTCCGCTATACCATGGTGGGCCCCAATGCCCCTGTCATGCGTGCAGAGATTGCTACCTTACTGGCGAAGGGTGCGATCGAGACTGTCCCTCCAGCCGAAATGAAGTCCGGCTTCTACAGCCCCTACTTCATTGTACCCAAGAAAACCGGTGGGTTACGACCAATCCTGGATCCGCGCATCTTGAACCGATCCCTTCACAGGCTTCCGTTCAAGATGTTGACAGCCAAATGCCTTTTCGAATGCGTTCGTCCAGCAGATTGGTTTGCAGCGATCGACCTGAAGGACGCGTACTTCCATGTCTCCATCCTTCCTTGACACAGACCGTTCCTACGGTTTGCTTTCGAGGGGCGGGCATATCAGTACACGGTTCTCCCATTCGGGCTAGCTCTGTCCCCTCGCGTTTTCACGAAGGTCGTCGAGGCAGCCCTTGTGCCACTCAGGAAACACGGGGTTCGCATCCTGAACTATCTCGACGACTGGCTGATTCTGAGTCACTCTCGAGAGCAGGTGTGCGAAAAGAGCAAACTCTCCCCAGTGCAGAGGATCTTTTTTCTCGGTATGGAAATCGACTCGGTCGCCATGTACGCGCAGCCTACAAATGAGCGCGCGCAATCACTGCTGACTTGCCTCCGTCAAATCGAGAGCAAGAGTGCGGTTCCACTGAAGTTATTTCAGAGGCTCCTGGGGCATATGGCATCTTCATATGAGACCGCTTTAGCACTGGCTTCACGATCGAGTCCTGAGATGGGCATGGCAGACAGGCACGCTCCGGGACCCAGTGACTCGGGCCTGACTACAAACCTTCACCCCGTGGTCAAACCTCAGTTTTCTACGGGCTGGAGTTCCCTTAGAACGAGTTTCCAGGCATATTGTTGTATCAACAGATGCCTCTGCCACGGACTGGGGTGCCATGTGCAATGGACATGCTGCCACGGGCTCCTGGACAGGACCCCAGCGCCTTCTGCATGTCAGTTGCCGCGAGTTGGTGGCAGTACGGTTTGCCCTGCACCGCTTCCGAGCGTTGCTCAAGTGTCAACACGTACTAGTCCGGACAGACAACACGGCCACAGTAGCATACATCAACCGACAGGGTGGTCTACGCTCCCGCCGTATGTTTCAACTCGCCCGCCATCTCCTCTTATGGAGTCAGAAGCATCTGAGGTCGCTTCGTGCCATTCACGTCCCAGGAGACCTGAACCGTGCACCCGACGAGCTCTCACGGCTTCAGCCACTTCCTGGAGAATGGAGACTCCATCCCCAGATGGTTCAGCTGATTTGGGAACAGTTCGGCAGCGCACAGGTAGATCATTCTTTGGGGATGCTTTTCTGCAATAGGGACAGGACGACTGCACCATATTGAGGGGAGAATGGATGGGGCTATGTATCGCGAGACTTGGCCAACAACCTCCTTCCCTCAGTAAGAGCATTGAAGATGGGTCGTGGCTGGGTCTTCCAGCATGACAGCGACCCGAAACACACAGCCAGGGCAACTAAGGAGTGGCTCCGTAAGAAGCATCTCAAGGTCCTGGAGTGGCCTAGCCAGTCTCCAGACCTGAACCCAATAGAAAATCTTTGGAGGGAGCTGAAAGTCCGTATTGCCCAGCGACAGCCCCGAAACCTGAAGGATCTGGAGAAGGTCTGTATGGAGGAGTGGGCCAAAATCCCTGCTGCAGTGTGTGCAAACCTGGTCAAGAACTACAGGAAACGTATGATCTCTGTAATGTGCAAACAAAGGTTTCTGTACCAAATATTAAGTTCTGCTTTTCTGATGTATCAAATACTTATGTCATGCAATAAAATGCAAATTAATTACTTAAAAATCATACAATGTGATTTTCTGAATTTTTGTTTTAGATTCCGTCACTCACAGTTGAAGAGTACCTATGATAAAAATTACAGACTTCTACATGCTTTGTAAATGGGCAAACCTGCAAAATCAGCAGTGTATCAAATACTTGTTCTCCCCACTGTATATAGCAACTACCACATTCAAGGTCCAGAACGGTAGTAAAGACATCATTAAAGTAATCCATGCGACACCGGTGGTTTAACCTAAATTTTATGAAGCGTCGTGAGTGCTTTGTTGGCAAAAAAAACCAACAACATAATTTACCACTTTATTTACAAAAATATTGACCTGCAACCCAGTAGGGGAAGCACCATATTTGGGCCTAATTGATTTGTCCCGTACGTGACGTCCCTTGTCCCGTTTTTTGACTGCTATGCTGATCTAACCACTGACTAAGGGGCTGTTCACATATGTTGCGTCTTTTGGGCACTCAAGTTCGTTATTTTAAATGTAGAAGCAGGACAAGCGCGCGTGACAAGCGCATGTTTTTTCTATGCCGCAGCGAGATGAAAAAATCTCAACTTTTCAGAATGCCGCAAGCGCACCGCAGGTCATGTGACATTGAACCAACCGATCAGCTTCGGCCTTACCGTAACAACATTGAAAGCTCAGCCAAGATGGACGAACAGCTGATCATAGCTGTACATGGTGGGTTTTTTATTGCTCATCTCCATAAATATATCTAGCAGTAGAGCTAATGCAAGGGCTGGAAATCCATTTATCCTTTGCTGAAACTTCTTCATCATCACGGAGAACGCGGCTCATGATTGCTTAGCAACGGCAGACACCACGGGAGCGTTTAGTTTGTCGGTTTAATTTGTTCTGCAAACTAGGTGTATGCAAGTAAAATGCGGCAGGAACATCTGTTTATGTATGCATTTGTAGATTATATTGCAAACAAATGATTATGATATTCACGGTGATACTGTAATGAGAAATCCATGTTGAAAACAGTTGTATACATTTTTTTCAGGATTCTTTGATGAATAGAAAGTTCAAAAAAACAGCATTATTCTGAAATAGAAAGCTTTTGTAACATTAAAATGTCTTTACTGTCACTTTTGACAAATTTAATGCATTTTTGCTGAATAAAACTATTAATTTCTTTAAAACAAATTATTACTGATCCTAAACTTTTGAACGGCAGTGTATAATGCTACAAAAGCTTTCGATGGTTTGTGTGTAACGATTGACATTTATTTCTATGACCTTAAAATTCTTTTTAGGGTTAAATTGTGCATTAATAGGTTAAACAAAACAAATGTTTATATCTGAGAACCTTTTATACACATACTTAACTGCAGACACTGAAATGACACACTGTGTGGTAAAGTACAAATATTTTGAGCTTTTGAGCTTATTTTATAAATAATAATTTTTTACAATTTTTTTTTTTTTGCGTAAACAAAGCACTTCATAAAATTTTGGTTAAACCACTCGGTCACATGGATTACTGTCACATGTTATTTCTAATGTTTTCTAATAAATTGTCATTTCAGACATCACACAAAATGAAAGTGCCATTTGGCCATCACAGCATGATTAATGGCATGGTTTATATATTTCTAAAGTGACAACGGAAGATTTTTAGCATGGTAATGGATGCTGCTGCTGCAGAGCAAATACAGGAACTTGCTACTGCCAATATATACAGCGATAAGCTGCTGTGAGCATGTATGACAAACTGCTTCAGCACAAATAGCATTTATAAAACCCTAACCCTAGCCCTAACTCTGAAAGCACACTGCAAAATCCTATAGTGAACACTAACCAGCTATTTGAATGTTGAGCAGCAAGCTCACTGGATGCAGATGGAACAGGAACCAATCAGCTTGTGCCATGTGGTTAACAATGTAAATATCATCATTTGCGTTTAGGACCCATCAGCCTGTGCCCTCTAGAGTTTCATGACAGAACTTGTTATACACACACACACACACACACTATATATATATATTAGGGGTGTAACGGTACACAGAAATCACGGTTCAGTACGTACCTTGGTTTTGGGACTCACGGTTCGATACAAGTTTGGTACAATAGGAAAAAACACTTTAGTTTAGAGTCCAATTCTCACTATTAACTTACTACTAACTATGACTTTTGCCTCAATAAACCCCTAATTACTGCTTATTAATAGTTAATAAGGTAGTTGTTAAGTTAAGGTATGGGGTAGGATTAAGGGATGTAGAATAAGGCATTAATATGTGCTTTATAAGTACTACTAAACAGCCAATATCCTAGTAATATACATGCTAATAAGCAACTAGTTAATAGTGAGAATGGAAATTCTTTCCATTTATTCTGAACAGACAGCAGTGCAAATTACAGTTTGTTCCACCTAGCGACATTTAGTCCCTCCTGAGGTAGTTGGTACAGTACACCCCTTTTTAGTGTGTTAAGCACTAAGCAGTAAACAGAAATGCAAGAGTGCATTCTGTTTACTGCTTAGTGCTTAATAACACTAAAAAGGGGTGGTCATATTTTTTTTGCAGGGCTCATAAAAAACAAAACGTAATTGGTCACAATCAGCTAGAAACTTGAAAAGTATCTCATGTTATAAAAGTACAAAATAAATAGAATAATGAATAATAAAACTTGTGAATTAGGAGTGTTACAGTTTGCTCCACTTAAACTATATTTAAACATTCAAAGCTTAAGCCCAACCCTCCTATACTTAATTTTCCGCTTTCATGCACAGACTTTCAAAGTATATACTCCGTGAGCGCTGAAAGACACGTGCACACTATCTAATGGACTTTGTTTTCAAGCGCTCAAGTCATTTGCACATGCGCTGTTCTTCTTTTGCTGACTGTATTCGTTGTCTGACTGTATGCACCAAACTGTGACAAATACATGTACCGTTATACAGTATATATATATATATATATATTTTTTTTTTTTTTTTTTTTTTTTTAACGCTAAAATTTAAAGCTCTAATTTTATCACTACATAGAAAAGACTTTAATGAAACAAATGTTAGATAATAGATATAAGAGAAGTATTGTATTGTATTCAGGGCTTGACATTAACACCCGCCTACCCTTCAAATGCAGGTGGATTTCAGCAGTGGCGTGTAACACGGTCACTCCTACTAGCCACTTTGGCAGATTGTATTTTATATACAGTATATAAATATATAATTTTTTCAATTGTACTCTTTTAAAAATGCATCTGAAATAATAAACAAAGTGCAATGTAGTGTTGTCAAAAATATAGATTTTTTAATCGATACTGAAATATTTGAAATGCTTCCAATAGCCTACTCATTTTCCGCAGGATAGATACACGATACCATACCAGCTGTGTTTTCGCACTCTCTCATCTCTCCGACAGCGAGTTGACACATAAACCCGCCTCCCCTCACTCGTTTCATTTGCTCCGTATGAATATTGTTGGTGTTACAGGGCTTACAGGGCGAGGGACTGTGCGTATTCCGCATAATTTTACTCATTCCTGTAGATTTTGTGCTCACACCCAAAGTTCGCGCACATAAAGCCGGCACTCAGTACTAAATTGAGTTCGTTTTTGCTAGAGATCAACTGATATTGATTTTTTTATAACTGATACCGATACCAATTATTTGCATGTTTATGTGCCCGATAACCGATATATAGAACCGATATTTATTTATTGTGTTATTTCTGTTTTTTACAATTATAGCAACAGCACTGAACTGAACAAACTGTTTTATTTAACACTTTTTAAACACTGTAATTTTTGCAATTTCACTCCCTTCTTGAATACAAAACAAAACACACTTCTACATACAGTGCAAGTAAAGTCTTTTTAACATTACTGCTGTTGCATCTTTTTATTTATAACAGCATATTAACAACAGGCAAAATAAATTTACAAAGTCTAATGTTTTCAAATGGAGAACATAAATGAATGACAGGTGAGTCTATCAACTTCCCATAAATATAAGCATTCGTTTTAAACTACAGTTTTAAAAGGTTTATATTTTGTTTAATAGACTAAAGAGTGATAAGAATGGAACGCGCTGGAAAATTCTCTGGAATACGCAAACATTGTCAGAAAAATAAAACAGATCGAATACATCATCGCTATTAGGCTACATCGCTAGTCCATCTCATATGGCACGTTATCAGAATCATTAATAATGTTTTTGTCGGTTTGTCTAGATTATGAAATACCTGCTGATGACAGAGCGCTGTTTTCATCTATGCATTTACACAGAACGTCTCTCGCGGAGATAGGCCTGATAATTCATTTCCACAGAGCTGTAATTATTTAGATGTTTATTATATAAATGTTATATAGCAGACATTAATATAATTTAAGGAGTTTTAAATAAGTGGGTCTTGTTAAAAGTTATATACGGTGACTATGTGTTACATGTCTGTGGTTTTCAGTGCTTGTAGTTTTGTTGCTGTGACCTAGTTTTTCCCCAGTCTGTCTGATTAGTCATTTCCATCACCTGTGTCCTGTTAATTACCTCGTTTGCCTCTGTGTATTTAGTCCTCAGTTTTCCCTCAGTATTTGTCCGTCGACGTTCATGTATACCAGTGTTTCTGAGTGTTCCCTGTGAGGTTTGTCATTAAAGTTCCTGTTCCAAGTTCTCCTTCTCCTTCGCCTTCGTGAGTTTTGAGTTACACCAGTATTGTAACACAGCAACAACCTGGTGAGTGAACGGCTATGAATGCGACTTAACAAGATGAGCATAGACAACAGAGAGCGGGAGAGAAATAAATTCAGCGCTTTTATTTCCAACATGCACTCATTCATGGCTGTTTTATTTCATTCATGTAAAGTTACGTCTTTATTGGGACATGACGGATTACGTGACTCTGTGAGTTCGTCTCTATTTTTAGCGCCAAGTTTAAATCAAATCAAATCAAATCACCTTTATTTATAAAGCGCTTTTTACAATGGCAAATGTTTCAAAGCAGCTTCACAGTGGTAACAGGAAAATAATGCAACGGAATTTGATTCGGCTGTACAGCTGCTCTGGTGAAAACGGTGATGTCATCGAGCTCATTTCAATTATCATGTAGTGTCAATGCGGGCAGATCAGTAATATAGTTGAAATTTAAGTGTCCCCAACTGAGCAAGCCAAAAGCCAAAGGCGACGGTGGCAAGGAACCAAAACTCCTTCAGGGCAAGAATGGAGAAAAAAACCTTGGGAGAAACCAGGCTCAGTCGGGGTGCCAGTTCTCCTCTGGCCGACGAACAAATAGTGTATGATTATGATTCTGGCAACATTACAGGTCAGAAGTCATATTAGATCAATAGATATTCGTAGGATTATTCGAAAGATTGGAGTCGTCACGCCGGAGACGGGTTTAATGAGGATGTCGTGTCGATGCGGCATTTACAGGGGGGAGTTTAATTGACACGGTCTCTACAGACACTTCAGGGATATGGTCGTCATGTCCAGGCTAAGGTCCACCATCTGGTCTGGATACGGCCCGGATCCGGCCGACTGCAGTAAACCTCAGGATAAACAGAGAGACTAACATTAGCATAGATGCCATTCTTCTTATGATGTAACGAGTACATCAGGTGTTATTGGAAGTGTTCCCGGGTCCGGCTGACCTAGTTAATGCAGCCTAAAAAAATAATTTAACTGATTTGAATAATAGAAATTAAAAATGTTTTATGTGTATGCCATAGTAAAGAGATGTGTTTTTAGTCTAGATTTAAACTGACAGAGTGTGTCTGCTTCCCGAACAATGCTAGGAAGACTGTTCCAGAGTTTAGGTGCTAAATAGGAAAAGGATCAACCGCCTGCAGTTGATTTTGATATTCTAGGTATTATCAACTGGCCAGAATTTTGAGACCGCAATAGACGTGATGGAGTATAATGCGTTAAGAGCTCGCTCAAGTACTGGGGAGCTAAACCATTTAGTGCTTTGTAAGTAATCAGCAAGATTTTAAAATGTATACAATGTTTAATAGGGAGCCAATGCAGTGTTGCCAGAACCGGGCTAATATGCTCATACTTCCTGGTTCTAGTAAGAACTCTAGCTGCTGCGTTTTGGACAAGCTGCAGTTTATTTATTAAGCGAGCAGGGCAACCACCCAGTAGAGCATTACAATAATCTAGCCTTGAGGTCATGAACGCATGAACTAACTGTTCAGCATTTTGCATTGAAAGCATGTGCCGTAATTTAGATATATTTTTAAGATGGTAGAATGCAGTTTTACAGATGCTAGAAATGTGGCTTTCAAATGAGAGATTGGTATCAAAGAGCACACCCAGGTTCCTAACTGACGACGAGGACTTGACAGAGCAGCCATCGAGTGTTAGACAGTATTCTAGGTTACTACTTGTGGAGTTTTTTTGTCCAATGATTAAAAATTCAGTTTTTTCTGAATTAAGTTGCAGGAAATGACTAGTCATCCAATTTTTTATATCAGCTATGCATTCTGTTAATCTTGTGAATTGGTAAGTTTCGTCAGGGCGTGAAGAAATATAGAGCTGAGTATCGTCAGCATAATAATGAAAACTAACGCCATGCTTCCTAATGATATCTCCCAGTGGTAGCATGTACAGGGTGAAAAGCAACGGTCCTAGCACTGAGCCCTGCGGTACTCAATACTGAACTTGTGTTCGGTGTGACATCTCTTCATTTACTGCTACAAACTGATAACGTTCAAATAAGTATGATTTAAACCATGCCAATGAAATTCCACTAATGCCAACATAATTTTCGAGTCTATTCAAAAGAATGTTGTGGTCGATAGTATTGAATGCAGCGCTAAGATCGAGTAACACTAACAGAGAGATACAACCACGATCGGATGATAAGAGTAAATCATTTGTAACTCTAATGAGAGCAGTCTCAGTACTATGATACGGTCTAAATCCTGACTGGAAATCCTCACAGATACCATTTCTTTCTAAAAAGGAGCATAATTGTGAGGACACTGCCTTTTCTAGTATTTTTGACAGAAAGGGTAGATTTTTCGATTGGCCTGTAATTGACTAATTTTGTAGGATCAAGTTGCGTTTTTTTTAATAAGTGGTTTAATAATAGCTATCTGATGTGATACTGTAGTAGACGGCTCCATGATTATAATTTTTTTCCTAATATTATCAATCTTACAAGTAAAGAAGTTCATAAAGTCATTACTGCTGTGCTGTTTACAAACATCAGAAGGTGAAGCTTTATCTTTGGTTAATTTAGCCACTGTATCGAATAAATACCTAGGGTTGTGTTTGTTTTCTTCTAAGAGAGTCAAGAAATAAGCAGATCTAGCAGTTTTTAGGGCCTTTCTGTATGCAATCATGCTCTCTTTCCACGAAATGCGAAAAACCTCCAGTTTTGTTTTCTTACAGCTGCGCTCCATTTTTCTGGCTGCTGTTTTAAGGGCCCGGGTGTGCTCGTTGTACCACGGCGTTGGACTATTTTCTTTAATCTTCTTTAAGCGCCGGGGAGCAACTGTGTCTAAAGTCCTAGAAAAGAGAGAGTCAATCTTTTCTGTTGCAACATCGAGTTCCTCTAGGCTATCTGGGATGCTGAGGAGATGAAACTGATGAGGAAGATTATTTACAAAGAAATCTTTAGTCGCAGCAGTGATAGTCCTGCCATATTTGAAGCGAGGGGACGGCTTTGCAGCCTTTGCTAAATTAAGTGTACATGATACTGGGTAATGATCTGAGATGTCATCGCTCTGCTGCAGAATTTCAATGGTATCAACATTTATTCCATGTGACAGTATTAGGTCTAACGTATGATTACGGCGATGAGTGGGTCCTGACACGTGTTTCCTTACTCCAATAGAGTTTAGAATGTCTCTAAATGCCAATCCCAATGCGTCTTTTTCATTGTCTACATGGATATTAAAATCACCAACAATTAGGACTTTATCTGCAGCCAGTACTAACTCTGATAGAAAATCAGCAAATTCTCTGGTAAAGTCTGTATGGTGCCCTGGTGGCCTGTATACAGTAGCCAGCACAAATGTCAAACGGGATTTATCAATTTCACTACATAACGTTACATAAAGCACCAAAACGTCAAAGGAATTATATTTGAAACTAGACTTCTGAGTAATACCGAAGATATTATTATAAATTACAGCACCACCTCCCCCTTTACCTTTCAGACGCGGCTCGTGTTTATAACAATAATCTTGGGGGGTGGACTCATTTAAAGTAATCTAATCGTCAGGTTTTAGCCAGGTTTCTGTCAAACACAGCACATCTAGCTTATGATCTGTAATCATATCATTAACAATAAGTGCTTTTGAGGAAAGGGATCGAATATTCAGCAGCCCAAGCTTTATCATTTGATCATCTGTATTATATCTGTTGTTTATTTGTTGGACATCAATTAAATTTTTACCGTTGAATGGTTTTGATGGTTTTTTGTATTTACTAATTCGTGGAACAGACACAGTCTCTATGTGATAATATCTAGGTGAAAGAGTCTCTATGTGCTGGGATTTATCTGACTTCTGTGACGTGAGACAGCTAGCAGGTGGTCGGTTAAGCCAGTCTGTCTGCTTCCTGACCTGGGCCCCAGTTAGTCAATGTTTAGCTCTAAGACTATGTGCCAAATTACTAGAGAGAAGAGTGGCACCATCCCAGGAAGGATGGATGCCATCTTTTTTTCAACAGGTCAGGTCTGCCCCAAAAGCTTTTCCAATTGTCTATGAACCCTATGTTATTTTGCTGACACCACTTAGACAACCAGCCATTGAGTGATGATAGTCTGCTAAGTATCTCATCACTCCTTTTAACGGGGAGGGGACCAGAGCAAAAAACGTCATCTGCCATCGTACTTGCGAGTTTACACACCTCTTTAATGTTAATTTTGGTGATCTCCGACTGGCGAAGTCGAACATCATTTGTGCCGACGTGAATAATAATCTTAGAGAATTTACGGTTAGCATTAGCCAGCACTTTTAAATTTGCTTTGATGTCAGGCGCTCTGGCTCCCGGTAAACATGTGACTATGGTGGCTGGTGTCTCTATTTTCACGTTCCGTGTAATAGAATCGCCAATAACTAGGGCACTTTCAACAGGATTCTCAGTGGGTGCATCACTGAGTGGGGAGAACCTGTTTGATGTTCTAATCGGAACGGAAGAGTGGTTTTTTGATCCGCGACTATGCCGTCTCACCGTCACCCAGTTGCCCTGCTGCACGGGCTCTACAGCCGGAACCGAACAATGTACAGAGTTCACTAAGCTATTCGCATCCAAAGCAGTGTCTAAAGCTGTTACATTCTCACTACTCTCAAATAAAGTCTGGATGCGTGTCTCTAATTCTGAAATCTTCTCCGTCAGCCAGACTATCTCCTTACATTTATCACATGTGAAGCCCTGTTCGCCAACGGAGAAAGATATACTAAACATGAAACATGCAGTGCAAGTGACAATGACAGGAGAAGAAGACATGGCTTACCGTATTTGTTGATTAATCCAATTTACCACAGTTGTCTGATGGAGTCTATTTACTAATCCAACTCACCACAGTTGTTTAATGAAATCAGAAAACAAGAGACCCGAGTGCAGAGATGGCAAGCTAACAGGCTAGCGAAATGCTAAAGCGTGATAGTGATTTAGATTAAAAGCTAGCGGTGTCAGATTTAATGTGGTAGGCAATATTAGACAATATATGGTGATGGGTAAATTATATTTAGCAGTTTAAACAACAGGGAATGATATCAAATAAAGATTCAAAAGCAAGCAAAGCACACGCGAGCACAGCAGTCAGCAGGACAAACAGGAGGCATAACGTTAAACTACATAACGTTAGCTTATTTGTGCATATCTCATTTGTGCATTACTGGCTGTTATGTTAAAGTTTATTAATTAAGGGATGCAAGTTATTTTACCTTAGAACACCGTTGTTGACTCATTTCCCCTCAGACGCAGTGCTTTAATGGTGGGCTTGTACGCAATTCTCAGAATGTCCACAGGATGGCGCCATTTATCGGTGAATCCGATATTACAAAACCGATACCTGATTATGGGAAAATGCTTAAATATAGGGAAAAATATCAAGAAACCGATATATCGGTCGATCTCTAGTTTTTGCTGCTTATTGTGCTTGAACAGTCAAATACACACAAAATAATGTCAAAATGCTGGCATTGGCGAGTATTCACGTAAACACAGTCAGTTATGTTTTAAGTGAACGTGAACAGTTGAGAAAAACGCACATGTGTAACAGTATAATGGATCCGTGCGTCAGGTCTTAAAGTGACAGCTGTAATGACAGGTACCTATTCATCCAACCACCTAACATGGACTGTTGCTTCGTTGGTTACTTCCTGCCTCACACCAGTATATATAGCCATGCATTTTCACTGCTTCTTTGCAAAGTATTGCCAGTCTTTCACTGTCTTACCCAGCTTTTTTTTTTTTTTTTTCATTACCTGTTCATTGTCTTCTTGTTATGACCATTGTGCTTGCCTTATTGGATTACTGTTTTTGCTCTGTTTGCCTGGTTGGACTGATTACTTGTCGCTGTTTACCCTGCCTGCCTTATCGATTACATCTCTGTCTAGTGTATTGGATTTGTTTGCTGAGATTAATAAAACTTCCAGCATTTGGATTCTATTTCGCCTCCATGTCGAGTCCCTCACAACAGCAGCCTAATATACCTGCTGCCAAATTATGAGATAACATTAAAAATATCTATATGCAGGGCTGTATGTTACCTTTTTTTGCACACTGGTGCTACAGAGGTTGAAAGTTTTGCAGCACAGGTTTTGTATAAAAATGTTGTAAGGTTTTATTATAAAATATTAAATTGATAAAAAAATAACTGACTGTAATGTCTTAATTTTTTTCAGGAAACCTTATGCATCCAATGAGAGAGAAAAAAAGTACTGTACACTGTTCTACACCGCGAATCTATCACTTTACAGAATATAATAAAATAATATAATTTCTGACTCATTCTGTGATGTGAATCACGTCAGATCACAAAAGTAAGTTTCAAACACTCGATTAAATGTTCTCTTTTGTTGGACAACAGGTTTGTAAAAGCAAGTTTGGAAAGATGTTTGGCAGGTTTTTTTTTTTTTTTGGCTTTTCGCAGCGTTGGTCTGGTTTCACACTCAACTTGATTCTATGGAACCCTGGTGCATTTGCGTTCATTTCATCACAAACGTGCACGGCGCATGATAGAAAACAGGCTGCGGTAAATATATTGTGTTTTTTTTTTAATTTGGTGCTATTATGAGCAGCAGAGTAAACATACTTGGGTTTACTGTATGTGCGTCGCATTAAGGTGGCTTTCTGCTGTTTGCAAACGGACTCTTTAGAGGAGACAGCAGATTGCCATTCATTTTCCGTCCTGATTGCACTCGCTATGCGTGAATACACTGCAGGCTCACTCTCGCTCGTATCCAAAGTAAATAATCAACACTATCATCCCATACATGTGTTTTATTGAACTAAATACAAGTAATTGGCTAAAACACATGCGCTGGTTACTTTTCTTCCTGAAGAAGTGCGCACCCGTGTCCGTTGCTTTCACATTCACGTGAATCGCGGCAAAGTTCGCGGCAGACCACCTCCTCCGGGTAGTGTTGGGTTCGGTACCTTAGTGCGCACCGAGCTCTGCATGACAGTTTCGAACTAAACTGTCAATGACTCAATCTCACAGTGCTTGCAGAGATTTACTGCGAACCGATTGATCCACTCTGAACAGTTCTGCGCTTCACCTGGACATATTTTTTTTTATTTAATCCTTTGTGATTTCATAATCTCACTAAGCCAAATCGCGATTTTTGGTTTAATTTCAGTAAATCGTGCAGCCCTAGATAACCTCACATAAGCACAAAACAAATTCTCACCTCACACAAACGAGCTCTGTCTCACATGCTAAACTGTATCGCACGCTTGCTACTGTGGTAAATGTATTCATCGCACAGACCATTTATTTATTTATTTATTTATTTTTTATTTATTTTTTTTTGTAGCCACTGTACAGCCCTGTATTCAGTTTTTCCTTATGGTATCGATTTCAAAATTGTGGCCAGTGAAAATGCTGAGTGGCTAGTAACTTTGGAAAACAAAACCACCAGTCACAGTGGCTGGTAAGCAAAAAAAAGTTAATGTCAAGCCCTGATTGTATTGTATTAACATAATATACATAACATAACATAACATACAACTAGATAAATCACATAGAGTACTATGGTAGTTTTAAAATTCTAAATATATATATATATATATATATATATATATATATATATATATATATACACTCACCTAAAGGATTATTAGGAACACCTGTTCAATTTCTCATTAATGCAATTATCTAATCAACCAATCACATGGCAGTTGCTTCAATGCATTTAGGGGTGTGGTCCTGGTCAAGACAATCTCCTGAACTCCAAACTGAATGTCAGAATGGGAAAGAAAGGTGATTTAAGCAATTTTGAGCGTGGCATGGTTGTTGGTGCCAGACGGGCCGGTCTGAGTATTTCACAATCTGCTCAGTTACTGGGATTTTCACGCACAACCATTTCTAGAGTTTACAAAGAATGGTGTGAAAAGGGAAAAACATCCAGTATGCGGCAGTCCTGTGGGCGAAAATGCCTTGTTGATGCTAGAGGTCAGAGGAGAATGGGCCGACTGATTCAAGCTGATAGAAGAGCAACTTTGACTGAAATAACCACTCGTTACAACCGAGGTATGCAGCAAAGCATTTGTGAAGCTACAACACGCACAACCTTGAGGCGGATGGGCTACAACAGCAGAAGACCCCACCGGGTACCACTCATCTCCACTACAAATAGGAAAAAGAGGCTACAATTTGCGCGAGCTCACCAAAATTGGACAGTTGAAGACTGGAAAAATGTTGCCTGGTCTGATGAGTCTCGATTTCTGTTGAGACATTCAGATGGTAGAGTCAGAATTTGGCGTAAACAGAATGAGAACATGGATCCATCATGCCTTGTTACCACTGTGCAGGCTGGTGGTGGTGGTGTAATGGTGTGGGGGATGTTTTCTTGGCACACTTTAGGCCCCTTAGTGCCAATTGGGCATCGTTTAAATGTCACGGCCTACCTGAGCATTGTTTCTGACCATGTCCATCCCTTTATGACCACCATGTACCCATCCTCTGATGGCTACTTCCAGCAGGATAATGCACCATGTCACAAAGCTCGAATCATTTCAAATTGGTTTCTTGAACATGACAATGAGTTCACTGTACTAAAATGGCCCCCACAGTCACCAGATCTCAACCCAATAGAGCATCTTTGGGATGTGGTGGAACGGGAGCTTCGTGCCCTGGATGTGCATCCCACAAATCTCCATCAACTGCAAGATGCTATCCTATCAATATGGGCCAACATTTCTAAAGAATGCTTTCAGCACCTTGTTGAATCAATGCCACATAGAATTAAGGCAGTTCTGAAGGCGAAAGGGGGTCAAACACAGTATTAGTATGGTGTTCCTAATAATCCTTTAGGTGAGTGTGTATGTATATATATATATATATACACTCACCTAAAGGATTATTAGGAACACCTGTTCAATTTCTCATTAATGCAATTATCTAACAACCAATCACATGGCAGTTGCTTCAATGCATTTAGGGGTGTGGTCCTGGTCAAGACAATCTCCTGAACTCCAAACTGAATGTCAGAATGGGAAAGAAAGGTGATTTAAGCAATTTTGAGCATGGCATGGTTGTTTGTGCCAGACGGGCCGGTCTGAGTATTTCACAATCTGCTCAGTTACTGGGATTTTCACGCACAACCATTTCTAGAGTTTACAAAGAATGGTGTGAAAAGGGAAAAACATCCAGTATGCGGCAGTCCTGTGGGCGAAAATGCCTTGTTGATGCTAGAGGTCAGAGGAGAATGGGCCGACTGATTCAAGCTGATAGAAGAGCAACTTTGACTGAAATAACCACTCGTTACAACCGAGGTATGCAGCAAAGCATTTGTGAAGCCACAACACGCACAACCTTGAGGCGGATGGGCTACAACAGCAGAAGACCCCACCGGGTACCACTCATCTCCACTACAAATAGGAAAAAGAGGCTACAATTTGCACGAGCTCACCAAAATTGGACAGTTGAAGACTGGAAAAATGTTGCCTGGTCTGATGAGTCTCGATTTCTGTTGAGACATTCAGATGGTAGAGTCAGAATTTGGCGTAAACAGAATGAGAACATGGATCCATCATGCCTTGTTACCACTGTGCAGGCTGGTGGTGGTGGTGTAATGGTGTGGGGGATGTTTTCTTGGCACACTTTAGGCCCCTTAGTGCCAATTGGGCATCGTTTAAATGCCACGGCCTACCTGAGCATTGTTTCTGACCATGTCCATCCCTTTATGACCACCATGTACCCATCCTCTAATGGCTACTTCCAGCAGGATAATGCACCATGTCACAAAGCTCGAATCATTTCAAATTGGTTTCTTGAACATGACAATGAGTTCACTGTACTAAAATGGCCCCCACAGTCACCAGATCTCAACCCAATAGAGCATCTTTGGGATGTGGTGGAACGGGAGCTTCGTGTACTGGATGTGCATCCCACAAATCTCCACCAACTGCAAGATGCTATCCTATCAATATGGGCCAACATTTCTAAAGAATGCTTTTAGCACCTTGTTGAATCAATGCCACGTAGAATTAAGGCAGTTCTGAAGGCGAAAGTGGGTCAAACACAGTATTAGTATGGTGTTCCTAATAATCCTTTAGGTGAGTGTATATATATATATATATATATATATATATATATATATATATATATATATATATATATATATATATATATATATAAAATTTATTTATTTTTTTAATCCTTTATGATGTCCTGTAAGAACATTAAATCCTATTAGGAATTATACCAGGAATCCTTCCAAGAACTAAATGAAAGGTACATTTTTGTTTTATATTATGCTGTAATTGCCATTTGGATCCTTTTGAGATTCCCTGTAGAAATTCCAATGGGAATCCTGGACACATTCTTTCAGAATTGTTATCTCATTCCCATTCTCTCCCTTTCCGTGACAATCTGGGTTGACTGTGTGGATCAGCAGTGCTGTTTCTAGTTTGTTTTTCTGAGCGAATGGCCTGGAATGGATGTGAGAGTTTCCTGTTTGACCCTGCGGTGGGTTCAGCCAGAGGGTAAAAGTTCAGTGAGACAAACCGAGACTTTCTTTAACAGCACAGCTCACCGTTTTTGCCAACCTCTTTTCGGCTTGTCTGTCATTGTCCTTTTATCATCTATTGGCTGCTCTGTTTATGTTAGCATGCGGGAAGTCGCCCGGCCACTTAGATGAGATTTAATCACCCAGAAAATGGAGAAAGGTTCCTATACACCTCATGTGGTGAATGCAGCCTGCCACCAGAAAGAGTAAATGGAAATGCCTTTATGTGCCTCATGTGTCCGCAGGTGTCCTGAACCTCTCACTGTAGCCCCAAAATAAACAGCAATGAGTGAAATGTAAGAATGATTATTTATATTCTACAGATGTCACCTTTCTCCTTCTCTCTGGTGTAATAACCCAGGGTTATAATGGAAGAATGCCTATAGTGTTACAATTATGATTCTGTCATAAATGTGCTGCCATAAGGCGGCATGATGGCTCAGTGGGTTGTCTCACAGCAGGAAGATATCCTCTGGTTTGAGTCCTGGCTGAGCAAAAGGCATTTGTGGAGTGTGGATTTAAGATGGATGGATGTGCAGCACTACATTTATGTAGTTGCGTGCGGGATGTTTAATGCCATAAACCTGGTCATCTCTTGCCATTTTGATTGTGGACTAGAGTTCTCTTGTGTAAATACTTAATTGTACCTATTAAGCATGTTAAACAAGTCTCTCTCCATATGCCATGTCAAGTAGATTACACATCAGTGGTCATTGTGGTCTTCAACGATTATAACAGAAGAGCAAATGTTGCGAGCACTGACATGGATAGTACCAGCTACTCCCTTCTCTAAATGGAAACCACTGTTTTCTACCACAAGCCGTGGAACTAATAGTCTTGAGTCTTGACTTAAATGAAAACAAATGTCAGGCTGCACTCATTAATTTAATCAGGCTTCCCTCACTGGAGCGTCACTTGAGTGAGATATGAGATCAATAAGGGTCATTCATCTGTCCAAACAACCAGATCAAGCACTCAGAGAGAGACTTCAGCCATACACAATGAATGTGTGCTTAAATAGAGACTGTAGCTGGATTTATTTACCCTGTTTATCTGGACTCAGAGCTGTGAAATGTCTGGAAATGTGTTGGAGTTCTGATTGTTTATTATTATTATTATTATTATTATTATTATTTCTTGAGTTTGTTGGGTCCCACTTTATATTAACTGTCTTATGTACTAACATTTAAATTAATGATTTGATACAATGCACATGTTTTTATATTGTTCTAGTATTTAAAAAATACCTGCATGTAATCAAAGCTGTAATTCCTTTCTGTCATTACATAGGCTTCATGTAGTGTACATGTCCCACATCAGTAGCAGCAAGTGCTATTCAGCAATGTTTTTAGTTGAAGACACCTAATGTGTGACAGTTTGATCATGGAGAATAATGGATTTCATGTATTACAATTCCTCAAATCAGAGATGAGCGAGACAATACAAGGCACTCTCATGTTTTTATTTTATCTTCCATAAGCATACATACAGCAACAAGTAGTTGTAATGTTCTAAAAACTACCAATAACTAAATAAAATAAAAGTTTCATAAAAGTATTTAATATGGCTATATAACAAATATTCTAAAGTCATGCAAGTCGTTATTCACTGAATTTTCTGCACTTACAAACCAAGTAGCATATACTTAGAATATTTAATTTTCTTATGTAGATCTCAATTAAAATATTAAGTACAAGTGTAGGCTAAATATACTTTTAAATAGACTTTTCTTTATACGTGTCAACTAAGTATACATATAATTCTAGCATTAAAGTATCCAATTAGTACTGTTACATTCCCTCCTCAGTCTAGGGGATTGAGGAGGGAGTAACAAAACAAAAAGATAATAAATAAATAGATAGATAGATAGATAGATAGAGAAATCTCCTTTTCCACTATCCCAGCTCTATCAACTTTCACAATTGTTATTTCCAGAAAAAAGTTTACACAACTTTTTACTAACACCATAAAACAAAAAGAAACGAAAAAAAGAAACAAAAAAAATCAGGAATATGCTTAACAAGTGTTTTATTAAAGGGTTAACAAATTATATAATATATATATATATAAAAAAATGAATAAATAATGTAAATAAATGAAGGTCAGAAATCAGAGAACCAACTTAAATAACCAAATCGTCAGGAGAGGGCAATGCCAAAATAACAAACAAAAAAATATCTTCCTAAAGAGTTTAACAAAATAAATTCCCTAACAAAAGTAACCAAAATTAAAGACAGTTATCTTACCTCTCTCCCTGACTAAAAAGAATAAACAGGAGAAAAATGTAGGAGTGGGTAAACCCAAATAAATTGGCACCCGTCTCCCTACACGGTTTAACACATTAAATTCGTCTAAATGGCAACGTCGTTGTGATCACACAATAGATTCACAGTTTACACTTTTTGCTCAACAGTAATTAAAGCCACAACATGTCTGGGATAGCAGAAGAGGGACTCCTCCCGAGCTCCGTCTCACTGCTGCTTTATATCTGTTCAGGGTTGCCAGGTTTTCACAACAAAACCCGCCCAATTGCTACTCAAAACTAGCCCAAAACAAGCCCAATCGTGTCCGGGGGTAAAATATGTTTTTTTTTTTTTTTTTTTTTGGCAAGGTTCCCTGCTAAAATTCGCATTCCCGGGGCTAAATATCACATAATTGGGGTCGCTTCAACCCGCGGACATGAAAAATAGCCCGATACTTTAACAACAGTGTTAAAGTATCCCAATTCCGTGGGAGAACCGCGGACTTGGCAACACTGTATCTATTACATGCTTTCAACAGAGAAACCACACTCCCGCTAATTAGGATCAGCTGCGGATGGTTTGGAGCACTGCATGACAAAGAGAAAGAGTGAGCGAGAAAAAGAGGGAGGGGAGAAAAACATTATTACATTATTACAAATTACAATTACGTCACGGGACGTAACAGTACTTAAAAAGTAGACAAAGTATACTCTCTCATTTTAGTTTAAAAGTACACTAATAGCACACTTGAATAAACTACTTTTTGTAAGGGCAGGCAGATGGCAATATGGATAAGTTGGGTGACAAAATGCATGGTAAAAGAGAATATGACTTAAGGCCAAATGACACTGCACTGACAGACGTCAACCAACGCGGACAAACACAAGATTACAATGTCACTTCTCAGACATCCCACAACCTGACAAACACTGATTCAACATGTTCAATCTGCGAAAATGAGAGCCAGCCAGTGGCAACAGATGCCAACAGGGGTAACACGCTGATCTGACAAAATCTGATGAAGTGTCTGTTGGCGTCTGTCAGTGCAGTGTAAATTGGCATTTAAACAACATCAGTATGGGCTATGGTATTGGTTGACTGGTGTACACTATAGTCCTGGAGAGACTAAAAGTCTGCAGTATTTTTTGGAGGGTCATTTGGAGTCAACTGGGTCATCCTGTCAACAGTTGACATCCCTAAACTTTAGTGCTGTTGAAAGTTTGAGTTTCTGTAAAAACATTCAAACAAAAACTTATGAAAGACTGTAAATAACTCCAAAGACATCTGTTTTCTCAAAGAACAGTGTTTGTTATGCTGGTTGTCAAGTATAAAGAGCATTTTAAAAGAAAATATCTTCATACCCCCAAAACTGCTGAATCAAATGTAAACATGTATCTGGTCATGGTCTCTCAGAAAATTTACCAGCTAAAGCCTGAGGCTAATTCAACTTTAAGATCATAACCTTGTTAATCTGACAACAGTGTTATTTGCTTGAGGAATCAATTTTGTCCACTGACAATAAGTGTAGTCTCTTTATACTCTCTCACAAGACAGTCGTTTGTTCTCAGATTGATTTTTTTTTTTTTTTTTAACACACTTCTGAGTAAATCAGTTTAGTAAACAACATTGCTGAGCAAGTCTTGTTGCTTTGGATCATAAAGACAGAGCACTGTTTTGAAGCCTGCAGTTTGATTTGTGGCCATCAGAATTGTGCTACCATGATGCCATCAAGATACAACATCTTGCCTTATAAACCAAGCAATATATTAAATATTTGCAGTGTATTTGCACTGATTTTGTTCCTTATAAATGAATAAATCTTTGAGAATATCACAATGATTTTAATTTGGTCTTTTAGTTAAGTCTGTGTCAGTGGTCTAATTTTGCACTCGCTTATAGGACAGCACTAAACAGAAATATTTTGTTTGACCCTTGAGTTAAACTGCCAATACAGTTTGAATTCTTTGATTCTAGAGTTTGATTCTTTTCTGTGAATCATTTCTTTCTTTTTCAGTTAAATTGTTTTTGTTAATTTAGTCAAACATGTTTATTTAAATGTGTATTTATATACGTTATAAAAGGTAGTAATACTTATCAACATATGTTATTGTTGCTATAGCACATTAACAAAATATTCAGACCCCTTCATTTTTGTTTAGATTGTATGTTGCAGTCTCATGCTATAATATTAAAGTTATGCTAATAATGCTTAAAAAAATCCCCTGAAATATCACATTAACATACTGTAAGTATTCAGACCCTTTGCTAGACACTTGAAATTTAGTTCAGACTATTCTCATACTGGTAGTACCTCTGACTGAAAACCCATTTAAGAACAAAAGGCTGAAAAATATTAAGATACATGTTTTAGCTACACTGTAAACCCGAATAAGCTGGCAAAACTCAAACATTTTGAGGTAATCAGTTACAAAGTTATGTTTCCAATTTTAATTAAACTAAACTATCAGTTCCCATTCAGTCGGTCACTTCCGACGCCACGTCGGAGACCGACGAATAGGAATCTCACTCGCGAGAGCCAATCTACTTTGAGTGTAACTAAACGAGCCAATGCACATTGGCATGCAATGATTGCACCAGGTGCTCATGCCACGCAGCGCGGGTATAAATGAGACACAGGTGCTTGCATCAAATTAGCTTTTTGCTTCGGAGCCGAGTGGTAAATGGTTCGTCCAGATATCACTCTCTTCTACGCAGTGGAACTGACTGAAGCCTGCCTTTTTGAAGTGATCTCTTCAGTCGGTGTTGGTGTGACAGCGCTGCAGTGGGTCGTGTGGTTCTTTGATCATCTCTCTTTTTTGCTTGATAGAGCAAACACAAAGGCTGTTCTCACAGCTGGTTCAGTGCGCTAGGTGGAGAGCGCTGAAAAGCCGTTCCTACGGTAAGAGAGCGCCTTCGTGAGAGAGAGCGCGCATGTCAGGCTGCACTATTCCCTGACTGTGTCGCCGCGACCCTTCCCCCTGCGTGCTTCAGCACCAAGGAGAGCGTCCTTCTAAAAGAGCTTACACAGATAGAGCTTGCGTCTTTTTCAAGATGACATTCTATCTGTGTGTTTCTGGATGCGGTGGTTACCTGTCACTGAGGGATGGTCACCAGCGTTCAGCACGCTGAGGCAGCGCTGGTGGATGACTCATGTTCTCACTGCGGGAACATAACCATCTCGGAGTTGTGGTCGAGACTCCATCTCGCAAGGGGTGGAGTCCCTGTGCCTCTGCCTCGATCTAACCATCCACAGAGGGTTACTTCAGGCGGTAGCACGGGTGATTTGAGGGTTTCGGTGAGCGCGCTTCCCCCAGGGACCCAACCCCCGGGGAACGCCATCTCTGGCTGTGTCTGGCTGACATGAGGGAAACCGACAAGATCAGGTTCCTTAATTCCCCCATGTCCCAGACCGGCCTCTTTGGCGACGCGGTCCAGAACTTCGCCCAGCAGTTCTCGGCCGCACAGAAGCAGACTGAGGCGATCAGTCACATCCTGCCACGGCGGTCAGCTGCTGTCTCCACCCCGCTGCCGGCAGCGCCTCAGCCTGCTCGTCACCGAGGGCGGCCGCCTGCGTCTGCCTCTGCTCCCGCGTCGCAGCAGCCTCCACCCAAGCGACGTCGAGGAGCCGGGCGCAAGCAGGCCGCCCCGCCCGTCCAGGTCCCCGCCAAGAGGGGTGGCAAGGCCAAGGGCAAGCGGCCCTGAGATGGGCGACCCGGAGATGGGGAGGACTGCTCTTCAGGAGACGGTGATCGCACCGCTCCATCCCCCGGAGGAGGGCCGGGCGGAGAATCTTTGGTTCCGTTTTCTTTGTATCACCGCCCAAATTGTCAATAAAAGAGCAGTTTCCTCTATCTCCAGGTCCTCAGGGGGCTCGGAGAGCTGTGGCCGGTCAAACGCCGGACCACACTCATCCTCCCCCTTCGCCAGCGGGCAGCAGTGGACGGCTCGAGGACGCAACCAAGCCTCCTCACGTACCCCCTGCCCACTCGTGGAATCAGGTAAGTGTTGTCGATTGCTCCTGTCTGCCTCCTGTTTGTCCTGCTGACTGCTGTGCTCGCGTGTGCTTTGCTTGCTTTTGAATCTTTATTTGATATCATTCCCTGTTGTTTAAAAGCCTGTTAGCTTGCCATCTCTGCACTCGGGTCTCTTGTTTTCTGAGTTCATTAAACAACTGTGGTGAGTTGGATTAGTAAATAGACTCCATCAAACAACTGTGGTAAGTTGGATTAATCAACAAATACGGTAAGCCATGTCTTCTTCTCCTGTCATTGTCACTTGCACTGCATGTTTCATGTTTAGTATATCTTTCTCCGTTGGCGAACAGGGCTTCACATGTGATAAATGTAAGGAGATAGTCAGGCTGCTGGAAAAGATTTCAGAATTAGAGGCACGCATCCAGACTTTATTTGAGAGTAGTGAGAATGTAACAGCTTTAGACACTGCTTTGGATGCGAATAGCTTAGTGAACTCTGTACATTGTTCGGTTCCGGCTGTAGAGCCCGTGCAGCAGGGCAACTGGGTGATGGTGAGACGGCATAGTCGCGGATCAAAAACCACTCTTCTGTTCCGATTAGAACATAAAACAGGTTCTCCCCACTCAGTGATGCACCCACTGAGAATCCTGTTGAAAGTGCCCTAGTTATTGGCGATTCTATTACACAGAAAGTGAAAATAGAGACACCAGCCACCATAGTCACATGTTTACCAGGAGCCAGAGCGCCTGACATCAAAGCAAATTTAAAAGTGCTGGCTAATGCTAATCGTAAATTCTCTAAGATTATTATTCACGTCGGCACAAATGATGTTCGACTTCGCCAGTCGGAGATCACCAAAATTAACATTAAAGAGGTGTGTAAACTCGCAAGTACGATGGCAGATGACGTTTTTTGCTCTGGTCCCCTCCCCGTTAAAAGGAGTGATGAGATACTTAGCAGACTATCATCACTCAATGGCTGGTTGTCTAAGTGGTGTCCGCAAAATAACATAGGGTTCATAGACAATTGGAAAAGCTTTTGGGGCAGACCTGACCTGTTGAAAAAAGATGGTATTCATCCTTCCTGGGATGGTGCCGCTCTTCTCTCTCTAATAATTTGGCACATAGTCTTAGAGCTAAACCTTGACTAACTGGGGCCCAGGTCAGGAAGCAGACGGACTGGCTTACCTGACCGCCTGCTAGCTGTCTCACGTCACAGAAGTCAGATAAATCCCAGCACATAGAGACTCTTTCACCTAGATATTATCACATAGAGACTGTCTGTTCCACGAATTAGTAAATACAAAAAACCATCAAAACCATTCAACGGTAAAAATTTAATTGATGTCCAACAAATAAACAACAGATATAATACAGATGATCAAATGATAAAGCTTGGGCTGCTGAATATTCGATCCCTTTCCTCAAAAGCGTTTATTGTTAATGATATGATTACAGATCATAACCTAGATGTGCTGTGTTTGACAGAAACCTGGCTAAAACCTGACGATTACATTACTTTAAATGAGTCCACCCCCCAAGATTATTGTTATAAACACGAGCCGCGTCTGAAAGGTAAAGGGGGAGGTGTTGCTGTAATTTATAATAATATCTTCGGTATTACTCAGAAGTCTAGTTTCAAATATAATTCCTTTGAAGTTTTGGTGCTTTATGTAACGTTATGTAGTGAAATTGATAAATCCCGTTTGACATTTGTGCTGGCTACTGTATACAGGCCACCAGGGCACCATACAGACTTTACCAGAGAATTTGCTGATTTTCTATCAGAGTTAGTACTGGCTGCAGATAAAGTCCTAATTGTTGGTGATTTTAATATCCATGTAGACAATGAAAAAGACAAATTGGGATTGGCATTTAGAGACATTCTAAACTCTATTGGAGTTAGGCAACACGTGTAAGGACCCACTCATCGCCGTAAACATACGTTAGACCTAATACTGTCACATGGAATAAATGTTGATACCATTGAAATTCTGTAGCAGAGCGATGACATCTCAGATCATTACCTAGTATCATGTACACTTAATTTAGCAAAGTCTGCAAAGCCATCCCCTCGCTTCAAATATGGCAGGACTATCACTGCTGCGACTAAAGATTGCTTTGTAAATAATCTTCCTCATCAGTTTCATCTCCTCAGCATCCCAGATAGCCTAGAGGAACTCGATGTTGCAACAGAAACTATTGACTCTCTCTTTTCCAGCACTTTAGACACAGTTGCTCCCCGGCGCTTAAAGAAGATTAAAGAAAATAGTCCAATGCCGTGGTACAACGTGCACACCCGGGCCCTTAAAACAGCAGCCAGAAAAATGGAGCGCAGCTGGAAGAAAACAAAACTAGAAGTTTTTCGCAGTTCGTGGAAAGAGAGCATGATTGCATACAGAAAGGCCCTAAAAACTGCTAGATCTCCTTATTTCTCGACTCTCTTAGAAGAAAACAAACACAACCCTAGGTATTTATTCGATACAGTGGCTAAATTAACCAAAGATAAAGCTTCACCTTCTGATGTTTGTAAACAGCACAGCAGTAATGACTTTATGAACTTCTTTACTTGTAAGATTGATAATATTAGGAAAAAAATTATAACCATGCAGCTGTCTACTACAGTATCACATCAGACAGTGCATTGTAGTGTCACTGAGGAAAAATTACATTCATTCACTGTTATAGGAGAAGAAGAATTGGCTAAACTCGTTAAATCATCAAAATCAACAACATGTATGCTCGACCCTATACTGACTAAACTACTAAAAGAGATGCTTCCAGAGGTCATAGATCCTCTTCTTAATATCATTATTTCATCCTTGACATTAGGATATGTACCGAAAACTTTTAAGTTGGCTATTATTAAACCACTTATTAAAAAAACGCAACTTGATCCTACAAAATTAGTCAATTACAGGCCAATCGAAAAATCTACCCTTTCTGTCAGAAATACTACAAAAGGCAGTGTCCTCACAATTATGCTCCTTTTTAGAAAGAAATGGTATCTGTGAGGATTTCCAGTCAGGATTTAGACCGTATCATAGTACTGAGACTGCTCTCATTAGACTTACAAATGATTTACTCTTATCATCCGATCGTGGTTGTATCTCTCTGTTAGTGTTACTCGATCTTAGCGCTGCATTCGATACTATCGACCACAACATTCTTTTGAATAGACTCAAAAATTATGTTGGCATTAGTGGAATTTCATTGGCATGGTTTAAATCATACTTATCTGACCGTTATCAGTTTGTAGCAGTAAATGAAGAGATGTCACACCGAACACAAGTTCAGTATGGAGTACCGCAGGTCTCAGTGCTAGGACCGTTGCTTTTCACCCTGTACATGCTACCACTGGGAGATATTATTAGGAAGCATGGTGTTAGTTTTCATTGTTATGCTGACGATACTCAGCTCTATATTTCTTCACGCCCTGACGAAACTTACCAATTCACAAGATTAACGGAATGCATAGCTGATATAAAAAAATTGGATGACTAGTAATTTCCTGCAACTTAATTCAGAAAAAAATGAATTTTTAATCATTGGACAAAAAAACTCCACAAGTAGTAACCTAGAATACTGTCTAACACTTGATGGCTGCTCTGTCAAGTCCTCGTCGTCAGTTAGGAACCTTGGTGTGCTCTTTGATACCAATCTCTCATTTGAAAGCCACGTTTCTAGCATCTGTAAAACTGCATTATACCATCTTAAAAATATATCTAAATTACGGCACATGCTTTCAATGCAAAATGCTAAACAGTTAGTTCATGCGTTCATGACCTCAAGGCTAGATTATTGTAATGCTCTACTGGGTGGTTGCCCTGCTCGCTTAATAAATAAACTGCAGCTTGTCCAAAATGCAGCAGCTAGAGTTCTTACTAGAACCAGGAAGTATGAGCATATTAGCCCGGTTCTGGCAACACTGCATTGGCTCCCTATTAAACATCGTATACATTTTAAAATCTTGCTGATTACTTACAAAGCACTAAATGGTTTAGCTCCCCAGTACTTGAGCGAGCTCTTAACGCATTATACTCCATCACGTCTATTGCGGTCTCAAAATTCTGGCCAGTTGATAATACCTAGAATATCAAAATCAACTGCAGGCGGTCGATCCTTTTCCTATTTAGCACCTAAACACTGGAACAGTCTTCCTAGCATTGTTCGGGAAGCAGACACACTCTGTCCACACTCTCTCGCCTCCACGAGACAGCCGCCCCAGCCCGGTACCTTTGGTCCCGCTTGTACGGTCTCTGCGAGCCTGGCTAGCGCTCCCCAGTCCGTCTCGCTGGCTCATTCGAACCATCAGGCTCGGCTATGCGATTCAGTTCGCCCGGCGTCCCCCCAGGTTCATGGGCGTCCGCTTCACTTCGGTGAATGCTGCAGATGCCCATATCCTGCGTGTGGAGATTGCAGTCCTACTGGCGAAGGACGCGATAGAGCCGTTCCCTCCAGCCGATATGAAGACAGGCTTCTACAGCCCGTACTTCATTGTACCCAAGAAAACCGGTGGGTTACGGCCAATCTTGGACCTGCGAGTTCTGAATCGGAGCCTTCACAAGCTACCGTTCAAGATGCTCACGCAGAAACGCATTTTCGAGTGCATCCGTCCCCGAGATTGGTTTGCAGCAATCGACCTGAAGTACTTTCATGCCTCGATTCTCCCTCGACACAGGCCATTTCTGCGCTTTGCGTTCGAGGATCGAGCATATCAGTACAAAGTCCTGCCCTTCGGGCTGTCCCTGTCCCCCCGTGTCTTTACGAAGGTCCTTGTGCCCATGAGAGAACAGGGCGTTCGCATCCTCAACTATCTCGACGACTGGCTCATTCTAGCACAGTCCAGGGATCAGTTGTGCGAACACAGGGACCTGGTGCTCAGACACCTCAGCCAGCTGGGTCTTCAGGTCAACTGTGAAAAGAGCAAACTCGCCCCTGTGCAGAGGATCTCTTTTCTCGGTATGGAGTTGGATTCGGTCAAACGGACGGCGCGCCTCACAGAGGAGCGCGTCCAGTCAATGCTGAACTGCCTGAACACGTTTCAAGGCAGGATGGCGGTCCCACTGAAACAATTTCAGAGGCTCCTGGGGCATATGGCGGCCGCGGCGGCAGTAACACTGCTCGGCCTGCTTCATATGAGACCGCTTCAGCATTGGCTTCACGGCCGGGTCCCGAGATGGGCGTGGCAACGCGGCACTCACCGGGTGAGTATCACACCGGCCTGCCGCCAAACCTTCAGCTCGTGGTCAGACCCCTTGTTCCTTCGGGCCGGGGTGCCCTTGGAACAGGTGTCCGGGCATGCTGTGGTTTTCACAGATGCCTCTGCCATGGGCTGGGGGGCCACGTACAACGGGCATGCAGTGTCAGGGGTTTGGACGGGCCCGCACCTGCATTGGCACGTCAACTGCCTCGAGTTGCTAGCAGTACATCTTGCACTGAGCCGCCTCAAAAGGCTGTTACGGGGCAAAGATGTATTGGTCCGTACAGACAACACTGCGACCGTTGTGTACATCAACCGACAAGGTGGTCTGCGCTCCCATCGCATGTCGGAACTCGCCCGCCATCTCCTCCTCTGGAGTCAGAAGTGTCTGAGGTCGCTTCGGGCCATTCATGTCCCTGGTGTGCGCAACCGTGTGGCCGACGAGCTGTCACGAGCTGCGCTCCCGGGAGAATGGCGACTCCACCCCCAGGTGGTCCAGCTGATCTGGAGACAGTTCGGGGTGGCACAGGTCGACCTGTTTGCTTCCCCAGAAACGTCCCACTGCCAGTGGTTTTATTCGCTGACCGAGGGCACACTCGGCACGGATGCACTCGCGCTGGCACGGATGCACTCGCGCTGTCCACAGCTGGCCCCGGGGCCTGCGCAAATATGCGTTTCCCCCAGTGAGCCTACTTGCACAGACACTGTGCAAGATCAGGGAGGACGAGGAGCAGGTCCTGTTGGTGGCGCCGTACTGGCCCAACCGGACTTGGTTCCCAGACCTTATGCTTCTCGCGACAGCCCCTCCCTGGCCCATTCCTCTGAGGAAGGACCTTCTAACTCAGAGACGGGGCACCCTTTGGCACCCGCATCCAGACCTCTGGAAACTTCATGTCTGGTCCCTGGACGGGACGCGGAGGTTCTAGGTGACTTACCCCAAGAGGTAGTTAACACCATCACTTCGGCACGAGCACCGTCTACGAGACAGGCTTATGCCTCGAAGTGGAACCTGTTCGTCGAGTGGTGTTCTTCTCGCCGAGAAGACCCCCGAAGATGTTCGATCGCGTCTGTGCTTTCCTTCCTGCAACAGGGGTTGGAGCGTAGGCTGTCGCCCTCCACCCTCAAAGTCCATGTTGCTGCAATATCTGCTTATCACGATCACGTAGAAGGTAAGTCGGTTGGGAAGCACGACCTGGTCGTCAGGTTCCTCAGGGGGGCGAGTTGGTTAAATCCTCCTCGACCTCCCTCCATAACCTCTTGGGATCTTGCTCTGGTGCTCCGAGCACTTCAGAATGCCACATTTGAGCCTTTGCAGTCGGCAGAGCTAAAGATTCTGTCTATGAAGACTTTGCTGTTGGCTGCACTGGCCTCCATCAAGAGGGTAGGGGACCTGCAAGCATTTTCGGTCGACGAATCGTGCCTAGAGTTCGGGCCGGGTGACACCCACGTTGTACTGAGACCCCGGCCTGGCTATGTGCACAAGGTTCCTACCACTCCCTTCAGGGATCAGGTGGTGAACCTGCAAGCGCTGCCCTTGGAGGAGGCAGACCCAGCCCTAGCTTTGCTCTGTCCCGTCCGCGCTCTGCGGATCTACGTGGATAGAACGCAAAGCTTCAGGATCTCAGATCAGCTCTTTGTCTGTCACGGAGGCCAGCAGAAGGGAAAGGCTGTCTCCAAGCAGAGGATGGCCCACTGGATAGTGGATGCCATCACCTTGGCTTACCAAGCACAAGGTGTGCCCTGTCCGCTCAGGGTGTGAGCACACTCTACTAGAAGTGTTGCATCCTCCTGGGCGCTGGCACGTGGCGCCTCGCTGTCAGACATCTGTAGAGCTGCGGGCTGGGCGACACCCAACACGTTCGCTAGATTCTATAGCCTACGTGTAGAGCCGGTTTCCTCCTGTGTTCTCACCTCAAACGGGTAGAAGCACTGAGAGGCCCTGGCTCTTGTCGGCTTGCTGCGCTACGGCGCTTATATTCTCCAGAAGCAAACTCTGTCGAGTCCTCCATCACCCTCGGTGCCGGACGTGGCGGAGCGTCTGGCATCAGGCCCTTTGCCGCTGAATCCTTGAGAACCGGTACTGGGCTGGGGTTATATGAGTGACCCTGCGGGGATCCCATATATTTTTCCACGGTCGCTCCTACGGAAGCCTGTGTCTTTCCCTTGGGAGAGCCCCCCCTTCAGTGGGGCTGGAGCCCCCTCTCTGTTGCGGGCTACGGCTCAGCATTGTACTCCACATAACTCCTTCGGGTACGATGTGGGTTCCGCAGCGTTCCCTTTCACTAGGGCACGCTTTCCCAGTGTTATCCAATAGTCACTGAGCGGGTCATGCGGAACAGCAGTGATGGACTTCTCTGTGTGAGCCCCGTCTCATCAGGTAAGAGAGCTCAGGAGGCTGGACACAGGGCACTGTAAGGGGGCAGAGGCCATGGCGCTTTGGTAGGGATTCCTATTCGTCGGTCTCCGACGTGGCGTCGGAAGTGACCGACTGAATGGGAACGTCTCGGTTACATATGTAACCCTCGTTCCCTGAAGGAGGGAACGGAGACGCCACGTCCCGTCGCCATGTCCGCTGTACCCTGCTGGGGTGCCAGTTACCTACTCGGCTCCTCAGCAAAAGAAGCTAATTTGATGCAAGCACCTGTGTCTCATTTATACCTGCACTGCGTGGCATGAGCACCTGGTGCAATCATTGCATGCCAGTGTGCATTGGCTCGTTTAGTTACACTCGAAGTAGATTGGCTCTCGCAAGCGAGATTCCTATTCGTCGGTCTCCGACGTGGCGTCTCCGTTCCCTCCTTCAGGGAACGAGGGTTACATACGTAACCGAGACGTTCCCTTTCAAAGGAACTTGCGCTGCGTCGTATGACGACACTTTTGGAAACACCCATGAGGGGTTCGTCCTCCATAAAGAGGTCTGTAGAATATCGATTCGGTTAAATCTTGCTGTGAATTCGCTTCAGGACACCAAATGCACTACTCTAAATATTCCTTGAGAGGATGATTTTTCTAGTAAATTTCCTCGAAGCCTGACAGTAACTTTTCAATATATTTCAGTGGATCGTAGATGTGATTCGAAAAGGGTGCAGACTCCAGTTTGGGTCTCATCCTCCAAAGTTCAATGGGATGTTACCTATCGTAGTAGGTTCCGACAGGCTCAAATTATGGAATAAGAGATATAACCTTTTCTGGCGAAGGAAGCCTTAGAAATTATTCCTCCCCCAGAGAGAATCACCGGGGTCTACAGCCGGTATTTTATAGTGCCAAGGAAGGAAGGGAGGTTGCGTCCTATCATAGATCTACGTCACTTTAACTGTTTTCTGAGGAGATTCAGGTTCAAGATGTTGACTATTCCTCTTTTCGTAAGCAAAATCAAGTCAGAGGATTGGTTTGTTACGATAGATCTAAAGGATGCTTACTCCCACATGTTTATCCTTCCACAGCACAGGAAGTCCCTGAGGTTCGCTTTCGGGGGCGAAGTGTACCAATATCGAGTTCTTCTGTTCGGCCTAGCGGTGGTGGCATGGCATCGAGATGTCGTGCTCGACCATATAAAGTGCTTGGGGTTAAGACTAATGTCAATAGAGCATGCTCACTCCAGTCCAAAGTACGATTTATTTGGGAGTCATATGGGATTCGATTACATTGTGGGTACAGTTGTCTCCTGCACGTATCGAATCGATTCTGGCAACAGGTGACCAGAATCAAGCTAGGCCAGCTCATCACTGCTAAACAGTTTCAGAGACTGTTAAGGGTCAGGGCAGCTATGTCCAAAGTGATACCTCTTGGCCTGTTGTACATGAGACCCCTGCAGTGGTGGCTCAGAACCAAGGAGGTTTTCCCCGAGGGGCAACCCGTTTCGTACAATCAAGGCATAATTGACGGGTGCCTTCGTTCCTTGATCATGTGGAAAAGGCCTTGGTTCCTGTTGTAAGACCCAGTGTTAGGAGCATCTTGACATCGCAAGATTGTGTCAACAGATGCATCCCGCACAGGGTGGGGTGCGATCATGGAATGCCGCTCAGTTCAGCATATAATTGCCTAGAGATGTTAGTGGTTATGCTAGCCCTAAGGCATTTTTCTCCCAGACCTCAGAGGCCATTGTGTTCTTATACGAACAGACAATATGTCGGTGGTTTCATATATAAACCACCAGGGAGGTCTGAGTTTGCGCCCTCTATCCAGACTGGCACACCAGATCCTCCTGTGGTCTCAGGGCAATTTGCTCTCCCTGAGAGCACTGATTTATCTCTGAGCACCTGAATGTGGGAACAGACGCCCTGTCGAGACGGGGGAATGGAGACTCCACCCTGAGCCAGTAGAGTGAATATGGAGAGAGAGTTTGGTAGTGAACAAGTAGACCTGTTTCTGTCACAAGAGACGACTCTTTGCCCGCTGTGGTTCTCCCTCTTTCATCCAGCTCCTTTAGGACTGGACACATTGGTACTGACGTGGCCGAGGCTTCTTCTATACGCGTTCCCCCTGATTGCCCTGCTCCCGGGAGTTCTAGAAAGAGTTTGCGGTTCTCGGACACGATAGCTCTCCTAGACCTTCTCACTCAGGCCGGGGGCTTGATATTCGATAAACTCAATAAATCATCAAAATCAACAACATGTATGCTCGACCCTATACCGACTAAACTATGAAAAGAGATGCTTCCAGAGGTCATAGATCCTCTTCTTAATATCATTAATTGACATTAGGATATGTACCGAAAACTTTTAAGTTGGCTATTATTAAACCACTTATTAAAAAAACGCAACTTGATCCTACAGAACTAGTCAATTACAGGCCAATCTCAAATCTACCCTTTCTGTCAAAAATACTAGAAAAGGCAGTGTCCTCACAATTATGCTCCTTTTTAGAAAGAAATGGTATCTGTGAGGATTTCCAGTCAGGATTTAGACCGTATCATAGTACTGAGACTGCTCTCATTAGAGTTACAAATTATTTATTCTTATCATCCGATCATGGTTGTATCTCTCTGTTAGTGTTACTCGATCTTAGCGCTGCATTCGATACTATCGACCATAACATTCTTTTGAATAGACTCGAAAATTATGGTGGCATTAGTGGAATTTCATTGGCATGGTTTAAATCATACTTATCTGACCGTTATCAGTTTGTAGCAGTAAATGAAGAGATGTCACACCGAACACAAGTTCAGTATGGAGTACCGCAGGGCTCAGTGCTAGGACCGTTGCTTTTCATATATTATTAGGAAGATATTATTAGGAAGCATGGCGTTAGTTTTTATTGTTATGCTGACGATACTCAGCTCTATATTTCTTCACGCCCTGACAAAATTTACCAATTCAGAAGATTAACGGAATGCATAGCTGATATAAAAAATTGGATGACTAGTAATTTCCTGCAACTTAATTCAGAAAAAACTGAATTTTTAATCATTGGACAAAAAAAACTCCACAAGTAGTAACCTAGAATACTGTCTAACACTCGATGGCTGCTCTGTCAAGTCCTCATCGTCAGTTAGGAACCTGGGTGTGCTCTTTGATACCAATCTCTCATTTGAAAGCCACATTTCTAGCATCTGTAAAACTGCATTCTACCATCTTAAAAATATATCTAAATTACGGCACATGCTTTCAATGCAAAATGCTGAACAGTTAGTTCATGCGTTCATGACCTCAAGGCTAGATTACTGTAATGCTCTACTGGGTGGTTGCCCTGCTCGCTCAATAAATAAACTGCAGCTTGTCCAAAACGCAGCAGCTAGAGTTCTTACTAGAACCAGGAAGTATGAGCATATTAGCCCGGTTCTGGCAACACTGCATTGGCTCCCTATTAAACATCGTATACATTTTAAATTCTTGCTGATTACTTACAAAGCACTAAATGGTTTAGCTCCCCAGTACTTGAGCGAGCTCTTAACACATTATACTCCATCACGTCTATTGCGGTCTCAAAATTCTGGCCAGTTGATAATACCTAGAATATCAAAATCAACTGCAGGCGGTTGATCCTTTTCCTGTTTAGCACCTAAACTCTGGAACAGTCTTCCTAGCATTGTTCGGGAAGCAGACACACTCTGTCAGTTTAAATCTAGACTAAAAACACATCTCTTTACTATGGCATACACATAAAACATTTTTAATTTCTATTATTCAAATCAGTTAAATGATTGTTTTAGGCTGCATTAACTAGGTCAGCCGGAACCGGGAACACTTCCCATAACACCTGATGTACTCGTTACATCATAAGAAGAATGGCATCTACGCTAATGTTAGTCGCTCTGTTTATCCCGAGGTTTACTGCAGTCGGCCGTATCCGGGCCGTATCCAGACCAGATGGTGGACCTTAGCCTGGACATGACGAACGCATCCCTGAAGTGTCTGTAGAGACCGTGTCAATTAAACTCCCCCCTGTAAATGCCGCATCGACTCGACATCCTCATTAAACCCGTCCCCGGCGTGACGACTCCAATCTTTCGAATAATCTTATGAATAGCTTTCGATCTAATATGACTTCTGACCTGTAATGTTGCCAGAATCATAATCATACACTATTTGTTCGTCGGCCAGAGGAGAACTGGCACCCCAACTGAGCCTGGTTTCTCCCAAGGTTTTTTTCTCCATTCTGGCCCTGAAGGAGTTTTGGTTCCTTGCCACCGTCGCCTTTGGCTTTTGGCTTGCTGAGTTGGGGACACTTAAATTTCAACTATATTACTGATCTGCCCGCATTGACACTATATGATAATTGAAATGAGCTGGATGACATCACCGTTTTCACCAGAGTGGCTGTACAGCCGAATCAAATTCTGTTGCATTATTTTCCTGTTACCACTGGGAAGCTGCTTTGAAACAATTGGCATTGTAAAAAGCGCTATATAAATAAAGGTGATTTGATTTTGATTTCGATATTTCACCCCCGGCGGGAGAGGTGGGTTTGGCCCCTGAGGGGGATCAGTTCCTGAATAAAGGTCTCTCAACTGAAGTTGTTGAGACCATTCTCAATTCTAGAGCTCCCTCCACGAGGAAACTTTATACTTGAAGTGAAGAGTATTCACTTCATGGTGTAGAGAGCACCAGCTGAACCCAGTTAACTGCCCAGTGGCTTCAGTGCTGATTTTCCTTCGAGACCGTTTTCCCGCCGGTCTTTCTCCATCCACGCTTAAGGTGTACGTGGCAGCCGTAGCAGTTTTTCATGAGCTAGTGGACCTTGGGGTCAACACCACTTGGTGGTGTGTTTCCTTCGTGGTATGCTGAGGATGAGGACACTGAGGATGAGGACACCTTGGACACTGCATCTTTGAAATGCGTCACTCTTAAGATGGTGCTCTTACTGGCAGTCACCTCTAGTACGTGATTTGCAGGCTCTCTCTGTGGTCTCTTCTTGTCTGGAGTTCACTCCAGGTAGGGTCCTCACCCTAGGCTGGGTTATGCACCCAAAGTGCCAACTAATATGGCCCGGCCCACAGTCCTTCAGGCCTTTCATCCTCCTTCTTGTGTGGCAGAAAGATAAGCCTCACCTGCTCTGCCTGTTCAGAGAACACCGACCAGTTGCTGGTATGCTTCGGGCCCCCGAAGTAGGGCTGCCCAGCTACCAAACAATCTACAAGCAGGTGGATTGTGGAACTATTTTTATGACTTAGTAAGTGTGCAGTTTGCTTTCACCTCTTCAAGTTAGAGCTCATTCCACAAGGGTTATGAGCTAGAACTCATTCCACAAACACCAATCAAGTTTGAACTAGTTGCACACATGCTTCAGACGCTTGCACACCGAAGGAGTTCCCCAAAGTGTCATCATACGACGCAGCGTCTTGTTCCCTTCTCAGAGAACGTCTCGGTTACGTAGGTAACCCTCTTTCCCTGAAGGAGGGAACGGAGACGTTACGTCAATGACTGACGGAATGAGGGTTTCGCTTAGAAGCCTATCACCTTTAAGTTCTACAAAACAAGCCATTGGCAAAACAATGCCATGGGTCTGCGGAATTTGCATAGCGCAACTCCGCCCCACCTCGTGGGTATATAAAGAGCTGCGCGTGCAATCTCGCATTATGTTACCTGCTGAGGAGCCGAGGCTGAGCTCCCCGGCTGTACCAGCAGTACAGCGGTTGTGGCACGAGGACGTAACGTCTCCGTTCCCTCCTTCAGGGAACAAGGGTTACATACGTAACCGAGACGTTCCCTTTCAGTCACTCACTCCGTGTCCCAATCTAATCTCGCCACAATGGCTGTCTTGCAGCGTCCTGCGCTGACCTGAGCTCCCTGCCGTAAGATTAGCACGAAAAAAGGGCCAGGCTCAATGCCGAATACCAAGGTACATTGGGAAGCGTATCTCACGTGGAAATATGCAACACAATGCCTGCCCGCAGGGAGGACTTAAGAATACACATATGACCCGAGTACGGGATGCATATGGAACACTCTGAGGTATCCAGCTCGCAGGGTGGAATGTTGCCAAGGGAAGACACATGCTCGGAGAGACTTACCGTGGAAATACACATGTGGGGGTTGCCCAGAGGGGGAACCATGCACATGGAGGCACCTAGCCTAACACGAGGGCTGACCGAGCGGGCATGCACTCTGGCGTCGGCATCAACAGTGCTGGAGGAACTCAGCTTACTGAGAAACTCACCTCAGTAAAATAACGCATGCATCCAGTCCGTGGAGTGAAATGGCGCAGCAAGCGATGACACCGAGCCTGTCCTACTTACTGGCCACTTGGAGCGAGTACACGAGAGGACACTGGCTCTACACGGAGATTGTAGAATCTCGCAAAAGTGTTAGGTGTCGCCCAGCCTGCAGCTCTGCAGATGTCTGTTAGAGAGGCGCCATGTGCTAGAGCCCAAGAGGAAGGTGGAGTGTGCCTTCACCCCTAGGGGGGATGGCAGGCCTTGAACCTGGTATGCCAGGACAATGGCGTCCACTATTCAGTGAAGTAACCTCTGCTTGGAGAGAGCCTTCCCTTTCTGCTGTCTTCCGTAACAGACAAAGAGCTGGTCTGAGGTCCTGAAACACTGCGTCCTGTCTATGTAAGTGCAGAGAGCACGTACTGGACAGAGCAGTGCCAAGGCCTCCAGGGGCAGCGCTTGCAGGTTCACCAACTGATCTCTGAAAGGAGTGGTGGGAACCTTGGGCACATATCCAGGCCGGGGTCTCAGGATCACGTGAGAGTTAGCCGGCCCGAATTCCAGGCACGCTTCGTCAACTGAAAATGCCTGCAGGTCCCCTACCCTCTTGATGGAAGATTAGAAGTTTTGACATGCTCTGACATTTGTGCTTTTTTCAGTTGCTTATAAACACATTAATGGCAAAAGTGTAATACACTGTATTCAGAACAAACTGGGCTACCATAATATGTGAGCAACATGTATGTACATGCTTGTATTTTTGAGAGAATGTGTATGCGTGGTTTTTGAAAAAACAAATTTTTTTATTTTAAAATTAAGGCCTCAAAACACACAATAGATGTGTCCACAAGACTTTAGACTAATGGGTGTTGTTGCCTAGAGTTTTTGCTTCAAACTGATGTGAGAATCATTGTGCCTACTTATTCCCACAACACAATATATTGATTTAAATTTTGTAAGACACTTTCTCTTTACAAAGGCTGTATGCGAAGAGGCGTGAATGATCATGAATAATGCTGTGATTCACACCTGAGAGAACAAAAGAACCCATAATGAGCCGCATAATGAGCTGCATAATGAATGAGCCTCAGGTATGTGACTGAGAGCTAAGCAACGGGACAAAGGAAATATATTTTGTTGTAGTTTATTTAGAATGTAGTCAACAAAGGCCTATTATATTTTAAATTATCAAAAGATTTGACTACACTGCAAAAAAATGCTCTTCTTATTTAGTATTTTTTTCTTGTTTCCAGTCCAAATATCTAAAAATTCTTAAATCAAGATTCATTTACTAGATAAGTAAAATTTTCTATGGGGTAAGAAAAATAATCTTATTTCTGTTTGGGACAGACACAAGAAACACGATTTCAATCAGAAACAAGATTATTTTTCTTCCCCATTGGCAGATAATTTTGCATGTTTTAAGCAAAAACTCACTTCATTTTGATTTTACTTTCAACAAAACAAGAAAAAATATCTTATGTCATTTTATTTATCTAGTAAATGCATCTTGATTTAAGAATTTGTAGATATTTAGACTAGAAACAAGACAAAAATACTAAGAGCATTTTTGGCAGTGTACTATTTTTATTTTTTATTTTTTTATTTTTTTATAAATAAGTCTCATGCTAAAAAAACAGTAATATTGTGACACTGAACACAATTCAGTATTTAGTAAATACAAATAACTGAATAATTGGTAATGATGAGTGTTATAAGTAAAATATTTGGGATTTAAATGCAATGCAATTATGATTTCAAAGAGTATAGGGTGAATTCAGGTTGATTGGGACACTTTTTCCCTAGTCATTTCAATGGCAAACATTATCTGAATCATTTGATTTTGTAAACTATCCGATACACACAATACTCAAATATAATTTCAAGCGTTGATTCATTTATGAGACATGCGTGTAATGCATGATCACGCCAGTGCTACGGCTATTGTCTGCTATGCTTCTTATTAAATAAGAAGCAAATATATTAAAAACATTGATTAAAATTAAGATACAATTTATACAAAACGAAATTCACTTTAAATAAAGGCTTTCTACAAAACAAAACTTAATGAAGTGGTCAAAATCATTTCTGACAAACTCCGTGTCTTCTGATATATTGCGCATCAAATGATGTGTCTTTTTTTACTCGTGCTGTTCACTTTTCACAATCAACATATATTAAATTAAAAAAATACCATTAGGCTATAATATTTAAACATCAATATGAAACAAAATACGTTTTACTGGTACTATATTTATAGCATCTGAGCAGACATTTGCTAATGAAAGCTGTATTGATGTGACACTAGGCTATTTTACAGTAAACTTCATAATCTATCCAAAACAGGCCAAAGAAATCTTGTCTCATTTTATGTTGCAGCAGGATTCATATTTAAACTGTCTTTTTGCGTTTAATATTCACAGAAAACTAACAGAATAAACTTACCTCACAATCAGCGGCTGAATCCGTTGCTCTTAGAAATAAGTTGCTTGTGCTCATACGGCGGGAGCGCAGACCACCCTGATGGTTGATGTACGCTACTGTCGCCGTGTTGTCTGAATGGACCAATACGTGCTTGTCCATCAGCAGCATTCGGAAACGGTGCAGGGCTAGACGTACGGCCAGCAACTCGAGGCAATTGACATGCCATAGGCGCTGGGGTCCTGTCCAGGAGCCCGCGGCAGCATGTCCATTGCACATGGAACCCCAGCCCGTGGCGGAGGCATCTGTTGAGACAACAACATGCCTGGAAACTCAGTTTAAAGGCACTCCGGCCCGTAGAAATTAGAGGTTCAACCACGGGGTGAAGGTTTGACGGCAGGCTCGAGTGACTGGCACCCGGAGCGTGCCCTGCTGCCATGCCCATCTCGGGACTCGATCGCAAAGCCAGGCGGGCGGGAGGGGCGGGAGCCGCAGGAGGGCGCCGTCGACGGGGAGCAGGCTGAGGCGTCTGAGCCGGCGGATGGGTGGAGGCAGCAGCTGGCCGCCGGGGCAGAATATGTTTGATCGCCTCAGTCTGCTTCTATATAAATATTGATCAGCGAACATAAACAGAAGCTCAACCGAACCTGCTTCACACACAAGAACAAACCTCTTGATGAGAAACCTCTCATGAGGGTGAGTAATTAATGACAGAATTTTTATTTTAGGGTGAACTATCCCTTTAATGTTACAATGACAACATGACAAACATTTAAATAAATAACAGGAGCCCCTCAACCCCCCTCTTTGCAATGGAACATTCCTCATTGTGAAAACAATGTACAAAGACTAACCAGGGAGGTCTTTAAGAATCCCAAGTCTTTGTCACGCAGCAAGACTGGAAGAGCTCTGATGACAGTAGTACGCTGTGAGTTGACATCATACAGTTTCTGCGAACATGAAAAAATCACAACAAATATATGTAATGTATATTTTGCCAAATATGACACACTACATTTGTTTGTGACATACTGTCCGTCATGGACTTTAAAAATATTAGCCAGGGTAACGTCTCGGTTACGTATGTAACCCTCGTTCCCTGAAGGAAGGGAACGGAGACGTTACGTCAGTTACTGACGAAATGGGGGTATCGCCTTTGAGCTCTACAAAACGAGCCAATGGCATGAAGATGCCATGGGTCTGCGGAATTTGCATAACACAACACCGCCCCACCGCGTGGGTATAAAGGGCGTTGCGTGGCAATCTGTTACCTGCTGAAGAGCCGAGGCATGAGCGTCTGGCCGTTCCAGCGGTACAGCGCAAGTGGCATGGGGACGTAATGTCTCCGTTCCCTTCCTTCAGGGAACGAGGGTTACATACGTAACTGAGACATTCCCTTTCAGTCAGTAAACTACGAGTTACGTCAGTTACTGACGAAATGGGGGTCCTGTCTTCCGGCGTCCTGCGCTGACCAAGGCTCCATGCCGTGAGTCTTAGCACGAACGAGGGGCTAGGCTCAACGCTGATACCAAGGTACACTGGGAAGCATATCCCATGTAGAGAAATGCAACACAATGCCTGCCCGAAGGGAGGACTTAAGAATACACATATGACCCCCGTAGGGACTGCATATGGAGCACTCTGGGGTATCCAGCCGCAGGTGGAAAATTTTTCAACCCCAGGTGTGGCAAGGTGTCTTGCCAAGGGAAGACACATGCTCAGAGAGACTTACCGTGGAAATACACATGTGGGGGTTGCCCAACGGGGGAACCATGCACACGGAGGCACCTAGCCGAACACGAGGGCTGACCAAGCGGGCATGCACTCTGGTATCGACATCAGCAGTGCTGGAGGAGCTCAGGGCTTACTGGGAAGCTCACCTGAGAGAAAATGCACACGCATCCAGTCCGTGGAGTGGAATGGCGCAGCAAGCGAAGACACCTGAGCCTGTCCAGTTACTGGCCACTTGGGGCGAGTACACGAGCGGACACAGACTCCACTCGGAGATTATAAAATCTTGCGAATGTGTTGGGTGTCGCCCAGCCTGCAGCTCTACAAATGTCTGTCAGCGAGGCGCCACGCTAAAGCCCAAGAGGAAGCAACACTCCTAGTGGAGTGTGCTCTAACCCCAAGGGGGCATGGCACTATCCAGTGAGACAACCTCTGCTTGGAGAGAAGCTTCCCTTTCTGCTGCCCTCTGTAACAGACAAAGAGCTGGTCTGAGGTCCTGAAACACTGCGTCCGGTCTACGTAAGCGCGAAGGGCGCGTACTGGACAGAGCAGTGCCAAGGCTGGGTCTGCCTCCTCCACAGGCAGCGCTTGCAGGTTCACCACCTGATCCCTGAAGGGAGTGGTGGGAACCTTGGGCACGTATCCAGGCCGGGGTCTCAGGATCACGTGAGAATTGGCCGGCCCAAATTCCAGGCACGCTTCGTCAACCGAAAATGCCTGCAGGTCCCCTACCCTCTTGATGGAAGCCAGAGCAATCAAGAGCGCCACTTTCATTGAAAGGAACTTCAGCTCCACAGACTGCAGGGGCTCAAAGAGAGTTTTCTGCAGGGCAGATAGAACCACTGGAAGATCCCAAGAGGGTATTTGAGGACGACGAGGAGGATTTAATCTCCTCGCTCCTCTAAGGAACCTGCTGACCTACCGTTTTTGAATCCACCAGGTCACGATGAGCCAAAATCGCGGCCACATAGACCTTCAGGGTGGAGGGAGACAGCCTTCGCTCCAACCCTTCCTGGAGGAAGGAAAGCACAGACCCGATTGAGCATTTCGTGGGGTCTTCTCGGCGAGAAGAGCACCAGGTGACGAAGAGGTTCCACTTCAACGCATAGGCCTGTCACGTGGACAAGGCCCTAGCGGAAGTGATGGTAGCCGCCACCTGAGGTGGCAGGGTACTCAAACCTACCGCGTCCCGTCCAGGTCCCACACGTGTAGGTTCCAAAGGTCGGGACGTGGGTGCCATACGGTGTTTTCTTGGGTACAATGAAGTAAGGGCTGTAGAAGCCGGACTCCATCTCGGCTGGAGGGACGATCTTTACCGCACCTTTCGCCAGTAGGGTGGCGACCTCCGCACGCATGACAGGGGCATTGCCACCCACCATGGTATAGCGGACTCCCCGAAAGCGGGAGCCAGCTGGACAGATTGGGAAGCGCTAGCCAGGCTCCCAGAAACTGTACCAGCGGGGTCATGCGGACCTCAGGCATACCCCCGATGGGGCAGCGAGGCGGAATGACCGGCCCAGACATGGGAGGCGTGGGAGCGTCCCGAGATGTGGGCGGGGTCGAATTCCGCGCCCTGATAGAGGAGACCAGGGAAGGACCAGCGTTCCATGGGGGTCTCGTCTGCCAGGGGGCTGGCGACAGAGGGGGCCGAGAGTGGCGAGGATGTTTGGCGTCGCACACTGCCACCCACGCCCTCTTGAGGCTCGGAGGTGAAAATGTCAGTTCTTTCTTTACAAGGATTCTCCCCCGGCCCTCCAGCGGGGGAAGGAGTGGCCCTGCTACCATCTCCTGGGAAAGAACCGAGTTCACCTCCGAGCCGCCCGTCTCAGGACCGCCGCTTAGACTGCCGTTTAGCAGGCCTTCCTGCGGCGTCCTCCACGCCTCGGCCTGGGTGAAGGCTGCTGCTGGGGCTGAGCGGGAGGGACGAGGGCCGCAGGAGGGCGGCCTCGGCGGGGAGCAGACTGAGGCCTCTGAGCCGGCGGCTGGGTGGAGGCAGCTCATCTGTTTCTGAGCGGTCGAGAACTGTTGGGCGAAGTCCTGGACTGTCCCGCCGAATAGCCCATCCTGGGAAATGGGAGAATTGAGGAAACGGGTTCGCTCAGATTCTCCCACATCAACCAGGTTGAGCCATAAGTGGCGCTCCTGGACCACAGAAGTGGACATCACCTGACCGAGAGAGCGAGCGGTCACCTTCGTCGCTCGTAGAGCGAGATCGGTGGCCGCCCGCAGCTCCTGCATTAATGCGGGGTCAGCATTGCCCTCGTGCATGTCTCTGAGCACCTTGGCCTGGTAGACCTAAAGGGTGGCCATCGCATGCAGGGCGGACACGGCCTGGCCCGCAGCTCTGTGGGTCTTCGCCACCAAAGTAGACGTAAACCCACAGGCCTTGGACGGGTGCTTTGGGCCACCACGCCATGTCGCAGCGCTCTGCGGACACAGTTGCATCGCAACAGAGCGCTCAACAGGGGGAACCCCAGTGTACCCTTTCACCGCTCCGCCGTCGAGGGCAGTGAAGGCGGTGAAAGGGTATGTGAGCTCTGGATCAGACTCGGGCAATGCTGGAACTCCCGAAGGAGGCAACACAGCCGAATCGTCATCTCCGGAGGAATCCAGCCCACCTTGTGATGCGGCGATCGACATAGTATCCTCCACCGGTGCGCCAAATGAAACGCAGGGCCCAAGACGGGAAACACCTGCGCCCTCATCTGGCAACACCACAGGTTGCAGTATGCTAGAAGGGGGTGTGGCCCGAGGAGGATTCGTCGGGTTGGCCCACACCATCACCTTCAAGTCACCCTGACCACCAGCCAAAGTATTCCCACTCGTGGAGGGAATAGATTGGGGTGTGGTAGAGGGGACTCTCCCTCCAGCACGGAGATCATGGAGTCTTGACTGCAACACTGCGATGGCCATGTTCACGCAGTGGGAACATGACTCATCCATGAACGCGCGCTCGGTGTGCACGAGGCCCAAGCACGCCAAACAGCGATCATGCCCGTCAAACGGAGGAACCAGCCGACCGCACCCAGAAACGGAGCACGGGCGAGACATCTTGAAAAAGACGTGCCACGTGCAGCTCTTTTAGAGAGGAGTCTTTGCTCTGCAGAATGCTGAAGCGCCTAGGGAGAACACACACGCTGTGCTAGATCACTGCACAGATCAGACAGGAATGCGGAACTCGCTAGAACGCGCCGTAACACCAACACTCTGGAGAGACACTCGTCTTGAAGAGAAAAACGCTCAGGCAGTAACACTCGGCTCTGAAGCAGAAACATAATGCGAGATTGCCACGCAACGCCCTTTATACCCACGCGGTGGGGCGGGGTTGCGTTATGCAAATTCCGCAGACCCATGGCATCTTCATGCCATTGGCTCGTTTTGTAGAGCTCAAAGGCGATTGGCTTCTAAGCGAAACTCCCATTTCGTCAGTAACTGACGTAACTCGTAGTGTACTGACTGAAAGGGAACCAAATATTGTGTGTGCAGGGATGACGTCACACACAAACTCGCTACGCTGAAAGATTTTAAGTTGACGTAATTCAAAAATTCAATGTAGAATTTCTATACCTCAGTGTGTTGAACTGATAATCACTCTTTTGTGTGTTAAACACAATCTACTAAATACAGACAACTTCATTATAAAGAAAAACAACACAATCACAATCTATGACAAAAATACTACTATAAACTAGATGGTGGATAAACTAGATTAGTGTTCTTATTCTAGAAAAAGCATGAGTGCACAATAATTGTATAAAATCTAAACATTTAGTGGAAAAAAAAAAAAAAACATTTAGTGGGGAACAAATAACAGTAAACAAGTGTAGCACTAAATCTGGTAAAATGTTACACATTGTTGTAAAATACATTTATGAAAAACAAGTAAATATATTTATAGAAATAGGGCCTATATACTAAGAAATTAAAAGACATTTATTTTAAATGTATAGCGCAGCTTTTTTAATAAGGCAGCAACATATTATAGATAGGGCAGAACAAGAAAGGCTATTAATAATCTTTCATTGCGCAAAAGTATTATAATACGAAAGGCTCCAATACAGAGCGGCACAAAGAGCGTATCCGCATCCCGTGCGCAGGATGATGCGCTTGAAGCAACACAGGGTCACAGCGCAGCGCTCCGTCTGCATTGAGAAGTTCAAAACACAAAGGGAAGATGTATCGATGCGTAGTGTATCTATCTATGCAATATTTTATTGAGCCTTTTCTTTTAACAGTTTAAAAATTCAGTTACTGTGCGTGTGAAGAACAATACAATCTCTAGTCCAGTGTTGTGATCTAACAGACACCCGGCAGAAAGTAACACGATTTAGAAACCGCAATAAATTCCAGCCAGATAAAGTCATTTTATGCGAAACCATAGACCGTTATCTTCAGATCAAGCATAATAACAGGAACATTGAATCATCTTGGAGAGAGTTTCATCGTGTTGACTGTCGTAACCGAACGTGACACGCTCGGTTAACAGTGCTCAATACAGTTAATTACTTAGATCATTAGGGTTTACAGTGTATACAACATTTTTTTACACCACCCAGCCATATGTTCAGCCAGAAATCACACATACTGGACTTCGCTCTCTGATAAAGTCCAATGTGTTCTAAGGAATTTATTTGTTGTTAGGAAACACATTGAGGGATTTTGCACTGGGATGGTTTAGATTGTCCAGCAGGGGAGATCATTTCTGATGGAGAGGAGCAAGTGAATGAGATGGTTAATTGATTTGACTGCAGTAAAGTGCTGTGATCTGATCAGCAGATCTGCGAGTTGGAGTACAGTACATGACTAATCTAATCAAATCACCTTTATTTATATAGCGCTTTTTACAATGCCAATTGTTTCAAAGCAGCTTCACAGTGGTAACAGGAAAATAATGCAACAGAATTTGATTAGGCTGTACAGCCGCTCTGGTTAAAACGGTGATGTCATTCAGCTCATTTCAATTATCATATAGTGTCAATGCGGGCAGATCAGTAATATAGTTGAAATTTAAGTGTCCCCAACTGAGCAAGCCAAAAGCCAAAGGCGACGGTGGCAAGGAACCAAAACTCCTTCAGGGCCAGAATGGAGAAAAAAAAAACCTTGGGAGAAACCAGGCTCAGTCGGGGTGCCAGTTCTCCTCTGGCCGACGAACAAATAGTGCATGATTATGATTCTGGCAACATTACAGGTCAGAAGTCATATTAGATCAATAGATATTCGTAGGATTATTCAAAAGATTGAAGTCGTCACGCCGGGGACGGGTTTAATGAGGATGTCGTGTCGTTGCAGCATTTACAGGGGGGAGTTTAATTGACACGGTCTCTACAGACACTTCAGGGATGCGTTCATCGTGTCCAGGCTAAGGTCCACCATCTGGTCCGGATACTGCCCGGATCCGGCCGACTGCAGTAAACCTTGGGATAAACAGAGAGACTAACATTAGCGTAGATGCCATTCTTCTTATGATGTAACGAGTACATCAGATGTTATGGGAAGTGTTCCCGGTTCCGGCTGACCTAGTTAATGCAGCCTAAAACAATCATTTAACTGATTTGAATAATATAAATTAAAAATGTTTTATGTGTATGCCATAGTAAAGTGATGTGTTTTTAGTCTAGATTTAAACTGACAGAGTGTGTCTGCTTCCCAAACAATGCTAGGAAGACTGTTCCAGAGTTTAGGTGCTAAATAGGAAAAGGATCGACCGCCTGCAGTTGATTTTGATATTCTAGGTATTATCAACTGGCCAGAATTTTGAGACTGCAATAGACATGATGGAGTATAATGCGTTAAGAGCTCACTCAAGTACTGGGGAGCTAAACCATTTAGTGCTTTGTAAGTAATCAGCAAGATTTTAAAATTTATACGATGTTTAATAGGGAGCCAATGTAGTGTTGCCAGAACCGGGCTAATATGGTCATACTTCCTGGTTCTAGTAAGAACTCTAGCTGCTGCGTTTTGGACAAGCTGCAGTTTATTTATTAAGCGAGCAGGGCAACCACCCAGTAGGGCATTACAATAATCTAGCCTTGAGGTCATGAACGCATGAACTAACTGTTCAGCATTTTGCATTGAAAGCATGTGCCGTAATTTAGATATATTTTTAAGATGGTAGAATGCAGTTTTACAGATGCTAGAAACGTGGCTTTCAAATGAGAGATTGGTATCAAAGAGCACACCCAGGTTCCTAACTGACGACAAGGACTTGACAGAGCAGCCATCGAGTGTTAGACAGTATTCTAGGTTACTACTTGTGGAGTTTTTTTGTCCAATGATTAAAAATTCAGTTTTTTCTGAATTAAGTTGCAGGAAATTACTAGTCATCCAATTTTTTATATCAGCTATGCGTTCCGTTAATCTTGTGAATTGGTAAGTTTCGTCAGGACGTGAAGAAATATAGAGCTGACTATCGTCAGCATAACAATGAAAACTAACGCCATGCTTCCTAATAATATCTCCCAGTGGTAGCATGTACAGGGTGAAAAGCAACGGTCCTAGCACTGAGCCCTGCGGTACTCCATACTGAACTTGTGATCGGTGTGACATCTCTTCATTTAGTGCTACAAACTGATAACGGTCAGATAAGTATGATTTAAACCATGCCAATGAAATTCCACTAATGCCAACATAATTTTCGAGTCTATTCAAAAGAATGTTGTGGTCGATAGTATCGAATGCAGCGCTAAGATCGAGTAACACTAACAGAGAGATACAACCACGATCGGATGATAAGAGTAAATCATTTGTAACTCTAATGAGAGCAGTCTCAGTACTATGATACGGTCTAAATCCTGACTGGAAATCCTCACAGATACCATTTCTTTCTAAAAAGGAGCAGAATTGTGAGGACACTGCCTTTTCTAGTATTTTTGACAGAAAGGGTAGATTTGAGATTGGCCTGTAATTGACTAATTCTGTAGGATCAAGTTGCGTTTTTTTTAATAAGTGGTTAAATAATAGCCAACTTAAAAGTTTTCAGTACATATCCTAATGTCAAGGATGAATTAATGATATTAAGAAGAGGATCTATGACCTCTGGAAGCATCTCTTTTAGTAGTTTAGTCGGTATAGGGTCGAGCATACATGTTGTTGATTTTGATGATTTAACGAGTTTAACCAATTCTTCTTCTCCTATAGCAGTGAATGAATGTAATTTTTCCTCAGTGACACTACAATGCACTGTCTGATGTGATACTGTAGTAGACGGCTGCATGGTTATAATTTTTTTCCTAATATTATCAATCTTACAAGTAAAGAAGTTCATAAAGTCATTACTGCTGTGATGTTTACAAACATCAGAAGTTGAAGCTTTATCTTTGGTTAATTTAGCCACTGTATCGAATAAATACCTAGGGTGTGTTTGTTTTCTTCTAAGAGAGTCAAGAAATAAGCAGATCTAGCAGTTTTTAGGGCCTTTCTGTATGCAATCATGCTCTCTTTCCACGAAATGCGAAAAACTTCTAGTTCCCTTTCGTTCAGTCACTCCGAGTAACGTCAGTGACTGACGAATGGGGGTTTCGCTTAGAAGCCTATCATCTTCGAGATCTAGAAAACGCCCAATGGCAGCGCCAATGCCATGGGCATGCGGAATTTGCATAGCGTAACTCCGCCCCACAGCGTGGGTATATAAGGAAGTACGCTGGCAACATCGCATTATGTTTCTGCTTCGGAGCCAAGAGTATCTCTTCACTCCTCAAGCCTTCTGAGTATCGTCAGCTTCTTCGAGACGAACAGCTTTCCAGTTGGTGTTGGTGTGACGGCGTGTTCCAGCGATCGTTTACTGCCTGCCTGCTGATCTGTGCAGTGGTCTGCATTCAGCCGGTATTCGGTCCCTGGGCGCTTCGGCATCACTGCGAAGCTTCCTCTCTTAAAAGAGCTCACACTTGGCACGTCTTTTTCAAGATGTCTCGCCAGTGTGCTTCTGGGTGCGGTCGATATCTGCCGCCCTCTGATGGGCACAATCACTGCCTGATGTGCTTGGGCTTTCAGCATGCTCAGGCAGCGTTTGTGGATGAGACATGTTCCCACTGCGGGGACATGCCCATCTCGGTGCTGCGGTCGAGACTCAATGAGCTCCGTAATAGAGTGAGAGTCCCCTCTGCCACACCCCAATCTGCGGTCTCTACGCGAGGCAGCACTTTGGCTGGTGGCCAGGGTGACCTGAGGGTGACGGTGTGGAACAAAGCCCCGACGCTCATGCCTCGGACCACACCCCCCTCTAGCGCACCGTTCCCGCCGTGCGCTCAGACTGAGACACCGGAGCCGGCTCCTGCTGTTCCGAGTGTGTCGTTTGGCGCCGCAGAGGACGAGCGTATGTCGATCGCCGCATCACAAGGTGGGCTGGAGTCCTCCGAGGATGATGATTCGGCTGTGCTGCCGCCTTCCGGTGTGCCAGCATTGTCCGAGTCGGACCCGGAGTTGACAGCCATGCTTTCCCGGGCAGCCGCGAGTCTCGGGTTGGAGTGGAACCCTCCACCCCGTCCTGAACGCTCGCGGTTGGACGATTGGTTTTTGGGGGCGCCGCGTTCTGACACCCGTCAGACCACGCCCCCAATACCTTTTTTCCCGGAGGTGCATGAGGAGGTCACGCGGTCCTGGAAGTCCCCGTTGTCTTCCCGTGACCGATCGGCGGCCTCCTCCGCCTTCTCTGCCCTCGATGGGGCCGCGGCCAAAGGGTACACTGGGGTTCCCCCGGTTGAACGCTCTGTTGTGATGCAACTGTGTCCGCAGAGTGCTTCAACGTGGCGTGGCGACCCTAAGCACCCCTCCAAAGCCTGTAGTTTCACATCAACCTTGGTGGCGAAATCCTACAGAGCTGCGGGGCAGGCTGCCGCCTCTTTGCATGCCATGGCCATCCTTCAGGCCTACCAGGCCCGGATGCTCAAGGACATGCACGAGGGTAGAGCTGACCCAGGGCTCAGAAATGAGCTGCGTGCCGCCACCAACCTCGCCCTCCGGGCGACGAAGGTGACCGCACGCTCCCTGGGCCAGGTGATGTCCACAGCAGTGGTCCAGGAGAGACATCTATGGCTCAACCTGGCTGATATGCGGGACGCCGAGCGGACTCGTCTCCTCGACGCTCCCATATCCCAGGATGGGCTATTCGGCGGCGCGGTTGAGAACTTCGCCCAACAGTTCTCAGCCGCCCAAAAGCAGACTGAGGCCATCAAGCACGTACTGCCCCGGCGGCCAGCTGCTGCTTCCACCCAGCCGCCGGCACAGTTGCCTCAGTCTGCTCGCCGCCGAGGGCGCCCTCCCGCGGCTCCCGCCCCTCCCGCGCCACCCAAGCAGCAGCCTCCACCTGGGCCGCGCCGTGGAGGACGCCGTAGGAAGGCGCCCCAGTCCGCTCCAGCCCCGCAGCCCGCCAAGCGCCAGGCTAAGCGGCGCTCCTGACGCGGACAGCTCAGGGATGGGCAGTTCTTTCCAGGAGATGGTAGCAGGACCACTCCTTCCCCCGGTGGAGGGCCGGGGGAGAATCCTTTGTTCCGCTGCTGGCCCCCGGGTCAGCAGCACCCTTTTATGGTTAAAGAAAGAACTGACATACCCATCCCTGAGCGACCAGAGACCGATGGCAGTGTGCGCCGCCCCCGGGCCACGCCACTCTCGTCCCTCTCTGACGCCAGTCTCCTCTCAGAGCAGACCCCAGTGGAACGCGCGTCCTTCCCTGGTCTCCTCTGTCAGGACGCGGCTGATGACCGTGCCCCCACACCGGGACGCTACGCCTCCCACGTCTGGGCCGGTCACGCCGCCTCGCTGCCCCACCCGGGGTACGTCTATGGTTCGCATGACCCCGCTGGTGCAGTTTCTGGGAGCCTGGCTTCAGCTCCCTGGACTGTCCCACTGGGTCGCGAAGACCATCAGGCTCGGCTATGCGATTCAGTTCGCTCAGGCTCCTCCTCGTTTCCGGGGAGTCCGATTCACCATAGTGGGGCCCAATGCCCCCCTCATGCGTGCGGAGGTTGCTACCTTGCTGGCGAAGGGTGCGATCGAGCCTGTCCCTCCAGCCGAAATGGAGTCCGGCTTCTACAGCCCTTACTTCATTGTACCCAAGAAAACCGGTGGGTTACGACCGATCCTGGACCTGCGCGTCCTGAACCGATCCCTTCACAGGCTTCCGTTCAGGATGTTGACAGCGAAACGCCTTTTCGAATGCGTTCGTCCAGCAGATTGGTTTGCAGCGATCGACCTGAAGGACGCCTACTTCCGTGTCTCCATTCTTCCTCGACACAGACCGTTCCTACGGTTTGCTTTCGAGGGGCGGGCATACCAGTACGCGGTCCTCCCATTCGGGCTAGCTCTGTCCCCTCGCGTCTTCACGAAGATTGTCGAGGCAGCCCTTGTGCCACTCAGGCAACACGGGGTTCGCATCCTGAACTACCTCGACGACTGGCTGATCCTCAGCCACTCTCGAGAGCAGGTGTGCGAACACAGAGACCTGGTGCTCCAGCACCTAGCCCGTCTGGGCCTTCGGGTCAACTGGGAGAAGAGCAAACTCTGCCCAGTGCAGAGGATCTCTTTTCTCGGTATGGAAATCGACTCGGTCGCCATGTGTGCGCAGCTTACGAGCGAGCGCGCGCAGTCACTGCTGACTTGCCTTCGTCAAATCGAGAGCAAGAGTGCGGTTCCACTGAAGTTATTTCAGAGGCTCCTGGGGCATATGGCATCTGCAGCCGCGGTAACGCCGCTCGGTTTGCTTCATATGAGACCGCTTCAGCACTGGCTTCGCGATCGAGTCCCGAGATGGGCATGGCAGTCGGGCACGCTCCGGGTCCCAGTGACTCGGGCCTGCCTGCAGACCCTCACCCCGTGGTCGAACCTCAGTTTTCTACGGGCCGGTGTGTCCTTAGAACGAGTTTCCAGGCATATTGTTGTGTCAACAGATGCCTCCACCACGGGCTGGGGTGCCATGTGCAATGGACATGCTGCCGCGGGCTCCTGGACAGGACCCCAGCGCCTCCTGCATGTCAATTGCCTCGAGTTGCTGGCAGTACGGTTCGCCCTGCACCGCTTCCGAGCGCTGCTCAAGGGTCAACACGTGCTAGTCCGGTCAGACAACACGGCCACAGTAGCGTACATCAACCACCAGGGTGGTCTGCGTTCCCGCCGCATGTCTCAACTCGCCCGCCATCTCGTCTTATGGAGTCAGAAGCACCTGAGGTCCCTTCGTGCCATCCATATCCCGGGAGTCCTGAACCGTGCAGCCGACGAGCTCTCACGGCTTCAGCCACTTCCTGGAGAATGGAGACTCCATCCCCAGACGGTTCAGCTGATTTGGGAACAGTTCGGCGACGCACAGGTAGATCTGTTTGCCTCCCACGACTCTTCCCATTGCCGCCTGTTTTATTCCCTGTCCGAGGGCCCCCTCGGCACGGAACGCTCTGGCGCACAGCTGGCCGCGGGGCCTCCGCAAGTATGCATTTCCCCCAGTGAGCCTTCTTGCACAGCTTCTGTGCAAGATCAGGGAGGACAAGGAGCAGGTCCTTTTGGTCGCCCCGTATTGGCCCGGCCGGACCTGGTTCTCCGAACTCGTACTCCTTGCGACAGCCCCTCCCTGGTCGATTCCTCTGAGGAAGGACCTCCTTTCTCAGAGACGGGGCACCCTTTGGCACCCGCGTCCCGATCTTTGGAACCTCCACGTGTGGCTCCTGGATGGGACGCGGCAGGTTTGAGTACCCTACCACCTCAGGTGGTGGCTACCATCACTTCCGCTAGGGCCTTGTCTACTCGACACGCCTATGCGTTGAAGTGGAACCTCTTCGTCACCTGGTGTTCTTCTCGCCAAGAAGACCCCTGGAAATGCCCGATCGGGTCCGTGCTCTCATTCCTCCAGGAAGGGTTGGAACGAAGGCTGTGTCCTTCCACCCTCAAGGTTTATGTGGCCGCTATTTCTGCCTACCACGACCTTGTGGAGACGAAAAAGGTAAGTCAGCACGACCTGGTCATCAGGTTCCTGAGGGGAGCGAGGAGACTGAATCCTCCTCGCTCTCCCCTCGTACCCTCTTGGGACCTCGCAGTAGTCCTAAGCGCTCTGCAGAGGGCTCCCTTTGAGCCATCGCGGTCAGTCGAGCTTAAGTTCCTGTCTATGAAGACAGCGCTCCTGACCTCCATCAAGAGGGTAGGGGACCTGCAGGCATTTTCGGTTGACGAAGCGTGCCTGGAATTCGGGCCGGCCAACTCTCACGTGATCCTGAGACCCCGGCCTGGATATGTGCCCAAGGTTCCCACCACTCCCTTCAGGGACCAGGTGGTGAACCTGCAAGCGCTGCCTTTGGAGGAGGCAGACCCAGCCTTGGCACTGCTCTGTCCAGTACGCGCCCTCCGTGCTTACGTAGACAGAACGCAGTGTTTCAGGACCTCAGACCAGCTCTTTGTCTGTTATGGTGGGAAGCTGAAGGGAAAGGCTCTCTCCAAGCAAAGGTTGTCTCACTGGATAGTGGACGCCATTGTTTTGGCTTACCAAACGCAGGGGCGCCCATGCCCCCTTGGGGTCAGGGCTCACTCCACCCGGAGTGTGGCCTCCTCTTGGGCTCTAGCGCATGGCGCCTCGCTGACAGACATTTGCAGAGCTGCAGGCTGGGCGACACCCAACACATTCGCCAGATTCTATAATCTCCGAGTGGAGCCAGTGTCCTCTCTTGTACTCGCCTCTACTAGTGGCCGGTAATGGACTGGGCTCAGGTGTCTTCGCTTGCTCGCCATTCCACTCCACGGACTGGATACGTGCGATATTTTCCTCAGGTAGTTTCCCTGAAGCCCTGAGTTCCTCCAGCACCGTTGATGCCGACACCAGTACGTCTGCCCACTCGCTCAGGCCCTCGTGTTGGCTAGGTGCCACCGTGTGCATGGTTCCCCCGTTGGGCGACCCCCACATGTGTATTCCCACTGTAAGTCTCCCTGAGCAGGTGTCTTTCCCTTGGCAAGCCCCTTGCCACCCCTGGGGGTAAAATTCTTCCACCTTCGGCTGGTTACCCCAGAGTTTCCCATATGTAGCCCTGAGCGGGTCATATGTGTTCTTAAGTCCTCCCTACGGGTAGGCATTTGGCGCATACTTCCACCTGGAATATGCTTCCCAGTGTACTTTGGTATTCCTGTGTTAAGTGGGAGTCCTTCGTCCGTACTAGCTTACGACAGGGAGCTCACGCTTACGCAGGGCACTGGATGACAGCCGAGTGGCGTGATTATATTGGGACCCCCATTCGTCAGTCACTGACGTTACTCGGAGTGACTGAACGAAAGGGAACGTCTCGGTTACGTATGTAACCCTCGTTCCCTGAGGAGGGAACGGAGACGTAACGTCCCTCTGCCACTTCCGCTGTACCGCTGGAACAGCCGGGAGTTCAGTCTTGGCTCCTCAGCAGGTAAACATAATGCGATGTTGCCAGCGTACTTCCTTATATACCCACGCTGTGGGGCGGAGTTACGCTATGCAAATTCCGCATGCCCATGGCATTGGCGCTGCCATTGGGCGTTTTCTAGATCTCGAAGATGATAGGCTTCTAAGCGAAACCCCCATTCGTCAGTCACTGACGTTACGTCTCCGTTCCCTCCTCAGGGAACGAGGGTTACATACGTAACCGAGACGTTTTGTTTTCTTCCAGCTGCACTCCATTTTTCTGGCTGCTGTTTTAAGGGCCTATCTGTGCTCGTTGTACCACGGCGTTGGACTATTTTCTTTAATCTTCTTTAAGCGCCGGGGAGCAACTGTGTCTAAAGTGCTGGAAAAGAGAGAGTCAATAGTTTCTGTTGCAACATCGAGTTCCTCTAGGCTATCTGGGATGCTGAGGAGATGAAACTGATGAGGAAGATTATTTACAAAGCAATCTTTAGTCGCAGCAGTGATAGTCCTGCCATATTTGAAGCGAGGGGACGGCTTTGCAGCCTTTGCTAAATTAAGTGTACATGATACTAGGTAATGATCTGAGATGTCATCGCTCTGCTGCAGAATTTCAATGGTATCAACATTAATTCCATGTGACAGTATTAGGTCTAACGTATGATTACGGCGATGAGTGGGTCCTGACACGTGTTGCCCTACTCCAATAGAGTTTAGAATGTCTCTAAATGCCAATCCCAATGCGTCTTTTTCATTGTCTACATGGATATTAAAATCACCAACAATTAGGACTTTATCTGCAGCCAGTACTAACTCTGATAGAAAATCAGCAATTTCTCTGGTAAAGTCTGTATGGTGCCCTGGTGGCCTGTATACAGTAGCCAGCACAAATGTCAAACGGGATTTATCAATTTCACTACATAACGTTACATAAAGCACCAAAACTTCAAAGGAATTATATTTGAAACTAGACTTCTGAGTAATACCGAAGATATTATTATAAATTACAGCAACACCCCCCCTTTACCTTTCAGACGCGGCTCGTGTTTATAACAATAATCTTGGGGGGTGGACTCATTTAATAGTAATGTAATCGTCAGGTTTTAGCCAGGTTTCTGTCAAACACAGCACATCTAGGTTATGATCTGTAATCATATCATTAACAATAAGGAAAGGGATCGAATATTCAGCAGCCCGAGCTTTATCATTTGATCATCTGTATTATATTTGTTGTTTATTTGTTGGACATCAATTAAATTTTTACCATTGAATGGTTTTGATGGTTTTTTATATTTACTAATTCGTGGAACAGACACAGTCTCTATGTGATAATATCTAGTTGAAAGAGTCTCTATGTGCTGGGATTTATCTGACTTCTGTGACGTGAGACAGCTAACAGGCGGTCGGGTAAGCCAGTCCATCTGCTTCCTGACCTGGGCCCCAGTTAGTCAAGGTTTAGCTCTAAGACTATGTGCCAAATTACTAGAGAGAAGAGCGGCACCATCCCAGGAAGGATGAATACCATCTTTTTTCAACAGGTCAGGTCTGCCCCAAAAGCTTTTCCAATTGTCTATGAACCCTATGTTATTTTGCGGACACCACTTAGACAACCAGCCATTGAGTGATGATAGTCTGCTAAGTATCTCATCACTCCTTTTAACGGGGAGGGGACCAGAGCAAAAAACGTCATCTGCCATCGTACTTGCGAGTTTACACACCTCTTTAATGTTAATTTTGGTGATCTCCGACTGGCGAAGTCGAACATCATTTGTGCCGACGTGAATAATAATCTTAGAGAATTTACGATTAGCATTAGCCAGCACTTTTAAATTTGCTTTGATGTCAGGCGCTCTGGCTCCCGGTAAACATGTGACTATGGTGGCTGGTGTCTCTATTTTCACTTTCCGTGTAATAGAATCGCCAATAACTAGGGCACTTTCAACAGGATTCTCAGTGGGTGCATCACTGAGTGGGGAGAACCTGTTTGATGTTCTAATCAGAACGGAAGAGTGGTTTTTTGATCCGCGACTATGCCGTCTCACCATCACCCAGTTGCCCTGCTGCACGGGCTCTACAGCCGGAACCGAACAATGTACAGAGTTCACTAAGCTATTCGCATCCAAGGCAGTGTCTAAAGCTGTTACATTCTCACTACTCTCAAATAAAGTCTGGATGCGTGTCTCTAATTCTGAAATTTTCTCCGTCAGCCTGACTATCTCCTTACATTTATCACATGTAAAGCCCTGTTCGCCAACGGAGAAAGATATGCTAAACATGAAACATGCAGTGCAAGTGACAATGACAGGAGAAGAAGACATGGCTTACCGTATTTGTTAATTAATCCAATGTACCACAGTTGTTTGATGGAGTCTATTTACTAATCCAACTCACCACAGTTGTTTAATGAACTCAGAAAACAAGAGACCTGAGTGCAGAGATGGCAAGCTAACAGGCTAGCGAAATGCTAACGCGTGATAGTGTACTTTAGATTAAAAGCTAGCGGTGTCAGATTTACTGTGGTAGGCAATATTAGACAATATATGGTGATGGGTAAATTATATGATTTTTTATATGATTTACCCATGATTTACTGTTATGATTTACTGTTATCCCTTTACAGTTATTACTCTCATAAAATACTTGAATTACATGTTGACTTTTAAACCTAAATTTAGCTTCCAACAGGCAACAGCAGATATTTCAGCTAAATTAATGTTTTTGCGCTGAATATTATTATAATAGTCTCCCTCTCGACTGCGTTCTGTCTGTTTGATGCGCGTAGCCGCCGAACCGGCGCTCGTTCAGTGAAGTTTGAAGCTTAATGCAGACTGTCAGGACGCGCTTTCATGCAAAATGGAAATACTCGCGTGAATTAATAACATTTACAGATGAGGATATAACCTGTAAAATGAACGTTTTACGCTGAGGACGTGTATGCATATGTCAAAGCGCATGACAGGGTATGTTAAATGCTAATGCATTAGCTTGAAGCTTAAAATAAAGAATTCTCATGTTTTGGGCGCTTGGATCATGTACCTTTTCTGCAGCAGCTCACGCTGTTTCCTCCACTATTTCTAGATGCATTTTGTCCATAGAAATGCGTTATTCCATGCTGTAATTTGACGCGACTGGTGGAAGCTTTGCGTACAGAGAGCAGACCCGACTAATCGATAATGAGAATCATTGTCGCTGATTTTCATTATCGATTATTATCAATTTTATCGACTAGTTGTTGCAGCCCTAGTTGCGACAGTCATTGGAAGTTTAGTTCGTAACGGGGCACGGTTCGCATGAAAAATTGGTAATCTGAAAGCTGTCATGCAGAGCTCTGTGCACACCGGGGTACCGAACCCGAGACTACCTGGAGGAGGTGCTCTGAGTTAGGTTGCACTGGAACTGTGCCGCGATTCGCGTGAATGAGAAAGCAACGGACTCGGGTGCGCACTTCTTCAGTAAAGTAACCTGCGCATATGTTTTAGCCGATTACATTGTATTTAGTTCAATAAAACACATGTAAGGGATGATAGTGTTGATATTTACCTTAGATACGAGCGAGAGCGATTGTATCTAAGGTAATTTGCACTCGCTATGTATTTGAAAATGAATCACAATCCACTGTCTCCTCAAAAGAGTCCGTTTGCAAGCAGCAGAAAGCCGCCTTCATGCGATGCACATACAGTAAACCCAAGTGTCGTTTACTTAGCTGCGCATAATAGCTCCAAATAAAAAAAAAACACAATACCTGAGTACCTACCTGTTTATCCAGATCTATATTCTGTCTTCTGTCTTCCGATCCCCATCGTCATCACTCTGGAATCCCTGTGCACCAGCCTGCTTCACAAGTCACCATCTGCAAGACAAACTACGGTGTCACAACCAGATAAGCCTTCAGTGACATTTCATCTGCATATATCTCTTATCTGTTGAATCCCCGCTCTGCTTCCTTTCCCTCTGCAATAAAGACTTATTATTTGTGATAACCTTGTCTGTCCTCTTCTGCGTATGTGACATGTACAGTACTTTTTTTTTTTTTTTTCTCTCAGTGGATGCATGAGATTTCCTGACAAAAAATAAGACATTACAGTCACAGTTTTTATCATAATTTAATATTTTAAAATAAAACCTTAGACCTTTATTATTTTATTTTTTCTTAAATACTCTGTTTTTTATTTTATAGCATTTTTTGCATTTTTCAGACATGGTAACAGACGTTTTATACATGTGCTACAATTGTTTGGCCTGTGCTACAAAACTCTCAACCTCTGTAACACCAGTGCTATGTGCAAAAAAAGTTAACGTACAGCCCTGCATTATGCAGTGTATACAACTTTACTGATTTTAATGGAACACTGTGAGATTGCGAACTGAGATGGGCAGACAACTTAATTGTGATTGTAAAGTAAGCGCTCGTTCGTGCTTTCGAGGCTATATAGCTATAATCCATTGAATAAAAGTGTTGTTTTCATGCTGCTAAGAGGAACGACGGCCAATTACAGGCTGCAAAGTTTTGGAAGTGACATCTACATATAAATGCCTGTTTCAGTCTTGAAATTGCAATTGACATAATTGCATGTCAAAATAGATAATGTTACGTGCAATGTAAATGCAGAATCATTTATCCACTGCAAACAACTAATAAATTGTGAATTTTTTTTTTTTTTTTTTTTTTTTATTGCAACATGTTTGTTATGATGCATAAATGTCAATTTTAACAATCAAAAGTAATATACAGACAGTGATGTATGTGCAACAACAGTAATGTTCATAGTTCTGATCTACTGTTTTAACATAATATAACTTGTTTGTAATCATAAATTGGTTAGTTTCTATTGATATTGAAGTGTATATGTTTAATATGTAGCTCTATTTGACAGATTTTGTATTGGGGGTCCCGGCTCCATGTCTCTATCGCCTAAGGGGTCCTTGCCCTGAAAAACGTTGAAGACCCCTGATATAAAGTGTACTGCTGAAAGTAATGTGAAGTAACATTTTTTTTTTTTTTTTTTTTTTTTCACAACTTAATTTCATTGTGAACATTTCCATACAAAACTTGGTATTTATCAATATGGACGTGAGCGGTGGCTATGATCAAATCTCACGTCAGGTCTCATGTATGCAAGTTTTTGAGTTAGCGTGAACTTGTGTGCAGCATAGCAAATCTGGAGGAGAATTGAAATGAGAGCATTTTGATCATTTAGATTATTTTCCTCACTAACAACCAAAGCTCATTAGTCGACCATTAACCGTTAAGATTAGAATGTCAAATTAAATTAGATTTACGTGCGCAAATAGCAGCATAACAGTAGAACATGAGGATTCACACATTGTCACATCACGCACCTGCAGCGCTTCTGTGAATGGAGAAAAATAAAAATTAACTATATAAAGGAATAAAATAAATAGGACTACACAAAATATATTTCACTGAAATAAAATATTTACAAAAGAAAAAAATTGTGTAATGCTCGTTTTTGTAACACTCTATCGCATTGTATTTGTTTTCTTTATATCATTTTATTAAATCCAACTGATCGTGCATGCAGGCACCTCACGTGCACACACAACATATCAGTTCTAGCGTTGTTAACTTGACATGTCAGCTATTCACCATCAAACTAAAATGCAGTCAACCAAACATAAAAGTTACACTGCTCAAATTAAATGGTCCGCTGTAAAAATCACCGTGCCCAGCGCCCAAACAAACACATTTTTTGAGCATGTGAAGGATGCTGTTTTCCATGGATATTGGAACACGAGTAAAGTACAAAGCCTTTACATAATGAATAATAGTTTAACAACCTAACGTTTCATGGCAAATATGTAAGCATATCTGGATTATGGCCGAATGAGAGACTAGCCCAATACCGTTTAATTTTCGCTTTAAATAAATTCATTTTAGCTTGACGTGTTGTTTATAATAAATGCCACTATGACTAACTTATCTATTTTATTTTAGCTATATTTTAATATATATATATTTTATAGCTAGCCTACTTATTTTTCAGTAAAGGGGTCATGAACTGCATTGTTTTATTGTTTTATGATGTTTCCTGGGGTGCACTTATAATGTTAGAATGCTTTTTACATCAAAAATTGTCATAATTTATAAATAAAAGGCACTTTTCCTACCCTGATTTTAGCCCTCTGGTTTGAACGCTCTGTTTTAAGGGCCGTGTCTGCTGTGAGACTTCAGTGTAAACGGCCACTGCTGTGATTGGCTAACGTCTTTCCATTTGAAATAGCTAAGTATTACTCCCTCTTTTAGTGCGTTCTTACTATTACAGCTCTCATGGTTAACTAATCGTGAAAAGTGTTGCATTACATTTAGATCTATGCCATTATATTTAGATTTATGGCATTATATTCAGATCTATGGCATTATATTCAGATCGTGGCATGAAAGGTTGCAGAGATGAACATTGTAGCCGATCACAGACATGCTGAGCGCATGAAAGCGTCATTGCAACTCAGTTTCAGCTTTCTTTGATCGCTTTCTTTATAGAATTTAATCACTGTTAAATAACAGATTATTTTCATCCTACTAAGAAAAACAACGCAAGTTGACATTTAGTCACTGGTTTGATTTACTGACACACAGACAAAGAACATCTGACTGTACATGAATAATTACATTTCAGATCAGGCATTAGAATTAACACAGTTACTTACATGTTGCATTACTGTCGAGCCCAGGCACTGCACAATATTTTGTAATCCTCAACGGCATGTTTATTGCTTGGTAGCTCGATCTGGTTTAACACCACGTAGGCCTATGTTACTTTTAGGCTACCTATTCTATTGCATGTCATGCGTGAATCGGTGGGCGGGGCTAAACAGGCAGTGATGAAGTAGGCGTTGATCTTCTTCTGCAGAGGCAGTGCTTGCCTCCCTTTGACGTCATAGATTCCCACTTTGAAAAACTTCGTCTGCTGGGCCTGGTGTCAATAAAAGCTTTTATTGGACTAACAAGGAAGTTTTCAGTTTCATTCTTATAGTATGGTGACCTCTTATATGTTAAAAGCTCAAGGAAAATTTGATTTCTCAGTTCATGACCCCTTTAATGTAGCCTATACGGTTCTGAAAACCGTTAAATTTAAAGGATTTGTTGTGGAGTGAGGTGAAATTAAATAGCGCTATAGTGTTCAATGTTTGTAAATGTTTCGTTTTATTTACCGGTATTTAATATACATGTACATTAATGTAATTGTTTGCAATTACGAGGTTAACGGGTGTTTTTGTTGTAAGATCAATTTCTCTTTCATGAGATTACTTCCTCTTCTTGGCCGGGTTACGTTTCTGTCGTAAACTCCAGGGGCGACATTCTAACCGTGAATTTTTAGGGGTGTGATATTTAAATGACGATTGTATTCAGACGCCACATTTATCAACGTACGATTATTCGTATGATGGAATTGGCGGCATACGAATGCTTCATGAATCACACATGCACCCACGTCGTAAGATGATTTCTGCACTCGGATCTGCGCTCATTTCTACATTCGATTGATAAATGAGGCCCACTCTCTCTAAACCCCTCCTTTCCGTTAGCCTACTGTGCTCAGATTGGTCAGATGGCCCAGTCTGTTATTACTGGTCTACCGTGTTGTAACGACTCGGCTACAGATGTTATTAAATTAAAATTAGCTCAATAGGGAATTATGGGTATTAATATTTAATTATTTATAATAAATCGTAACGGGTTATGATTAAATTATAAATCTCCAAATCACCCAAAAGGGAAATACCTAACCTAGGTATTTATGCAATATATACATGGTTAACAACAATGGATTGCAGTTAACTACGAATATATATATATTAAATTACAGAATAACCTTTAAAGAATTCATTCAAAATTCATCCGTTCGTTTAACGAACGAACAGTACAGTCTTTTATCAACTTTCATGAAGTTTTATCCTTCATCAAATCTTCGGGAAGGTTATCCTTCTGGTCACGAAGAACAAACTTTCCGAACTATTAGGATATTAATTTAAGTATTCAAAGATACTTATGAGAGCTCATAGCTAGATCTGAACATTAAAGTGACTATGTTCTGTGAGCGGCAACAATGACAATCAAACGTGGATACAATGGTTTTAATAATTGATACTACGAATATATACGACTAAATAAAGAATACATGTATATACAGAATAACGAAAAGAAGAGAAAGAGAGAAAGGAAAGGTTCAGGAATGGCAATTTCACAAACATAACCCAACAGAGCCAGCAAAGAATAATTTCACCTTAACAGGGGTACAAATCTTAAACGCATCTAAATTTCGATGGAATTTATACTTGCATGGGTTGCTTTGTGCTGAGTATAAAAGAATGTGTGCGAGTCCTCTCAGAGCGTTCTTTGAGCTGGAGCGTTCTCTCTTTTTGGTCCTTCAGTTTATATTCTGGGGGTTTATATTCACGTTGTCGATCCGCGGGAAGTTTGAAGGTGATTAGAGCGAATGCCGAAAGGGAGGAAGAGGAGATCGTCTCGTCGGAGTTTTGAAGACGACTAAGCGCTGAGTTGGAGCGTCCTGAGATGGTGCGTGTTGCCTGTCCGCCTGGCCGCCTGTGGCCAGGGACTGAGTCGCGGAGCGCGCCAACTTCAAAGGAACCAACCAACGTGACTGAGCCGCCTGGCCAGGGGACGAGTCGAGATGATGAGGAATAGGATTGTGTATCGAATGCACCGACTGAGCACAGATGCGCTTGTGTCATTGTCCTTTAAAGAAACATTAACATACGCCCATCTTTTCTGAAATGACCAATCAAATGTGGGAGTTTTAGGCGGGAGAACACTTTCTTTGTCTCCGTTTATGACTTAATTCGCCTACTTTATGATGGTGTCATACTTGGTACATTTCTACTCCAAAGGGGGGGTAAACATAATGTGATGCATTTCATAATCACCTACTGTGCACCGTTGGTTAAGAAAAAGAGAGAGGAATATTTAGATATCAAACATAGTATGGCTGGGAGATATTAAAGCAGAGATACATTCTTACACATGAATACAAAGCATTTTAAATGACCTTACATTGTTCGTACATCATGACTATGTTGGCATGACATAGGGAGCATGCGTACACACAGGAATCATCATATACATTCTGGAATAGTTTAATTATAAGGGAAATTAGGAGAATGTTCATGCTGGCGTCGATTTTACCTTATCAATTCAAGCCAGAGTCAGATGATGAAACATTTGAAGAAGTAGTCGATCACAACCAGAAACTCCATCGCAAGAACGACTTAAGCAAGACGTTTTTTATTCAGTGGTAAGTAGTAGTAGTAGTAGTACTTTATTGAGCCCAGTTGGGAAATTAAAGTGCGTTAGCAGCAATACATGAAGACAGTAAAGTACTCAATAAACCAAATGCCACGGAAAACAGTAGTTATTGCACATCTTGTTTGAAGTTTTAAGAAAGACAAAATAGAATAAAATATAAATAAAAACCGGTCAAACAATAAAAGCAGTAATGCACATTTTATGTCTGATAATTAGCTGCATTAAGTACAGCTATACGATGTGTGTAGTGACCTAGTTCCTAGAATGAAAAGTTAATGATACCTTGGCACAGGATTGATGAATTGTAAAGTCTCACAGCAGTAGGCATAAATGACCTCCTGTAGTGTTGTCTGTTGCACCGTGGTTGGATCATTCGGTTGCTGAATGTACTTCTCATTCCAGCAAGCATGTCATGGAGGGGGTGTGAGGTATTGTTTGTGATGGTCAGCAGCTTGGACATTATTCTCCTCTCTGTAACAACCTCAAACATGTCCAGATCCACTCCAATGACAAAGCCTGCCTTCTTAATAAGCTTATTCAGCCTTTTGGCATTCATTTTTCATTCAGTGGTAAGCGTCAACTTAGTTTGTGGTACATTATAAGATGTATTTATAATTTATTGAGGTGCACGTGTGGGAACTGTATCAGCATGCCAACCGAAGCTGAAAACCTCTGTTGCCATGAAGTATGACAGGTAGTATAATAAGTGACTGCATTAATTGGGCTTTTGATGCCTACTATATTTAAGTGAAATGTTATGCAATGTTAGCAGACACCTAACGTTATATGTAATATTGAATAGAACATTATCTTTCATGGACAAGTGTTTTGCGAATCCCGTGTTGAACTTGCTGAGATTTACGAAGAAGTCGTCAGTAAAATAACAGGAACACAACAAAAGGTTGGGATTATGCTGTTGTGGTGTCGTGAAAATAACATGAATTGGCTGTCACAGCGCAGAACACAGCATCTTCTCGACATGATGTAAACCACAAGGACCAGCTACAGTGTTTGAGGGCAGGTCTGTTCACAGCAGCCAATGAAGACCATAGGCAGGCATTATGCAAATGTGTTACCGCATTACGTATGCAGGTCACGGAAGTGAGATTTAAATTAATAATGTCTCGGCGGTTCAGAGTCGATTCTTTCTTTTGGGAGACATTAACTTTATTTATCGTGCACTTTTGACTTTACATCTTTGCAGACCGTTTATATTCACAGACAGCTATATTACACATGCAGTTTATTAAATCCAAACATGAACGAAATACAAAATAAACAAAGACTTGACCATAAATAGAAACATAAAACTCACCAAGCAGTGATAACACGAACAATACTAGACAAGAGACAATGGGAACATGAGGGCTATATGTACTCACAAGCCTAATGAACAAACAAAGAACACCTGAACACATTGAAATAATGAACCAATCAAAACGTGACACATAAGACAAGGGAAGCACAAGACATGATCACGTGAGGACAAGGAAATCACGACACAGGAACCATGGCTGCGTTCCAGTTCGTTTTTATTATGCCCTTCACTCGCTAACTTCGTTCTAACGTCTCGTTCACTCGGATGTGCGTCATTGCTTACATTGCATGAGAGCCCACTACTGGTGGAACCTTTTTTAATGGGCTGAATTGGAACGTCCTAATCCCTTGATCACTTGGAATCCACTATGGAGTTAATTTATTATTTATTTTTTTCCCTTACGAAGTTGTTTAATGCAGCATTCTACAAACCCGATTCCAAAAAAGTTGGGACACTGTACAAATTGTGAATAAAAAAGGAATGCAATAATTTACAAATCTCATAAACTTATATTTTATTCACAATAGAATATAGATAACATATCAAATGTTGAAAGTGAGACATTTTGAAATGTCATGCCAAATATTGGCTCATTTTGGATTTCATGAGAGCTACACATTCCAAAAAAGTTGGGACAGGTAGCAATAAGAGGCCGGAAAAGTTAAATGTACATATAAGGAACAGCTGGAGGACCAATTCGCAACTTATTAGGTCAATTGGCAACATGATTGGGTATAAAAAGAGCCTCTCAGAGTGGCAGTGTCTCTCAGAAGTCAAGATGGGCAGAGGATCACCAATTCCCCCAATGCTGCGGCGAAAAATAGTGGAGCAATATCAGAAAGGAGTTTCTCAGAGAAAAATTGCAAAGAGTTTGAAGTTATCATCATCTACAGTGCATAATATCATCCAAAGATTCAGAGAATCTGGAACAATCTCTGTGCATAAGGGTCAAGGCCGGAAAACCATACTGGATGCCCGTGATCTTCGGGCCCTTAGACGGCACTGCATCACATATAGGGATGCTACTGTAATGGAAATCACAACATGGGCTCAGGAATACTTCCAGAAAACATTGTCGGTGAACATAATCCACCGTGCCATTCGCCGTTGCCGGCTAAAACTCTATAGGTCAAAAAAGAAGCCATATCTAAACATGATCCAGAAGCGCAGGTGTTTTCTCTGGGCCAAGGCTCGTTTAAAATGGACTGTGGCAAAGTGGAAAACTGTTCTATGGTCAGATGAATCAAAATTTGAAGTTCTTTTTGGAAAATTGGGACGCCATGTCGTCCGGACTAAAGAGGACAAGGACAACCCAAGTTGTCATCAGCGCTCAGTTCAGAAGCCTGCATCTCTGATGGTATGGGGTTACATGAGTGCGTGTGGCATGGGCAGCTTACACATCTGGAAAGGCACCATCAATGCTGAAAGGTATATCCAAGTTCTAGAACAACATATGCTCCCATCCAGACGTCGTCTCTTTCAGGGAAGACCTTGCATTTTCCAACATGACAATACCAGGCCACATACTGCATCAATTACAACATCATGGCTGCGTAGAAGAAGGATCCGGGTACTGAAATGGCCAGCCTGCAGTCCAGATCTTTCACCCATAGAAAACATTTGGTGCATCATAAAGAGGAAGATGCGACAAAGAAAACCTAAGACAGTTGAGCAACTAGAAGCCTGTATTAGACAAGAATGGGACAACATTCCTATTCCTAAACTTGAGCAACTTGTCTCCTCAGTCCCCAGACGTTTGCAGACTTTTATAAAAAGAAGAGGGGATGCCACACAGTGGTCACACTTCCACATCATTGCATTCTGTTTTTATTCACAATTTGTACAGTGTCCCAACTTTTTTGGAATCGGGTTTGTATATGTATATAGGTGTGTTTGGGTTGTTTTGAATATTTTAAAAAATAATTAATATATCATAGAGTTGTTTGTGGTGAGCTTATTTGTACACTCACCTAAAGGATTATTAGGAACACCATACTAATACTGTGTTTGACCCCCTTTCGCCTTCAGAACTGCCTTAATTCTACGTGGCATTGATTCAACAAGGTGCTGAAAGCATTCTTTAGAAATGTTGGCCCATATTGATAGGATAGCATCTTGCAGTTGATGGAGATTTGTGGGATGCACATCCAGGGCACGAAGCTCCCGTTCCACCACATCCCAAAGATGCTCTATTGGGTTGAGATCTGGTGACTGTGGGGGCCATTTTAGTACAGTGAACTCATTGTCATGTTCAAGAAACCAATTTGAAATGATTCGAGCTTTGTGACATGGTGCATTATCCTGCTGGAAGTAGCCATCAGAGGATGGGTACATGGTGGTCATAAAGGGATGGACATGGTCAGAAACAATGCTCAGGTAGGCCGTGGCATTTAAACGATGCCCAATTGGCACTAAGGGGCCTAAAGTGTGCCAAGAAAACATCCCCCACACCATTACACCACCACCACCAGCCTGCACAGTGGTAACAAGGCATGATGGATCCATGTTCTCATTCTGTTTACGCCAAATTCTGACTCTACCATCTGAATGTCTCAACAGAAATCGAGACTCATCAGACCAGGCAACATTTTTCCAGTCTTCAACTGTCCAATTTTGGTGAGCTCGTGCAAATTGTAGCCTCTTTTTCCTATTTGTAGTGGAGATGAGTGGTACCCGGTGGGGTCTTCTGCTGTTGTAGCCCATCCGCCTCAAGGTCGTGCGTGTTGTGGCTTCACAAATGCTTTGCTGCATACCTCGGTTGTAACGAGTGGTTATTTCAGTCAAAGTTGCTCTTCTATCAGCTTGAATCAGTCGGCCCATTCTCCTCTGACCTCTAGCATCAACAAGGCATTTTCGCCCACAGGACTGCCGCATACTGGATGTTTTTCTCTTTTCACACCATTCTTTGTAAACTCTAGAAATGGTTGTGCGTGAAAATCCCAGTAACTGAGCAGATTGTGAAATACTCAGACCGGCCCGTCTGGCACCAACAACCATGCCACGCTCAAAATTGCTTAAATCAGCTTTCTTTCCCATTCTGACATTCAGTTTGGAGTTCAGGAGATTGTCTTGACCAGGACCACACCCCTAAATGCATTGAAGCAACTGCCATGTGATTGGTTGATTAGATAATTGCATTAATGAGAAATTGAACAGGTGTTCCTAATAATCCTTTAGGTGAGTGTATATTGGAATATTCTTGATCACTCGAGCGTCACTTCAAAGTGTCATCAGCTGCGCTCAAGGGATCTGCCCTCATGTTGTTGAAGTTTGGTTATTAAATAAATTCATAAATAATAATAATAATAATAAAGCAAGATCCCCTGTTGAAATATGTGATCTATTGTTTATTTTAACTGCAAAGGAAAAGCATACATTAAAGTTATTGTGACGATACAAATAGTGAGTTCTTCATTCATTGTCACTGTAATTAACAAAGTGTTATTGTTTAATTAGCTCATATGTAAAGAGTTAAATAATGCTTTGTTAACAATGTATTTACTGTAAATAGTTCTCACTTTAGATTAGGTCATGGAAAATGGGAAAATTACATTAATTAAGTGCTTTAACCTTTTATTGGACCTTGATTGCATTTGGATTTCATTAAAATGTTTACAAATACATTAAGCCTATCCCCAAAACTAAACATAATGACTTAAACAAAAATAAATAAATAAATTACATGTTAAATCCTTAAAATACATCAGTAAAGATTAGGGGTCGGTTTAGGGGAAAGAATATACAGTTTGTACAGTATAAAACTAATTTCTATGGAAAGTTCCTATAAAACATGGAAACCCAATGTGTGTGTGTGTGTGTGTGTGTGTGTGTGTGTGTGTGTGTGTGTGTGTGTGTTTAATGTATGTATGTGTAAACATTTTAGGGAACACTGAATATGAATGCAATTAATGTCTAATAAAGGTTGGTTTAAAGCTCTTAATATAATTTTCCCATTCTCCATGACCTAATCTAAAGTGAGAACTATTTACTGTTAATAAGTTGTTAACAAAGCATTATCTAACTCTTTACATATGCATTTACTAATTAAACAATAATAATTTGTTAATTACAGTAACAATGAATGAATAACTCACTATTTGTATATAGTCTATTAATGTATTAACTACAGTTCATAAACTATTAATTACCTATAAACTAATAGTTTGCAAATGATTTGTAAGTACTTTATTACACTATACTTATTACAAAGTGTTACCAATTCTTCTGCAAAATTTGAAGATTTGAAGTACACAACAATGTTAATGGTAACCAACATCTAACTAATTAACATTTAGCATTTACATTATTCTTTTTTTCTGGTATGTTTTACTTGACATGCTTTATTTCCAAAAGATGAACATGCATTGGTTACATAGAAGTTGAGCACTTGTTTTGTATATCTGCTGCTTTCATTGTATGTATCAATTACCATTTTATGTATTCATTGCATTCATTGTCTCAAGTAAAATGCTTAATTCATGTCTGAAGCCAGTTTTCATCTCAATCATAATCGGTCATGCTTCTTGTCTCTTTCTGCCCCTACAGCCATTGAAACTCAGAGCACCAGTTCTGAAGAGTTGGTCCCCAGCCCTCCATCACCTCTACCCCCTCCTCGTGTCTACAAACCCTGCTTTGTCTGCCAGGACAAGTCCTCGGGGTACCACTATGGTGTCAGTGCTTGTGAAGGCTGCAAGGTAAACATGCTATTCAATACCAAATGGAACCCCTACAATAAATATTCAGGTTTTCTCGCCTGCGCATTCTATTAGCCTGGCCCCAGGTCTGCCCACTAAACAAACTAAGGTTCAAACCCATTTGTGTTAAATTATTTACACTGAGTGCTGTAGAGCTTCAGCCTAAGCTAAATGATCTTGTTTAATGCTGTCTGCAAGTCTGATTGTGGAGTAATGCAGGTTTCACAGGTTCTTGCAGGATATCTCAACATGAATACACTCTTATGCTATGCTAACACTATCAGTGTGTATGGGATTGACAATCGCATTTCCTTCAAAATGTCCTGTTCACACAACAGCCTACATTAGCGGCAGAAATGCTGTCTGTGCATTTCTGTGTGAATGTGCAATGGAAGCCAAGCCTGTATTCTATTTCAGCCTTTAAACTGTAACCTTAGTGACAGTGAATGAAGTACATTTCAAAGATGGTGACATCCATAAAACTGTAAAGTCTTATTACAATTAACACAACAAGAGTCCAATCAAGGCACAAGCTCATCTGTCAAATCTTGATTAACTCAAAGAGCAGAGCATTTGAGTCGCACACAGACCACAAAACTGATGAGAGCAGCTCCAGTGTAAGACATAGACTGGACACACAGTTCATATGCACTATTTCTTTTCAGAAGTTACAATGATACAAATGTATATGTAGCTACTTGTTTTAGCTAAGAGATGTTATCTCTAAATATCTGTACACAAGCACTCATCAACGCGAGTGTCTATTGTTGTTGCCATCTCCAGTAGTTTGTTGTTGTTGTTGTTGTTGTTGTTCCATCTCATCGGTTTCTTTTCCAACTGTGAAACAACAAGCCTGGGCAGCGTTGATGATCACATGGAACTTAAAACAACACAATGAAACTAAAATAACTTGTGAAGTTCCTAAACGTAATTTCGGGAGGAGTGAACCCATCTAATCTTTCAATTAACTGCTGGAGCATATAAGCAGATGCTCACCTTGCTCTGGCATCAGCTGTTTTGGCATCCCTCCAAGTAAGTTTATTAAGGAGTTTGTTTAGTTCCCTTTCGAACGGTCAGTCATATTGCGTCGAAGACGCTTTGGGAAAACTCCTTTTCTCCGAAATACTGAAGCCTTTTATGAAATAACACAGTGCTTACTGCACAGCCAAAACAGTGCTGAGGCTTACTCGCACGCTATTGGCTGGTCAATGAGAACTGCACGAACCAATGGCAGAGCGGCGTAACTGCGTGAACTAATCGGTGCGAAGCCCGCCGAGCTGAGCGCAGAGCCCGCCAGAATGGGCGGGGCATCTGCCTATAAAAGACGCTCGAATTGCCATGGATTCAGATTAATTTCCTTCAGCGACGATCTACGGACCTTCGCTGATACTCTACTCGAAGCCGACGCCTTCTCACCGAAGTCAGCAGAGCCTGCAGTGGAACAGCGAGCGAGCCAGCAGTCAGCCTGATCCAGCAAGCGAGCCAGCGGCCTGCCTGATCAGCGTGCTCAATCGGCAGCGATACGCTGTTTCCCCTCTGCTCTCTGGCGAAACACCGGTGTATCCTTTCACTACTCTTCTCACAAAAAGAGTACCGGTTTTACCGGGTCCGGCTGCTCTCACTGCGAGAGTATGCCGCTCTCCGAGGCTTGGAAAGCCATCCCTGGTGTGTCAGTGACTCTTCGAGTCAGGGGTGAGCTTGGGGACAGTTTCGAGACGAATGCGAGAGCGAGCCGGCCTTCGGCTCATGGTCGAGCACGGAGACACGGTTGTACATCAACTGCCTGGAAATGCTGGCAGTAGTGCTAACCCTCAAGACCTTCCTACCACGTCTCTCGGGTCACCACGTCTCTCGGGTCACCACGTCTCTCGGGTCACCACGTCCTGGTCCGTACGGACAACACGACAGTGGCTTCCTACATAAATCGCCAAGGCGGGCTCAGGTCAAAACAGCTGTACAAACTAGCCAGAGGTCTCCTCCTATGGGTGAATGGCAACCTGCGCTCGCTAAGGTGAATGGCAACCTGCACTCGGCAGACTGAACCAGGGAGCAGATATGCTGTCCCAGGGCCAAGTGTCCCCAGGGGAATGGACCCTCTATCCCCAAACGGTTCAAATGATATGGAATGTTTTCGGGAGGGCAGAGGTTGACCTCTTCACCTCCGAAGACAACTGTAATTGCCCAATATTCTTCTCGAAGAGCAGGGACGCGCTGGCCCAAGACTGGCCCAGCTGTCCACTTTACGCTTTTCCTTTGGTCTCGCTCCTCCTCCAAGTCATAAAAAGAATCAGGGAGGGCAGACATACAGTCCTACTAGTGGCCCCGCTCTGGCGGACCCAGCCTTGGTTCCCCGAGATGATCCAGCTGCTCTCAGCAGCCCCTTGGCCAATTCCCCTGAGGAAAGACCTCCTTTCCCAGGCGAACAGGACGATTTGGCACCCCCGTCCCAAACAATGGGCGCTACATGTGTGGCTCCTCGACGGGAGCTCGTGCAGTTCCCACTGACCAGCCAATAGCGTGCGAGTAAGCCTCAGCACTGTTTTGGCTGTGCAGTAAGCACTGCGTTAATTTCATAAAAGGCTTCAGTATTTCGGAGAAAAGGAGTTTTCCCAAAGCGTCTTCGACGCAATACTGGTTCCCTTATCTCAGGGAACCAAGGTTACGTCAGTAACCGAGTACGTTTTAGTCTCATTAAGTGTATGGCCCCATCTACCAACACCAACACCAACACTCCACTCGTACTAAACCCCATGGTGCGTCCCAGTTCTGCACAAAATAGGTGATCAAGGAGGGAGAGAATGAAAAGAAATAAATAAATGAATAATTGGTAAATAAATGTAATAAATAATTGGTAAAAAAATCACTGTAACCTAATGAATAGGTTAATTCATCGATGAATAAAATAAATTTAGACATTACCACACAAAGTACACTTTAGGTTAACATTTTTCAGTGTACATCCATAAAGTTCAAACTGGTCGAGCGCAACATTCAGTGGTCTGATATTTCCTAATATTTGCCATCATCCATGGTAACTCTGTATATCAGATGACGCTGTTTCTTGTGTCACACTGTGGACTGGGAGATCTAGGCATGGGCCGGGTTAGGGTTATGGGCCAAACGTCTGCCTTGTCCACCCAGACAGAATATAGGAATTGGTACTGTTAATCTGTTGTTTTTTTTGTTTTTTTTTTGTGATTTGTGAATTGATTAAAAGCAGTCTGATGTGGGTCTGTTGAGAAGGAAGGGCTGTAGAATGCCCAACCAATCAAAAACATGAAAATAAATAAATAAATAGAACCAAAACATTTGCAGTAGGTTGACAATCACACGAGCGAAAATGGGCAGAAATGTTTGTGTGCAGAAATATCAAGGTGCGAATTACGGGTAGTAGTATCTTTGTGAATATGTCTTCATATTTACTTGTAAATATGAATATACAATTCTATAGCTCTGATTGATTTTAAAGTGTCATTTGGCCGCCATTAAGATGGGTCATTGCCCTCTTTGGCTTTATGAATGTACAAGGAAAACTGTCTGCTTAAATAACACTAAAATAAGAACGTGCTGTCTATCTTTCAATCAGTTAGAGGCCATTCACTCAGAACGCATTTGTTGTGGTTAAAAACGCAACATCACTACTGGTATTTATGAACAACAGTGGAACTGATATCTTTCTGACATTAGTTATTAATGTCAAGCCAAGTCACCTATTTTTATATAGCGCTTTTTACAATACAGATTGTTTCAAAGCAACTTTACAGTGATAACAGGAAAATAATGTAACAAAGTTTGAATTGGCTGTACAGCAGATCTAGAAGAAAATAGTGTCATAGTCCAGCTTAAGTAAATTCAGTGATGGTTCATTTCTGTTGTAAAAAAGTTATTAATTTAGTTCATTTATCTATACAGCCGCTTTGGAGAAAACAGTGATGTCAACATCCAGCTCAGTTAAATTCTCATACAATGATGTCAGTGCAGGCAGATCAATAATATTGTTGAATATTTAGTGTCCCTAACTAAGCAAGCCAAAAGCCAAAGGCAACAGTGGCAAGGAACCAAAACTCCCATCAGGTGACAGTATGGAGAAAAAAGCCTTGGGAGAAACCAGGCTCAGTCGAAGGGGCCAGTACTCTGGCCAACGAACGAACAGTGTATTATTATGATTCAGGCAGCATTACAGGTTAGATGTCAGATTGGATCGGAACATTCAGAATATTTATCCAGTTCCATCTGATTGAAGATCGGAGTCATCACGCCGGAGACGGGTTTGTTGAGGATCAGCGCCACTGGCTGTTGTGTCGATGAGGCCTTCACGGGGGAGAGTCTAGTTGACACAATCTCTGCAGACACTTCAGGGATGCGTTGTGGTCGTGTCTAGGCGCAGGTCCACCATCTGATCTGGATACAGCCCGGATCCGGCTGACTACAGTGAACCTCGGGATAAACAGAGAGACCAATATTAGCGTAGATGCCATTCTGCTTATGATGTAACGAGTACATCAGGGTTTATAGGAAGTGTTCCCGGTTCCGGCTGACCTAGTTTATGCAGCCTAACAATCATATAACTGATTTGAATAATAGAAATTGATAATGTTCTATGTGTATGCTAGGTTAAAGAGATGCGTTTTTAGTCTAGATTTAAACTGACAGAGTGTGTCTGCTTCCCGAACAATGCTAGGAAGACTGTTCCAAAGTTTAGGTGCTAAATAGGAAAAGGATCTACCGCCAGCAGTTGATTTTGATATTCTGGGTATTATCAACTGGGCAGAATTTTGAGACCGCAATAGACGTGAAGGACTATAATGCATTAAGAGCTCGCTCAAGTACTGGGGAGCTAAACCATTTAGTGCTTTGTAAGTAATTAGCAAGATTTTAAAATGTATACGATGTTTAATAGGGAGCCAATGCAGTGTTGACAGAACTGGGCTAATATGGTCATACTTCCTTGTTCTAGTAAGAACTCTAGCTGCTGCGTTTTGGACCAGCTGGAGTTTGTTTATTAAGTGTGCAGGGCAGCCACCCAGTACAGCATTACAATAATCTAGCCTTGAGGTCATAAACGCATTAACTAACTGTTCAGCATTTTGCATTGAGAGCATATGTAGCAATTTAGATATATTTTTAAGATGGAAGAATGCGGTTTTACAGATGCTAGAAACATGGCTTTCAAATGAAAGATTGGTATCAAAGAGTACACCCAGGTTCCTAACTGACGATGAAGACTTGACAGAACATCCATCAAGTGTTAGACAGTATTCTAAGTTACTACATGCTGAGGTTTTTTGTCCAATAATTAGAAACTTTTTTTTCCAGAGTTAAGTAGTAGGAAATTGCTAGTCATCCAATTTTTTATATCAGCTATGCATTCCGTTAAATGTATAATGTTATTGTCAGGACACTGACGGAGGCAGAGGGGTAAGTGAACACAGAAGTTTATTGAAACAGACACGAACACAGGCAGACGATGGATGCAGGTGAGTAAAGAACAAGCACTTTGCGACCAGTCACTTAGCTGAAGGATAACAGGTATTTCTGTTGCAGGTGAAAGGATCAACGAGGAACGAAGAACTGGAGACAGAAGACGCCTGGATGAGGACTCGGGAAACTCAGGTAAGTAGCGGGTAAGGAGTCCAGGTACGTATAGATGAGACCAGACGATGTGAAGGGAGTGAGTGTTCTTATAGTGTCCTAGATGATGAAGTGCAGGTGCGGGTGATTAGTACTCAGGAGACTGTGAACAAGTGGGTGGAGCGTGGAGATCGGGTGACGATGCGTTGGTGGGTGTGACTCCGTGACAGTTATTTAAAGTACATTATGATAAATATTTGGTACATATACATGCAACATTTAAGCTGTAAATAAATTATAAATGTTAGCTAGATTATTAGGAACTCCCGGAACACCTCATTCATATAATTTTGAAACATGGAGGGAGAGTTAGACAGGCCGTACGGCATGACCCGGTATTCATAGTGTCCCGACGGTGTGATGAAGGCAGTTTTCCACTCGTCCCCCCGGCGTATACGAATGAGGTTATACGCACTCCGCAGGTCCAGCTTGGAGAAGATACGAGCTCCCCGTAGCTGCTCCAGAGCTGCCGGGGCCAGAGGAAGGGGATAGCTGAATTTCACCGTCTGGGAGTTCAGGTGACAGTAGTCGATGCACGGCCTCAAGCCTCTGCCCTTCTTGGCCATGAAGAAGAAGCTTGAAGCGGCAGGGGATGTCGATGGTCGGATAAAATGTTGCTTTAATGCCTCCTGAACGTACTCCTCCATGGCCTTCTGTTCCAGGATGGACAATGGGTAAACCCTACCCTTGGGTAGAGTAGCCCCAGGCAGCAGGTCAATAGTGCAGTCCCATGGCCAGTGAGGTGGTAGTTGCGTTGCCAACCGCTTGCTGAACACATCCTGGATTCAGGAGGAATTTCCACGTTGAGGCTAGTTTCAGGACTTTCAATGGAGGTTGAGAGGAGAGGAAGGACATTGGAGTCAGAAGAAGAAGATTTTCTGATTGGAGATAGACAGTTCGTGAAACATTCGTCATTCCACTTGAGGATCTCACCTGTGTTCCACTGGATGTCCGGCTGGTGTTGTATGAGCCAGGGGCGTCCCAGGATGATGTCCGCGGTGGATCCTTCCAGCACCATGAATGTGATTTCCTCCGTGTGAAGACAGCCAATGCGGAGTGTCAGTGTGGGGGAGAAATGTCGAATGTGACCACGGCCCAGCGATTTTCCCTGGATAGTGTGGATACGGAGATCCTGTTGGCAGCGTTTTCGACGTACATTCAGTTTCTGGAGAATCTGGGGGCTGATGAAGTTCCCTGCGGAGCCGGAGTCGATGAGGGCTTGCGCTGTAACACAGACATGAGGGTTCAGGAGATGCACAGTGGTTCTGGTAAGAGATGCAATATGAGCAGGCAGTTGGATTGTACTCGAATGGGACAGGCAGCTATGAAATGATCCTCTCCCCCACAGTACAAACAGAGATGTTGTTGAATTCTTCTCTGACACTCCGCACGAGTCAGGCGATAGGAATCCACCTGCATAGCTTCTGGTGCTGGAAGGGCGACAGATGGTGTGGCGAGCAGAGGATTAACAGTGGGCGTGTGGAGCGCACATGCTGAATAAAGCTGGGCCACTCGGATGGTCTTTTGGATTAAGTTCTCCAGCCCCATTGTATCATCGTACACGACCATTAACTGTTTAACGTGAGGATTCAAACCCTGGCGAATGGCTGTTATTAGAGCCAGACGAGATCTGCTGGGACTGTAGGTGAAGTGCTCGTGGATAGCGGTTGTAGTGAGGATCGTACTGCGTCGACCAGGGTGGCAAACGGGTCCGGAGCACGATCCCCGCCCGTGTCCGAGGCGCTCTGCATGAGGGTCTGGTCTTCTGTTAGGACACTGACGGAGGCAGAGGGGTAAGTGAACACAGAAGTTTATCGAAACAGAGACACAAACACAGGCAGATGATGGATGCAGGTGAGTAAAGAACAAGTACTTTGCGACCAGTCACTTAGCTGAAGGATAACAGGCATTTCTGTTGCAGGTGAAAGGATCAATGAGGAACGAAGAACTGGAGACAGAAGACGGCTGGATGAGGACTTGGGAAACTCAGGTAAGTAGCGGGTAAGGAGTCCAGGTACGTATAGACGAGACCAGACAATGATGTGAAGGGAGTGAGTGTTCTTATAGTGTCCTAGATGATGAAGTGCAGGTGCGGGTGATTAGTACTCAGGAGACTGTGAACGAGTGGGTGGAGCGTGGAGATCTGGTGACGATGCGTTGGTGGGTGTTGGCTGTGACTCCGTGACAGTTATTTAAAGTACATTATGATAAATATTTGGTACATATACATGCAACATTTAAGATGTAAATAAATTATAAATGTTAGCTAGATTATTTTCCAAATGTGATTATGTTATGCGTGTAGTGAGTTGGCTCACATGATTTATGTTTCGTGCTTCAGAACTGCTAAGGGAACATAGTGAGCATTGATGCTCCCTGGTTTCATTGTGGGACGTTCCATGACACTGGTAGGATTTTTGCCCTTAAAATGGCAGAACAATTCTTCCATTCACAAACAAATTTACATATTTTATGAAGTAAAACACTTAAATGGATAGTTTGCTCAAATGAAAATATTCCATCATCCTCATGTCAGTAGACATGTTTATTTTGCCTCAGATCTGATTCTTCTATTCTAATAATGTGCACTTCTATGTACTGTCCACTGTACTGTAACTGTTCTACTGTACTGTTCAAAGCACTTTAGAGATATTTACCCAACCACATTATATTTTACTGTTATCTCCCTATTATTAGATTTTACTCAAGTCTGTTGTTTAGGTGTGTATAAAACTGTTATAAATACAATAAGAACAATAACTGCAATGGTGTTATAAAAAAGAGTCTCTTGCATTTACTAAACAATTAAATGATAGGAACATTATTAAGAGGGGATGCATGTGATTTTTTTCTTTATTATATTTAATTTAGAGAATTAAACTGATCATTTAAAACTGTGGACAATGAGTATTATTAACACTGTTATTTTTTGTAACATTTCTTTTTTTAACATTTTAACTTTTTTGGACATAATGTATAGCATTGCTTATACTTTCATGCATTATATTTGTTTTTTAGTCACACAATGTGCACATTAGCACATTGCACACTGCATAGGAGAACACTAGACAGGATACAGATAACATTTTTAAATAAAATACAAAGTATTGTAGCAAATTAGCTCAAAGAGGAAATAGTAACAATTAATCATAACTTGATTATAAATATTTGGATCAGTTAATCTGATTAACTTGATGTAGCTAAATTAATTCTAAGAAAACTGTATTTTTCATGGCCACAGAAAAATAATTATTTCTTAGTATGTACAGCGCTTAGAGAGTGTAACAAGATCAGGAATCGTTAAATTGACATTGCTGCAAGCGAGAATCAGAACCAAATATGTATTGTGCACAAGTTTTATTAACTAAATCATGAACACAACTAATCTAAACAAACACATACACACAATACATAGGTAAAATGGAAAGTGACAGAATGAAACTATGGAAAAGAGTCATTTAACTATGAAGAGAACCATCAGCTTATTATTTTCAAAGCACCTCGTTAAGAGGATTTTATTGCTTATCTTAAGCCTCTGTTTAGTTAAAATATGCAATACTTGCATTGCCTTTGCAGTTGAAGCAGTTTGTTGTTATGATGAGGGTCGTGATGAGTCTGTGAGTCGTGGTGTTGAAGTTGCAATCGATTTCTTCTGCGCTGAATGAAGAAATGATGACGAACTTGCATGGTTAGTTTGACTCTTGTAGTTGGGAGAGAGTTCTCCCTCTCCCTTGGGTAAGCACATGAATAGTTGCAGAATGAGGTCTGCCATGACTCTATCAATTTGCCACTTCTATAATTCAAAGTAACATCAAAACGCACAAATCCCATTACTCTAAGTCTATAAATGTCACAATCAGCTGCTGGGTCATTATTTAGTAGAACGAAATAACTACATAACAACATCTCTTTTTGACAAATCTTTTGTCAAAATATTTAGTCAAATTTGTCATTAAAATTTTAGTTTAAATGAACTCAAAATTAAGGCAACCAGGTTAGGCTACTTAAGTTAAACCAACAAATAATTTTTACAGTGTGATTGTGTCTTTAATAATTTCTGTGCATTATGTTAATCTAATGCCACATAAACAATAATACGTTTTAATTTAAAAATTACATTTCTTTCGGGGAAGGAACTGCTGGAGCGCCACCGCCTGCTTATTAGGCTCCTGGAACCTATCGGTGACTGTGTTGACAGCGTCACCGAATAGGCCCTCAGGAGAAAACGGGGCGTCCAGCAGAAAGCTTTTATCCCTTTATTTATATCTCTGTGGCCACCAGGGCTGCCATAGAACGGCCCACTGATCTGGCCTTCTCCTTGGTGGCACGGAGAGCTAAATCGGCTGAAGATCGGAGCTCCCTGATAACATCCGCTTCAATCTCCTCACTGTCCCCCAGGTCCCTTAGCAGGTCAGCCTGGTATGCTTGCACGATGGACACAGTATGCAAGCATGCCACCGCCTGACCTGCTGCCGAGTAATTCGGGAGAGAGATGGCTCGCAAGCGTCTCCTCCACCCTCGGCATCGACCCATATCCATACTTTTTCAGCCCTAAGATATTACTATAGGTAGATGTTTGCGGGCTGAAAATTCTGGATGAAACACCTCGGTATGGAGGTTGGGAAAGAACGGCAGGCTCCGATGTGGAGGCTGAGCCGTGCGGGCAGGCAGGAAACGTTCATCTAACTTGCTTTTTTTTAATGAACGCTCCTGTCTTTCTTTTGGCCAGTCTAAACTTAACTTGGCCACAGCACAACTCAACACCTCCATCAGCTCCTCACTGGCAGGGCAATGAAGTGGCGAGTCTTCCATTTCCCCTGCGGCGATACTAACAACATCCAGTTCCTCGGAACTGGATAGTTGCAGCACCGGTGCCTCAACCGGGGCAGAAGAAACCGCAGCGCAGGCTTCTGAACCCTGGATAGAGGCACTGGATCTGAAGACAGCGCCCGTCTCGAACCCCTCTGTCAGATCCATCTGCGAACCCCATGACTGGAGCCGCCGCTCTGCCTCGGCAGTTCCCCGCGGGGAACGCGAGCCGAAACGCTCTCCTCGAAGAGTGCTCGCAGCGTTCTCATAGGCATGAGATCACAATGCTCACAGGCAACTCCCTCGAGAGCTGCCTGAGCATGCTGCACTCTCATACAAACAACACACATCAAATGAGTATCCCCACCCGTAATGAAACGAGGGCAGGGATGATCACACTTTCTGAACTGCTGTTTGCTCGCCATAATGTCACTCTTTGTCTTTTTTGTTGTGTGTATGGTGAAAAACTCCTGCCTAGCTCAAACTAAAGACGGACAAAAACACCAAGTTTTGACAGACAATGATTCATACAGAGCGCTTGCTGAAGACACAGAAGCTATCTGTGTTTGGTGCAGGTGTGCTTTATAGTTTCCTGGTTGATGACATCACCCGTCTATGATGTTCCGTCACTCCATTAGTTTGATTCAATACGTGCTTCACAATGCAATCACGCAGAGGTGTTCCCACAGCGATGACGCAGTGGGAGTTCCCTTGAAAGGGAACTGTCTTTTATCGCTCCTGCATCACATTATATATACGGCATTTATGACAAAAAACTGCAGATGCAGATATCATGACAATCTATCGATAAACACACACCTTGTTCTCTGCTTCTGACACTGGCGCTGCGCCACTGCGGACTGAGTAACATGCTGAATAGTGCTGACTAAAAGACGGGGAGGAGTCAAAGCCTGTCGCCGTTTTTATGTGAGGTTTAAAGGGGGCTGAGACGATCACGAATTCGTGTTCAGATTACGGAGCTAATCACTATTTTTTTTGGGGGGCTGAGTAGAAAAAGGGCCTAGTTAGAAATGCCAGTACGCAAGAAAAAGTGAGGGTACACTACAGCTTAAAATATAGAAGTGCCGGTAATGCGTACCGGTCCATACCGGCCCACTTCGAGCACTGTCCATATACACACTTGTTCTGTGCCATGTGGCGAGAGAGAAAAGGAAGCAAAAGTAGCATATCCAGGCCATATTGCCTTTGAATGGGTGACATTAACAGCTTCAAAGGATTAGAATAAGGATTATAGAATATTTCTGTGTCAAATACAGTAACATCCCTCTGGGCACAGCACCATTGTAAGGGACTTGTTCTAAGGATGAACTTCACGGAATAATAAGCGAGTCGAGGGTGCTCTATAGCCACAAAGTCTAAAACACATACATGTTTCAAGTACAAAGTACAGAACCATGTTTCACTGCTGTCAAGGAAAAATGCAAATTGGTAATTGTGCCATGTATGATTGTGTGTCTGACATGGGAAACTTTATGTTTGGATGTTGGTGAGGTCTAGATGCACAATCACAAAGGCATCACAGATACACTGATGCATCATGGGTTGGTCGCACTAGATTGGCTTCTGTTTTAAATAAATAGTAAATTATAAATGAAAAATGGAAGTGTTAAATATATCATCTACTTCTGTTTCATGGGACACTGCACACCATTCAGAATGTCTTTTTGATAGAAGTGTGTATTTTTAAACAGGGATGTGCATTTTGACTGCTCAATAAATCAGATGAGTATAGGTGAAAACGTGTTATTGGCAAATTGTGTATTATTTTTTTTTAATTGTATTGTTAGGATATAACAGTTTAGGACCCAAGACCAGTTGTGAAGAATGAAGACCAAGAGTCAGGAGTGCAATTAATTTAAGAAAAATTTACTGAAGAATAGTTTGCAGTTTCATCAGCAGAAGCCAGCTTCAAGTCTCACAAGGAGTTTGTAGGCCGCGCTCAATCTCTACCAGTTTTCGTACATACAATTTCTCAACAGTTATATTCTTTTTAAGGTCTAGCTACGTCATTACTTCAGGTTGAATGATTCTGATTGGCTAAGAGAAAATAGTCATAGTAAATGTCCACACATTGTCAGTTAATCAGATGCACGTCTCCATAGATCACTTCTTGACGCTTTCACTCCGGAATTAGGCGCGTAGTGACCTTCCAGGTCTGGAGCAGGCGCCAGCTTGTCCAGAACAACATGCCCGTTGTACACCTCTAATACTGATCTGCAATACAGAACCCTAGTGCACATACACAGATACACAGGCTTCTCCAAGGTTGGAGTTGGCTGAGCCCCAGCTCTGACCTGAAAGTTTCCCAAAACATACTGATAACATGTGCTTTCTCTCAGTAAGAGGTACAGACAATATTCACCATAATTCTTTGTGTTTCAGTAAAAGGAAATAATATAAAATGAAAGACACATCCATATTTCATGTCTGGAAGCTGGGCTGAGTGAGTAAGCACTGTTACTGCACTCCTGGCATGGGCCAGACCCTCAGTCACTCCTCAGAGACCAAATACAAACTTTAGAAAACATATATGAAGAAACAATAAACAATCAGTGGTTCTATTGATTAAGTAATATCATAACTGGAATTTACATTTACAATCAAATATCATTTTTCTATGTGATGATTTCTCTTAAATCATCTGTTGGTCAAATGTCTTTTAACTATCAACATTTTTGTCCCATAATGCATCTTATTCCTAATCCTCTGCCTGGTGACTTGCACACATAAAGCCCAGAAGATTGTGAATCAAGCCCAAAGACACTGATGCATGTGGCTTACTCATTTTCTCATTTGCATCATTTTCCATTAGCATGCTTTGTTTGATAATGGGTTGGTGATCTAATTTGAATTGGTAACATAGTGAGGAAAACATATGGCTGAGCATACGTCTATGCATATGCACACAGAAAAGACACATCTCAAGCTAAGCCAAGTAAAGGCGCCAGACTTGCTGCGGTCTGTTTGCTTTGACTCTGTAATCCTTTTTGTCATTAGCATCTTTCTGACATGTGTCCTCTGTCATTGTGTTGTTTCAAAAACTTTGTAAGATTAAGAAGAAAAAAACTTTCTAGAATGACTTGCTGGCATCTTTTCCTTGGATGTCTTTTGTGCTCACAATCCAAATTATAAAAGCAAATGCATTGTGGTTTTATAGCAAAAATACCTTCTGAGGTGGAGTTTGTATGGATTGGGCACATATTGCACTCTGTGACTGGCTAAAACACTGTATTTGTGGGTATAGGAGAACAGAGCATAGCTCATTCACTTTGAAACTGCAGGTTCCATATTTATTTAATTTAAATCAATGCAACCAATGCTTTTATGACCATAAAGCCATATCATAATTGTGATTTTATTTCGATGAATTGTGCAGCTCTTTTTTCAAACTACATTGAATCAATGATTACCTTTATTTTCATATGTTTTTCTCAATAATTTAATAATGCATATTTTTGTTGTTGTTGTTGTTTTTATTTTAATCTCTTGTGAAAAAGAAGTGTGCTTAATTGTACTGGATGTACATTTATATCTGATCTCGCAAAAAAAAAAAAAGCAGCTATTTGTTTACATTTCAGCCACAATTTCAGCTTTATTAAAACTTTGTCCCACTGTAAACTTGGCAAAGTTATAAAGGGTAACACGTTAAAATAACTGCATGCTAGTTAAGCATTAGTAAATAGTTACTTCATCATTTATAAAGCATTAATAGACATTAATAAGCTATAAATACAGCTATAAATACTTTATTCTTGATTTATATGCATATCTATAATGTGTTTAATAATTGTATTTTCATACTTTATTAATGATCAGTTTATAATTTCTAAATTAAGTATTACATTATTTACAAACCAGTTATTTAGGCGTTGTCAGTGGTTCATGAGATCATTTAGAAACTGTAAGTAAATGATTAATAAACTATTTAAATGTACGTTTATACATATTATTCAGACATGTAGTAATAGTTACTCATTGTGTTAATAAATGCTTCAAAAAGAAAGCTTTTGCGAAGGAGATTTAAAGGCTAATTTTTCTTCTAAACAGAAAAAGGAAACAAACACAACACAGAGTGATACAGAACATAGAAATATTTATTTCAAAATGCAAAAAATGAAACTGTACAACAGGTAACTTGATATAAAATGAAAAATTAACGTATTCAATGTCACAGAAAATAAAAATTCCTGTACACCTCCAGAAAACATAACTGTGCAGTAAAATGAAACTAAGTCTCTGCAATCTGATATAAAAATAAATTTCTGTAAAGTGTAAACATTACTAAATAAAAAATTACCAGTGCCAACACTGGATTACAGGAGTGCCAAAAACCAACAAATACAATTTTTACAAAACAATAATAATAAAATAAAATATTTCACAGTGTCAAAACTACCTCAGTACTAACTTTAAAACATTAGAGAACAGCAATGCAGAAGATAACTGAGCCTTTAAATCTCCTTTGTAAAAGCTTTACGAGGCATAAATAGTCCTCACTTTAGATGAGCTCACAAAAATAGTTAACACTCACAATAAAAAACTAAATGTTATGCTATTCGCTAAATAAAGAAAACAAACAGGATGCGCATTCTCCCGTCTGTCTCTCAGTGAAGTCCACTCTGAAATGCATCTGAAAAAAAACTGAAACAAATACTTGCCACACAGACATGAGAGATATGTCTTTAGAAAGCTTGAAGTGTTTACTTTTAAATGGAAAATCAAAAACAAATATTCTCTGTTTATGCAATCCGTATGAAACCAACAAGAGGTACAGTTTCTCAAGCGGCTACTCATTATCGGTAATGTGACCACACCAAAGCGATTCACATGGTAATCGTCCACGTGAAGGAACGCGAACCTGTAAACGCCCCTCATCACCTCAAAACAAAGCATCAGCTTCATCATTCTTCTACTTTTCATCGAGTTTGGAAGACACTTTTGAAAAGCAAAATGCGCCAAATATTAGGCTATACACCGATCAGGCATAACATTATGACAGGTGAAGTGAATAACACTGATTATCTCTTCATCATGGCACCTGTTAGTGGGTGGGATATATTAGGCAGCAAGTGAACATTTTGTCCTCAAAGTTTATGTGTTAGAAGCAGGAAAAATGGGCAAGCGTAAGGATTTGAGCGAGTTTGACAAGGGCAAAATTGTGATGGCTAGACGACTGGGTCAGAGCATCTCCAAAACTGCAGCTCTTGTGGGGTGTTCCCGGTCTGCAGTGGTCAGTATCTATCAAAAGTGGTCCAAGGAAGGAACAGTGGTGAACCGGTGACAGGGTCATGGGTGGCCAAGGCTCACTGATGCACGTGGGGAGCGAAGGATGGCCCGTGTGGTCCGATTAAACAGACGAGCTACTGTAGCTTAAATTGCTCAAGAAGTTAATGCTGGTTCTGATAGAAAGGTGTCAGAATACAAAGTGCATTGCAGTTTGTTGCGTATGGGGCTGCATAGCCGCAGACCAGTCAGGGTGCCCATGCTGACCCCTGTCCACCACCGAAACCGCCAACAGTGGGCTCATGAGCATCAGAACTGGACCACAGAGCAATGGAAGAAGGTGGCCTGGTCTGATGAATCACGTTTTACTCTTTTACATCACGTGGATGGCCGGGTGCATGTGTGTGTGTACGTCACTTACCTGGGGAACACATGGCACCAGGCAAGCCGGCGGAGGCAATGTGATGCAATGTGATGCTTTGGGCAATGTTCTGCTGGGAAACTTTGGGTCCTGCCATCCATGTGGATGTTACTTTGACACGTACCACCTACCTAAGCATTGTTGCAGACCATGTACACCCTTTCATGGAAATGGTATTCCCTGGTGGCTGGGGCCTCTTTCAGCAGGATAATGCACTCTGCCACAAAGCAAAAATGATTCAGGAATGTTTTGAGGAGCACATCAAGTTTGAGGTGTTGACTTGGCCTCCAAATTCCCCAGATCTCAATCCAATCGAGTATCTGTGGGATGTGCTGAACAAACAAGTCCGATCCATGGAGGCCCCACCTCACAACTTACAGGACTTAAAGGATCTGCTACTAACATCTTGGTGCCAGATACCACAGCACACCTTCAGGGGTCTAGTGAAGTCAATGCCTCGGCAGGTCAGGGCAGCAAAAGGGGGACCATAATGTAGGTCATAATGTTATGCCTGATCGGTGTATGCTTTTACTCCAAACTCACTTTATAATTTCATAACGTATGAAAACATTTGAAATAACAAATGATAATCCATATAGGCTATTTTTCTCTAGTGTCTCTACTGAAGTGTTCCTTTCTATTTGTTCGTCGGCCACTATTTGTTCGTCGGCCAGAGGAGAACTGGCACCCCGACTGAGCCTGGTTTCTCCCAAGGTTTTTTTCTCCATTCTGGCCCTGAAGGAGTTTTGGTTCCTTGCCACTGTCGCCTTTGGCTTTTGGCTTGCTCAGTTGGGGACACCTAAATTTCAACTATATTACTGATCCGCCCGCATTGACATTATATGATAATTGAAATGAGCTGGATGACATCACCGTTTTCTCCAGAGCGGCTGTACAGCCGAATCAAATTCTGTTGCATTATTTTCCTGTTACCACTGTGAAGCTGCTTTGAAACAATTGCCATTGTAAAAAGCGCTATATAAATAAAGGTGATAATGATTTATAGTTATAGGCCGCCTGCATTTTCCCCCCCAAAAAATAAAGTTTTCTGTAAAGTTTATGCATCCCTACAAGTATGTGCCTACAAGGCACAACAAACCTGGTGTTCTTTATATATATATTTTGTGAATTTTAAATTGTAATTTTAACCAAATCATGCAGCCCTAGCTCCTGATATCAGCATGTTCACATTTGTGACTTTTTGTCCTTCGTTATGTATATTTGGATTATGTTGTGTTGTAAATAAATCAAAAAGCCATTCTTTTAATCTCTTCACATTCTTTTCACAGTCCCACCTGATAGGGCCATCAGGGGAGGGGTCTTTGTCTTCCCAGGTGTGAAACACATCAATATTCATGATGATTCACGCCCTCCCCGCATAAGCCTTCCTGACACAAAACATGTCTTACAAATTTTAAATCAATATGTTGTTTTATGTGAATGAGTGTGCAGGGTGATTTTCAAAAATTCTAGCCTACATGATCCAGTTTTCAAAAGTCTTGTGAACAAATATTCAGGATGGGTTTTATGGCCTTATTTCAGTGACTTTTCTCACAAACCACACATAAATGTAATTTTCTCAAAATTACCAACTTTTACATACATGATGCTCACATATAATAAAGCATTTATTAACACACTTAGTAACTATTACTATATGTCTAAATAATAAGATGTACATTTAAATAGTTTATTAATCATTTACTTACATTTTCTAAATGATCTTATGAACCACTGAGAACTCCTAAATAACTGGTTTGTAAATAATGTAATGCTTAATTTAGAAATGATAAATTGATCATTAATAAAGTATGAAATTACAATTATTAAATGCATTATAGATATGCTTATAAATCAAGAATAAAGCATTTATAGTTGTATTTATAAATTGCTTATTAATGTCTTTTAATGTCTTTTATAAATGATGAATTAACTATTTACTAATGCTTAACTAATTATTCATAGCATGCAGTTATTATAAAGTGTTACCAGCTATAAAGTATAGAAGTTAGACAAAAGTTCAAAAGTTTCACTGAATTTGATTAACTGAGTTTGATATTAAATCAACAACAGTTTGTTGAAACCTGCAGGTATTGTACAGGCTGCAGGCTATATAACGGCTTTCTGTTTTGTTTTTGCTTTACATTGCTGCTTTTAAATAGTTTTTCTATATCAACATGCACTAAACTGTGTTCTTGACCATTTGCTCCACATTTTTTCATGTCAAAGAACTTTAACTTTTAGAAATGCATTTCAATTCCTTATTTTATTCTAGTTCACTGCACTGCGTATCATGTTTTTAAAAGCAAAAAAGTGTTCTATGTGAACTGCGTTCATTCAGCTCACTGTTTTTTGTTCTGTGTGAACACCTGACATGTAAACACAAATCTACCATCGTCAGTGCCGCACCCCCTGCTGTCATGACAGACGGACTAGCAAACTGCATCGTTCAATGAGAGATTTTTATCATTATTACATTCTCATCGAATGGCAGGAAAGACAACCATGGTCAGGGAAAACTCACCCACAGTTTTCAAAAAATAATTATTGACATACATGAATACTAACATAGGCTAAATTATATTGAAATGCTAGTGATGTCAAGGTACGCAGTGTGTGTGCATTGTGCACAAGCATGTGCTCCATTGTTGCAGGTAATTATAATATTATAGTAATGAAATGAAAGGCCACTTAAGTGTACTTAAAAAATCCTCCTTTGTTTGCATGAGCGTTTTGAAATATCGATTCGAATCAGTATTCTGACGATCTCCCCTGCAGTGTAGATTCTTCCGCTCAATATGAGCCCTCCCTCGTCTCTCTCCTTCAATCACAGGCGTTGGGTGACTCAACATATCCAGGAAGTGCATTACAGGCTTGGCGAGGTGTCAATCATAGCACCCATGGTTTTTGTTGGATAAGGCCAGTCAATGCCTAGCCAATGCTTTGCCAGCAAAGTTTTGATGGATGGACGTAGTAACCAATCAGAAGGCGACATCTTGTGCAGTTTTATGTAAACAGTATTGGTGAATATTACTCGTGCTTACGTTTCCATTGACACCTTCTGCCAGTTTACGCACACACCTTAGCGCAGCTCGCTGACTGTATGACAGACAGTTCTTATCAACTAAATAAGTTTTTTACACTTTGTAAATTCTGTAAATAGTTGCAGATTTATTTGAATGAAAAACTACTCTTTACAGTTACAAATATTCTGAAATAAATGGCCTTTTTGAAAGGACACCTAGACTTTTCTTGACATAAAAGCTTACAGAAGCTACATTTTTGGAAGTATCATCCTCAAATTTGAATCAAAACATGATCAGACATTCAGTTCCCTTTCAAGGGAACTCGAGCTGCGTCGAAACGCTTGTGAGAACGCCCCTGCGTGTGTGCGTCATGAAGCACGTATGAAATCAGTCCAATGGCGTGACAGAACGTCATAGGTGGGTGATGTCATCGACCAGGAACTATAAAGCACACCCAAACCAAACAGCATCAGCTTCTGTGCCTTCAGCAAGTGCTACATGTGAAATCTGTTTAGTTCTGGCTAGGCAGGAGTTTTTACTTAAAAAAAGAAAAAAAAAGAGACAAAAGAGAGATATTATGTGGAGTGAACCACAGTTTAAACAATGTGTTCATCCCTGCCCTCATTTCCTTACAGGTGGGGATACACATTTGTTGTGTGTGTTCTGTTTGGGAGAGCAGCATGCTCAGTCAGCTCTCGAGGGAGCTGAATGTGAGCATTGCGAGCGTCTCCCTCTCAGAACGTTGCGTTCACGCCGGGCACTCTTTGAGAAGTGTGCTTCGGCTCACGTTCCTCGCGGCTCGGGTCCCGCTTCTGTCGAGGCAGAGTGGCGGCTTCAGTCATGGGGTTCGCAAATGGATCTAATAGCGGGGCTTGAGACGGGCTCTGCCTTATCTTAGCCTTTACCTGTTAGGTCCAGTGCCTCAGTTCAGAGTTCGGAAGCACGCATTGCAGTTTCTTCCGCTCTGAATGAGGCACCAATGCTGCAAATATCCATTTCTGAGGAGGTGAATATTGTTAGCATTGATGCAGAGATTGAAGATTCGCCACTTCAGTGTGAGGAGCTAGTGGAGGTGCTCACAAAAGCGGTTGCTAAATTAAGCATCGAATGGCCTGCTGACAAACAAGAGAACAGGCAGAGAAGCAAACTAGATGAACGCTTCCTGCCTTCTCGTAAGCAACATTCACGAAGGTGTTTGCCATTCTTTCCCAATCTCCAGACTAGATTGTCGAGATCGTGGAAAAAATACGGTTTCATGCCATGTGTTTAGCCCGCAAATCACCACATATTCCAATATAAATGGTATGAAACAGAATGGCTATGGGGCGATGCCTAAGGTTGAAGAGACGCTTGCGAGCTATCTCTCTCCTGAAGCATCGTCCCTAAAAACACCAGCTTTACCCACTAAGCCTCTCAAATCCACCTCAGCTTTAGTGGGTAAAGCATATTCGGTGGCAGGTCAAGTCGCGGCGTGCCTGCACATAATGGCAATATTGCAAGCATACCAGGCTGACCTACTAAGGAACGTGAGTGAGAGTGAGGAAATCAGCCCTGACGTAATTCGAGAACTGCATCAGGCTGCCGACCTCTCTCTCCGGGCCACCAAGGAGATGGCCAAATCTGTCGGCCGGTCTATGGCAGCTATGGTGGCCACGGAGAGACACTTGTGGCTCAATCTTGCGGGCATGAAAGAGAAAGAAAAATCGTTTCTCCTACTGGCCTCTTCGGTGACGCAGTCAACACTGTTGCCGAGAGGTTTCAGGAAGAGAAAAAGCAGGAGGCAGCATTCCAGAAGTTCATGGCCCGCAAGCCTCACGTCTCTGGGGTAGCGGGCCCCCAGCCGTCGTCTAGCTCCTCACACAGGGCGCAGCAGAAACAAAGTGTCGCGACCCGAGCCCCTCCTCAGAAAAACTGGGAGGCAGCGCAGCACTTTAAGATGAAGTCTTCTAAGGGTAAAACGCATCTGAGGGCCGTTATTACTGCGAGGAAGGCTTCATCTAAAAAGAAGTCCTGACGCCACCGGTGTCAGGCAGCTGAGGGTGCACCTCTCCGTGGGGATTCAGATTACACCTCATTTTACGGTGCCCGTATCCCTTCAGTGCCCTCAGTGGACTATTCTGCCAACCCCGCCTTTATACTGGGGCGTGGAAAGTCTCAGCGGGCCTCTACCTGAGGGTGGCGGCTCGCACACCCTCCGAGGAGGGCTTTGCAGCAGTCAAGCCAGTTGTTCCCTGCCGGTTTGCCGCCTCAGGGCACTGTACTGTGCAATCCAGAGACTGGTACCCTTAGTAGATTATCTGGCGGAGTGGAAACTTTTACCAAATATATCTCGATGGGTCCTGCAGACAATAGAAAGAGGTTATGCAATCCAGTTCAGGTGTCGTCCACCTCGTTTCAACGGGGTCCTTTCCAGAGTGGTAGGGCCCGAGCAGGCTCTGGTAATGGAACAAGAAGTAAAAGCTCTACTACAAAAGGAGGCTATAGAACGGGTTCCTCCTCCCAGCAGGGAGTTAGGCTTTTACAGCCGCTACTTCATTGTTCCAAAGAAGGATGGGGGTTGCGTCCAATTTTAGATCTGCACCTTTTAAATCGCATTGTACTCTTAGGCAGATCATGTCACAGATCAGATGCAAGGACTGGTTTGTCACGATAGATCTAAAGGACGCATACTTTCATATATCCATCCTTCCACAACACAGGAAGTTTCTGAGGTTTGCTTTCGGGGGCGAAGCATACCAATATCGAGGTGTTCCTTTCGGCCTAGCTTTGTCTCCACGAATTTTCACGAAGTGTTGATGCTGCTCTGGCTCCACGGAGACTCCAGGGCATCTGCATACTCAATTACATCGACGACTGGTTGATTTTAGCTCAATCGGAGCAGTTAGCGGTTCGGCATCGAGATGTCGTTCTCGCACATATAAGAAACTTGGGGTTGAGATTAAACACAAAGAAAAGTGTTCTTACACCTATACAGAAGACCACTTATCTCGGTGTAATATGGGATTCGATGACAATGCGAACGCGGCTCTCATCAATCCTCATAACCGTAAAAGAGACAAAACTAGGCCAGTCACTCACTGTCAGGTAGTTCCAGAGACTGTTAGGTCTGATGGCAGCAGTGTCCAACGTGATACCTTTTGGCCTGTTGTACATGAGACCATTGCAGTGGTGGCTCAAAACCAAGGGATTCTCCCCGAGGGGAAATCCGCTCCGTGCGTTCAAGGTTACGCGGCGATGCCTTCGTGCCTTGGACATGTGGAAAGATCCTTGGTTCCTTTCCCAAGGACCTGAGCTTTGAACTTCTTGTCGTCGTGTCATGCTAACGACAGATGCATCCCTCAAAGGTTGGGGGCAATCATGAGTGGTCGCTCGGCTCGAGGTCTGTGGCAGGACCATCATCGATGATGGCGGTATTTCAGGCTCTGAAGTACTTCCTCCCAGACCTCAGAGGCCATCATGTGCTTGTTCGTACAGACAACACATCGGTGGTCTCTTATTTAAACCATCAGGAGGATCTGCGTTCGCGCCCCTTATACAGACTGGCGAACCGGATCCTCCTATGGGCCCAAGGGAGGTTGCTGTCCATCAGGGCAGTGTACATCCCAGGGTACCTGAACCAGGGGCAATTCTGTCGAGGCAGGGGCCAAGGCCCGGGGAGTGGAGACTCCACCCTGAGGTGGTGGAGCTCCTTTGGGAGAATTTTGGCTGAGCAGAAGTGGATCTGTTCGCATCTCAAGAGACGACACACTGTCAAACTTGGTTCTCCCTAATGCATCCAGCTCCTTTGGGACTGGATGCTATGGTACAGGCGTGGCCGAGGTAACGTCTGTATGCATTTCCCCCGATCGCTCTGCTCCCAGGAGTTCTGGAGAGAGTTCGCCGGGACGGAGTCAAGCTTCTGCTAGTAGCCCCATACTGGCCGGCCCAAGTATGGTTCTCGGACCTAGTGTCTCTCCTCGACGGCTCTCCTCTGGAGATTCCGATCAGGAGGGACCTACTTTCTCAGGCCAGCGGGTCGATATTTCACCCCCACCCAGAGTTGTGGAAACTGTGGGCTTGGCCTCTGAGGGGGCCGAGCTCATAAGTTCAGGTCTCTCAACTAAGGTTGTAGAGACCATTCTACACTCCAGAGCTCCTTCCACGAGAAAACTGTATGCCCTGAAATGGAAATTGTTCACTTCCTGGTGTGGAAATCAAAAGCTGGATCCTGTTAATTGCCCTGTTAGCGCAGTACTGGAATTCCTGCAAGAGAAATTTTCCACTGGGTTATCCCCTTCTACTTTAAAAGTATATGTGGCGGCCTTGGCGGCTTATCATGTGCCTATTGCTGGTGTGTCACTGGGGAGACATCCATTTATTACTCGTTTTCTCTGTGGAACTTTGAGGCTTAGACCTGCAGTCCACACGAGGGTGCCAGCCTGGGATTTGGCCATTGTATTTCAAGACTTATCTCAAGCTCCAAACTCCTTTTGAGCCCATTGAGGAGGTGTCTGAGAAAATGTTGACTCTTAAGACTATATTTCTTCTCGCCATTTCATCTCTTAAGAGAATTGGAGACATTCAACCTCTTTCGGTTTCTCTCTCGTGCTTGGAATTTGCTCCTAGTATGATTAAAGCTTTTCTGCACCCGAGACCGGGTTACATTCCTAAGGTTCCTACTAATACAGTAAGACCAGTCATTCTACAGGCCTTTTGTCCTCCTCCTTTTGTGACGTCAGACCAAGAAAAATTTAATCTGCTCTGCCCTGTTCGGGCGTTAGATGCTTATGTCCACAGAGCTGCCCTGTGGAGGAAAGCAGAACAGTTGTTCATTTGCTTTGGGTCACCTAGGAAAGGGTACCCCACATCTAAGCAAAGAATGAGCAAGTGGGTGGTCGAGGCTATCTCACTTGCTTATGAGTCGGCCGGTCAGCCTTCACCTTTGGCTGTACGGGCCCACTCTACAAGGGGTATGGCTGCCTCTAAGGCATTATTGTCAGGAGTGGCTCTTCAAGATGTGTGTGATGTGGCAGGGTGGTCTTCACCGCATACATTTATCAGGTTCTACGAACTTGACTTGCTCTACCCCGGGGCGCAGGTGCTTGCGTCTTAGTGTGCGCTCAGATTTCACACTTGCTCTTATGGCTATGTGGGTATTGCGTTCTCACAAGCGTTTCGACGCAGCTCTAGTTCTCTTGAAAGGGAACGTCTCGGTTACGTATGTAACCTTAGTTCCCTGAAGAGGGAACGAGACGCTGCGTCGCCCTGCCATACTCCCGGCATGCCCGTAATAAACTTGCTTCAGGCTTTCCAGAAGCTAATGCTGTTTGGTTTGGGTGTGCTTTATAGTTCCTGGTCGATGACGTCACCCGCCTATGACGTTCCGTCATGCCATTGGACTAATTTTATACGTGCTTCATGACGCACACGCGGGGCGTTCTCACAAGCGCTTTGACGCAGCGTCTCGTTCCCTCTTCAGGAAACTAAGGTTACATACGTAACCGAGACGTTTTATCTTTAGGATATTTTCAGGCCTGTAACATTAAAGTCTCATCCATTTTTCCCTAAGTGAAGTTCAATAAAAAAAAAAACTTTCATGTATATTTTACCTTGTTTTACACTGTTCCTATACTACTTTGAGTTATTATGACTCTTGGGTAACAAAATTTCAAGTGTCTGGTTTAAAATAAAACCAGATTTATGAATATAGACCATAGGGTTTAAGAGCTGCAGACATTTTTATTTGGGTATGTCGTTTTCAGAAAATGCTCAAAAATAGGGGCGTAAATTAAAAGGTTAAAGTACATTTTAAATCAGTATGTTTTAATAGTCTTTTGTCATACTTTAAAAACTTATACTTATTTTGATGTGTTGACTAACATACTAAAGTCAGGAATCAGGAAGAGATTCAGTTAAGGGCAAAACAAAACTCAGTTTATTTCTAAAATAATAGTACACAGGGCCAAAAGCAGTCAACAGAAAATAATAATTAAATCCAGCAGAGGGCATTGGGCAGCTCAATTTCCAGGTGTCCTTCAGGAGAATTTTAGGAACACATAAAAAAATGGATCGTGGTAACCTCGCTGGTGGGCGAGGAATGAGAGGCTGGGGTGAGTGAAGCCGATTTTGAGGAGCGGGAAGCAAGCCAGGGCAGGGCAGAGGGCGATTGCAGTCTAGATGGTGAGAGAGAGGAGTGAAACAAAACGGAAAAGAAACAAAACAGGCACTGGAGCTTCGAAACGGCACAAACACAATATAACTAGACAAGACAAGAGATTACAGCTGTTGCCAACGGAAGTCTTCAACCAATGTATGAGAACTGAACTGAGCTGGACGATGACATCTTTTTTTGGAGAACTGCTTTATAGATAAAATGAACTAATTTAATAATTGACGATCTTTACAACTGAACTGACTGAACAACAGCCAAAATGCATAATTTTCCTGTTCACTGCAAAGCTGCTTTGAAACAATCTGTATTGTATAAAGCATTATATAAATAAAGGTGACTTGACTTGACCAGATACTGGAAGCCCCTGCCCCGGCTTCTGACATCCAACAGTCCCCTGACAGTGTACACAGGAGAGCCATCCACTAGGCGAGGGTGAAGGGGGGCAGAGGAAGAAACAACAGGATTAAGACAGGATGTAAGCACAGGTTTGACCCTGGATACGTGAAAAACAGGGTGAACCCGACCAAGTGTAGGAGGAAGCTTGAGCCTAATCGCCACCGGACTCAGAACCTTTGGTAATATGGTATAGGCCAATGAACCTGGGAGCCAATTTACAAGAGGCTACCCTGAGAGGCAGGTCCTTGGTAGACAGCCATACCTTTTGACCACATGCATGACGAGGTGGGGAAATCCAATCTCAATCGGCTGCTGCCTTGGTCCATCTGGAAGTCCGGGCCAGCACCCCCAGCCCTCCTCCAGGTGCGGAAACAGCACTGGATAAAGGCCAAGGCAAACGGGACCGCAGCATTGGGTTCCTGTGAAGGAAACAGAAGGGGTTAGTCATATTTGACCCACGACAACTGTTGACTCCAGGAACTAGGATTCTGGGAGGTCGGGCAGTGGGAGAGCTCTTTTGAGATTCCGAATGGCTCGCTCGCACTGCCCGTTGGTCTAGGGGTGAAAACATGAGGACAGGCTTGTAGAGGCCCCAAACTGTCGACAGAATTTTTTCCAAAACCGGAAAACAAACTGTGGTCCTCTATCCGAAACCACGTCAACCAGAACCACTGTAAAGCTGCTTTGAAACAATTTGTATTGTAAAAAGTGCTATATAAATGAAGGTGAAAAGAAAACTATGAATCTGGAATACGTGGTTGACCATAGTCTGAGCAGTTTACTTGGCAGAGGGGAGTTTGAGCAAGGGAATGAAGTGGGTCGCCTTGGAGAAATAGTCTACTACCGTCAGGATGATGTGAATGTGGGAGACCAGTGACAAAGCCAAGGGTCAGGTGTGACCATGGACAAGAGGGAATGGGCAAGGGCTGGAGCAGACCAACAGGTGGGCGTTTAGAATTCTTGTTCTGAGCACATGTTGAGCATGGCAACGCGAACTGCCTGATATTCCAGAAAGAACAGGAGCGGAGATGAACTGGGACTTAAAAGCATTAAAGGACTCCTGGGCCTGACTATTCCATCCCGCACCAGGTGGTAAATGTTGTGGAGGTCTAACTTGGTGAAGACCTGGGCTCAATGGTGATTGCAGAGACAACAAGTCTTACACTAGGGGTAGTGTGGGTAATGGTGGAGATGAGCTGACCAGCTAATGACCATACAGAGATGGCAGAGGAGAGAGCGATGGCCGGGATGCCCCACTGCTTGCCGACTGTCCAGAAAATTGCCCTCGGACCCAGAGTCCACTAGGGCCAAGCAGGAGTTGGAGGCGCCCTCATGCTGGCTCACAATGACGGGACAGGGTTTGACTTGGGGAAAGGAGCCCAGACCGCAGACCGACGCTGGTGCCGACAAAGGATCTGACCCTCCACACGAAGAGCCAGGTCTACCAAGGAATCCAGGTCGAGGGGAAACTCATGGGTGGCAATCTCATCCTGGATGTTATCATCCAGCCCCTGAAGAAACCTGGAATGCAGGGCCCCCTAAGCTGCTAAGTTTTAGAACTGAATGGCAAAATCTGTGATGGAGCGACCTCTCTGTGAGAGCCACACCAGCCTGGAAGCCGCCTCGTCTCCCCAGGCAGACGGGTCGAACAACTTGATAATTACTCCCAGAAATCCCAGGCAGCAGTACCCCACTCATGAGCATTACCAGTGAGCAGGGTTAGGACGTACACCACCCTGGAGTCCTTGGTGGCATAACGGCGGGGCTGCAGAGCGAACACCAGAGAACACTGTGATAGAAATGATAGAAAATAGAAATCAATACGGGAGTTGAGTTCGGCCAGGAATCTGACAGGAATTCAAACTCCTGTGAAGTGGTGGTAAGCTGGATGGCATGCTGGCCCAAGATAGTGCCTTGCTGGGCTGGGCCCAAGATAGTGCGCTGTCCAAACCTGGTCAACAAAACCCAGTTTATTTAGAGAAAAATAGCACACAAGGCCAAAAGCAGTGAACAAAAAAATAAAAACTTTATTTTATATAGTGCCTTTAAAAGTTGCATCTTAAAGTGCTTTACAAGAACATACAAATAAAATACAATGAATTAAGAGAGGAAAAAATAGAAACATACATCAAATTTTTTTTTTTTTTTTTAAAATCATGTATAGACTATCCTGAAAAAAATCTCAGTGGGAAGTGAATTCCAAAGTTTAGGAGCCAAAGAAGAAAAAGCCTGGTCACCCATAGAGCGTAAATGAGTTGAAGGAACAGTTAAAAAGCCAGAATCGGAAGACCGGAGATTTCGTCTTGGGGTGTAGACAGTTAAAAGATATTGTGGTGCTAAACCATGCAAGGCCTTGTAGGTAAGCATGAGAATTTTTAAATCTATGTGAAACCTGACATGGAGCCAGTGCAAGGACTCCAAGATTGGAGTGAGGTGCTCACTTGTCCTGGACCTTGTCAGGATTCTGGCAGCTGAGTTTTGAACATATTGTAATTTGTTTAGGGTAGATTTTCAGACCCCAGCGAGCAGAGCATTACAATAGTCGATGCGTGAAAATACAAATGTATTGATCAGTTTTTCAGCCACGGAGAAAGTTTTTTTTTTTGCAGGGGGCGACGCCCTTGGTGACGAGCAGACTGCGGAGTGGCCCATGAGGGACTCTGATGGTACGTCGGGGGTAGCTCTTGATTGCCTCAGCCTGCTACCGACTGCGGAGAACTGCTGGGCCCAGTTCTCGACAGTGTTGCCGAAAAGGCCACGTTGTGAGATAGGAGCATCGAGAAAGCATACTTTAACGATCACTCGCACCTCTGCAAGGCAAGCCAGGGGGTGTTTCTGGACCACTGAGGTGGACAGTATTATCAGCTGCTATCGTGTTTGTCCGGAGCTAATTACCCTCCTCCATCCCCAGCTCCTCCTCTCGTCAGTCAGGATTTGGCATTCTGATTCCCCCTGAATCAGACTAAATTCCTGAATTAGGTTGTACATTTTAATATTGACATTAATGCTATCTGCAATACATCGTTGCTTCTGTTCTGTTTACCCTAGGGGGGTTTATCACTGCTCTCCCTGCTCTTATCCATGCAAGGCTGCATGGATGCGCAGGGAGTTCTTGCCCAGAACAGAACCATACCGCCAATCTAAACTATATGCTAATTGTCTATCATCTTTGATGATAGTGGTCCTGACAGGAATGCAGATTTTGGCACCTAGAGCGGCGAGCAAGCAGCCTGGCAGCTCGACGGCGCACATCACACTGAGGAGCAAGAGGCCCGTCCGGGTTTTGCCCGGCGGAGGCTCTCGCTGATCTCCTCGGTCTCCCAACAGTTGTGCGCCTGTGCTTTTACACACAAGTGGCGGCTGGCCAACAGCAGAGGGGATTCAAGCTTTCCGGAGAAAGTAGAGTCGACTGGCGTGCCGACTTGGTCATATTCTCATGCGAAAACAGGAACCACCCACAAACACGTCTCAGCATGCTTATGCCCAGGCATGTGAGACAGTGATTGTGGCCGTCAATGAGGACAGAAAACAACCGCATCCAGAAACACACAGGTAGAATGTCATCTTTAAAAGATGCAAGCTCTACATGTGTAAGCTTTTTTAGGGAACTGCTCTCCTTGGTGCTGAAGCACACAGGGGAAAAGATTGTGGCAACACTGACAGGGAGTATGCAGTCTGTAGTGTGCTCTCACCCTCGTTGCTGTAATAACAGCTTTTCAGCGCTCTGAAAAAGCGCACCGTCACCAGCTGTAAGAACAGCCTTTCAGCACTCACTGAAGGCACACACACATAGACAGCGACTCGATCACCGCTGTAGTGCCGTCACACCAACACCAGTGAAAAGAAAGCTTCTTCCCTGAAGAACTGGCTCTTAGAAACACTGCTTGCAGATAGAGAGAGGAACAAATGAACTGCTCGACTCCAAAGCAAAAACTTAGTATTGCAACGCACATGCCACTCATTATATACCCGCGCTGTGAGGCAGAGCAGCTGGTGCAGTCATTGCATGCCAATGTGCATTGGCTTGTTTAGTTACACTCAAAGTAGATTGGCTTCTCTAGCGAGATTCCTATTCGTCGGTCTCCGATTTTATTTCATAATAAAATCATGATAATGATGTGGCTCAGTGGTAGCTTGACTACACTGTAAAAAGTGGTAACATGCAATTGTTACCTTAAAGAGTGATTTTTACCTTGTTTAACCCATAAAAATAGTTTTGTTGCTATAAATTAATGTATTTTATTCTGTGATGCTAAATATTTTTTATTTGAATAAAACCAGGTAATTTAGATATTACCATTTTTTCTAGTCTTTGGATGTTCTCCATTTTTTTCCCAAATTTAGTGATTCAGGTAGTCAGCAATAGTATTTTAGCCTTTTGTTATTTTTATTTCTTATGCTGTTGTGATTATTCTATGATTATTTTAATTCCTTTTCTGTGTAAAGCACTTTGAATTACCATTGTGTATGAAATGTGCTATATAAATAAACTTTCCTTGCCTTGCCTAGTGTACATTAGGCACACAGAGTTTGTGTGATCATGTCTGTGTGTATGAGATCAGACATTTGGCACTGTTTCAGGTCTCTCTTTGATAAGTGCTAGGTCTAAAAACACACACTTACAACCCAGGCTTTCCCACTGATCCGCTTTAGTTTAATCAAACGTTAATGTCATCTAGCCATACGGACAAGGTCCGAAAGTAGTTTCATGTTGCGCCATTGTTCCCTGAACTTCCGCCGTAAATGGCTTCTTTAAACGTCCTGAGATTTTGATTCTGTCTGCTGTGTAATTCGGTCTGACGGAACTTTTTGTGAAACTTTCTCACAGTGAGGGACACTGGAGGTCTTTTGGGTCTGTCACTGATATCTCCTGCCTAAAATGTGAGGCTTAGACCTCCAGAGACCTGCCACTTAATCAAACTAAATGCTTATTTATGGATACAGAAGGGAAAATGTTACTACTCAGAGGTTACTAAGGAGTCTAAATGGAGTTCTCATTTATGATTCAATTATGGTTAAATTGTCTCAGATTGTCTCAGATGTTTCCCATTAAATAAAAATAGACACAATTGAGAAAATTATTGACAAGGATCACCAGTGTATGTGTACTATGAAGGGTCTAGAATTACTCAAGCCATCTGTTCTCTTCCCTCTCTCCAAGACTGAGATAAGAACTCATTGGAACGCTGCTTGGAGACCTATAGAGTGAGAGGCGATGAGCACAAGGGATTGGTAACCTGCAGTCTCTTGTGTTCTTGGCCATTAAAAAGGGCTCTGTTTGACTATGGCTGTCTAGTTCTTACTCTGTTATCTTTCACCGTTTTATGTTCTTGGAGGGGGCAAAGACTTTTTTCCTTCATGTTCAACAGAAACACAGACTAAACTTACCTGCTGCTGACTCGCTGTGTCTCGCTGTTCTTTTGTGGCGTTTTCGTTTGTGTATCTTAGTTGTTGTTTATTTTTATTTTGTTTTTATTAGTCTTATTTTTTGTTCCTTTAATTGGGGAACAGCATGAATGTGTTCGTGATCTGCGTGGTCATGGCGTTGTTTGCTGGCGGGTGAAGCCTTCGAAGACCAACTGGCGTTGATGGTGCCGAACCAGACTTATTCAAGAGGCTTCTTGCTATCTCGATATAATCAACACGATATAATCAACACGTTCTCACACTTGTCACATACTGACGCTTGGTCTGCGTCACTTTTTAATGCACAGGGTACCCCTTTAGTGTCATTTTTCGACGTGTAGGGTACCCCATTGATTTCAGTTGTTTGACTTGTGCGTCAGATCAAGACTTTGCATTTGTAAAAGTAGACATGATTTTATACATATTTATAGGCTGCTTTTATATTTTGGAGTGACAAATATCACTCCTACCCTAAACCTACCCACTTCTAAACAATGTAAAACAAGCAACAGGCAAATAAAAGCACAGTCACAGGTATTTATTGCAAAAACTGACCAAAACCCTGTTGAAAAAAACAGCTTATGCTGGTTAGGTATGTTTTGAAGCATGGCAGTTGGTTTATGCTGGTCCTTAGTTGGTCATGCGCTGGTTTAAGCTGGTCCTGAGCTGGAGCTAGTTTCTTAGGACCAGCACTTGACCAGCTTAAACCAGCTCATGACCAGCTAAGGACTAGCTTAAACCAGCTCTAACCCGTCCACAGACTACCCTGAGCTGCCAGCTCCGCCATGGTCCCCTGATGTTTTATATCATATAATACGCAAATGGGTAGGTTTAGGGGTGGGGTTGGGTTACGTGTTCAAACGTGTCTAAATAGTGTAAATAAAAGTAAATAAAATTATGCTGGCTGATTAAATTGAGAATCACATTCCAATATGTCATAATGGCAAAATTATAACACAATATATAATTTCGTCATGACGATAACATTCATCATGCCCAACACATCTGTGTATGACGCCAAAGGTTTCTCATTAAAATCAATGGAGTACCATGCGTATCGAAAATTTACACTAAAGGGGTACCCTGTGCTTTAAAAAGTGACGCAGGGGAGTCCTGACCAAGTGTCAATATGTGACGAGTTGGGAGTGAGAACGTGTTGATATAATAACTATGCTGTGTAGACAGAGAGTCCATCAATTATATGTCTACATAAAAGGAGATCAAGGATTAAGAAGCAGGGGTTGAGAGGAGGAATTCGCAACAGATTGTGGAGGCGAGGAAGCCGCCACCAAATTTTGTGATTATGTTGTCTAATGTGAGATCTTCATAAAATGGATGAAGTTGTACTCTTAAACGAGAGGGATTTACTACCTTCTGAGCCAACAGGGACAAGGTCAAATCACGGAAATCTGTTGGCGAGGGACTCTGTATGTATGTTGACAAGAACTAGTCATCGCAGTTTAGAATCAGAATCAGAATGAGTTTTATTTGCCAAGTTATGTTTACACACACAAGGAATTTGTCTTGGTGACAGGAGCTTCCAGTGCAGAAGAAAGTACAAAAAGTATTGTTGTGGGTGTATTATTAAAAATCTGGGAGTTATTTTTGATTCCACTCTCTCGTTTGAGCCTTTTGTGCTTTTGTGTCATGAATTGAGAAATCAACTTTTCATTCAGCCTTTGATATATAAAAGTTCATCGTGATATAAGAATATCCTGTAAGTTTCGGAGCTGAAAACTTCCTTGTTAGTCAAAGAAAAGCTTTTATTGACACCATGCCCAGCAAACGCTCAATCTCAGAATATGCCAACCCTTGACGTCAGCGTGTGGTGAAATGCCGCCTCAACATAAGAATAAGTACGCCTGATTCTGTAGCCCCGCCCACCGACTCGTGTAGCTAAACGGATTGCGCTACCGAGCAATAAACATGCTGAAGATAGCAAGATATTGCGCTGTGCCTGGTTGTGGAAGAACACAGTCGCTGCATAAGCTTCCTTCAGATTCTAATATTAGGAATGTGTGGTTGAACTTTATTTTTAATGAAGTTCCAGCTCATGTGCGTAAGACATTGCACGTTTGTTCGCTTCATTTCACCGCGGAATCGTTTGTAAACAAGACACAGGTCGAGACTGGATTTGCAGACATATTGAGATTAAAACACAATGCTGTGCCTTCTATATTGGATCCGACAGGAATGGTGCAACACACTTACAGTGGGGAGAACAAGTAATTGATACACTGCCGATTTTGCAGGTTTGCCCACTTACAAAGCATGTAGAAGTTGCTTTTCACCCTGTAGGACCAAAGCATGTAGGACCGTTGCTTTTCACCCTGTACATGCTACCACTGGGAGATATTATTAGGAAGCATGGTGTTAATTTTCATTGTTATGCTGACGATACTCAGCTCTATATTTCTTCACGCCCTGACGAAACTTACCAATTCACAAGATTAACAGAATGCATAGCTGATATTAAAAATTGGATGACTAGTAATTTCCTGCAACTTAATTCAGAAAAAACTGAATTTTTAATCATTGGACAAAAAAACTCCACAAGTAGTAACCTAGAATACTGTCTAACACTCGATGGCTGCTCTGTCAAGTCCTCGTCGTCAGTTAGGAACCTGGGTGTGCTCTTTGATACCAATCTCTCATTTGAAAGCCACGTTTCTAGCATCTGTAAAACTGCATTCTACCATCTTAAAAATATATCTAAATTACGGCGCATGCTTTCAATGCAAAATGCTGAACAGTTAGTTCATGCGTTCATGACCTCAAGGCTAGATTATTGTAATGCTCTACTGGGTGGTTGCCCTGCCCGCTTAATAAATAAACTGCAGCTGGTCCAAAACGCAGCAGCTAGAGTTCTTACTAGAACCAGGAAGTATGACCATATTAGCCCGGTTCTTTCAACACTGCATTGGCTCCCTATTAAACATCGTATACATTTTAAAATCTTGCTGATTACTTACAAAGCACTAAATGGTTTAGCGCCCCAGTACTTGAGCGAGCTCTTAACGCATTATACTCCATCACGTTTATTGCGGTCTCAAAATTCTGGCCAGTTGATAATACCTAGAATATCAAAATCAACTGCAGGCGGTCGGTCCTTTTCCTATTTAGCACCTAAACTCTGGAACAGTCTTCCTAGTATTGTTCGGGAAGCAGACACACTCTGTCAGTTTAAATCTAGCCTAAAAACACATCTCTTTACTATGGCATACACATAAAACATTTTTAATTTCTGTTATTCAAATCAGTTAAATGATTGTTTTAGGCTGCATTAACTAGGTCAGCCGGAACCGGGAACACTTCCCATAACACCTGATGTACTCGTTACATCATAAGAAGAATGGCATCTACGCTAATGTTAGTCTTTCTGTTTATCCCGAGGTTTACTGCAGTCGGCCGGATCCGGGCCGTATCCAGACCAGATGGTGGACCTTAGCCTGGACATGACGACCATATCCCTGAAGTGCCTGTAGAGACAATAGTGTCAATTAAACTCCCCCCTGTAAATGTCGCATCGACACGACATCCTAATTAAACCCGTCCCCGGCGTGACAACTCCAATCTTTCGAATAATCCTACGAATATCTATTTATCTAATATGACTTCTGACCTGTAATGTTGCCAGAATCATAATCATACACTATTTGTTCGTCGGCCAGAGGAGAACTGGCACCCCGACTGAGCCTGGTTTCTCCCAAGGTTTTTTTTCTCCATTCTGGCCCTGAAGGAGTTTTGGTTCCTTGCCACCGTCGCCTTTGGCTTTTGGCTTGCTCAGTTGGGGACACCTAAATTTCAATTATATTACTGATCCGCCCGCATTGACACTATATGATAATTGAAATGAGCTGGATGACATCACCGTTTTCACCAGAGCGGCTGTACAGCCGAATCAAATTCCGTTGCATTATTTTCCTGTTACCACTGTGAAGCTGCTTTGAAACAATTGCCATTGTAAAAAGCGCTATATAAATAAAGGTGATTTGATTTGATTTGATAGAAGTCTGTAATTTTTATCATAGGTACTCTTCAACTGTGAGTGACGGAATCTAAAACAAAAATCCAGAAAATCACATTGTATGATTTTTAAGTAATTAATTTGCATTTTATTGTATGACATAAGGAGAACTTAATATTTGGTACAGAAACCTTTGTTTGCAATTACAGAGATCATACGTTTCCTGTAGTTCTTGACCAGGTTTGCACACACTGCAGCAGGGATTTTGGCCCACTCCTCCATACAGGCCTTCTCCAGATCCTCCATGTTTCGGAGCTGTCGCTGAGCAATATGGACTTTCAGCTCCCTCCAAAGATTTTCTATTGGGTTCAGGTCTGGAGACTGGCTAGGCCACTCCAGGACCTTGAGATGCTTCTTACGGAGCCACTCCTTAGTTGCCCTGGCTGTGTGTTTCAGCTCATTGTCATGCTGGAAGACCCAGCCACGACCTATCTTCAATGCTCTTACTGAGAGAAGGAGGTTGTTGGCCAAGATCTCGCAATACATGGCCCCATCCATCCTCCCCTCAATACGGTGCTGTCGTCCTGTCCCCTTTGCAGAAAAGCATCCCCAAAGAATGATGTTTCCACCTCCATGCTTCACGGTTGGGATGGTGTTCTTGGGGTTGTACTCATCCTTCTTCTTCCTCCAAACACGGCGAGTGGAGTTTAGACCAAAAAGCTCTATTTTTGTCTTATCAGACCACATGACCTTCTCCCATTCCTCCTCTGGATCATCCAGATGGTCATTGGCAAACTTCAGACGGGCCTGGACATGCGCTGGGCGTGAGCAGGGGGATATTGCGTGCACTGCAGGATTTTAATCCATGACGGCGTAGTGTGTTACTAATGGTTTTCTTTGAGACTGTGGTCCCAGCTCTCTTCAGGTCACTGACCAGGTCCTGCCGTGTAGTTCTGGGCTGATCCCTCACCTTCCTCATGATCATTGATGCCCCATGAGGTGAGATCTTGCATGGTGCCCCAGACCGAGGGAGATTGACCGTCATCTTGAACTTCTTCCATTTTCTAATAATTGCGCCAACAGTTGTTGCCTTCTCACCAAGCTGCTTGCCTATTGTCCTGTAGCCCATCCTAGCCTTGTGCAGGTCTACAATTTTATCCCTGATGTCCTTACACAGCTCTCTGGTCTTGGCCATTGTGGAGAGGTTGGAGTCTGTTTGATTGAGTGTGTGGACAGGTGTCTTTTAGACAGGTAACGAGTTCAAACAGGTGCAGTTAATACAGGTAATGAGTGGAGAACAGGAGGTCTTCTTAAAGAAAAACTAACAGGTCTGTGAGAGCCGGAATTCTTACTGGTTGGTAGGTGATCAAATACTTATGTCATGCAATAAAATGCAAATTAATTATTTAAAAATCATACAATGTGATTTTCTGGATTTTTGTTTTAGATTCCGTCTCTCACAGTTGAAGTGTACCTATGATAAAAATTACAGACCTCTACATGCTTTGTAAAGAGGAAAACCTGCAAAATCGGCAGTGTATCAAATACTTGTTCTCCCCACTGTATATATATACTCACACATACTGAGGGTCACTGTGGTGGACAGTAGGGAAACACACTGAGGTCAGACACAATACACACATTACACACACATTCCCCTGGTGTCTCTCAGGCTATGGCACATCCACACAAATCTCGCAGCAAGTGCTGCTGTCTGTCCCTCTCCTAATATTATCTTTATTTGTTCTACTTCACTCATGGCTGTAAAGTTCTTTATTGAGTTTCTGAATCTGTTTAAGTAGATCAAATCAAAATAAAATCACCTTTATTTATATAGCACTTTTTACAATGCCAATTGTTTCAAAGCAGCTTCACAGTGGTAACAGGAAAATAATGCAACAGAATTTGATTCGGCTGTACAGCCGCTCTCGTGGAAACGGTGATGTCATCTAGTTCATTTCAATTATCATATAGTGTCAATGCGGGCAGATCAGTAATATAGTTGAAATTTAGGTGTCCCCAACTGAGCAAGCCAAAAGCCAAAGGCGACGGTGGCAAGGAACCAAAACTCCTTCAGGGCCAGAATGGAGAAAAAAACCTTGGGAGAAACCAGGCTCAGTCGGGGTGCCAGTTCTCCTCTGGCCGACGAACAAATAGTGTATGATTATGATTCTGGCAACATTACAGGTCAGAAGTCATATTAGATCAATAGATATTCGTAGGATTATTCGAAAGATTGGAGTCGTCACGCCGGGGACGGGTTTAATGAGGATGTCGTGTCGATGCGGCATTTACAGGGGGGAGTTTAATTGACGCTCTCTGCAGACACTTCAGGCATGTGTTCGTCATGTCCAGGCAAAGGTCCATCATCTGGTCCGGATACAGCCCGGATCCGGCCGACTGCAGTAAACCTCGGGATAAACAGAGAGACTAACATTAGCGTAGATGCCATTCTTCTTATGATGTAACGAGTACATCAGGTGTTATGGGAAGTGTTCCCGGTTCCGGCTGACCTAGTTAATGCAGCCTAAAACAATCATTTAACTGATTTGAATAATATAAATTAAAAATGTTTCATGTGTATGCCATAGTAAAGAGATGTGTTTTTAGTCTAGATTTAAACTGACAGAGTGTGTCTGCTTCCCGAACAATGCTAGGAAGACTGTTCCAGAGTTTAGGTGCTAAATAGAAAAAGGATTGACCGCCTGCAGTTGATTTTGATATTCTAGGTATTATCAACTGGCCAGAATTTTGAGACCGCAATAGACGTGATGGAGTATAATACGTTAAGAGCTCGCTCAAGTACTGGGTAGCTAAACCATTTAGTGCTTTGTAAGTAATCAGCAAGATTTTAAAATGTATACGATGTTTAATAGGGAGCCAATGGAGTGTTGCCAGAACCGGGCTAATATGGTCATACTTCCTGGTTCTAGTAAGAACTCTAGCTGCTGCGTTTTGGACAAGCTGCAGTTTATTTATTAAGCGAGCAGGGCAACCACCCAGTAGAGCATTACAATAATCTAGCCTTGAGGTCATGAACGCATGAACTAACTGTTCAGCATTTTGCATTGAAAGCATGTGCCGTAATTTAGATATATTTTTAAGATGGAAGAATGCAGTTTTACAGATTCTAGAAACGTGGCTTTCAAATGAGAGATTGTTATCAAAGAGCACACCCAGGTTCCTAACTGACGACGAGGACTTGACAGAGCAGCCATCGAGTGTTAGACAGTATTCTAGGTTACTACTTGTGGAGTTTTTTTGTCCAGTGATTAAAAATTCAGTTTTTTTCTGAATTAAGTTGCAGGAAATTACTAGTCATCCATTTTTTTATATCAGCTATGCATTCCGTTAATCTTGTGAATTGGTAAGTTTCGTCAGGGCGTGAAGAAATATAGAGCTGAGTATCGTCAGCATAACAATGAAAACTAACACCATGCTTCCTAATAATATCTCCCAGTGGTAGCATGTACAGGGTGAAAAGCAACGGTCCTAGCACTGAGCGCTGCGGTACTCCATACTGAACTTGTGATCGGTGTGACATCTCTTCATTTACTGCTACAAACTGATAACGGTCAGATAAGTATGATTTAAACCATGCCAATGAAATTCCACTAATGCCAACATAATTTTCGAGTCTATTCAAAAGAATGTTGTGGTCGGTAGTATCGAAAGCAGCGCTAAGATCGAGTAACACTAACAGAGAGATCGGATGATAAGGGTAAATCATTTGTAACTCTAATGAGAGCAGTCTCAGTACTATGATACGGTCTAAATCCTGACTGGAAATCCTCACAGATACCATTTCTTTCTAAAAAGGAGCATAATTGTGAGGACACTACCTTTTCTAGTATTTTTGACAGAAAGGGTAGATTTGAGATTGGCCTGTAATTTACTAATTCTGTAGGATAAAGTTGCGTTTTTTTAATAAGTGGTTTAATAATAGCCAACTTAAAAGTTTTCGGTACATATCCTAATGTCAAGGATGAATTAATGATATTAAGAAGAGGATATATGACCTCTGGAAGCATCTCTTTTAGTAGTTTAGTCGGTATAGGGTCGAGCATACAGGTTGTTGATTTTGATGATTTAACGAGTTTAGCCAATTCTTCTCCTATAGCAGTGAATGAATGTAATTTTTCCTCAGTGATACTACAATGCACTGTCTGATGTGATACTGTAGTAGACGGCTGCATGGTTATAATGTTTTTCCTAATATTATTATAATTTTTTTCCTAATATTATCAATCTTACAAGTAAAGAAGTTCATAAAGTCATTACTGCTGTGCTGTTTACAAACATCAGAAGGTGAAGCTTTATCTTTGGTTAATTTAGCCACTGTATCGAATAAATACCTAGGGTTGTGTTTGTTTTCTTCTAAGAGAGTCGAGAAATAAGCAGATCTAGCAGTTTTTACGGCCTTTCTGTATGCAATCATGCTCTCTTTCCACGAAATGCGAAAAACTTCCAGTTTTGTTTTCTTCCAGCTGCGCTCCATTTTTCTGGCTGCTGTTTTAAGGGCCCGGGTGTGCTCGTTGTACCACGGCGTTGGACTATTTTCTTTAATCTTCTTTAAGCGCCGGGGAGCAACTGTGTCTAAAGTGCTGGAAAAGAGAGAGTCAATAGTTTCTGTTGCAACATCGAGTTCCTCTAGGCTATCTGGGATGCTGAGGAGATGAAACTGATGAGGAAGATTATTTACAAAGCAATCTTTAGTCGCAGCAGTGATAGTCCTGCCATATTTGAAGCAAGGGGACGGCTTTGCAGCCTTTGCTAAATTAAGTGTACATGATACTAGGTAATGATCTGAGATGTCATCGCTCTGCTGCAGAATTTCAATGGTATCAACATTTATTCCATGTGACAGTATTAGGTCTAAAGTATGATTACGGCGATGAGTGGGTCCTGACACGTGTTGCTTTACTCCAGTAGAGTTTAGAATGTCTCTAAATGCCAATCCCAATGCGTCTTTTTCATTGTCTACATGGATATTAAAATCACCAACAATTAGGACTTTATCTGCAGCCAGTACTAACTCTGATAGTAAATCAGCAAATTCTCTGGTAAAGTCTGTATTGTGCCCTGGTAGTCTGTATACAGTAGCCAACACAAATGTCAAACGGGATTTATCAATTTCACTACATAACGTTACATAAAGCACCAAAACTTTATATAGGAATTATATTTGAAACTAGACTTCTGAGTAATACCGAAGATATTATTGTAAATTACAGCAACACCTCCCCCTTTACCTTTCAGACGCGGCTCGTGTTTATAACAATAAACAATAAACATGAGTGGACTCATTTAAAGTAATGTAATCGTCAGGTTTTAGCCAGATTTCTGTCAAACACAGCACATCTAGGTTATGATCTGTAATCATATCATTAACAATAAGCGCTTTTGAGGAAAGGGATCGAATATTCAGCAGCCCGAGCTTTATCATTTGATCATCTGTATTGTATCTGTTGTTTATTTGTTGGACTTCAATTAAATTTTTACCGTTGAATGGTTTTGATGGTTTTTTGTATTTACTAATTTGTGGAACAGACACAGTCTCTATGTGATAATATCTAGGTGAAAGAGTCTCTATGTGCTGGGATTTATCTGACTTCTGTGACGTAAGACAGCTAGCAGGCGGTCGGGTAAGCCAGTCCGTCTGCTTCCTGACCTGGGCCCCAGTTAGTCAAGGTTTAGCTCTAAGACTATGTGTCAAATTACTAGAGAGAAGAGCGGCACCATCCCAAGAAGGATGGATGCCATCTTTTTTCAACAGGTCAGGTCTGCCCCAAAAGCTTTTCCAATTGTCTATGAACCCTATGTTATTTTGCGGACACCACTTAGACAACCAGCCATTGAGTGATGATAGTCTGCTAAGTATCTCATCACTCCTTTTAACGGGGAGGGGACCAGAGCAAAAATCGTCATCTGCCATCGTACTTGCGAGTTTACACACCTCTTTAATGTTAATTTTGGTGATCTCCGACTGGCGAAGTCGAACATCATTAGTGCTGACGTGAATAATAATCTTAGAGAATTTACGATTAGCATTAGCCAGCACTTTTAAATTTGCTTTGATGTCAGGCGCTCTGGCTCCCGGTAAACATGTGACTATGGTGGCTGGTGTCTCTATTTTAACGTTCCGTGTAATAGAATCGCCAATAACTAGGGCACTTTCAACAGGATTCTCAGTCACTGAGTGGGGAGAACCTGTTTGATGTTCTAATCGGAACAGAAGAGTGTTTTTTTGATCCGCGACTATGCCGTCTATATTCACCCAGTTGCCCTGCTGCACGGGCTCTACAGCCGGAACCGAACAATGTACAGAGTTTAAGCAGTGTCTAAAGCTGTTACATTGTCACTACTCTCAAATAAAGTCTGGATGCATGTCTCTAATTCTGAAATCTTCTCCGTCAGCCTGACTATCTCCTTACATTTATCACATGTGAAGCCCTGTTCGCCAACGGAGAAAGATATACTAAACATGAAACATGCAGTGCAAGTGAAAATGACAGGAGAAGAAGACATGGCTTACCGTATTTGTTGATTAATCCAACTTACCACAGTTGTTTGATGGAGTCTATTTACTAATCCAACTCACCACAGTTGTTTAATGAACTCAGAAAACAAGAGACCCGAGTGCAGAGATGGCAAGCTAACAGGCTAGCGAAATGCTAACACGTGATAGTGATTTAATGTGGTAGGCAATATTAGACAATATATGGAGATGAGTAAGTTATATTTAGCAGTTTAAACAACAGGGAATGATATAAAATAAAGATTCAAAAGCAAGCAAAGCACACGCGAGCACAGCAGGCAGCAGGACAAACAGGAGGCAGACAGGAGCAATCGATCGGCAGGATGTCTCTTGTGGAAATGTATTTGTGACAGTGAAGGAGGAAGTCTCGATCTCTCCTGTCCTGCAGTAAATACACACCCTTTGCTCTCTGGGTAACCAGCTCTTTCTGTGTCTGCCGATCTCGATGGCCAGACTGTGCTCACCGAGCCTATACTTGGTCAGGATCCGTCTCTGCTTTGTGTCTCTGACACTCTGGAGATATTCTTCCAATTCATAATTTGACTTTAGAGTTTGATAGAATTGTAATTTACATTGTGTTTTAGTTTCCTGATCCCAATGTTCTAGATATGTATTTTTAGATTGTTTGATAATTTGGTTTATTTTGATGTTTGTATGAGAAGCAGTGCTGGTCTGAGTCTGGTTAGTGTTAGTAGAGTTAGTCGGGTTAGTAAGTCTCAGAACCAGCTGACTGAGGGGACTTTTTTCAGGGTTCATTTCTTGGGTTTGTAATGCTTTAAAATGTAGCGATTCTGTGGGGCTTGATTTTAGGTGCATCCAGAATTTGAGGGATCTTTTTTGCATATTAATAATCAATGGGAATCTGCCTAATTCTGCCCTACATGCATTATTAAGTGTTTTTCTTTGTAGTTTTAGGATGATTTTGCAGAATTCTGTGTGTAGGGCTTCTGTTGGATGTCTGTCCCATCTAGTGTAGCTCTATCACTGAGTGGACCCCAAACCTCCCTTCCATACAGCGCTATGGGCTGAATCACACCATCAAAGATTTTACACCAGATTGGAATCGGTAATTCAATGATTTGGAATTTTTTCTTAATGGCATATAGAGCTCTTCGAGCTTTGTCTTTGAGAGCATTCACTGCCATACTGAAACTCCCCGATGCAGTGATGACCAGGCTGAGGTAAGTGTACTGCATCGTGTGCTCTAGACTGAACTGGTGTCTGTGTTCCTGACATCTGGGCTTTTTCTAAAAGACCATAATGTTGGTCTTTGTGAGGTTCACTGCCAGGTTCTGGCAGTAGTTCTCCAGCAGGTCCAGCTGCTGCTGTAGTCCCTGGGCAGTGGGTGACAGCAGCACCAGGTTGTCTGCATACAGCAGGAGCTTGACGTTTTTGTCTTCTAGAGTGAGTCCAGGGCCTGTAGACTGTTCCAACTGCACTGCTAGTTCATTAATGTAAATGTCTCTCTCTCTCTCTCTCTCTCTCTCTCTCTCTCTCTCTCTCTCTGTGCGAGTGCATGCTGGGAGTGAGTGTGGAAGGAGCCGGTTGGCGAGAGTGAAAGTTTTTCAGTGAGATTTCTTTACTTTTCTTTTTCATAATTTTATTTTGTTGTTAGTTATAGAATATAGGTTTAGATAAGGTTTTTCCTGACTTCGGTCAGTGAGGTGGGATAATGGGGTCGGAAGCAGGGGATTTTTCACAGTTAACACTCAAACATGGTTGTAAATGCATGCCTGAGGCCGCGGTGTCGGTGGAAGATTGTTTGATAGCCGTGAGCGTGGCGATCGGTGGTGCTAATATTAGATCTGCCTCCCGTATGAACAAAGCCATTGTGTTCTTTCTCAGTGAACGCCAGATGGTAGACGACTTGATTGAAACTGGGTTGGTAATCAAAAACATTTTTGTGCCTGTATTGCCTTTGTCAAGCCCAGCCAAGAAAGTTATTTCTTGTGTACCGCCGTTCGTTACAAATGAAAAACTAGAACAAATACTCCAGAGGTATGGTAAAATAGTGAGTTCTATTAAAATGATTCCTCTTGGATGTAAAAATTCCGAGATTAAACACGTAATGTCTTTTCGTCGTCAGGCTTTTATGATTCTAAACTCTCAGAGTGATCCGTTAAATCTGTCAGCGAAACTAAGCATCAATGGCAAAGATTACACTGTTTTTATTAGTTCAGAGTCAATGAGATGCTTTGTTTGTGGTGATTTTGGACACGTCAGGGAAACTTGCCCTAGGCGAGAGAGGCCGGCGGGCCTTCTTGCGGCTCCGGCTGCAGATGCGGAGAACAGCGAGAGGGCGGCCGGCGCAGATATTGCTGCGACTGCTGAGGCGTCAGAACCCCAGCCGAGCGGAGCGCTTTCTGCGTCAGGTGACTTGCCCGAAGGGAGACTGGTGCTGGAGGCCTCTGGAGGTGGCCTGGCGGGGGCTACTGAGGAGGCGGCCGGCCCGAGTCATATCCCCGCTGTACCGCAGGCAGAGACGAGCCCGGGTCAGGTGTGCTTGCAGTCCGTGTCTGAAACGGAATTGATTTTTGATGCAAAACAAACGCAGCCTGGTAAAACTGAAAATGAGACAACTACTGATGACTCGTATAATCAGAGTCAAGATGACATTTTATCTCAAGAACCTGTGGATTTAATGGATGACTCTGACATTGAACACGAAGATACAGAGATAATGGGGAATGACGCGGTGGATTCAGAGCTTGTCTCTGGAGGTAAGACCAAACTTTACTCTGTTCAGCAGATTAATAATTTCCTTGATACTACTAAGAGACATCGTAAACCTAAAATTGAGTTATATTTTCCGGATGTAAAATTGTTTCTGTTGTCTGGTACGATGGCTATGAGAAAATCTTCCTTGGAAGAGCTTGACAAACCAAAACGCTACCGTCTTAAGAAGCTTCTTAGTAATGTTAGAAGTTGAATTTACAAGTTAAAAAATGAGCATGGCTTGGTTACTTAACTTGTGTGGATTAGCTTTATTTTGTGTTAATCTTTTAATTTTTTTCATGCCACCTTTGAGACTTAGTTCATTGAACGTTAATGGGTGTCGTGATGCTGTGAAAAGGGCTAGTCTTTTTGATTATATAATGATGAAGAGTGCTGGTGTGGTTTTTCTACAGGAAACGCACACAGATGAGAACAATCAGATACAGTGGTTGAGTGAATGGAAGGGCCAGGCTATATTGAGTCATGGCTCTAATGTCAGTGCAGGGGTGGCTATACTGCTGACACCTGAATATAAAGAGCAACCTGTCAGTGTCGTTGAAGTGATTTCTGGTCGTTTGCTGAGAGTTGATGTAACTGTTCAGGGTAATAATTTTTCTTTTTTCAATGTGTATGCACCCAATATTGGGTTAGATCGTGTTGGTTTTTTTGAAAAACTTAAAATTGCTCTAAGTAATGTTTCTTATGATAGGACCATTGTTCTGGCCGGGGATTTTAACTGTACTTTAAGTCATACTTTGGACAGAAATCATGAAGAGCCCCATAGTCAATCTGCAGACGTGCTAGGTCTTTAGTTGTTTACCACAATCTTGTAGATGTTTGGAGAGAATCATTTCCTCAGGTCAGACAATATACCTGGGTGAAAATGAACTCCAATATGGTATCTGGGGCTAGGCTGGACAGGATCTATGTACAAAAAAGCAAAAGAGATCATTTCTATAATAGCTGTATTTTTCCTACTGCTTTGTCTGATCACCATTTTCTATCTATTGATGTTACTACTACAGAGAGCACGTTCAAAAATTATTTTTTGGAAATTTAATAATAGATTATTATTATTATGGATTATGATTATTACTTTCACTCATTTCTGGGAGATCTGGAGAGAGAGGAAAACACAGTATAAGTCCTTGAGCCAGTGGTGGGACATCGGCAAAACTCAAATTAAACTGTTTTGCCAGAATTACTCGGCTTACAATAAAAGTTTTTTGGACAAAAAGATGGAACAGCTTGAACAGGAAATACTTCTACTTGACATTGAAGGGGACATTGTCGGTACCACTGAGTCTTTGAAACGCAGTAAATTTATTATGCGGAATCTACTAGAGGAAAGAGCCCAGGAGATGCTGATTCGTGCAAGATTTTCCTCCTTCAATAGCATGGACGCTCCTACAACCTTCTTTTTTAACCTGGAGAAGAAGACTGTGGATAAGAAGATTTTAGGCTGTTTGAGGCTTCCAGAGGGGAGGAAAGTTACAGATGGTCATGGGATTATTTCTTACGCACTGTCTTTTTATGAGGATCTTTACAGAGCTGAAATTTGTGATGAGGAGATGGCTGACTTTCTCTTTCAGGATTTACCTCAGCTTTCGGAAGAGGAGAAATCTAAGCTTGACAAACTATTGACTTTTGATAAACTATCTGTTGCTGTTAAAGAACTGTCTTCTGGCAAAGCTCCGGGATTGGATGGACTTAATGCAGAATTTTATAATGACCAGTCATTGGAAAGGATTTGTTTGCCGTTTTCATGGAGAGTTTTGAAAGAGGTACACTTCCACTGAGTCTAAGAAGAGCTGTGGTCACCCTATTACCTAAAAAGGGTGATCTTGAAGACATTAGATGTTGGCGTCCGGTCTCTTTACTCGGAGTTGACTATAAGATACTTTCAAAATCTTTAACTAACAGAGTCAAACTCTACATTTCCTCGGTGATTCATCCAGATCAGTCATACTGCATTCCAGGAAGGACTATTTTTGATAACCTTTTTTTTGATTCGAGACCTGATTTCTTTTTCTAAGGTACATAATTTTAACATTGGTTTTGTTTCTTTGGATCAGGAGAAAGCCTTTGATCGGGTTGATCATGGCTTCCTGGTTAAGTGCCTTGAGGCTTTTGGTTTTGGTCCATCTATTATTGCTTATATTAAACTGTTGTATACTGACATATACAGTATGTTGAAAATTAATGGTACCCTTACAAGACCTTTCAGTGTAAGCAGAGGCATAAGGCAGGGGTGTAGTCTCTCAGGAATCCTGTATGCCATTGCAATTGAGCCACTTTTGGTTGCACTGAGAAACAAGCTGGGTGGTATATCAACAGTGTGTCCGTCGACCTCAGAACAGATGACTGCTAGGCTTAGTGCCTATGCTGATGATGTCACTGTTTTTATTAGATCTGCTCAGGATATCATGAATTTGAGAGAATCTTTGGAGGTTTATCAGAAAGCATCCTCAACTCGAATCAATTGGCAAAAGTGTGCTTTCCTTCTACTGGGTGACTGGGAGAATGTAGGCCCTCCAGTACTTCCTCAGAACTGCTCCTGGAGTCGAGAGGGGTTCAAAGTGCTGGGTGTTTTCCTTGGGACTGACCAGTATATTCAGAAAAACTGGGATGGTATTTTTGAAAAAGTTTCTGGACGTTTACAAAGATGGCGATGGATACTGCCTCAACTGTCATATAGGGGAAGAGTGCTCATTATTAACAACTTGGCAGCTTCCATGATGTGGCATCGTTTAAATGTGCTTGATCCACCAAAAGATTTGCTGCAACGTTTGCAGAAGACTTTCGTTGAGTTTTTCTGGGGTGGTTACCATTGGCTTCCCCCTGCAATTCTCTATTTGCCAGTCAATGAAGGGGGTCAAGGGTTGATTGATTTGGCAGCTAAGGTTAAGGCTATGAGGTTAAAAACAGTTCAAAACCTACTCTACCCTGTGGATTTTAAGCCATGGGTGTCGTTTGGTCTGGCGTTGCTCAGAACTTTTGGGGGGTTTTGTCTTGATAGGCAATTGTTTTTAATGTTTTCTTATGAGGGAAAGTTTTCATCTGATGTAAAATTTTATGCTTCTGTGTTAAACTCCTGGACAGGTTTTAAATTGATTAGACATGAAAATAATCATTTTGGCCTTGAAGAACCACTGTTTTACAACTCATTTTTAGGTGATAATAGTGGTACATCTAATACTTTTGTTAAAACATTTTTGAAAAAAGGACTGACAAAAGTTTCAGACTTGATTGATACCTCGTCTAGAAAATGGAGGTCAATGATAGACATTGGTAATAGGGCGGGTGTTAGATCAGTGAGGACGATAGAGCGGCTCATAGGTGGACTGAAAGAAGCTTTTCCCTCCACACTCCTCCGGTTTGTTAACTGTTTTCTGTCTGGAGGTCCTTCTAGAGTTTTATTTCCTAAGTTATTTGTGTCTCCCAAGGTTGGTTTTGAAGTTGATCATGAAATAAAGCTACTGAAATTTGATAAATTACAAGAGCTTGATTTTCAGGTGGTCGGAAAAAAAGATCTATATCAGTTGTGTGTCAAAGTAGATAATTTTGAGCAAATTAAAGACAGAGGTGATACAAAATGGAGAGAATTTTTAATCGAGCCTGTTGCACTTTCTCCGTCTTGGAGGCTTTTTTATAAGGGTCCTCTACCTAAACGATCTGGAGACCTACAGTGGAGGTTATTACATTGTGCATTGCCCACTAATTCTCATGTTTCTAAATTTAACTTGAATGTTTTATCATCTTGTATTTTCTGTTCTTTACCAGAATCTGTTTTTCATGTTTTTACTGAGTGTTTTAGATTGGTTCCATTATATACGTGTCTAGAAAGATTACTTGGGAATTTGGGTTTTGTTTTCAACAAGACACTGTTTATCTATGGTTGCAAGTATTCTGGAGCGCACAGACAGCAGTGTACTGTAGCAAATTTCATAATTGGACAAGCCAAATTAGCCATTTGGAAGTCTTGTAGACTGGCTGCTGAAGGGCGAAATATAAATGTGTTTCTGCTTTTTACTGCTTTGGTGGAATCCAGAATAAGAGTGGAGCATAGATTTTTTCAAATGACAAAAAACATGCTTGAGTTTCAGTTTAAATGGTGTGCAAATGGAGCCTTACTGTCACTGTGAGGATGGAGAAGTAATGTTTAATTGGTGATGTAGTTATAGTGGTAATTCTGAGTGAATATGTTTTAGTTAATTTACTAATTAATTTATTATTATTATTATTATTATTATTATTTTTTTTTTTTATTTTTTTTTTTTATTATTATTATTATCCATTGAACATCTTGCAATTTGATTATGTGTGAGGTATAATGAAGTGTTAAATTTTTAGACCGTTTTAATAAAGTGTGTCAAAAGTCTCTCTCTCTCTATGTGTGGATTGCATGCTGGGAGCGGAAGTGTGGTGTGGGGTGTGAGAGTGGCACGCTTGAATTGTGCTTCATTAACCCTTTTTCTTTTTTCTGTTTAAGTTTTTGTGTGTCATTTTTATCACTTTTTGGTTTAATTTTAAAACACTGGTGGGATTATTTCTGTGATAAGGGCCATGGCGTCTCTCTCAGGTGAGGGAACGCCGGGGCTATCTATCAAGAACGGATGTAAAGTTTTCTCGGATCAAGCATTTACCGTAGAGGACGTGCTTCTAGCAATGGGCGAGATTGTAGGGCACGAAAATATAGCATCGGCCTCCAGAATGAACAAGGCTGTGGTGTTTTTTTTTTCTTTTTCCCTTAAAGATGAAAAACTCGTAAACAGCCTTGTTGAAAACGGAATTGTTGTGTCCGAAACCCTGGTGCAAGTGATGCCTTTGCGCGCACCTGCTACTAGAGTCACCATTTCAAATGCGCCGCCATTCATTTCCAATGAGCAAATTATAAAAGAATTGAGTCGCTTTGGAAAGTTTGCGGGATCCATTAAAATGGTTCCGCTCGGGTGTAAAAACACAGCTTTAAAACACGTGATGTCTTTTCGAAGACAAGTGTTTATGTTTTTAAATGCGCAATCTGAGTCTTTGGATATCTCGTTTCGCATTCAACACGGTGACAGTTCCTATATGATTTTTTTCAACGACAGATAGCCTACGTTGTTTTGAATGCGGTGTTTTGGGACATAAGAAGTTCACGTGTCCGAATAGGAAACAATCAGAAAAATGGAAAGAATGACGGAAATAATGATGAGCAAACCGATCAAAGCGAAAAAAAACGAAAGTCCAGATAAAGAGAAACGGCCCATAGCTGTAAAGGAGGTAATGGTTCCAGAAAAGAAAATGGGAATAAGGATTCAGAGGCCTCGGTTTCGGCAGGTGAACCCAGCGTTATTACTCAGACTGGTTCTACATCCGAGAAGAGTGCTATAGATCCAAGCTCAAAGTCAGAGGTGAGTGAGTTTATGTCATTAATGCGAGATGGTGATAATGCTGTAGGCCCGATTATTTTGAAGGATGAAGTTGGTGCTGTTAAGGATAAGGAATGTGTTTATGGTGATGATATTCAGAGTATTAGCGGGTTACAGGCTAATGCGCTTGTGGAGAGTGAAAAAAGTGATGAAGAAATGATGGAGGACTGTGACAATTGTTCGGAGTTTTCGGAGATTGATTGCAGTCAGTCTTTGGAGGACGTTTATTCTGTCGAAGAATTAAATGAGTTTTTGGATTTAACTAAAGGGAAAAAGGATGATGTTGCGAAGTTTTTCCCCGATGTTAATACGTTTATAAAATCAGTGGCGATAGCTCAGAAGACAGTGGGCTATGATGTCATTTCAAAACAAAAACGATTTCGGCTGAAAAAGTATTTAACAACTGTACGTAAATCCCAAAAAGATAATGTAAAACTGTCCAAATCAAAAAAATAAATCACATGGGTGTGGGATCTATCTTAATTTTTTCTGTCATTTGTTTTTTTTTTTTCTCTCTACCCTGCAATGCGGATTCTTAGATTAGGATCTTTAAATGTGAATGGGCTGAGGGATGGGGGAAAAAAGAGTATTACTTTCTGAGTTTCTTAGGCTTAAAGATTCAGAAGTAATATTTTTTACAAGAAACTCATAGCGATATAAAAAATGAATCGGAGTTAAACTTGTGGTGGAAAGGAAAGCTTTAAGTCATGGCACAAATGTTAGTGCAGGTGTAGCGATTTTATTTTTAACTCACCTCAATGTCAATATTTTATCAGAAATGGAAATAGAGATAGGACGTATTTTGATGGTGAAAGCTAAAGTTGAAAATCAGTTATTCGTTTTTATAAATATATATGCTCCAGATAAAGGGTCAGATAGAATGAGTATGTTTAGAAAATTAGGAGAGTTTTTAAAAAGTTATACTTTGGATGGTATGGTAATCATTGGTGGGGACTGGAATTGTTCTCTTAATTTTCTTTTAGACAGGAATAATGAGGAACCACATCCTGTATCAGCTTCTGTTTTAAAAAGCATTACAGTTCAGAATGATTTGGTAGATGTATGGAGAGATCGGAATAAAGAGATGAAACAATATACATGGACAAAAGTTTCACAGGGAATGATAAGTGTAGCAAGACTTGACAGGTTGTATGTCAAGCGTGCTGAGAATAATAGAATAATGGGGTGTAATATTTTTCCATGTTGTCTGTCAGATCATCATTTTATTACAGTCAATATTATTTTGACACAATCTAAATTTAAAAGTCCGTATTGGAAGTTGAATGTTGCAATGTTGAAAGAAAAAGATTTTTATGAGAAATTTGAATTGTTTTGGAATGAATGGGGTTCAAAGAGTTTGAAAATGTGATACAGTGGTGGGAAATAGGAAAGACACAAATAAAAATATTTTGTCAGCAGTATACATGTTTTTCAACAAGAAAAATAAAACAAAACATTTCTGAAATAGAACATGAGATTTTACGAATCACATCTGGTATGATTCAGAATTATAATTCATCTTCAGCTGGCATTGTATGTGAAAAGAAACGAGATCTAGAACATTTGTTGCAAGGGCGGGCTAAAGGTGCCCTGATAAGATCTCGTTTTATGTCTGTACATGAGATGGATGCCCCCACTGCTTATTTTTTTAATTTAGAGAAAGTGTCAAAACAACAAAATTAAATGTATTGTTTGACAACACCTGATGGACGAAAGACTTTTGATGCAAGAGAAATGAGAAAGATTGCGGTGGACTTTTATTCGAACTTGTATAGAAAAGAGGACATGGGCACTGAGTGTGTGTCACAGCTACTGCAGCAGTTGCCTTTTCTTACTAAAACACAAAGTGAGAATCTGGACAGTTCTGTTTCGTTTGAGGAGTTATCTGAGGCTGTTAAACAGATGAAGCCTGGCAGAGCACCTGGAATTGATGGACTTTCAGTGGACTTTTATAAAGCTGTGTGGAATTACATCGGAAAAGACTTTTATGAGGTGATCCAAGAGTGTTTTAAAGAAAAACGCCTTCCCACAAGTTGTCAAAGGGGAGTGTTAACACTATTACCAAAGAAGGGTGATTTGAGTGTTCTTAAAAATTGGAGGCCTGTGTCGATTTTAACAACTGATTATAAGTCTAAAGTTTTGGCAAATAGGCTGAAAACTGTATTAGGAGATTTAATATGTCAAGATCAATCCTACTGTGTTCCAGAAAGAACCATATATAATAACATTTTTATGATCAGACATATTTTAGATTACTCTAAACTAAACTAAATTAAATGAATGTTGGCTTTCTGTTCCTGGATCAGGAAAAAGCATTCGATAGAGTTGATCATGGTTTTCTGTACGAAACAATGAGTGTTTTTGGGTTTGGAGATGGTTTTATTTCTTGGCTCAAACTCTTATACATGAATGCATCTTGTATTTTAAAAATAGGAGGTGGGTTAAGTAAACCAATAAGACTGCTTAAAGGTATAAGACAAGGATGCCCACTGTCTGGTCAGCTATATGCGTTAGCAGTGGAGCCACTCCTGTGTCTTTTGAGGAAAGAACTATCTGGTCTAAAGGTTGATGGGAACTGCAATGCATTTAAGTTAACAGCTTATGCAGACGATATTACTGTAATTGTGAAAGATCAAAGAGATATTGATAGGGTTTACAGTATCTCTTTATATGAGAGAGCGTCGTCTGCAAAACTGAACTGGAGTAAAACGGAAGCATTTTGGTGCAATGATAAAGAGCAATGCTGTTATGTCAATGCAAAACCTGTTATTCCTGGAAATGTAAAGTGGGAAAAAGATGGATTTAAGTTTTTAGGCATCTTTTTAGGTTCAGAGGAACATCAAAGAAAAAATTGGGAAGGTGTTAAAGATAAAATTTGTAATAGATTATCAAAATGGAACTGGATTTTACCTCAACTATCTTATAGAGGAAGAGTGCTGGTCATAAATAATCTTGCCGCATCTATTTTATGGCATAAATTAATTGTGTTAAACCCACCAGATGACTTCATTAGGGAAATTCAAAAAGTGTTGGTACATTTTTTCTGGGATGGACAACATTGGTTGAGAGAATCAGTACTGTATCTGCAGTTAAGTGAAGGAGGCCAAGGCCTTATGGGCATTAAATCCAAGGTGGCTGCGTTTAGACTGCAGACTGCACAAAGACTACTTTATCATCAGTCTCAGAACTGGACAGTAGTAGCTTGTGCTTTACTAAAAAGAGTGGGGCGGATGAACTTGGATAGACACCTATTTTTAATGAATTTGAAGGAAGTGGATTTTAATGGACTCTCGTCTTTTTATGCATCAGTATTAAATGCATGGCAAATATTTAATGTTAAAAGAAAGTTGTCTGAGGTTCCCCATGAGTGGGTTCTTGAAGAACCGTTACTTTTTAATCCTCTTCTATCTGGAATGATGTTAAAATCTAAAAGTGTCTGCACAAGTCTGGTAAAAGCAGGAATATGTAAAATCTGCCATATTCTGTCAAGGGACAGATGGATATCTGCAGAAAAACTGGCCATGAAGATTGGTATTCATTCTGTTCGGACTGTTGAAAAATTATTATCCGAGATGCAGGAGTTTTTTCCTGTAATCCCATTGCAAGCAGAGATGGTTAAGAATGATTTCCCCAGCATCAGGGTGGTGGTAAATGTAGGAGATTGGCAGGTGGCCGATGGAAGAATACTCTCTTTTACAACACCTGAACTTGGTCTCTTTGACACTATATCTAAGAAGGCTCTTTATCTTGTTTGTGTCAAATATCTGATTTTATGAGCATTGAAAGATCTTCCAGAGACCAAATGGACTAATTTTGTTGAATCAGGTGCATCTCCAAAAGGATGTTGGAGGTCATTGTACAAGAAGCCAATTGAAAAAAGAAGTGGGGATTTGCAATGGAGGATTTCTCATTGGATTTTAGCAACAAACCGTTATAAAGTTCATCTAAATCCTTTGCAAGGAGAAGAGTGTTTGTTTTGTGGTCTTCCAGAAACAGTTTTTCATATATTTATTGGATGTTCAAGGCTATTAGGAATTCTTGGTGTGTTAAGAGACTTGAGCCATAATTTTGGTTTTATTTTTACAAATAGTTTCTTTATTTTCAGACCAAAATATAGCACTTCAAATAAAAGCAAAATTGTTTTGATTAATGTTTTATTCTGTAAGGCAAAAATGGCAATTTGGCTGACAAGAAAGAGAAAATTGCTGTTTAATAGTGATACTGATCCTTTGAACATGTTCAGAGCTATGGTAAAAAGTAGGCTGGTTATGGAGTATAAGTATTATGAATTGGTGAATGATACTTTTCTTTTTATGGGGTGTTGGAAATATTTTATGTCAACCCAATGAAGAGGGAGGTTGTGATGTATTGTTGTAAAAAGTCATTTTTAATTGTATGTATTTATCTTTTTTTTTTTTTTTTTTATTTGTTTTTTTTTTATTATTTATTAGGAATATGTATTTATGAAGTAATGTGTTAAGGTTTTTGTATCTTGTGCTAATAGATTGTAATTAAAGAGATGTTAAAAGTCTCTCTCTCTCTCTCTCTCTCTCTCTCTCTCTCTCTCTCTCTCTCTCTCTCTCTCTCTCTCTCTCTCTCTCTCTCTCTCTCTCTCTCTCTCTCTCTCTCTCTCTCTGCGCCTCTCTCTCTCTGCGCCTCTCTCTCTCTCTCTCTCTGCGCCTCTCTCTCTCTGCGCCTCTCTCTCTCTCTCTCTCTCTCTCTCTGCGCCTCTCTCTCTCTCTCTGCGCCTCTCTCTCTCTCTCTCTCTCTCTCTCTCTCTTCTCTCTCTCTCTCTCTCTCTCTCTGCGCCTCTCTCTCTCTCTCTCTCTCTCTCTCTCTCTCTCTCTGCGCCTCTCTCTCTCTCTCTCTCTCTCTCTCTCTGCGCCTCTCTCTCTCTCTCTCTCTCTCTCTCTCTGCGCCTCTCTCTCTCTCTCTCTCTCTCTCTCTCTCTCTCTCTCTCTCTCTCTGCGCCTCTCTCTCTCTCTCTCTCTCTCTCTCTCTCTCTCTGCGCCTCTCTCTCTCTCTCTCTCTCTCTCTCTCTCTCTCTCTCTCTGCGCCCTCTCTCTCTCTCTCTGCGCCTCTCTCTCTCTCTCTCTCTCTCTCTCTCTGCGCCTCTCTCTCTCTCTCTCATCTCTCTCTCTCTCTCTCTCTCTCTGCGCCTCTCTCTCTCTCTCTGCGCCTCTCTCTCTCTCTCTCTCTCTCTCTGCGCCTCTCTCTCTCTCTCTCTCTCTGCGCCTCTCTCTCTCTCTGCGCCTCTCTCTCTCTCTCTCTCTCTGCGCCTCTCTCTCTCTCTCTCTCTCTGCGCCTCTCTCTCTGCGCCTCTCTCTCTGCGCCTCTCTCTCTGCGCCTCTCTCTCTGCGCCTCTCTCTCTCTCTCTCTCTGCGCCTCTCTCTCTCTCTCTCTCTCTCGCTGCGCCTCTCTCTCTCTCTCTCTCTCTCGCTGCGCCTCTCTCTCTGGTCTCCTGTGTCCTCTCCATTTTCGTTAACCATGATAAGATGTCTGTACGATTAGGAGTGAAAGGTGATCCTGTCCTGGGCCCGTACTGAATGCTCAGACAACACACAATGCCCAAGCGAGTGGGATGGAACGGAGTAGAGAAGTGGAGTGGGGTGAGGTGGGAGGTAAATAATTGATGCGCCACTTTCATTTTTTAATCTGTAAATGAGACACCCAGGCACACTATCTGTCCCCCATTAAGATAACAAGATGGGAGATAATGATCCTAGTTAAGACATTGAGAGAGAGAGAGAGCTCTTCAGGTATAGTACTCAGTTTTTTTGTTAGATGCTTTTGTTAAGGATGGATAAACCAGGTGAAGTGAACCAGCGCTTATCTCCATATCACTACAGAGAGCTGGACAATCATCAAAGATCCTCTCTCACACACGCACACACACACACACAGATCTGACATTATCTTGTCCATTAATCTGTGCCATTTACATGCCACCTGTTGTAAGTCATCTGAGAACAGAAAAATCTACAGAAGGAACCTCAGCCAGGTGAGCAGCCAGATATCAAAGAGGTTGAACACACAGTTCAACATAATCTGACATCTTTCTCTACAGCAGGGGGATCCCTGTAGCCTTGAGGGACATACTCCTTTGCATAGTAATATTTTATTGCTGTATAGACCCTTTTCTTATCACATTCGATGTGGGCTGCAAAATTGAGTAAAAAGAGTTATTTTGCCATGTGTGGCATAGTTGTTTTTAGCTGTATAGCAGCTAAAAATCACTGGCATAGAAGAAACAAATTAAGAAATTTCAAATTAAGAATCAATATTGAGATCATTGAAACTCAGACAGCAACATAGTGTCGTCCTGATCCGGGCCACATCTGGTACATGTGGATTCCACACGTACCAGATGTGGGCCGGATCAGGGCGACACTATGTTGCTGTCTGGGAATTAAAAAATAAAAAATAAATAAATACTCGGTCTTAGTTGCCACAGCATTGCTACATGGTTGCTAGGGTATCGTGGGTGATTGCTACAGTGGTCACTTGTTTACAGACTCAAATCAAATCCAAATCACCCCAAATCACAATAATATTCTGGCCCCTCATCCATGTAAATAGTCTGATGGCTTTAAGAAATAGTACCACGCCTCTCCTGAACAATCCACATGGTTTGAGGTATCATTCATGTATATAGCTCAAGTGGTACACTTGCCTCAGCAAACACTGCTGATAATACATTTAGTAAGATTCATGTTCATAAGTGAAATGTAACAAGACAAAATACATTTACTGTAAGTTCAAGATGTATCCTTTAAAAAGAAGTCTTACTGTCTTATGAAGTTTTGTCTTCTAGGTAAATTTTACAAACACAAATAGGGTGAAGTCAGCAAAATTGGGACACTTTTTGGTTAACTGTGTATTAAATACAAATAAATCTATTCTACCTACACTATTAATGTTTTAGACAAATGATCATGGTCTCTTGTATCTCCAACTATGGTTTTTGAAGGAATATAAGTTTTAAAAAATATACAGATTCAAAAATGATAACCCATTTTATTCTGCCGTTTTCAGGTAAATTGGGACATAAATTTTCATCTAGTTTGTGCTTGGATAATACAATTGCTTACAACAAGATACTGTACAAATCTTTCTTTTTTTTTTCAATGAAAATTGTTCAAAATGTAAAAGAATAACTTTATAAAAACAGACACACTAGTGGATTGTGTTAATAATGATGATGATGTTTCATGCTCAGATCTGGGTTCCTTTTTAAAAAGTTTTGGAACCAGTAATAACCTGCTTTGTTTTTGGTTTCAGAAAATCCTTTAATTCCATTAGCTTTTGCATATTCAAAAGCTATTTTTGCACATCTCTGCAAAAGAAACATTAACATGCTTGCCAGTTCCTTCTCAGATGACTCTGTTTTCTGCCAGAGGCATGACTACATCCACTCACAACACATTTCACTCTTTTTTTTTTCCAAGGGTGGATTTTGGAACACACTATGCCCTGGCCAAAAAACAAAGTCTAGGTTCCTGGTCTGCCTCCACTTTTACCCACTGATTATCCCTTTCATTCTTTCTTCACTCCACTGATTATACCTCTCTTCTGTTTGGCTGACATGTTTTACCATTGTTTTTTTTCCCCCTTTCTGCCTATAGCTTTGACATTTTCTGTAAAACAAAGCAGTTTCTCACATTAAGCAATATATTATCTATTTAATAGGATGTCCCGCTTTAACTAAATGCTACTGTCCCGTTTAAAGGGATAGTTAACTCAAAAATGAAAATTACCCCATGATTTACTCACCCTCAAGCCATCCTAGGTGTATATGACATTCTCTTTCAGACAAATACAATCGGAATTATATTAAAAAATGTCCTGGCTCTTCCAAGCATGGCAGTGAATGGCAGCCCAAAATTTGAAGCCCACAAAAGTGTATCCATCCATTATAAAATTAATCCACAAGGCTCTGTGGGGTTAATAAAGGCCTTCTGAAGCTAATCTTCATAAATCGTATTAACACATTATAAATGAAAATAACTAGCTTCCGGCGGACCACCTTCCGTAAAACTTACGAAAAAAGCGTAACTTGCGCGGCGATAACGTTGGAAGCAGCGTAAGCATTTTGAACTGCGAGCGGTGTTACACTTTCTTCGTAAGTTGAATACGGAAGGCGGTCCGCTGGAAGCTAGATATTTTACTTTATACATTTTTAAATATGGATAATTTTCTTACACAAACCCATCGATTCACTTCAGAAGGCCTTTATTAACCCCCCGGAGCTGTATGGATTACTTTTATAATGGATGGATGCACTTTTTTTGGGCTTCAAATTTTGGGCTGCCATTCACTGCCATTATAATGCTTGGATTAGCCAGGACATTTTTTAATGTAACTTAGATTGTATTTGTCTGAAAGAAGAATGTCATATACACCTAGGATGGATTGAGGGTGAGTAAATTGTAGGATTATTTTCATTTTTGGGTGAGCTATCCCTTTAATCTAGCACGTTAAGGTAAATTGGGACAGTAACAACTTGAAATATTTTTAAAATAGAACAAAGAAATTTGCACATCATTGCATAAAATGTAACTATCACATGAACAGATGTAATAAAAATTCATATTGTAGATTGAAATGCTGTTTGTATTATAATTTAAACCTTAATAATTTTATTGAACTTAAACTATGTATAGGCACTTAACATGTGCTTTCTCAGATATTCCAGCACTTGCACAGTAATCATGCCCACATGATTTATATATGACCAATCAAATGTTGATATTCAAATGAAGTACTGTTATTACAACATTTCAAGACCACCCACCAAATTTTTTTTTTAAAGAGGGCTACACCAAAAAGCTTATTTGTCCCATTCTAGCTGATGTCCCACTTTTGCTGACTTCACCTCTACATGTTTACCCCAACATTTTCCTTTTTTTTTTTTTTTTTTTTTTTTTTTTTTTTTTTTTCCTTTCTCTCAAGGGCACTGTAACACACACTGTTTGACCTCAGCAACTAACTGACAGCACAGGAGTATAGTCACAGCAGCCTTGGCCTCAGCCTCAACACAACACGCCAAATGAACATTACATTAAACAACCAATCATCTCATCCATCAGTGAGATGATTCAAGATAGATCCGTGCATGGGAATGCTTTCAGTTGGCATCACCATAAATAACATATTCTCTAGCTGACCGAAGATTGCGGGGCGATATCAGTGATCCATAAGTGAAGCAGGAAACCCATTTAGCAAGATCTGCGAGTGATATAGTCTCCAGAATTTAATGTATTACCCATCATGCTTTCATCTCTAATAAATGTGCAAGGCCCCATCAGTAATGCAAATTTAAATTCTTGCATAGAAGCTCACAAATGCCACCCATCAACCGCAGGATGAGTATGTACTCTCTCATCACTGATCGTCTTCGGAATAGTACTGACCACAGAGAAACAACAAATTAATTGTCACTAAAGACCTAAAGATATTTCACCTTTAATTCTCTAGGTAACCATTTTATTGTCAAGACCGATCAAAGGGATCTGCTATAAATTACACTGCTATAAATTACACAAAATCACCAAACCATTCTTCAATTAGTCATTTTATTTAGGCCATATTAGTTATTTTTGAAACATTGTTTAAATCTGTCAGTTTCTGCATTTGCCTCATTATGCATGTAGGGCACTCATATTGGCACTGAGCTTTAAAAAAAAAAAAAGCACTTAAATATAACATTATGCTGACCAGGAGGTGACATGCAGGGGCGGCGTTTACGTATATGGCAGAGTATGGCAGTTGCCATACCATGGCATTCAGACAAAACAGGGGAAATAAACCGCTCATGATGCTGCTCGTTAGTTCTGTTGCTTGAGTTGGCCTTTGGCAGAAATTTCAGCTTTAAACAGCTTTCAAGCAGATTTAAACAGCCTAATGCCGTGTGGGTGGGCTCTTTCTGCAATCTTGCATTCGCAATGGAATAGATAAGTACATTATCAAATACCTAAATCTTACACCATTTTAACATGATTAAAAATACATACTACTGAGTGACTGAAACAATCTTTTTTTATCATAGAATACACTTGTTTTTTCACCTTGAGTTGACCGTTTGAACATTGTCATTTCCTTTAATTTATTTTCAAGATCTGAGGTGAATTAGCCTATCCATTGTTGCTACAGGGGGGGACTGGTGCACCGGGAGTTTTCCCGGTGGGCCGCGCTGGACTTGTGCTACCTCCCATTAAATCAGAGAGGTAGCACAAATTGATAGCGAAAAATGCTACCTATCAGATTGTGCTACCAGCATCATTTTCATGTGGTTTGAGGCTTTTTTTAACATCCATACCTACCCCTACCCTTAAAACAGATATATTGTTGGTAGCACAATCTGATAGGTAGCATGTTTCGTCAGTACACCGGCCCATTGTTACATAAATATATATGAAGAATGAATTACAGTAAATTTATGTAGCCTATATCCTTCCGTCAGCCCAGACGAATTGCCCACTTGATATCAAGGCTAATCTATTTGAAATTAAATGCTCAGTCTCAGTGCAGTGGTCTAAAAGCGCTTGTCAATGTCAAAATGTTTGAGATATCCAATCAAGTCGAAGGAGGCGGGATCTTTTCCACAATTGGAGCTCTATTTCATAAAATGACAGGAGATGTCAAGCTCCTGAAAGGACAAATACTATAACCACTAGAAATGCACCAAGGTCTAAAAGTCTTTTAGACCATACCAGAGCATTGTGTTATATGGACTGATTTTATGGTAGGTATTTAACTGTAGTGATATTAAACTTCCCTGTATATACTGGTCATCAAGTTTCCACAAGTTAATATGAAGTTTCCACAAATAAATATCTCGTGGCCACGGCAAAAATAAGTGAACCGAACATGTCCCTGTTTTAGTATACGTACAATAATAGTCATTGGGGTCCAAAATTTTCAAACTCCAAAAAGGGTATAAAAGTAGCATTAAAGTAATCCGATGATTAATCCAAATGTTCTGAAGCATTGCAATCACTTTGTATGATAAGAAGAGTGAAATGTAAGGGGTTGTTATACAGGGCTGGCTCTAGGCATGGGCAGGGGTGGGCTGAGCCCACCTAAATCAGAATTTGGGCACAGATAGCCTAGTATTAATCTGTTTATTTTTTTTGCTAAAAAAAATCTAAGGCGGGCTGTGTGTTGAGAAGTTTGATAGAGAGCTGTTACTGCCCCAACCAATAAAAAAAAATAACACCAGAAAATTACACAATCATAAGATTAAATCACAATAACAAGCATTCCAAGAGCATGGAAAATAAGTAATATAATACAGATAAATAAATGGTTAAAAGATGAATGATATATAAATGATAAATTAATTAAATTATGAAATAGTGAAATTATTATAAATTAACAAAAAAAATAAAGAAAATAAAACACAAATGGTGACAGAATTTTTGGGTGAATTATTCCTTTAATACATTGTAATGCTATTTATAATGCTTTATAATAGTCAAGTCACCTTTATTTATGTAGTGCTTTATACAATACATATTGTTTCAAAGTAGCTTTACAGTGATAGGAAAAATGATGCAGTCAGTTTAGTGTTGATTCAGTTCTGTTGTAAAGATCATCAATTATTAAATTAGTTCATTTCATCTATAAAGCAGTTCTGCAAAAAAATGTCATCATCCAGCTCAGTTTAGTTCTCATACAACAGTGTTAGTACAGTCAGATCAATAATACTGTTGAATAATAATGTTGAATAATACAACTTATGAACCGTTTCTCTGAATACATGTAGGCACTGTTAAGGTGTATTATATCAAGGGTTTCAAATTAGCACCTGCCCATTTGAAATATGCAGAAAATCAACCATGGCGGGTATGTCAAGGTATCAGATAATTTAACAGGTTATAATTCATAAATGATTTTCTATCACTTTGCATGTATTACTATCAGAAAAAGTGTAATACGAAACAAAGTGTAATACTCCAGTACACTGTGAGAAGGAGGCCACTTTTTTAACCCATTCTTATTCCCTTGGTGTTTGACAAAGTCTTTTCACTATACATAATCACTATACATATAATATAATCACTATACAGACAGTACAGAAAGTGCCCTCTTGCATCTTTACTGTGGTGTTCCCGGTAAACATGTTGCTTTCAGTGAGAAACTTTTTCCATAAATATACTGACACGAAAGGCATGGGAATGTATCATCATGAAATTATAAGACGGGGTATAATTTTGTGATCATGGCATGATCTTTTGGGGCATGATTTTCGGACACCTTGGAAGTGAGAACAATTTGGCTTTTTTAAAGGATGTCAAGAGGCTTCAATACGCTGAGTTCAGTATGCTGATGTTTGTGAGGAAACAGTTAATCACTTTATGAATCGACAGCCAGCCTGTCTGATAATATTCAGTGTGTTTACCATTACACATTAATTGTCAACAACAAATGTTGTTTTATTAGAGAAGTCACAAAGAATTTTGTGACAGGTAGGATTCATTTTATAGCACTACATTCTTTTTGCTTCTCTGAAGGTTCATCTGGAAATGTCATTTTACATATCTTTTCATAATTTGACATTGTAACATCAGACACCAAGATAGAGGATAACTGGCAGCACTACTATCTAATTCGGTTATGGATGTATACATTTTGCTGCTTTAAGTATTAATCAATTAGATCATTTTTCGTTCGCTTTTTTTTTTTTCAAAACAGCCAATGCAAAAACGAATATTTTACTATTATTTTACTAAAAACAGTTTTTTCAGTTACATTTTCAATAACAATAACTTTATTTTACCCCTTAATATGGTTGCATTCATTCACACTTGATTATTATTTACCTGTTTATCACTGTAAAGCTGCTTTGAAACTATCTGTATTATATAAAGACTGGACTACTAGTTGTCTGACACGTTACACAATGTGAAAGAACGACTCTGCCATGTGTGCACGGCATGTTTTATATATATATTTCGTATGTGGTTTCGGTAACTATGATAAGAGATATGAGCTGTGTGTCATGTGAAGGTTTCATCTGTCTTGCATCAGAGCTGAATATTTGTGTGGTCTTTTCAACAGCCTACCAAAGTCTTTTAACTTTGGTAGGCTGTACAACAAAGGAATTGTAATTGACTTAGCGTTTTCTGCATGAAACTGATATCTAGTTATCTGGTGGAGGGTGACAACTGGCGAGCCACATGGTTTTTGTCAAAGAGCCACATATGGCTCGCAAGCCATAAATTTCTGACCACTGGATTAGACACTGTTGTGTGTGTTGCATGCTTTGTTACATAGTTTGACCCCCAGAACAATACAAGACCCCCTAAGACTCAGACTAAGACTAGGCCACTCAAGCCCAGATCCAGACCAAGAGTTGGCCGAAATTTAGATGCAGAGCCATGTTATTTTTTTTGCAAATTCTATATAAAAACTTAGCTGAGGTAATTATCACCTTTAGTTCATTGGTTCATTGTCAACCAGCTTTTCAGCAGGGCAGAGCTATACCGAGTTCTAGACCACAAAATCATAACTCTCTCTCTCTCTCTCTCTCCACAGGGTTTTTTTCGTAGAAGTATCCAGAAGAACATGGTGTACACATGTCACAGGGAGAAGAACTGTATTATCAACAAGGTGACTCGGAATCGCTGTCAATACTGCCGGCTACAGAAGTGCTTCGCTGTGGGGATGTCTAAAGAGTGTGAGTGTTAAAAACCTTTATCCCACACACACACACACACACACACACACACACACACACACACACACACACACAAACACACAAACTTCAGCTCAGGAGTTTGTCCTTTCAACAGATACATATTATTTTCCCACACCTTTTCCATCAACTTTCTAACTGTTATCTGCAATGATATTATTCATTGTGTTTCAGTAACCAAAAATATCAGACTGTAATATGCAATTGTCACTAAAATATTGTGCCCTTTGTCTTTGAGATTCATTTAAGAGCTTTAACTGTTTTGTCCTTTTTTATAGTCAGCATAACTCGACTCATGCGAAGTCACAGCAGTTTTGTCAGAGGTGAGATGTGCTGGTAGCCCTGTTTAGTGCACTGCCCCATATTGTTTTACCACCCCAGTTTCCTATGACTCACCAATGAAACCCAAATTCTTTTGTGCATTGGCTATAGGGTGTAAAACCTTTTGAGAATGGTTTCATCATCCTGAATGAGAATTGTCTTGACATTAACAACTGAAATTTCTTCATAATCTCCATTGCTTCTCTTAGATAGCAATGAGATTAAATGCAGTGCATGTTACTGCTGAGAATAAAACCACAGTAATCTCGCATTTGTCTCCTCTGGAGTTCATTTCAATCATTTCATTGTTAAGATTATTGTTCATCCCACACAAAACCCTTACAGCAAAGTGACTTGAGAGGGTACATATGGAATATATCCCTCCAATCATTTAACCATTAAACATAACTAAGAACATAACATTATGGCATAAAACTGCAACATTTGTACAATAATTTTGCTCTGGGGTTATAAAAGATAAAAAGAAAGGTGATTATTTGAACCTGGATAATATTCTAAATGTAGTGAGTTCCTCATAGAAATCTGTATGTGATGATTTCTTAGAGATGCACCATTATCCCACTGAGTGGTGACTTAATTAAATCTGTATGTGTTCAATTGAAAATGGACAAAAACAATGTTACAGTTCACCAGGACTCCAGTGATTCCACTTTTTTCATCAGGAGTCACACTGCAAATGTACCACTGTGGCAAGTTGTATCCATCATTGCTTTAGTTCAGAATACCGGCATTCAAGTCATCTGAAGCAGTTTGCATTTTACACATTATTGCCATTGTTTGCTTGCATCAGCACTTATGGTTCAGGTCGACTTCACACTCCATTTGGTGCAGGAAAAGAGATTCCATGCTCTTCTTCTGAACAAAAGAGCGACAAATGCAGCAACATCATGTTTGTCCCTTCATTTCCTGTTTTTTAGCTCATTATGCAATTGACTCACTGAACAACTTCAGAGAGAAATACAGTAGTGGCCAAAAGTGATGTCCAGAGGGGATATTTGTTTTTAATGACCCTACAAGTTTGATTAAACCATCAAAATATTAGGAAAATATTTTATATATTTTAAATATAAGGGAAGAACCAAACACTACATTTGAATCAAGGTATTTATCTGACAAAATTATTTGACAAAAAGGCAAACTACAGCTACAGGTTTTATTTTACTATGCAAAAACATGCATAGAAAAACAAAAAGCTCTCAAGAAGCATACATTGACTCAAACATAAAAGCAAACATAATCAGTTATTAATAATTTGTTGGTTCTTTTTGCATGTTCATAATTTCTTTAAATGACAGCCTGGCCAAAATTGGCATGTTTCATTGCGTTATCACAAATAAAACAACTGACTCCAAGAACAACTACACAATATGCTTATAAAATCTTGAACAGATTTTTAATGATATTTGAAGGGAGATGATGTCAATTTTCCTAGGCCAGACCACTTTTGGCTTCTACTGTATTTGGCAGCTATCTCATAGATATAGATCTCAAACCTCAGTTGAAAGGCCTGTTCTCTTTCATAGGTTCACTCAACAATGTGTAGCTATGACACAATGGGACACCCTTGGGCGGTGCTGATTGTCTGAACCAATATAGAATCACGCCAATTCATTGGCTGATGGCGCAGGTGCCATGGTAAATGTGTGAAATGGCTTGGCCTGTCAATGTACGCGAGGCTGTTTATGGCGCTTCTGGCTGCAAGTTTTGCAAAAATTTTAAGCTTAAAACTCTCTGGCTTTGAAAAGGATTTGTCCACTCTCCCCCGTCGCTCTGTGACCAATGAAGCGGCTGAGGCCCTTCATGAATCCGAGGCCTGGGGATCAAGGCTATGGATAGCGAGCAGGCCGGTTTTTCCCCCTCTCTCTCTCGCATGAGCACTGAGCACTTATGTTGAGTCTCCTGTGGAACTTCCCCATGATTATTTATGCCACAGTCCAGAGGCATGTGATGCCGTTTCCTTTGGAATGGAGGATATTTTATTCACCACGGCATCTGATTCAGAGAATTTTAGGCTCACAGCAGACACTCTCCCGCCCAGGAGCAGCCAGGAAGCGCGGCCTACACTGAGCTCGTGGAGCAGGGCTATACTAGCATTCCAGCGGTTGAGGACACACTGGCCGCTCACCTTTCACCTTCCGCTCCTTCTTGGAAGTCCCACCCTCTTCTCCCTTCTAAGCTCTGAGACAACTTCTGCCCTCTTGGGCAAATCCTATGCCGTCTGGCCAGGCAGGTATGGCGCTTCATACCATGGCCATTCTTCAGGCCTACCAAGCAGACGTCCTTAAGGAAATGGACGAGGACAGGGGCCTGACACCGGAACCATGGCCGGATTTGAGACTATATGCATTCCCTCCATTCATATCAGTAGAGATTTGTTGTCCCAGCTCTAGGGCAGGATTTGGCATCGTCAACCCGAGATATGGAGACTGTGGGTGTGGCCGATCAGGGGTGGTCGCTAATGGCTTCTGGTATTCCTGCTAATGTGTGGGAGACCATTGATGCCTTCTACTAGATGGCTGTATATTTCTAAGCGGAAGGTCTTTGAGTCTTGGTGTACGACTTGTGCAGTGGACCCAGTTAGCTGCCCGGTTGGTTCAGTGCTGGAATTCCTGCAGGATAAGTTTGTACTGCTTGACTACTTTAAAGGGGGTTTACATTGCGGTTATCGCCGCCGGTTGGGAGTCAGACGAGGTCCCCTTAGGTAGACACCATCTGGTCTCTTAGTTTCTGCGTGGAGTTAGACGCTTGAGGCCTGCACGTCCTGTTGGGGTGTACTCACACTAGGCACGGTTGCTTTGTACCGTGCCTGAGCGCGATTGTCCTCCCCACTCGCCCGCTGGCCTGCACTCACACTTGCACTTTCCGGGCCGGAGCACGCTTACGTCATTTACAATGCAACTTTTTGTTTTGAAGAAAACAGGAAGAAAAGTGCTTTCGCTAATAGACTGCCTAATAGATTTATCATTTATGCCGCGCAGCGATTTTTTCACTTGATTGTGCTGCACGCATCAAAAGATTATTACGGAGGCAGCTGACATTGACAGAGGAATTTGCAGCTTTACTCGCAAACTACAATTCCTGTTTGTCAATAAGGTAAGAATCAGACCCGTTATAAGCTTAAATATACTCAAATTAATTAAAGTGTAGTATAGTTGTATTAGAAGATGTTCGCTGTCATAATGATGACAGTAGCGCACACAAGAGTAGTAGCTGTTCCGTGCTCCAGCATGGTTAGCGCTCACACTACATGCAAACCGTGCCCGAGCCCAACTGAATCGAGCAGCTCCTGACCGGATTCTGACTCTCAAGGTGGTGCTTTTGTTAGCATTAGCCTCTCTTAAGCGTGTGGGGGATCTGCAGGTTCTTTTTGTGAGTGAGCCTTGCATGGAGTTTGCCCCAGGTCTTGTGAAGGTGTCTGCAACACAGGCCTGGTTATGTCCCCAAAGTTTTGTCCATGCCATTTTGCTCTCAAGTGGTCATGCTTTATTCTTTCTGTTCTCCTCCATTGGCTTTACCCTGTTCAGGCTTTAAAAGGTGTATGTGGACCGCTCTGGCCAGTGGCGCAAGTGGCTCCCCGCCTCTAAGCACAGAATCTCTCATTGGGTGAGAGACGCAATTTCTTTGGTTTATGAGGTGCAGAAGGTCCCTTCATCTCTGGGCGTTAGAGCTAACTCTACTAGGAGTATCGCATCTTCCCAGGCTCTTTCTAGAGGAGTTCTTTTGGAGGATATTTGTGTGGTCGCAGGTTGATCCTCTCCGCATATCAAGTTTTATAACCTGGATTTGAATGCGCCCCCTGGTTCCCGGGTTCTTTCCACATGAACTGGTCGTTTTTGTCCTGGTTGAGTTGGCTTAAAAAAAAAAAGAGAGAAAAGAACGTTTTTGATCCAGATCTGGCAGTGCTTAGCTTGGCGTGTGCGATATATCGTTCCCATTGCATCATCGATACAGCGTTGAGTGAACCTATGAAAGAGAATGTCTGGGGTTACCTTTTTACCTGAGGGTGGCTTTTTCGGTAGAAAATTTGAGGAGCAGATGGCGTTCACTGTATTAAGATTGAGTGACGTAGCGCAGTTGAGGAGGCGCCCGCGCATCAGCCAATGAATTAGTGTGATTCTATACAGGTTCAGACAATCAGTACCGCCCAAGGGTGTTTCCCATTGCGTCATCGATACGCAGTACCAATCTCGTTCCGTATTCAGAGAACATGGGTTACACAGGTAACCCGAGTCGTTTTACACGAAAATTCAGCACATTCAGTGCATGTGTTTTGTCTGTTCAGACCAATGCGAGAAAAAAAATGCAGACAGGCTGAACAAACTGCAAAAAAAGGTGGCACTCAGGGGCGTCACTAGGCCCATTTTAGGAGAGCTATATCTTTATGCAAATTTTCATCATCAATTTTCTTTGCAGATTCACATTGCTGCACCTCTCTTGGTGTGAATAGGCCCGTAAGATTGATCACTGTCACGAAGTGGGACACTTCTGAAACAGTGACTGTCAACCATTAGCTTACAATCTCCCTCCCACCCTGTATGTCACTCTCTCTGTCTCTGAGACAGACTACAGATTTATACTGCTACTATTAGCAGCTGTTAAGAACCTGTAATGACCTCACTGAGATTATCTGTAGTGCTTCACAACTGAAAGATAGATAGATTCCCAGAGCACTTGAGCAGCGGAACTCCAGCTGTCCTCGTTTAGATCTATAAGGAAATGTCCGACACTTTATCTTCCCCATGCCTTTATCATCATTACACCGCTGTTTGATCGGTCGCTCCTGTAGTAGAACAGCATTGACTGCACTGCCAATTTTTTCACTATAATTACGACAACTAAAACTGACTAAAACTAAAGTCAAATGTAGAGTAATCCTGAAGTAGTATTAAATTAAAACAAATAAAAAATGTGAAACTATAATGTAATAGCCTTGTATGGACCAATATATTCTGAGTTTTAAAAATATTGTATTTATTTGCTGCTGCACCACAATACTGGACATGCACAGATGGCAAGCTGCACTGCTAGAGCGAGTGGGTGTGCTGGTCATGTCCAGTGAATAATACCACAACAGTGACAACACAAATGATTTTGCACTGAAGGACACCATGAAACCAGATGAAACGGGGGAAAAAATTAAAAATAACCATGCAGAAAAACACTGAAAAAAAACTATTTGAAGCTGCCATATGCTGTCACAGCACATGCAGTAATTTTAAAATGTTCTCTGTGTGTACAGCAATAAACTTATAGTAAAGGTCTAAAAGGTATGGCATGTCTGGAAAAAGCTAAAATTGAAAGTTCTGATTTTTAGAGTGCTTATATTCTTCCAAACAAAATAATTGTCTTGATCTATACAGCATAGGCTTCCATTATAAGTTGGATTACTATCAACACAATTTTTGTCATTTTGTATTTTATATTTATGTGATAATAGAGCTTATTTTTATTGAAACTGAAACATTTATTTAATTCAGAAAACATACAGAAAACAGAAAACAAGGTTCTGAAATCAAAGCTTCCTCATGTTAGTTGCATGTTTGAAAAATGTCTGACTTGTGCTGGACAAGTGTAAGTTTGCTGTTGCAGCGACTGAGGCAAATCAGAGACATAATCGGCTGTTACATTTAACAAATATGTTTTAAATGCTTTGTGCTTAGTAACAGACCTTCCCCCAACACAACAGAGAAAGGTCCTCAGTTACCCTGGATACCAACTGATAAGACGTTTTATGGCCCTAAAAAATGTGGCCACATGGAAAAGGCCATAGTTAAGACACTAAGCCTGTAAAACACACATTTTTGCCTCAAGTTATAGACAAACAGTCTATAAATGAACATGCACTCCAGGACATTGTATGTACGCATATAACTGTCTTGTAAAGTGTCCCTTGTATGTTATTTCGTTTATGCATGTCTTATGAGCAACTTGCTAGTTCATGTAACCTCATATATGTCGCGTCTCCTATCAAATTAATGCTCACTTCACGACTTACACTTTCATGTATGTCACTTCCTTGTAAGAGGCAGTATGTGTTTGTTGCATTAATTGGAGTATAAATGGCCACAGACCCATTGAATCCTGCTTGAAATAAAGAGCCATAAATCTCCCACAGAGGAATTTCTCGATCATAAAGGGTGGGACTTCTTGCAGACTCTTAAGGAGAGGCACACAGATTTTCTCTCTCTTCTCCCTCTGGACCAAAACGACGAGTCATCTTGGCTGTCTATCAGCAGCCAAGGCCAACAGGCCAGGCCAGATAAGGCCTACACACACAGCATCACGTGTGTGTGTGTGGGGCAGGAAACCAGATGCCACCATACAGCCAGTTGGGCTAGTAGGCCCAACTCCTCACGGCGTGTGCAACTTCCTCAACCTCGATGGAGTCAAAACAACCATGCAAGCTCACCGTCGTTCCTTCGCTCAACACGGAAGGAAACGATCGCCACTGCAAAGCCATCGGACGGAACCATCAAGACTTTCTCCTGCGACCGTATATCTGGACGCCTTCCCGGGCAAATGCAAGTAATGTACTAAGAAATACAAGTTGCTGTGTAATTAGTAAAACTGTAAACTCCTTTGCTCAGACAAAGGAGCTTATCAGGGATGGTTCTCCCAGGTTTAGACTCTTTGCATAACTTCATCCATCTGTACTGACCTGGTTTTTCTAACCACCTCGGGGGCCTGAAACATACTGGCAGGACACACCCGATTTAGCTGCTTTTTGACCCTCCTCAGAGGGTGCGTGCTCGACGTGACGTTGTGTAGACGTTGCGGCGAAAGCACGCTGGAAACCGAGGGTGGCGGGGTTGGCAGACCGGCCTCTAGAGGGCGATGAAGTGGGATGAGCACCGTATGCTGAGGTGTACACCGCTCCACCACGTAGGGGGCTGCCCTCAGAGGTCTGACGCTGGTAGCGTCAGGACCTCTTTTGAGTCGAAGCCTTTTTAGCAAGAAGAACTGTCCTCAGATCAGGCTTTTGCTTCGAAGGCTTCGACTGAGAGTATCGCCCCTGCCCCCACGATTGTTTCTGTGAGGGGGCACAGGAACTCTCGGGAACTCTCTTTTTGTTGCGCTCTGTATGAGGAGCTAGACGGCTGGGGCTGCTCACGCCCAGCAGCCCCAGAGGGTTGGGGACGGCGAGGGAGGTAATGTTTGAACGCCTCCGCCTGCTTTTTAGTCTCCTGAAACCTCTCGACGACAGTGTTTACTGCGTCGCCGAAGAGCCCAGAGGGAGACAGCGGGGCTACCAACAAAAAGGCTTTGTCCTTCTCCTTTATGTCCGAAAGATTAAGCCATAAATGTCTCTCTGTGGCCACCAGGGCTGCCATAGACCGCCCTATTGCTCTGGTGGTCTCCTTGGTGGCCCTGAGAGACAAATCTGTGGCCCGACGCAGCTCTCGAATTGCGCCGGACCCAACCTCACTGCCGTCCAAATCCCTCAGCAGATCAGCCTGATATGCCTGCAGTAATGACATTGTGTGCAGACATGCACCAGCCGGACCTGCCACCGTATACGCTTTTCCCACAAGCGAAGATGTCATTTTTAGGGGCTTTATGGGAAGCGTTGGGGGCCTTCAGGGACGATGCTAAGCCAGGCGACAGATAGCTCGCAAGCATCTGTTCAGCCCTGGGCATCGCCCCATAGCCATACTCTTTCAGTCCCCTTATTTCAGAATGTACATGTACTTGGGGACTGAAAAGACGGGCTGAGAATGGCTTATTCCACGATCTCGATAACTCACTATGGAGATCAGGAAAAAAGGAAAGGCCCCTTGGTGGAGGTGAAATATTGGGTGACAAAAAACGCTCGTCCAGTTTACTTTCAGGACGAGCGCCCTGTTTTTCTGCTGGCCACTCAATATTTAACTTTTCAACCGCTCTTGTGATCACCTCCACCAGCTCCTCATACGCTGGGGGAATCCTCTTCCCCCACTCCAATACTAAATACATTCACCTCCTCAGAACTGGACATGTGAAGTACCAGGCTGCCCCCCTGGGCAGAAGAAGCCACATCGCTGGCTTTCAACACCAGAGAGGGAGCGCGAGATCCCCCAGGTAAAGGCAGAGAAAAGGGCCGGGCCCGTCTCAAACCCCTCCGAGAGATCCATTTGCGATCACCATGATTGCAGCCGCGAGGAACGCGAGTCTCATCACTATCCTCGAAGAGTGACAGATGGGAGCGGAGCATGGGAAGCGGCATTCTCTCACAATGCATGCAGTCAGCCTCCTCAAAGGCTGACATCGCATGATCCACTCCCAAACACATCACACATAACTCGTGTGTGTCTCCACCCGTGATGTAACGAGGGCACAGAGACGCACACTGTTTGAATGATTGTGTCGCCATTTTTTGTGATTGTGCTGTACTATATCGTGACAAACAACAATAAATAAGACAAACAGTTTAACATAGAGCGCTTGCTGAGGCACAGAAGCTGATGCCTGTTGTTCCGGATGTGCCTTTATGCTTTCCTGGTCATGACGTCACCTGCCCGAGACGTTCTCTCTTGCCATTGGACTAGTTGACATACGTGCTTCAGACACAATCATGCAGGGGCGTTCCCAAAGCGTCATTGACGCAGTGCGAGTTCCCTCGAAAGGGAACTGACATTTTGGCATTATTCTGTGTTATTGTTCGTTCAAGCGTGAAAGAGAACTCGATACTGGCACAAAGATATACACATGCATTTGTGCTGTCGAGGCATTGCTTGCATCACAGTTTTGGGGCAGACGTTTCCATTGTTACAATCTGGTCCAGGAGCAAGTGGTGTCAGTAGCAGGATGGGGTCTTTATATGTTTAGACGTTCACAGAACAATTTGTGGGGGTTTGAAAGGTAAGGCACCTTGTAGAGCTGTCAAGGATGGGGAATGATGTGGAGTAGAGGGAGTGTTTTGGTTCCTCTGACTCCAAAACAGTCTACGACTTAAAACAACCCTTTCCAGTTGTACCAAACTGTAATGGGCAACATAGCTCCTATGACAAGAAAAAAGAGGTATGCTTCAGCAAACAAACCTGCCAAGTGTGAACACACCCTAAAGGTACCCTTAACCTTATGACTTAGGGGTTTCTTAACTTAAGGGCTTTCATGCAACTGGGCCCAGACCCTTATCATAGTGTTGCTTTTGCTGATGATATGCATGTTCCCTGTTTTGCTTGCTTCTGAGGGGTGTGCGATTTTAGCTCTGTTTACCTTTGTTTTGAATATCCATCTTAATATTATTCTTTGTTGTTTAAACTGCTATATATAACTTAATTATTAACATATATCTGATATTGTCTATTACATTAATCTGATATTGCTAGCTTTTAATCTAAATCGTTATCGCTAGCACGTGTTAGCATCACCTGTTAACTTGTCATTCGTGCTTACTGTCTCTTTTCTCTCCTGCACTCCATGTTTTACAAGTCCATCAAACAATTTTGGTAAGTCGAAATCAACCAACAAACACAATGCATCATGGCACTTGCACTGCTTGCCACGCCACATGTTTAACGTAGCCTTCTCTGTCAGTGGTGAGGGTTTCACTTGTGATAAATGCAGGTAAATAGTTAGGCTGTCAAGAGAAGATTTCAGAATTAGAGACATGCATCCAAATTTGAATTGTGTATAGTAAGAATGCAAAGGCTTTAGATACAGTTTTGGATGTGACTAGCTTAGCAAGTCCCGTACATTGTTTGGTTCTGGTTGCAGATCCCCTCAGCAGGGCAACTGGATGACTGTGAGACGGCATAGTTGTGGGACAAAACACAGCTGTTACGTTCTGATTAAAACATCGAACAGGTTCTCCTCACTCAGTGGCTCACCCAGAAACCTGTAGAATCACCTGTATTTGTGATTCTGTTGTACGGAACATGAACATAGAGACACATGCCACCATAGACAAAAGTTTACTGCGAGTCAGAGTGCCTGACAACAAAGCAAATTTAAAAGTGCTGGATAATGCTAAACGCAAATACTCTTAAGATTGTTATTTTAGTCTGCACTAATAATGTCCAACTTTGTCAGTCACTATAACAAGAACGATGTCAGACACTAATACGTGTCTCTGCTGTCTGCAGTGGTGTCCTCAGAATAGTATAGGTTTTATAGATAATTGGACAAGTTTTTGGGGCAGACCTGACCTATTAAAAATAGATTTTCTTCATCCCTCCTGGGGTGGTGCCACTCTTCTTTCTAGAAAATGACACAGTCTTAGAGTTGGCAATTGACTAACTGGGGCCCAGGTAAGGAAGCAGACAGACTTACTAAACCAACCATCTGCTAGCCACTTCACATCACAGAAGCAAGATAAATCCCAACACATAGAGACTCTTTAACCTAGATATCATCATATAGAGACTGCACCTGTTTCCCAAACTAGTAAACAAAAAAAAACAAAAAAAAAACAACATTTATAATATAGATAAACATTGGTTGCTTGATATCAGTTCTGTTTCTACAAAAGCAGTTTTTGTAAACAATATGATCATAGATCATAAATGCTTTGTTTGACAGAAACCTGGCTAAAACAGACTATAACATTATTTTAAATGATTTATCCCCCCATAAACATGAGCCTCGTCTGAAAGGCAAAGGAGGAGGTGTTGCTAAAATCTATAGTAGTTATTACTCAGAAGTCCGGTTTCAAGTAATTCTTTTGAAGTGATGGTGCTTTATATAATGGTATCTAAATGTAACGTGTAAATGATAAATCCCTTTTGATATTTGTACTGTCTTCTGCAACACAAATTGTGTCCCAATTCAGGGGCTGCATCCTTTGAAGGCCGCAGCCTTCGAAGGACGCACCGAGACTTGTTAAAGTGTATAGCCAGTTGCATCACTGCAGCGCTTCAAAGGCTGTACCAATTCAAAGGCTCCTTCGAAGGGTCCTTCAAATGCGGCCAACAAATGCGTCCTTCGTTTCCTGTGAAATGAAGTATACAACAGATGGATCATTCGCAGCATTGCCTGCTGGTGCTGGCTCCTCCTCATCTTGGTCATCCACTGCTGAACCTGGCCTTGTTGTGTCCTCAGGAATGGAGGTGATTAGGAGGGGGGGGGGGGGGGGTTGTTGGAATGCCTCTGTAAAAACACGAGAAAAAGGAAATACTTATGAAAAATATTAAGACAGGGGTGCAATCTTTAAAAGATTAGGAAATATGACAGCAGTACATGCATACAAAATCCAGAAATCAAATTTCTGGATACTGGTTAAAACATTTATAGACATGGCTTGCATGACAGCACTACAAAAAAAACAACAACAAAGTAAAAGACTATCTACTGGTTGTCTTATTGTTGTGGGCTTTGTATAGAATGAGGGCTATTTGTTAATGCACAAGAGAGCCTAGTGGAAATATTACAAATGGGCCGTTGCCTTACCTCCAAGCCACACTGGCTGAGTTTTTGGCCCTGGTGAATAAATACTCATCTCCAGCCCTCATTTGAATAAACTCAGCTGTCTGCTCCTTGCTCCCTAAAACAAAACTAAATATTAGAACAAGTTTTGCCTCAGACCACCTAACAAATGAAGCCATGCAGTGGTAATGCAGGGTGTTACGAACTGCTCCGAGACACAAAGGTTGAGGATCCAAATGCAGTATTTATTAGAAGGGTAATCCACAATCGTCGTCAAAAGTATAGGCAAGGTCAAAACACAGGTATGCAGTCCAAACAGGCAAACAAGGCAGGAGACAGAGGCAAAAGGGTAATCCGGGACACAGGCAAGAAATCCAACAAACCAAGAGACATGAAACCGGTGAGAACACTCATGAGTGCAGTGTAACAACAAAACAAGACTTAGCAAAGAATGACAGGGTGAACAGGCTAGATATAGGCAGAGGTAATGAGACACAGGTGTAAACAGTGAGTGCTGATGAGTCCGGGCAAAGGATTATGGGTGATGTAGTCTATGATGGAATGACAGTCCGGGTTGGAGTGCCCTCTGGTGGTGATCAGGGGCACTCACACTGGTGAATCGTTACACAGGTTAAGTTCACGTTTTTAAGAAAGAAAGACCCGTGGCTTTTAACACTTAAACGAAGGATCGATCCTTCGCGGCCCGGGGAAAGAAGGAAGGTAGGCAGGGTTGCCAGGTCTGTGCAACAAAAGTAACCTAAAAATAGCCCAATGCATTTTTCTCCATCGGACGGCCGAATTCTCCACTGGATTTGTGCGTTTGCGGGTGTTTTGGGGGTGTTGGAGTGCTGAAATCGTTTATATAGGGGTGAAAATCAACCACTTAAAAGTAGCCCAATTCCACGGGAAAACCACATACTTGGAAACATTGATGGTAGGCCGCATTTGAAGGACCCTTCAAATTGGGACAGCCTTTGTCGCACCGCTGTGAAGCAATCGGCCTTCGAAGGATGCAGCCCCTGAATTGGGACAGCTACATTCTCACTCCCATCTCATCACATATTGTACCTGTGGCGTCATACACAGACATGATGGGCATGGGAATTTTAGTAAAATTATATATTGGGGTATCATTTTGCCATTATTGCAGTAGTATATATAGTATGTTGTGTGATTTTCAATTTAATCAGCCAGCACAATTTTAGTCCCAGTTAGTCTAGCACAGTACGTAGCAAGATGTTTTTTTTGTTTGTTGTTTTTTTTTAATTTTTTATAAATAGATATAGAATAGTAAGTGTTAGTATTAATGGGTAAAATGTTGATGGGGAGAAAAAAAGATGCTTTTTCAGCAGTTTCTTGAAAATGGCTAAAGACTCAGAATCTCGGGTTGAGTTAGGCAGGTCATTCCACCAGCTTGGAACAGTCAATGTAAAGGGACGTGAAAGTGATTTTGTGCTTCTTTTGGATGGCACCACAAGGCACTGCTCACTTGCAGAATGCAAGCTTCTGGAGGGCCCATAGGTCTGAAGTAGTGAATTTAGGTATCGGGGTGCAGAGCCAATGGTTATTCTCTAGGCAAACATCAGTGACTTGAATTTGATGCAAGCGGCAATTGGCAACCAGTACATTTTTGAGGAGACGTGTGATGTGCGCTCCCTTCAGCTTGTTAAAGACCATTCTTGCTTCAGCATTCTGGATCAGCTGCAGAGGTTTGACAGTGCATGCTGGAAGGCCTGCCAAAAGAACATTACAATTGTCCAGTACAGTAGAAGAGCTTGGACAAGAAGTTGTGTAGCATGCTCATTATGTTGTGGTAGTATGTCACTTTAGCAGTACAGAGACATTAGCCGAGAAGGAAGAGAGGATGGATTGATACAAACCAAGGTCAGTGGGATCTTTTGATCAATTTGCGCCACTTCCTCTCTGCGGCCCTGAGTTTAGAACGATGCTCGCAGAGAACATTAGATAGCCAGGGGGTGGCGTGGGCTGGTCTGGATGAAAGGGGGCAGAAGTTGTGTAAACAAGCTGTTAGAGTGGAGAAAAGAGCATCAGTAGCATTGTTAGTATCTAGAGATGAGAGCTGATTAGGGGGAGGAAGTATGGATGGGACCAAAGAAGATAGGTAGGAGTTAGGGTTAGGGTTAGGGTGTGAGTGAGTGTAGGTTACGCCGAAAGGTGACCTGTGGAGGAGTGTGTGTTGTGTCATGAGCCAGGTTGAGGTTAAGAGTGAGGAGGAAGTTATCTGAGTCTGCAGTGGAGTAACCAGCGTATGGTCAGTGGAACAGTAGCGCATGTAAATAAGGTCCAATTTGTTACCTGATTTGTGAGTAGCCGCAGTAGACACACACTTGAGGTCAAACGAGGCAAGCAGACTGTGGAAGTCAGCAGCCTGAGGTGGATGTTGAAATCTCCAAAAACTACCATAGGAGTACCATCCTCAGGGAAGGATGAGAGTAACATATCCAACTCTTCAACACTATACTGGCTCCCTATTAAACATTGTATAAATTTTAAAATCTTGCTAATTACTTACAAAGCACTAAGTGGTTTAGCTCCCCAGTACTTGAGCGAGCTCTTAACGCATTATACTCCATCACGTCTATTGCGGTCTCAAAATTCTGGCCAGTTGATAATACCTAGAATATCAAAATCAACTGCAGGCGGTCGATCCTTTTCTTATTTAGCACCTAAACTCTGGAACAGTCTTCCTAGCATTGGTCGGGAAGCAGACACACTCAGTTTAAATCTAGACTAAAAACACATCTCTTTACTATGGCATACACATAGAACATTATCAATTTATATTATTTAAATCAGTTAAATGATTGTTTTAGGCTGCATTAACCAGGTCAGCCGGAACCGGGAACACTTCCCATAACACCTGATGTACTCGTTACATCATAAGACGAATGGCATCTACGCTAATGTTAGTCTCTCTGTTTATCCCGAGGTTTACTGCAGTCAGCCGGATCCGGGCCGTATCCAGATCAGATGGTGGACCTGCGCCTAGATATGACCAACGCATCCCTGAAATGTCTGTAGAGACCGTGTCAATTAAACTCCCCCCTGTAAATGCCGCATCGACACGACATCCTCATTAAACCCGTCTCCGGCGTGACGACTCCGATCTTTCGTATAATCTTACGAATATCTCTCGATCTAATATGACTTCTGACCTGTAATGTTGCCAGAATCATAATCATACACTGTTTGTTCGTCGGCCAGAGGAGAACTGGCACCCCGACTGAGCCTGGTTTCTCCCAAGGTTTTTTTCTCCATTCTGTCCCCTGAAGGAGTTTTGGTTCCTTGCCACCGTTGCCTTTGGCTTTTGGCTTGCTCAGTAGGGGACACCAAATTTTCAACTATATTACTGATCTGCCCGCATTGACACTATATGATAATTGAAATTAGCTGGATGACATCACCGTTTTCTCCAGAGCGGCTGTACAGCCGAATCAAATTCTGTTGCATTATTTTCCTGCTTAACACTGTGAAGCTGCTTTAAAACAATCGGCATTGTAAAAAGCGCTATATAAATAAAGGTGACTTGACTTGACTTCCAAGACGTTACCTAGCTAACGTAGGAGACGATCAACAACTACAAGATGGATTTTAGTAGGGCTGGTGACAGTAATTTCATGCGATTCAAAGGAGCTATTGTCACACAGAGATGGTAAAAAATAAATTTCCATTCATTGGAGATGAGCAGACCAGTCAGGCGAGGGGTGTGTGAAAAAGTGAAATTTGCGGAGAGGGCTACAGGTGTGGCAGTGTTCTCTGGTCTGATCTAGGTCTCAGTCATGGCCTGAAGGTTGAGACCTGAATGACTAGTAATAGATGTAATGAAGTTTGCTTTGTTTACAGCAGACTGGCAATTCCAGAGACCAATAGGAAAAGAAAGTAACATACTAGAGGACATAGGGAAAGTATGCAGGTTGTTAGGATTGTGCTGCCTCCAACGTGCGACGTGATTTACAAGTGATTTGAAAGCATATAGTAAAGCCAGGTCACAAAAACAAACAGATGAAAACAAAATGTATAAAAGAGGAAGGAAAGAAAAAAAGCAATACTTCTGTGTCCTCTGGTCTTTACACTCTTCGTTTTTCTTACAACAGGGGCTTCACACAAGGGCTGCCACGATATACTAATCAATTATACACCCGTCTGATATGTTGTTACTGAATTCAGCTGACCATGCCTAAGTATTTAACAGACTGAAACTGAAAAACCCCGCCACACGGCACAAGAACAAATGCGACTTCAATGCGAGACTTAACCACGGTAAACACAGTAAACAAAACAATGTTTCCTAGCAATGACAACTGTGTTAAAATCAAGTGAGAAAAGAAACAAATACACTTACAGGATGTTTTCCACTTCTGTTGCTTGATTGCTTCTAATAAAAACTGTTTGCTTACACTGTTTAAGTACTATAACTGGCATTGGCCACGCCTTAGTATTTAACAGACCAAAACTGAAAAACCATGGCTGTTTCTCAATACCAAGTACGCAAACTTCTGACTTGCGTCCTTGGTAGTTCAGACTTGCAGGATGGGAGGGCACAAGTCCTCTGCTAATGGAACAGCAGCGTTCTTGATAGCGTCACTCAGCTCACTCTCACTCCTGTATGTATATTTTAGGCTACAATAAAACGAAATATATGTCATAAAACACCACTCTGCCTCTTTTCATTTTCATTAAAAACAATATTAAACATATTATAGCCACACAAATGTGGTTCAGGCAACGCATACCTTGATTATCTTCACTGCATGTATATTTATAACAAAACGAAATATAAAACAAAACCCTGCCTCTTTTTGTTTACATTAAAAAAATAATAATAATTTAATATATTAATATGTGGTTCAGATAAGTGTGCATATATATGATTATCACTGTAATAAAATTAAATATGACATAAAACACAACCCAGACTCTTTTTGTTAAATGTCAGTTTATATGTGATCAATAATAGCCATTATAAAAGTATAAGTAAAAGGTATAAGAAGCTATACAATAAATAAAGCAAACAATTCAGTCAAACAAAGTCAGTGCTAGTAGGCTACAACGGTAAAGTTAAATAGCCTAAAAAAATAAAGTTATGAAACTTCACTTTGCCCTCAGCCAAAACGATTTGGCAGGGAACAAATTATAGATTCATGAGACCAAAGATCGCCCGTTAGATCTACACAAGACAAATTATATCTCATGTTTAACCACTACAGAGACATCAGAGCCAGCGGCAAACGTCAGAAGGACTAGCCGAGGAAAGGCTGCTCTCGGCGGGGTTAACGAGCGCTGAGTGCCCGCTGATCGACTGGATCTCACAACTCCGAAAACGCCAGATAAAATTTTCAAATAGGCGCTCTCTTTATAAATAAACCACAGATTTGAGCTTTAAACAACTACATTCTCGCCTGAAAAAGTCTTAACTACATTTTGTGACACATTAACAGTAGTATTTTTAAATTATGCAGGGTTTCTCATCCGCTATTGACGCTTGCTGGTTGGTGCGAGATGCATTCTGGGATACCGGTCTGTCTGAAGTCCACACAAGTCACCTCTCGATGCATCCTCGATAAAAGGGGCGGATCAAGGACACATCCGGGGATTTGAACTGTACTTGGCTAGATGTGAACTTTGAATTGGAACAGTACTTGGGCAGCGACTGATGACATTTCACAAGTCCACAAGAACACAAAAGAACGCATATTGAGAAACAGCCCATGCGACACAACATGAGAACACACGTGACTTCACCACAGTAAACACAGTAAACAAAACAATGTTTCCTAGCAACAACATTTGAATTTAAATGAGAAAAGAAACAAATACACTTACAGGATGCTGTCCACTAAGGTTGCTTGACTGCTTCTTTGCTCATATTCAAAAATTGCTGCCAGAAGAACCGTTACGTCAGCTTTGATTGTGAAATGGCATTGGCTCTCATGTGTCTAGTGACCGATTGCGTCATGCTAAAGGCCCTGATATACTTCATATGAAAATCAAAGAACGAACTGATGTGACGTAATTTCGAACAAAATCAGGACAAAACGAACTTCGTTTAGAGCTTGTTTTGGGAGTTCAAAACAGCTTGCCCAAGTGAACTTTATGGAAAAGTTCGCTCCGGCTGGTAAACACCTTTGTACTACCATTGGTCCGTGGTGATTACATGTCAAGTCACCTTCATTTCTATAACGCTTTTTACAATGCTGATTGTTTCAAAGCAGCTTCACAGTGTTAACAGGAAAGTAATGCAACAGAATTTGATTCGGCTGTACAGCCGCTCTGGAGAAAACAGTGATGTCATCCAGCTTAGTTCAATTATCATATAGTGTCAATGCGGGCAGATCAGTAATATAGTTGAATATTTAGTGTCCCCAACTAAGCAAGCCAAAAGCCAAAGGCAACAGAGGTGACGGTGGCAAGGAACCAAAACTCCATCAGGTGACAAAATGGAGAAAAAAAACCTTGGGAGAAACCAGTCTCTGTCGGGGTGCCAGTTCTCCTCTGGCCAACGAACAAACAGTGTAAGATTATGATTCAGGCAACATTACAAGTCAGAAGTCATATTAGATCGGAATATTCCGAATATTTGCCCAGTTCCATCTGGTTGAAGATCGGAGTCATCACGCCGGAGACGGGTTTGTTGAGGATCAGTGCCACTGGATGTCGTGTCGATGAGGCCTTCACAGAGGAGAGTCTAGTTGACACGGTCTCTGCAGACACTTCAGGGCTGCGTTGGTCGCGTCTAGGCGCAGATCCACCATCTGATCTGGATACGGCCCGGATCCGGCTGACTACAGTAAACCTCGGGATAAACAGAGAGACTAACATTAGCGTAGATGCCATTCTTTTTATGATGTAACGAGTACATCAGTTGTTATGGGAAGTGTTCCCGGTTCCGGCAGACCTAGTTAATGCAGCCTAAAACAATCATTTAACTGATTTGAATAATATAAATTGATAATGTTCTATGTGTATGCCATAGTAAAGGGATGTGTTTTTTAAGTCTAGATTTAAACTGACAGAGTGTGTCTACTTCCTGAACAATGCTAGGAAGACTGTTCCACAGTTTAGGTGCTAAATAGTAAAAGGATCGACCGCCTGCAGTTGATTTTGATATTCTAGGTATTATCAACTGGCCAGAATTTTGAGACCGCAATAGACGTGATGGAGTATAATGCATTAAGAGCTCGCTCAAGTACTGGGGAGCTAAACCATTTAGTGCTTTGTAAGTAATTAGGAAGATTTTTAAATTTATACAATGTTTAATAGGGAGCCAGTGCAGTGTTGACAGAACCGGGCTAATATGGTCATACTTCCTGGTTCTAGTAAGAACTCTAGCTGCTGCGTTTTGGACCAGCTGCAGTTTATTTATTAAGCGAGCAGGGCAACCACCCAGTAGAGCATTACAATAATCTAGCCTTGAGGTCATGAACGCACGAACTAACTGTTCAGCATTTTGCATTAAAAGCATGTGCAGTAATTTAGATACATATTTAAGATGGAAGAATGCAGTTTTACAGATGCTAGAAACGTGGCTTTCAAATGAAAGATTGGTATCAAAGAGCACACCCAGGTTCCTAACTGGCGACGAGGACTTCATCAAGAGCAGCCATCAAGTGTTAGAGTATTCTAGGTTACTACGTGCAGAGGTTTTTTGTCCAATAATTAAAAATTCAGTTTTTTCAGAATTAAGTTGTAGGAAATTACTAGTCATCCAATTTTTTATATCAGCTATGCATTCCATTAATCTTGTGAATTGGTAAGTTTCGTCAGGGTGCAAAGAAATATAGAGCATATAGAGTATCGTCAGCATAACAATGAAAACTAACACCATGCTTCCTAAGGATATCTCCCAAGGGTAGCATGTACAGGGTGAAAAGCAACAGTCCTAGCACTGAGCCTTGTGGTATTCCATACTGAACCATACGGTGTGACATTTCTACATTTACTGCTACAAACTGATAACGGTCAGATACGTATGATTTAAACCATGTCAATGCAATTCCACTAATGCCAACATAATTTGAGAGTCTATTCAAAAGAATGTTGTGGTCGATAGTTTTGAACGCAGCGCTAAGATCGAGTAACACTAATAGCAAGATCTACGATCGGATGATAAGAGCAAATCATTTGTAACTCTAATGAGAGCAGTCTCAGTACTATGATACGGTCTAAATCCTGACTGGAAATCCTCACAGATACCATTTCTTTCTAAAAAGGAGCATAATTGTGAGGATACTGCCTTTTCTAGTATTTTTGACAGAAAGGGTAGATTTGAGATTGGCCTGTAGTTGACTAATTCTGTAGGATCAAGTTGCGTTTTTTTAATAAGAGATTTTAATAATAGCCAGCTTAAAGGTTTTCGGTACATATCCTAATGACAAGGATGAATTAATGATATTTAGAAGAGGATCTATGACCTCTGGAAGCATCTCTTTCAGTGACTTAGTTGGTATGGGGTCGAGCATACATGTTGTTGATTTAGTTCACGAGTTCACACTTACATCAAATTAAATAGAGTAAATATTATGCGTATTTGGCGTGCTGTCCGGGGGAGGAATTTTGGCCCGAACCCAGAGTATCCCCCCCGATAGAGATAGTCTAGAACTAGACTGCATTTGTATTATGGATTGTGTTGACGTCTAATAAGAGTTTATTAAATCAAAGTGAGGAGATGGGGTGGAGGGATGCTAAGAAACTGTCAATGAAAGGAAGGCAAGTCAGCTGCATATATACACACCTCCTATCGTTGATTAAATTGATTAGCTTAATATGCTCCACTCGTGTTCAGTTAGTTTTAATTATCTGAACGTGCTCGACTTGTGTTTAATTAGGTTTAATTCTCTGAACGTGCTCCTCCCGAAATTTGCTAATAAAACATCACATGATTTAATGAGTTTAGCCAATTCTTCCTCTCCTATAGCAGTGAATGAGTGGAATTTTTCCTCAGTGACACTACAATGCACTGTCTGATGCGATACTGTAGTAGATAGTTGCATAGTTATAATTTTCTCCCGAATATTATCAATCTTGCACATAAAGAAGTTCATAAAGTCATTACTGCTGTGCTGTTTGCAAACATCAGAAGTTGAAGCTTTATTTTTTGTTAATTTAGCCACTGTATCAAATAAATACCTAGGGTTGTGTTCGTTTTCTTCTAAGAGAGTTGAGAAATAAGCAGATCTAGCAGTTTTTACGCCCTTTCTGTATGCAATCATTCTCTCTTTCCACGAAATGCGAAAAACCTCCAGTTTTGTTTTCTGCCAGCTGCGCTCCATTTTTCTGGCTGCTGTTTTAAGGGCCCGAATGTGCTCGTTGTACCACGCCGTCTTTAATCTTCTTTAAGCGCAGAGGAGCAACTGTGTCTAAAGTGCTGGAAAAGAGAGAGTCAATAGTTTCTGTTGCAACATCGAGTTCCTCTAGGCTATCTGGGATGCTGAGGAGATGGAACTGATGAGGAAGATTATTTACAAAGCAATCTTTAGTGGTAGTGGTTATTGTCCTACCATATTTGTAACGAGGGAACGGCTTTGCAGCATTGGCTTAATTAAGTATACACGATAATAGATAATGATCTGAGATGTCATCGCTCTGCTGCAGAATTTCAACGGTATCAACATTTATTCCATGTGACAATATTAGGTCTGAAGTATGATTACGACGATGAGTGGGTCCTGACACGTGTTGCCTAACTCCAATAGAGTTTAGAATGTCTCTAAATGCCAATACCAATGCGTCTTTTTCATTATCTACATGGATATTAAAATCACCAGCAATTAGTACTTTATCTGCAGCCAGTACTAACTCTGATAGAAAATCAGCAAATTCTTTGATAAAGTCTGTATGGTGCCCTGGTGGCCTGTATACAGTAGCCAGCACAAATGTCAAACGGGATTTATCAATTTTACTACATATCGTTACGTAAAGCACCAAAACTTCAAAAGAATTATATTTGAAACTAGACTTCTGAGTAATACTGAAGATATTACTATAAATTACAGCAACCCCTCCCCTTTGCCTTTCAGACACGGTTCATGTTTATAACAATAATCTTGAGGGATGGACTCATTTAAAGTAATGTAATCGTCAGGTTTTAGCCAGGTTTTTGTCAACACCGCACATCTAGGTTATGATCTGTAATCATATCATTAACAATAAGTGCTTTTGAGGGAAGGGATCAAATATTTAGCAACCCAAACTTTATCATTTGTTCATCTGTATTATATCTGTTTTTTATTTGTTGAACATCAATTACATTTTTACCCTTAAACGGGTTCGAGAGTTTTTTGTATTTACTAATTTGGGGAAGAGACACAGTCTTTAATAATACCTAGGTGAAAGAGCCTTCATGTGTTGGGATTTATCTGACTTCTGTGACATGAGACAGCTAGCAGATGGTCGGTTAAGCCAGTCCATCTGCTTCCTGACCTGGGCCCCAGTTAGTCAAGGTTCAGCTCTAAGACTATGTGCCAAATTACTAGAGAGAAGAGCGGCACCACCCCAGGAGGGATGAATACCATCTCTTTTTAACAGGTCAGGTCTGCCCCAAAAGCTTTTCCAATTGTCTATGAACCCTATGTTATTCTGCGAACACCACTTAGACAACCAGCCATTGAGTGAGGACAGTCTGCTAAGTATCTCATCACTCCGCTGAACGGGGAGGGGGCCAGAACAAAAAACTTTAGCTGACATCGTACTTGCGAGTTCACACACCTCTTTAATGTTAATTTTGGTGATCTCTGACTGGCGAAGTCGAACATCATTAGTGTTGACGTGAATAATAATCTTAGAGAATTCACGATTAGCATTAGCCAGCACTTTTAAATTTGCTTTGATGTCAGGCGCTCTGGCTCCCGATAAACATGTGACTATGGTGGCTGGTGTCTCTATTTTCACGTTCCGTGTGATAGAATTGCCAATAACTAGGGCTCTTTCAACAGGATTCTCAGTGGGTGCGTCACTGAGTGGGGAGAACCTGTTTGATGTTCTAATCGGAATGGAAGAGCGGTGTTTTGATCCGCGACTATGCCGTCTCACAGTCACCCAGTTGCCCGGCTGCTCAAGCTCTGCTGCCGGAACTGAACAATGTACAGAGTTCACTAAGCTATTCGCATCCAAAGCAGTGTCTAAAGCCCTTGCATTCTTACTATTCTCAATTAAAGTTTGGATGCGTGTCTCTAATTCTGAAAACTTCTCCGTCAGCCTGACTATCTCCCTGCATTTATCACGTGTAGTCCTCACCGCTGACAGAGAAGGTTATGATAAACATGTGACAGGCAGTGCAAGTGACAATAACAGGAGAAGATGACATGACTCACGTGTTTGTTGACTAATCCAAATCACCCGAGTTGTTTGATGGACTCGTAAAAGGTGCGAGAGAGAAAAACAGGAGACCCGGATGCACGGATGGCAGGCTAACAGGCTAGCGAAATGCTAACGTGTTGTGATAGTGATTTAGATTAAAAGCTAGCGATGTCAGATTTAATGTGATAGGCAATATTAGACAATATATGGTGATGAGTAAGTTATATTTAGCAGTATAAACAACAAGGAATGATATCAAATAGAGATTCAAAAGTAAAACTGTACGGAGCTACAGACGCGAAACACTCAGCAGCGAGGCAGACAGGAGCAATCGATCACCTTCGATCATTAAATAGGTAGGTGTCCGCGGAGGCTCCGCCTTCTTTCTTGTAGAAATCTTTTGTGGTTAATTTCCTCTGACAAAATTAACCAACAAGGTTTTTTTTTTATTGAAAGAATAAAAATATCCATTGAATATCAAAACTTTAAGGATCTAAGGATTTTATGGGAAGAAAAAAAAAAGAGATTTATCAAACATTTTAGAAAAAGTCTCAAAAATTGAACCCCAGTATTCTAGCTATTTCGGACACGACCAAAACATATGATATAAAGTGGCAGTAGCTTGTTTACATCGGTCACATGTAGGATCCACATCACTTTTGATCTTAGCCAATCTGTCCTTAGACCAATGAAGACAATGTACAGTTTTAAACTGAACAATCATATGCCTGAGACTAATAGAAGATGAAAATATTCTCCGGATTGCTTCCTGCAAACATCATCTGATATTTGATCCTCCATTTCTTTTTCCCATTTTTGTTTTAAAGATTCTAAAGCAGTCAGATTGTGTAAATTGAGTTGTCCATAGACTTTGCTTATGGACTGTTTTACACCACACCTGTACTCAAAAATAGAATCAATGAGAGATCGGCGAGGACAACAGGGGAAACAGTTTGAATTCGATGACACAAAGTTTCTAAGCTGTAGATACCTATAAAAGTGTGTGTTAGGAATAGCGAATTTCTGGACTAACTGTTCAAAGGAGGCAAATGTGTCATCCAAATACAGATCATGCAATGACCTAATGCCATTTTTTGACCATATATCAAATGCTGTATCTGTCATAGATGGAGTAAATATGTTGTTCTGTGCTGCAGGTGAGGTAAGTGGAAGATTAAGTGCAAAATGACGTCTAAAATGATACAAAATTTTGATAGAATGTAGCACAACTGGGGAGAGTGTAAAGTTAGATAAAGAGTGTGCCAGTGGCAGCTTATCAAATCAAATCAAATCACCTTAATTTATATAGCGCTTTTTACAATGGCAATTGTTTCAAAGCAGCTTCACAGTGGTAACAGGAAAATAATGCAACGGAATTTGATTCGGCTGTACAGCCGCTCTGGTGAAAGCGGTGATGTCATCCAGCTCATTTCAATTATCATATAGTGTCAATGCGGGCAGATCAGTAATATAGTTGAAATTTAAGTGTCCCCAACTGAGCAAGCCAAAAGCCAAAGGCGACGGTGGCAAGGAACCAAAACTCCTTCAGGGCCAGAATGGAGAAAAAAAAACCTTGGGAGAAACCAGGCTCAGTCGGGGTGCCAGTTCTCCTCTGGCCGACGAACAAATAGTGTATGATTATGATTCTGGCAACATTACAGGTCAGAAGTCATATTAGATCAATAGATATTCGTAGGATTATTCGAAAAATTGGAGTCGTCACGCCGGGGACGGGTTTAATGAGGATGTCATGTCGATGCGGCATTTACAGGGGGGAGTTTAATTTACACGGTCTCTACAGACACTTCAGAGATATGGTCGTCATGTCCAGGCTAAGGTCCACCATCTGGTCTGGATACGGCCCGGATACGGCCGACTGCAGTAAACCTCGGGATAAACAGAGGGACTAACATTAGCGTAGATGCCATTCTTCTTATGATGTAACGAGTACATCAGGTGTTATTGGAAGTGTTCCCGGTTCCGGCTGACCTAGTTAATGCAGCCTAAAACAATCATTTAACTGATCTGAATAATAGAAATTAAAAATGTTTTATGTGTATGCCATAGTAAAGAGATGTGTTTTTAGTCTAGATTTAAACTGACAGAGTGTGTCTGCTTCCCGAACAATGCTAGGAAGACTGTTCCAGAGTTTCCAGAGCTTAGAGCATAATACACACAGAGGGTTGTGTCAAATGATGATTTCTCTATCTCTGCCCAGCTGGCTTTCTCATCTTCCCCCAACCAGTGTAGAATTGCCCTGATATTCGCCGACCAGTAGTAGTACAGAAAATTCGGAAGAGCAAGACCCCCTAAGCTGCGGGGCCTTTGTAATATTTTGTCCATTACCCTAGGACGTTTTTTATTCCAAATAAAACTTATAATTTGAGTATTTAAATATATAAAAAAAAGATTTTGTGAGAAAAATTGACAAACATTGGAAAATATATAAAAACTTGGGCAAAACAGTCATCTTAATGATATTAATCCTTCCACCTAGGGAAAGATACAAGGAGTCCCATCTTACAAAATCCTGCTTCAGACTAGTTAAAAGAGGTAGGTAGTTGGCTTTATAAAGCTCCTTAAAGTTATGCATGAACCAGATCCCTAGAAATTTCAACTTTATTGTAGTAATCTTAAAGGGGATTGAGGAGGGGGGCACATCTGGAATCATAGAGCCAATTGGTATTAGTTCACTCTTTTGGTAGTTAACTTTATAGCCAGATATCTGACCAAATTCATCAAGTAAGTAAATTTGGAAGACTCGAGGATGGGTCGGAGATCTATAGCAACGTCGTCTGCATATAAAGATACTTTGTTCTCTAGATTCCCCCTCCACACCCCTTTGATATTAGTAGATAGCCTCATGGCTATTGCTAGGGGTTCAATTCCAATGGCGAAAAGGAGTGTCGATAGAGGACAGCCCTGCCTTGTACCACGCCTTAATTTGAAAAAAGGTGATATGTTATTATTAGTACGTACCTCAGCCAAAGGGGCTGAATATAAAAGATGTGGGATTCTTAATAAAGCCTGTTTGGTCAGGTGAAAATATCCTCTGGAAGAACATCTTCCATTCGTCGGGCCAGGACCTTAGCTAAGATCTTAGCATCAGTATTCAAAAGCGAAATTTGGCGGTATGAGCCACATTCTAAGGGGTCCTTCTTTTTAAGAATCAAAGAAATAACTGCTTGATGCATAGTACACGGTAAAGACTGAGATAACAAAGATTCTTCAAAGACAGATAGTAATAACAGGGAAAGTTGAGTACAGAATTTTTTGAAAAATTCAGTTGGATATCCATCTGGACCTGGGGTTTTGCCAGTCTGCATACCACCGATTGTCGTTTTTATTTCTGAAATCGTAATTGGTGAGTCTAAATGTGTTGCTTTTTCTGGGTCTATCAATGGAATATCAAGTTTACTAAAAAAAACTTTCTAAAGTCAACGGGTCAGAGGGTGGATCCGAGGAGTATAATGACTGATAAAATTTATGAAAACAAGAATTAATTTCTGTACTATCCGTGTGCTTCAGGGCTTGATCATCACGTATCTCAGAAATAACATGATGAACTGATTGCTGTCACAGCTGATGAGCCAGAAGTTTCCCAGCCTTTTCCCCATGTTCATAGAAATTACACCTCAATTTATAAATAAGATATTCTGCTTGTTTAGCAACATACGTTGTTTAAGTGTTGCTGAAGATGGCGAACCGCTATTCAAAGAGTCAAGTTTAGTATCTGATCTGTCAATTTCTTAAGTCGATTTTACTCTGACCTGCACAGAACGCGATAATTTGGCCTCTCAGGTATGCCTTTAACGCTTCCCATACAGTTGACACAGACATACCTGGGGTCATGTTTACACTAAGAAAGGAGTCTATCTCAGCGGCAATATAACTCACAAACGTCTCATCTGAGAGGAGAGTGGAATTGAATCTCCATGGACGGTAGTTTGGTTCTTTGGTAGCAATGCGCATTGTCATAGCTAGTGGACCGTGATCTAAAATAATTATGGCTTCGTAATCGTATTTTATGATTGACATCAGAAGGCTTGTATCTATGAGAAAATAATCTATTCGTGAATAGGAATTGTGTACCGGAGAGAAAAAGGAGTATGCCTGGGTGGTAGGGTTACGAAATCTCCAGACATCAGCTATTCCATATGTTTTAAGGAAATTCTGGATCGTATGCACTGATTTAGACATTGAAACCGTTCTTGATGCGCTACGATCCAGAGTGGAAGAAAGGACGCAGTTAAAGTCACCGCCAAGGATAAGATGATGCGTTACCATATTTGGCAATTTCGAGAAAAAAAAAAATCACAAAAAAAAAAAGTGATCGTCCCAGTTCGGGTCATAAATGTTGGCTAAAATAACAGGGAGCCCATACAAATGTCCCACCACGATTAGGAAGCGCCCAGCCGGATCAGATTCGATACTCGTTGTCACAAAATGTATATTTTTACTAAGAATTATCGCCACACCTCTAGCCTTAGATTTAAAGTTGGAGTGAAAGGTCTGGCCCACCCACTTACTTCTAAGTCGGCAGTGGTCAGAGACGCGTAGATGGGTCTCCTGAAGGAATGCAATATCAGTCTTGAGATCTTTCAAATGAGCAAACACTTTTTTACATTTTACAGGGTGGTTGAGAGATTTAACATTCCAACTCACCAGTTTAACTGAACAACCATTTGCTTGAAAAGACATATTAGTGTTGGTCATATTGAGCTGAAAACAATAAAATGTTGCAATATATCCTGATGTACATTGACTTCAATATTACTGCATACGCCTTTAAGAAAAAGAAAATAAAAGAAAATGGTCTGACATTACCCCTACCTTCGTCATCAACATGAACACATGAACATGATGAACCAGGAACCCCCCAAAATTGAGTCCACGCATTGTGTTTATCTGGGTAGCTCTTAAACCAAACTAAGCAGAGCTCCCACCCAATTAGTCCAGAATAAAACAACATGTATGAAAAACAGTAACCGCTAACCAAAATCACGAATATACTATAAACGTCCCTCCGGATTTATATTGAAGAGGAAAAGAGAAAAAAAAAGGTCAGCTTCTTCGGTTTCATTTGGGTTTCATCCCCAGCAGCGATATACTTCTTAACGTAGGCCATTGCTTTGGCAACATTGGCAGTATAATCTGGGAATATTGCGATGGAATCGTCTTTGAACTGGAGCGGAGCCTGACTGCGTGCTCGACGCAGGACCTCGACACAATCCTGATAGTAGTGTAGCACTCCGTGGAAGCTGATCCCGGTCCCTCCGTGACACCCACAATTCGAATATTGCACCTCCGCATCCTACCCTCCATGTCCTCGGATTTGTCTTGTAGCTCTTTCAGTTCCATCTTCAATGTACTCACCACGGCTTGTAGTTCGTTCACTTCATCCGTCCACGTGGACATACGGCCTTCCATATCTTTAATGGTAGCCTTCATTTGTTCAATGTCAGTCCACATTAGCATCGCATTGTTGGCAATTTCCGTTCTGACTGCTTGTAGCTCGCTCTTTAAGAAGTTGAAATCGTCAGCAAGAGAATTCTTAAGTTCAGTCCTTATCACTGCGGTAATGTCTGCTTTGAAGGATATTAGAATCTGCGATTTTAATTGTTCCATATCCATTTTGCTTGCCGTCATGTCTGGTGGATTCGGTGTGTGGGCACGGTCGGAAGTTGAACTCTGCGTCGAGGAGGTATTGGGCCTAGAACTGGAGGATTTGCTGTATTTCCGAAGCTTAGAGGCCACCACTCTTTACAAGGCTCGCTTGTTTCACTCACTATGTGTGCAGGAATACGTTGAGAATCGCGCTGGGGATAATTACAAAAGATATGTCTTTTAATACAAAATTAGATAAAAATTAGGTAGCTCAGCCAAAAACGTTCTATTCCATCGCCTGCTCACTAGCAGTTCAATTCACATTTATTTGTATAGTGCTTTTCACAATACATATCGTTTCAAAGCAGCTTTACAGAAAATGCATGGATTATGGAACTATGGATTTCAGAAAAGTACATACAGTGCATCCGGAAATTATTCACAGCGCTTCACTTTTTCCACATTTTGTTATGTTACAGCCTTATTCCAAAATGGATTAAATTCATTATTTTCCTCAAAATTCTACAAACAATACCCCATAATGACAACGTGAAAGAAGTTTGTTTGAAATCTTTGCAAATTTATTAAAAAATAAAATATGAGAAAAATCACATGTACATAAGTATTCACAGCCTTTGCCATGACACTCAAAATTGAGCTCAGGTGCATCCTGTTTCCACTGATCATCCTTGAGATGTTTCTATAACTTGACTGGAGTCCACCTGTGGTAAATTCAGTTGATTGGACATGATTTGTAAAGGCACACTGTCTAATCTGTCTATATAAGGTCCCACAGCTAACAGTGCATATCAGAGCACAAACCAAGCCAGGAAGTCCAAGGAATTGTCTGTAAACCTCAGAGACAGGATTGTATTGAGGCACAGATCTGGGGAAGGGTACAGAAAAATTTCTGCAGCACTGAAGGTCCCAATGAGCACAGTGGCCTCCATCAGTTTGGAACCACCAGGACTCTTCCTAGAGCTGGCCGCCCGGCCAAACTGAGCAATCGGGGGAGAAGGGCCTTAGTCAGGGAAGTGACTTTAGTCAGGGAGAAGAACCCGATGGTCACTCTGACAGAGCTCCAACGTTTCTCTGTGGAGAGAGGAGAACCTTCCAGAAAAACAACCATCTCTGCAGCACTCCACCAATCAGGCCTGTATGGTAGAGTGGCCAGACGGAAGCCACTCCTCAGTAAAAGGCACATGACAGACCGCCTGGAGTTTGCCAAAAGGCACCTGAAGGACTCTCAGACCATGAGAAACAAAATTCTCCGGTCTGATGAAACAAAGCATGGTGGTGGTAGCATCATGCTGTGGGGATGTTTTTCAGCGGCAGGAACTGGGAGACCTCTGGACCTCAAACTGGGGTGAAGGTTCATCTTCCAACAGGACAACGACCCTGAGCACACAGCCAAGATAACAAAGGAGTGGCTACGGGACAACTCTGTCCTTGAGTGGCCCAGCCAGAGCCCAGACTTGAACCCAATTGAACATCTCTGGAGAGATCTGAAAATGGCTGTGCACCGACGCTCCCCATCCAACCTGATGGAGCTTGAGAGGTCCTGCAAAGAAGAATGGGAGAAACTGCCCAAAAATAGGTGTGCCAACCTTGTAGCATCATACTCAAAAAGAAATGCTGTAATTGGTAGTATTGAGCAAAGGCTGTGAATACTTATGTACATGTGATTTTGTTTTTGTTTTTTATTTTTAATAAATTTGCAAAGATTTCAAACAAACTTCTTTCATGTTGTCATTATGGGGGTATTGTTAGTAGAATTTTGAGGAAAATAATTAATTTAATCCATTTTAGAATAAGGCTGTAACATAACAAAATGTGGAAAAAGTGAAGCGCTGTGAATAATTTCCGGATGCACTGTATACAAATCACACAGTTAGCTAACAATGTTTTAATAAACAATGTAATAATTTAAGGCAGAAACAATGGGCTCATTGAAGTAAAGAATACATGTTGTTGATTAGGGTACATAGAAAAATAAATTTAGCATTGGTGCATTGATGCATTTACTAGTATTGCTATGTGAAAGGGGCTATAAATACAACAGAATCAACTGATTAATTCTATTAATTAAATGTTCATAGATTAAATAAGGATTCATAAACATTTCTACATCTGTAAAGTTATCCATCCATTCTCCAAAACGCTTTATCCTCTGCAGGGTCACAGGGATATTGGAGCCTATCCCAGGGTCTCAGGCCACAGACGGGATAACACCCTGGACAAATGTTCAGTCCATCACAGGGCGCACATGCACACAGACACATTCGTACTCTCACCTACGGACAATTTAGTGTCACCAATTCCCCTATGTTGCATGTTTTTTGGATTGGGGGAAAACAAAGCACCTGGGAGAAAACTCATGCAGAGGTGTGACCTCTGCGACTGTCAACTAGCATGTGCCTTTTGCGCTTGCATGTAAGTAAATATTCATCTATATCAACAGGTATCAATAGTAAGTTTTTGTCATTTAAATAGGAAAACCGAAACTAGGACTGCAGGTATACAAACTGTAAACAAAGCAGCGCTTGCTTACCATTTTGAATATCAGTCACGCTGATCACTTTCTTCATTCCAGTCAGCTCATGTTATTATGAAAATATTTGTGCATTCGAATGCTCAGGTAAGATGACGTAAAATTATGACAGCCTTCTGTCTGTCTACCATCTTGACTTCTATGCTCGCTTGCATCACTTTCGCTTTTATTCTCATGCACTGGCTCATTCGCTAAGCTGAACAGCCAAGTCAGAGTTCTCTCTCTCTCACCGATGGTCCAACGTCGATTCAACATGCTGAATCGGCCCAAAAACCCAGACGCCGTCTGACTAGAGCCAATGATGCGGAACACACTGAAAAAATTAAGTCGACTGACGCTCAAAAACGGCCCGACATTGCCCAATGGCTGACCGTCGGCTTGGTGTGTCCCAGCCTTTAGCTGAATTAAAAAAACACAAACCTTAAAGCTGCAATGTAAAGCATCATTCACTATTTGCTGCATCATTCATGTCTGCTTTGCTAAAGATGCTGGACAAGCTGCATGCTGAAGATTAATATTTAATGTTAGGGATTCAAATTGAGGTTCTTTTTTGGCAAATTCTAAAAAATAAATTCTAGTTTTAACAATGCAGCAACATTTCTACGTTAAGTATTAAATGAATAATTTGTTGTAATAGGTCAGTATTTGTTAGAGCCCTTATAAATAAATCTGTTCTAATATAAATCTTCTTAAGGACTTTTGCTTCTTAAATATGAAGAGGATGTACATTTAACTAGGGCAGATGTAACAGAAAATTGGTATCAGTTTCATTATCAGCCATGGCTGCTACAATCTCTCTGGAGAGCTGCAATAACAACAGCGGAGAGCTGAACTTGCTTTGAATTTCATCACGATTGTTTTTAGAATTTGGTATAGGAATAGTGTTGTTGAGAAAAATCCTTGCCTTGTTTGGGGGTATTGTCTGAGACTCCTCTCCTGCAGAGAGCAGCTTCAAAGATGAGCCCCTCCAAGGCTTAATGAAACAGGATGGTCCCCAGACGGCGCCTCCACAACACCAGGTGTTCTCTCCTTAATGATCTCATACAGCAATGCGAACTTCATCAGCCTCTCCTGTATTAATAATGCTGGCCGATGACTGGGCTCCAGCTTGTATTTGAATAATAGAGCAGTGTGCTTCATCGACCTTGACATATGTCCACAGATTCAGTTTGATGCTGTGCCGACGAGATGGAAGCCACAGTATTTGTTATGTTCCCATACATTTGCAACAAATTTGCATGGTACTGTAGGAGTCTTTTGTTTAATGGAGAAGAAAACTACAACATTAGAAATGTTCTGTGACATGCAAATAAAATAATTGCTTAATACTTCACTCTCAGGAAAAGCCATTTGTTCTCCAAAAAGTTAGATTTTTTTTAACATTTCAGGGCAGTTACCTGTTATACACATTAGGGGCAGAGTTTAATTAATGACCTTGATTTTGACCCATTATGTGTAAATATAAATAAATGCAGGGTAACAGGATAACACAGGAACAGAAAACAGGATAAAAACAAATCTCAGAAAATAATAGCATTTAAGAGAATAAAATATAGACAATGAAAGAATATTGGATCCATATATAGGGCCCTATCATACACTTGGCGCAATGTGACACCAAGTGTTTTTTGCTAGTTTCAGCCCGACGCAGTGATCATTTTCACATCCAGAGCCCACATTGTTTAAATTGCAAATGCACTCGTGCCCATCTGTTCGCCCATGGGCGTGCTGGTCTGAAAACGAGGTGTGTTCAGGCACATTTTTGGCATATTGCTATTTTGAGGCAACTGAAAATGACTGCGCCATTGACCAACAAAAACCTGGTCTAAAGTCAATGACGCAGTATTGCTTTGTTTTTGTTATTTAAAGGGCGCGTTAGTACTATGCGCCTATAGGCGGGTGCACAACACAGGTACACTGCTTGTTACACACACACACAACAACACACAAACATGCCAAATATTAAAAATAAAAGGATTACAATGTAAAACATTATTATTGTGTACATAAAGATAAAAATGCCTACATGTCATAATGGATAGTCATTGCTGTATCATAATTACCTATTTGCAGTGAAATTGGCCAATTATTTGACCAATCGTGCCAATACACACATGTATTTAAATATATAAAAATAGCAATCCGCCATGGTGCAAGTGCACCTGGCTTTTAAAGGGAATGGGAGATGACACTCTGATTGGTTTATTACATGTTACGCCCAAAACACACCCATGGCAGAGGTCAAGATGGCACTGGTGTGGCTGGCTCTCTTTGTTGTTTCTTCAGTTTTTGAATTGTCGCGCACTTTTGTTTTACGATCAACAAACATTGCTGGACATTCGAAACACTGTTCTTGCCTCCAGCAAAGCTGATGCGGAATGTTTTATAAACGAATCTTACCCTTTTCCATCGGATATACCGGACTGTATATGGCGATGACCTGTCGATTTTATACTGAGAAAGTGCAGGAGGAAACGGGCTGGGGTCTCTGCCCGTTGGAAAGCTCATCTACGGGCTGGATGTGAATCCAGCTTTTCGGTCCCGGCTTGGAGGTCGACGCGTGACATGTCTGTTGCCTGTTGTTCACTGCTTTTCCCCTGCTACTGGCTTCGCCCTATCCTACCTGCTCGTCTCCTGGCCCTCATTTTAGTTCTGCCCGCATCGGCTTTTGCACTCGATGAGAAGGAGTGAATCATGCTGTTGTCTCCTGAAAAGTGCCCCGGTCTCTCCCAGCGTCATCATTCCACCAGAAATGGCTTTGATCAATGCTTGTTCCTTGGCAAACAAGACTTTTTTACTGAACGACTTTTTCTCCTTTCACACGCTGGATTTTATGTTTCTTACCGAATCTTGGACACAGGTGGGAGATTTAAGTCCCTTTTCTGAACTGGTTCCTAATGACTGCTCGTTTTTCAACTCTCCCCGTCAAAACGGTCGAAGGGGTGGCTTAGTGACTGTTTTAAAACAGATGTTTATGAATCCTTTCTCGTTGTCAAATGGTTTCTATAAAGGATTTTTCTACTTTTGAAGTCCAATTACTAAGATTGGAGTGGAAGGGCCCTGTTCTGTTAGCAGTGATCTATCGCCCTCCACATCTTGTTAAAGATTTTATTTTTGAATTTACAGAATTGATGGGGTTTATTACTACAAATTTTGATCGCTTTTTATTAGTTGGTGATTTAATGTTTATGTATGCTGCCCGTCAAATACATTATCGAAGGAGTTTTTAACTCTCATCAAGTCTTTTAACCTGGTACAGTGGATAAAAGATCCTACTCGCATACATGGCCACACTTTGGACCTTGTGCTGACCCATGGATTCTCTTTCTCTGAGCTTGTAACATCTGACACAATGTTATCGGACCATAAGCCTATTTTATTTTCTTTGTCTCTTCCTTAATCTTTTCTTCTGTGGAAGCTCAAACACAGTGTCGGCACTATTCATCTTAATTTAATTCTAATTTTAATTTGCTATTTAATGATCTGAGTTCTCAACTATCGCTGGATTCATAGTTTCCTGATCTGGATATCGACCAACATCTCGAGTTGCTAAATGCCGTATGGTTGGGCATTTTAAATGTGACTGCTCCTTTTAAAGTGTTTAAACCCAAACCCAAAACAGATCGTTGGCATACCTCTGACACTCGCTCAGACAAGCTTGTAGAAAAGCAGAGCGAAAATGGCAAAAGGACAGACTTCAGTCTTCATATGAGCTGTTCAAGGATTGCCTTCGGGCTTACCTGAATGCTGCCAATGCTGTAAAAGCAGCTTATTTTTCTAATTTAATTTCAATCAACTATCATAGACCATAGTTCTTGTTCCCTTTCAGTCGGTCACGTTCGACGTACGTCGGAACTGACCGATGAATTGGGGATCGCTTTCAGAGACCAATCTACTTCGAGTGTAACTAAACGAGCCAATGAACATTGGCATGCGGTTCACGCATTCCACACTCCTCGCCGCAGCGCGGGTATAAATAAGGAAGTGGAAGCGCCGCATCTTTGCTGCTTCGGAGCCGAACGACTGCTGTTCTAAAAGTCTGTCATTTCTACGAAGAGTTAAACTACGAGTCTGCCTTTTGGAAGGACGCTCTGGTCTGGTGCGGGTGTGACAGCACGGTGCAGCGGTGGTCGCGATCTCGTCTGGGCTATTGAGTTGCATCTTAAATGAGAGTGAGTGCTCACAACAGGCTTGCACTATCAGAACTGTTGTGAGCCACGGCCATTTCCCCTGTGTGCTTCAGCACCTAAAAGAGCAGTGTTCTTTCTAAAAGAGCTTACACGGTTTGACCCTGCGTCTTTTTCAAGATGTCAAGATGTGCTTAGGTCAAGACTCGATTACCTCAAACGGGGTGGAGTCCCTTCGCCTATCCCCCGATCTAGCGGTCCTCCTGCGAAGCAGAGGGCTCCTACTTCGGTTGATAGCCTTGGTGGTGACCTGAGGATCACAGTGAGGGCTTCACCGACGAGCCAGCCTATTCGGGCCCCTCAATCCTCCGCACCTGTGGCGCTGGTCCTTCCCATGGGGGGCCAGTCATTTCTTTTGGGGCTCCGGCCTAGGACCGTATGTCAATCACTGCATCGGAGGGCGAGCTAATGTCCTCTGGAGATGAAGATTCGGCTGCGTTACCCCCTTCGGGTGTGGTAGCGTTGCCCGAGTCTGATCCAGAGCTCACGGCTATGCTTTCCCGGGCCGCCGCAAGTGTCGGGCTCGAGTGGAACCCTCCACCGTGTCCCGAACCCTCGCGGTTGGATGATTGGTTTCTCGGGGCTGCCCGCGCCGGTTCCATTCTTCCCGGAGGTGCATCAGGAGATCAACAAATCGTGGCACCTTATTCTGCCCGAAGCCGGTCTGGTGATGCCTCCGCCCTCACTACCCTCGATGGTGGCACGGCTAAGGGGTACGTGGAGATCCCCTCCAGTGGAGCGGTCTGTGGCGATGCAGCTGTGTCCCAAGACCGCTACCTCTTGGCGGGATAATCCGCGTCTCCCCTCCCGGGCGTGTAAATTCTTGTCCTCTCTGACGGGCAAGGCTTACACAGCCTGTGGAGAAGCCGCGTCAGCTTTGCATGCCATGGCGCTCCTGCAGGTCTACCAGGCCAAAGCGATCAAGGAACTGCACGAGGATAGTTCCGACCCAGGGACCCTATGCAGGAACTGCGTACGGCGACAGACCTCGCTCTCAGGGCGACGAAAGTCACCGCACACTCCCTGGGTCGGGTGATGTCCACACTCATGGTCCAGGAACACCACCTGTGGCTAAACCTGGCGACATGAGTGAGCCGGACAAGGTTCGGTTTCTCAACGCCCCTGTCTGCCAGGCTGGCCTCTTCGGCGACGCTATCGAAAACTTCGCCCAGCAGTTTTTGGTAGCACAGAAGCAGACGGAGGCAATCAAGAACATCCTGCTCTGATGACCAGCTGCTGCCTCCACCCAGTCGTCAGCTGCTGCGCCTCGAGGGCGTCCCCCTGCGTCTGCCTCCGCCCCTGCACGCTGACCATTTTTTCCGTCGTCAAACTAGCAAAAGTGGATTCGGACATGTCCTAAGTGCACCTGCGCCATGCACTTCAAACCATGTGCTTAGATCGTTAAAATAGGGCCCAAAGACTTTTTAGGCAACTTTTTAATACAAGTTTAAATTGTGGTCTTCTGTTTGTATGCAGGACTGATAGTGTCCACTGTGTGGTCTGTCTTCTCTCTGCAAAAAGATACAGATTTCTCAACAAAACTGTCAGCACAGCACAATGTTACTGACTCAAGACCTGACAGGAAATTACTTCACTGTAAATATCCCACTTCAGTCCACCAACATTTACAGTGTTAACAGACAGATGCTTAGTGTTTGTAACGCCTCAGCTAGATCAAGGCTAGCTGACCCATAAGCTGTCCCATAACACGCCTCTAATATGATGTGACGTGACCAAACGGTGCACTTTCATTGACAGTGATACTTTCTCAAACACTTCTTTGAGAAGAGAGGATCAGTCTACTGAAGTATGTTTATAACCACAAAGACCATTTCTGTTTGAATCTTCAAGAATCTTGTATTGCTAGTGTGTGACCATGTGTAAACAACAATAGTGGGGTTGACAATGATTACTCAAGAGTTGTTAAAGACACCTAATATAACAAAATATCTCAAAAATTAAACCACTTACATTGAAATGTAGTACTGTGCTGCACGACTTTTTCCTGTAATTCTTTCATATACTTAAATTTCCCAAGTAGGTGTTGATTTTCATTGCATCTGTTTAAAAATCTCCATTCTTTGTTCTTAAGGTGAGGCATATTAATAAAATGATTTATTATCTTTTCCAAAATCTAGCAAGCAATAATACTTTGTTAAAATACATTTTTTTTTAAAGATTATATATGTGTGTGAATATGAACACTTAAATGTAAACAGACCAGAAAGTATGTCTGACCTCACTTGATTTGTTTTTCTTTCTTAGCTGTCCGAAATGACAGAAATAAGAAGAAAAAGGAGATTCCAAAGCAGGAGCTGGTCGAAAGTTATGAGCTGACAGCGGAACTACAGACCATCATTGAGAAGATACGGAAAGCTCACCAAGAAACTTTCCCTTCACTCTGCCAGCTGGGCAAGTACACCACGGTAAGCCACTCACTTATAAAAGAGTATACAGTGGCCCCAAAAAGTATTTTTGCACTAGTCACATCAGCATCAGAAAAAAAACATGCTGCTAGACAGCTAGGTTTTGCTAGACTGGCACTGACCTGCAGTGTGTCCTGGAAATGGGGTGCTTGAATTTACATAAAAGTGCAAAGAAAAATACAAATACGTAAAGAGAAAAAACACTGTCACAAACACTTTTACAAATGCTCAGACTCAGCGTTAACTTTGTTGACCACAAGAAAACAAATACACTTTGAACAGCAAAACCGTCTCTGGTTACGTATATAAGCATGGTTCCCTGAGAAGGGGAACAAAACACTGCGTCTGCTGACGCTTTGGGGAACATCATCAGCGTGACCAATGTCTGAAGCACTTGTTTAAACACCACAATTTCATTGGCCGACGACAATCCGTGATGACACTACCGGTGTGCCAGAGAGTATAAAAGGGTGTCTGTAGTAGAGGGCTGCATTGAGATTAGGGAGCGGGAGGTTGTACCTTTGCTGCGGGCGGGAGTGGGTGGTCAAAAAATACAGAGTCCCTCAGTCCCACGGTCCCGCAATTAGCCGCATAACAATTTGAGTCAACAACTGAGGTTGAGAAGAAAATTAAAGTGGCTATTTACTTCACTAAAACAAAGAAAGGCAAGTCTGACATTTGGAAACAATTTTCAGTTGTTACTGAAAAAAAATGGAAAAGAATTTCACTTCGTAAGTTGCAAAAAATGTGCAAAAGTGTTCATTTACAAGGGGCATAAATCTGGCACCTCTGGTTTGGGGCGACACCTGCTCAATTGATATACTGTAGAACAGTCATGAAGATATAATCATAAAGAACATAACAGTCATAAAGAACATAAAGATATAGAACAGTCATTAATTCAAGAAATACCAATAAAAATATCCCTTTTATTGACAACAACATTAAGAAACATAATTGTTTTAAATATCTTACTATGAGTACGACATTATTAGCGTGGTGGAAAGCTGTCTTTTTCATCTCACCTCATAACCATCCAGTTGGACACCATTATGGAACAACTACAACTATGGTTTACTATCAACAAAAAATCTTTTCTCTTTCCGAAAATGAAAGAGAAAGGAATATTAAACTTTCGAGATATTTTTGAAAATTATTCATTTATGACTTTTGAACAATTACAAAAGAAATATAACATTCCAGAAAACACACACTACCAATACATACAATTAAAAGAAGGTATAAAAAGTAAACTTAATATCAATACCTTTGTGAATCGTAATCATGAACTGTTTTTGTTTTGTGTAGATTTGTTTGTCTTGTTTTTGTACCCAGCAACTGTGGGATTACAAAATTATAAATTGTTATATCTAGGTTCCAATGTAATAGTATATAAACTGAAAACGTTATGTACCTTTGTGTTTTACATTTTGAGGTAAAGATGATGACATTCTAAGGAGATCAAATCAGGCAGCCCAGGTGTCTGAGACATTAACCTTTTGTCTTTATGCACTTCCTGACCATTTGGCATGACAAGCTCAAGGCACAGCTGTGCCTTTGTCTCTATGATAATGTGAAGGTATGGGCGATACTGTCAGACTGATTGGATTACCACCTATGCATTTGAATGACACTGTTATGCTGATTAGATCAGGGCTGGGGAAATGCCGGGAACGGGCTGATTCCTGCACTGCATTTGCATGCTTTGTTTAGATTGTCTCCACCTCTACTGTATGTATCCCTCCCCCTTGAATGTATATAAACTACAAAGTATTACTGTTTTAGTTAGACTTGGATGACTACAGCGACGCACAGCATGCGTCTCAATAAAAAGTAACTTCTGCTTGAAAGATATCCCAACGTCTCCTGGTCTCTGCTTCGACGAGGAAAAAGGTTCCTACAGTTTTGGTGCTGTGACCCGGATAGAGCTCCTCACCTGAATCCAGATTGAAACTTCAAGCTCAACAAAGATCTGACTTCGTTCCAGACAGAATTCTTCTGTACAACCAAAGGTTGGTGAGTGCCACTCTATCCAAAAGAACCAGTACAAATTTGTTATCCTCTGTGCCATCAGAGAAGAGTTAACAGACAGCTGTAGGGTTTGGTTAACTAAGTCACATTTCTGGGTCAAACAATTGGTGCAGGAAATAGATCTATTACACAGGATCGAGCCGCTTCAGTCAAAGCCATACCTCCGCCTAATACAATTAAAACACTCCAATCATTTTTAGGAACAGCCGGTTACTGTAGACCTTGGATTGTAGAATATGCCTCGATTGCTCAGCCTCTCTATGACTTGTTGAAAGGCCAAGTTAAAGATTCTGATACTGTTTGTATGGAAGAAATTCAGCTCAAAGCTTTCAATGATTTGAAGAGAGCACTATGTCAAGCACCAGCATTAGAAATTGCACAATCTGATAGGCCCTTTGTGCTTTATGTCCATGAACACTTAGGCTTTATGACTGCATGTTTAATGCAAGATCAAGGGGGCAGTTTACACCCAATTCATTACTATTCTGGTAAACTTGACATAGTCACTCAAGGGATGGACCCTTGTCTTAGAGCAGTGCAGGCAGTTCATCTAGTTCTTCAGGCTTCATCAGGAATGGTGTTAGGACAGACTGTAAACGTAAGATGCCCTCATGCAGTGTCCGCACCGTGCCCGTCTCGTGGAGATGGTACGCTGCGGAGCCACGTCCTTCAATGGAAGGAGAGGTGGCGAAATACACATAAGGACTAACCTATCAGGGTAGTGCTACATATGGCAGTCTCTGGGGTGGATCCAACCTGATCCCAGGGGGGAAAGAACACCACCAGAGACGACAGAGCGGGCTCTGTCAAGGCACGGGGCTAGCCGAGTAGGGTACACATATGGGGGTTGCCGTTAGGGAACCACTACACATATGGACCCCAGCCTACACACACATTCCACAAGCATACGGGTGCAGGCCTGGCATCAGATGGCCGCAACGTCTGACACTGAAGGGGTGACGGAGGAGCTCGACAGGGTTAGCCGTTTCCGGGGAACACAACTGGAGATAATAGACGCACGTATCCGGCCCAGGGGGCGGGAGTGGCGTTGTAAGCAGACACTAGAACAGGCACTTAGCGCTACTGGCCACTGGGGGCGAGGATGCGGGAAGATACCGGCTCTACACGGAGGCTATAGAATCTAGCGAACGTGTTAGGTGTCGCCCAGCCCGCAGCTCTACATATATCTGTCAGCGAGGCGCCTTGAGCCAACACCCAGGAGGAAGCTACACTCCTTGTGGAGTGCGCTCGCACCCCGAACGGGCAAGGCACGTCTTGGGACTGGTAAGCCAAGACGATAGCATCCACTATCCAGTGGGCTAACCTCTGCTTGGAGACAGCCTTTCCCTTCTGCTGGCCTCCGTAACAGACGAAGAGCTGCTGTGAGGTTCTAAAGCTTTGAGTTCGGTCCAAGTAGGCGCGGAGGGCGCGGACGGGACAGAGCAAAGCTAGGGCTGGCTCTGCCTCCTCCGAAGGCAGCGCTTGCAGGTTCACCACCTAAACCGGAAGGGAGTGGTAGGAACCTTGGGCACATATCCAGGCCGGGGTCTCAGGACAAAGTGAGAGTTGGCCGGCCCGAATTCTAGGCATGATTCGTTGACCGAAAGTGCATGCAGGTCCCCTACCCTCTTGATTGAGGCCGATGCAGTCAGGAGCACTGTCTTCATGGACAGGATGTTTAACTCTGCAGACTGTAAAGGCTCAAAGGGAGGACCCTGAAGTGCCTGAACCAGGTCCGGCCCTGAACCAGGTCCGGTTGGGCCAGTAGGGCGCAACTAACAAGACCTGCTCCTCGTCCTCCCTGACCTTGCACAGTGTCTGTGCGAGAAGGCTCACTGGGGGAAACGCATACTTGCGTAGGTCCCGGGGCCAGCTGTGCCGAGGGTGCGCCAGTGCATCCATGCCAAGGGTGCCCCCGGTCATAGTCTTGACCGCGCATCTAGAGCGCCGAGTGACGCGCTGGGTTGCCATGACAACCCCCGCTGTCAGCAGGCGCTCGATGGCACACGGCGCGCTGAACGCTCAAGCCCTTACGAGAAAGGTGAGACGAACAACACGCCGACGTGATTACGTTCTCCTGAGAGAACATGGATCACCCACGAACCCAATCTCACGTTTATATGCGAGAGAGATCGTGGCCATCAAATGAGGACAGGAAACAACCGCATCCAGAAACACACGATTTGAATGACATCTTGAAAAAGACGCAGGATCAAACCATGTTGCTCTTTTAGAAGTGCTGAAGCACTCAGGGAGATGGCCGCGGCTCACAGCAGTCCGATTGCAAGCCTGCGTGTGAGCACTCAAGAACGGAAACGCCCAGCCAACCAACACAGGAACAAGTGTATGTTGCAGCGGCCACTCGCTGACTCGCGCCGTCACACCAGCACCCAGGTAAGAGAGCGATCCTCCTCGAGACTCGTCTAAACACTCTTCGTAGAAACAGCTTGATACAGCAAACCGTTCGGCTCCGAAGTTAAAAAGCAATGATGCGGTATTCCACTTCCGTATTTATACCCACGCTGCGGGGCGGTGCGTGGAATGCGTGAACCGCATGCCAATGTCCATTGGCTCGTTTTTATTCACTCAAAGTAGATTGGTCTCTGAAAACAGATCCCAATTCGTCGGTCAGTTCCGACGTACGTCGAACGTGACCAACTGAAAGGGAACCCAAGTTTCTAGCAATATATGCATTTAAAACATGACCTGAATGAACCACCGATCATTAACTTAACCCTTCTATCGTTGCTTAGGCGGGGTTATTCAATTTGATATCATTGCGCCAGTTCGGTTTAGAATCTGGAGGTTACTTGCGTTTGTAGCTAGTATCTTTGCTCGGGGATTCCTGGCTGCAGGGGTTCCCCAGGTTTGGTGATTCGCTGACGGTCTTGCCTGTCTTTGATGGACGTCTTGGGAAGCCAATCACGTGGCGTGTTGGCTGCTGGATGAAAAGCCTCGGGTGTTGTTTAAAGTTGAAGCGCGCTCGCTGGAGATTCGTCGAGAGAAACTTTGCGGCGAAACTTAACTTAGAACATGAGACTCACGGAAAGAAAATAAACTTAAGTAAAAGAAAGGAAAGTGAGAGGAGAGTTCTAGATGCCTGAATTAATTTAACCCATTTTCTCAGATCTTGGTCTGCCACGATCGTCTGATCGTCTATCCTTGGACTTGAACTGCTTGAACTGATTTCAACTTAAACTCAACTGTACTGATTTCTTTGTTCGTGTTCTGAGATTAAACTCAAATTTGTTTGCCCATCCTCCTGGATGGATTGACCAATTGGGAATCATCTTTGGTTCAGAGGTGACTGTTTCTCCGCCACCCCCCATAAATTATGTTATCTGTGGTCTCTTACTTTCCTGCTCTAAGTAGAGAGTAAATTTAGACCTGATTTCTTATTATAAGAACACGATACATTCTAAACAAAATTCAATCAAACCATCTTTTGAAATATAAACAAACAAACAAAAAGATACCAGGAAAAGGTACCCTTTCAACCACTCGTTCAATAGTTACATAATTACAGGAATTGTGAGTGTTATATATAATGTTATATAATGGTCACGTGTATTGTTTATAGACATGATATAGAATTATGCAGTCGAAGGCTGTTTGACTGCAAGTCCGACGAACAATGATTTGATGCAGTTTGTATGTAACAGTTTCTGTGCGTTTTTCCTGTGGATTTAACTGTGTCACTCAGAGTTCATCTAAAGGTCGTTGAGAAAACGGAGATCTGGTTTGTTTCTTTGTCTTGTGATCAAACAACTTTGTTGTTATCTTTGGGGTGGCTCAAAGTTTGTCAGGCTGTAAAGCACTTAGCTGGGGGTTTTGTGAGCTTTGTGCAGACTGACCGGTGTCCACTTCAATTAAGGCCATAAATTGTTGATTTGTTGAGTTTTGTGTGGAATTATGCCCGAACAAATCATCTGGAAGATTCATTTGTGTCTGATGCGTCCACAATTCCTACACAACCCTCACAGCCTTGAACATTGTTTAACAGCGTGCGCAAGTCACGAAGCCATCCTCATGTATGATGTCTGCAGTGACTGAAGTTGTGTTAGAGGATGAAGGAGAAATGCTCACGATTGTGTTAAGCTTACATATGCAGCTACGAGTGAAATAACAGAAACTCCCATAGAGAATGCAGAATTGGAGTTGTTTGTTGATGGTTCAGCTCAAGTCATTGAAGGTAACAGACGAGCAGGTTATGCAGTCACTTCCACCACTGAAGTGGTAGCTTCAGGTCGTCTTCCAGATCATTTTTCAGCTCAAGCTGCAGAACTAGTAGCCTTAACTAGAGCATGCAAGCTAGCTTCAGGATCAGTTGCAAATATCTACACTGATTCCAGGTATGCTTTTGGGGTAATTCATGATTTTGGTGTCATTTGGGAAAGTAGACAGTTTCTAACTTCTGCTGGATCCCCCATTAAGCATGCTGGATTTGTAAAAGATCTAATGTTTGCCATGAAACTTCCAAAGAAATTAGCGGTGATCAAAGTGAAAGCACATCTCACAACTAATACTATGGAAGCTAAAGGTAATGCTCTTGCTGATGTAGCTGCTAAACAAGCTTGTTCCTATGCAACTGTACAAGTGTGTTCAGGTAGTACAGCACAGAAGACAATTCTGCCTCCTGAATCAATCATTGATCTGTACAAAGACGTTCCTCTATATGAAGCATGGACATGGTTAGAATAGAAAAGAACAATCAAAACCAGGCTAAGCAAAATGCATCAGGAAGGAGTATCATGGGTTGAGGCGCTGCCAGCGGTACTGTGTAGTATGAGAGCGTCACCTAACAGATCAGTAGGACTGAGCCCTCATGAGATTATTACAGGATGCCCAATGCAGATGCCAGGTGTGATTGATCTTAGAAATGCTGATGTACACATTGCCTCAGATGCCCTGATCACTTACTGTGAAAACCTCACAAAGGCAGTACAGAGTGCCAGAGAGAGAGTTGAGTCGTGTTGGCAGACGCCACCAGAAGGTGGACACACGATCATCCCAGGTCAGTGGGTGATGATAAAGTCATTCAGAAACAAGCCGTTAGAGCCTAAGTGGCACGGACCACATCAAGTGATGTTGATTACAGCAGCTGCAGTGTTGTGTCAGGGAAGGAAAACCTGGACTCATGTGTCACACTGTAAAGTTGTTCCCCCACCTACAGGGATAGGACACACGGACCAGTGAAGAGCCCGGGAAAGAACCGAATGCAACAGGCTTCGGGGGCCAATCCTGCGGTGAAGATACCCTCATAGGCCTTCCCCCACCCACTAGTCCATCCTTACCTCACTGTTCTTTAGGTGTCGCAGGAATTAAGAAATAGGGAAAGAAGGAACAACAATAGCAGACTTAGATTGAACAGAGGATACAACCCTAATGTTTGCAGTCTTTTACAACAAATACTGCTCTGTTGTCTTTTGTTTTCTTTCTTACTCTGTGCAGATACCACTTGATGGCTGTCCCAAGACCCATACGCACCAACCTCCTCACCCAAGTATGAAGCCACAACCTGTCTAAAAGACAACTAGACCCACTACCGAGCCAACTGTCACGAAAAAAAAATACACAACGCAGAGAATCACATACGGGAACTTCAGTCATCCATCAACATGATCAAGATTGCTGTACTAGTAATCATCATGGACATCGCACAAAGTGTAGACTGCAGAAACAACATATTCTTAGAGCTGATGAATATGTCAAGAAACGCCTTGTTTGCTGGAAAGAACGTTTGCATGCCACACCCGCCTTCAGTAGGAGCAGGAATCCCATGGGTGGGATTCCTAATCCTAACCCTAACCCCATCTCCAACTGTGACACATGTACCTTATTCGAAGTTCATACCAGTGGAATATACAACAAGAGTACGTCATAACATCACAACTCCTCCAGCTTCTCCATGTTGCATTCCTGGATTACCATCCTGCAACCTAACTTCAGATATTCCCATCATGACAGATCTACTCTTGCCAATTACTTTTCCTTGGTGCGTGGAAAATTATGCTCCAGCCTCGACTACATTGGGTGAAATTCCTCGTGAACGTTGCAACCTTGTGGTCGAAATGAGAACAGAATCCCATGTGGACATTACTCCATCAGCAGGGAGAGAGGAAAAGGACTTAGAAGGGTGTCTCCACAGGACACCATCTCTCCAGAAACTCTTCGCAATAAATCAGTGGTGTATGATTCCTCCACCGACTGGCACCTTTTGGTTATGTGGAACTTCTGTCTACAACATCCTACCCAGCCAATTCAACGGCAGGTGCACCCTGGTTTATGTTCTACCGGCTATCAGAGAAAATACACACTCCACCCCAAGCTCTCCACATCTACATAATTCAACTCCTACCACAAATAAAGAAGATGGCTGCATTCCAGGACTCACTTGTGCACAAACATGGTGTTCAAGAACTCTTGGAGCATTAATCCCGTTTTATGGTGTCATGCAGGCCTTTGATCAAGTCATAAGCTTATCGAATTCTGTACAGAAACTGGCCAATGATACAGCTTTGGCCCTGGGTAACATCATGGACACTCTCGCTTCGCACAAGATACAGAACAGTTTGGCCTTGGATTACATTCTTGCAACGCAAGGAGGAGCACGCACCATTATCGGACCTGAGTCCGATAATGTGTCCCGACATGCTGAGGTTAATGGATCCAACAGAGAACTTGAACAAAATCCAACAAGACATTCTTGATCTTTCAGCAAAATTACACCAGATGACTAAAGATAATTCTTCATGGTTCGGAAACCTGTTAGGTAAACCCTGGCTGTGGATCAAGGAAATAGCAATTCTGCTGTTGTTTTTCCTACTGGTGTACTATCTATGCGTCCACAGTATCAAGTGTTTCATTCAACAAATGACCCACGCCCATCACGAGGAAAGGACCATTCCAACCAGAAAAGACTATTACCCGTAAGAACTACACGTACCCTAGCTGCATGTTTGTTTCTGTGTCAGCATGCCATTCGTCACTACAGACAGTAAACACAGAGCAAGTGCTATGTCCCTGTAACGATCACAGGTTACAAGAATGAAACTTTTAAAAAACTTTTAAAAAACGTCTAAATTTGTATTTTGTGAGTTATTAGAACTCTCAAAGGGGGAACTGTGGGATTACAAATTTATAAATTATTATATCTAGGTTCCAATGTAATAGTATATAAACTGAAAATGTTATGTACATTGTGTTTTACATTTTGAGGTAAAGATGATGACATTCTAAGGAGATCAAGTCAGGCAGCCCAGGTGTCTGAGACATTAACCTTTTGTCTTTATGCACTTCCTGACCATTTGGCATGACAAGCTCAAGGCACAGCTGTGCCTTTGTCTCTATGATAATGTTAAGGTATGGGCGATACTGTTAGACTGATTGGATTAGCACCTATGCATTTGAATGACACTGTTATACTGATTAGATCAGGGCTGGGGAAATGCCGGTAACGGGCTGATTCCTGCACTGCATTTGCATGCTTTGTTTAGATTGTTTCCACCTCTACTGTATGTATCCCTCCCCCTTGAATGTATATAAACTACAAAGTATTACTGCTTTAGTTAAACTTGGATGACTACAGCGACGCACAGCGCGTGTCTCAATAAAGAGTAACTTCTGCTTGAAAGATATCCCAACGTCTCCTGGTCTCTGCTTCGACGTGGAAAAAGGTTCCTACACAATGTATGGTATAATTATGTATGTGTATCTTATGGTCATGCATATGTATGTATTTCCAAATGTATATTTTTTAACTTGTTTTTATTGTGTGTATTGCATGTACCCTTAAGAATAAAAAAAGAAAAAAAACTCATTCCACAAGAGCACTTCTTCCTGCTCACGTTAAGCAAGACACTACTGATAAATGTGTTGCACTTTGCTGTAAAGACATTCAGCCATATGACCGCTAAATATGGCAGATTTGATGTAAGAGATGCTCTGCCACATCTAACCACTGTGTCCCGACATGCTGAGGGAAAAGCACAGGCACTGCAGTCGTTTGTGGCAACGGAGATAAAGCCCATCATTGAAACGTATGGATGTGCCATCACAACGGATATGGACTGAGGATTACCATAAATCTTCATTCATATCCATTCATTACACAAACAATGATTTTGGTCTCGTTTCGAGGGTGTTGTTTGTGGCTCCATTCCAAAATGGTGTGTCAAAAAGAACATGAGGAGCCTCCTGTGCGTTTGGAATAGACACGTCACTGCTAGTTGGCCGTGTTGTGTTTGTCATTGACCGCGGAGCCCACATAGTTGCTGCCCTGCGTGGATACACCAGTCTGAACTGCAATGCGCATATCCTGAATGTCATCCTGTCCAGCGCATTTGCCCCAGACGTTTTGGCCAAGACACCTGAGCTGTCTGAACTGTTGACCAATGCAAAAAAAATGGTAAAATATTTCAAACATTCAGGTCTGCAGAACAGCTTGAAGACATCCCTCAAGCAATCCATTAAGACCCGATGAAATTCAAATTATGATATACTAGATTCAATACTTCAACAGCATGAGGCGATCTCCACATTATTGGTGACCAATAGCCAGTATGAAAGAATTGCACAGATAAATGAAAACACTTTGAAAACAGTGATTGCATTTTTCAAGTTATTCAAAGATGCTACTAATGACCTTGAGTCTGACAACTCCACTCCAGACACATCAATTGCACTGCTGTGGTCCGTCAGACTCATTGAACACTGCAAAGCAGCATCCCTCGAGCCTGTGCTCTCTGAAGTCACCAGTGTGTGTGCCTCATGTCAAGAAGAACTGATAGGCACTAGTGACACACCCTCCACATGATCTACAGGATTGCAACGTTCCTGACTCCTAAAATGTGATTGCTATAGATTTAGCTGTTCCCAGATGCAAGAGATAACGTAGTCAAAGGTGTGTAATATGAATGAATAGTTAAAATAGGCTATATTGTTTTGAATATTATATTATTTATCTTGTTTGTAGACTTATTCTAAAGTGAAGTCTATTCATATTTGTGAAAAGTCCAGTACTATAAGAACAAGCCTTTATAAAAAACAAACTTTATAGCACTTTCTGAAAACAACCAAAGTGCTTTGAAGACATAAAAACAGAAAATACACAGTGCAGTTACAAATTAGAATAAGTTTAATGCAGTCAAGAAATAGAAATAGATAAAAGACAATGAATAAAAATGTTAAAAATAGTAAAATGAGTAAGAGCATAAACAAAAGAAAATTGCTAAACACGTTTTTTTATAAATTATTTTTAATAAAGATTAATACTTTTTTAAAACAATCTAATCCAAAGGTGCAAAGGAAATAATCCATAAAATGAGGTTTGACCAGGTTCCGGCCACAGCAAAGGATGAACCACCACCAGCTAAAAAACAAAGCTCCTCTGACCGATTCACAGACTGGGAAGTCAGTGCATCCTGCATTTCAACACAAAAGCCTGTCGATGCTGTATTAGCGGAATATCTCAGCACCCGAATCTAAGACAACCCAGATTCAGACATTGTGCTTAAATGGTGGAAATTCAACAGAGAGCGCTTTCCTGCGCTTTCAAAACTTAAGCTTTTTATTTTGAGTATCCCTGCATCTAGTGCGCCATTAGAGAGGGCATTTAGTGTGTGTGGGCGGATCTTGGAAGAAAGATGCACAAGCCTGGGCTGGGACCGCAGTCGATCAGTAATATTCTCTTCCTCCATAGCAATCTGGAGTAGGCTATGCTAGACCAAGTGATTCATAATTTAATTAATTCGTTAAGTACGTTTAATGTTTTTATTTTATTTATTTTTTTGCTATAGGCTGTTATTTATCTTGTTTTATATTTAATTTGTTCAGTATTTATTTTAATTTACTTATTTATTTAAGTTTAATGTATTTATTTAATACGTTCAAGTTTATAAATTCAATTAAATGTTGTGCCGTGGCTTGTTAGGTTAAATTGTTATTGTTAGGAGTGTGTGTTTGTGTGTATTGTCACACATTTTAGGCTCCGCTAGTTGTGGTTTTGCTTTAAAAGTTGATAAAGTTTTAGGCTAATTAAAAAATTGGCCCAAATGTGTTTGTAATGTGTGGGGGTGCTTTACTTTAGCATTACTTTATCTTAGCTATTTAAACACGTTTTATGTGTTATGAATGCTTATAGCCCTAACGTTTGTGTACATTTTTCACAATCTCTACAAGCTGTGACAGAATGTTTGCGGGTACAGGCGGAAGTGGTTACAAACCAGAGGCGTTTCCTCCAAGGAGGCAAGGGAGGCAGTGCCTCCTCAAAAAAACTGGATGAGAAAATAATCGATATTACAAAAATAAAACAAAGCAAATATTACAGAACTTGACGATTACGATTGTAAAAGTTACTCGTTTTTATAAAGTAATACTGTCCAACAGCGACACCCGCAGGTGAAGTTACAGCAGGAGGCATGCCTCCTCTGTCCCCATTGACTTAAAGCAGATAACCTAATGCGTGCGCTGAATTTTGTGCTGGGTAATTGAAATGAATGGGGAAAAGTCACGTGAAAGGAGACAATGCCTCCACCGCGCTATGATTGGATATGATGGGTTATAATTGGATATGATTGCTTCTTGTTCTTGTTTTCGTGCCCGTTCACGGATTGGCCTGAATGAAGATAATGATGTCGTTAATGGGAAGACTAAAAAAAAAAAGTAAACAACACAGCCACTTTGATATCACCGCTTTGTCACGTCGAAATCAAACTTGAAATGGACTGAAAACATGATGACTGTGGGGTTTTTAGTGTGCAAACAGCTTGGGGAAATTAAAGGTACATCGTCGTGTCTGTGTACAGTGTAGCCTACATGTACAAGCTTGATGACTGCTGAAAATAAGTTGACTATTAAAAAGAAAAGCTGAACATTAGTTCACAAATAATATATATTGTTTAAATTGTTACTGCATTTAGTTATTATTTTGGAATAAATATAAAAATGTGTAAAAATACTAACTGAAATGAATACTTGGTTTTAATAAATAGAACATAACATAAAGATACAAAATACTATATTTGGTCTCTCTTTTTATGTAATGTTTATTTAACCCGGAAAATTAAGTGTAACAGGGACATAAGTTTACATTTGATGTTTATAAAAAAACGTGAGGACTTTGCCTCCTCAATTAAAACACCATCACACACCACTGTTACAAACATTGCTGGTGCGGGTGAGAGCGGAACACACATGTTGCGGGAGCGGGCGGTTATGATCAGAAATTCAGCGGGACCGGGATTAAGAAAACAGTCCCACGCAGGGCTCTAGTCTGTAGTACACGACATCAACTTCTTTGCCCAAAGCTTGGCAACGAGACGCACGAGACATGTTTTGTTCCCCTTGTCATCTAAGGTTACATGCATAACTTTAGAATGGGAACTCTACACTGTGTCTGCTGATACTTTGGGGAACAAATACCCCGCTCCACCATGCTGAGGGAAATGTCTGCGACATCAGCTAAGCACTACCACAATGCGGCATAACCTAATGGCTCAATGGACTTAACTACCGAAGTCAAAAAATGTACCCATCTCAGGCACAACTCAGACCTGGAACTCTTATTGACAATATTACCTATGGCCACTACCAAAGCTACCCTATATATTAAAAGTCCCCTTCCTTTCTTCCATGTGGGACAGGGGTAGCTCAAAGGTTTTGCTATGTCAGCTCTTCACACTGGAGACAACCTTTAATGGAATACTGACTCAGGGAGAACAATTCAGTTCCCTTAGCCTGTCACTACCTCTAGGGGGAGCAAGAGATCTTCTAAACTCTACCTAGGACACCCCAGGGGACCTTCAGCTTCGCTACCTCTTTAGTCTGGCTATGTCCAGAATCTCAAGAATCCAGCACTCCCGAAGGTTCTTGACAATGAGGAAGGGATGCCAGAAGGCAAGAAGCCACTTCTTGTTGGATTCTAGGAGATGGGTAAAATCCCTGGGGAGTGGAGGACCCTGATTTTAGACCCTCAATAGTGGGGGAGAGTTCCTCTACACTCAACCCTAAAGACTTTCTTACCAAGGGGAGCTTGCAAAGAACTAGATACTACCATTCGATACCTCATGGAAATGGGATATTTACAGGATCTGATGACTCCAACACACCCAAAGGTGCCTTACAATGTAAAGGGTTGCAAATTCTAGGCAAAATCCACTGATCGTCAGGTTCTAAGAGATCGGAAAAACTCTCATGGGGGAGCGGGGGACCCTACTTTAAGACCCTGACCACAGGGAGGGTTCCTCTACACTTAACATTGAAGACTCGCTTATCAAGAGGAGCTCGCAAAGAGCTATCTGCAATTACTCAATACCGGATTTACCCAGGATCTTAAGACGCCAGCACTCCCGAAGGTGCCTTACAATGAGAAGGGATGCAAATTCTAGGCAAAAGTCACTTCTCATTGGACTCTAAAAGATCAGACAGAAAGCTCTTACGAGCTTACAAGCGTTAGGAGAGAGAAGGAGAAGAGATGCTATTTCTCCTCAATTATTCAAGATCGTTCAGACCGCTTTCTCCCAATAACTTCCCTGAGATCCTGTTTCCTCGTCCTCGCAGTCGTGCCTCCTCTGAGGTTTTTGGTGAAGATTTAGACCGGTGTGGTATTTATTTTTTAAAAGCTGCCGATCACGCCCTCGCCTCCCTGAACTTCCCGACCCGTTTCAACAGACGTGCCTAAAAGCTTGGAAGATGAGACCGGCGCATCAGGGACAGTTTTGCTCTTTCTCCCCAATATCCGACAGCTTCAACCACAGTTGTCTCTTCGTGACCACAATATCTGCCATAGATCGACCGGTCACAGCGTCTGTTTCTTTGGTAGCTAAATCTGTAGTGCGGCAGAGTGCTTTCCCATGGGTATTTGCCTTCACACATACGCAAACAAACGGACCTAAAGCCAAAAATGCTGATGATGTATACTACAGGCACCCTTTTATACTCTCAGGCACACCGGTAGTGATGTCACGGACTGTTGACGACCAATGAAATTGTAAGACTGGAGAAACCGGAAGAACTGGAAAAGAGGGCTACCCTCTGAGGAAGGGTAAAAGAAAGGTGTTAAAGGAAATTTGACATGTTATGAAATGTTAAAGGTTTTGAAATTTGACATTAGCATCCCCATCTGAGACGCAATCACACCACAGTTCTGTGTTAATGTACATCTTATTCCCTTCACCCCCTCTCCTCTCCACATGTTGAGAGAACCTGAAATTCACCCAAAATCTATATGGGTTCATGAGAAGAAGTACTATACAGTTTTGTACATGTTTGATATAATTTGAAAGGTCTCAGTGCGACTGGTATAAAGGTCTCATTCCCACAGAAGTAAACCAAAAGGTAATAAAGGTTTTAAGAGTTTAGAGATATTTTGCTTACTGTGGTGGGTGTGCCCTAATGCAAATTACCATCTGTCCCCAAAAGGTGTAAATTACCTATAGGTCTATGACCCTAGTCCATGCAAATTCCTATTGTAAGTTCCTGTCTCACTTTGGGGGATGCTTTGTCTTGGTCTGGTATTTAAAGAAATGCTGCAAAGGGCTCAGGGTGCGATTTGTAGTCAGATCAGCCCATAATGCTGAGGGTCCTCTGGATTTTTTAAATGTCAGGTATGCATCTTTTACTCTCTCTGAGCACTGGATGTTTTGTACTGATCATCTTTTGAATTGATTATGTAATTGGCATGATACATTTACCTGAAAATAATAAATTGTTACATTTGATTTTATTCTGACTTGCTCTGAAATTATTGATTTAGTAGATTACATTGTTACCGCAAATCTGCGTCAGGAAAGTAACAGACTAAAGTCAAGTTTTGAGTGGCGCATAGGGGCAACCCTCTAAATAGTATAGTCAATTACCTCTGTCTAAATGAACAAGACTGGCGAGTTTGTGATTGTGGGCACGCATAAGAATAAACGGCCGGTGCGAGGACCCTGTGTGACTTCAGCACCCGAATGAACGAGTACAATAAGAGTAAAGAGTTCATTTGAATAATCAGATGTCTGGATAGATTATCCAGATGATTAATAATAAATTGGCAATAAAATAGAGTCAGATAATATAGTTTAATTGGAATTAAATTACTTCAGCCATGCTGAAGAGACCGAACGCACAGGAAACCTTCACCCGCTTTTCGGAAACCGTAGTTGGGCTGATTGGGCGGGCCCTACAAAATTAAACACGTTCTTCAGACACTGGTCACGCTGATGCCGTTCTCCAAAGCGTCAGCAGATGCAGTGTAGAGTTCCCATTCGAAAGGGAAACAAATAGCCATTGGCGCCAATGTTTTCTACAATCTACTTAGACTTGCAATGTCATTGAATTAAATTTAAATGGCTGTTTAATTTTATTTTGAGCCACAGCGTTAGTGGATTATCAAATGTTTAGCTCCTATGCTGTAATCCTTTATTCACAACTAATATAGAAGTGATCAGTTCCATAAAGTCTACTATAAATATTTTTTCTATACAGTGCAGACCTATTCTATCTATCTATCTATCTATCTGCTGGAGCCTATCCTAGTTTCTTTAGGCCAGAGTCAGGGGAAAGCACCCTGAACAGATGGCCAGTCCATCACAGGGCTCTCACACACACAATCACACAGTTAATTTTGACTCTCCAATTCACTTAACCTGCATGACTTTGGACTGTGGGGGAAACCGGAGTATCCAGAGAAAACCCATGCTGACACGGGGAGAACATGCAAACTCCAGACAGCGACAATCAAATAAAAATAGCTACTTTGGATTTGCTGATTCACACATCAGTACTGTTATTAATATTTGATGGAACATGGACTTAAGCAGATCCATCTTGTCTTATATAAAAAAATGAAAAGTGTTGTCCCGTGACTTACCATGTCTATTATTTAACAAGACCCCTCGTCAATTCACAGTGATTTATCACGTTATAAAAACATCATTAATCTTCCATTACACTTGTGAAAATTCTACTACACTTCAGATTGACACAGCTCTGGAAAGTCCCTGACAAATAAACAGATGTAGGGGAGTGTAGACTGATTGACAACCACTCTAGATAAGGCATGATTTTATTGACAGTGAGTGTGTGCTTCATGTGGAGATGGCAGTGGCAGTGTGTGTAAATATAGCATTGGTTCAGTGTGAGGTGGCTCAGATTGACATGACTGCTCCATTAGCTCTGAGGAGTTCTTCAGCAGCAGTGGATTGTGGGTAATCATGGTTTGTGTTCACATCACCTTTTAATGGCAGGCTCTTGTTTGTATCTTGTTGGTTTGGCTTTTGTTGTAATAACACTAGCACGCAGAATAAATCAGTTGAAAGTCAATGAAATGTCTCCGTAATGTCTGCAGAAATGATCTCTGAACATATTATTTACAGTCAGTATTGTTGTGCTTTGTGCCAAGTTTTTCTTTACTGTAAAATCTCTGATCATCATATTTTTTACCATTTTTACCATTACAGAGTTGTCACATCATAACATTTCAATAAAAACAAAAAGGGCAAAAAATGGTTGTCCTACCTGTCCCACACACAAATGATGCCTACATACTCAACTAAAGAACTTTTTTCTTGTATTTACAATTTAGTCTTACTGTTATTAGTATTACTGATTTTAAGATATGTTCAGAGATTGTGTAATAAAAAAAAAAATGTATAAGGCATATTTGCTATATGGAAACTATGAAGGGAGCAGAATTCATTTATGTAATTTTAACAAATATACAAATACAAATCAATTTGCCATTACAACAGATACAGATATTGGAGTGTGTGACTTACTGTAGTTATGGTGATAGTGTGAAATGTTGAAGCTGAACCACTGTCAGCAGGGATTTTAATCTGGAAACAGGTCAGTGCTAAAACGTCACAGAACACCGTGACTGTGCCTGGAGTGATGTGTGATGGTTGTAAAGTCAGATGAAGAGAGAGACTCACATACACAAACACACACACACACACACACAGGCGAAAGAGCAAATGCTGCTGGTTCAAGAATAAAACATTGGAAGGTAACTTTGCGAATTCTAGAGGCAGGTCTAAGCATGGATATGGTATATCAAAAGCATATAAAAACAAAGTCACGCAGTAATGTGGCCAAATTATGACAAATGTACACCACAGTGGCTCGGCACTCAGCCCTTTTCTTGCTCTACTCTGACAACCGTACATAATTCAGAGAACTCAGTAATACTGTTACTGCGAGCTCAGAGAATGAGACATTGACCTTGTAGAACCATGCAAAAATGCAATGAAAGCCCAAATGGCAGCATATTCTGTCTTTTATGTTAAATACTTAAATTTAACCAATAACATCAATCAATTAGAATACTAAGACAAGCTAAGAGCCATTTATGAATTAGTTTATTGTAGGGCTGCTCGATTTTGGCAAAAATCATAATCACGATTATTTTGGTCAGTATTGAAATCACGATTATTTAACACGATTATTGGTGGGTGATATGATCAAAGTCTTATTTCATGATAGGAGTAATTTTAAATGTCAATGAAATTTCTCAATTATCGATACTTCATCAAAAACTAATACTAGGTTAATTAATGTAAGTAAAAGTCCTCAAAACAGTTACAGAAGACAAGTAAACACTCAGCAATAAAATAAGAACAAAGAAACTAATTACAAACAAAACCAACAAAAATACAGCGGAACAAAAATACAAATTAAATAAACAGTGCTTTAGGTTTTTCAGGAAGATGTACTAACAGTGGTATTCAGCCTACAACAGAAATTGAATAAAGTAATCAAATGTAAAATAACACTGCTGCACAGATCTATTATATAGCCTACTGTTACACACGAGTTTCAAACACGCTTTCACAAATGTTTACATTAGGGATGCCACAATTCTCAATATAATATTGAACCATTCAGTACGACATCCACGGTTCAATACGTGCTTGTTAATTGCGTTTTTTTCGGTTTTATGTTTAAATAATTTCCATGCTTTTTATTTCTCTCCGAATTGACTGTTTGCGTGTGCCCGTAAGTCTACGAGCTGAGATGAGGAAACTCCTCCCCGCGAGTAAATATTCAATCACTAGTATGCACTAAAGTTAGGGGGTGCTTAACCATCATTCCACACTTTAACATGGCGAGCAGTGTGAGGCAACAGTACGAGGAAGCGTCGCGGTCTTTCAAATCCGTGGTGTGGGGACGTTTCGGTTTTGCCGTTGAGTATAATGCTGAGGAAGAAAAAACAGTAAACAAAAAAATGACTGTGTGCAAGCATTGTTTTACACGTGTAACCTACTCAAACGGAAACACTTCCAACATGACTGCACATCTGCAGTGCCATCACCCAGCAATATCACTGTCTGAAGGCAGGCCAGCAGAGCAGGTAAAGTCCTCCAAAAAGCAACAGTCCCTCACTGAATCCTTCCAGCATACTTGGTTCCGTACATACAACTGGTTCCGAGAGACACATAAAAATAACAAAGGCAGTGGGGGTGTTCATTGCCAAAGATTTGCAGCCATTTTCGGTGATTGGAGACACAGGCTTTCGTCATCTTATAAAAGTGCTCGATCTGCGTTACAGACTACCGTCTCGCACTTTTTTTTAGCACCGAGATAATTCCCGACCTCTATGAAAAGACATGCAACAGTATCGTAGACGAATTGGCTAAAGCACAGAGCCTTGCTCTGACTACAGATAGTTGGACCTCACGGGCAACCGAGAGTTAGCTCACTGTGACTGTTCACTACATGTCGGATTGGGAAAATGAAAAGCGCTGTACTCCAAACCCGTCCCCTGTATGAAAGTCATACAAGGGCTCATTTGGCAGAAGAGTTGACAAATGCAGTGAATACATCAAGTTGGGGAGGCCAAATATGTTACTCCCAGTAACCACAGATAACGCTCTGAATATTGTGAATGCAGTCCATGTAGCTGATGGGCTGGGGCCACAGATAAGTTGCTTTGCACATGTTGTAAACCTAGCAGCCAAGAAAGCAGTGTCAATCAACACACAGTGTCCTGCCTCCTGGGGAGGGTTAGAACAATATTGACTTTTTTTTCACAAAAGCACCAAAGCCCACCATGTTTTGACTGTGAAGCAGGAGATGTTAAACTTGCCCAGACACAAGTTAATCCATGATGTCATAACTCGGTGGAACACAATACATGACATGTTGGAAAGATACACAGAACAGCAGCCCGCCATCTATTCTGCCTTACTGGACAAAGATCTGAAGCCGTCTGTCAAGAACATAACCATGTTGAATGACAGTGAACAGAAACTGGCAGAAGAACTGATTCAGGTCCTCACACCACTAAAAACAGTGACAACTCTCATGAGCAGTTAAACAACACCCACTATATCGATGATCCTTCCTCTGAAAGAGATGATTCTCAAATCCATGTCACCAGGAGACCAGGACAGTGCAACAAAGCAGCCATTACAAATGACCTGGCAAAGAGGTACACAGACCCTAATCTTCATGATTACCTCCAAATGGCCACAGCCCTTGACCCCAGGTTTAAATCCCTGCCTTACCTTGATGAAGACTCTCACGATAAGCTCTACAGGAATATCATCCGTCAAATTCTGGAGCATGAACAGCAGGTAATATTTGTTTTTTTTTTTGTTTTTTTTTCACTGTGTGATTTTAATTGTTTTATCTATTTAGATGTTTGATCTTGTGTCCTTTTCACTGATAAAAATAATTTCACATTTGTCATATGTTATACTGGAGATGGTTGTGGTTCTGAGCTGTGTGGGAGTAATGATACTAAAGGATCATTCTCTTTGATACACAGGGTCTAGTGGAGAATCCTGTGCCCTCCACAGAGGAAGACAATCCATCCTCTCCCCCTCACAAGAAGAAGACAGCAATGTCAGAGGTATTTGGGGAGCTTTTCAAAACAGAGGAACAACAGGCTAGGCCCTTTCCCCAGATCATTGAGGAGGAAGTCACCACATACAAGTTAGCAGAAAGTATTCAAGTGGATGCTGATCCATTCATGTGGTGGAAAACAAATGAATGCAAGTTCCCCCATGTAGCAAAAGCTGCACAACGACACCTCTGTGTCCAAGGAACCTCTGTTGTGAGTGAGAAAATTTTCTCCACTGCCGGGGACATTGTAAGTGCAAACACTCTTGCCTTGCTGCAGAGAATGTTGACAGGCTTATCTTTTTACAGAAGAACCTCAAAATACAGGAATAGATAGCTGACCTAAGTGATATTGCACTTTACATTCTGAATGAAGGATACTGTACTGGAGTACTGTTAAGTTTAATTAAGATGGTTAATTTCTGTTTACTGAAGTACAGGTATGTTTATTTGAAATGTTCAATTTATGTTTACTAACTTTACATGTATGTCTATTTTCAAAATGTAGGAATTCATGTGTTCCCCAGTTTGTACATGGGCTACCAGCAGCTGTGAGATATCAGTGTTAATTTTAAAATCTAAATTTATTTTATATTATACAATACACTAGGAATGTGTACAAGTGGATTTTTCTTTGCATTTAAGTAAAATAAAGGAATATTGCAATAAAAAAAAATTGTATTTTTTTTCTCCTTAACATCTTACTGTTCCTATTGCCTAAGCATAGAATAACTAAAAAACACTCTGATGTGTCAAGCCATCAGAACCGAACCGAACTGAACCGAAAACCGTGGTTAAAAAACCTTGTATTGAACCTTGGGCTAACTGTATTGTTGCATCCCTAGTTTACATTCACTTAAGACATAACCAACTGTGTTTACGAGGATACTTACCAAAACGGCATATTTGTGTGTATGCTATTTGACCATTTAGATGCGTATCTGAAGCCCACGGTATCCTTCGCTTATGCGCATTCCACCCCGTCTCAGAGCATGCGCACAGGTGGCTGCCTAGGGAACAGCTTCTCTTTCACGGCTTAATCTGCTTTTAATAACACTGTTTAATATCAATCACATCCCGCAGTTTAATAACAGTAGACTGCATTTTACATCACTCATTTATTCGGCTGATTTGGATTATTTGTGTCGGTTTTGTTTGTTACTTAGTTTCTTTGTTCTTATTTTATTGCTTTATTATTTTAGTGTTTACTTGTCTTCTGTAACTGTTTTGAGGACTTACATTAATTAACCTAGTATTAGTTTTTGCTGAAGTATCAATAATTGAGAAATTTCATTGACATTTAAAATTACTCCTATCATGAAATAAGACTTTGTTCATATCACCCACCAATAATCGTGTTAAATAATCGTGATTTCAATATTGACCAAAATAATCGTGATTATGATTTTTGCCATAATCGAGCAGCCCTACAATAAACTAATTCATAAATGGCTCTTGTATTCTACAAGTTTGGCTTAGGGAGGAACGAAAGCACACCGCTGAGAAGGAAAGGAGAGTGCACTGGACTGAATGCGGCACAATAATCATTTTACCTCGATTTTCATAATCTTTGGAAGCCGAAATCGAAATCAAAATACAATTAATTGCACATCCCTAGTTTATTGCTTTTTATGCATTAGAAAAATCACTAGCATGAAAAACAAAACAGGTATTCAAATTGGGCTAAAATTATATACAGAAAGCGAGTGAAGAACATTCCCCATCAGTAAAGTGATTCAAGATTTGTTGAATGAGTTCTGCGTTCTCACAAATACTCCCGTTATAATCACTAAAGCTGTCTACCCTACAAAATTTATCTTTTATTTACATCGTATCTGTACTTTGTTGTTTACGATGAGAGAATGCAGAATTCGTCAGTGAGTCAGCTTGCATACTGAACAAACCTCAGGCAAATCAGTGGATTTCTTCATTATCTAAATGGCTCTGATTAGTTATTTTATTCATACGCTCTACTGAATCGTGTGTGATTGTTTATAATGCTCAACTCTGCAAAAATATGCGTAAAAAAAACTTTGATGCAACGTGAGCACAGATCTAAATGTAATTCTGCAATCGACACGTCATTCATTTTCACATCTCACTTTAATCGCAACAGTCGCAATAAATTTAGTTGACGTGTACAGGGGCATGTTTTGCCCCCTTACCTTGAACTTGGTATGTTTGCCCCAAGCCCGTATTCACTTCCGAACTTGTACTGATGCACATTTGTTTATTAGCTTGGGAAGTCATTTCTGTTGGCATGATTTTTCTGTTATTTTGTATTTATAAAAGCTAAAGATGTTTATATCTTTTCTTATTTCCCTTGCCTCATAATGAATACATGTATTTAAAAAGCTCAAATACCATGCTCTTAGAAAACGCCAGTGGTAATGTTTGCCTGAAAAGCAGCAGAGTGGGGTCCAACACCTAAACAGAGTGTTTAAACATGGCTTTAATCTGGATCAGGGCTAATTATCCCCGCTCTCAGTCTGAGAGAAGTTCTTCATTATTACACGCGGTTCCCGGCATGCTTTTATTAGGCAACAGAAAAGAAGCAGCGCTCCCTCAGATTAGGTTAAAGCTCCAATTATGCCGTAAAATATTCAAATCTCATCCATCAGCGATTAAGGAGTTCACAGGCGGGTGAAAGTGATAGCTGCGCTTCCATCCTACAATGAATAATGCTTTATTGACAGTGATGGTTATGAGAAATGACCCTGGAAGTTTTAAAGATAAAATAAAACAGCTCTGATATGTGGCCTTCGGTTCAAGGAGGTGGCTTTAAAATGACTGAATATTAGCTGCATAGGCACGATGCGCTCTTTTACATTATTCTGAGCCACTGCTCTGCACTTTCATATTTGCTGCCTGCACTGTTTGTGTGATTGATGCCGTTGCATTCATTCTAACATCGGCAGCTTTTTTTCCAATGTCGCAAGTTGTCTAATTTGTTAGGATAGATGTTGCTAAATTAAATTAAAATTCCCTGGCCACTTCCTTGTTTGGCTCTATTGAATTATGACCATGTGGTAATTGACTGAGATTGGAAGGGAAATCAAACAGTATTGTCTTTACCCCGGGGAGGAAGAAGACAAGTAGGTTTAATATTGAAGCCTGGCCGCTTGTCTTTCTGTGGTTAGTTTGTCAATCATTGGTGAGGTCTCAGTGAAATGTGCCGCCACTCTCTTAGAGTGATTTAATGCCAGCTGTGATATGCTTCTCTCTTAAGTAGAGATCATATTGATCTGAGCCGGAGACAATAGATTGCCTGCCCAACGTCCACGCAGAGCGTCTCATAGCCTGCGGGTTTCAGTTCTCACTCTAGAGCGGAGCATAGGAAACCATTTTTTTTTTTTATGAATAAGACTAGTGAGTGACAGAAACAACCTCGGGCCAGCATGAATGAACCTGCAGGTTTTGTTTTTGGGATATCTAGCTAGTTTAGGTCCAATTTAATATGGCATATGGTCATCATTTTGATTATATTTTAGGTTGAATCTTGCGAAAACATTTAATGCAAAAATTTAAAAAAAATTTAAGCCTAAAATATGAAGTCTCTTTTAGGACTATTAAGACAATTAATCACACTTCTCACCACAATTCTCATTACTGTAATAATTGTATTAATTCTGTTTAAGTGCTCATACAGAATAAAAGAACACTATTCCTCTCTCCTTCTGCTGATCTGTGTATGTTGCTGCTATGTGAACATGGGTGATCTAGAGTAGTATGATTTGTATTTTGATTTTGTATTTTGAGGGAATTTCATGGTACTAAGCAATATTTATCAATATATTATGACCCATTTATATGCATAAAACTATATTTACAGTGCCCTCCACTAATATTGGCACCCTTGGTAAATATGAGCAAAGGAAATAAAAAACTATAATATATAAAAGAAAATAAATCTGCATTGTTTATCCTTTTGATCTTTCATTCAAAAAATTCACAAAATTCTAACCTTTCATTGAAGTAAAATTGAAAGTGGGGGGAAACCCACATTATGTGTAAATTAGGGCTGCACGATTAATCGAAATCGAACCGCAATCGCGATTTGGCTTATGTGCGATTATGAAAGCGTAAAGGCTGTGATTGTAATTAAATAAATATATGCCCAGCGTGTTAGTGAAGAGCAGCTCTGTGATCAGTAGTAAACGCTGCTCCGTCTGAAAGCACTGCGAGTTTGAGTCGCTTATAACGTGCGTTTGAAAAAACAAAACAAAAAGACAACGTTTAATAACACGTTTTAGCTCAGTTCATATCGTCAGTTGAGTGTTTGATATTTCCTTTTTGTGAGCTGATGTGGCTTCTAATCACAGAATGAGGCAGACGATTAATTATTTTATAGTATTCTATATAGTGATGAAGTCTATGTCGATTAGTACTGCATTATAATATACTTCATTATTATAAAAATACCCGAGAAGGCTTGAAGAACTCAAATACACAATATATTTTCACAGTCGTGTGTTTATTGTGTTCATATTTAATCAGTCAAACCATCTTTTAATTCAGCTACACAGCGCTAGCTTTACATTAGGGATTTCCTGAAAACGTCATTGTATTACTTCTCTCTGAGTCATATGTGGCATTTCTGCTCAAGGGCGCCCTCTGGCCTCCAGTATGAATGAAACATGAGTGTGTTTAGCGCCCAGCAGTGCTCACTCCATCCTATTTTGGGTAACAAAAAAAAAATAGGAAAAATAATACTTCTCTAAATAAATGAATATGACAATCCATATGTTTTTCTCCAGTGTACAGGAGTTTTTTCCCCACAGTGGATGCATAAGAGGCTCATATTTCATATTAAAGACATAGACTCGTTCTTGATTTTGCATACCTCCTGACAAAAATTAAGAAATTGATATCACAGATTTTTATTATAATAATAATAATAATAATATAATATTTTATAATAAATCCTTAGACATTTCTAGTGATTTTTAGTCATAGGCTGCCTGTATGTTAACAGGTAACCCTGCAGTTTTTTGTAAAATAAGTTTCCTGTAAAACATAAATATTATTATTATTATATTGTTATATTTATTCTTAAATACTCTATTTTTATTTTTAATAATGAAAATGTTATTGTAATAGTAATAATCATAATTATTATTAGTCATAATATATGAGCACAAAATGTTATATATATATATATATATATATATATATATATATATATATATATATATATATACACTCACCTGAAGGATTATTAGGAACATCATACTAATACTGTGTTTGACCCCCTTTCGCCTTCAGAACTGCCTTAATTCTACGTGGCATTGATTCAACAAGGTGCTGAAAGCATTCTTTAGAAATGTTGGCCCATATTGATAGGATAGCATCTTGCAGTTGATGGAGATTTGTGGGATGCACATCCAGGGCACGAAGCTCCCGTTCCACCACATCCCAAAGATGCTCTATTGGGTTGAGATCTGGTGACTGTGGGGGCCATTTTAGTACAGTGAACTCATTGTCATGTTCAAGAAACCAATTTGAAATGATTCGAGCTTTGTGACATGGTGCATTATCCTGCTGGAAGTAGCCATCAGAGGATGGGTACATGGTGGTCATAAAGGGATGGACATGGTCAGAAACAATGCTCAGGTAGGCCGTGGCATTTAAACGATGCCCAATTGGCACTAAGGGGCCTAAAGTGTGCCAAGAAAACATCCCCCACACCATTACACCACCACCACCAGCCTGCACAGTGGTAACAAGGCATGATGGATCCATGTTCTCATTCTGTTTACGCCAAATTCTGACTCTACCATCTGAATGTCTCAACAGAAATCGAGACTCATCAGACCAGGCAACATTTTTCCAGTCTTCAACTGTCCAATTTTGGTGAGCTCGTGCAAATTGTAGCCTCTTTTTCCTATTTGTAGTGGAGATGAGTGGTACCCGGTGGGGTCTTCTGCTGTTGTAGCCCATCCGCCTCAAGGTTGTGCGTGTTGTGGCTTCACAAATGCTTTGCTGCATACCTCGGTTGTAACGAGTGGTTATTTCAGTCAAAGTTGCTCTTCTATCAGCTTGAATCAGTCGGCCCATTCTCCTCTGACCTCTAGCATCAACAAGGCATTTTCGCCCACAGGACTGCCGCATACTGGATGTTTTTCCCTTTTCACACCATTCTTTGTAAACTCTAGAAATGGTTGTGCGTGAAAATCCCAGTAACTGAGCAGATTGTGAAATACTCAGACCGGCCCGTCTGGCACCAACAACCATGCCACGCTCAAAATTGCTTAAATCACCTTTCTTTCCCATTCTGACATTCAGTTTGGAGTTCAGGAGATTGTCTTGACCAGGACCACACCCCTAAATGCATTGAAGCAACTGCCATGTGATTGGTTGATTAGATAATTGCATTAATGAGAAATTGAACAGGTGTTCCTAATAATCCTTTAGGTGAGTGTATATATATATATACACACACACACACTTTTCATTTGTAAAAAAAATAATAATCGCATTTTAAATCGCAATTTTAACTAGAATAATCGCAATTAGATATTTTCCCCAAATCGTGCAGCCCTAGTGTAAATAAATGTTTGTAAAATGTAATAAATAAATAAATGTTTTTCTCTAGTTCACGTTGGCCACAATTATTAAAAAAATTAAAAATTTTGCAATGTCCTTTTCCCAAGATAACAGCTCTGAGTCTTCTTCTATAATAACAACATGTATGCTCGACCCTATACCGACTAAGCTACTAAAAGAGATGCTTCCAGTGGTCATAGATCCTCTTCTTAATATCATTAATTCATCCTTGTCATTAGGATATGTACCGAAAACTTTTAAGTTGGCTATTATTAAACCACTTATTAAAAAAACGCAACTTGATCCTACAGAATTAGTCAATTACACGCCAATCTCAAATCTACCCTTTCTGTCAAAAATACTAGAAAAGGCAGTGTCCTCACAACTATGCTCCTTTTTAGAAAGAAATGGTATCTGTGAGGATTTCCAGTCAGGATTTAGACCATATCATAGTACTGAGACTGCTCTCATCAGAGTAACAAATGATTTACTCTTATCATCTGATCGTGGTTGTATATCTCTATTAGTGTTACTCGATCTTAGCGCTGCATTCGATACTATCGAACACAACATTCTTTTGAATAGACTCGAAAATGATGTTGGCATTAGTAGAATTGCATTGGCATGGTTTAAATCATACTTATTTGACCGTTATTAGTTTGTAGCAGTAAATGAAGAGATGTCACACCGATCACAAGTTCAGTATGGAGTACTGCAAGGCTCAGTGCTAGGACCGTTGCTCTTCACCCTGTACATGCTACCACTGGGAGATATCATTAGGAAGCATGGCGTTAGTTTTCATTGTTATGCTGACGATACTCAGCTCTGTATTTCTTCACGCCCTGACGAAACTTACCAATTCACAAGATTAACGGAATGCATAGCTGATATAAAAAATTGGATGACTAGTAATTTCCTGCAACTTAATTCAGAAAAAACTGAATTTTTAATTATTGGACAAAAAAACTCCACAAGTAGTAACCTAGAATACTGTCTAACACTTGATGGCTGCTCTGTCAAGTCATAGTCGTCAGTTAGGAACCTGGGTGTGCTCTTTGATACCAATCTTTCATTTGAAAGCCACGTTTCTAGCATCTGTAAAACTGCATTCTACCATCTTAAAAATGTATCTAAATTACGGCATATGCTTTTAATGCAAAATGCTGAACAGTTAGTTAATGCGTTCATGACCTCAAGGCTAGATTATTGTAATGCTTTACTGGGTGGTTGCCCTGCTCGCTTAATAAATAAATTGCAGCTGGTCCAAAACGCAGCAGCTCGAGTTCTTACTAGAAACAGGAAGTATGACCATATTAGCCTGGTTCTGTCAACACTGCACTGGCTCCCTATTAAACATCGTATAAATTTTAAAATCTTGCTGATTACTTACAAAGCACTAAATGGTTTAGCTCCCCAGTACTTGAGCGAGCTCTTAACGCATTATACTCCATCACGTCTATTGCGGTCTCAAAATTCTGGCCAGTTGATAATACCTGGAATATCAAAATCAACTGCAGGCGGTCGATCCTTTTCCTATTTAGCACCTAAACTCTGGAACAGTCTTCCTAGCATTGTTCGGGAAGCAGACACACTCTGTCAGTTTAAATCTAGACTAAAAACACATCTCTTTACTATGGCATACACATAGAACATTATCAATTTATATTATTCAAATCAGTTAAATGATTGTTTTAGGCTGCATTAACTAGGTCAGCCGGAACCGGGAAAACTTCCCATAACACCTGATATACTCGTTACATCATAAGAAGAATGGCATCTACGCTAATGTTAGTCTCTCTGTTTATCCCGAGGTTTACTGCAGTCAGCCGGATCCGGGCCGTATCCAGATCAGATGGTGGACCTGCGCCTAGACATGACCAACGCATCCCTGAAATGTCTGCAGAGACCGTGCCAATTAAACTCCCCCCTGTAAATGCCGCATCGACACGACATCCTCATTAAACCCGTCTCCGGCGTGACGACTCCGATCTTTTCGAATAATCTTTCGAATATCTTTCGATCTAATATGACTTCTGACCTGTAATGTTGCCAGAATCATAATCATACACTGTTTGTTCGTTGGCCAGAGGAGAACTGGCACCCCGACTGAGCCTGGTTTCTCCCAAGGTTTTTTTGCTCCATTCTGACACCTGAAGGAGTTTTGGTTCCTTGCCACCGTTGCCTTTGGCTTTTGGCTTGCTTAGTTGGGGACACAAAATTTTCAACTATATTACTGATCTGCCCGCATTGACACTATATGATAATTGAAATGAGCTGGATGACATCACCGTTTTCTCCAGAGCGGCTGTACAGCCGAATCAAATTCTGTTGCATTATTTTCCTGTTTAACACTGTGAAGCTGCTTTGAAACAATCGGCATTGTAAAAAGCGCTATATAAATAAAGGTGACTTGACTTGACTTGATAATGCCTGATAAGTTTGGAGAACACCTGACAAGAGATCAGAGACCATTCCTTCATACAGAATCTATCCAGATCCTTCAGATTCACAGCTCCATGTTGGTGTTTCTTCTCTTCAGTTCACCCCACTCATTTTCTATAGGGTTCAGGTCAGGGAACTGGGACATCCATGGCAAGCTTCATTTTGTGCTCAGTGACACATTTTTGTGTTTATTTTGATGTTTGTTTTGGATCATATTTATATACTCCTGTGGAACCGGAAGTCATGGCTGGACAATGTCATGCTCCTAGTCACCCTGGTGTGCTAAAAAACGTAAATATGAATGAGAATATACTTAAGAGATATTTTCATAAGAATAAGAATTTCTAGGGGTGCCAATAATTGTGGCCAACATGCATTGGAGAAAACATTTATTTCATAATGTGAGTTTCCCCCCACTTTCAATTGTTTTACTTCAACGAAATGTTAGAATTTTGTGAATTTTTTGAATAAAAGATCAAAAGGATAAACAATGCAGATTTATTTTCAAAGCCGCCTTTGCTCATATTTACCAAGTGTGCCAATATTAGTGGAGGGCACTGTATTTACATCATTATTTTACTTAAATAGTGCATTAATGCTTGAAAAAGTTTTTTTTAAGTTAAAACTAGAGCAAATATATTTAAAATCCAAAGAATTGAGGCAGATTAGCACCTTCTGGTGGGAACAATTTTGAATATTATATGTAATATAATTTTGTGACCACTTCTTCTGCCCTCAGCTTGCGTTTTTTCTTACTTTGCTTTGGCAGCGAGCTAAACAAAGGCCCAGTAAAGGTCGTAGACAAAAGTCAAGGTCAAACTCTCTTTACTGAAGACCAATTTGTGAAACTGTAACACAAATTAACAATGATATTGAGAAAATACTATCTCTTACAAAGTTACAGTCACTTAACATAGCCCAAGACAATATGTAAGATGCACTGAAATGTAAGAAGCATATAAATTGCTTTTACATAACTTAGAACATGCAATGTTAAGATGAATAAACAATCTAGCATCACAATTACGTGCCTTGAGTTACATTTACCATGTCATGTAAATATTTTCTCAAACATTTGCATAACTTATCAAATGACACATAATCATATATTACTGCATAGATTAATCTTTTAAACTTACAGATTGTGCCTTTTTTAAGAGCGAAACCAGAGGGATGGACGTGTATGCACCTCTATACTCTGCACCATGAGCTCTGAAAATCCAAAATGGCTGATGTAATACTAAAAGTGACAGAGTTCTTAAAGTGACCACTAGGTGTCAGTATTGACAAAGTAAACTATAATATAACTAAGGCCAGGATACCACTAAATGCCTATATATACAGTGGGGAGAACAAGTATTTGATACACTGCCGATTTTGCAGGTTTGCCCACTTACAAAGCATGTAGAAGTCTGTAATTTTTATCATAGGTACTCCTCAACTGTGAGTGACAGAATCTAAAACAAAAATCCAGAAAATCACATTGTATGATTTTTAAGTAATTAATTTGCATTTTATTGCATGACATAAGTATTTGATACATCAGAAAAGCAGAACTTAATATTTGGTACAGAAACCTTTGTTTGCAATTACAGAGATCATACGTTTCCTGTAGTTTTTGACCAGGTTTGCACACACTGCAGCAGGGATTTTGGCCCACTCCTCCATACAGACCTTCTCCAGATCCTTCAGGTTTCGGGGCTGTCGCTGGGCAATACAGACTTTCAGCTCCCTCCAAAGATTTTCTATTGGGTTCACGTCTGGAGATTGGCTAGGCCACTCCAGGACCTTGAGATGCTTCTTACGGAGCCACTCCTTAGTTCCCCTGGCTATATGTTTCAGGTCGTTGTCATGCTGGAAGACCCAGCCACGACCCATCTTCAATGCTCTTACTGAGGGAAGGAGGTTGTTGGCCAAGATCTTGCGATACATGGCCCCATTCATCCTCCCCTCAATACGGTGCAGTCGTCCTGTCCCCTTTGCAGAAAAGCATCCCCAAAGAATGATGTTTCCACCTCCATGCTTCACGGTTGGGATGGTGTTCTTGGGGTTGTACTCATCCTTCTTCTTCCTCCAAACACGGCGAGTGGAGTTTAGACCAAAAAGCTCTCATCAGATCATATTTTTGTCTCATCAGACCACATGACCTTCTCCCATTCCTTCTCTGGATCAACCAGATGGTCATTGGCAAACTTCAGACGGGCCTGGACATGCGCTGGCTTGAGCAGGGGGACCTTGTGTGCACTGCAGGATTTTAATCCATGACGGCGTAGTTTGTTACTAATGGTTTTCTTTGAGACTGTGGTCCCAGCTCGCTTCAGGTCATTGACCAGGTCCTGCCGTGTAGTTCTGGGCTGATCCCTCACCTTCCTCATGATCATTGATGCCCCACGAGGTGAGATCTTGCATGGTGCCCCAGACCGAGGGAGATTGACCGTCATCTTGAACTTCTTCCATTTTCTAATAATTGCGCCAACAGTTGTTGCCTTCTCACCAAGCTGCTTGCCTATTGTCCTGTAGCCCATCCCAGCCTTGTGCAGGTCTACAATTTTATCCCTGATGTTCTTACACAGCTCTCTGGTCTTGGCTATTGTGGAGAGTTTGGAGTCTGTTTGATTGAGTGTGTGGACAGGTGTCTTTAATACAGGTAACGAGTTCAAACAGGTGCAGTTAATATAGGTAATGAGTGGAGAACAGGAGGGCTTCTTTAAGAAAAACTAACAGGTCTGTGAGAGCCGGAATTCTTACTGGTTGGTAGGTAATCAAATACTTATGTCATGCAATAAAATGCAAATTAATTATTTAAAAATCATACAATGTGATTTTCTGGATTTTTGTTTTAGATTCCGTCTCTCACAGTTGAAGTGTACCTATGATAAAAATTACAGACCTCTACATGCTACATTTCCTATAAGTAGGAAAACCTGCAAAATTGGCAGTGTATCAAATACTTGTTCTCCCCACTGTATATATATATAAATATAGGGCTGAACATATAAGATAATTTTTAGACAATTTTACTTACTTTTATTAGGTTTTGCATTTGGATATGTAGACATTATCAAAGGCTACTTTTTGTTTAGATTTTTTTTTTATTTTAAGTGTTGATTTTAAGTGTTTGGTTTTGCATTATGATTACAGTCAAACCTGAAAATGATGTTAGAAAGAGAACACACAGAAAGTATTTTGTTTTCATAAACAGGAGCTTTCAAAAATTATCAATTTGCTTTGTTACGGTCTCACCGTGTGTGTATGTATGTATGTGTGTGTGTGTGTGTGTGTGTGTGTGTGTGTGTGTGTGGTCCCCATGAGAAAAAAATGCTTATAAATCATACTAAGTGGTGTTTTTTGAAAATGTAAAAATGCAGAAAGTTTTCTGTGATAGGTAGGTTTAGGGGTAGGGGTAGAGGTAGGGTTAAGGGATAGAATTTTCCACTCTTGATGTTTTAAAGTCTTTATTGCTGTGTTTTGTTTGTTTTTTGCATAATGGCTGATTTGTAGATTGTACCCACAAGAAAATGCTTTTGTGTTTTTGGTATTTTTCATGTTTCCAATTCATTTCTTGTGGCTTTTGACTGTGAACAGTACAAGAGTCACTGTTTTTTATCATGTACCCAACTTTTTTGTGTGTTTCGTAGCTTTAAAAAAAATTCAGCCAAAAATAGCCAAACAGTACCAGAGGGTTGAGTATTTTAGGTGTCATGATGATGCCTTAGCTCTTAGCCAAAGATGACACTGACAATCACAACCCAGAAGTTTTTTTTTTTTTTTTTTAATGATGCATGTATAGACATTTCAAAAGATTTTTTTTAACTCTATTCCTGTTTGTGTCATCTACAGAACTCCAGTGCTGATCACCGTATTCGTTTGGATCTGGGTCTTTGGGATAAGTTCAGTGAACTGGCCACTAAGTGCATTATTAAAATCGTGGAGTTTGCCAAACGAGTTCCTGGTTTCACTGGACTCACTATCGCCGATCAGATCACACTGCTCAAAGCTGCCTGCCTCGACATATTGGTATGTGCGTGTGTGTATGCTTGACTATCATGATTATGCAACCAAACAGTTTTGACTTATACACAAGGACACAAAATACAACTTTACTGTATTATAAATATAATAAATATTTGATACTATGTACATGTCACGGTCGAGTGGCTGAAGACAAGCTCACGACGAAGAAAATGAGGAATAACAGTCATTTAATAATCCACAAGATAAATACAAACAGAGGTAGCAGTCCAACACGACGCATACACTGACAATACCGGACAAAGGTGAACTAAAAACACAGGACTTAAATACACAGACAAACGAGGTGATGATGACAACACAGCTAAATGTAATGAAGAAATCAAATCGGTAACTATGACGACAAACAGGCAGGGAACTAGTGCAAACAGAACACAAAGTCCAAACAGGGTGATATCATGACAGTAAACTTTATGTGTAATATTATTCATAACTAAATATTTTACAAGCTGTTTAATTTTTTTTGCTATTTTTCAACCCTGTTACCAAAACAGAATATTCTGAATAGTTTGGTTTTAGTTACTACTTTTAGTTTTAGTTTGGGTTTAGTTACTTTGTAGCAGTAACCATTAAATACACTTTTATTGAATACATAAGAATAAAAAATAAATAACTGAATAAATTTAATAAATAAAAAGAAAGAAAAAAGGGGTAACAGAATTCAAAGTAACAGAGTTGCAGATTTAGCCTAATTTAATCCCATAACCAACACCCCTACAAGCCGAAAGTGATATACCTAAAATTAAATGGATACAGCTTTTGAACCCTTTGTTCTACAGGCATAATCCTGGTCTCGTTTGAAAGCAGATACTTGACAATTTCTTATAAAAGTGTCAGAATTAAACATTCTTAGAATTTCAACACACTTAAGAGTAAAATTTTACTCTGAACGGCTTTATACATATGGCCCCTGATCTCAAACAGAGACAGGAAAACACAACTACTGGGCGTACTTGCGAGTGTTAGGCATGGCGTCGGACGCTCCGCCACATCTGACTGCCGAAGATGGTGGTAGAGGAACTCAACAGGGTTCCGCAACTGGGGAACTCTACTGGAGCAAAATAGTGCACATATCCGGTCCTTAGGAGGGGAATGACGCAGCAAGCCAACACTGAGCGGGGTCTCTGGTGTTACTGGCTACTTGAGTTCTCAGGATCACGTGAGAGTTAGCCGGCCCAAACTCCAGACACAATTCATTGACTGAAAATGCGTGCAGGTCCCCTACCCTCTTGATAGAAGCCAGTGCAGTCAGGAGCACTGTCTTCATTGACAGAATTTTAAGCTCAGTTGACTGTAGCGGTTTGAAGGGGGCTCTCTGCAATGTCGTAAGCACCAGAGGAAGACCCCAAGAGGTAACGGGGTGAGAGCAAGTAGGATTTAGCCTTCTCGCACCCCTCAGGAAGCTGATAATCAGATTGTGCTTCCCCACGGATTTACCATCTACTGCATTGTGATGTGCGTCAATCGCGGCAACATACACTTTCAGGGTGAAGGGAGACAGCCTTCACTCCAACCCATGCTGCAGGAAGGAAAGCACAGTTCTGATTGGGCATCTCTGGGAGTCTTCCCGGTGAGAAGAACACTCAACGAACAGGTTCCACTTCAAAGCGTAAGCGTGCCTCGCAGAGGGCGTTCTTACAGAAGTGATGGTGTCTACCACCGCTTAGGGTAGATCACCTAAGTCCTCCGCGTCCCGTGCCGTCAGTAAAGTCAGAATACTATTGTTAAAATTTAAATGTCCCCAACTAAGCAAGCCAGAGGCAACAGTGGCAAAGAACCAAAACTCCATCAGGAGAAAAAAAACTTTGGGAGAACCCAGGCTCAGTCGGGGGGCCAGTTCTCCTCTGGCCAACGAACCACACGGTTCATTAAGATTCATGAAAGCCCACGACTCTGACTAGAGGCTATACGCTGGACGCGGGTGCCATAGGGTGCCCCGTCTCTGAGAAAGCAAGTCCTTCCTCAGAGGAATGCACCAGGGAGGGGCTGTCACGAGGAGCATCAGTTCTGAGAACCAGGTCTGGTTGGGCCAGTAGGCCACAACTAGCAAGACCTGCTCCTTGTCCTCCCTGACTTTGCACAGAGTCTGTGCAAGTAGGCTCACTGGGGGAGACGGATATTTGCATAGGCCCCGGAGCCAGCTGTGTGCCAGCACATCCATGCCGAGGGTCCCCTCGGTCAGGGAGTGAAACAACTCTGCAAACAGGTCTACATGTGCGGCTCCGAAGCGTCTCCAGATCAGCTGGACCGCCTGGGAATGGAGCCTCCATTCTCCCGGAAGCGCAAGCAGTCATGAGAGCTCGTCGGCTGCACGATTGAGCAGGCCTGGAATGTAAATGGCACGAAGCGTTCTCAGGTGCTTCTGACTCCATAGGAGGAGATGGCGGACGAGTTGCAACATGCGATGGAAGTGTAGACCTTCTTGATGATTGATGTATGCAACAGTCACAGTGTTGTCTATTCGGACCAGTACGTGCTTGCCTCGTAGTGGTGATTGAAGCGGCCCAGCTCAAGCCGTACTGCTAGCACTCGAGGCAGTGTATGTGCCAATGCAGTTGGGGTCCCGTCCAAACACCCGAGACTGCATGGCCGTTGTAGGTGGCCCCTTCAGTCAGTGGCAGAGGCATCCGTGGAGATAATCGCATGCCTGGACACTTGTTCTAGGGAAACTCCTGCCCGTAGAAGCAAAGGGTCCGACCACAAGCTGAAGTTTTGGCGGCAGGACGGGGTGATCGTAACCCAGTGCATGCCGCGTTGCCACAGCCAATCTCGGGACTCGGCCATGAAGCCAGTGCTGAAGCGGCCTCATATGAAGCAATCTGAGCGCCGTTACTGTAGCTACAGATGCCATATGCCCCAGGAGCCTCTGGAAAAGTTTCGGTGGGGCTGCTGTCCTGCTCTTGCATAAACTCAAGCAGTTCAGCACCAACCGAGCACAATCCTCTGTGAGGCGTGCTGTTAGGTTGACTGAGTCCAACTCCATATAGAGAAAAGAGTTCCTCTGCACAGGGGAGAGTTTGCTCTTTTCCCAGTTGACCCGAAGCCCCAGCTGGCTGCTTTCAGGTCAATCCTTGCAAACCAATCTCTCACTTACATATGTGTACATAATACAGGATTCACTCCCAAACTTACAATTGTTGACATTGTGATAAGCAATGAATCAGGAACGGTTCATTTTTGACCAACTTCATAATAACGACCAGAAACATATTACTGTGCTGTAATTTTCAGTAAAGGCCTGTTCACACCAATGATGATAACTATAATGATAACTATGATATAAGGATTTATTACTCATTCTAATTCTATAAAAATAGCAATGTCTACACCACAGCTATAACGTTAATGACACAGAGGAACAATGGCTGCGTCTGAAATCACATACCATCACGGCTGCTAAAAAAGTAAATTTGAATATGTGTAGTATGAATGTAAACGGGATGTACTACATTTGCCATGTTGTCATTATCTTGTGACCTACCAATTGCATCACTTCGCTGCTATTCACAAATCATCTCCCGTGGCCTCATTGGATAATAACCTGTGCATCGTGTCCAAAGTAAAGTGCACACTTCAGAATCTCACCAAAAGTAGTAGGTCATCCGGGTACTTTTTGCCTACTCTTTTATGAGTACTGTGAATTCAGACATGCGATTGTGGATGCAGCCGATGTCATTGGAATCACTTTCAGAACTATTTTGTCCAGCAAAGGAATGATAAAAACATTGACAGGCAATCACAATCCACCGTCCGACTTTAAAACGCAGCTCATGCTTACAATAAACTGAATGTTATAATCCATTAATGTGGACACTAATATAGTTATAGTTATCTTAATAGTTCTCATTCTTGGTGTAAAAGAGTCTTAAAACTTCATCGACAGAGGCAGCTCAGGTCAGGTTGTTGCACTTAAAAACATGCCAATTCTAACATGCCAACGGAGGTCACATGACGTAGCATAGCCCATCATTCAGGGAATCCCAAGATTCTTTGGAAGCCTCTTTGTCTGCACACTTGTGAATTGTTTGTCTAGTTTTTTTTCATAAAAGAAAAAACAGTAAATGATCATCGCGAGCAGAAATTATGGATTTGTGCACCGTTATGCCCTCGTTATTTGACAGAAAATGACATGCATGATCACATCATGTGGCTGTGATGTGTTTGAGAGTGGAGCATGCTCACTCAGCTTTCGAGGGAGCTGGCTGCACTCATTGCATGCATTTTTCCTTGAGGAAGCTCCAATCCCACCTTGCTCTTTTCTTGAGGGATAGGAGTCAGGTATCTGCGTCTTGTGGTTTGAGTCCTGCAGCAAGGGGGTCACAGGTCAAGGGGATCGCAGGTCGAGTTAGCAGAGCAACTTAAGACGAGTGTTCCCCTTTCTCAGTTTCCATCCGCTGATGCGGATGTCCTCATGTTAGATCCAGAAACCCACTTTGTGGCCTTTTGTGGTCTGAATGAGGCTCAATTACTGGCCATGTCTAGCTCTGAGGAGTTGTATGTAGTTAGTGTCTAATGTCTAATTAATGCTTCATCCCTCCTCCTTGCATACGAGGAGCTGCTAGATGTTGTCACTCGGGCTGTGGCCAAGCTTAATTTAGATTATCAGTCCAGCCTGATCGATTGCTCCTGTCTGCCTCCTGTTTGTCCTGCTGCCTGCTGTGCTCGCGTGTGCTTTGCTTGCTTTTGATTCTTTATTTGATATCATTCCCTGTTGTTTATTTTGCTAGCCTGTTAGCTTGCCATCTCTGCACTCGGGTCTCTTGTTTTCTGAGTTCATTAAACAACTGTGGTGAGTTGGATTAGTAAATAGACTCCATCAAACAACTGTGGTAAATTGGATTAATCAACAAATACGGTAAGCCATGTCTTCTTCTCCTGTCATTGTCACTTGCACTGCATGTTTCATGTTTAGTATATCTTTCTCTGTTGGCGAACAGGGCTTCACATGTGATAAATGTAAGGAGATAGTCAGGCTGACGGAGAAGATTTCAGAATTAGAGACACGCATCCAGAGAGTAGTGAGAATGTAACAGCTTTAGACACTGCTTTGGATGCAAATAGCTTAGTGAACTCTGTACATTGTTCGGTTCCGGCTGTAGAGCCCGTGCAGCAGGGCAACTGGGTGACGGTGAGACGGCATAGTCGCGGATCAAAAAACCACTCTGATTAAAAATTCAGTTTTTTTTCTGAATTAAGTTGCAGGAAATTACTAGTCATCCAATTTTTTATATCAGCTATGCATTCCGTTAATCTTGTAAATTGGTAAGTTTCGTCAGGGCGTGAAGAAATATAGAGCTATAGAGATATACACTCACCTAAAGGATTATTAGGAACACCTGTTCAATTTCTCATTAATGGAATTATCTAATCAACCAATCACATGGTAGTTGCTTCAATGCATTTAGGGGTGTGGTCCTGGTCAAGACAATCTCCTGAACTCCAAACTGAATGTCAGAATGGGAAAGAAAGGTGATTTAAGCAATTTTGAGCGTGGCATGGTTGTTGGTGCCAGACAGGCCGGTCTGAGTATTTCACAATCTGCTCAGTTACTGGGATTTTCACGCACAACCATTTCTAGAGTTTACAAAGAATGGTGTGAAAAGGGAAAAACATCCAGTATGCGGCAGTCCTGTGGGCGAAAATGCCTTGTTGATGCTAGAGGTCAGAGGAGAATGGGCCGACTGATTCAAGCTGATAGAAGAGCAACTTTGACTGAAATAACCACTCGTTACAACCGAGGTATGCAGCAAAGCATTTGTGAAGCCACAACACGCACAACCTTGAGGCGGATGGGCTACAACAGCAGAAGACCCCACCGGGTACCACTCATCTCCACTACAAATAGGAAAAAGAGGCTACAATTTGCACGAGCTCACCAAAATTGGACAGTTGAAGACTGGAAAAATGTTGCCTGGTCTGATGAGTCTCGATTTCTGTTGAGACATTCAGATGGTAGAGTCAGAATTTGGCGTAAACAGAATGAGAACATGGATCCATCATGCCTTGTTACCACTGTGCAGGCTGGTGGTGGTGGTGTAATGGTGTGGGGGATGTTTTCTTGGCACACTTTAGGCCCCTTAGTGCCAATTGGGCATCGTTTAAATGCCACGGCCTACCTGAGCATTGTTTCTGACCATGTCCATCCCTTTATGACCACCATGTACCCATCCTCTGATGGCTACTTCCAGCAGGATAATGCACCATGTCACAAAGCTCGAATCATTTCAAATTGGTTTCTTGAACATGACAATGAGTTCACTGTACTAAAATGGCCCCCACAGTCACCAGATCTCAACCCAATAGAGCATCTTTGGGATGTGGTGGAACGGGAGCTTCGTGCCCTGGATGTGCATCCCACAAATCTCCATCAACTGCAAGATGCTATCCTATCAATATGGGCCAACATTTCTAAAGAATGCTTTCAGCACCTTGTTGAATCAATGCCACGTAGAATTAAGGCAGTTCTGAAGGCGAAAGGGGGTCAAACACAGTATTAGTATGGTGTTCCTAATAATCCTTTAGGTTAGTGTATATAGAGATATATTGTCAGCATAACAATGAAAACTAAAGCCATGCTTCCTAATAATATCTCCCAGTGGTAGCATGTACAGGGTGAAAAGCAACGGTCCTAGCACTGAGCCCTGCGGTACTCCATACTGAACTTGTGATCGGTGTGACATCTCTTCATTTACTGCTACAAACTGATAACAGTCAGATAAGTATGATTTAAACCATGCCAATGCAATTCCACTAATGCCAACATAATTTTCGAGTCTATTCAAAAGAATGTTGTGGTCGATAGTATCAAATGCAGCGCTAAGATCGAGTAACACTAATAGAGAGATACAACCACGATCGGATGATAAGAGTAAATCATTTGTAACTCTGATGAAAAGAGTTAGTTAGTGAGAAAAAGGAGCGTAGGTGTGAGGACATTGCCTTTTCTAGTATTTTTGACAGAAAGGGCAGATTTGAGATTGGCCTGTAATTGACTAATTCTGTAGGATCAAGTTGCGGTTTAATAAGTGGTTTAATAATAGCCAACTTAAAAGTTTTCGGTACATATCCTAATGTCAAGGATGAATTAATGATATTAAGAAGAGGATCTATGACCTCTGGAAGCATCTCTTTTAGTAGTTATAGTCGGTATAGGGTCGAGCATACATGTTGTTGATTTTGATGATTTAACGAGTTTAGCCAATTCTTCTTCTCCTATAGCATGTAATGAATGTAATTTTTCCTCAGTGACACTACAATGCACTGTCTGATGTGATACTGTAGTAGACGGCTGCATGGTTATAATTTTTTTCCTAATATTATCAATCTTACAAGTAAAGAAGTTCATAAAGTCATTACTGCTGTGCGGTTTACAAACATCAGAAGTTGAAGCTTTATCTTTGGTTAATTTAGCCACTGTATCGAATAAATACCTAGGGTTGTGTTTGTTTTCTTCTAAGAGAGTCGAGAAATAAGCAGATCTAGCAGTTTTTAGGGCCTTTCTGTATGCAATCATGCTCTCTTTCCACGAAATGCGAAAAACTTCTAGTTTTGTTTTCTTCCAGCTGCGCTCCATTTTTCTGGCTGCTGTTTTAAGGGCCCGGGTGTGCTCGTTGTACCACGGCGTTGGACTATTTTCTTTAATCTTCTTTAAGCGCCGGGGAGCAACTGTGTCTAAAGTGTTGGAAAAGAGAGAGTCAATAGTTTCTGTTGCAAAATCGAGTTCCTCTAGGCTATCTGGGATGCTGAGGAGATGAAACTGATGAGGAAGATTATTTACAAAGCAATCTTTAGTCGCAGCAGTGATAGTCCTGCCATATTTGAAGCGAGGAGACGGCTTTGCAGCCTTAGCTAAATTAAGTATACATGATACTAGGTAATGATCTGAGATGTCATCGCTCTGCTGCAGAATTTCAACGGTATCAAAATTTATTCCATGTGACAGTATGAGGTCAAAAGTATGATTACGGCGATGAGTGGATCCTGACATGTGTTGCCTAACTCCAATAGAGTTTAGAATGTCTCTAAATGCGTCTTTTTCATTGTCTACATGGATATTAAAATCACCAACAATTAGTACTTTATCTGCAGCCAGTACTAACTCTGATAGAAAATCAGCAAATTCTTTGGTAAAGTCTGTATTGTGCCCTGGTGGCCTGTATACAGTAGCCAGTACAAATGTCAAACGGGATTTATCAATTACACTGCATAACGTAACATAAAGCACCAAAACTTCAAAGGAATTATATTTGAAACTAGACTTCTGAGTAATACTGAAGATATTATTATAAATTACAGAAACACCTCCCCCTTTACCTTTCAGACGCGGCTCGTGTTTATAACAATAATCTTGGGGGGTGGACTCATTTAAAGTAATGTAGTCGTCAGGTTTTAGCCAGGTTTCTGTCAAACACAGCACATCTAGATTATTATCTGTAATCATATCATTAACAATAAGCGCTTTTGGGGAAAGGGATCGAATATTCAGCAGCCCGAGCTTTATCGTTTGTTCATCTGTATTATATCTGTTATTTATTTTTTGGACATCAATTAAATTTTTACTGTTGAATGGTTTTGATGGTTTTTTGTATTTACTAAATCGGGGAACAGACACAGTCTCTATGTGATAATATCTAGGTGAAAGAGTCTCTATGTGCTGGGATTTATCTGACTTCTGTGACGTGAGACAGCTAGCAGGCGGTCGGTTAAGCCAGTCCGTCTTTTTCCTGACCTGGGCCCCAGTTAGTCAAGGTTTAGCTCTAAGACTATGTGCCAAATTACTAGAGAAAAGAGCGGCACCATCCCAGGAAGGATGGATGCCATCTTTTTTCAACAGGTCAGGTCTGCCCCAAAAGCTTTTCCAACTGTCTATGAACCCTATGTTATTTTTCGGACACCACTTAGACAACCAGCCATTGAGTGATGATAGTCTGCTAAGTATCTCATCACTCCGGCGAACAGGGAGGGGACCAGAGCAAAAAACGTCATCTGCCATCGTACTTGCGAGTTTACACACCTCTTTAATGTTAATTTTGGTGATCTCCGACTGGCGAAGTCAAACATCATTTGTGCCGACGTGAATAATAATCTTAGAGAATTTACGATTAGCATTAGCCAGCACTTTTAAATTTGCTTTGATGTCAGGCGCTCTGGCTCCCGGTAAACGTGTGACTATGGTGGCTGGTGTTTCTATTTTCACGTTCCATGTAATAGAATCACCAATAACTAGGGCACTTTCAACAGGATTCTCAGTGGGTGCATCACTGAGTGGGGAGAACCTGTTTGATGTTCTAATCGGAATGGAAGAGTGGTTTTTTGATCCGCGACTATGCCGTCTCACAGTCACCCAGTTGCCCTGCTGCACGGGCTCTACAGCCGGAACCGAACAGTGTACAGAGTTCGCTAAGCTATTCGCATCCAGTGTCTAAAGCTGTTACATTCTCACTACTGTCAGATAAAGTCTGGATGCGTGTCTCTAATTCTGAAATCTTCTCTGTCAGCCTGACTATCTCCCTGCATTTATCACATGTGAAGCCCTGTTCGCCGACAGAGAAGGATATGCTAAACATGGAACAGGCAGTGCAAGTGACAATAACAGGAGAAGATGACATGGCTTACCGTGTTTGTTGATTAATCCAACTCACACTGTTGTTTGATTGACTCTATTGACTAATCCAACTCACCACAGTTGTTTAATGAACTCAGAAAACAGGAGACCCGGATGCAGAGATGGCAAGCTAACAGGCTAGCGAAATGCTAACACGTGATAGTGATTTAGATTAAAAGCTAGCGATGTCAGATTTAAAGTGGTAGGCAATATTAGACAATATATGGTGATGGGTAAGTTATATTTAGCAGTTTAAACAACAGGGAATGATATTTAAATAGAGATTAAAAAGCAAGCAAAGCACACGCGAGCACAACAGCAGCAGGACAAACAGGAGGCAGACAGGAGCAATCGATCAGGAGCAATCAATCAGGCCGAAAGGAAGAACGCGCCTCATAGCAGGCTGGATGAGCACTTCCTCCCACAGTCGCCCGCAGCCTCCTCGTAGGAGCCTTCCATTTTTCCCCAATCTCCATACCGAGGTATCGAGATCATAGAAAAACCCGTACTCCTCCCGCATTGTCACCTCTGCAGCTTATAATTATTAGAACGTGGCAGGGTTGGAAGAGTATGGTTACAATGCAATGCCTCGGTTGAGAAGACTTTAGCGAGCTATCTTTCCTGCCAGTGAGGCATCGTCGCTGAAGGCTCTGTCTTTGCCCTCCAAGGCCTGCAAATTCACTTCAAGTTTGCAGGGCAAGGCTGGTTTGTCCCTGCATACTATGGCAGTGCCTACCAGGCTGTGCTATCTACTATGGCAAGCCTACCAGGCTGACCTCCTAAAAGACCTGGATGAGGGTGTGTCCCTGAAAGTGGAGAGGAGCTTCACCACGCCACAGATTAACACCACAGGTTAACACAGTGATATAAAAGAAACGCAATCTTGGATGCCCAGATTGCGTCTCATGGCCTCTTCAGTGACGCTGCAAATACACACCTTTCGGGCTTACGGGCGAGTTCAGTGCTGTGGCTTCCTTCCGAAATCCCATGCTCAGACATGGTGTTAACCCTAGGCTTAGATTCTTTTGGGTTAATAACTTATGATTGATTGCTATGATTGATTTTCACAGTTTTGTTGAATGGGTTCTTCAAAAGCTTTCAGCTAAAACTTGGTCCTATTGCCTGAGCTCAATTAGATTGTTCAATTATATTCAGTGCTGTTTAGACATGTTAAGACCCTTTTGGGTTAATAACTTTGCTAAGCCTGTGATTTCCCTTCAAGTTGCACAGATATTCTTAAGATTTCATTTTAATTGGTCAGGTGTTCTCAAGAATACAAAGTGGAAAGTTTTTGGCTCCACATTTCTCGAGGCTCAGGATGGTGTGACTTATCGCCTCTGATTTTGAGAATTCTTAAACACTGTCACAACCTCCCCAGTCTGGGGTTAGGGAAGCCGGTCACAAATTAAAAGTTAGATTTTTAACGACTATGTCCCCTTCCTGTCCCAGCTCACACACAAACACCACAGAGTGAGAGTATATTCACAAAAAAGAAGCTCTTTATTCACAAAGAAATAGATAATAGGATGCGTGGATCTTCAGGAGTGGTTCAGGCCAAAATAATAAACAAAAGTGAATCTAACTAAATGGAGTTAACTAGTTAACTGAGGTTCAGGAGCGGGGCCACGCCTCAACCAATCACCTGACTTCTCAAACCTTCTTATATCGGGCCGCCCCTTACAGTACTGTTTGTCTTGTTCTCTCGAAGTTCACTCACTACGGATTCAGAGATGCAGATTAACTCACCCGATTCAGATGATGATCTGTTCGATTTCAATTTCACCCAATTTCAACAGGATTATTCCAACTGTATGCTGCATCCACCAAAACTTCTGTCATAACAAACTTTACCTCAAACAAGCCTTCAGCGCTTCCGGCAACTGCAAGCATGCCGCTCTCCATCACCTGCGACGTCGACATTCTCCTTCCACAACAGCCTCAGACTGCAGCTCTAGCTCCCCCTAGTGGCATCCAAGCTGTATTGCAGCACTCGCTCCATCTTATCTTTCTCTAATAATTACAGCGATGCCATAGAAATATACAGAGCTACCGCAAAACCGAAAGTCCAAAGATAATACTCTAAAGATGGCTCTGCGCACGTTTCTCTGGCGCATAAAGTCTACGGCTCCTGTTTCTATTTCTCAAACAGCTAAAGATTTTTCTTATTTAAATTTTTCCATCCCTCATACATCATCCCTCTATCCATCCCTCCATCCATCAATCCATCCATCCTCTATCCCTCCATCCCTCTATCCATCATCCATCCATCCCTTAATCCCTCCATTCATCCTGCTATCCCTCCATCCATTCATCCATCTATCATTTTACCCATCCATCCTCTATCATCCATCCTTCCATTCATCCCTCTATCCCTCCGTCCATCCCTCCCTCCCTCCATCCATTCCATCTCTCTATCCCTCCATCCATTCATCCATCTATCACTGCACCCATCCATCCTCTATCCATCTATCCCTCCATTCATCCCTCTATCCCTCCACCCATTCATCTATCACTTTACCCATCCATCCCTCTAGCCATCCCTCCCTCCATCCATCTATCCACCCACCCCTCCATCTCTCCATCCATCCATCCATGTCTCTATCCCTCCAACCATCCATCCATCCATCCATCCAGGAAACGGTCTATCTTTTCCCCTTCCCTCCACTAACACCCTTACATCATACCATCTAACAACAAACCATATACTTAGCTACAGCTGCGCTTCAGCAGTCCATCACTTTCTTCTGTCTCAGCAGCTCTACGCTGGCAAATTTTGTCCGGTAATTTGCCCAGCTCATCCAGCCATCTGATCTTTTTCAAATAATTTCATCATTCTTTTTCTTCTCCATGCTCACAATTGCTCAAAAACGCCACTCACACAAATCCTTTCATCCCAACCTCCATTCCTCTTCCCTTCCTTCAGCCGTTCACAGCAATACGGCTCCCGTTTACTCTGATATTTCTCAAACAGCTAACTCTTCAGTCCAGATACCTTTTCCAGTGCCCCCTCTTCCTTGCATGGGACAATCCGGACTCCTTCAACCTCCATGTCTATTTTAAACTGGTCTATCCTTTTCCCCTCCATCCCCTACTCCAACCCCTCCCTCCCCCAAACACCTTACATCCTACCATCTAGCAAAATCCCATATACTTAGCCACAGCAGAGCCACCTACTCGGCCAGCTTCAGCCATCCATCGCCCTTCTCCTGTCTCAGCAGCTACGCTCACAAATTTAGCCGCCGTTCACAGCAATACGGCTCCTGTTTAGTCTGATATTTCTCAAATGGCTAACTCTTCAGTCCAGATACCTCATAAAGCAGATTCTACCACACGCAGGCCAGTCTGTACTCCTTTAACCTCCATTTCTATTTTCAACCGATCTATCCTTAAAAGAGATGAATAATCGACTTGTCGTCTCCCCACAGCGCTCACATTCCAAGCATTAACAGTACCATCCCAGCTCCAGACTTCTCTACGCAATATGCTACCATCGACCATGCCATCAAACTCATTCACCTGGCAGGCCACAGAGCTTGGCTCGCCAAAGCAGATATCACCAGCGCCTTCAAAGTCTTGCCTATCCACCCAGATTTCCAGTGCTTCTTTAGAGCCTCTGGAAGAGCATACTTTGCCGTATGCCTCACCTTCGATTGCAGAAGCAGCCCCAATATCTTTGACTCCCTTTCAGAAGAACTATGCTGGATTCCCATCAACAATCACAGACTCCCTTACGTCCTCCACCTTCTCAATGACTTCTAATTGTCACACCTCCATTTGCACCACCACGGTCAGGGCTTTCCACTCTCATCAAAGTTCACTGACCTCTGCGTTCCGCTATTAGAGGAGAAAACTTCTCTCCAACTTTCTATTAACAGATAAATGCAAAGCAACAGTTACTAGCACTTCTAGGCCACCTCAATTACAGCATCCGGATAAACCCTCAGGGGAAACCCTTCTTGTCCATTCTGTCGAAAGCAGCAGCCATACAGAGTTACTCCATGACAGAGATTATGCATGCAAATGGAAATAAGTCTCTGGCAACAATTTCTCTCATCCTGGAATGGCATTCATTTTTCTACAACAACTACATCACTCATGCCAATGATATTAAAATATACACTGATGCAGCACCCTCCAGAGGCTTCAGCGTTTACTATGGTGGGTGCTGGTTTGCCCCCAGAGTTCAGTTCGCTCAACTCACAGTCAGGCATATTCTCCTCAGTTCTTACGAATACACCCCATAATCATAGCCACCATTCTTTGGGGACACTAATGGTCTAGGAAATTAATACTCATCCACTCAGACAACAGAGCAGTAGCAGAAATCATAAACACAGGTAGATCACGTTCCACAGTTATCATACAATTCTTGCGAGCCGAGCCGCTCGTATATCCAGACACCTCAATCTCATAGCCAACTCACATTACGGAAGTTCAGACTCTCGGCTCCCGAATCGGACTTTTGAACACCAAGTTCAAATAACCAGCAGATCAGAAATCTCACTAACGCTTATCAAGAAGCCTTGCCGTGCCTCGAGCACACTTTCAGCTTTCTTAACTGGCTGGAACTGTTTCAAAGGTTATCACACCATCACAAACGCCTTCCACTAACCACTGATCTACTTAGCCTCTGCATCACCTTTCTACACTCAAGCTATGTAGAGTCCATGTTCCCCCATTGCCTTTCGCTTCCTACAATGTTCAGAATTTGCCCCTACTTCCTCCGCCTTCAATCCGTCTATCCATCCCTGCATATTTGACATTTCTATCCACTCTCTAGACACTCTCATATTCACTCTTTGGAGAAGCAAAACAGAGCAATTCGGAGTATCATACCCGGTTTACAGCTGCTCTTTTTTACTGAAACCGGAAAACTGGCCACAGATCCTTGTTCAGCAAGCACTTCTATCAAATGCTTCGTATCACCGGCATATCTCCAGAATACCACTGAATACATTCTTTCCGCATTGGAGCAGCGACCTCAGCGGCCAGACGAGGTATCTCAGACAAGACAATCCGAATCTTCACAAGCATATCGCTCTTACATCCGTAACAGTCTCAACGACCTCTGTCAAGCCAAGCCTACCTCAGCTCTTCCCAATCTTTGGGGGTCCTACATTTAACTGAGATGATGCCCCCACTCTGAGTCTCCCGTCCGATAACACCAGATGCCCAGATCAGCCTGACTACCATCCCCTTCTCTCTTCCCCTTCATCCTCTCGCTATTCATCCCTAACTTCTTCAATAAATAATTCTCCAACATTCATGGTTGTTGCGTTAAGCAAAGACAATCATGTGCACTGATATAACTGGAGTACAAGGTCATGAGATGCATTATGTGAATGCTTGGCTAAAGAGATGCATCTTTAATTTAGATTTAAATTTGGAGAGTGAGTCTGAGCCCCGAACATTATCAGGAAGGCTGTTCCAGAGTTTAGGTGCCAAATATGAAAATGTTCTTCCTTTTTAGTGGACTTAGATATCCTAGGTACTACCAGAAGCCCAGAGTTTTGTGATCTTAAAGAGCTAGATGGATTGTAAGGCGATAGAAGATCAGTTAAATACACAGGAGCTAAACCGTTTAGGGCCTTATAGGACAGTAGCAATACTTTATAATTGATACGGAACTTAATAGGTAACCAGTGTAGAGATGATAAAATTGGTGTTATATGATCATATTTTCTTGACCTAGTAAGAACTCTAGCAGCTGCATTTTGGACTAATTGTAGCTTGTTTATTGAGGATGCATGACAGCCAGCAAGTAATGCTTTACAGTAGTCTAGTCTAGAGGTCATGAATGCATGAACTAACTTTTCTGCATCAGAGACCTGTTACGTAGCTTAGCGATGTTTCTGAGATGGAAGAAGGCTGTTTTTGTAACATTTGAAATATGATTTTCAAAAGACAAGTTGCTGTCTAATATAACACCCAGGTCTTTTACTGTAGAGGATAAAGTAACAGTACATCCTTCTAAGTGCAAATTTTATTCTAAGAGATTCTGTGTACAGGTTTTTGGTCCAATAAGTCTTATCTGAATTTAATAGGAGAAAATTATAGGTCATCCAATATTTTATATCTTTAACACACTCTGTCAGCTTGGATAATTTAGAGATTTCATCTGGTCATGCTGAAATATATAACTGAGTATCATCGGCATAACAGTAGAAACTAATTCCATGTTTTCTTATAATATTACCAAGTGGCAGCATATATATTGAAAATAACAGAGGGCCTAACACAGATCCTTGCGGCACTCCATAATTTACCGACGTTATCTTAGATTTTTCCCCGTTTAAATAGACAAATTGGTAACGTTCTGATAGATACGATCTAAACCACTTTAATGCCTGTCCCTGAATACCAGTGTAATTTTGTAGACTATCTAAGAGTATTTTATGATCTATGGTGTCGAATGCGGCACTAAGATCAAGTAAAACTAGTATTGAGATACAGCCTTGGTCAGCAGCTAGAAGTAAGTCATTTGTAATTTTAACGAGCGCAGTTTCTGTGCTATGATGGGGTCTGAATCCAGACTGAAATTTTTCATAGATATCGTTTTCTTGTAAGTAAGAACACAATTGAGCGGACACAATTTTTTCTAGTATCTTAAACATAAATGGAAGATTTGAAATGGGTCTGTAATTTGCTAATTCGTTTGGATCTAGTTGTGGTTTCTTAATGAGAGGTTTAATAACTACCATCTTGAACGGTCTTGGGACATGACCTAGAGATAAAGACGCGTTAATAACATTGAGAAGAGGCTCTTCTGCTACAGGTAACAACTCTTTCAGTAGTTTAGTGGGTATTGGATCTAATAAACGTTGTTGGTTTAGAAGCAATGATAAGTTTATTTAGCTCCTCCTGTCCTATAGTTGCAAAGCACTGCAATTGTTCTTGAGGGGGCGATAATTGAGGCTGAATCATAAAACGCTGTCAAAGGTTGTACATTTATAATTGTATTTCTGATGCTTTCGATTTGTTTAGTGAAGAAATTCATAAAGTCATTACTACTAAACTGTACTGGAATATTTTGTTCAGGTGATGTCTGTTTATTTGTTAATCTGGCCACTGTACTAAATAAAAACCTGGGGTTGTTTTGGTTATTTTCTATTAGTTTACGGATATGCTCGGCCCTGGCTGCTTTTAGAGCCTTTTTATAACGGGAAGTGCTGTCTTTCCATGCGATTTTGAAGACCTCTAAATTTGTTTGTTTCCATTTGCGCTCTAGATTACGAGTTTCTCTCTTGATAGCATGAGTAATACTGTTGTACCACGGTGCAGTACTTTTCTCTCTAACCTTTTTTAATCTGATCGGTGCAACCGTTTCTAATGTACTAGAGAAAATGGTGCTCATACTGCTAGTCATTTTCTCTAGTTCATTTGTGTGTTTGGGTACACTGAGCAGCTGAGAGAATTTATCTATAGTGTTTGGGAGAATCGTTCTACCTGGTTGATAATGTGGAGCAGTATGGAAAATATCATCATTACGCAGTATGCAAGTTGCCAGGTAGTGATCAGTGACATCATCACTTTGCGGTATGATATCTATATTAGTAGGATTGGTTCAATGTGATATAATTAAATCTAGTGTATGATTAAAACGATGAGTGGGTCCAGTCACGTTTTGCTTGACCCCAAAGGAGTTTAATAAGTCTGTAAACGCAACCCCTACCGCATCGTTTGTATTATCTACGTGAATGTTCAAATCACCGATAATCAGTGCTTTATCGACAGTGACCAATAGGTCTGAGAGAAAATCCGCAAATTCTTTTAAGAAATCAACTTCTTGATTGTGGTCTATATATGGTAGCCAAAGCAAAAGATAATAGGGATTTTTTTCTTATATCTGAGAGTGTAACATTTAGCACAAGCACTTCAAACAAACGTGTCCTGTTTTCTGAGTAACATTAAGAATATCTCTATAGATAGTTGCAACACCGCCACCATGACCAATCAGACGGGGCTCGTGCGTATAACAGTAGCCTGGTGGAGTAGACTCATTAAGACCGAAATAATCATTAGGTTTAAGCCAGGTTTCAGTCAGACAGAGTACATCAAAGCTATTATCTGTGATCACTTCATTTACAATAACTGCTTTAGGTGTGAGCAACCTAATGTTAAGGAGACCTAGTTTTAAAGAATTTTTTTGTTCATTTCTTTTAAGATTATCTGGTTTAATTATGATAAGATTTTTTCTAGATCCTGTAGAGGATTTTGACCTCAATATTCGTGGAATAGACACAGTTTCTATACAATGCACTACAGAACGAGGACTGTCATGTGTAGCTTGACTTACTAATCATACGGTGCGTAGTGTCTTGGAGATGTTGTCTGACAGAAGATCCGCTCCATTCCTGCTGGGGTGCAGGCCATCAGCACGGAAAAGCCTAGGCCGCTCCCAGAAAAGATTCCAATTATTTACAAAGAGCAGCTTCTGTTCATTACACCATGACATTAACCATTCATTTAGAGCAAATAGTCTACTGAACCTTTCATGTCCTGGGAAGCGGTCCGGACACAATGATCCTCATCGCGGGTGATGTTCTGTGTACAGTCTTGATCAGGCTCCTTCACTCCGTCTTCAGAACCTCCGTCTGCCGTAGCCTGATGTCGCTCACCCCCGCGTGCAGCACAACAGCACCGATGCTCTGGTCACCATTAAGGATCGCCGGAACCTGCGCAGCGACATCGAGAACACAAGCACTAGGAAAACAGTGACTGCGCACCTTACCTTTAGCTGAGGTAGCGTGTACATGCTGTATAATGGAGTCGCCGATGATCACAGCATCGCGTTCCGTCTCGAGAAGAGGGGAGAAGCGGTTTCGGGTGGCCGGGGGCGGCGGAGGACGAGGAATTCCTTGCCCGAGGCCTGGCTCGCGCCTTCCGCTGCTGAATCACCCAGGGCCCGCGGTGTGTCGGCGCCGGAGTGAAGGAGGCCTGGGATGATCGCGTTCTGGGTGCTTGAGCCCTGAGCAGAGAAACACACAGAGTAGAAGAGATCGGAGTGATAACATTACTTACTATGGACTTGTGAGCGTCAGCCCACAATGTCTCTAGCGCTGATCGTTGGTCCCTTAGATCGGCCTGTCTCTCTAGGAGGTCGTGGATCTGTTTCTCCAAGGCCTCCAGTTCCAACTGCACCGCATGCAGCTCGAACGTGTCCTCACCTGCACTCAAAGGTAGACATACATCCGATGCATTCGCCATTAGAACAGATATACAGTAATTTCCTGCGTTTTACGAGTGTAAACAAAGTGAGCGATATGCGAGACCACGCTGGTGATGCTAGCGGGCTAAGGCTAGTAGCAGATGTTCGGAAATGTGGATATAAGTAGCGATATCAAAGCAATCCGATTGTTTCAGATATCGAATACTATCAAGAATATGTTCACCCGCTATAAAAAGAGAAAGTATTAGTTTATAAAGTTGATACAAGAAGAAAAACCGAGGATTTAGAGTCAACTAGGCGGAGCTCCAAATTCAAACCATGCGGCAGACACAAGCGAGCAGACAACAATCATGTGCATCCGCCTGATTGTCTGGACATTACTGTGGGGTTTGGAAGAGCATGATGCAGCATCTCGTTCCCTCGAAATGGAATGTCTCATGTAACCTGTTCCCTGAGAAGGGAACAAGACACTGCATTGCCATACTTTGGGGATGCCTGCACGTTCAGACAATTAGAATCTGGGGATGCTATGACGTAGGTGCGCTTTTATGGTCTGAATGACGAACAATGCTGTCACATGATTTCCGTCGGCCAATAGAATTGGCATGTTTTCACACGTACCAGTCATGCCGAAGGTGTTCCCATAGAGTCATGTTTTTCAGGTGTGAATTTAGTGAATTTAGTTTAGTGGTTGCATTGTCTATTGACGCTTGCTGTGGCATTCATGAGCATAGAAGCATAGAACAAATATCTGTAGAAATTGTTCATAAAGCCATTTTACATAATTCAATCCAAAACTGCAATTTACCTGATGTTTTATTAACAAAGTTCGGGAGAAGCACGTTCAGATAATCTAACCAATCAGTGCAAGAGGAGGTTTATATATAGAACCATCTCACCTCTGTTCTGCAACAGGAGCATCCCTCCTCCACACCAACTCCTAACTCTCGATTATTCCTATCCCAGCCAGGAATGGGGGGTGCTCTGGGTTCAGGCCAAATTCTGAGATTGGAGCCCTCTCTTGGACAGCACGCCAAATATGCATATTTTACACTATATCTGATTATATGTAAGTGCGAACTTGTTAAATGGCTTTATTAATTATTTACACATAAATGTGTTCTGTTTGTTTCATAAATGAAGCTCTATGTGTAAAAGGAGGGTAGAAATGATCATGAATAACAAAATTATGACATTATAGATGAACTTCAGTGAAAAAGTATGACCACTTTAAACACAGTAAAGTCTTTTACTTTGTCTGTCTGTCTGTTTGAAACGCACATACCATGTCCAGCTCCAAAGGTCAGAGTGTGTGTCCTGTGATAGCTGCTTTCTGTTATGTTGCTATAGAGTTTGTATTGAGGAGGATCAAACGCACCTCTGTGAGTGAGTGTGTGTGTGTGCGTGCGTGCATGCGTGTGTGGTGTATAGAGAGTGAGCAGCCTGCTGTCAGCAGCAGTCATGTTTTATTCTGTTTCATCTTCTTGACAGTGACGCCAATCACTGTCAGCAAGCCACAGTATGTGCTATAGAACAACACTCACACACACACACACACATATACACACATACACTGTATTTTATTATGTATATGCACACACAGAAGTAAAAAAATTTTTAGATATTCTTTTAAAACTGAGGTGATTTAATGGAGTTCTCAGTTATGTTTCTTGTACCTCTCAGCTTTATCTCAAATGATTATAAAAAAATTGTTTTTCTCAAGAAAAACCTCTGTGAAACTGGAAACAAAAATCCAATTTTGCTCCTCTTTTAATTTCCTTGCTATCTCAGAAGAATAATAGATATTTAAGAGATCTCATTAGGGCTGGGCGGTATTTCAATTTTGTAGGGTATATTTTGTAGGATATATTGATATGCTTTCAAATGAGATAGGATGAGACAATACCATTTATATCGATATATTTTAATGTTGAAAGACTTTGATCCTAAAAGTAAAGGAGACACGGAGTGAGCTAAACATGAGATATTAAGAATATTTAATAGCTAAACATGAGACGTGCTTTATATTAAGTGGAAGCACTACAGATCTCTTCCCACATTTATAACAGTACCAAAAACTGCAGTACAAAAGAGTTAAACTTTGTATTGCAGCTTCAACCCCAGCAGCGAAGACTTCATGGTCAGAGTAAAACTTCATTCACTAATGGTGTGGTGAAAAGATAACAAAACATTTAGAAAATAGTATTTTAATAATAGTATCAAAATATGGTTTTAAGCCAGTTATTTATATTTTTTGCTATGGTGTGTCAGTAGAAAATATCAGTTTACATTTCCAAACATTCCTTTTGCATTAATTGTAATAATTTTTGTATGTACAAGGAGTCTGACAACAGCTGGTATGCTCCACATGGAGATCTGATCTCACCATCATCAGGTCCATCTGGGATTACGTGAAGAAACAGAAAAAAACTTTCTATTAAATACAGAAGAACTGTGGCCACATCTCCAAGACGCTTGAAGAAACCTACCTCCAAAGCTACCTAAAAACATCTCAGGTTACGCATGTAACCATGGTTCCCTGAAAAGGGAGCAAGACGCTGTGTCCCCTAGAGGGCGCTATTCCGGAGGAATGCCTCCGGCATGACCGATGTCTGAAGCATGAGTCTAAATACAACAATGAACTTGACATTGGCAGGCGGCAGCCTATGACGTCACTACTGGTGAAGTGCACAGGAATACCTGAAGCATGGCAAAGGGACATACAGATAAGAATAATACGTTGTGCTTTTGTAAAATAAAGAAAACACACAGGATGTGCTTTCTGTTGCTTCAGTTTCCCTGAACTGGAGCGCATCACATAAATGAACTGAAACTCAGTGTATAGGCTACTTGCCTCACAGACATGAGAAATATACGTATCTATAGAAAGCTTGAAATGTCTACTTTTAAAGGAACCAATTCAAACTCTCTGATTATGTAATCCATATAAAAGGTGCATTTCTCTCTATAGGCACGTTACTGCGGAGATTAAGAGTCAGCATTGTCAACTTCATCTTTGCAGCCGACACTGACTCAGAAAACACTAGTTTATTAATAAACAATAAAAATGTTATTTTATAATAATAAACTATTTTTTCAGACACATTCATAATCATTATTTTTGCCAGTGCTTTGCGGCAAGCTTTATGCGTGCACTTAAGCACTAGGGCATATATTTTGCCCCCCAGTATATTTAAGTAATTAAATTAATATAAACGTGTGATTAGTCGACTACTGGCTTAAATAAGCGACTACTAGTATTTAGTCAGGGGCAGCTCTACTACTTATGAAAGGCATTTATTTTAAATAAATCAATTAAATGACAAAAATGAAAATGACTTCCATACTTCCACTACTGACACACTACAGCAAAAGATGTAAATAACAGGCTTAAAACCATTTTTTAGGCACTAACGTGACTAAGATTTTGCACAGTATTGCATATATTGTGTATTGCCATTCAACCTAAAAATTCCAAAATTTTCCATACATTTCAACCAGCCTAATTTCACTCCCTCTCCCGGCCTATTTGTCATTTTTCCAGTGGCCAATGCTTTTCATTACACTTCTGCCTCTTTTATACTCTAGAATATATAGAATATAGTGTCTATATTTACACTTCCAACTTTCAGTGTCTCAGAGAGGTGAGCAGTTTCCTCCAAATCATTTGGCAGTCATGTCATACAGAGAGTGGAGCACTCTAAATTCAATTTGTCCATTGTTACAGTAATTTGATGCTTACTCTCTAGATACTGCGTATCTGCACACGTTACACCCCTGACCAGGACACAATGACGTTCTCTGACGGTCTCACGCTGAACCGCACACAGATGCACAATGCTGGCTTTGGCCCGCTAACGGACCTGGTGTTCACCTTCGCCAACCAACTTCTGCCCATCGAGATGGACGACACTGAGACAGGACTGTTGTCCGCCATCTGCCTCATCTCCGGAGGTGGGCGTCACCTTCACACACACTAAAAAAAAGAGGTTGGAAACCTTGTCATGAAATGGAATTTTTAATTTTGATAGATAATCACTGTGCCACCCAATGTGCAAAAATCTTAGAAGTTTGTTTGTTTTCAGGTTTAAATCAGACATTGAATAACAGATTTCAGTAACATTTTATTTTGATGGTCCCATTTGAACATTCTGTTGACGATGTGCAACTACATGTCAGCTAACTTTCATTAGCGTATTAGTAGACTGTCTGCTTAATATCTGCTAACTCTTTATTGTTATGGTCCTCCAACAGACATTCTACTGACTATAAGTAACTTTGCAACTAGATGTCAACTTATTCTAACCCTAACCATATCAGTCTACTAATACTCTCTACTAGCACTCTAATGAGAGTTAGTAGACATGTATGTGCAATGTTACTTATAGTCAACAGAATGTGTTAAAGGGACCATCAAAATAAAGTGAAACCCAGATTTTTAATGCGACCCTATGGGAGCCCATTGTATGTGTGTATGAATGTTGCCATTGTGTCATTGTGATTTGTGGAATGTTAGGAACTCGCTGATAGTGGCATTTTCATTTTTCTCTTAAAGCTAAGAGCAACAAATATAGCTGAACAGGTTATCTGAAATTCACTAAACTGCAAAACTGGCTTAATTTTTGTGATTCACACATGAAGCACGGCTCTGCTACCTTGATCTGTGTTCTGCTTTCAATGCTTTTTTCTGCTTTTTTGGTCGCAATGCACAGTGGTTGAATGAATAATTAATCAGAGCTGCGCACTTCTGTTGACTTGTGCAATTTAATTCTTAAACGCTAATATTATTTGTAGCTACATAAAAAAAATATGACTATGAGGAATGAAGGTAGATCGGTGTGCAGGTGTGTGGCTGTGATATTACCTCTTCCCATGCCAATGTTGGCAAACGTGCCATAGTTGCCGACCCCTTTACTAGAAGCACTAGTACAAAATCTTTCAGCTAGTTTGAGTGAAAAACACAATTGTCATTTAAAGTGCACAAAGCCATTTTTATGTTTTGCTGCAGTGGTCTTGGACTTTATACTGACACATTTTGATGTAGATGCAACAGAAAAAGTTTTAATGTCCACTGTCATTGTGTTTCAGATGACCTACTACATTGTGCAAAATGTGCAAAGCACACTTTGTGCAATACTGTATATTGAATACTTACATACTGCATACCATTTTAAATACTAGGTTTAAAAACAAGTGTCCAATATACAGTAGATGCTATGTAGTATACAGTAAGCCGAATGTGAACACAGCCAGGGACTTAAGTAAGAATGATAACACTGCCCTCCAGTGGCCATGGGAGTTACTTCATGATTTAGCATGGCACATTTAGAGGGTTCATATTCTGTTCAACAACACTCTGAGGGAAGGATTGTTTGTGAAATCTTATTAATTTATAATGTCTCTGATCATATGCTGTGTCTCTTGCTGCCTCTCTAGATCGTCAGGATTTGGAAGAGCCTTCAAAAGTGGATGAGCTCCAGGAACCTCTGCTGGAGGCTCTGAAAATCTATGTGAGAAAGCGAAGACCCAGTAAACCACACATGTTCCCCAAGACCCTCATGAAGATCACAGACCTGCGCAGTATCAGTGCTAAAGGTCAGCATGAATTCTGATTCTGTGTATAGGTCCACACTGGGGTCATACAAGGAGAAAACTTAAAGGGATAGTTCACCCAAAAATTAAAATTACCCCATGATTTACTCACCCTAAAGTGTATATGACTTTCTTCTTTCAGACGAATACAATCTGAGTTATATTAAAAAATGTCCTGGCTCTTCCAAGCATTATAATGGCAGTGAATGGCAGCCCAAAATTTGAAGCCCAAAAAAGTGCATCCATCCATTATAAAAATATCCATATTTAACACGTTATAAAGTAAAATGTCTAGCTTCTGGCGGACCGCCTTCCATATTCAACTTATGAAAAAAGCGTAACTGGCGTGGCGATGACGTCAGACGTAGCGTAAGCGTTTTGAAAGGTGAGAGGCGTTACACTTTCTTCGTAAGTTGAATACAGAAGGCGGTCCGCCGGAAGCTAGATATTTTACTTTATAAAGTTTTAAATATGGATATTTTTCTTACACAGACCCATCGATTCACTTCAGAAGGCCTTTATTAATCCCCCGGAGCCGTGTGGATTACTTTTATAATGGATGGATGCACTTTTTTGAGCTTCAAAAATGGGCTGCCATTCACTGCAATTATAAAGCTTGGAAGAGCCAGGACATTTTTTTATATAACTCCAATTGTATTCGTCTGAAAGAAGAATGTCATATACACCTAGGATGGCTTGAGGGTGAGTAAATTATGGGGTAATTTTCATGTTTTGGTGAACTATCCCTTTAGGGATTTTGTGACTGCTGAACTTTAAAGACATCATATTTTCCCATCTCACACTCTAAGTGCCATAACTGGCATAGACATTGGGGGAAAAAAAAAAAAAAAAAAAAAAAAATTTGGGTAAATGGCTGATATCTGACCCTCAATCATAAATATGTGACTACAGTCTTGTAAATAGTTGTTTGTTACTAACCTCAAAGCTTTATCCCTGTTATAATAAGTTTGGAACTCATATACATGTACGTTTTGGAGTGCCTTGCAATAAATGACTATAATGACTATATAAATAAAAGCATTGTAATTAAAAATATTATTCCATGCTTTAAAACATTTTTGTGCCAACCCTGTTACACTCAGTATCAAAATCGAAAATATATTGCAAAAATTGCTTTTTTTTTTTGTTTGTGTTAAGAACAATATCTTTATTTTTTTCTGAACAATTCATTGATATAGATTGTTTCCCATAACAGATTTTTCAGTTTAATTGAGGCCAATGTGAGTGTAAACATAAAGGCTGTGAGAAGCTCTCATTCTGAAGGTGGTCGCATTTGCTGGCCGCATACGTCATGTCTCATTTCAGAAAAAAAGTAACCACAGCAATATGAATGGAGCTCACAGTGACTGTTTCCTGTAGGTGCAGAGCGTGTGATCTCTCTGAAGATGGAGATCCCTGGATCAATGCCTCCCCTTATTCAGGAGATGCTGGAGAACTCTGAGGGTCAGGACGGGCAGAACTCAGAGCGGAACAACACGGACAAGAACAACGGCAGTTCCATGAAGCCCAAACCCTCGGCCCCCTCCCCGGAACCCACAGACGAATCTGGGGCCACTTCCTCCAGCGAGGAGCCCTAGAACCAAGGCGGCTGTAAGACATTCCTTTGGACAGTACCTGTAGACTGGAGGCGAGGATTTCTGGTCGATTTCTGCCCGTTTCCGGCTTTAAGAACTGATGATGTCTGCTGTATAATCAAAAACATTACTGAAGAATCCTACTAACATCAACATCATAGGACTGAATGACACACGTGTGCATGTGTGTGTCCTAGACGCCCACCTGTGACAGATATGAAGCTCCTCAGGTCTCCTGTATGGATTTCTTCATGTGCATGATAAGCTGTTACTTTTATTAAGTGATTTTTACTCTTTCCTCTCATTTCAAGCTGATGCATTCATTGTACATATCATTGTATGTTTATATGATGCATTTGTTGGTGCTTTTTAAAATGTCTATTGTCTAACATGATAATGCGATATATTGAGCTGAAGTCCTTTAAATTACACTTATATAGAATGTTTTTGCTTATAGACATTATGGAATTCCATTATGGAATATTAGAATATTTTACATTGGTTTGTATATTTAAAGCTGTTTCCAATCTGGATTTTTAAAGCTCTGTGTTCACTTTTAAGGTGTGGTGAACCCATAGTGCACTCTATCAGTAATCATGATGGGGCCTTCATATGGAAGAAATCTTTAGCAATTGTCATTTACTAGTTTAACTCTTTCTACTAAGACAAATTTAAAATTTGAATGAAATCTAAAAAGAATTCTGTTGAATTCTGTTTCATTGTGACAAATCCAAACGCCAAATTACCATTACTGGAAGAATGAACTATGTCCTTTTACAGATTAATTGATTTAAAGGAATAGTTCACCCAGAAATAAAACTGTCATACTCCCCCTCATGTTGTTCTAAACCGTATTACTATCTTTACACATATGAGATGTTAATACTATATATATACAGCACACAATTAAAGTTTCATAAAAGCAGTCCAAACAACTCATGCACTATATTCCAAGTCTTTGGATGCCATACAGCACCTTTGTGTTAGGAACAAAGACACCAAACTAGATTTTGTGTCAGTCGAGTGCTGCAGTAATGAGTCTTAAAACTGGGAAACAAGTTAGTATTTTTGAATTTCCAGTTACATCGTCCTCAAGTTAATGGCGTTTTTACTCTTGCAAACAATTCTAACTCAGACTTTACATGTAGCATGTAGATTAAAAAAAAAAAAAAAAAGATTTGCAGGAGGGGCTCGGAGGCAAAGGCGTGTGCCCGTAGTCATTTATAGCCTTTAACTTTATCTTTTTACATCAAGCTTCAAGGTATTTAGGCTTCAAAATTTATAAAAGTTGTGTTTATGAAGATTATTTTAAATATCAAAATATTGTTGGTCACTGCTTGTTGTCCCAAAGCCAATGGTAAAATCTTTTAAAATATAGGCTTTTTGACGTGGGAACCAGGGTGACGCTGTTCCGTCAAAATGACGTCATCAGCACTCTATTTTCAGTCATTTTCTATCGCAAAGCTGTCATATGCCGTTAGAAGACTTGGAAAACAGCGCACAAGTCATATGAACACTTTCTATAGTTCATTAATGATGCTCTTTTTACAGCCTCAATCCCCATTCACTCTGGAAAAGAGCAACAAGAACATTCTTCAAAACATCTCCTCATGTGTTTTGTGGAATAAAGAAAGTCATACAGATTTGAATGACATGAGGATGAGTATATAATGACAAAGCTTTCATTTTAAGAGAATTTTAAGCAGTGAAACTGTCCATCCCATGTGGTTGAAAATGTGTGGATTTTGAAATCATTTTGAGAATGCAGAGTGTGGTTCACTCAAATGCACATCGATTCAGGACCAAGTGACCAGAATCATCAAACTCCTTTACATAAGTGTCTTTTTTTGCAGTAACTTGACGGGACATTGCAATTCTTTACAGCACGACTGACGAGCCTGTCATGGTGCAGCGAGCATATTGTACATTTATCTCTGTGTGCACTCATTAGGGAACATTGTTTTGTGTACAGATAAGGTTTTTTTTTTTTTTTTACTATTATTATTTCATTTTCAAGTGAAACACATTTTTTCTAAGACAAGGTGATATGATTGCCTTCAGCTTTGATCAGTAAGTTGATTCTTTTCTCTGAAAAGCTTAATTTAAACTGATCCTGAGTTTGTAATATACCTCTTACTAAAACACAAGTGTCGCTGGATTACCGTTTTTACAACGGGACACTATCTTTGGCTGATTTATGATCAATTTCTTATAAAGGCTTCAGGTCTGGCTGTGTGATCGCTTGTAAAGCAGTTTGTCTGCATAAAGACATTTTAGTCTTTAAACTCTTATTGCACTTAAAATGCCCCCCTGAGAAGACCAGGAGACAGATGTCATATTATTTGTCATGAAGGTGTCTTTTTTTATTTTTCTCTTGCTTTGTATGAGTGGATAATTTTGTGTAATGGTGTAAAGTCTAACGTGGAACTTAACTGTAATATAATCATTTATTCCCACAGAGTCAGACAGGGTCACTGTAAGTCTTTCTTTACTTTTTTACTTAAAGGGTTGGTTCACCAAAAAATCTGCCATTTACTCACCCTCATGTCAATTCAAGCCCATACAACTTGTTCCATGGAGGAAAAGGAAAAGTCATATGGCTTTGGAAAGACATGAGATTTGTATCTTACTTAAAGGGATAGTTCACCCAAAATTGAAAATTACCCCATGATTTACTCACCCTCAAGCCATCTTAGGTGTATATGACTTTCTTCTTTCAGACGAATACAATCTGAGTTATATTAAAAAATGTCCTGCTCTTCCAAGCATTATAATGGCAGTGAATGGCAGCCCAAAATTTGAAACTCAAAAAAGTGCATCCATCCATTATAAAAGTAATCCACACGGCTCCGGGGGGTTAATAAAGGCCTTCTGAAGCGAATGTGTTTTTGTAAGAAACATCCATATTTACCACGCTATAAAGTAAAATATCTAGCTTCCGGCAGACCGCCTTTCGTTTTCAACTTTTGATATTTTTCTACAATATTTTTCTTTGGAAAGACATGAGATTTGTATCTTACTTAAAGGGATAGTTCACCCAAAATTGAAAATTACCCCATGATTTACTCACCCTCAAGCCATCTTAGGTGTATATGACTTTCTTCTTTCAGACGAATACAATCTGAGTTATATTAAAAAATGTCCTGCTCTTCCAAGCATTATAATGGCAGTGAATGGCAGCCCAAAATTTGAAACTCAAAAAAGTGCATCCATCCATTATAAAAGTAATCCACACGGCGAATGTGTTTTTGTAAGAAACATCCATATTTACCACGCTATAAAGTAAAATATCTAGCTTCCGGCAGACCGCCTTTCGTTTTCAACTTTTGATATTTTTCTACAATATTTTTCTTTGGAAAGACATGAGATTTGTATCTTACTTAAAGGGATAGTTCACCCAAAATTGAAAATTACCCCATGATTTACTCACCCTCAAGCCATCTTAGGTGTATATGACTTTCTTCTTTCAGACGAATACAATCTGAGTTATATTAAAAAATGTCCTGCTCTTCCAAGCATTATAATGGCAGTGAATGGCAGCCCAAAATTTGAAACTCAAAAAAGTGCATCCATCCATTATAAAAGTAATCCACACGGCGAATGTGTTTTTGTAAGAAACATCCATATTTACCACGCTATAAAGTAAAATATCTAGCTTCCGGCAGACCGCCTTTCGTTTTCAACTTTTGATATTTTTCTACAATATTTTTCTTACAAAAACCCATCGATAACCCCCTGGAGCCGTGTGGATTACTTTTATAATGGATGGATGCACTTTTTTGGTCTTCAAATTTTGGGCTGCCATTCACTGCCATTTTAATGCTTGGAAGAGCCAGGACATATTTTAATATAACTCTGATTGTGTTCGTCTGAAAGAAGAATGTCATGTACACCTAATGGCTTGAGGGTGAGTAAATCATGGGGTAATTTTCATTTTTGAGTGAACTATCCCTTTAAATCTCAAAGAGGAAAATTATGGCAGAATTTCATGTTTGGGTGAACTGGCCATTTATAAACACATTCTCCTATTATATTATCTCACTGCACATCTGCTCATCATAAGGGAGAATAGACACTCATCTGAATGTGAATAAGGAATGACAAACTCTAGACTATATGCAGTATTTATCTTTCTGTTTTCATTTTTGTACCTCATCACTCCACCATAAAAATCTAGTTTTTGCTCCACATCTTGACTTAAAAAAAAACTTGCTTTGTTTTTGTTGGAGCAGCATGTGTCTTTGAAGTTAACAAATTAAACAGCTCACGAATGTCTTTACAAAAACCCCACGCCACCCACAATTCCCTCACGCATCTACAATCCTTGCTCATTAAAACTGTAAGCTATGAAAGCTGGATCCTTTGAATTGTGTACCCTTTATGCTTTGTTACACAGAAAAAAAGAGGACTGTTTTTTTTTTCTAGCTAGTTGACATTGTGTTTGACTGAGTTAGCATATATCTAACTATCATAACTATATGTCGCAAGAGATTTTCAGAATCCAAGTTCAAAACTTTAGAAAAATCTCATTCAGTAACAAGGGTTATCAAATGTGTCTTGTTAATCTTTATAAAAATGACCTTGCATGGGCCGGCTCGACTGCTGAGGGTCCAGGCATCTCATCTGGATTGTTCAATAATGCTTTATGCTAAATGTGATATTGTTCTAAGCTTGTGTCATGGCAGAGATGCAACAGTTTGCTTGTGTGTTATTTCTTTAATAATAGGAAATATAATTTTGCTGTTGTCATACTGTATGCCGACACGGTTGCATTTGTTTGCTGGTCTCTGTACAAAAAAAATGCAAATTTATCACTTCCTATTGGATAAAAAAATTAAAAAAAAGGAAGCTCTTTACGAGCTTACATGAGCTCTGAACCCAATGGAAGAGCAGATAGATACCAAAACCAACATGTTCTACAAATGTTAGATTTGTTTTCATCGTGTTGATTTCTCATTGAAAGGCAGTCAACCGTCAAACACAAAGTTGGCCCAAATTTAACCTATGATGGAACAGTCCTTTAACATTTACAAAACATTTTGGTTTTTCTAAAAAAAAAAAAAAATAAAAACCTCTTATGGATCAAATGAGTAAGCTTGTTTAAACCTTGTGGACCCAAGGAGTTAGATAATGACAAAGCAAGAATATTTTTCATCAGAATCCTGAGTGTTTGTATATCCAATTGTAAATTCCTCTGTTTTATCTCTCTCTTTTTTGAACATTAACAGTGCTTTTGTTTATGTTTACCATTGCCTTTACCATGAACACTTCTGGCAAAACAATAAAAATGTATTTATTTTAAAACGTTTGGAAGTACTTGGATGCTCCATGTATAGGTTGTTTTTGTTAAATTTTTTCATACAATGCTAAATGTTGTGCTGTTATAGTTGTCTAAATCATCGTTTTTGCATTCTTGGATTACTTTTCTGTGCAGATCAACTTCTGGTTCTGCGTCACCTTGTCTTTAAAAACTGCAGGATGATTAATTTCTGTGGTAATAAACAGCATGTCACATAGAGCTAAACTTGTATTGACCCCTTCAACATCCTGCATTGTCTGTAACAATGGCAGTACCACTGAAATGCTGTAAAATGTTTGAGACCAACAAATAATTTACATTTCATGTTTATTTCCAAGTCATCTCAAAAAGGTAAGTCATCTCTAACGTTAAACCATTAAAGGTGCTAAAGCACAGCGGTCTAAATCTCTAAAAGCTGCTCAGGACAAATACAATTCAATGATAAAAAAAACAACATTGTCAATGTATCATAACAATAATCCAATAATAATAATAATAATATAGCAATAACAATAAAAAGAGTAAAACAGCTACACAGTAGAAAGAATTCAACATCACAATAAAAAAACAAAAAATAAAATGGAGGGTAAAATGTACAAAATTCTGCTGGGCAGAAGACAGAGAACCTGTTCTTCAACAAGCATTTTTCTGGACTGAGTGTGCGTGTGAGTGTGTTTTCTAGTCGAACATGTCGTCGTCATCATCATTATCAGATTCTGCGAAATATTTGACTTCTTTCTTGGTTCGACCGGATCGATCTCTGCCTGAGTCCAGACGGCTGAAGCTGTTCACACCTGCGTCATCATCATCTTCATCCTCAGATGCTGGCTTCTTTGGTTTCTACATGCCAACACACACACAACATGATAAGACATTGAACTCTTCCTCATGGGTAACTGCAAGATCCAGTCAAAAAAAAAAACGAAGAACTGGACTTATCTGGACGCATCTGACCACCGAGTTCAGCTTGAGTACAGTGCGCAAAATTATTTACCACTGTGCATCACACAGTTCTGTTATTTAGAAAATATTGTGGTTCTGCCGTTTTTTTTAATGCTTTAACTGTAACAGTTTTGAGCTCAAGCCTGGATTTACAATCTCCAGACCATTGGCACCCCCTGCAGGCCAAAGAATTCCATTTGTTACACATATTGTTACATTAGTGTTTTTTGCTTACACACAATTTCTGAAACTATGGCTCCTTTTCTGTCTAATGTAGAGAAACTGTGTTTAGCATTTTGCAATAAGTTAGTTTTTTTTACAATTGCAAACTGAGTATAATGCAGATAATGTGCTTGCAGTTTTACAGACTTGGCCTGAAGATTAGGTACATGAGTGAATGGTTTCACTGAGTGGGCCTCAAGTACCACTTTTAGTGTGTAAGCTAAATAGCTTACACACTAAAAGTGGTACTTGAGGCCCAAAACTGTAATCTGCAAAACTGTTAAAAAAAACAAACCAAAAAAAAAAAAACACCTGTAATCTGCATCTCTAGATGTACATTACAGCTTTATGGGCATTATGTTATATGTACTTTAACAGAATTGTTCAGATATACAGTATATAAAGATATATAATTTTAATACTTTTTTGACCCAATCATCATGGCCATTGATATTATACACTCACCTAAAGGATTATTAGGAACACCATACTAATACTGTGTTTGACCCCCTTTCGCCTTCAGAACTGCCTTAATTCTACGTGGCATTGATTCAACAAGGTGCTGAAAGCATTCTTTAGAAATGTTGGCCCATATTGATAGGATAGCATCTTGCAGTTGATGGAGATTTGTGGGATGCACATCCAGGGCACGAAGCTCCCGTTCCACCACATCCCAAAGATGCTCTATTGGGTTGAGATCTGGTGACTGTGGGGGCCATTTTAGTACAGTGAACTGATTCGAGCTTTGTGACATGGTGCATTATCCTGCTGGAAGTAGCCATCAGAGGATGGGTACATGGTGGTCATAAAGGGATGGACATGGTCAGAAACAATGCTCAGGTAGGCCGTGGCATTTAAACGATGCCCAATTGGCACTAAGGGGCCTAAAGTGTGCCAAGAAAACATCCCCCACACCATTACACCACCACCACCAGCCTGCACAGTGGTAACAAGGCATGATGGATCCATGTTCTCATTCTGTTTACGCCAAATTCTGACTCTACCATCTGAATGTCTCAACAGAAATCAAGACTCATCAGACCAGGCAACATTTTTCCAGTCTTCAACTGTCCAATTTTGGTGAGCTCGTGCAAATTGTAGCCTCTTTTTCCTATTTGTAGTGGAGATGAGTGGTACCCGGTGGGGTCTTCTGCTGTTGTAGCCCATCCGCCTCAAGGTTGTGCGTGTTGTGGCTTCACAAATGCTTTGCTGCATACCTCGGTTGTAACGAGTGGTTATTTCAGTCAAAGTTGCTCTTCTATCAGCTTGAATCAGTCGGCCCATTCACCTCTGACCTCTAGCATCAACAAGGCATTTTCGCCCACAGGACTGCCGCATACTGGATGTTTTTCCCTTTTCACACCATTCTTTGTAAACTCTAGAAATGGTTGTGTTGTGTGTGAAAATCCCAGTAACTGAGCAGATTGTGAAATACTCATACCGGCCCGTCTGGCACCAACAACCATGCCACGCTCAAAATTGCTTAAATCACCTTTCTTTCCCATTCTGACATTCAGTTTGGAGTTCAGGAGATTGTCTTGACCAGGACCACACCCCTAAATGCATTGAAGCAACTGCCATGTGATTGGTTGATTAGATAATTAATCATTAATGAGAAATTGAACAGGTGTTCCTAATAATCCTTTAGGTGAGTGTATATTTATTTTAAGGCCTTCTGGATTTCTAGTGATCTTTTTATCTAAAGTATCCATTCTTTAAAATACAATGCATGCTGTTAAAAAACTGCTCGAGTAATCAGTGGTTTAGCCAAATTTGTGATTACTAAAATAATCAATAAACCCTAAATCAAATCACATGAAAATTCAATCAAATTGTGAATAATACAATCCTGAGCTATGGCCTGCTAAGCTAACAACATAAAGCAGGGTTGCTGCACATTTTTCTAAAGTAAAACTTCAGGCTTTTTAAGACCTTTTTAAGACAAAAAATTCTCAATATTATTATTGTAATAATCAATATTTTGCTGATAACAATAATTAGATGATATTTTGCTGATTGTGTTTTTGTGCTGGTACCATGGCTGGTTGAAGCCTGTTGTGGACAGCTGACTCACAAAGACATTCATATTATTAATATTCTATGCGGTGGTCAGTTCACAGCAGTGACAGAAATTGCAGTTTTTTTCAGTCGCTTTGGTACATTTCTTAAATCTTCCTTAAGATTTGCAAAGCAGTAAGTGCATTTCTCAAAACAATTCGTACAAACAGCACCACACAATGGATTACCTGCAAAAGCCTGTAACTGGCTCAAAATATTATATATATAAAACGTATTCATGTCAATGAACATATCAGTGCTATCAAAATGACAAGTACTTGTGTCATTGGTCACAAACAAGTCAAAATGATTGTCAACTGACAATGCTGTCAGTATTTTCAGAAGTAAACTATGGCTACGATTTTGATAATGATTGAAAATACACAAGCCTGCACTTTATCTGTATGACATAAATTTCAACAGTACAAATTCACTCATTATGCATTACAAAAAAATTACAATACAATGTCGTGATACAAAGAAAGACAAGACACACATATACTGTATATATATATATATGTGTGTGTGTGTGTGTTTGTGTTACATTATGTCTCTATAAACCCATTATAATGCATGTCACATTTAACTGTGCCTTTTATATAGTGTTTTTTATTATTACAATTAAAAACTGTTTTCCATTTTAATATATTTTCAAAGGTAATTTATTCCTGTGATGCAAAGCTGTATTTTCAGCATCATTACTCCAGTCTCTACTACTCCAGTGTCACGATCCTTCAGAAATCATTCTAATATGATGATTTGCCGCTCAAGATTTTCAATCTTGAAAACAGTTGTGCTGCTTCATATTTTTGTGGATGCCATTATACACTATCATTTAAGAATTTGGGGTAGGTAAATTAATACTTTTAAATTGATCAAAAGTAACAGTAAATAAAATTCTATTTCAAATAAATGGTCATAAACCTTTATTCATTAAAGAATTCTTAAAATATTGTATCATGGTTTCCTCCAAAATATGAATCAACAAAAACTGCATTTAACACTGATAATAATAAGAACCATTATTAATAATTGAGCACCAATAATAATTAAGGGTATAACGTTATTCAAACCGAACCGAAAAACCGCGAAACACCACCCACGGTACGAACTGCAATACTCTCATGTCGAACCGAACACGCCCCGCCCCAGCTCTCACTTCACCTTATGTCACAAAACTATTTTTTTCTTCCTTGACATTTGATTAAATAGTAATTAGTACACTTTTGACAACTAATAAGAGTTGTATTTTTACTAAATATTATTATAATAATATTATTTACTAAATATACACTAACTTTTGTCTTCCAAGTGCATGTCACGTGACTTGCATGGTGGAAGGACAAAGAAAGCTAGTTTCCCCATTTAGCCAGGTTGGCTAAATGCTACCTTGGAGTCCCAGTAACATCGGTCCCCAGTGAGAGGGTGTTCTCTATAGCAGTGTTTCTCAACTGGTGGGTCGCGAGACTGTTCTGAGTGCCTGAGAAAAACGTGTTGTCCCGATTCAGTATCTGCGGTCAGATGATATGTTGTAAGGCTATAGCAATGTCAGTGTCATTTTCATAGTTTGTTACGAAATAAAAAGTCTCTCTCACCTCAGAAAACCGAACTTTCCTGTCCTGTCCTGTACACCCCTAATAATAATTGATATATATAGCCACAAGCGGCAATCATCAGGGTCCAAGCACCAATGGCCTATGTGGATGATTAGTGATCCAACTGAAATGTATCTTATGATGTAGTTTTTTTTTACAGCAAAGTCCCATTTTGAATCATTAAATTAAGATGTTATACAAATTTAAAAAAAAATTCTGTAATGCTGATTTGAAACAATGTGTAAAGTGTGAAAAGTGCTACACAAACAAATTTGACTTGACTTTCAAAAACAAGTAGTCCGATGGAGCTTGCAACGTCCTGCACGTCACACCCATCTCCCCCTCCAAAGAAGAGGACACCGGGTTGCGCACGGCTGGATACATGCAGACCATCAGTCAGACACTCTCTCTCGCTTTGCACAGAAATAAATGTGTTATTTTCCTACTCCTAATTATTATAATAAACAGATAATGCATTTTTAATAAACTACTTAAAATGCATTATATTATCTGCACTGAAAAACTGTTCAGATCTACAGACATAGCTTATGGGATTATTAGTAGAGGATATATCCCTCACCCTGCTTGTGGCAGTCTTTCCAGTCTTCTTCACAGGGTTATAATTATCCTCCTCTGAGCTCGACTGCTTCCTCTTCCTGCCTCGGCCTTTCCCGCCCCCTTTTGGTGTTGCTGGTGCTTTTTTAGTGCCTGTGTCTGAGTCGGAGTCCCAGATGCATGTATCAGGCTTCTTGGCTTTTACTGGAGCTTTCTTCTGTTTAGGTGCCGTGTCTGCAGGTTTCTTAGCTGGAGTGATGGAACAAAATGATTTTAACAGACTGGAAATTGGCAATTCACATTTACTTGTTAAGATCATAACTGGGCTGAACTGGTGAGCTACATGGCCACTATAAACACATGCTAATAAAGATCTCTGTACAATATATTTCTAGTCAAATGGATTTACTGGTAATTTAAAGACTGCAACAGGATGTTTAATGAAATGAAAAAAAAAAATAAAGCAGGACCAGATTTTCACCATCAGGATTTGATCAGGAAATTATTGCATTTTGATGAAATACTGCTAGTGCAATATTTTTTGTAATAACATGCACTCATGAATCATTCACAATAAGAGGAAGAACAAACATGAAGTAAAAAGTAGGTTATGCGATATGCAATAACTTTAAATAATTAAATAGTTAAATAATGCGATATACGATACGATTTATGCTTTAAGTGTGTAAAATCTATTTAAATTACATTTAAATATATTTAAAAACGGAAAATGGTATAACCAATTATTCCTGTGATGCAAAGCTGAATTTCACATTCTTTCTGGGAAAAGAAAGCATCGCTACAACTTAAGAACATTTAAATTTACATTTAATCATTTAGCAGACGCTTTTAAAGCGACTTATAAATAGAGCAAAGAGGCAAATTACTAACAATAGGAAAAATACAAATACAATAGTGCAATACAATAGTTTTTCAGCTAGGCCAACATTAGACCTATTTAACAGTAGCATTCATATAAGAAACAATACAGAAACCTGAATAATCAAATGTAAAAATAAAACACTGCATAGTCTAATCACTTACTGATTCATATTAAAGCTACAAAAGTTTTTCAGTCAAGAGCAGTGAGTGATTTTTTCTTTTGTTGTTAGACAGCAGCAGGTTTACTGTATTAGGCTGCTGTCACTTTAAGACTTAATGCACAGATCCTATTGACACACATCCTATTTCTTTCCCAACTGTTTAGTACGTTATGTACATTTGCGATATACCGAGCAGCCCTAGTAAAAAGGGTCAGTTTCGAGTTCATTTTGACATTTAAACCGAATGATGAATGATGATCATTCATCACAGGTTGGTTGCCGGTCAGGTACCTTTTTTAGCTGGAGGTTTGTCAAAAGCAGAACTGCTGGAATATGATGAGAACACTGGACCCCTGTCATCATCACTGTCTGACTTCACATCTGAAGAATAAATAAACATTATTAACACATGCACATTATTAACACGATAAACCACCACTGAACACAAACACACACACACCGTCATCGCTGCTCTTGTCAGCATATGCCGTTTTAGATGACAATACAGGCTCTGGGTCCCTTTTCTTTGCTGGTGAAGTAGGCCTGAAAATGATTTAATTGAAATTAAAAAGAGTTGGCATCCATATTTGATTGTCACTTTGAGAATAATAGTAACTACATTGTTTCATTAAATGGGTGGACCTCACAAAAAACATAAGATGTCATTATTTTCAGATTTTTGTTAGGTTATTTTGTTCCCTATTATATTAAAATAATTACTCTAATACAAATTACAATCAGCATAAGTTCAGTACAAAGGAAATAAGGAAAAAGGATGCTCTGCATATTGTTTACAATTCAAATAGTATTAATAGTAAACAATTTACATAGTAATGAGATGAGCTGTTACAGTACTAATTAAGCAGTCTTCTTTTACATTACACTAATGAGAAATGTGTATAATTGCAATAAAAATAAAACCGCAAAAACTATGCAAAAAAATATAATTTCTGAAATAAGAACTTAAAACTTAAAATGCTTGTGAAAGCTTTTGTGAGATTCACCCAAGTTAATATACAAATACAAATACATACAAAGTAAATGTTGTTTTTGGAGGAAAAATGTCATTGTCATCATCTTCATCGTCATTCTGCTGCTCTGTGTTTTTATAGGAGTGAACTGGTGATGCATCATTCTCCTGTTCTTCGTCACCATCATCCTCTTCCTCCTCCTCAGAGAAGTCAAACGTGTACTTGGCCTTCACAGCTGTAAAACAACAACACAATAGAAAATTTCAGGCTATGTCTAAAATGTCAGGTTTCCATATGGTCGTTTTAACACAGTATGAATAGGTTACTTTTGTTTGAAATTCAACCTAAAAATGTTTCACATATGCATTACCACCTCGGCAGTATTTTTCAATAATTCAAGGCCCCCTTGTCAATTATTTCTTCCATAGATATATGGATATATAGTCAAATGTTTTTTCATCACACTTGCATGTAAATAACATACAGCAGTCCTGTATACTCATAGCCATGCAAATATATAGGGTGATATAAAACGTACAGCCTGATGTACCATCATATCACTCAGGCCTGGTTTAAATGATTAAAACAATAACAATTTACATTTTGTACATTAATATTAATGAAAGCACACACACCTGAGGCTCTCCTGGATGTGGTGTCTCTGGGAATAACAGGTTCATTTTCATCCAGCTCATTGTCGGAACGATCATCATCACCTTCATCATCTGACCATGGATTCCTTTTCTTTACTTTCTTAGCTGGACCTTTAGCACCTGCTGGCTTCCTTTGTTTCGGAGTACCTGAAGATTAAAATAAAAACAAAAATAAAAATATAAACAAACAAATAAACAAACCACTTTTGAGAGTAAACTGAAGTTAAATACAGTGCCAATATTTATTGTTACCAGGTTCTTTCTTCTCTCGCTTGACCCGTGGAGCTTTGGGTTTGGCTCCTGGGTTGGGAAGGCCAGATGGAGAAATGAGGGAATTCTCTCCTCCATTGGAGCCCAGCACGCTGTCCTCATCAAACTCCACCTTCACAGCTGCATCTACCTCACCCTGACACAAACACAGACATTATTAGACCAGGGTTCGTACAGAAACTGTAAAATGAAATTCCAGGACTTAAGGACTTTTCAAGCACTACTTTTTTGGTTTTCAAGGACTACAATCAGAGATCTCACTTAATGATTAAATCATTAATAGAAACTTGATTCTACTTTGTACTTGCTCGTTAAAATTCACCATTGATCTTCCACAGTATCATACATTTGTAGATCATGGTAACCACGGGTAAAATCTATGGAATTCCAAAACTGCCAAAATTAAAAATAAATAAATAAATATACAAAGAAATGTAAAAAAGCAAAAATAAATATATAAATAAATATACATAGAAAAGCAAAAAAACAAAAATAAATAATTATTTATACATTTATTTCCTTATTTATGTATATATTTATTTTTTCCACATTTATTTATTTATTCTTTTATTTATTTATACATTTATTCATTTCTATTTTTATTTATTTCCACATTTATTCATTTCTACATTTATCTATTTATACATTTCTTCTTTTTTACATTTATGTATTTTTACATTTCTTTGTCCGTAGGGTAATAAGGAGGGCGTGGTTTACCTCAGACATAGCAATCGAGCTCAGAGTAGACGGGGGCGAAGCGTTGAGGCCACAGTGACACCTTGTGGTGTGGCTGAAATACAATAAGTATAGCCTACTGACGTTGATACTGTCTGTGATGAATGATTTGGATAGGTATATGGCCAAAATCTTAAATCTTACTGTGTGACATGGATAGGCTACTCTTTAATCCTGACATGGCCGTAGAACATCGTCTGGTCTGGATTTGTAAAATGTCCTGGGCTAACAAACATGAACAGCAACATCTTCAACAGATCTGATAACAGGGACTCTGAAATGGAAGCGCTTGATATTTTCCATTACCGGTCAGAACACACGGAAATGAAGCAGCGCACATATAGGCTACACCGAAGTCGACGCAAGCATATTGATCAATGCATTTGAAACGAGACCACAAATTCACTTCACATTCATATTTCCTATTTGTACATGCACAACATGTAACAAACGCTTAAAATACAACGCATATTTCAAAGATCCAAAATAGAACGAGGCGTCGGTTACAGTAGAACATTTTGTCGCGTCACTTCACGTGTGGACAGTCACAGCATCACTGAGTATAATGGGTTTTTCTTGGTGTGGTCTTATTATTAATCATAGTCTTAGGCTAAGTTATCAACTGGAAATATCCAGAATTAGATAAATCAAATGTGCCCATGGAAACGGAGCTGGTGAAACACACGCCATGCATTAAACATACACAGATGCATCATCCTCTTTTAAACAGCACCTGTCGCGTGCCCTCATATTTTTGAGGAGACATAACTTTTAGTTTCGGTACTGTCAGTTTACAGTTAGCCCGTTAGGCTAATTTATGTGTATCTTTATGCCTACCATGCATATTAGACCAACGCCAAGCTTTGATAGGCGCACTGAGTGTACGGGTTTACTTTAGAGGAATTTAACTTTATTGGCCTATTTCATATAGTCTATTTAATTTTATTTTGGCCAGTATGACGATGATAATAACAATAGCCTAATAATAAGAAGAAAAAGAAAGAAAGAAAGAAAGAAAGAAAGAAAGAAAGAAAAAAGATAAGTGATTTCAAAGACTGGGATTGGATGGATACAAAAATGTTTTCTTGGTTTTCTTGTATTTTTCTCACCTGTTCTTTTGACATTTATTGATAATGAACTTCATGCTGTATAGGGAATATAACACCCGTGCGTTGTGCCTAAAGCCTAAAGGGTGCGATTTGTAAATAATAATGATAATAATAATAATCATTAAAATTAAAAAGTTATGTAGCCTATAGCCTATACATATTTTATTTATTTTTTTACTGTTTTTGGCAGTTGTTAGGCTACAGAAAAATTAACAATAAATAATTTGATTTGATCTTTGAAATAGCCTACTAGATAGACATAGCTTCGATATTTGATCACTATGATGATACTTGGTTACAATGACTAATGATTATTTTCTGAAAAGAATAACGAGATACAAACCTGTAAATATTCAATTGACTTTTCTGAAATTCAAAACAAAATATTAATGCATTCATAATTTCCATTTCTGAATAGTTGCTATGGTCACGTAGGTTTGTGCATTAAACTCATGGCCCAGAGAAATAGCCTATCAACAATTATGTTGTTCCCCCGAACATGACCCCTCTCTGCCACCTTTTTGAACATTTGGTCATGTATTTATTTATTTATTTTTAAATAATGCATAGGCCTAAATAGAAATTAATCACAGAAACAAATCTACAGCTGAATCGCTACAACACGTCGTGTTGTTTTCGATTTGGCGTATTTGTAGGAATCAAACGAATGGATTGAACTCACTCGTTAAGACAGTGACTTGCTGCCACCCGCTGTCTGTTTTAGTTTCATATTAAACGTATCACTTCATTGATTCCATCATGTCATATTTCTGTCTTCAAAATGTAAAACACTTATCTTACAATATTTTTATGCACTTGTAGGCTAATTGCTGTGTAAATGCATTAATATCTCTAAATAAAAATAGAAATGAATAAATGTATAAATAAAAGAATAAATAAATAAATGTGGGAAAAAATAAATATATACATAAGGAAATAAATGTATAAATAATTATTTACTTTTAGTTTTTTTGCTTTTCTATGTATATTTATTTATATATTTATTTATTTATTTTTGCTTTTTTACATTTCTTTGTATATTTATTTATGTATTTATTTACTTTTAATTTTGGCAGCTTTGGAATTCCATAAAAATCATGCATGGCTCCTCACTATCACTGTAAAAATAACTATACAATTTCTATAAATATAAATGCAAAAACTGAAATAGCTTCATAATAAAAATCACTGTTTATTGTATTCTCCTAAAATATTTAATACATGATATATTAATGTAATAACATTCAGAGTCAATTTTAGCCTCACACACACTCATCCTTACCTTCTTCTTTTTGGTGAGTTTCTTGGAGGCATCAGCCTTCATAGCCAATGTGACCTGTGGCTCTATCCTGCGACCGAAGGGAGAGGGCAGAGTTTCCTCGAGGTGCATCTTCTTCACTTTAGGTTTGCCCACCTTCCCTTTCACCAGCTTCGTGGCCTTCCCAGAGTTCACACTCTCCCTCTCCTGCTCCTCTATACGCTGGAAGAAAGACACAGACAAAATTCTCACATACTTCATCACACGCATCATGATTCAACCCAATCCTAAAGCTAACATCTATAAATGAGACTCACGTCCAGCTCCTCAATAAAGACGGCCAGATCTTCCCTCCACAGATCTTCTGAATTTTTCCTCTGGAGTTCATTCAGCTCTGCTTTCTATATAACAAATTAAAGAGCACACACTCACAGTTAACACCAACGGCTTCAACCTGCTGCTGTTATTAGTCAAATGAATAGTTCACCCTATACCCGATTTTTAGTGAATAACAACATTTGATCTTTTCCTCACACAAAGCTATTATATGAATTCAGATGACCTGGAATAGAGGTAAACGGTTTACCAGTAAACTGAAATTTGGCAACCGTTATAAATATTGGGTGTAAACCTCACATCCTTTAGATTTTTCCTGCAAAAACGCCCCGAGTCCTTCACATAAAAATCAAGTCTTCAGGCTTTCATAGACAACCTTGGGTTCCTTGCCACCGTCGCCTCTGGCTTGATTACTTGGGGACACTTAATATTCAACAATATTATTGATCTGACTGCATTGACACCATTGTATGAGAACTGAACTGAGCTGGATGATGACATCACTGTTTTCTCCAGAGATGCTGTATAAATAAATATACTAAATTAATAACTAATGGTTTTGACAACCGAAATGAATCAACACTAAATGAACAATAATATTTTCTACTAGAGCTGCTGTACACCCGAAACAAATTTTGCATTATTTTCCTGTTATCACTGTAAAGCTGCTTTGAAACAATCTGTATTGTAAAAAGCGCTATAAATAAATAAAAGTGACTTGACAACCCAGGAAGTCAAAGAAGGTCTTGTTTTGTTACAAGCTGTTCACACATTGGCAATAAAAAAGTGATTAATACATAAAAATTCTTACATATAGCTTCTTTAAGTGAACATAAACATAGGATAAAAACTGATGTGTGTCAATATAATGGATTTGTGCATTAGGTCTTAAAGTTATAGCAGTGCAATGTACCTGCTGCTCTCTATACATAGCTTTTTACTGGCCCAAATCTGGTACACACAACAAGTTTTCCCTTTGGCCCACATGCACCAAAGAATGACGGCCCTTGGATGCCCCAGATATAGATTACAGACAAGGGCCAATCAATATAGTGAAATAAAATTACTCATATCGCAATATAAGGTTTTGGTCATATCACCCACCCAAAACCTAGAATGTAGCCTCCTTTTTTCATTCCTCTGCCTGCACGGAACATAGAAAGTCAAACAGGTTTGGACTGAGATAAATAAATAATGACAGAATTTACATGTTTTGGGTGTATTACTCCTTCGAAAAGAATGTTCCAACATTACATCACACATGATGTTATAGTACAGTAAAAAAGTTCAGTCATATCAATAAAGTGTATAAAAACCGATATGAATCATTGAATGTAACACTGATGACTGTAAGAGTAATAGATCCCGGTACCTTCAGGTCTTTCTGCTTGAGGAGTTCCTCAACCTTCTCCTTGGTCAGACACCACAGAGGCATGTTCAGAATGTAGTTAAAATTTGGCCCAGAGGAGGAGCCAGAGTCCACTGAGCTGTCACTGTCATTACCATCACCATCCTCATCCTCCAAAGACTAACATCATCGTCATTGACCAAACAAAGAGAAGTGAGATATGAACAGTGAGTAAACAGTCTAAGCCACAACAGTATTGTAAAAAAAAAATTGCTGGCACGTGAGCAAAAGAGGTGTATGTATTTCATTTAGATAAAGTACCTTGCACCTGCATACAGATCTACATTTTGAGGTAATAATTCCTCATAGTAACACAGCTTGTTTTATTAAGTTAGGGGCTATAAATACTATTAAGGTGTGAGAAATACACTGTGCCACACAATAAAAAAGTATGTAGCTCTGACAAATCAAAACCGTGCTGTTTGATATTTAGTATTTTAAATCTGGATGAGTACTTTCACAATAGCCAATGAAAGACAAGTCTACAAGAAAACGGAGGTGAATGAGAGAAGATTTGAAATGGTAACCACAAAACAAGCTGCTGTACGAGTCCATTGAAAAGCGGAGACAGAGCAACGGCTTGTGGAAGTGTGGCAACAACACGACTGCCTGTATAATGTACCTTCGAAAACGTACCACAACTGTACGAACAAAGAGAAGAGCAGGGAAGAATTCGCCACAGTTATGAATGTACTGGGTGAATGTAGAAAGCTGCTCGCTAACAAGCTGATGATGTTGCCAAACAACTATAAAAATTTGAGTCCTTTAGCCTAGAGGCTAACGTTAGCTAGCATACTACTGTTAACAGATATTAAAATTAGCAATTAAAATCTAACCTCCAGTTCTCGCTGAAGAACAGACAATATCAATTTTGTTTACATCCGCTTACGCATATGATCATGCAAGGTGCTCCCTCTGGCATGATAATCTTAATAATCTCTTGTAGCATGTGATGCATCACGATTTTCAAATCTTGTAGTGTGTGCATGTTTGACATTTGAGAGAAGACAATCAGATTCTCGTTATGTGGGTGATGCAACCAGATTTCATAATCGGTTAGGATTTAAAAACTCCTGTAGTCTAAAGTAAAGGTCCGGCTCAGGACAATTTCCATGTCTATGGTGTTTGCACTGAGTTCTGATTTGAAC